>OY282606.1:4800000-7200000 GCA_958298945.1 Atherix ibis
TTTACGAAAAAATATAATTTTTGTGAAAATAATTTATTATTTTATCGTATATTTCCAGTTGGCAATAAATCCAAGAGTTAGTATGCCAAGAAATTGGTATGGTTTAGTTTTATTGTATTCAGAAGATAAATTTTAGTATAAATTGGGAAAAGTAATGCTATTTAGAAAAATTCATAGTAGGCTGCTTAATAGCAATAATAAAGTGAACATATAAGATACGTAAAATACTACCATTGAACAGAATTATTTTTCTTTTTTTTTATTATTATTAAACGGTCTATAAACAGAAGTGTTCTCGTTTATTATGTGATAAGGTCGATTCGAAATTTTTCTTATTGCATTACATGCGTTTGAATATGGTTCACAGAAGTTAGGAATGGAATATAGTGAAAATTTATACATTCTCTCTTACTTAGCAAGTGGTAATTTTCTACAAACTTTACGAATCTTACATTAAATACATAGTTTGCATTTATTACTCTTATTTTTATATATAAAAAAAAGAAAGTCACTAGTAAGAATAGCATCCTCTGGTGTAAAGAATGCTGACTTTTCTAAATAAGTAGTTATAACATATTTTATTGTCCTGTTTTGTCTAATTAATCTATCTCTTTTTATAAAGATAAATCACTTATATACGTTAACACTTGTATAAGTTATATTAGTGTGCAAACTATTTTATAACCACAAATATAATTAATAAAAATTAATTATATTTTAAATACTTTTCAATAACCTTACAAATTAAATAATATACAAACAACGAATGTAACGGATAGATGTAAATTTAATATATAAATTTTAACCTATATTTAACATAATAGAATATTATTAAAAATATATATTATTGCAGTTTAAAAGTTATGTAAAATTACAACTTTATAGAATTATCAAATATTTATTTTGTTATTATATTTAAAATTGTTTAATAAAGGTAAACCTACCCTTATCGTTTGATATAACTACAAACTGGTTTTCTTTCTATTGTAATTTTTTAGAAGCACAAACTTTTTAAATATAAAAAACAAATGAAAAAATTTTAATTAACAAAAAATTCTCTAATAATTATAATTTAACACTGGAAACATTTTTTTTTAAATTGAAATAATTATAACTCATATAAACCAAAAAATTCACATATTGTTTCTGACAACATTTACACTTAACTTATTTATTTAAATATTTTATTTAAAAAAAGAAAAACCAAAAGACAACTATCTATTATACGTTGTGTAATATCTATCCGTTAAATGAAATAATATTGTTGAGTATGGTAACAAAAAAAGTATATCCTCTGTAAGCAAACGAGCGCTAGAACCGTCTAGACAGGACTACTTGTTGGTGGCAAAAATTTCCAAAGATTTTTTTCCTGGAAAATCCATTGGAAGGACTCCAAGCAGATAGTATAAAAAGCTTTTCTTCAAGTGTGTTCTTATAACTTTGTTGTGTATAAGAGATTTCCGATGAGTAATACAACAAGACGATTTGTTTTTTTAATTAATCTGATCATTTTTATTGGTGAATCTTTTAAATTGGTGATCACTTAAAAATTTCAAATTATTTTATTATATATGCGAAAGCCTCATTGATGCCATTCCGAATACCAAAAAAAATTCTAGTATTTCTAAAAAACAGACTATTCAACAAGTTGAGCTTTCATCCTATTAAGTTCAACTTAAAGTTCACAATGAAAGCTTAGTCTTAAATACGATATGTATTTCTTATAAATATGCATGCGGCTAAATAGATAATTAAATCAATTGTTTTAAATATATTTAAATAAGTAAAAATTCCACCAAATTAAATATTATGTATACTTTTATTCTAACCTAGCTATTTTATTATAAATTTATATAAACAGATTTCATGTTTATCAATATATGCAAATTTTAAATGAAATTTTTTTAAAAATTAACTAGATTTTTAAATGTCGTATTGTATTTTTTACAATAAAATAAAACCTTTATAAATATTTGAAACAACTTTTCCGACCATATCAAAGCCAACATTTTTAAGAAATTAATAAATTGTTTTTTTCTTGATGCAAAAATATTTATATTACGTAATTTTAATAGATATTTTTTAGTTTACTTCTTTAGAAATATTTCAACGAACTTCATATAGAAATCAGAACTGTTTAACTTCTATTTTAGCATGTGAATTAATATATTAAGAATATTCTTGTGGACCAGCCACTTTAGAAGTTAAAAACTTTATTGAAATTTTTAGAATCAATTATAAAGATTCTAAGTTAGAATTTTATATTCAGACGGTTATAAAATATTTTCAATTAAATATTGATTTCAATTTAATTTTCTTAAATGTATATTTCAATACTTAGAAAATACTGAAATGTAATTAAATAATTTTCACATACCTGTCCTTTAAGAAATATGAACTATACGTGACTAGAATTCAATTATTTTAAGACAAAATATTTTACTTTCCCTTTGCAAAAGTTCCACCATAATTCATTCGAAGAATGCTTAATTAAAATGGCAAATCGAATGTTATCAACATAAATAATAAGTAAATAAATGTCAGTATATTGCCCATTTTCTAATTATAAACTTAATCTTATTATAAATTTAAAGATACTGTTATAATTTTATATAAAAGCACTATTGGATATTAAATTTCATTCAAGAATACTTAAATGTATTTAATATAGATAAATTCAGCTTTATTTGATCTAGTGTCCTAAAAACCAATTCTTGAAATAAATATTTCCAGATATAATTTTCAATAATATTGAACTAATTGGTTTTTTTAATAGTATGTGCTTAAAAGTAATTTACTTCAATTTTTTTAATTTTTTTTAAATTAATAGAAAAATTTTCACAAA
This sequence comes from Atherix ibis, assembly GCA_958298945.1. NCBI lineage: Eukaryota > Metazoa > Arthropoda > Insecta > Diptera > Athericidae > Atherix > Atherix ibis. The sequence goes on from OY282606.1 coordinate 4,802,846, forward strand.
CTACATATTAATCGATAGATAAAGACAGATATATTTATGTTCAATCAGATGAAATTTTTCCATGTGATAATTTAAGGATTCCATATTTTTAATTTCACAGATATAAATTTATGTCATGTTTGAGAGTCAATAACATCCAAGCTTTGAAATAGTGTATGCACATATATTCTCAACTACTAATTTTAAGAACAAAAACAAACAGAAAATCAAATCAAAAACATTTATTGTAATAGAAAAGCAAAATTTTTTCAAACAAATGTACAAACTTTTAAAATCATTTTACATCAAATGCAATGTTTTCTAATAATAAGAAAACTATTACTCTTTAATGCAAATAATTTTCAAAATAAAAATAGCACTTTTTCATGACATTTAATTGAATTAAAAAAATTAAAAAAAAATTAATTTAATAAAATAATAAACACAACAAAACGTTGTCTTTAAAAAAAATCAGTTATTAGAAATTAAACTTATGGCCATACTATGGATTCTATCCAATCTAAAAAATTATATATTCGTGTATATATTCCAGGAACTTTGCCGCCACATGCTCTTCCAAATGATATAATTCCAATCAGAAAATTTGGCGCTATGACATGTTTACGTTGAAATTCTTTAAATTGTAATGGACCACCAGAGTCTCCCTTTTGACCAAACGATTGAAACTTAATAAAATAAAATTATTCCATTTAAACATACTTGACAAGTATCCTGTTTGCCTTCAAGATCCACGCCACATATTTGAGATTCTATTACTCCGTTTGGATATTTTTCATTTGTTCCATAATCTTTCTGACATTTTTCTAACTCGATTATGGTTAAATTCACCTGAATAAGTGAGTTCGTTTTAGGGCCTCCAAATGCATTTGTACCGTAGCCGAGAGCCCAAGCTACTTCTACTGGAATATCTGCAGTCGGCCACAAGCAAATTGAATAAATGATTAATCCTTCCCTACAACAATGGTATAATCATAATAATATAAATAAAATAATAAGAAAAAGATCTTACCATTCCTTACCATCAATCTCTATGATTGCTATATCATTATAAATCTGGTTCTTTTTATAATTAGGGTGTATATGAAAGGCTTTTATATTAAAATCAAACTTTTCAATAGGATATGGATATGTTAAATTAATAGCCCCAATTCGGACAATATCCGGTTGAATACTTTTATTGTAATTTAGAGATTTCAAATAAATTATTTGTAATTAGTGCTGTAGAAAGCGGACTACAAAAATATACCTGCCAGTTACACAATGTGCAGCAGTTAAAATAAATGATTTGTCAATAAGGCTACCACCACAATTCCAATCAATTTCATTTTTATCTATAGTCCAACCAATTGCACACTATAATTACATTAAAGAAATAAATGTAATATATGTTTTTATAAAAAACGAATTTTATTAAACCATATGCGGTGCTTCACCCAATTGCACTACCCATCCTCCTAGTGCTGCTTGTACTGCTGGATCATATCTTCCATATGTATTATAACATGCTTTACATAATTGCAATCAAAATTACTTTTAAAAAAAAATGGTGTTTATTTAATTTTAATTTTACCATTTTCAGATGGTCGTGTTGCACTGATCAGTTCTTGCTTTATAGGAATCGGTTTTGGGCAGCACACTATCGGTACATCGTTAAGAAAACTACAAATATCTTCACGCTTATAGTCAGTTAATCTATCTGAACACTTATTAATTGGCATACAAATCCCCATCGTACTATTTCGTAATGTACACTCATTATTTTCATATTTCGTGTCATCTTGAAATTTTAAAAATTGACCAAATACTAATTGAATATTCATTAATATTTGAATAAAAATTTTCTTCCGGTTTAACATTGTAATCTATAATAAAAAGAACAATTTGAAAATTGCACGAATATTATTTATTAGTTATTTTAAATAAAATTCCAGATATATTCTACTTGAAATTGTTCTTCTTCTTTTAGTCTTAAAGGCAGATTTCATACTGATTTCGTGATATGCAAGTTGAAATTGACTATCTTTTCGCAAAACTAAAACAACTTCAAAACGAGTAAAACAAGTAATAATAAAAATAATAAAAATAATAAAATAAACTAATATCTGAGTAATTTTTTACACAATAAATATTTTTAAAAAATGTGAAAAAGTTAATATATATTTTCTAAAATTTTTTAATAGAAACTACTTTTTTAATTATTAGAACTTTACACAAAATATTAAAATTTCTGCATAAATATATATAATAGTGAACAATTTAAATACTATTGCTATTAAAAATTGTTAATATTATTTGGTTAATAAATTTGCTTATATATTATAAAAACAGGTTTTATTAAACTTCTATACAAGTTATTGGTTAATTTATTTATATGAATACCAATTTTTTTTTAAAAATAAGCACAAAATTCTACAAATATTAGTAAATATTGCAGCTATTAATTCCTTGAGACAATTTTTTAATAATAAAAATTTTTAATATTGCAGCTATTATTAATTCCTTGGAATAAATTTTCAAACAATTGTTATAAAATTTTTAATATTATGAAAATAATTCTCATAATTTAATAAAATTATACTTTACCTTTTAAAAAAATCATAATATAAATGAAATTAATATAATTTGGTACAAAAATTTAAATAGTGAATTCCTTATTAAAATTTGGCTAAATAATTGAAGACCTAATAATAAATGACGGACTAACTAACCGAGAGTTTTTTTTCGCTTTTCTAAATATATTTTTACGACATCCTTAAGTGATGAAAATTGCATTTTTATTGCAACCAATACATAGCTAATGATCTACGTAAATTTGATAATTACTATAGGTACAAAAAATTCAACAAATTCTCCAAATAAAGACGCTACATAACGAAAGTTTCAACACTGTTAGAAAATCCATAAAATTATCATCAATCATTTTAAAACAGAAATATTCAGTTTCCTTACTCAAAATTTAAATGATTTATAAAGATTTTTCTTTTGCTTACTGCAATCAAAATTTTATTGAGTTTTATTAAAAATTTAAACAATTTTCAAAAATATATATTTTCTATTTTGGTAAATTATTATTTAACTATATATTCATTTTCTTTTGATAGGTTTTCTTAATCAATCAAAATTATTGAATTAATTTTTTAATATTTATATAATTTTTATATTTTGTAAGTATTTTTCTAAAATTATTTTTTTTAAAACCGATAATATTTTTATATTTCCAAAGAACAACTTAACAAATAATGGTATAGTTACTCAAATGAAAATTATTTTTTATATTAATAAGAAAGCATATATTGTATTTCTCTTTAAATGTTTGAAGACTCGTTAATATTCTACATAAAAGGTGCATATTGGCTAAAAAAAACTATGAACATAAAATTCAGTTTACTTTAAGATAATCAATGAAACTTAATTTATTATATAAATCGAAGAATTTAAAGCTGAATAAATATGCATTATATTCTATTGATGTTATTAAGTGGAGCATCCAACCAGTCAAGCACACCAAGTAATTAAATTTAGATGGTCCATTGAGTCTGGAATTGTATAATACAATGGCATGTCTTGAATAGTAAAACGAAATGATCTGACATGGTTTTAGAAAATAAATTCCTTTAACATCCTATAAGCTGATCAGTTTATAGTAGAAATATATTTTATTTAGTACTTCGAACAGCCTAATCAATACTATCCGTAAGTAGGAAAAACTCCGACTCTTAATAGAAAGGATGTCAGAAGATAAATTCAATTAAGTTCAAGTCCTCATCTTAAGTTATTATTATTGTTTCATTTGTTTATTTATTTGCAATATACTTTTTGCACGCGAATACACTTCAAGCTTAATATGAAAGCAATATAAATATACAATCTATCTTATAGAGTGAGTTTATTTTTACCAATTCATTTGATTCCTTATATTAAAACTTGTACAAATAATTAAAATTAAAAAAAAAACCACTACTAAAATGAGTCATGCAAAGAAAAAATTTTGTTTACATTATGTTGACCATATTAAAATAATCGATTTTACGTACATAATTATATAAATTTGAAATTTGGACTACATATTCTCTGCCATATGATGCAACTCCTACTAAATAGTTTCATTCTTTAAAAATATCTACTTTACAGTTCTGTTAACTGTAATTTACCAACAGAGTCACCCTATTAATTAAACAATATTATAAAAATTAATCAAAAACATTTGCATATTACATTGGGTTGCTCGGAAAGTAATTTCGTTATTTCCCAACAGAGGACTTAATTGTATTTTTCACAACCAACTTCACACTTAAGCCGCATAATCATATGTATTTTGACAGCTGACATAGCAAGCCTTCCTTGTGAAAAAATTCGATTGATTCTGCACAGTAGTTTTTGGTTAATACCCTTTTTAATATGGAAAGTGAAATACAGCATTTTGGGCATATTTTACTTTTTTTACTATAGAAAAGATAAAAATGCTGTTCAAGCAAGAAAAAAATTATCCGATGTGTTAAGTGAGCGCCAGTGCCAAAACTGGTTTGCAAAATTTCGATTCGGCCAGTTGAAGCTGACGAAGACACAATAAAGGCATTAATTGATGCAAATTGGCGAATAACAACTCGTGAGATCGCTGAGAGATTAAGTTTATCGAATTCGACCATTCATGATCATTTGAAACGGCTAGGTTTAATCTCAAAGCTCGACATATGGATTCCTCATCTTCTTACGGATAAAAATTTGTGTCGTCGTATTGACGTTTGTGATTTGCTTCTCAAATGCCAAGAAAATAATCCATTTTTGAAGCGAAATTACTTTCCATACAACCCAATATCATAGAATACGAGGTCTGTTCAAAAAGTATCGCAACTTGTGCATAACTTACAAGTAATATTCCTTATTAACCGTTCTTCCCTGTGGCAAGAACTCATGATGCACCACGCCCCTGCAATCGTAGAAAACTGTAAGCAAAACCTTCACATTCGACCAAACTTGACGCTTTTTTCGGTCTTGGCTCGTGCGGTACCTTCCATTGGGATGATTGAGCTTTGGTTTGCGCGTCATAACCATAAACCAATGATTCGTCACCAGTTTTGACCCTCTGGAGCAAATTTGGGTCATCGCGGACAGAGTCCAACAGCTCCTTAGCAATGTTAATGCGATGCTGTTTTTGGTTAAAATTGAGCAAAAATCGAAGACGAGCCAAAACACGTGCAAGCAAAGCAGTTGTTCAGTATTTTTATTGCAGTCAAAGCATATATAATTGAACTAAAAAGATTTTAAAATTAGTATAATGGAGAAAAAACTCGATGTATCCTCCAAAGAAGACGGATACGTAACCGAAGTTTTAACACTCAAATAATTCACAAAATTATCATTAATCATTTTAAAGCAGAAATATTTGTCCACTGGAATTTTTATGATTTAAATAATTTATAAACAATATTTATACATGTTACAATTAAAATAATCATTTATATTATTTACTGCTAAATAAAACGTACATTACTTTAAAAGTGAAATTCTATTTAAATACGACCTGCTGTTATAATTTTGTGAACGTCCCTAGAGTCAAGACAATATTCCACATTCTGTATTATAGATCTTAGCGAGCTCAAGAATAAATAAAGATCACTTGTTGCCTTATTTCAATTTTAATTTATTGATTTTAGTAAAGTTGCATAAAAAAAGACTTTTTCAATAAAAAAAAATACTTTTTATTTTAAAAAAAAACTTGAAAATTATTTTAATGCAATTTGGGAAAACATTTAAAATAAAATATTTTTAAAATTTGTATCATTTTATGGCCATACTATCGATTCTATCCAATCCAGAAAATGATATATACGTGTATATATTCCAGGAATTTGTGATGCACATGCTCTTCCAAATGATGTAATCCCGATCAAATAATTTACTTTAACAAAATGTCTAGTTTGACGTTCTCTAAATTGTAATGGACCACCAGAGTCTCCCTATTATATAGACAATGTTATGAAAATAAATCAAATATATTTCATTTAATATAGTACATACTTGGCAAGTATCTTGTACGCCATCAAGATCCACGCCACATATTTGAGATTCTATTACTCCGTTTGGATATTTTTCATTTGTTCCAAAATCTTTCCGACATTTGCCTACATCGACTATTGTTAAATTCACTTGGATAAGTTTGTTCGTTTTAGGGCCTCCAAATGCATTTGTGCCATAACCTAAAGCCCAAGCTACTTCTATTGGAAAATCTGCATTTGGCCACAAGCAAATTGGAAGGATTTTTAGCTGATTCCTAGAATAATTGTTCAATTTTCCTTTCATATAATAATATTATAAAAGTGAAAATAACTGGAAAAAGATCTTACCATTCCTTGCCATCGATCTCTATGATTGCTATATCATTATAAATCTGGTCTTGTTTATAATTAGGGTGAACATGGAAGTTTTTTATTCTAAAATCGATCGGTTCTATAGGATGAGGTTCAGTTAAGTTTACAGCCCCAACTCGAACTATGTCCGGTTGTAAACTTATTTTTATTATTTAAAGATTTTTAGAAAAATTATTTACAATAATTACAAAATAGATTCAATCAAATTCTTACGTCCCAATTACACAATGTGCTGCAGTTAAAATAAATGATTTATGAATAAGACTACCTCCACAATTCCAATCAATTTCATTATCTCCTATAGTCCAACCAATTGCACACTTAAATTATATTAGAAAGTTGTATTAAAGAAGAATCTATTTAATTAAAAATGCATTTTATTCAACCATATGTGGTGCTTCACCCAACCGTACAGTCCATCCTCCTACTGCAGGATCTAACAACGGGTGAAATTTTCCGTATTTACTATAACAGGCTAGAGAAAAATTTCTTTATGCATAACATAAGAGTAACATTTTAATTTGATTAAATTTAACCATTTTCAGATGGTCGAGGTTCTTTTTTCAAATCTTGTTTTACAGGAATTGGTTTTGGACAACATACTATTGGTAAACCGTCTCGGAAACTGCAAATATCCTCACGATTATAGGCAAGTAATTTATCGGAACACTTTTTGATTGGCATACAAATACCAATGGTACCGTTTTGTATAATGCACTCGTCGTTTTCATATTTTGTATCATCTTTAAAATGTAAAGTCTGCGCAAATATTAATGGAATATTCCATAGTATGAGAATTATCCTTTCATTTAACATTTTCATATCCGAATATAGCTTGGCTAACCTATAATTAAGGAAATATAATTTTTTTTGTCTATTTTTAATAAAGATAGTTCACTATTAATATTGTATATATCTAAAGAAGACGTTTTTTTACGTAGTTGAAGTCGAAATTTTTAAGGTAAATTTAAAAAATTTAAACAAATTATTTCGAACTAACTATTTTTATTTGACAAAATTCAATATTTTATTTTACTATTAGCTTTATGATTCTTAACTTTTCATATTTATTGAAATTATTTTAAATATCATAATTTTTAATTGTGAATAAAAGAATTTCAACTGATTATTTCAGTTTAGTGTTTATTATTTGGTTACTTGCAGCGATTTATTTACACCGAAAATTATATTTATTTTAATATAAAATTGTATAGCACTATATTTTTTTATAAGGTCAAATATATTTTTATCTTATTTAAGTTTAATTTTTAAATTATTTGGTATGAAATTATTACAAATATTATCGTATTCTTACAACGTTTGCTAGTCATTTACTACTATGCTGAAATTTCATAAAAAAATTTATCAAGACCTGAAAAAAAAGTTTCTCAGTCGCAAATTCAAAACAAGTTTTTACAGAAAGTTACTTTTAGATTATTAATTTAGTTGCTCATAAAAAATGTTTGCATTTTAATATTCCTGCAAGTTTCTTATGAAATTCACTGAGGTATTCAAGAAAAATTAGTATGTATAATCATCCGAAATCTTTATTTTTTTTTAAATTTCCTAAATGTTTTTCTGATAAGTTAATTTTATTAATGCTCCGTATAAAGCAATTTTTTGTCAAGCATTTAAAATATTCTTATTATATCTACATAAAATTATAAAAAAAATACATTAGAAACTTTCTGAAAATGTATCGAATTGTTAATTGACATTTTTCAATTTGAAGAGATATGGATAGGGAAAATATCATTAAAATATAAAAACTTTATTTCATTGAATTATAGTGACGAGGTTTTAACAAATTTCATATTTAAATTCTATAAGAATTTATATAAACTTTTTTTCAATTTTCTTGTAATTGTGTGCAATATTGTTTACGAAATACTAAAGATTGTTTTGTTTCTACTAATTAAAAATATTGTTTTAATTAGTAGAAACAAAACAATCTTTAGTATATAAAGTAATCTTTAGTATTATTTTATATATAAGAATATATATAAAATATTCTTATTAAGTAAATATAAAGACTTCTGTTTCATATATGTACCTACATGTTAATTGAATTTAAAATGCATATTACTGAAATTAACATTAACAAGTTTTAATAATATGCATATAAAACATATAAATAAAACAATTTTCAATTTTTGCACTTAAGCTACCGGATTTCTGCTATGTCATTTTTTTTTAGAAACAAACCAAATTTTCAATTACAGCATTTCTATAGTTAAATTTGAAAAATTCATATATATGTTTAAAAAATTCAATACTTATATTATACGTTTATAAAATACTTAAAAAAATTTCATATTATTTTTAAATAATAATTTTTATTACGAATTAATTCTATTTATTTTGCTATATATTTTTTTTACAAAAAATTATTTTGAATAATTTAAACTATATAATTGTAATAAATAATGTCTATTTTATACAATAGAAAATTAAGAGAAAATAAAATTCAAAAACAATACAAGTTTTATTTATAAAAAACCTTTCATATGGTAATACATTATAAAAATACCTTACAATTGTCGAATAAAAATTTCTCTCACGTGGCAATCATATTTCACACGTCGTTCGGCGCCATGCTTTTTTTGTAGAAAATTCTGACGCATGCGTTTTAAAACTTGCCAAAACGAACGAAAACCGGGGCGTTTTTAATATAAAGTAAAACGGCATTGAAAATTTTCAATAAACTCATCAAATATATTTGATTTGTATAATTAAAATAGCAATTATTATTTATATATTGTGTGGTGTTATAAATTGTGATTTTGCCGGCAATACAAAAGATTTATAAACGAAAATGGATAAAAAAGAACAATTGTTAATTATTGATCCGCCAATTGAGCTAAAGTTTCGTGGTACGTACATTCTATAAATGGAAAATGGAAGATTTTTATTATTTTATAGAAAATTCGAAATAAACTTCGATTTGAAAGTTCATTAGTGGTGGTTTTGTAATATTTTCTTTTTGCTCTATTTTTTAAAATGTGGTATATACCATAAAAACTAAAATGGATAAAAAGCATCTGTGTATTCCTTTTATGTATTATCGTAGAAAAAAATATATAATTAAGAATGGCGTTACGGAAGGGAATTGTTTTATTGTATTTTTTTTGATTTGATAGATTGGTATGAGAGATGTATGGGAATACCTGTTAGAAATATTATTAATGCATCAACCACTTTTTCAATATATTTTAAAATCGAGTGCTAATTTAAGCGCTTCTAATATTTTAACGATTATAAATGAGGGCAACTGTTAATATAATAACAATAAAAATCTGAATTTCGAATATTGTAAGATAAAATAAATTTTTTACAAAAATTCTAAAGGGAGCAGCGTATGATGCAGCAATTTTCGCTTTTGATTTAGTTTTGGTACAACCGAAAAAAAGTTATAATGTTTGTAAGTTTTATGGCAGCGCAATTGTATCTGTGTGTGACGTAAATTTAGCCAAAAAAAAATTTTAGGCATAGTCACCTTCCCTTTCATTGCATTGTCCGTTCTATTCCCCAACACATATATATATGTGTACATATGACTGCGTTTGTATGGGTGCGTATTCATGTATCATTGCCTTACTCATTTTCATTGATATCTGCCTGCATATATATTCTATTGGGCAAATAGAGCAACTTTTGCCCTTCCCAATTCTCAACTTCCTTTTTGTCGGTTAACACATAAATAAAATGCATGTTTTCAATAGGCTCCTCAATTTTTTAGTTTTTTCAAAAAGATAATTAATTTTCAGCCCAATAAACAAAATCTATATATTTAGAGAAATGTAAAATAATATATAAATTCACAAGCATTATTTAATTTTCATTTATTTATTTTTTAATTTTTGAATTGTGCTTCTGCATTGGTTTCCATCGAACCTTCTTCATTTTAGCATATATGATGACAATCAAATTTTTTGCTGTCAATGCAAAAGTATTAGTTTGGGGATTTGTTATGTTTTCTAAGTAATAGCGCCGGATAGCTAAAATCTATTTTTATGCAAGCATAGCGTTTTGTCAATCACGGCATTTTTCGGCTTTCCTTTTAATTAAATATTTTTTATTTTTATTAAAAACAACATACTCTCTAAAATATATATATATATATGTTTTAATGTATTTTAGTTTTTGTTTTTGTAGTATTTGTTAATTTTCTTTAGAATTAATTGCTTACCAACTGTTTTGATGTTAAAATAAATATTCAATATTATTTCATATAATTTAATTAGCAAAAGAGAGAAAAATATGAACAGAATTTGTTGAAAAAATTTTGAGCCAACGACACAGCTTTGAAATTTTCCAAACACACATTGAAAACAGTAAAAATTTGAACTGGTTTTTTTTCAGTGAAAGGTTTATCCGGTTTTGTAAATTGATTTTCTTAATAAAATTCACTCATTCTTAGTAGCAACAACATGAGTTTACGTGCCTACAGGTCGCACTGCATTAATTTAAGTGCGTGAATTAAGTGGGACTAGTCATTTATCTTTATCCTTTAAATTGTTCCCTATTACAAGTTGGCCTATTGTATGTGTATATATGAATTTGAGTTTCTTTCCTTTTGTAATACTTTGGCGGCCCTTTATTGCATAACCCGGCTGCGCAAAAAATTCGTTACAATGACCTGATTATGTAAGTTCAGCAATGCATCTGTTGGTTGACACATGCATTCCACTAAAGCGATTAAAAAAAAATCTTATATGCAATTTTTCACCAGTCAACACATAATATTTTTTTTATTTTTTATCAACTAGAGTAGATTTTTTACATTAATCCTATTTAGAATTATATAAATATTATGTGTCCATATATTCTTTTGTTTAGCGTGTAATGCGAGTTTTTAAGTCGCTTAAAAGTGAAGCTGTTTGAACAAACAACAATCAACACAGTCGAGTCCACCAAGATTCAACTATAACAATTTTATTCAATTGTTGCATATGTTCTGTCATTTTTATTAGAGTACATGAAACCTGTTTTTGATATGTTATATATTGTATACTTCCGTACACAGTTATTTACTATTTTGGCCCTCCATTAATTTATGTATATAAATTATAATAAAATTTTAATTTATCGGCAATTTTTGATTCAATATTGAATTGGTACCTGATTATTGTCTTCCGTTGTCGATAAACTTTACGTAAAATTAAAATAAAAAGCTAAATTTTTGATATAAAAATATAATGGAATTGTTTTTTATGATTCAAGCATGCTGTATTTATGATTTTTATGATATACTTTGAACAAAACTTAATAATTTAAATACCATTAATGTAATTTTAAAATATCCATGACTATAGTTTATGTGTACGTACGTACAAATAAACAAAAAGTTCTTAGGGTTTCAAGGCAGAACTCTTCATTTAATACGTGTATGTATTAAATTTATTTGAAAATTTTATAAAAGTTATCATTTAATATTATAAAAGTGCTTCTTATATGACTGCATATGTTTGTATACAAAATCGATATGATTAGGATATTATAATACTTAAGTACATTACAGAAAATAAGGTTGCCATTGAAAAAATTACATTTAAAATTTTATCTTCGCCAAAATAATATTCAGCCACAAATTGTAGATTTCAAGGCGACCATTTACTTTTTACACTATCTCTATAGTCATATATGATATATTCATTTAATTGAATTTTAAAATAATTATTACATGATTATTGTGTAGAAGTAAAATTCTTCCGAATAACTAAAAATTAACTTCCAATTTTGTATTATGATAAGTATTGATCTTTGTTAGAATAGAATGTTCGTTAACTCAGCACTTCAACTATTATATTATATACATTTTTTTTTCTAAACAGGCTCATATAATTTGTTTATTTTTCCTGAATACAAAATACGTATATAAATCAATAAGTTTCTATTTAATAATTTGATTATTCGAACCGAGAGCTAAAAAGCTATTTTATTTCGTAGGCAATAACAATCTGCCGATTGTGACATTATTTCTTCGCTCATGATATAAAAAAAGATAATTTGTTTTTATTTTTGCACACTTTTGTGATTTATTTACATACTAACAAATATATATTATGTAAGTTAAAATGTATAATTAGAATGAAAGATATTACGGCAAACTCCAGTTGATTTTACGGATTTTCTTCCTTTTAATAAGGACTGAATAATAAAAAATTTTCTTCTCTTGACTGTTTCTCAGTAAAACAAATTAAATTATCTTAATTCCATTATAAGTTCAAGTGTATCTTACATCAAAATACTAAAATAAAAATTAAATAACTTCTTCCGTATCAAAAAAAAAAAAAAAATGAAAATTGCACTTAGTAAGAGGAACTCCTTTTCATTTATAGTAATATTATTTAATTAATTAATTAGGGAAATTAACTTGACTTTTTTATTAATCCTTTGTATATATACTATATATATTTAATTGCTATTTATTTCTGAAATATTCAGAAAATGCCGTGTACACAAAACATATTGTTCAAATTTGTTTGCGATAATTCAAAAGGTAAGATAAATTTAAATATTTGGTTGAAAATAAATAAAGTATAAAAATTACCTTCAAAAGAAGAGAGTTATTTACGAAAAATATTTTTAAAAAAAATCGACAAACTTATTAATAAATTTATTGATAGTATGTTTGGGTAGGTAGGCGTAAAGGAAAGGTGTTATTGATTCTTTACGAGAAGGAATTCCATAAAATTGTTCAGTTATATATATATTGATTTATTGTGCTTTTTTGTGCATATACACTTTTATAAAATTACTTAGATTTAGTTTCGGTTGTCTTCAATAAAAAATATTTGTATCCCATTGAGTTTAGGTTTCATGTCAATTATTTATAAACAAATATAATTGCAGTCACCACTAACCAACCATACAAGCACAAATGGGCTTATCTATTTTAATCAAACGACAAACGCAAACTGGCTGATTTGAATTGTATTTCGAATTTCTACATACAATTGAAAATATAGTAGTAATAATAATAATAATAGTTATTGTTACTGATTTTTATAAATTTTCCGGTCATATTCAATATTGCCCAATGGAGAAATATTTTTAAAACACTTATTGCTTTTTAATGTGAATTTTTCACACAAATGGTTTAGGTCTTTAAGCTCGAAATTATTGAATCGAATATTTTTTATAATTATATATAATTATTTTCAATAATATTTTATACTCATAAACTGAGCATGATGTTTTGTTTTCTAATAATCAACTAAAAGCATTCTCTTAAAAGTACGATCTAATTAATATTGTACTATAAATTACATATAAAAAAAAAATATCAACTCTTTTTACTTTTGAATATTACAAAAAAATTACATTATTAATAATTAATTCAAATATACTTACTCATTCATAAAGCAAACCGAAACTTTTTATGCAGTCTTATCTATAAATTAATAACACCTGTTTTGTATATGTTTTGATAGATAACTCAGATCAAAGTTCTAGGTTAGCATGTTGAGTCATTCATTTTTTATGCAATCATGATTGTAGATAAGAATGGAATTAAATAAGAAAGGATAACTTGAAATTTTAATTTTAGAAATTGGAAATTATTGATAATTTTTTATATTGAATTTGATCGATTTTTTAAATATTCTCTAAAAATTGTTCATTTATATATTTAAGTACACTTTCCTAGTCTGAGACAAGTTATTTTTTCAGATTCACTCAAATAAAACTATAAACTCTTATAAAATAAAATAGATAAATTTCATAATCTCTATCAGGTTCTTTTTTATAAACTTTTACATTCTCATAAAGAAAAGTCATATAAAAAAAATTGGCGTAAAATTCTTCTGTGTATAATATTCCTGAACTATTGTTTTTATAAAAAATTGCGATTGATCAAAATAACAATATGGTAGACATAAATGGTTTATTTATTTACACAAACATTATTGCAATTTTTTCCCCCCTTTAGACGGTTTTTTCATGATTGATTATCTTTATATTTTATAACTAGGTCCTTTCACAGTGCCAGTTGCAACAGCAATGGTATTAGAAAATCCTACCAATGAACGAATACTTTTTAAAATTAAAACAACTGCACCTAGAAAATACTGCGTTCGTCCAAATTTTGGCTCAATAGAACCTCAAGATAAAGTAATTGTGACAAGTAAGTAAGTTTATGTTTTTATAGAATATTGATTTTGATTTTTTTGTTTCTTTTTTTCTTATAAATAAGTTTAAAACAATTAATTTATATTTGTTTTTTTTTTGCAGTCTGTTTACAAGCATTTCAATTTGATCCTAATGAAAAGAATAAACATAAATTTATGGTTCAAAGTGCAGTTCCAGTTGTACAAGAGGGAGTTCTTCAAGATATTGAAAAGCAGGTGAGATTTTCTCTTAAATTCAATATTATTATAAAATCAGTTAATTAATCCCATTATATGTGAATTCTCAATGTCTGATTTGTATTTATACTATTTTTTGTATAATAGTGGACTGAGGTACCACCCGAACAGCTCATGAATACAAAACTAAAATGTGTTTTTGAATTACCGTTTGATGCAGCAGCAAAAGCAACTTCTGAAACATCTACAGTTGGTAAAAAATTAAGTTTTTCAATCAAATAGTAAATGTAACTTTTTTTTTTTTATTGCCTTTTTTGTCTTGAATAAAAGAGTCTGCTAATTCTGAAATAAGTGGAAAAGATAAAGATACTAGTATCAAAACTGGTAACGATGATTTCATTGTAAGTATTTTACTTTATATACGGGTTAAATATATAGTAATATATGATAAATGTAACTTTTAGTCAAATGAAGGGAATTTCGATTACGGACTAGCTACTGAAGAAATTTTACAACTGCGTGAACAGGCAAGCCAATTGAGACGAGACAATTTTTTACTTAAAGTTAGTGGATCTTTTAATCTTTAACCTTAACTCTAAAAGTCAAAACAATTTGGAAACAATATGATAACAGTTTTATATTTCTTTAGGAACAAATTGAACGATTAAAATTAACTGAAGCCCAAGAAAGGGATAAAACGGGAATGTCATCTGCCCACAAAGTTGGCTCGTATTCACCACCATCATCAATGCAAGAAATACCAATGGCGACATTCATATGGCTGGCAATTGCAATACTTGGCGTTGGTTTATTAATTGGAAAGGTCTTGCTCTGAATTAATTGAATGAATGAAAAACGAAAAAAAAAATTTAAAAAAAATACGTTATATGTTGTTCTGCAAATAAATTAATAAAAAAAAAAAACTAAAAAAAAAATTAAATTAAAAAAAGATGAATGAACATTTTAAAATAGGAACGAAAGGGGAATCAAAGTTGAAAGAGAAAATATAGTAAAAACCAGGGGTAGGGAGAAAAGAGTAAAGGGTTGAAAAACTATTAAAAAAAACTATAATTATTTATACATTAAATGTAAACAAAATCTAGCGACTGGGGATGCAGGATGCAAAGGAAAAGGTGTTGCATATATTATAATTATGGAGATCTATATATAAATATAAATATATATATATACATATACATATAAATATAAATAAAGAAAATATATAAATTAATTAATAAATAATATAATATACTTGAAACAATAATTTTTAATTATTGCTGGTTGAGAAAAAAAGCAAATCTAATTTAATACAGAAATAGTTAATAACTAATCACACTCTAAGGTATTAATATACATACATAAAATTAAAATGGAAAAATATATTCACGTAAAAGAAAGCCTATTAATTTGAATGAATATAATAGATAAAAAATGGAGCAGCTTAAAAAATATGCATACATTCAAACTACGCAAAAAAAAAATATGAATGAAAAAAGTAATAATAGTAAAATAAGTAAATGCATTATAATAATATAAAATGTAAAATGTGAAAAAGAACAAAGATATCTTCCAAAAAGGAAGAAAAAACACTTTTTGGTTATCAAATACGAAAGCACTTTTATTCCTAATATTAGTGCGGAAATCCATATAAATAAAGATTTGAATAAAAATAAGAAACGCAAATGTTATTTGGGATAAATCTTAGAATAAAATTTTGTCTAAATCATAGTTGAATATATGAATTCTAATTCATTTGTTTGGTTAAATATTTTCCCATAACGAGAAAAGAAAACATAGATTTTGGAACTATTATTAATGTATTATTTATTTTATCCAAATGCAAAAATTTTTCTTAGATAATCTCCAATAACGTCACTATTAAGGTCGTTTTGCTATTACAAACAAAAACAGTTTGCTTAGATTTTATTCAAATTAAATTTGCTATAGAGCGAGACAGTAACTTAAGAGCAAGTATATTTAAGTAAAAATAGTTGTTGATTATACACGAAATATTTTTTGTATTGTTTTGGAATTAAATTTTTGTTGCAGTATCGAATTTTTGTATATTATTTTCTTTTATGTTTATGCAATATTTTAATATTGTAATATTTAATCCTGTTGCTTGAATATACGACTATTTTCTTAAAACAATTTTGTCTTATTTTGGTCAATAAAACTTTCTTATATTCAAATATGTTTTTTTCACCAAAAGTTTATTTTTTAAATAAGGTCCATATATTATTTTAGAGAAAACTTCAACTAAACAAAATCTATTTTAAGTTTTAGGAAATCATTTTTTGTAAAAACGCAAAATCTATTAATATAATCGTTTGTAAACGAAATTATTAATGTAATTTTTCAGATATAACAAAACTGTAAAAATATACATTATGATATTGAATTGGTTTTAACAGAAATGTGTTTATGTGCGGTTTCTACCAAAAATGTTTGTTTTCTTTTTGGCGGTATTAATTTAAAGAATCGTTGAAAGTAGTATTTTTCATAGCAGAATTTTCTGTATTGAATATTTCATGGGAAACAGTAATTTATCAATTCTAAAGAAAAAAATAATATGGAGTATTTTATTGCCAGACCAATTCTGGGTATCGCTAGTGATTCTATATCGAAACAGCCTGCGTCGTAATTTAAATGCTTCTATTAAATTAGTCATACTGCAGTGCTAAATATACCATTATTTAAAGCTGCTATGATCTTAACCGAACCTTACTAGAACTTGCTGAAAAATTCAAATTCTGAAACAAATAATTGTTATACCTAAACACCTATGATATAAATAAAGTCCATAACCTAAAAATTATAATCAAACGACACATAAATAATTTTTAAAAATTGATA
This sequence comes from Atherix ibis, assembly GCA_958298945.1. NCBI lineage: Eukaryota > Metazoa > Arthropoda > Insecta > Diptera > Athericidae > Atherix > Atherix ibis. Next base: position 4,820,379 of record OY282606.1, read on the forward strand.
CTTATAATTTTTAAATGATATTTTATCAAACTAAATTCAAAATTATTTTTTTTGTATAGAATAAAAAATGGAAATATATAAAATGAATCATCTTATAGTAAAATTATCCCCACCACCTTTCTATAAATTAATTGCTGTCAAATCAAATTTTATTTAGCAGAATTGCCAACATCTCTTTATATAATTAACAATTTGTTAAAAGCATATAGTCTGCTGCCTTTTAAAAAGTGTTTTGCTAAAATAACGCCATTACTTCCAGGTTTGTTTATTTAAGAAATTCTAAATTGAGTAAATAAAGCTTTATCCATAATTTGGTTTGTTAAAAAATTCTAATAATTAGCGAAACCACCAATATTTTAAATTGATTGTAATTGGTTTGTGCATTTGCTTAAAATTCCGATACAAATCAAAAATATTAAGTATTGCGTATTTGTTGAACCTGATGTAGGTTTGACAGACGCATTGAAAAATATTTGAGTATTTATTTGCCTGATATTTGTTAGATAAATAAAAAGGTAATTTTTAATTATGTGTTGTTTAATATTGAGTGTGGGTATTATTTATGATATGAGAATTTGTGACATTACGATCTAAGGACAGCCGAAGAAACAGAAAAAAATCCTAAGAAAATTGTGTGGCCAATGGCTGCTGCATGCCGTGCGTGATTGATGACAAACGTCATCCTCCCAAATTGTATCACTTGTAAATTTTTTTACATTAAAGTTAGTTATGTTTATAAAAATTATTGTTGATAATAATTAGCGTTTCTATTATAAGCGATGAAAAAATAGTTCTTTTTTATCGAAGCATAATTTTCATCTTGAACATGAAAAATTTACAAAATAAAAACAAATTTTCCCTCAACATAAATAAAAAGCTTTGTTGTGAAATGTCCGTAAATTCATTTTAAGTAATAACGTCGATTAAAAAATGTAAAATGCATGCAGCTATAAATTTAGTATTCTGTGTCAATTTTGAATATTGATTTTTATTGATTTGACATAGAATACAAATTATCCAAAAAAAGGTTGCCCTTGAAAAAACATTTGGAAATTACTATAAAATTAAGAAATAGTAATTTGCAATAAAATTTCTAATTTTGACTGTTCTAAATATGAATTGTAAATTTTGAAGTATGTGTTAATATTATTTGTAAATTTGAATAGATGACCACTCTCCAAAAAGCAATTGACTTAGTAACAAAGGCTACGGAAGAAGACAGGAATAAAAATTACGCTGAAGCCCTTCGGCTATATGAACATGCTGTAGAATATTTTCTACATGCAATCAAATGTACAGTAAATTACATCATAATATTCCAGCAAAAAAAATGATTTAACTATTCTATAATTAGATGAAGCACAGGGTGACAAAGCTAAAGATTCGATCCGTAATAAGTGTTTACAGTATTTAGATCGAGCTGAGAAGCTGAAAGAGTACTTAAAGAAAGGCAAAAAGAAGCCCGTGAAGGAAAATGATGGCGAAAAGTAAATAAATTAATTTTGAAAAATAAAATCAAAATTTCAATATTTATAATATCGTCAATATAGGGACGATAAGGATAAGAAAAGCGATAGTGATTCTGACGGTGACGATCCCGAAAAGAAGAAATTACAGGCAAAATTGGAAGGAGCAATTGTAGTTGAAAAACCGCACGTGAAGTGGTCAGATGTAGCTGGCTTAGAGGCAGCAAAAGAAGCCCTTAAAGAGGCCGTTATACTTCCTATCAAATTCCCCCATCTATTTACAGGAAAACGAATCCCATGGAAAGGCATCTTACTCTTTGGTCCACCTGGTACAGGCAAATCGTACTTGGCTAAGGCTGTTGCAACTGAAGCAAACAATTCGACATTTTTTTCAATTTCTAGCTCCGACCTCATGTCTAAATGGCAAGGTGAGTCGGAGAAATTGGTAAAAAATTTGTTTGAATTAGCGCGCGAACATAAGCCGAGTATCATATTCATCGATGAGGTTGATTCGATGTGCTCTGCTCGGTCTGATAATGAAAACGATAGTGTCCGCCGTGTCAAAACGGAATTTCTCGTGCAAATGCAAGGAGTTGGCAACGACAATGATGGCGTTCTGGTGTTGGGTGCGACTAATATCCCCTGGGTTCTTGATGCTGCTATTCGCAGACGTTTCGAAAAAAGAATCTACATTCCGCTACCTGAACAACAAGCTCGCTTGGTTATGTTTAAAATTCATTTGGGAAATACATTGCATACACTCACAGAAGCAAACATCAAAGAATTGTCATCAAAAACCGATGGGTATATTGACTTGCAAATTTAATTGATAAATACAATCTGTAATATTTAATATTCATATAGATATTCGGGAGCTGATATATCTATAATAGTCCGTGATGCCTTAATGCAGCCTGTGCGTAAGGTGCAGTCTGCTACACACTTTAAGGTTATTAAGTTTTATTTTTTTGAATTATTTGTCTTGATTTGAAATATTTTTATTCAGAGAGTTAGTGGACCGTCTCCTGTCGATAAAGTTACAATTGTAGATGATTTATTGTCGCCATGTTCACCCGGCGAGCCAGGTGCTTTTGAAATGACATGGATTGATGTACCCAGCGAAAAGTTATATGAACCACCAGTTACAATGGTTTGTAAAATTTAGCTAAATTAGACCATAAAAACTTATCTATAAATTTATAAATTGAAATAATATTTTTCATTTAGAATGACATGCTTAACTCATTGTTACGAACTAAACCGACAGTTAACGATGATGATTTGAAAAAACTCATCGATTTCACCGAAGATTTTGGTCAAGAAGGCTAAAATGTAACGTAGAACATTCAACATGAAAAGTTTGAATTATTAAAGATAAAATAATATTAAAAAAACTATTAAAAGCTTATGTATCATAAAATTAGATAAAAAGTAACTACAATATAATATGGATTACAAAAAAATGCTGGAAAATTATTTATGACACTTTGATGCCTCTTCACAATTAAATTAATACAAATAAATATAAAATCGGAAACGGAAAATATTAATGAAACGACGAAAATAAATGATAAAAATAATAATAATTAGAAGAAAATACAAAAGAAAATGGAAAAAAATATAATTTAATCGATTTTTTACAATTTTTTTTTTGTTTAAGTATTAAAAAAATAATTAGTTTTATTTCCATATGTTGTGTTTATTGTTTTATCAGTTGTTAAAACATTAGCAACACGTATACAACTTAGATATATATATAAATATAAAAAGTATTTTTATTTATTTATTTGCGGTCTATCTGCGATGTGTAAACTAGGACAAGTAATAAATTGATGAAAACAAAAATTTTCAGATAAATCGAAGGGGAATAACATTACTCGAACAAAAATACTTGGTTATTTTCTTTTATAAACATTGATTGCATTTATAAATACTTGAAAAATTATTTAACAAGTTTATTTATTTACTCAAATTTTCTATAAAAATTAACAAAAAAGACTCATTGATATTTTACTGAATTGGTTTTCTTTTAAAATTAAGAAATATTTCAACGATGCATTATTTATATTTATAATAATTACAAAACAAAAGCGAAAAAACATATTTTTATACGTATTGTAAAATGTTATTTAAATAAAAGATAGTAAAAACTATTTCAATTAAAGAAAAAAACGTAAAATTAAAATAATATTAAAGCTTGAAAGTTAAAAACTGCACTAAAAGTACGTTTCTTCAATGCCTTTGAAGAAAGTACTAAAATTTAAAAATAATTTAAATTAATTACATATATTAAGAATATATATATCTTTTGAGAATTATTTATTCGAAGTACTCATTCAGAGTATAAATTGTATATAAAAAGACAAAATTGGCTTTTATACATACATATATATTTGGGGAATAATAGAATATATTAGATTATTTTATTATCCGCTTTCATAGAAACCAATGTTTTTGAAAAACGCACTTTATTATCTTGTTTTTTTTCAATAACTTTATTGACTATTAATAAGGAGAAGCTTTAGGTTTAAATATATAATTATTAATTCTGTTTTGCTAAATTGGCTATATACTTTTTTGGAATAACCAGCGAACATAATTATATACACTTATTGCACATACAGCGTAATAATGTCATTGGGTCTATTAATGGGATAAACATATAAAATGTAAATGGAAATATTTAATTAAATTTGGAAGAGGCAATTTTTAACAAGTTGCGTGCCACTTTGAAGTTAAACGCTACAGTTGCTTTAATGCAATTATTTGTGTGTTATAATAATATTGTAAATTCAATATAATAAAGATTTTTATCATATATAATTTACAAATGACAAACATTTAAAAATAATTTAATTTGATTTATTGGTGTCTATTCATTGAAAATGTTTGCAAAAAGTGCAATATTGAATAAAATTATTTTGGCATTTTCGTTGTCAGATAAATTTTTGGCACATAAATTATCTGTGGTTTTGATCAATTTAGCATACATATATTTTATTTTATTCATTTTTCAAATATAACTGTTTAAAATAATATATAACTTGTTTACTTTATACAGATACAGTATGTACAAATTGTCCATACTTTGTTTCGATTAGAAATACATATTAAATTTAAACACTACAATTGTCCATTAATCAAAAGTATCGTGATAGGAGATTCCATATAATTGCATGTCAAAGCATTGTTTATTGTTAGTATGGCAAAACTATTCACTAATGTCAACTGTCATAATAATTGGCGGCATATTTTCATATTTTCAGATAAATTGTTTGACTGCAAAAGATAGTTGTTTCAATATTGCGAATATAATTAATCTCGAAATTATTTACAATGAGTGCAGAAAGACGTCGTACATATAAAAGTTTGCTTGACCAGGGCGCCGAAATTAGTAAATGTCCAAATATAGTGAAAATATGATATATGTTATAATTAATATATTCGCATTGTTTTTTTTCAAACCATCAGGTAAAAACAAAGACACCAATGATAATTTAACAACAGTAATAAAGATATCGGAAATGCTATTACAATTAGAAAATATAAAAGATGATATTGTTATCAAAGAAAGGACGACCGCCGAAGCAGTTATGGATACTCAAGTAGTCAAGATGAATCACGAACTGATGGGGCAAGTGATACAAAAAGTCACTACATCGTCGTTTTCGGATGACCAATTCACAGAATCCTTTGTATTATAATTGTTTTTTAAATTATTTGCACAGTTTTTTTTGCAAAATTGATAAACATTTACAGATAAAAAGAATATATGGTCCTGACAGTAAAGGTTGGGATGCAATTGCCGAAATTGTGGCTGGTATTGCGAAGACTGTAAGATTTCAACCGTGCCTTTTGGGATCCTTTGATCCTGAACCTATTATTATAGAGAAAAGTCAAATTACCCGACAAAGACGAGAAAAATCCCGTTTGGTAATATAAATATTATTGTATACTTGATAATTTTTCTTTATTGTTGTTAACAACAGGAAGAACAAAAACGACCAGAAGAAGTAAAACAATTGCAAAAATCTACAAAAGGTGTTAAAAAAATGAATTCAATCGTACGACAAATAAATGATGTAATATATGGGATTTTTTTTACAAAGAATTTTTTTAATATGGTTTTCTACTTCAGATATACGAAGAAAGAAATAATACACCAATTCCCTATTACCAATTGATAATTGATCCTGATGATTTTATGCATACAGTTGATAACGCATTTCAAATAGCGTTCTTAGTTAGAGATGGTCTGCTTGTTATTGATATTGGAGAGGATGATTTACCTAACGTGAGGCCTAGCTCTATAGATGAACGAAGAAACACCAATGAAAAAACAGAACAAACTATTTGTTCATTTAGCGTTAGTTTATTTGAGGTAAATAAATTTATTGACCAAATGGTTATTCCGTAACTGATAAAAATTATTTTCAAGCGAATGAAATCGCATTATAAAATTAAAAAACCTATGATGACTTTCGCTCGAGAAGTGTTGAATTGTTCGGCGACAACTTCCACACAACAGTAAACTGCAATTTGTTTATATTACTGAATGTTTTATATATTTTTATAAGTTAAATATAGTTTTTTATAATATTGACTAAATAAAATTTTATTACAAAAACAAACAATTTATTATCAAATATTAATTAAAATTATCAACTTAAAATAAATGACTTGGACGTAAATGTGTACAATTGTACAATTATGATTACTAGCGCTTATATGTACATAAAAACATTATCAACAATATTAAAACTCTTTTTTGCATTTCTCCATAAGGAATAAATTTCTCTCTACCGATTGTTGACTAATTTTATCAATGTTGTTATTGTTATTGTTAGTTGCATCTAATTTTCTGAAGTTAGATACATGGTTTTTATTAAAAAGCAACTTCTTTATATTTTGAAATGGTATATCGAACAATAATGTAAGAGTTGTCGAAGCTAAAAATATACAAATGTATTCATTTGTATCTACCTGAAATATTCAAAGTAAAACATAATTCAATAAAAATCAGTTAGCAATAATTATTATAATTTTACCATTAGTGGTATGAAGTTCCAGTAGTGAGTATGTCTCCTACGTCCAACATTGTAAAAGAACACTGGAAATTGTGTTAGATAAATTGCGTAAGATAATTTGGTTGTAATCTGAAAGCCACTCCATGAAAGAAAATTTGATAAACGATCTAAAATAAATTAGTATAGAAAAAAATGCAAATTAAAAAAAAAATTGCTTTTGGAAAAATACTTTTATAGCCTAAGTGTGACGTGAAGACAATCCATGCAAATAGACTGCACCAAGCAATTGGTGCAAATGCCGCGTAGTTGGCTGCATGGTACGGATTGTATTTATAATTAATATGACCCATTGGAGCTGGGCCGAAAAATGCACTACAGAATAGCAAAGTACTTATGCTCCAACCCCATCGAAGTTGTAGCTTAGATAGTTTAATATCTCGGCACATCTGCAAGGCATATCCTAAGAGAACGCCTAGAATATATACGGTGGATCTATGTGGTGGATATGAGTACATGTAGTCTGCCGTTTTAAATAATCTTCGAATCCTTTAGTAAACAATAAAGAGAAAATATTAAATAAATACTCATCAAATACAGTAATTCTCTATTTACGTGGTGCCGAAATATACATAATTAGATAGCCGATTAACCACCGTAGTATAGAATCGTGCACCTGTGCCAATTATTGCCAATATTAAAAGTAGGGCAAGTCCTTTGCGTGGCCACTTCCATAAGGTCAATATCATAAATGGTGCAAAAACAAAAAGTTCCGTATCGATACCCAAATGATGTGTATGTGTTAGACACTAATAGTTCATAAAAAAATGCTTATTAAAATTCTCTTTGACTTAGAATAGTTATGATTCGAAAATATCGGAATACCATATCTCCAAATCCGAAATAATTATGAATAAATAGAAGATTTCTCCACCAATATTTTTTGCATATGTCAGAATGGTGTTGGACGACCAAATTCCATTGTGGACCCGATCCCAAGAGCGGTAGTATGTACGTACAAAATAATATTAGCGCACCCAATGTAGGAACGATTCTCAGAAATCTTCCAATATATTCACTTTTAAGATTAATTGATTGACCGCGTTTCAGTCTTCCAAACATCGAATAGGCTGTTAACATACCGCTAAATAGAAGAAATGGATCTGTATATATAGAGGCAGCTCGACCAATAACAGTCCAAGATTGTCCCAGCATCTGTAAAATATTCGATAATATTATTTATAATCTGATAGCAAAGAATTAGAAAAAATTGAATGCAATAATTACAGCTAAACGACTGCACTAACCTCAGCCATGTGTGTGCGATTTATATACGGATTAAAAAACATAGCCATTGATTTATGTGAGATTAGGAGCATAATTGCGTTAATAAAACGTATTCCATGAACACTGCTAATATCTCCTGGACTTGTGTTTGTACTAAACAACGATTTTGTGTTTTTCAATAAAGAAAATGCTGTTAGCCATTGATCTAAACATAAAAGTGTGATGTTTTATTTATTTGGTTTAAGGAAGTTACGTTTAAACCTACTTTGATTAATCCGTTCAGTATTATATTCATATATAGCAGATATTAAACACATTCCAATAATCGTCAAGAAAAATAATCTACAATTAATGTATGCATATATTAAACAGAATATAATGTAAAATAATAAATAATTATTAATATTATTGTTTACCCAGCAATTTTTGTGTTTCTGTCTAACGTATTGTTATCATTAATCTGGCACATTTTTGGTTCAACACGAACTTGAAAATTAATTCCAGTTCGTGCAGTTAAATTTTCCATGTACTCCTTCAGAGAATATTCAACATCCTGAGCAGTACATGATGATGGTATGCACAATGCCCAATTTATTAGTGAGAATCGGGGCACACGATGTCCAGGCTATTAAGAAAATACATTTTATTAATAAAGGAGGAATATTCAAAATTTATATAAAAATATAGGAATAGAAAATAGACAAACAAATTTCAAAAATTTTATATAATAAATTCTAACGTAAATATTAAATAATGAAAAATTTCGACAATTTAACTGCCAGTTCAGTTTTAATTCATAATGGAAAGAACACACCCAATAACGTACTTTTTTTTATTATACTAACAATCATATATTCAATAGTCTATTCTAAATGTAATTGTTAAGTCGATAACTACGAATTAAAAAAATAACTGCAATTAAAATATTCTTGGGAATAATTTAGCCTTTCTGCTTGTAAAATCAATCGTGCTTGAAGCTGATATTTAAAAAAAAAAATTAATTTACATTTTCATTTATACATGAAGTGATCATGACATTTTTTAAGAGTATTTACAATCTATTATCAATAGTACTGTTGTATTAGTTGTAATATATTCGCAACATAATTTAAAAAATTTATTGTCCATTTGAATAGTATCTTCTACAAAAAGTAATCTTTGAAATCTTAGCAATACGAGTATCTCTAATACTGGAATTGATTGTGTATAGAATAAATAGTGATAGTATTCGTATTATGATTACTTGAGTTATGTACAATGTAAATAATATACAATAAATTGTCAGTTTTTTTAATAAATAAAATTCTCATATGTGCATAAACATAAATAATTCCTCATCAATTTATTCATAATAACTCTTGTGTACACTGCACTCTATTTCTTTTATTTACTATAAAATATAAGAATTTGTTTGAGTTATTGAAAAATTGGAAACATTTTAAAAATATGTATAGTTTAGTTAAAGATCTCACCGGAAAGGACACCTAGTTAAACAAAATTAATTACATATTTTCTTATTTCTTATTAAGAGTCTTTACAAATTTTCTTAAATATGATTATTTTCCTATTATTTTGTCTAATCATAAAAATTAAACTACAAATTATTATTACATATATTAAATGATCAATCAACTTATATTTAAGACTACATGAAAATGTTATGACAAAAAAAAAAACTTACTTATATATAATGTTAATAAACCTAGCAAATATTAAAGATATTGTATTTAACTACTCAGGAAACAGGTATTACGGCTGACAAATCTAGTGATTTATTCAATTATATTATGTACATACCATTTACAATAATATTATAGTAATAAACAACATTTTGTAATATTTAATCATTTTAATTTTAAATCGGCAATTGTTGAAATTTTTGGTAATTTACAACGACATGAGACAACTTATTGTAACGGATATGAAACAACTTCAATGTCTTTTCTACAATATACTATACTCTGTTTTTGAATTAACCAAATTTTAAAAACAATTTAATAATATTACATTTAGTAAAAATATATATTTTCTAATAGATGCTATGAAATAATCTTTTGATAATTATTTATTCGATGTACTCATTCAGAGTATAAATTGCATATAAAAAAGGCAAAATTATCTTTTATACATATTAATGTTTAGGAAATATGGAACTAACTAATAATGAGTATAATACCTGTATAGGTAGTTTACATAAAAATTAATTTTAAGTGTCTAAAAAATTGTTTCCTTTACAATATGATAATTAATGTTTTTAAATAAAAAAAGTTAATAATAAGTTAATTTTCATATAAAATATTTTATATAAGTGAATTTATTTCTAGTAACAAATATTTTCCACTGATTTCATTTGATAACTATTACTATTAGAGTACAAATCTTTGATTCTGATGAAACTATTGTGTTTAAATTTAAACTATTAAGATATGTTTGTAATATTAAGTATGATTCATTCTGTTTTGAAAAATTAAAATAATATACTAACTTATATCTTGAAATTTTCATGTTGTCTAAAATAAAACAATAAAATTATATTTTTACGGAATGAACTGGTATGAACTATAAACTAATTACTATTAAGAGTTAGAGGCATATATTTTTATTAAATATATATAAACGAAAGAAATATGTCGTAAAATATTGAACTTTAAGTTTAATTAAGGATAATAATAGCTGAACTTTAAAAGTGTGTTTTTGGTTGTTAAATAAGTTTTCAAATGTTTGAACTCGTTACAATAGCACTTGAATAATTTTGGTAAAATACGATCATTAAGGTTGTATAAAATGGAAATATTTTTTTCTTTTTCTTTTCGATAAATTCATATGTAGTTAATTGAAACCTTGACAATGGGCAAAGTTGAAGAAAAGTTCACCAAATATCATGTAGCGTGTTGACTGACATTTCAGGAAATATTTTTCCATCATTTTATTTTCCTGGTTCTGATTGACTTAATTTACAATAAAATATTCTATTTATTTCTGTCTAACTATATTTTTTTTAATTATACTTGTATAAGTATCAATTGTATTATATGTTCGTTCTGGCAAGAAATATTCTTAAATTAGCTAATAAGCATTGAGCGTTTCTTAAATGTACAAGTATTTATTGCGAGCACTTACATCATAAAATTCGCTTTTGAATGCTCCATGCGATTGTACCAAATTGTAAAGTTTCCTCAAATAAGGCGTTCCTTCTGAAATACTTGGCTGCATATACGCCAAACAATACTGACCTTGAAGATTCGTTAGTGGGCCTTGAACACGCAGGCATTGGTCGAAGTCACCAAATTGATTTATATTACCATTTAGTATCCCGGATGTTAATCGAGCTGATGAGTCGTGTACTGGAAAATTGATGTTTTGACATTTTGTATTTTTCTAAAAACTCACGGAAATTATAATTATAATTTAGTATATATTAATTAGAAGAATAATTCCTGACTATTTTCCATCTTAATTATAACTGGTAAGCAACAATATGGTATGTCAGTCGTAAGTATACTTACGTGTAGTACTAAACATTTATAAAATATTGTGACTAACTTTATTAAATACAATGAAAAAAAATTGTTTTTGAATAATTTAAATTTTAACTTTTTATGCATATGTAATTATTAGTGATATACAATATGATAATATCTAAGTCTTGATTTATTTCAATGTAGGAAATTCAAATGAATGTCATAAATAAATTTGATCATGACCAATATTCTCTGAGGATAGTAACGATATATCGATAATTTTTCCATTTATAAATATTATCTAATATGCTACCGATTATTTGTCAAGCGTATTAGTACTTAAAGTTGTTCTATTATACATGATACCTATACTACTTACTACCTAACATACAACGAATGTAAAACATGAGATTTATTAAAATACAAGTAATACAAATGTGCTTTTGTACAATTATACAAAAGTAATTAATGTTTACTTCTGTAAGTATAAAATTATAAATGAACCTTAAAAATGTTTCGTTGTGTTTATTGTTAAGGGCAAAATATATAAAAATAGTTACTAAACTGTGGGTTTAGTATTAAATAAATTTTTCTATATTCTTTTAGTTGAATTTCTAATCTAATTATGATATATTTAAATTTATTTTAAAATATAAATTAAATTATTGATTGGAAGCTCTCTAAAAACAATTAAAATTTTAATAATAGAAAGGAAAAATAAAATCATCTACTAGTCTAAGAAATTATTATTTTCCATAAAAAAGAGTTTACAAGAATGAATAGCCGGCCGGTATGAGTAATATAGTATTTTACGAGTATTAACAACGAGGTTGTATACCTTGAAATCTGAAGAAAATTCAACGGCAACTTAAAACTATACATCGATAATATCGGTGCAAATCAACTTGATCTAGACGAGTTGAATTTATATCTCGATGGATTCAGTAATTTATGCAGTTTTTGTTGAAAGTAAATTTAGGTTAACTAACAATGAAGTTAACTTGCAGCACTGCACCTGTGACCAGACTGCACGAAATGGATTATTGCTTTTTAAAGTAGATTCGAATTGATTTGAAGTATTTTTCGATGTAATATTATGTAAGCGAAGACTAATATTTGTTGTGCTGAATGTCAATCGATTTATGTATACCCATATATTCCCATATTACCATTTTTGTTGGCATACAACGGATTTTTTGCTATGCAATTAATATGTTCATTATGATAGTCCTAAGATTGGTTAATAACGAATAGATTAATTTACGATTAAAGTAATTCATGAGTAATACAATTTGCTTTCATTTTCATATATATTAAATAAAATGCAACAATTATTACACATTTCGAATTTAGACTATTATAGTTTGTTTTTGTTCTAATTGATATTAATTCGTTAACACAAAAAGTGCTTTAGTATTTGTTGTATTTGTTCTTGTTACTTTTTTGAATGAATGTCTTATGGCAGAGTTCTTGTGAAATATAAAAGGTAAGATGAATTATAATGAGTAATACTTACGTTGCAATGCCCAAAGATCAAAATTATAAAATGCTTTTAGAAACAATTTAGAATGTTGGCGACATTCGTTAGAAGCTGTTGGACTTCGTGAGGCATCAAATGGTTTTGTTAACAATTGAATTCGTCCACTTAAAGTTGAGATAAATTCTGAAAATTAAAAATAAAAAATCAAATGCATACTAATTTTATCTGATTAGACTGATGTTTTGCATGTCAAGGTTGAAGTAAATTGAAGTCGAACCTGAAATAAATTAGCAAAGGTTAAGAGAAAACCTGAAATCTCTGTGTTTCAGATGAGAATATTTATGTAGGTATATACATAAATAAATAAGTAACTGTATGCATTTGGTAGTAACTATGATATGTTAAGAAATATTGTAATTTACTATTTCTTGGCCCAATTTCTATATAACAACCTTCAGATGTGATGTACCCACTATGTAGACACGCATATACGATTATAAAAAAATATGCAATGGTATTCTAAGAACGTTTAATAAAGCTGTCATCTATGTTGTTTATTTTGATTAAGATTATTATATATTTAATGCAAAAATTCTAAATTAAATAAATGTAATTATAATCTCTATTATTAATATAAATCCAAAATATTCGTTTTTTTTTGTAACAATTTCATATGAATTTCTGGTAAATTTAAAGTTGAAGTAAATTTTCAATTTTTATTCACTTACAAATAAAAAAGGTAAATTTAATACTCTTAAAATACGAGTACTATAACTATAATAAATCAGAATATTACCCACATATTTATAGAATAACTTATAACTGACATATGAGATAATGTAAAAAATATACAATTAAATATTACCAAATAAATAATGTATTATGTATGCCGGAAAAAGAATATTTCCAAAAATTATAAGAAATTTTCCTACATCATTCTAAGAGTATATTCGAAAAAAAATACGGAATATAACATAAAATAATATTTTTTTTTATAAATGTATAAATATGTTTAGGAGTAGCTATAAATAAATAAAACTTAACAAAAATACCAATTGTAATGCGTTCATCAAGTATTCATAGTACGAGTACATTATCATTTAATGAACACTTTTTAACGAAAACTTATTATATTTCTTGAGATGCTAAATAATATAACTATTTAACAAATTTATGGAAAATGTGAAGTAAATAATATATAATTGAGTCCGGAATTTGAAATTAAAAAAAAAATGTGGTCTTTTAATATGGCAACATCTTGAATTATTGATTTGAAAAGATATATTTCTTAATTTATTATATTAAAAGTTATAATAAGGAATGTTATAGTTCTTGTTTAAATATATATATGATATTACGAGTATAAATATCAAAATATAGTATTGTACATATTTCTTCATTGAAAATATATAATAATAAAAGAGGAATTGAATGCAAGGAAGAGAGTTGGTAAATACTATTTTCAGAAAAATTGTATTAAAAAATTTCCCAATATATAAAACTTATAGCATAATTATACGGAAATAATATATGAAGAATAATATACAATACAATTCATACATGATATGAGTGAAATTTTTTTGAACCTGTGGGTATAATCGCATTTCTTGGAAGATTAACTAATTTCCTTTATAATAGAAATACTGAGAGACTCTATGTTATAAATTGCGTTTACATATCTATCTATCTAGTTTGAATTTGAACGATTTTTACAAATATATCTATTGTATTGTAGTTAAGATAATTAATTGAATAACTGCAGGCTAATTAAAATGTATCCAATGATATTATTTCTTGTGCCATCTTCTTTTGGAAAATATGTTAAAATTTTCACATTTATAGTAGCAAAATTAAAACCTTAGTGTTTTGAAATATTTTTTTTTTCTTTAAAAGGCATACTATAATCTATATTTGTTTAATTAAGAAATATTAATTTTATTTCAATCGAATTATATAAAATCAAATTAATTTTTTTGGAATGTTTAATATTTTTGCAAAATTGTTGTCAATAATATTTATATATTTAAAATGCATATCTGCTATAAAATATAATATTTACATTTATATAATAATAGTGATGGGCTAACAAATTCGAAAATTGAAAATAAAAATTTATAATCGTTGACGATATAATATTTATAGTATTTTAATTGATACGTTAAAACTAAAATGTCCAATACTAAAAGTGTAAAGACTTATTTATTAAAATTTATTTGTATATCGAACAAAATATATATATGGATTTGTTTTTAATATATTAAATTTTGTGAAAAATTTAATATATTATTGTATATAAATAATGTATTAAATGAGTTTTTTGAAGAAATATTCTTTACCAAACTCTTGCTAAAAAAAATTCGAATTTGGGTCAGTTATTTTTTGCTTAGAGAATAATAATTTTGCAAATAAATAAATAAATAAAACTTTTTATAGTTAATGTAGTCATAATTAACATACATCCATGTACCATTAGTAGACTATTAATTATTTTTAAATAAAAGAAATGTATATTTGTATTTTATTAAGTCTGCAGGAATATAAAATTAAGAAAATTAAGATATACCGGAAAATGAATTTAAATTTACTTTTAATTTTTTAGTCATAAAAATAAATAATTATGTAACACAATGTGGCTTTTTATTAAATTTCTCCAAATTTTTATGTCGAAAAGGAAATAAATGCATTCAATAAAATTGTGTATTCGATATTTATACATGTACACTTGCACATTTTATATAAATCGATGTGGAAATACTATTAATTCTCAAATCATGTACGAAATGAAATTATTTCAATATAAAACTTACGTGCAATCCTAAATTACGTTGATTTGGATTGATTACAATAGGACACCTGTATGTTAATAAAATTTTTGAAATTCTTTAGGAGTTTCTTTTTCCATATCTTTACAAAACACTATTCTGCGATAAGTAGTCAATTTATTGAGCTATTTTAAAATATTTTAAATAACTATTTTTATATTGACAGGAGGCCATATATAATATCTTATGAAATGTTTCTATAAATTTTGCAATTTTGTAATTTAATTTTAATTGAATATAATTGAGATGCTTTTATATTATCTTGTAAGATTTTTAATTTTTTCATTATCTTGTAAAATTTTGACTATTCCGAAAAACTTATTTCCTTTACAATTTTATCTATTTTAAAAACGATGATACCATACTACATATAATGAGTTTTATTTAATAATATACTCTTGTATGATAAATTGAATTTTTTTTATATATAATTGAAATAGTTTCTACTATAATAATCATAATAATAAAAAATAATTTACATATTAGAATAGTTCTTTCTAGACTATTTAATGATAAATTTTATGAAACAAAAATTATTACATATTCGAAAATATGTTAGGATTTATTTATAAAAAGTGAGTCTTATTGAAAGTATTCAAACTTATTCACTTTTATTAATTGCAGTTATAATGAGTCTTATAATTTTACTTTTAGAGAATAATCGAAATGATTTATGTTGTTCACGCATATGTAAATCATTTCTATGCAAATAAATGAATTTGTGAACTGAATATCAATTAATCTGGTAATGTTCACGACAATTAAACGTTATGATATGAATAACTAAACTAAATACTTCAAAATATTTTAAATTCTACTCTAGAACTTCTCAAGGCGATTGCCAAATAGGCATAAAATGATACAAAACTTAACAGGTCATTGTTAAAATAATTAGCACATCTACAATTAAATGAGAAGATCCTGTTCAATATAATAATTATATTCATTTTCAGGTTCTAGCAATTAAATTTAATTTTTGATAATAAAACAAATTCTATAACATACAAATGGCAATCTATCTTGAAGTAGATCATATAAATTTTTCAATATTCTAAAGATAGTAAAAGATTTTGTTTTTCTGAAATAAATCGAAAATATTTATAACAACGCATTGACAGAATATTAATAATAACTAAACAAATATCTGAACATGATGAATATAAAGAGATAATAGTCTTTTTTGCTCCAAAAAAAACGATACAAAAATACAAAAAAAAATCAATTTATATTAATTTTTTGGAAAAAAGTTGATAAAACTTTAGTGAATGTTATCGAAAGTTCAGAGTAAATAACTTCTAAGCTGTTTGGTATTTGCTTCATATTCTACAAATATTCTTGTTTATATTAACATTTAACATATTTGATCTTAGAGATGAATAATTTATGAATAAATAATCCAATTGTTAAATATTATATACTTAAATAAAATATATTTGCAGTAAATAAATAATTGTTGCTAAGGAAGAAATCAAATGCTTAGTAAATATATTTGATTTTATATGATCAAAAATATTTTTCTCACTAAAAATATATTCAAAATTTGTTCCCAATCAAAAATTTATTCTTTTTCAAATTAATTACAATGTTTAATTGTTTTTCAATATTTATATTAGTTAAAAATATATATAAAGCAGATAGAAGAGATTTTTTTGCATTTATTTTGTTATAAAAATAATATTTCTATATAATTAATTCTACTTGGATGAAAAGTAATTATTAACATCAAATAAACGGATTGACAGGCGTTCTAATTAGATAAATAATTTATATTTTATTTATGTATGTATATATATATCTTATGAATGATCTATTCATAATTCAATATTATATGTAAATTATTAACTTTTACAATTGAATATTTCTGTTAACAGCAGCAATTAGTATTAGCTTAGTATATATACGAGTAAAAAAAACTTAGTGAAATAATACTATGTAAATGTCTAGTGAAAACGGATCTAACTCAGTCGTAGAATTCAGTATACGAGTAAAAGTGGTGTCAATTTCTTAAATTAAAATTTCACTTTAAACTTGGAATTTTTTTAAAAATAATTATCAGTCAATTTGAACAAAAATATAATTTCTCAAATAGTAATGTTTAAAATCGAAACATATTCGATATCGTATTTGGTTGTATTTTTACAAAATTTATATAAAAGAATTTACATTAACTTAAAATAGTTGAAATTATTTGTTTAAGAGATCTAAAAAACAACATTTTACAAAACTCCATTTTATATTCAATAATGTTTGTTATAAAACAAATTAAAAAAGTTTATTATATTACCCTTATCAGCGGTATTTCCATTCCAGTCGGGAGAATATCCAGCGTACGTGGTTTCAATATTTGTTTCGTTACCACTAAGAATATCCGAAATTTGAAGACTTAATATTTTTTCCCTATTCAAATGTCTTGTTTGATTTTTTCTATTCACATATGACCATTTTGTACTCAAATTAACTTTTTTATTATTTATATTGTTTATAATTGGTATATGGTTATTGTTTTCTTCATTTTTATTATCACAAATTTCAAGTTCACTTTTACAACTTAGTTGATAGCAATTATTGGGAAAATACAAAAAAATCAATAAAATCATTAAAATAAATTTATTCCATACTCTTGCCATTTTGATTATAATTCTTTTTTAATATATATACCATATGTTTATTATTTCGATTGATATTATAATAAAATCACATTCGTTCTATAAAATATTGTTTCCTTATTTCAATTAAACAAAAAGTTTAATTTGTAAAAAAAAACCACAAATTTCTATTTTTATTTATCGTTACAGCCAATTATGTTTCCATTGACAAATTTGACAAAACATATTTTCAAGAGAATTCTTTCTCCACTTACTTTTAGGTTCATATTTTAATCACGATAGAATTGAAAATTTCTAGTTTTGTTATTATTTGAATTAATTTCGAACACTTTGGTCGTTCGTTTTTTGTCAATATTAAATATTCCTTATATATTTCGTTCAAGTTTTATCTATAATATCGTCCGGTTTCGATTCGGATTGTTATTTTTTTGTTGGACTTTATAGAAATCCGTTTTTGAAGACAAACTTTGCGTCTGATAGCCAACTGTTAACTGTTGGCGATTTGCTATTTGACGCATTGAGGTGCCATCGCTAGTAGTTTTCTACTCATTTGTAAAAAGTTGACTAAGACCTGGGTTACCACCATATTACTTACTACAGGCACTATTAGAATGTCTGTGCGTAAAGCCCCACCTTGTGCCAAATCAATTACCAACCAACCAAGTTTACGCTTTACAATTGCTATGAATTACAACATTTATAAATATTTTATAATATTATTTTTTTTTTCATAAGTTTTCGTGTCCCATGTAAACAATGTCTCTTTTAATAGAGTTTGTGAACTCCTACCATAATTATTGTATACTCTGAATTTAAAAATCATAAATAAGTACATACACGATGCACAGGTGCATGGAGTATATCTATAATTATCAATAAATTTTTATTTAAAATTATGACTACATAAACTTGTTTGGGGAACATAATTACATTATAAAATATTATTGGCATCTATTTTATGTAATCATTTATTTTTAAACAAAACCAAAATATAATATAAAATGGAATTTTTACTATTAAATATTGCTCCTGGTAATTTTGTAAAAAAAATAAATTTCATATATAATTAATATATAGATATTTCTAAGAATTAATATGAAATAGCTAATATATTGTATGTATATACGAGTATATATATATTCAAAGTTTATAGAATTTATAATTTTTCACTACAAATCTTACCAATGCAACAGAATTTTGTCGGTAATAAAATTAAATGCACATTTGTGAAAGCAATTTATTGTTTAGTTCTTTAACTCGTATAAAATAAGTATCCAAAATTTTTTTATATTATCATATCATTATTAAAAATTTTAAGAACAAAATTAAGGAATATAAGGTTATTAACATGGTACCATTAATTGTTAGGAATTAAGATGGCGTCTTGTAAGATTTTTATATTAGGACTTTTATATTTAATTACAAAAAAATTTTGCATGTAAGCTCAGAATTAGAATATAAAGGGTTTTCGAATAAGAGTGATATGATTTCTTTTCAAAAAAAAAACATACTAATTGTTAAGGAAATTCAAATGTTTTTTATTTAATGTGAAGTATACTCGATACAATTAAGTTCTGAATAAAACGTTATTCCAATGGCCTATACGATTTCTTTTACAGGACCGAATTCGATGAACCCAATTTTCGAGTACTTTTTCCACTAAATCAAGTCGTATGTCATGAATAGCACGTTCAATATGGACTTCTAAAGCTTGAAGAGAGTCTGGTTTATTGCTAAAGACCAATGACTTCAAATAACTCCACAAGAAATAGTCTAATGGTGTTAAATCACAACTTCTTGGAGGTCATTCAATGTCACAATTTCTTGAAGTAATCGAATCTCCAAACTTTTCTCGCAATAATTCGGCTATTGCACGTGCTGTGTGGCACGTAGCCCCGTCTTGTTGGAACCAGATGTTGTCAAGATCAACTTCTTCCAATTTCGGCCATAAAAAGTTGGTTATCATCGATCTATACCGTTCTCCATTAACAGTAACGGTGTTACCAGCTTCATTTCGAAAGAAGTACGGACCGATGATTCCACCAGACTGTCAATTTAGGTGAATGTAATGGGTGTTCATGAATAATTTCAATAGTTTTCACTCAGATGAAAGTGAGCCTCATCGGAGAAGATGATTTTCTTAAAAAAATCGTTATCGTTTTCAAGTTGTTCCAAGACAAAATCAGCAAATTCACGACTTTTACGGTGGTCCAATGGCTTCAGTTCTTGAGTGATAACAATTTTATACGGATGCAAGCACAAATCCTTTCTCAAAATCCGCCAGATTGTGGTTTGAGACAGTCCCAATTCTTG
Organism: Atherix ibis; assembly: GCA_958298945.1. Classification (NCBI taxonomy): domain Eukaryota; kingdom Metazoa; phylum Arthropoda; class Insecta; order Diptera; family Athericidae; genus Atherix; species Atherix ibis. The sequence continues at coordinate 4,840,838 of OY282606.1, forward strand.
AGAACGTCTTGGAATCGACAAATTGCGGTCTTCAGCAACACTTGCATGAACGGCAGCAATATTTTCATTACTTCGAGCGGTTCTTTGTCTTATTGGCACTTGAACATTATGTAAAGAAAATGTACGCTCGAAATTTTTAACAATTCGACGAATAGCGAGCACAGTTGGACGATTATTACGACCATAAAATGGCAAAAGCGCACGAAAAGTTGCAATTGGAGAACGATTATTTTGATAATAAAATTGAATAATTTGTAAACGTTGTTCTTGCTTATATCTCTCCATGATAAAATTGTAAACATTACTGAATACAATGAAAAAAATGATAGATCATGACATATTACAAATGGGCGAAACGTTACTTAGAAATCATATCACTCTTATTGGAAAACCCTATATATAATTCCTTTTATCAATTGGAATTAAAATATACACGTATAATTGTTATTATAAAAAAAAATATTTTTTTTGAAATTTATAGACCATTAAAAAATTAGTTTTTCTGCTAAGACTAATGAAAAACAGAAAGGACTGTAATGTGATCTCTTTTAATTTCAAGAATATGGTAAAAATCAAAGTATAAATTATAAAATTTAAAAACAGAAAAATGAGCTCATGCAAGGCGTAGAATAAAATTTATGAAATATAGAACATAGAAATTTGGATCAACGATGTGCCATTAAATTTTCTGTTGAGTTTGGTGAATTGATTTACGAAAAGTTGCAAAGATTCTCTGAAGAACATTCCTTATCAAGGGCGCAAATGTTTCGAAGCAACGGGGTTTAGAAGCAGTAGAAAACGAACCTCAATCAAAGAGGCCTTCCACATCAAAAACTTTTTTTGTAAAGAATTTTTTTAAAAGCTTAGAAAAAGCAGTCCTCGTGAACGTCTATATCGAACATTGCAAACACTTGGATGTTGCACCACAACAACGCCCCCTGTAACCCGGTTATCTTCATCAACGAGTCTCTGTTGGAAAAATTAATATCTGTGGGTCCTCAGCTTCTCTATCAACCTGATGGTAGTCCACTTGATTTTTTATTATATTGTCAGTGACGATAGCATTCAAAGTAGTCTAACTGATTAATGTTATATCCTTTAAATAGTTACTGCCCAAAAAACTACTTTGACGAGTATAATATTAACATATAAAAATAAAATAAAATTGTTTCAACAGGAAAAATTATTTGCTAAATATTTAATTATATTTCTTATTATATATCCGCTTTTAGCCAGCCTACCAAATATAGTATGAAAATAATAAAAATTCGATTGGTTTTCTTTCATAATTTATATTTTATTTTGAATCCATAAAGGATGACTTAAAATAAAAAAGAAAATTTGTATTCAATATAATGTGATCTCATACAATTTCATAAGAATCACTTTTAAATTTACATAATTGATTTTAAAAATAATTTATCATTAAATATTAACAACTACCGGCTAAATTTTCAAATGTTAATTCCTTCAAAAACTATTATTTCATTAGTGGTTTTGCACAAAAATTTAATTTTTATCAAATTTACGCATAAATAAATAAGATACTTAAAAAATAGTATTTTTTAAATATATTTTCACTATATATCAATAATTTTTTATAGAGAAAAAAATATTATCAAAAAAAATTTTTTCATAGTTCAAAAAACTTAATTTTTGATACATTTTCTATAATCGTGAAGCAATTACGATCAACTTTAATCATATAAAATGGATCCAATTTCCAGCTATTATCATCTTATGGTATTTTTGAAATTTTATTAAATCCATCTTCCGTATAACAAAGGCAATAGCCTACGTTTTATATAATACGAGTAACTTTCTCTGGAGTAGCGCAAAGATATCTGCATTAAAATGCAAAATTAGTATTTTTAATAATCAGTGACTCAAAATACATACTGCCAACGATATGTGTTTTTAATATTATTGTATAACTTATTTTTTATATATGCAAAAGATTACGAAGCTTTTATCAATCGGAAGTAGTGAAAACTAGTTTTGGTGAGAACATTCCAGAAAAAAGTATAACACCTGAGTTTGCGTGCAAAGGAGTGAAATCAAAAGGCAAATAAACTTCCGCAAGAAATAAACTGGTTAGACGATCGCGGCTTTTAATTAAATATATAATCTCTCGAAAGACATTGACATTGACCGTAAAATTATTTTTTTACGAATATTATATTGTAATAATGCATAGACTACACCGAATATGCATACACATATTATATTTCTTTATGTATTAATATAAGAAATTTGTAAACATTATTATTTTGTGGAGAACTTTTTTAAGATGATTTCTTTTTTGCAAACAATTTCTTATTTTAAATATTATTAAATTTTATGAAGCATTGGAATTTTTAAAATTTATTCCTTTTGCTTGGATTTATTGAAAGTAATTAAGTAATGATTTTGCTATTTTAAAATAATCTCCTTAAAATTGTATTCATTTTATTATTACTTTTATGAAGAATATTTAATATGAAAATTAATATGATTATACTGATATTCAGAAGATACAAAAATCTATTTAATTCACTGTAATTTTTTTAGATACAAAAGAGAAAAAAGGATTAAAATTTTTCTCACCTTTTAATAATAATTGTAATAAATGCATATACTATAGATGGCATAAGGAATTCAATAATATATCGGGATTATAGAAATTTCAAAATCTACACAGAAAAAATTCAAATTTTTTGAATGAGAATTTTCATATTTTCTAAAAAATTAATATTATTAAGCATTGTCAGGTAAATTTTCTTAGATTCTGATTAAAATGACTCTAATCAATTTTAAAATTTAAAGTTAAGTTTATTGTCTCATCCCGTTTATGTTATTATATCTCAATTTATGTAAGTAAGAAATTTGGAAGAAATATTTCGCCAAATCAACAAGTTTTTGATAGACAAAATAGTAACTGAAAACAAAGAATTTTTAGTGCTACAGTCTAAAATGATGACAAATTATTTTCCATAATAAATAATTGGTTTACTAATTTCTATCAATAAGATAGTTATTTTCTTCAACGAAGTACTTGCCTATGCTGATAATAGAGAATTGAATTATTTTGGTTGGAATAAATATTTTTACAAAATTGCAACAAATTAATTTTGAGTTGATATACGTTTATATGAGTATACCATATTGTCAATTGCTTAAATATCTGATAGTAAATCGAATGGTGTCTCGATTTACCTTGATAGTCTGATATGTTGTTATGATAATATCGCATTTTTACCAAGGTCTCATTTCAATATGTTAAGCAATGGCTAGTTTTACAAAATAGTACAATAATTACGCACCCGAAGATAAACTAATTCAATTTTGTATGATTTTTACAATCGGTGGCATTTTTATCACATATTTTATGAAGATGGACTGAAGATTGAATAAAATTTTTGCGGTTAAAAAATATTTGCAACGCACAATTGTTAATTACAAATATTTCATGATTGCAATTAAATAATGTTCAACCATATATTGATTGGTGTGAATTTGATGGTCATTCATATTAATTATTTCCTAGTTGCTATTGATAATCTAAATGGTGACATCTTAAAAAATGAGTGATGTTGTTTATCTAATACAAATTTTTAAAAAAATATAATATGTAAAAGTTTTATTTTTGTAATTTTATATTTGGTTATGTTGTAAAAATGGAAAATAATAAAATATTTGCAAATATATTCCAAAAATACGCGTTATTTTGTAGTAAAAATAATTCACATTATTATAATAAACGAATTGATTTCGAACTTACTTGAATCTAATTAAAATTAAATTAGATAAAAGTTAATTTGTTCACAAAATTTTTAACAAATATCTTTCGCGTAAATTACACGATGCTTAAATGAACGAACATTCATTTACAATGTTATTAAATATATTTTTCTTATTATTTTTTCATTTTTTGTTAGCTTTAGAAATTACAACAAAATATGATATTATCGGTAGCAACATTAAGACATTTTGTAACATTCCAATATGTTCAATAATTATGTGAGGTGAATTTAAATTTATATAAAGCTGAGCCATCAATTCTATGCAAACTTACCTTGTTGAAGGTCTATAATTGCGATTTTTTTTTTACTAAATCAGTGTAAAAGACCACGTAAACTGTAAATATATATAAAACATTTAGCAACAATTTTTAAAAACATTTCGTCTACGGTTAAAATTAACAATTAAATTGTGCCGACGAATAAGTTATGTGTGTGCTTGCTGAGTTCATATTTTTTATAACTTCTATTTTATTTATATAATTTGACAATTGAAATTTTAATTCGGCATTGAAATATTTTCTTTTTTTCTTCAAATAAATTCAATTAGTTAATGTAATAATTTGACATAATTTTTATTATATTACAATGCGTACAACAAATTGAAAAAATATAAAATTCGTCTTTACAGGTGGATTATTTTGAAAAAGATTTCAATTTTCTTTTCATTAATCATCCAATTTTTATGTATTATTAAATTTCAAAGAAATTGCTCATCTTTATAAGCCTATTAAGTATAATAGGTCTATCTAATAGTTGTTGAGTATTTTGTGTTTAAAAGTTTTTAAAAAGATACATAAAAATTATAATTTATATAAAAAAAAAATTACAACAAGTAGTTTTTAATAAGTAAATTTATATCCGAATAAGTGCAGTAGTAAATTAAGCCGATCATATGTATTTATAAGAATAAGTACATACACTAATTTAATTTAAGTGGTATTATATAATTATATATTATCGTATGTATAAGTAAAAAATATGTACACTATTGCTCATAAGTATATACAATATTTGCTCATCTAAAAAATTTCGTTATTTAGACATTTTTGGATCAAAATAAGTACTTTTCAATATTATTTTTTAAAACAATTTTATTTCACTTCAACTCATTATATTTAATATATTTTTGTCAATTAGTTACATTATTTTGTTTAAGTGTTTGTTTAATAATAACTACTGTGCACAATTTAAATATTCTCATCAAAAATTTTTCCAAAGTTGCTGATAGTATTTGGGACCATTGCTGCTGCAAAAGAGGACGAATTCCGTTACATTCCTATGAAGTACAACCCAAAGCAGCTGAATAGGATTCAGGCATGCGTTAGTTAATCCATTAATTCTAGTTTTTCCTCGGCTGATAATTTATTTAAAAAATCCCTCCAGAGCTTCGACATGTATTTCAGATAATTGTCATACTGAAATGTGATTTTTTGCGGGAAAACGCAGGATGCTAATGGCAATATCTTCTTAGTTATCCCTTTTCATACTTCCCTTCATTTGTCTAAATATTGCCAATCTTATCTATATGGAAACAACCCCATACATGCCGAAATCTCCACTATGTCTCACATATTTTTTCTGCTACTGATATAGGAATAAAAATTTTCGGCTTGTACCAGAGCAGGCACCTTAAATTTTGCTTCATTGTATTAAAGGATAGTGGCTTCCAATCTTACAGCGTCCAATTTTTGTTGAATTCGGCTACTATTTATCTTTAAAAATAAATCGTGACCTTGGGACAACGAACACTTGTTTTTTATTTGAATTGTTAACACTCTCCATGTTAAATTTTTTTTTGGGATTACAGTCAACCGTTGATCGTGGAATATTTGTTTCCCGTGTAATTTAGTGATTAATTTTCCTGTTTTAATAATCAATAACTAAAGAATATATTCCAAGAGAAAGTTCCTTAGTTTTAAGTATCTTAAGTGACTTAATCACAGAAACAACAAAATTTAAACAATATTTTCTCAGTTTAAGGTAATTAAAAACGTAATGTCGAGTAGTAAGTAAAGGAACCATGTTTATTACCTGCAATGCATAAAAAAAGAGGAAAAAACAATTAAGAATTTCCGAAAATTTTTACTTAAACTCAAAGAAAGAGGGAATTTGTTATAGCAATTTATTTTGTAGAATTATTTTTAATTTATTTATTGCAATATGTGAAAAACATAATATTGCAACGCTTTAAAAAATATTGAGCATTTTTAATTTATTTATTGCAATATGTGAAAAAACATAATATTGCAACACTTAGAAAATATTTTATTATATTGTATAATAAAATTTTATTTATAAATAGTTGAAATGTATATTTTTTCTTTTTAATTGAAATTTTTTTTTCAAGTATTTTTTATTTTTTTATAAAAGTTATGTCAATGGCATTTATTTTTGTAGAAAAAAAATATTTAAATATTGTACTTAAAAAGAAAATAGTCACATACACGTATATAAGAATTCCTTAAGCGAAAATATACTCCAGCATTTTTTTTCTGAATTTGAAAAAATAGTTAATTTATTTCATAAATTAATTCTAGAAATTTTAGTTGTAAAAATTAAAAGAAAAATAGTTTTTATGATAAAAAAAACACGAAACTTATAATTTTATTTGAAATATTTAATTAAACTATTAATAATTATCTGATATATAATATTAATAAATATTGCCAATTGAAATGATTCAGTTTTTATTTCAATTCTGTTCTTAGACTGCCATAATAGGTGTGTTCATTATAGGCGCATGTATGATTTCATGGGTAAAAACTGACAGTTGATGATGGTGTTATGAATATTAAGAGATTAAATGCTGACGTAAATAATACAAACAATTTATAAAATTTTTTCATAACAAAAACAAAATGTCCAGTTTACAATTAAAGTAGATGGATAGACTAAGAGAAGAAAATCTGCATACTTCGTACTACAGACGAGTTCGCTAGTAGAATTTTAATTTGACTAATATATAAAAAATGTACTGTGTTTATACATAACTATATATTTATAAACAATAAATGTATTCGGTTTTAATTCATTGAAAAATATAAATTTTACATAGTTTTATACTTTTACTATGCAAAAATTCAAAAAAAAATTATCTAACATTAAGAACTTTAAGAATATTTTGAAATATACGTCTATTTCTGTAGATCGTGGTTTTTCGGACTTTTATACTTTTTTATATATTTATTTTAACTACAAAAAATAAAAATGCTGTAACTATTAAAATTTTTTTAAATACGGGTATTTACCGTGACTTGTTTAAATAAAATTCAGCAAATATATTTCAAAACAGGAACGTGATATAAATAGTTAATTTAAGATGTTATCCAAATAAATGATTTCTTCTATTTTGGGGAATTTCAATTTCTATTAATAATTTTTGAAATTCCCTAGTTAGAACAGCTTATCAATTGTTATATTTTCAAAATATTTAAATGGTTTATTTTTAAACTTGTAATACTAAAATTACTATTATATATTGTAGACAAAGATATATTTTAATATAAGCATTCCATTCGAATTGAAGATTAAAATCAAATTCGCCTTAGATTGCGCAATAATTTGTCATTTATATTTAAAAAATAAATTTATAAAAACTTTTTTTCATATCTAAGTAACCGCAGATATAATCATTTGCAAATGTTTACATATTTAGAAGGATAAATGAGATTTTGCACATGCTCAAGAGAATTTTTTTTTATTGTCTTGTTTTCCAGAATACTACCTTTTTCTAATTTTCATACAAATATAAACTTAAAAGAGTTTATTGAACTTTCTGATTATTTCTGATTAATGTAAATGAAATTTAAAAAATACACATATGTGTATGTATAAATTTTGGAATAGTATTGTAAATAAAACTTACAAATTATAATATTCACATATTGTAAAATACAAAAATTTCCTACCAAATTGTTAAATGGCCTCAGGGTTGTGGCGCTATAAACTGGCTTTTAGCAGTTTTTCGAGTATTCCTAGCAAAGAAGAAAACTGTATACCCCTGCCCCCATTTGGATGTAAAACGAAATTACTTCCCGGACAACCCAATACTGACAGACAAACATTTGAGCTACAGACAAACAGACGGTGCAGCAAAATAATGCAGTTTAATGCACCCTGCCGGTTTACTTCCGCATGCAGGTATTTCCTTTAACAAAATGTCCTTATAACATAAAAGGGACGCGAGCACGTAATTTTTATAGCAGCTTTTCGAGTATTCCCAGCAAAGAAGATAAAAAAAACTTCCCGGACAACCCAATACAGACAGTGAGTGTGTAGGAGAAATAGTTTGTTTTATAAACGTAGTTAGTTTTATTTACATCCCCCCTTATCCAATTTGAGGAGTCAAAACGAAAATTAACCAAATAAACTAAACTACGTACCAAATACATTGTGCGCCCGAATGTACGCAATCGTGTGAAATTGTAAGCGTGCAAACGTTTTTGGTTTCATTACTGAGGGTGGCCCCAAGGATAGTTAGTATTTTTTTAAATTTCCTTTTATGTATTTTATTCAATTAATTGATGGAAGCTAAGGACTACCTTGCATAGAAACATAAACAAATTTCCTATAAATTAGCGCTTGTTTAAAATAAATTTTTCGCCGAAGGATATGCAATGTAGGATATTTGAACAAATCGAAAATGAAAAAGCTCTGAAGCTTTTTTTTAGGTAATTATAATTATGGAAAACTTTTATTATAATTTGCACAAAACTAAACATCATAGCCACAGAGAGAGAACTGTGTCTGTATATTATCTGTAATATTAGCGGAGACGAAAATAGTATCTGTGATTACATTAGACAGAAACAATTATACGGTATAAGTTATTTATTCAATAGTTACAACATAATCAATTTTATTTCAATATTTCAATAATTCAGTATTACGGTTTGAATATTTACTCCCTTGTCTACTTAAATTACAATAATTTATTTTGTCTACTTCTAAAAAAGGTGTTATTTTATTTATTTGTATAAAACGATAAGCCATTTATAAAAATTATTTTCTTTAAATTAATTAATTACACTATAGTTAAGTGTAAAAATTTAAAAGAAAACACACTGTAAATAGATAAGATTGACTTCCATAAAACATATGACGAAAAGACTAGTTTGAGTAGTAGTTGAATATAATTTTTCATTGACAGAATCAGTGGAAGGCAGAAAATGTTATCTCTTCTAAATTATTGAAATTTTGAATTTAAATAGTATTTAGTCTATAGAAAATAATCATAATTTTGTTTGTATATGTGTATATATATAAATATATATATATGCTACCAAGTTTAATAGAATAATTTTAGTATGGGGTTTGTTTCCTTTAAAAAAATTATCTTTTATTATTTTATGTGCAGTCTCTTATCGGGAATTCCTAAGACGATTTCTTGGATGTCAAATCTACTCTGTCTATTATCTATCATTGGTTCCGATTTCGGAAGATTTTTTTCAATATACAAAATTTTTTTTAAACAAAATTATTTCACGTGATTATACTTCTGATTATGCTGTCTATATACGCCGTAGAAAAATATATCTTGCATTAAAAATAATATGTATTTGCTTAATTTAATTAGCACACTGATTGACATATACTTCTATTGCATTTTAATAAGTATTCGGATGCCTTTTGTTTTATGCATTATGTGCAATGACTTATTATACATCCGCTGCGAGTGATAGTTTATGGGGTAGATTTTTTTTAATTATAAATGCAATGCATCAAAATAAGAATTCTTAAAGAAAGATTGTCTACTTTAGTGATTAATTCATCTAAGACAATTTCAAGAACATTTTTGATAACAGCTATAAATAATTAATTTCCTTACTCGAAAAATTTCTGATCACTTTACTATCCGTCAATTTACCCTATGACCACACACATCTGAGAGTTCACTGCCTTTTATATGGAATTCAGCCATCGATGGGGACTACATACTCACTCTGCGCGGTCTCAGGCTTGGCTAGTTGAATAATGGCTATTCTAGTGAGATTAGTTAGTGGTTTCAGTTATTGGCGCAACCTCAAATGGCATAGGCTGACTTAAAATGGAGATGGTTTAGTTTTTGTCTCATTGTTGTTGTTTTTTTTACTTTGAATATTCGGTTAACATTTAAATAAATTATGGATAACCCGTCTGTATACACCCGCTGCTCTACTAACTGATAACAGACGCTCTTTTAACATTTTACTAAAGTAACATTATTTTGTAGCAGTAATCTGTTACAGTAATACGAGGAATGACTTATTATAAAGTTGTTAATTTGGAAAAAAAATTATATAATCATAAATAATACATGTGTTGTGTTGAAAAATTTAAAGAAAAATTTTGTTTAATTAAAATTGATATAATTGCATATTAAAATAATTAATAATTGTAACATAGAAAAAATAAACTATAAAAATGTGGCAGTGGGTATGGATAGTGTATTTATTTTTGGTTTTTCTTATGATTAATGGAAAAATTGTCATTTCGTTTATAAATTTTATAAGAAGAGTAAACTTATCTCGAAAAATCCCTGGACCCCCATTAACCGAAGTTTTTAAAAATTCTAAAATAGACCGTAAGTTATTGATTTTAATTCAAATAATAGTAATGTCAAAATAATATATGTACCAATATAAATATAAAGATTGCGAAAAATATATTAGATAATAACCAACAGTGTACTATAATCATTTTCGTTATGAATTAAGCATAATTTAAGCCTTGATATGGTTTTGCGACAATAGTCAATTTTTGAATGGTGACCTCTAAGTGTGTATGTTGTTGCTGATATTGTTTGTTTTTTTCTTCAGTTTTCTGTATATCTGTTCGAACTTAACGTTATGGGCGGGGAGATGGGGGACTGGCGGCTGTTTGCCTTGAAAACAGATTTTTTAACATTAAAACCAGTTGGATGTTTGTACACATTACAATTATTTTGACTTAACATAAAAGCTAAATAAAAATCTTTTCGTAAATTAATTATAAACAAAAATATCGAATATCATGACAAGTTAATAAATAATTTTTCTCCATAACATACATGAAATTGAAGATTTCTATAATTTTTATACTACTTCTTTTTTACAGTTGCTATTAACTATAATTATGCCAGTCAATAATTTTCTTATTTATAACTTAAAACAACATTATAAATATGTAGTTACATAATTATTTTCAATACCATAAAATTGTTGAGATTCTAATTAATATTCAATAATTTCAGACAATAATATTAATAATTTTTTTAGATTAGGATTTTAAGTTATAATTTTCAATAATTTCATTCAGCAAAAGAAAAACATTCCTGCAATTTTTTGGGTATTATTTTTGCTTGTGTTTATGACTGATAAGACTTTGCCTGATGTGTTTCTAATGAGTTGGTCGTTGAGATATTGAAAATTTAGGCCCAAATTTGAAATTTTAGATACTACGAGGGTCGTTCAATAAGTCCTTGGAAAAAGATGAAAAAAAACTGTTTTTAAAAAAAAAAAAATTTTATTTTTCAACATAATCTCCTATTAGCTCTATATACTTTTCCAACCGTTTTTCCAAAATTTTTATCCCGTTCAAAAAATAGGATTTCGGAAGTTCTGCAAAATACTCATCCGTTTGAGCAATGACGTCCTCGTTGGAAGTGAACCGTCGTCCGCCAAGCCATTTCTTCAGATTGGGGAAAAGAAAATAGTCACTCGGGGCCAAATCTGGTGAATAAGCGGGATGCTGCAACAATTCCATTCTCAATTCCACAATTTTGGCCATGGAAATAGCGCAGGTGTCCACACGCGCATTGTCCTGATGCAAGAGGATTTTTTTCTTCTTCAGATGGGGGCGTTTCTCTTTGATTTCCTCGCTCAACCGTTGCAATAATGACGCGTAATACCCTCCTGTTATTGGTTTTCATTTTTCCAAGTAGTCGATAAAAATGATGCCCTGCGAATCCCAAAAGACCGTGGCCATCACCTTGCCGGCCGATGGCACAGTTTTTGCCTTCTTCGGAGCCTGTTCACCCTTGAAAATCCACTGTGATGACTGTCTCTTCGTTTCTGGAGTGTAGTAGTGTATCCAGGTTTCGTCCACAGTGACATATCGACGAAGGAATTCGGCAGGATTGCAATGAAAGAGTGCCAACATAGTCTCAAAGTCCACTACACGATTGCAAAATTGAAGCGACTGTACCTTGTGATATCCCCGTGGCCTCAACTAATTCGCGCACTTTAATTCGCCGATCGTTCAAAATCAGATCGTGGATTTTGTCGATGATTTCAGGAGTAGACACCTCAACTGAGCGTCCTGAACGATGTTCATCTTTTGTGGATGAACGGCCACGTTTTAATTCATTCTCCCTAAACTCGCTTTTTTCCATTGTTATGCACCTACGCTATGGATCGAGCTGAAATTTTCTGACAGCTTTCCTATCGATAATGCTACTTATAAAAAAAAACCGACACTACGAGCTCAATTTCTTGGATTTTCTAAGGACTTATTGAACGACACTCGTAGTTACATAATAATTTTGTTAATTATTTTATATACCATAAAATTGTTGAGATTCAAATTAATATTCAATAATTTCAGACAATAATATTAATAATTTTTTTAGATTAGGATTTTAAGTTATAATTTTCAATAATTTCATTCAGCAAAAGAAAAACATTCCTGCAATTTTTTGGGTATTATTTTTGCTTGTGTTTATGACTGATAAGACTTTGCCTGATGTGTTTCTAATGAGTTGGTCGTTGAGATATTGAAAATTTAGGCCCAATTTGAAATTTTAGATACTATAAACCAAATTATAAATTATATATAATAGATGCATCGGAATAGTAGTGACAATACTGAATGGCGAAATAAATATACGATGTATCTTTTGATCTATAATAGTTATTAGATATTCTGTAGTAACTACTACTACTACTAATTGCAAAAAAACTCTTGCTTATATCAAATTATAATTTTTATAACTTGTCTAATATTTATTTTCATCAAAATTGATATTGCCGATAGTTTGGGCACAGAGATTTTCAAATTATTGATGATAAAACTAGAGATAGTTTTTGTAATTATTTTTCAGTTTAGCTACTCGTATATTTTGCCTAGTTCTATATTATTTAAATACAATAACATGTATTGTATACATTTTTGCTCAAAATATTTTTTAAATAAATTATTTTACCTATCTATTTAGGTATTTTGCCATGGCTTCAGCAAATTTCGCAACGATATGGATCCATCTTTCATGTATGGTTGGGGAAAAATTTATTCATTTTAATATCAGATCCCCAAGACGTCAAGTTGATTCTTGGAAATAATCAGATCCTACATAAATCAGTTAATTATGATATATTAAATCCTTGGCTTGGTAAAGGTTTACTAACAAACGGCGGAGAAAGTTGGCATATACGAAGAAAATTACTTACTCCAGCATTTCACTTTAAAATATTGAATAATATGAAAGCACCAATGGAGGATAATTGCGATATCCTAATAGACATACTGAATAAGGTAGCAGATGAACAGGTGATCGATATATATCCATACTTTTCACTTTTTGCATTAGATGTTATCTGCGAAACAGCAATGGGAATAAAGAAGAATGCTCAACGGAATAGTGATTCGGACTATGTGAAATCTGTTCGGAAGTGAGTAGTTTTTCTTTCGGTTATGCAGTCGTGTAAAATGGGGTATTCGAAATTTCTTATAGGATGTGTCAGATATCACAATTGCAAATTTTTTCAATATGGAGCAAATTTTTGATGAACTTTTCTTTTTCGAAAGTCCGAAGAGAGAGAACAAAAGCTTTAAGTGTTGTACATGGAGAGACAAAACGGCTTATAAAACTGAGAAGGAAAATTCTAGAAGATGAAATTTCGAATGGAGAACCTAAAACCGGTAATTGTACTATCATATATCTGGAAATTAAAATTATATATTCAAGTATAACTATTGAAAATATTAAAATTAATTAAAATTAATCTAGAATTAAAATTATATATTCAAGTATAACTATTGAAAATATTCAAAAAGGAATATTTTGTTTTTTTTTTATATCGTACAATAATGAGTAAACTATTGTAGTGAGTTTGAAGTGGCGGTACTGCTTATTAATATTCAAAATAAATAATCTAATATACATCCGAGCATATATTGATTGAACTGTGTCTAAAGTCCAATTAATCGATGGAAAATCTATTATTAAACATCAGAGATAACAATTTTGCTTTGAAATAATTAAAAAAATAATAAATTTCAATAATTTTCTAAATTGTCTTTCAATTTGCTCAACTTACAAATAAATACGTAAACATATTATTTAGATGAAAGTAATGACATTGGACAAAAAAGAAAATTGGCATTCTTAGATATGCTTTTGATTGCGCAACGAGAAGGCGCTAATCTAACTGATTGTGATATTCGCGAAGAAGTTGATACTTTCATGTTTGAGGTATGTATAATTAAAGCAAAAGTTTCAATGAAATTAATTAATAATAAAAAATCGAATATTAAGGGTCATGATACTACAAGTTCAGCGCTTTCTTCAATTTTTTATTTCCTATCTGTTAATCCGGAAGTTCAACAGAAAGCTTACGAAGAAGCGATCCGATTCAATGAAAATGATTTAGAATCAATGAAATATTTGGAAGCCGTTATCAAAGAGAGCCTTCGATTGAATCCTCCTGTTCCATTATACAGTCGTGTTCTGCGGGAAGATTTTAAAATTCGTGATTTTGTTTTGCCAGTTGGCACATCGATATCAATATTTGCCTATATGATTCATAGAAATCCAGAAGTTTATCCAGATCCCGAACGATTCTATCCAGAACGATTTTTGAATATAGCACCAGATAACAATCCTTATAATTTCGTTGCATTTAGTGCTGGACCCCGTAATTGCATAGGTAAGTAGTAAGCAGTGAGCGGTTTTTTATTTAAATTTCTTTTTTATTCTTAAACAATATTTTATAGGACAAAAATTTGCTATGCTCGAAATGAAATGCACTGTATCCAAACTGTTAAAAAATTTCGAATTCCTACCAGTTGAAAATTTTAAGTTTCGCATTTCCGCTGAATTAGTTATGAAAAGTGTCGATGGATTTTTGGTTAAAATTAAAAAACGAAAATAAGAAAACTATTTTCTATTGACTATAAATATTGAGTTATTTTTTTGCTATGATATATTAAAAAAGTTTATTTTATAGGAAAATTTTTTTTAATAAAATAAAATTCTTTGGCTTCTTTTAACTGAAAAATATATGCTTATTATCGGTTTTTTTTTAATTTTTAAGTTATATTTTTGTAATAAACTAACTGGGGAAACATTTAGTAGCACTTTATTAAATAATTTTGTTTTGTATAAAAAATGAGTAATGTGCAAAATTGTATTGTATCAAATAAAATAAAGAATATAAATTTTAAAAAGTTTTTAAAGCACCAAAAAATTTAATTAGAAAACCTTGCAGATAATCTAATAACTATAAAACAATTATTGTTGAATATATTATATTATCAATTGTCAATAAATTATAATAGTATATGAAAAAAATGTTTTTTTGATTATAAATCAATTGCAGAATTTATTTATTTAATATTTAGTAAGAGTTCAGGTATATTTATTATAAGGATAAAATACTCGAATAAGCTATCATTCAGTGGAACCTATATGGTAAGTAATCATTTGCACACAATCATACACATATATTATCTTTCACAAATAAATTTTTATAACATCTCACTGAGCATTTATATATTTTGATTATCAAAAGCACCTAGATCGGATCGAATAACATCTGTCAACTGGAATATATTCTTTTATATTAATTAGGATCATAATATGTGGCTCAATAACTGCAAAATCTGCAAAATCTTTCCTTAGTAGTTATTTGATATTATTATAGATTACACGTATAATTAGAATTATAGTATTATCTCAGATTATTGAGAAAATTATTGTTCGTTTTTGAAAAGTCAAAAATGATCTTAATGGAGGTACGGACATTGTATTTAAAAATCAGTTCGAAGCTATTTTAATACTTTTAAATAAAAAGATTATATTTCCAAAGTACAAAAATTTCAATTTAATAGTTTTTATTGGAAAAAAAATAGCTTGTTATATATAGTTTATAATTTACCTTATGCATATATAAATTTAAAAAAAATGTATGATTACATTTTCAATGTTAAATATTGTAGATAATCTCTACAGGTTTCAGTAGAAAAAGTTGACTTGTAAATTTTTATTAAATATCTATACTAACGTGTTATACATACGAGATAATTTTTTAGTTGTATAAATACAAATATAACAGATAAAGATTTCGTTTAACTATTTCATTTAAATTATTAAATAGTGGCCACCCTGTATAATTTAATTAAGTTGTAATGGCAGTATAGTATTTAAGGACAGCTTTCCAACGCTGCATCAGTGCTCACAGCTTCCAACGCTGCATCAGTGCTCACATTATGCTTAAGACCTCTTCCCGACTGATCCAGTTCTTACTAACCGGTCGATTAGGTGTCGAATCATGTTATTGCTCGGAGCGTTGTTGTCGGTATTTTCTCTGAATTTCAATAATTAATCTTTCTGCAATAGAAGAACTTTACTCGTTGATGGACGTCGTATGTAGTCATTTTAATGTTGAAGAGATACTCTATGACCAAAAAAAAATAAGAAGAGAAAAATTAAAAATGAGCAAATTATGACTTATTTAAATCTTTCAGTTTTTTAATGGCCACCCTGTATGAATCTCCTTTGTTGAGTAAATTCAATATTTGGAATGGAATAAAAAAGAAATGAAGTGGTGTTATCATTTTTATTTGGTATTAATCTAATTTGATTTTTATATAAACATTTTTCATTTTGATTTGCAGTAAAAATTATACAATAAAATCATTTTGCAAAAAATTAACGATAATATTTAAATATTTTTTTGAAAATTGTAAACTTTTCTTATAATTTCAATAAATCTTTCATTCCATTTTGAAAAATATTATATTAACTATTATAAAAATTTGTCCATTCTTTTTTAACCTCCTATCTAATTTATTTTTCCACTTTAAATATCCATTGTACATATATTTTTCTATATAATCTCTTTATGATCAATTATTATTTTTGTAGTTTTTTATCAAATAATTATTATTTTTACTATTAAGAGAATATATTTAGATAAAGTTTTATGATTAACAGTTTTATCTTTGTAAATAAATCATGTGAACCATTAACAAATGCATCTATAGTTGCCATTTGATATGTTAAGATAAAATCAAAACTTGCATTTAGTTTTTTTTTTCATAAGTTTTAAGTTCAAAATATTTTGCCCAAATCAATTTTTTTATATAAATTAATTTTTTTTTGTATTTATTCGAGCAATAAAAATTTGTTATCAACTATTTACATAAAAAGATTCAGAATTCCATAGATAAAATTAAATTGTAGAATTATTCTACAAGAAACATAATGAATAACTATTTCATATACGAAACTATTATTTATATAATACAATTAACTTAGGAAGAATACCATAGACAATTTCAAAATTTTAATAAATCGATGTATATCTATTTCTTTTTAAAAACAGAACTGATAGTTATTATATAACTAATATATAACTGATAATGCATTATTAGTTAAGTACAGATACAATAAAAATATTAGAATTAGATATACAATTTTAATAAATTTAATATACATAAGCGAAAACTACATAAATTTAAAATAAAATAACAAAATATATATTTAACGCGATTGCTATTCTATGTTTAATCAGTTTTTTGTAGTTTAGATATTTTACTGCTAGCAATCATTTTTTTTTAATAAAAGCATATTTTTAAATGAAATTGAATAAAAATAATCTTTCTTTTATAGTAATATTAAATAAAGAACTCAATAAATTATAATAATTCCACACTATAATAAGGGAATATCACCATTTTATATGTTTTGTTAATGAAATATTGTATTATAAAATACGTTCAAGTGCATTTACATTATAACTAATAAGATATATTCTTAGAAAATTAAACGTTATATTTTTAATAAATTATTAAATATATTTTCAAAAAAAAAAATCATATAGAATTCACTATAATTTTTACAATATTTTTTTATTGTTTTTATATTATTATTAAAAATAAAGTATCATATATTATCTAATTATATCAATTGCTAATACTATACACATTATTTTTTAAGTATAATATATACGTGTATATGCATACAAAGAGACATACAATAATTATATAAGTTCAAATTATTTTTTCAAATGTACAAGTAGTTATATACTTTATAATATTTATTGTATTGAATGTCATTTCTAAATTTTGATTATTATTAATCATTTACACATTTAATTGCGAATATAAAAAATAACGTTTAACTTTTGTAACTTTATTTTATATCTTAACTCTAATGTTTCTAATATTTTCTATAATTTTTTTCAAATATTATATTTGTTGTTGTTTTTATATTTATTTAACTTGTTATACTTTAATCTTAAACAACATTTATATTGCATGAGGTTTCATTAAATTTATACTATTTAATTTCTAATCTAATACTTTTTATTAAATTTTAATACATTTAAAAATTATTTATTTTTTTCTCTTAAGTATTGTAATTAATTATTTTTCTTTTTTTGATTAGCAAATAACTTTCTAAATACCATGTAAAATACAAAACTCAAAAAATTTCGTCACAATGTTAATAATTATTAAAGCTTTTAAAGAAAGGAATTGATATTAATTATTTAGACTTGTTTTGTATATTTTTTATTCATTACAATTCAATTAATCTTAGAATTTAATATTTCGTTGAAATTTTTGTTTTGGTTTTCCAGTTCATGTTAAATTTGTAGTTGAAATTTATATCAAATGTTATTATTTTATAAAAGTGTAATCTACGATATGCAAAAGTTAATATGTTGGAAGCGATATTTATAATTTTGATATATAGTGTATTAAAATATCGTATGGAACATTAAATAAATTACTTTTTGAGAATTATTTTATATGGCTTCTAATAAAAGAAAAATTTTAAAAAATGTAACTTCAGATTCATATTTCACCTCAGCTGATGACATGTACATCCGTGCATGCAATTTAATTTTAAATTGTGTGCTTTTGCGCGGACGCGACTAACAACAATAAATTGTTGTCTAAATAAATTAGACAAATTTTTGTTAGTATAAACGGCAATATAGTCTAAACGAGCTTTTGAATTTGGATTGAAGAACGTTTCTAAATGTGTATGTAAGCACAGTTCTGTGTTGACCGCACAATCTAAAGAGAGAGCATCAGAAATTTTTAGTTCACGCACGGAAACGACTTTTTAAGTTTAAGCAGACTTTTTTTATGAAGCGAGTATAGTTTGGATGAAAAGACTTTTATTTGGATTTAAAGAGGCAAGTATAACATAATACACCAATCAATAAAATATATCATTTGAAAGCTTTAATAGGATGTGCACGCATACGTTTTTAACTGGGAGATTGCGACGAGTTTAAACCCAAGGCATACAGTATGTTGAGCAAACTCGGTTTTCATCATTGTCGTGCAAATCGAATATGGAATGTCGCTGTCAGTGCTTTCGCGTTTGAAATGGCGATCCGCTGCTGCTACCATTGCCGCCACCGCCAGCGCCGCCAGTACCGCTTATTATACTACTGCCACTGGCGGTACTAGAAGTGCTTGAATTGGTTGCAACAGACGACTGCCGACTTAAAGAGCTTCGACGTTGTGGAATAACAAATGGTGGGGGCGGCTGTGGCGTATATTGAGGTGGAATGGAGTTGGTCGATGTTTGCCGCATCAATTGTCTGTTCGCCGGTGTGTTAGATGTTGACGAGCTTTGAACGGATCCGCTGCGGGAAACGTTTCCACTTCCGGCGCGTGGTGGAATCGCCGGGGGTGGACCACGAGGTTTATTATCAATTGAGGACTGCGATGGTACACGTGGCGGTACTTGTGGCAGTTGCGGTCGAATATCGGCAGTAGCAGTTGGTGCTTGTGGTTGCGGTGGGTACTGCTGCAAGAGTGGCGGTGGCTGCTGTTGCTGTTGTTGTTGCTGTTGCTGCTGTTGCTGCGGGTGCTGTTGTTGTTGCTGCTGCTGCTGGTGCTGCTGATGCTGCTGCTGTTGCTGTTGCTGCTGCTGTTGCTGTTGTTGTTGCTGTTGTTGTTTCTGTTGTTGATGTTGATGTTGATGGTGCTGTTGCTGTTGCTGTTGCTGTTGGACAATCTGCCGCGACGGTAGATGCGGAGACCTTTGTGTGGGCGAATTCTGACTAGATAATTTCGATTGAGGTTGCACTGTCGTTGTTGTCACCATTGGTTTTTGTGGTTGAATAGCATGTTTAACCGTGACCGTTTGTAATTTTTGAGTTGGTTGTTGAGGTAGTGGCTGAGTTTGATGCTGCTTTCCTGTGGTTGTTAGCTGGTGCTGCTTGCCAGTATGTCCAGGCGAGCTGGCAAATGTAATTTTTTGGGACTGTGTTTGCGATTGTAACGGGTGCTGTTGGGGTAGTTGATGCTGTTGGTGCGCTGGTGAATTACTTTGATTACCTGATGGTGGATGCTGTAACTGTATTGGTTGCATTTTCTTTTGATCTTGCCCAGCAGCTACATATGAGAATACACAAAGTACCGAGTAGCATATTTGATCAGCCTGATGTTGAGTGAGAGTACATAGAATGAGCATACATTAGGGCATAAATTATTTAAAAATAAACTAATAGAATGTGTCGGTTACGTAAAAAAAATACAAGACAAACACTTACATCGATTAGTGTAACACAACAAACAAAGCTGAATTTTCTAGTTGATAATTAAGGCAGAACATTGCAGATTACAAATAAATAGTATATAATATTTTTTTTGTATGAACAAATAAGTAGAACCGTAACAGTAAAAATGGCCATAAAAGCATATTTTAATACTCATTATTTGATTATTGTTATTTAGAAACAAATGTATAATAATTATTTATCTAAATTACATAATGTATAAATATAATTTTTCATTTCATACGTCTATATCACATGCAGATTTTAACAATTCGAATTTTATTTTTGAATTTTATTTTAAAATTGATTATTGCTATTTGCATTACTATCTTATCCTATTGACTACTTTATGTATTTGAATTGTCAGTTTTATTAGAGTTGTCCGATGTTGAAGGATTATCCATTAATTTTTGTGCCAAACGAATAGAAAACAATCTATGCAGACAAAATACGGCTTCTGGTGCCTTTTTTTAGAAAAAAAATTAAGAAATCAAATTATAAAATAAATGTAAGAAAAATAATAATAGTATTTAAAAATTATATTAGTTTTCATATATAATAGAATACATTATAGAATTTGAAGTTTTTTTTGAAATTACAAGATAATAAATATTAGTTAATGAACGGAAAATTATTACAAAATATAAATATTTATTTTAATTTTTTATAGTTTTCATTAATAAGCTGATGAATATGTAAGAAAAAATTAATAAATTTGATACCGATTATGAAGAAAAATTTTAAAAAAACAGGTAATTTCGATGAATGTGTTTTTTAAATGCTAATATTATTAGCAAAAACTTTACAATAATGCTATCATATATAATAAAAGAAAATGCAAAATAAAAAAAAAAGTTTTTAAGTTAAATTACGAATACCTGATGTTAAAATTTGTATACAAATTTTTATAAAAATAGCATTATATAGAGAACATAAATTAGTTATTTTGGTAAAAAATGAAAATGCTACCAAAATTAACGAAAATTCTTTTCAAATGGTTTTATTATAAACAAAATTATTAATGATTGTTCTTCATAAATTTATATAATTTTCAAAGAAAATAAGAAAATTTTTATTGTTATTTATTAGGCGCTTTTCAAAATAAACAATGAAAAGTTAATTATCAAAGTAAAATATAAAAAAAAGTCGGATAGGCCATAACTAAACTTTTACTTAAATAATTTTTAAATGAATACATTGCTAATCTATATATTTCTTATGTTTATTTAATTTTGAATCTATTAAAATGCTAAGCTGTCTAATTTTTGAGAAATAAATAGTTTTTTGAAAATATCTTTCACTATTCTAATTTAACTAAAATATTATACATAACAAATTAGTAAATACATTAATGTACATTAAAAAAAATAAACAATTGAAACTTGTTTTGTCATAATTAACAAGAACATAAAATATTCAACCATAATACAACAAAGTTTTTATATTTAAAACATTTGTCATACTTACCATAGATGATTTATATTTACGTTGTATTAGTTGACGAGTTTTTGGATCTTAAATAAAATATTTTTAATTATTTTTGGTTCACAATTATATAAATTATTGTTAGTATTTTTAAATGTGAGACTTACTATATTCCTCTAATACAAAAATTCCACCTTTATGTGTAAAACATTTCCTAATATGATCCAATCTTACGAAAAACTGAAAAAGCCACAACGGTAATAATTTTGTGAAAAAATATAATGTTTTTTTTTTTTTTACATATTTATCTAAATATTATTTATTATTTGCATTATAAATAGTGAAATGATATTTATTTATTAAGTTTTTTAATTTATTTATTTATTGTTTTTAAAACGAGTCAAAATAGCATTTATTTAAAATGATTTCTTAATTTGTTCATAAGAAACGAAATTTTAATAATAATATTAAGAAAATATTTTAGTTAGAATCGATTTTGTGCATGCACTATACTAGTTTTTGTGTATAATTGCTGGATTCTAAAGTTATATAGAAATGTAATTTTTGCTTTTTATTTCAATTTAAAATTAAGTAGAATGCGTGATATTATTTGCTTACAATCTAAACTAATTTTCTACTTTATACAAAATGCAAAATTTATTTATATAGTATTCGCAATATCAATTTAAAAAGTTAAAAGTATTTTCAAGCATTTAATATTAAGATAAATAGTTTTTCTAAATTGATTTTTTTTTAAAATTATTATTATTTTTTGAATTAACTTTAATTTTATTTATAATAATAAATATAATAAATTATAGATAAAAATAAATATTAAAGCGATAAAGCATATTTACTTTTAAGGAAAACTTATAATGAAAATTATTTTGTGCTGCAAAATCTAGAAAGCATTTTATGAAATTGCAAAAAAATTTTCCAAGAAAACATGTTTTAAAAATAAAAAATTATGAATTGAAAATAATAATATTTTTTTAAACAAAACATTGCTAATATTGACAAAAAATAAAAATTGTATTAAAATTAAAGGTTCTTATTAATTAGGTACGTAATTTTAGAAATAAATAAAAAGGAAACTTTTAAAGCAAGCAATTTGAATTTCTAAATAGCACTTGTGAGATGGTCTTAATTCACATCATCTTTACTGTTGTTGTTGTTACTTTTATATATATTTGCGCATATTTATCTTCTTTCTAAAAAGTAAGTGATTCTATGACATAATCTTTTTTTATTTATTTATGTAAATATACTGTCTTTAAAATAATAATTAAAAATTTTCTTCTTTAAAAAAACATTAAAATATAAAAGTAAAAAGCAGTTTTATTTTTGCTTTGTCAAAAGTCAAAACTCTAAAATTTTATATAACTTGTGTGCGCATTTTCGTAATATTTTATTTTATATAGGATACGCACAAGCACAATCATATAAACAAATTCTAAGTTCATTTGGTACACAATGTCATATTTGTAGCCATTCATTCGCATCCAATCATATTAACAGTCACCCACTCTCGCAAATAATGTACATTTATCCGTGTTGAAGGATATACACTATACACATACGCACTGTATTCACGTTTTTTTATGAATCAAGTAAACTCTGTTTGGGTTTACATTTATTTGTTATAAATATAATTGCATGGTGGTAAAACTTCAAATTTTATAAAATGAGCTGAACAATTTTGCAATATGATAGATAAAAGTCAAAATACGAGTACTAAACATATTCGATCTTATCTGTATATGAGTGTATATGTTATATTTTATCGAAATTATGTGTAGCTATATAATATGTTATGCATAATTGAATTTCTATTTTGCAGTTAAATAATAATATTAAATTTACTTTAAATTTAAAACCTTATTTTTTTATTTTAAATAATTTTTTTCAATTGTTTATGTAATTAATTAATTGCATGCTATATATTGCCACTAAGGGTAAAATTTTTGAAGTAAATCTAATATTAATACTAAGGGATTTTATTTCTAATTTTGTAACCATTAAAATGAATGCTTCGATTAATTTAAAGAATAAAACAAAAAATAATACAAAATAAAAGCAAAACTTCAAAAGTTAAGAAAACTAAAAACATATGCAAATATTTGTTAGATTTAATGTTAAGGAAATTTAGTATAAAGGAGGTGAGGACATTGTTTGAAGATTTTAATAAAGGAAGAACTGATGGTGGTGAAAAATATGTACTAAGTTTCATCAAAACACTACTAAACTACTTGCTGAAATAAATTTGCTACTTTTCACTCTACACAAGCAAACAATTTAAAAACAACATTTTTTTTTGGTATATATTTTTTATATCAATTGTCATTAAAAATAAGTTTCTTTTAAAATTCGTTTCTTTGTTTTTCTATTTTTCTTTTACAAAATTATTGTCTCATTAATATTAAATCGATTTAAAATATAAATCAATATTTCAAAAAAAACTTGTGTAATTTAAGCATAATTTGTTGATATTAGTATATGTATTAATTTTTCTATAAGAACCATTTTTTTTTTGAATGAAAAAAAAAGTTTTTTCATTTATTCTAAATTATAATTATATCTAATTAGGCTTATTATTATTATACATTATATTTGTTAATGGGTTATTTTGTTTTCGATTCAATAATGTTGTGTAATTTACAAGCTGCAGTTTACTATTCATAGTCTTTATTTAGATCTTAAATTAATAAAGAAAATGTACTTTTTTTTTACAAATTAAATTAACAAAAGTTATGCTAAGATAAAAACAAAATAAAATCTAAGAAAATATATTTTATAATTATGCATAAATTATTTTAACTTTTCTATTGTACATGTATTTTTATTGAAAACTTTTGTCAACATACAAAATATATGGGAAAGGAAAAATATATTAGGCTGTATTATAGCTAAATTACTGCGGTTGATAACTAAAATTTTGAAATAAAACACTATTGATTAATTTCAATTATATCTTATCGATATATTAATTAATCTAATATTCGTCTTGTCTTTATTTTTTTTATATTAATAAACTATTTATATTAAGGCAATTTTATTATTTATTTTTTAATATTCGATTTATTTTTTTAAAATATTATTTTGTGTTTATTTATAATTTATGTTATGCATAGCATTGAATTTGATTTTAAATGACTTTTTAAGGTTAACTAGTTTTAATTGCATAAAAATTGTTTAAAATATATTGTAATTAATACCTCAAAATCCTGTTCGATATCGAGAAGTATACCAAATCCAACGGAAGAAGGCAGCCGCGAAAAATATACACACATTTATATATATAGATATATGTATTAATTTTTATAGTTATAAATTTAAATTTTAATTACTATATTTTAATTTTTTTAATTTTGATATTATTATATTTTAGTATTTGTCCTATTTTAATTTTAATATCTTAAATAAATCAACTACTATGGTGTAAAATTTCCTATCATAATATTTTAAGGACTAATTGTTATATCAAAATTAATTTTTAATTTTATTTTCTGTTTGAATTTTAAAAAAAAAAGTAATTTTATTCAAAATAAAATGTATGTATAGATATCTTATATATTTATATTGATAATTGTATTCAGAATTATTTGTATTTTTCTCTGGCTTCTGTTAAAAATGCATTAAAATTTTATTAGAAAAATAATATTTGTTTAAATCTATTATAAAAAATAAAAGTAAATAATCTAATAAAAAATGTTAACAATATATTCAAATGAAAATAATTAAAAATTTAAGATAACATTAAATTTTAAATAGTAAAAGCGAATATGCTCCTTATAAATAATTAATAATCAAAAATAATATTGATAAGAAAGAATAAAAAAGGAACATTAGAATGTATACAAGGACCATCTCAAAAGTTACCAATTTAGAAACAAATATAATTAAAGTATTCAATATTATTTTCCTTTACTGTAGAAATACGCAAAATTTATTTCTGATCTACCTTATATTAATTTAGCTTATTTATTTTTAATTAAAAAATCTTTCTTAATTTTAATTATTATTTGATGGTTTTTCATTTTGCAGTATAAGAAATATTGTGCGCTTTTTATATAATTTCCTTTTTAAGTTATATAAAAAATAGCTATTAAAATGCTTAACAAAAATTGTTAAATACTTAAAAGTTAACATAATAAATAATAATAAGAAAAAATAAATAGTAGGAATATATATTTTATATAAAAAAAAATATATGTTCAAAATGAAAAAAAGTAATAATTTATGCTATTGCAATACCACTCCACTCCACGAACATTTAAATATAGTCTAAAAGTTAAGTTGATGTTTATTAATAAAGTTAATTTTAATAATTAACTTTAGTTAATTTATTCTTAAGCAAAGATATGAAATTTTTTATGATTATGAAGAGACAAATAAAAATATTATATAAAAAATTCAAATTTCTTTTTCATGATCCACATTATTTCAGTTAGTCTATTTTTAATAAAGTCATGAAAATACGAAAAATACGGAATATCTATTATTTGAATTTTTGCTACTTTATTTTAACAATAATTTGATTAACTCAATTTTTTGGTAAGAATTGAAGAATTTTGAAACTTTGAAAGTAATTATGAAATAATATCTGAATCCATTATGTAACAAGATATTGATAACCACTGGTTTATTATTTGTTGACTTATCTGTGTATATTGTTCAACTAACAATCTTTTATTTTATTTTTAGGTAATCAGAATTTTTATTTTATATAATAAATTATTATTACTATTTTTAACAATACTTCATCTAGTCAAGTTTAAAATAAAGTTTAAACTAAAAAGTCTAAAATAAATCACTTTTATAGAAACAAAAAGAAAAACCGTACTTTTCAATCTAAAATTAATTTAAATTAACAAAAATATTCAAAATAAAAGATATATGGAAACTGAATCAAAATAAATTAAAGGAATATATATATATATATATATATATATATATATACATATATGTATATACATACGATGGCATAAATTTAAATATAAATATATATAATTATAAACAATGTAAAAAATTTTAAATTATACCTTAACAATAATTGTAAATATGTATATATATATATATATATATATATATATATATATATATAGATATTTATTACGGAATATAATCGTAGTGATATATAGTATAAAATAGCATTCAATACATTCACTAGCATATTATGTATATATATATATATGTATATTTATAATATGTATAATAAGTATCATAATTAATTTAGAAATCGAGTGAAATAAATTACAAAAAGATTACAGTTTTATTTGACTGTTTTATATGTATTACTTTTTTTTATATATAAATATATATAAAAATACGATTAGTTGAAGAAAAAATTTAAGTAAAAAATTAAACAAAAATAAAACAAAATATAAAACACAAAATTACATATAAAAAATGTATAAAAGCTAACTAACTAATAAAATTTATTTATAAGTATAAAAAATATACGAATAGAAATAAATATTAATTGAAAAAAATTATATACTAATAGGCGCCACATTTAACTTGCCTTACGTTAATAAATTCATTTAAAATATTATTACTGTGTTTGTACTTTATGTATGTATGTAAATATGTACTCATAATATACAAAATAGAAAAATTATAAATGAATTATATTTAATTTCTTCAAAAATACTTTCGTAATAATAATAATTATTATAAAAACATTTTGATTTATACAATATTTTATTTATTTATAACATTATTATTTTGATAGCTTTCTTTTAATAAGTTTTTATAAATTTTCTTTTCTAATATAATATATATTTTGCAATGAAAATCAATGCACACCGATTATTTAAATATACATTTTTTATACAAATTTTTCTAAACTTTTTTTATTGGAAATTTACTTTTTTGATAATAAATTTCTATAGAATTTTATTAATAGTTTTTATAATATATTTGAGAGAGAAAAAACATGCATAATGCAATTTAAAAAAATTATAGATATATGTATGTATATTTATAATCAAACTCTTAATAATATTAACTTAAAATTATTACAAAAACAACCACGACTATGCTAGTTTTTTTGTTGGTTTGATTATTTTTTTTTATTTAGTATATAAAGTATTTTATTTATAATCAAACATTAAAAATTGAATAATGATATAAAACAAACAAATAAATAATTTATTTAAATTTAAAAATTCTAAAAAAAAATCTTTTTTTTTAATTTTTAAATATTACTCCGTAGAAAATTCAATAAATTTAAATATGACGTAAATTTGCTATAATTACGCAAGCTTATTTATTTGCAAATTTCTTAGATATGAATAAAATTAGAATTCGTATTATATTATATTTTATAAAAAATAATATACAATTAGGTAAGTAAATATATTATTGTTGGATATGGCCACATGAATTAAAATGATCAAACAATAAATATTCAATCATTATTCGAAAAATTTATTATATTTGTTTAAAATTTTTGAAAAATAACCAATTTTAATTTGCTGCATTAATTATAAGGAAATTTCTGAAAAAGCTTCCTTAAAACCTATTAGTAAAAGTAAGTAATTTTTTTTAACGCTGACTGAGTGGTTTGCAACTAAAACTGAAATATATATTTACTCCTTTAGCTGAAATAAATACTAAAAATTAATAATTTTATTATGTATATGAAACAGAAAAACTTAAAATCGATAAAAAATCGGTGCAATAGAATAATTGTTTTTATAAATTAATAAATATAAGCATATATTTATAGTTTCGTATTACTAAAATAATAACAATAATAATAATAATAATAATATGAAATTAAAAATATTATAAAAACTAAAAAAAAAAAAAACATTGAAAAATAATAATTAAATTAGTTCCTGAATAAATAAAAATTATCAGTAAATTTTTCCTTGAGAGGGTCCTTGTTTTAAATCATTTATTTTGCATTTGAAGATTATTTTTATTTGTGAGTTTTCATTATTAAAATATTAAATAAATTAACATTTGCCCAGTTTATAATTGAACACATTAAAAAAAATTTCATTATAAATTAATAATCTATTATTTTTGTTTTATTTTATGATCAGACTACTAAACTTATAGGCATTATATAGTAAAAATAAAAATATTTAAAAATAACCTTTACTTAGATATAAAAGTATATGTATTATATATTACGTAGCCATACAATAAAGTTAATGATCAGTATTAAAAATAATTATTCCGTCCAATTAAATAATATTCGTAAAAAATTATTCTTTTTCTATAATTATTTTCAATACTTTTTAAATATGATTAAAAACATTATTTATTTATGTATTTTTTATAATTTTATAATCAATAAAAAGATAGAAAGAAGAAAAATAAATTGGAATTTATTTAGTTATTTTTGTAGTTGTATGCTTATGCATATATGTATGTATGTATTATATGTATAAATTAAGCCTAATAACTTGAAATGTTAAAAATATTAAATATCATATTCATATATAGTGGTAAAAAATATACTGTAAATAGTTTAATTTTATAAAGAATATAATTTTGTTCTTTAATATAATGAAGAAAAAAATATCCTTTTTGGAAATTTGATCGCAATTAATCAATTCAAATATTCTTTTATATGTTTATTCATCCTAATTTGAACTACTAATACTATATGTTTTCTATATATTTCGAATATATTTTCTTTTTCGATATGTAATATATATGTATGTATATATGTATGTATGTATGTTGGATATTGCCACGTGTATTATCAAAAAATTAATTCTGATAATGCATATGTGTGTGTATACATACATACATAGTTGTAAAAATATATTAACATATAGGTATGGAAAAATTAATGTGCGTTCATTAAATATTGAAAATATTATGGACATACCTTGCTATTAGCAAATAACAAACCAACGCCTTCAAGACATACTTGAAGTAAGCCACCCTCCCCAGTATTCATATCCTGTACTGGAAACTCACCGCCAAGTTCCGGTACATTAGCCGGAATACCACTGCGCTCCATTGAATCTTTAATGCAATTATAAAGATCTTTGCACTAAAAGCAAAGGACATTCAATATCAGTTAAACATTTCAAAAATATTTTAAACTATTAAATAAAAAAAACCTTTTTCGTGTAATATTTGTGTAATTGTGTCTGGCCACCATTTCGCCTCCATAAGCAAAGAACCTTTGTTTTTGGCGAATATGTCATATTGACTAGCCGTTCGTACCACCATCGTTCAACAATAGTTCCGTTCACACATCGCAATACAAGACCATCATCGCGAACTTCCATAAATCGTAACGGTGCTGTTGCATCCATACCTTGGTGTACTGTAAAACTATGCCGATGCAAGAGGCGGGATCCCAATGGCTTCAGGTCAATATCGTTACCATTCTAAAAATACATTTAAAACTATATAAATTATAAACGAATTTCAATAACTATGTTATAGAAATCTATGGTAATAGTATTGCGTAGCAGATTTTATTTTCCGATTCTAATATAAAATATTCTTAGTAGAACTTACCAAATTATTGATTTGATCAACTAAATGATGAACTTCTTGAGAGTAAACAAGTCCAATATGACTTTTACCAAGTAGTCGTCTAACTTTTCTTTTGATCTCTTCCTTATTTACATTAAGCATAACCAATATGGCAGTCAAATTGAAAAGCATTGTTGATAAAAGTCTATCCTCATCGTGTTCTAAACGCTTTCGTTCAGAATCGCTTAATGACTTGTATCGTTCCATCATTTCGCCAGGACCCTATTATAGATATTTATTAATTTTAATAAGATTTTATTTAACTAAACTTTGATTATGTGTAGAAATAAACATACCTGATCCATTCCAATCATATCCCGCTCCTGACTAACTGCATCTAAAAATGCATCTTCCCAAAATTGCATTTGATCCCATAAAATCAATCTATCCTTTCCTAATAGTCCTTCAAATAAATAAACTCTGGGCGCATCTGGTGAAGGCGATGACGATGTATTTATAAGATGGCCACCAGTATATCGAAATCCAGCACTTAGCGTTGACTTTCCAGACCACAAACTGGAAGATCGATTTTTTCCGTCTTTTGTATTTGTCTGTTAACAAAAAAATATCAATTATTTACTCATATTATTTTTAATTAAGCTAAATTAACAGAAAAATATTAAAATATAATTTAAATCCTATTAGTATAATAATAGAAAATTTATTACAACAAAGATGAGTTTTATGACCAAAAGCACATTAATGCTTTCATATAAATTATTCCAAAAATTTACTTTATTTAAATAAATAAATATATAAATTTTACTTACATTCTCATATTCAGTATCGGATACAGTCGAACGACAACTTATTGACGGTATCAGTGATCCTCCGGACTGCACCGGAGGGACATCGCTGGCCACCGATAAGGCTCCAGATGATCCATGCACAGTAACCTATATATAATACACACAATCAATTAAAATATTTATCAGAGAATAAATTAAGTTGGAAAACTTATTGGTATTCAGATAATTACGTATATGCAAATTCAAATCGATTTAGAACATTTTGGACTAGGTTCCTTATAAAATAATTCGATTATAAATTGTATTTTTTTTAACTGAGTAATTTCTTATATATGCTTAATCTTAAAAATATTGAATATAATTTCGAAGATTGATTTGTCAACTGCGACTATTAATGTTATTAATATATCGTTTTCAAATGAGTAACATTCGGTCATATCCAATTTTTGTGTTAATTTTTTCAAAAATACCATAGTCATTTTCGATACATTTGTGTCAGAAATTTTTGAAATTTTCATTAAATTCAGTATTTTTATTATATCTTAAATTAATATTTAGATATGCAAATTCATACATAAGTTAATGAAAAAGTTGGAGAATTGACAAATTACAATGCATTTGCAATATAAGGGATGAAAAAACAATAAATATCTTAGGGATATTTTCAGTGAACTTACATCTGAATCAAATGATGTTAGTTTGCTAAGTATCAAATTACGTTTCTGTGTTAGCATATCCTTGAACATTTCTGTGGTCGATTGATTTTCCGCAGTTTCATTTGTGGATGCCCGCCTTTGCGGCACTCCTTCAACAAGCAATGAGTTTTTTCTCATGGAACCGTGTGGTCCTATAGTCCATTCACCACTGGCCATAGGTTCATTAGGGCTTTGTGGTGAACGTAGATTTTCTCGACTGCCCAAAGGACTCGTCGCTTGACTAGAGAGTAAACTGGCAGCTAAATCGGTTGTTTCGGCTAATTCACGACTCCAAAAATGCGTATGAGCAATTTCCATCATTTGAAATACAGAAGCCATGCCGCCAAGACCAAAATTCGAGTATGTATGATCAAGACCATGAGCAGTTGCCAGCAAACATTTTAAAATTCCCTTCCACACAGCTTTTGCAATGCACTAATATTAGTATAATTAATAGAATCGAACATAAGTATTGTTAGTTTTTGTCTTGTAAATTCTAAATTATTTTTTTATTATTTCTGTTTTAATGAGAATATATTTGTCGAGAAATAATTATAGTTACTTACAACATCATCAATATGATCATCAGGTGCAATTTTTTTATCAAGAGTCTTGTTGAGTTTGCCAAGCACTAGCATGCGATAGGATTCGTCCTCCATTAACTTACGCAGGCGATTTAATTTCAACCAACCTACTCCTTCGCCAGCTAAGACTTGATTGATAACATCTTTTAAAAATGCTTGATTCTCAGAGTTGCTATGGGACCGTTCTTGGTTCTGTTGTCTTTGGATTTCCTCTTGTGTCTGTTTTGGTCCAGAATGTTTTATGAGAGGAGTTCTCTCTACAAGTGCCTTACGTCCAGGGAACGGATCGAAAGACAACCCAGACTTCTGAGATTGACCTCTTTGTTGTTGATTTTGTTGTGCACCACCCTTTTGTTGCTGTTTATCTATTTATTAATTAATTATTTTTTATATATAATATGTATTTGTAGTTACATAAAAATGTACATGTATTTGATAAAAAATACAGCATACTCGTATACATACTTTTGCTTCCAAAGAGATCAGAAAACATGGTTGATGTAGAAGAGGCAATTCCATTAAGATCCGTTCCGATTGATGAGAAGAAATCACGTCCGGTTCCTTGAATTAGTCCACCTTGTTTTTGTGAAACTAGAGAATTCCCTGGAGGTGGCACGCCCAATTGATCACCTGATTTCATAAGTCCTTTTTTAGTAGCGGCTTCCTTTGCAGTTTTCGTAAGATCACCGAGTGTCGATTTACCCACATAAGTCAAGTCTTCAAGAGTATTTTTACTAACACCGGCCGCTTGTTTTGATACTTCCAATGCTTGTTTAGAAGCTTCTTCGGCAGCCTTTTTTGCGTGTAAAGTCAACTATAAAAAGGTTACAAAAGATAGTCCATAATTATAATTTAATAGAATTATTATTTAAAAACAAAAACAATAAAAGCTATATAAAAATGGCGTATAGTATAAATAAAGTAAAGTAAACAAATGAATATGACAAGATAAACATTTAACAAGAAATTATAATATAACATATTAAGAAAAATACAGATAAAATTATATTTTATTAAGTGAAAGCACACAAACTAAAAACTACAATAAATTGAATTTTGTTTATAATCTATTGTATAAAAAATATTTAATGTATTTTGTTTTTGTTTTTTTTTTCTTTTATAATTAGATATTTGTGATTAAGATATGATTAATATTTTTTTTACGCTTCATCTGATCTAGTTAAATTTTTTAGATGTTATTCACATGCAATTATTGTGTTCTACATATTGCAGATGGACTAGTCTAATCGTATCACACTCTCACGTATGGTTGAACTATGAGTGGAGTGTATCCAACTATTTCTATGCTTATGAAGAAGCTATATTGAGACACAACTGCGACACAATGGAAATATTTACAAACCTGTTCGAAAGGAGCAATGAATTTTCCTTCCTCTTCGATTATTTTTTCCTTGGCCTGCGTCTTCATCTAGTCAAAATTGATTTTTTTTTTCGTTTTACATTGATTTAAAAATACATTTGTATATGGAATTTTTTTTTAAATATTTATTAATATTATTAAAGTATAGTGAGTACAAAACTTATTCTACGTACATAAATATACAAGATATATGCAAAATGAAAGGATATCAAAACAAATCGAAATGAAAAAAAGTAAATAATTTGCAACAAATACATGTACATATATATGTTTGTAAGTGTATAATGTATAGTAAATAATACTTTTATATATGCGTTAAAGCGTTTATTTCATATGCATGATTCGGAAAATCACTGTATGGCTCTCAAATAATTACGACATCAAACAATCAATAAAACAGTAGAATTTAAGTATTTGGAGAATAGAAACGCCGAATAAATTTATTTTCAGAACAGTTTTAAGGTATTTGTACAAATAACTTTTTATACCTTATCGACTTGCGCTAAGAGTCCATCTTGACTGCTTTGGCGCGTTGTTTCGCGAACCAACTCCTTCGCCTGGGATGCAAAGTGCTCAAATAGAGAACTTTGTGATCCTTGTCTCTGCGTTCCAAGCGAGGAAGTCTGGTGAATCGGTGGACTTCCTGTACTAGAACTTGAGCTTGTTGTTCGGGCCAATACATTCCCAACACTAGGCTGTCTTACCACTCCAGGACTTAAGGGTGGTAACTGTAAAATGTAAATTAAACCACAATGTTCGCAGTTATCAAAAATATACGTATATATGTACGTATATATACAAAATAATAGGAAAAATATCTTAGTTCATCTTATAGTCATTCGAAAATCACAAATTCCAATATTAAAAAAATTCTATCAATAAATAGATATAATATAATAACTAAAATATTATATAATTCTATGTAGAATCTAGTTACCTAAAAATAGATATGAACATTTCTTAGATAAAATATTTAACTTGAGAATAATTTCATATCTTCTTCAAATTCTTTTCAATAAAATTCACGATCGAACTTTTTGATTATCTTTGATTGCTCTCATATAATATGGTATATTTTCTATAAATAATTTGAAAATGTTCGATGAAAAATATTTTGGTTTCCTTAAGAAGTCAATATCAATTAATCAAAGATATTGTCAATAGACCAATAATGTACTGTTATGTGCAGTAATGTATATTTTTTAACTACTATAATTGTTATGAGTATAATATACACACCATCAAGCTTGTGATACTGTGAAAACAGCATAAGTTTTATTTAAGATTTGTGACTTTAAGCGTTATCAGTTTGATTATGATATGGATAAATAAATTGCTGACATATATAGAACAATTTACCGATGGTTTAGTTCTCCGATCAGATCCTTTTCGCTCTACATCAGGACTTTCACCAACATTACCAACTTGTCCAGATACTATTGTTTTTGGAGTTGTCGTAGAATTAGAATCGGATTCATTTTCAAAACTACCACCTGTTGTAGCAGTGCTTGTTTCCTTTTCATCACGAACTACGTGCTGTGATTCTATCCTGTCTTTTGGATGATATTCAAATTCAGAATCACGATTGAAACTCGGTGAACTTAAGTCAGAACGACTCGAAGAAGTTGATTGAGGTGAATCGGCTCGATCCACTTCTTCTTTGGAAGACGGTAATATCATACCTTCGGGAAATTGTAAGGTACTAGGAGGATGGTAAACTAGTCTGGGATCTAGGTTTGATGACATTGTCTAGAAATATAATTATCGATGTAATTTATATGTAAGATGCAAATATTCATTATTTTTAAAAGTTTCATATTACCTTTGGAACTTTATGTTGATGATGATGTCCAAAAACATCATGAACACTAGGCGATAGATCCGAAGATACCATTTCTGATACAAAGTCACTTAATGATGAATATGAAGAACTTGTACTCTCAGCACCTTCAGAATCTGATCCACTCTCATCAGTAGCTTGACATTCCAATTGCTGTAAGCTTCGGAGTGCCCCATTCAAAGAGCTACCATCATCCCAGACGGAAAATCGTATAGGTGTTAGTGCATGGGCAAACCATTTCGGTTTATCACCAATTTGTACTGGATCCATTAGTCCAGTTTGCACACGCAGAAAAGCTACATTTGTTGGTGTTAGAGACCACTCAGCTAAGAATTCAACAGCTTGAGTGCGGGCAAATTTGTTTAAAAAATTTGAGGCACGCGGACGCGACCTAAGGAAGCTATTGATTTGAAAAGCAACCACTGGTCGTGGATATAAGCGTAATGTTCTAGTATGTTCGGTAAAATTAGCCAACGTATTTTGGGAGTTGAAAAAACGAACCTAGTTGAAAAATCGATACAATACTTTCAATAAGAATTACTTAGATAATCAACTAAATTACCATCGCAACTCTTGTGGCTACATCAACCGAATCAACATCGCTTCCAAATATAAAAGGATTGACTGGCGGTGGTGCCAGGGGACTAGGCTGTCGTGATGGTCCACTTTGAGTTGAAAATGAATTTCTTTGACTAGAATGTGATGTTTGTTCTTGAAATGGAAGTCTTGCATTTGACACACTACAAAAAGACAAAATGAAAATAGGTAAAAGGAAATTAATAAATCATTATACAATACATAATATAGAATATTCTTACCCTAAAACTGGTGGTTGTTGTAAGCTATCTCGTATTGACGGTAATAGTTGTTGATTAGATGCAGCCTGATTGCTGGAAGTCATTGAGCTCAAAGCCTTTTTTCAATAAAAAAAAAAAATCATTAAAAAAGTTATATGATTAAATTATAGAAAATATCTTAACAGTTAATTTGGATAGTTTTTTTTAAGGCTTGATACAGTTGCTTGTAAGATTTTTTATACAAAACGATTTATAGGCATAAATATATAAAGAAATATTTTAAATGAAATTTACATTTTTACTATTAATAATAGATATTTCTAATTTGCCAATTATTAAATAGTTAAGCTCATTTTCATGCACATTATCAAGAACTTTGGTAAGATAGTCAATAAATATTTAGGAGAGAAAATGGCTTTGAGAAATTTATTTTCAGTTTTGGTTGAAAGCAAGCATCTGCATCAAATATAAAAATTTTCATGCAATTATTATTATAGCTTTTAGAGTGTATAAATTTAAATATGAAAGCTTATATCAGTATTTACGAATAGTAATTTTATTTCAGTATTAGTTTTTATCTTTAGATTTATACGTATGATAATGATTTAAAAGAACAATAATGTTCTGATGTTTATAGTGAAATAAAGGAGAATTTTTACACCTGTATACATGTATTTGTAGAATATCATCAACAGTAACAAAATTAGAAAATAATTTAAGAAAATATACAAATTAACTTTATTTTGTTTTCCATGGCTGTATAGTATTATTAATACAAAAATGTATATTATGAAATATTTGAAAAGTGTATGAGATTTTGAATGATCGATGATGATGTTTTCTTTGTATTCGACAGGCGAGTGTTTTTTTTAAATAGAGATTTATCGATTCTATATATTATTACTTTATTTAGTTCCAATAAATATAATCTAATGAATGCATTTTTATTTGGTAGGACTATATAATCTATAAACTGGTAATAATCTAGATATTCTTTAACAATATACTATAATTTATCAATTATTTGACTATTTTTATTCGATATTTTAATTAAATTTATAATATATATGCATTGATTAATATAGAAATAGGAGTTTGCATCTATTTTTTTAATAATAATAAGGATTTTTAAGTAAGAAGCGTTTACTTAAATTGATTTTATATGGATTTTTTTTTGGATAACTTTGAATAGATTATAAGTATACTATTTCCTATAAATAAGTACAACTAAACCAAATATAAAACTTAATTATAAAAAACCAATTAATTATAAGCAAATTAAAAATGTTTATAGTTAATATAAAATAATTCATGCTATTATATTGTATATATAGGCAAAGAAAATAATATCTTTAATTAAAAATAATAATAAAATATTATATTGTATTGAAATTTTATAATACTTAAAAATAAATAGAAAAGAAAAAAAAATTCTGATTTTTATATATGTAGGAGTATATAATTTAATTGCCGATATTTATTTATACATGCATATTGGATATACAATATTTGATTTTGTGTTTTGGAAATTCAAGTTATAAGAATTAAAATATTTCTTTTCTTCTCATTTTGCAAAATAATAGTTAAAATAATATTTACACCAGCTCCTGCTAGATCCATCAGTTGCATTGCCTGTTTGATAGACATATTTTTTTTTTTGGTTTTATAAGGTGAGAGCAGATAATGAAAGAAGAATGAAAGTGGTGTATTAAAAATTATAAATTGT
Organism: Atherix ibis; assembly: GCA_958298945.1. Classification (NCBI taxonomy): domain Eukaryota; kingdom Metazoa; phylum Arthropoda; class Insecta; order Diptera; family Athericidae; genus Atherix; species Atherix ibis. Next base: position 4,879,091 of record OY282606.1, read on the forward strand.
GAATTTTTTATAGTTCCATTGTAAGAAAATTATATTTATGTTGAATAAAGAAAATAAACATGTAATAAATATGTACTTAGAAACAAATTATTATTATAAAATTACTTATTAGATAAATAATAGAAAATAAGAAATGTTAGTATAAGTATTGTGGGCGTTTTTAGTGCGAAATATTTAAAATTTTTCATATACATTTAATATACACACCAAAATACGACATGGAAAATTAAAAAAAAAAATGATTGTGAAACATGAAAAAATATTTGAAAAACAGTATACGCTGTGACTGAAAACGTTACTTTTGAGAAGAAGAATTGATATTTGATAAAATAATAATAAATGTACGCGAATATTTTCTAAATATTTGGTCATGTAACAAAAATTCAAAATAGAGAAGAATTGTGCATAAAATTTGCATTAAATTTTCTCAATTGAATATATGATTTGCGAATATCTTCTTTTTTTTTTTTTTTTTTTTTTTTTATTATTATTAAATGCAAATGTTTAAAAAAATATATAAAACAAAAACCAATTCTTTCTAGATACCTGTTTTAAATGATTTTTTAATATAGTTCCCTCAGGTTCTGGTAGAGGTGGTATTTCTTCAGCTCCTCCGGTAGGTGGTGATAGTTTCGTTGAATCTAAATCAACTAACCAAATATCATCTGGTAATCTATAAGAACTTGGGGTTTTTCATGCTCAAAGTTAATATGATCGAACTCTTTATTATATGTTAATAATTGAATTACCTAAAATTTTTTTTATAAAGCAAAAATGATGCCGGTACTCCGATAACAAATGGAGTTGGTGCCAAAAGCAATTGTTCGGCACAGTTCATACATGTCGGCAACAGTGGAATCACAGGAAACATATACTCGAGTGGGTATATCATTGTTACGAATGCCATTACCGACATTGAAAGCGCATTATAGTCACGTGATTGAAACAATACTTTATTTTCCAATAAAATTAATGTTAAGACTTTAAGGCAAGTGTCAACTCCAAGTAATTCTAATGGTAAATGCAACGGGAAGTCAACTAGAGAGAATCTTGTGTGATCGGGTAACGCAAATAGGAGTGGTTCATGTACACTTGGCGAAAGCACTTCAACCTATCGTTATTGTTAATTTTACTATGTTAATTTTTTCTAAAAAAATTTGTTACTATTTTAATCAAATACCTCCACTCTTGTAGACGCAGGCACTGGAACAGGAGCTGATAAAAGCCTTAAAATCCACGTTTCTATTTCTTTAACGTCATGAACTACAATTGATGGTGTTGACTCGGTCGCATGACCAGTCAGCACTGTCCAAACAGTATCTCTGAGAAGAAAAATCGGGCAATATTTTTATACATAATTTTATTGTAGTAGTTGACCAATTCATCTTTATTAAATGTTTAATGACTTCGTATCAGTATTAATTTGATTTGCCAACAATTTTTCCATATTCTTTTATTCGAATTTTATGTTGGAATTAAGATGTGCAAAATTTATGTTTATGAGATAATAAACCAAACTCTCAAACAAGTTTTTATGTAAGTATATAAAAACCCAAACTCTTTAAGAACATTTTTCATATTTATGCAATAGGATTCTTCACATATAAGCTCATATTTATTACACATAAATTTTTGAAGAAACTATAATTAAATATACACATCGGTGTACTCAATTTTTTTATAGGAGAAAAATCTTATACGAGTATACTAAAAGCTTCTATTTTTATAGTGAACTCAATTATGAGCGAAATTCTCGCCATTAGAAATGTTCGATTGAACTTTAGTTTGCTCAATTCTTAGCTATTGGACTAGCATATTAAATGAAAAATGTATAAAAAAAACTATTATGTTAGACCAAGCAGAATAATTTCAATTTGTTAATTAATCACTTTTAATATATTAAGTTTTTTCTAACATTACTGCATAAATACAATAATCAAGTTTAAATACCTGCCAATTTGCTTTGAAGCACCAACACGCCTTGGACTGGAAGACTCATTGCAAGCATCTATCAGCTTTTTGAGAATAAATAAGCATTCTCGAAACGTTGAGAAGAAAGGATGATGTGATATTATACAAAGTGACGTCAATGATTGGTTGCGTATTTTGGTACGTTTGCGGGATGCTCGAGGTGATGGCGAATGGCTGCCACCCGACTCTGAATCTGCACTTGGAGCTGTTATGCCTAATCGTGGTGGTTGCTGAAATTGCTGCTGTTGTTGTTGTTGCTGTTGTTGTTGCTGCTGCTGTTGTTGATGATGTGGCGAATCTGAGTCTCGTCGACTAGAGCAATCCCGATCCGAATCGCTTGGAGCTACATTACTTCTATAGTCGCTGGAAGATGTTAAAATTCCATAGCTATTAAAGATGATAAAACGAGTAGATTCATGCCATTCACTACTTAATAGAAATTTTATAGTATCTAATTAACTTGCCTGCTAAAAGCTGAATCGGAACTTCTTTCCATGCTTTTTCGCCAAGATTCTCGACGAAATGCTGAGCTACGTCGCCCACGAGCACTTTGTGGTGCACTGGTTCCAGGCACGTATTTATCCATTGGTCGATAGAAATTAACACAGATTCCATGCCGAGTTTTGCCTAAATTTTTTTTCACCAAATTTATTTATAATTTCATTTGAAATATTTTAATCTCACCAGAGTCTTTATCAGTCAAAGCAAATACAAATGATGTTGCATCCCGAAGTGCCGATCCTGTACGACGTGGCCCAACACTTACACATCCCTCTGGTTGGCAAAAATAAACCATGTCAAGTGGAAGTGGGAAATCTGAATGATCAGATGGTGGGTATCGACGAAGTAATTCGGGTATCTATTGTACCAAAAATTCGAAATATGTTTTGTAATAAGTCTGAATTATTTTCTAAGCAAGTTGCTGTTAGTATTTATTTATTCATCAAAAATAATAATTTATTCCTATACGTAATTAAATATAATAAAATTTAAATTATAAATAATGACAACTGAATTTATTTCATAATTGATTTTTTACAGCTCGTGTAATATAATACTCGTAAGTCTCATTGATGTTAGTTAATCGCCTATGTAATATTTCCTCTGATCTATTTTCGAATTCCCTTTTTTCCGCAAAACTATTATTTTCGTGTAGTAAATGCAACAAAGTGAATTATAAATTTAATTGAAAAATTATTACGATTAATTTGTTTGGATTCGGTTTTAGTTGGAAGAATCGATATTCGTTAACACTTTAAACAAAACAAAACTTACGCAACAACACTTTACGTAAATTTTCAAAAAGTAGTAATTAATTAATTTATGAAGTTTTACGTAAAGCTTTATAGAATACTTTCAATATTTGTTTTACCCTATTTTACCTAGATGATAGTCTACGAATAAAACCTTTTATATTATATTGTATTAACAATATTGAGGATTGCTAAGGTAATGAGTTAAATACTTTATTATAATTAAGGGTGGACCCGGGATAGTCAATTTATTTTTATAAAACATAATCAAAATCTACAACGGCGAAATTTTAAAGACAACCCTATAGATACACTTATGTCTCTTTATATAATTGGATTTATATTCGTACTTATGAAACTTTGTAATAGAATTTTGGTAAGATTTCAATTTTTAACGTTATATTTTCTTTTAATCGAATCACAAGCATTTTGCTTATGCAAACTTTATTATTTACTAAATAATAAAAGTGTTTATGTGTAATTTTGCAAAATATATTAGATTTCCATCAAAAATTTGTAATTATTTGATTACTAATAAAGAAAAAATTAAATTGAATAAAGTTTTTATAAAGCATCAATATACACATTATAAAAAATGTATTTTGCTGGCCAAATAAATTTTTTATATTTTTGATATAAGAATTCGTTTTTTTTTTATAATAATATAATTTTTAATTGTTTTTTATCTACGAGTATATATTTGCCACATTTTTATAATAGCTTTGATTTAAACTAAATCTACATATATATTGCATATTAATGTTAAAACAATAAGTATATGTATGAATAACAAATTTCATTTAAAACGTTATTGATTTTTTTTATAGAAGTGTAGAAAATGAAAATATTTTATATCTGATGTAGACTATTGGCTTTTAAACTCCCATTTATGTGATCGTATTAAATATGAAATTCTTTGTTGCATAATCACTAAGTAGCTCACATCTAGAAATTTTTATATACAACGTAATATCAATGATATCTTATAATTAAATAGTATTAATATCATATTTCACAGTCTGTTAACGTTTTTACGATATTTCGTTAAATAGATGTGCTTTTACTCACGATATATTGTAAATTTCAAAACAATAGAAAATTTCTGTAGAATTTCCTGTATAAAAGCTCTCCACATTGTGTGGGGAGGAATTCAAAATAATTGAAATATTGTTAAGCATCATACAGATACTTGAGAAAAAGACAAAATTTCATTGTAAAAAAAAAGCCAATTAAGTAAAATATATTTTTCACTTCAGCATTAAGTTGAGTATCCAATATTTACTGTAATAGTTTTTAATTATATTTCAATTTCATTATTTAATTTTTTTTGTAAATAATACTGAACTAAGCTTTTTCTCAATAATGTACCCTATTTAGAAGAAATTTTACTTTTTCCTTATTTTAAGTTTAAAATTTGAATTAAAATTTGTTTACTGTAATAACTTTTCTTTATTTACTTTTAATTAAGATATTCTTAAGCTTCTCTCGTATCTCCAAAGCTTCTTAATATCAAGAATAGGGAAGACATTAAAAAAATTATGTTTTATATGAATACATGGTATAGGCGACTGATTCCCTGCATAGCAAAACAATATTAAAAAAGATGTATGTTACATATTAAAAATTGCTCTTTTTATAATTTAAAAAGTAAATATTAATTTTTTGGTTTATTTTATTATGTAAATTATAAAAAGAGTAATTTTGAGTTCGGCTGAAAAGTTTATAAGGTTGACGTCTAGATGGCACCATCCTTCAAATGATTCCTGTCAAAATTTGACAGCAATCGGTCGATTTGTTCGTGAGATATATCATTTTGAGTGAAGCAACTTTTGTTATTGAAAAAAAAAATGGATAAAGACGAATTTCGTGTATTGATAAAGCATTGCTTTTTGATGAAAAAAAATACATTGGAAACCAAAGCATGGTTTGACAAACGTTATCCGGACTCTGCTCCAGCTATTTCAACTGTGGAATATTGGTTTCGTCAATTTCGAACTGGTCGTACGAGCACAGTTGATGCAGAGTATTTCCTTAACTCCCCATTTCCATCGTGGTTAGCGGAAGCAACACAAAATTCCCAAAAATCCCAAACTCCTAATCCACTCTCCCTGAATATTCCTTTCCCTAATTTTTTTTTTAAGTCTAGAATTAAGGTTAGTCTGTAAGCAATTAAATATATTGAATATAGTGTTTGATCAAGCACATATAATTTTTAAGCCATAGTTGTAAGCAATTCATATACTTAGTCATTAAAAACTAATTTACTATATAAGCTAAGGATGTCAAGAGCATGTGTCAGCTCTACGTTTTAAATACCATGTAAATATGTGCAAGTAATATGGAAATAATAAATGTTCTACTTAAACAAAAAACAACAGTTGATGCAGAACGCAGTGGACGCCCAAAAGAGGTGGTTACGGCAGAAAACATCAAAAAAATCCACAAAATAATTTTAAATGACCGTAAAGTGAAGTTGAGCGAGATAGCTGAGACTCTGAAGATATCGAAAGAGCATGTTGGACATATCGTGCATGAATATTTGGGCATGCGAAAGCTGTGTGCAAAATGGGTGCCGCGTGAGCTCACTGTGGACCGAAAACAACAACGTGTTGATGATTCTGAGCAGTGTTTGGTGCTGTTAAAGCGCAATTAACCCGAATTTTTGCGTCGATATGTGACAATGGATGAAACATGGCTCCGTCACTACACTCCAGAGTCCAATCGGCAATCGGCAGAGTGGAGAGCAAGCGACGAACCGAATCCAAAGCGTGGAAAGACGCAACAGTCGGCTGGCAAGGTGATGGCGTCTGTATTTTGGGATGCGCATGGTATAATATTCATTGACTATCTCCAGAAGCGACAGACGATCAACAGCGTCTATTATATAGCGTTATTGGATCGTTTGAAGAAAGAAATTGCTAAGAAACGGCTTCATTTGAAGAAGAAAAAAGTGTTGTTTCACCAAGACAATGCACCGTGTCACAAGTCGATGAAAACGATGGTAAAACTCAATAAATTGGGCTACGAATTGCTTCCCCATCCACCGTTTTCTCCAGATCTGGCCCCCAGCGACTTTTTCCTGTTTGCAGACATCAAGAGAATGCTCGCTGGCAAGAAATTTAAGACCGATGATGAAGTGATTGCCGAAACTGTGGCCTATTTTGAGGCAAAACCGAAAGAGTACTATAAAAATGGTATCGAAAAGTAGGAAGATCGCTATAATCGCTGTATCGCCCTCGAAAGTAACTATGTTGAATAATAAAAATGAATTTTACAAAAAAAAATATTTTTACTGTGTTACCTTATAAACTTTTCAGCCGAACCTTACCTTATAAACTTTTCATTCAGTTGTATTAATGAAAATAGTACAGATACGAGTATATCAGAAGGTATTAGAAAATAATATTTGGTTAACTAGATTACAAAAAATAAGATAATCCATATATTCAATATAGAGTACTTATTATTTAGATATTTTAATGTATATTTTATTCTAATAAAAATAGGTTTGCTTTAAAAATTGAATAGCTTAAAAAATATATAAATTTAATAAGCAATAAGAAATATTCTTTCGATAAATTAAATCAAACAGTCTACCTACTATCAATTTCTTATTATTAATATTATATGCCTTAGCAGCTCGTGCATCAACAAATTTCAATTTCTTTTGAATTGATATTGTTTTAGTTAGAACTCAGAATATTTTTAGTTCTAAGTAAAACGGTTCTCAGTATTTTTTCCCATTTCTTACCTTCGACAAAATAAAATATAAATTATTTGGCAGAAGTCAACTTTAATATTACTAATTTCAAGAAATATAATAAATATTCAAAATTCAATTGCTGATTTAACGAAAGATTTTATAATTTCTTTTTAAACGAGTGGTTGGACTAAAATGTAAAAAGAAACGATTGTATCAATTTTTTGCTGAAAGGAAATTAATTGATAAAATAACGACTAAAAAAAGGAATTTATTATCAATTATTGATACAATCTATTATGTTATGTAGAATTTACAAATTAATGTGAGAACAAAATTTTTTATACAATATTTCAAAATGATTTATTATTATTTTGCTTATGATATTATTATGTAATCTGCAATATATATATCAGCAAACTTTTCCAAAAATCGTAGACGAATTTTTTAAAAGATTCCCCCAATGACAAGTAATATGTTTCAAACATTTTATTAAATTTCATATTTTTCATTATTTTGAGTGCTTATAAATTTAAATCTTAATCCCACTCAATCTAAAGAATGTTCAACTTATTAAATGAGCATGATGATAAATTTTCTTTGTATTATATTTTCTTTATATTTGAATAATTGTTAAAGCATTCGTAACAAATAAAATTTGGCTAAGCAATTGAGCCTCATTAGTTAGATTTAACGATTTGCTTTTGATAAATCAACACTAATTCTAAAAAAAAATTTTTATTGATGTTTAGAAAAGAATATTTTTTAAGGATTATTTTAGAATATTTTATATTAAAAAATCTTCCTCTTTTCATTAATAAATAAAATGTATTCTTCATTTTATTTATTAATGAAAAGAGGAAGATTTATTAGAATTTGTTAAAGTGTTATTGTGGAAATGTAAAATACTCTAAAAGATACTTTTTTACTTAAATTCTTAATATGATTATTTTGATGTATTATTTTATATTATTTCTTTTAGTCAAATGACTCTCAGGGTTTAAGACAGCGTGAATTTACTTATCAAAATGAAACCTCTTAATACAAATCCATTATTCTTATTAAATTACTATAGTAAAATTAAAGAGTATTTACTAAGAAAATCTATGCGCTAATATACGAGTATATGAACAATGTATATGCAATATGACAAAGTGAAAATACTTCAATAAATCTGTCTGTATAAATAAATATATTTCTATATATAATTGTGTCCATTTGAAATGTATTAAATAGTTTTTTTTTTCCTATAAATGGTTTGATCAATTAATATTAGCAAATTTTATATAGTTAAATACAATTATATATGTGATTATAAATTTCATATTTTTTTTATATTGTATTACACTACAAAGAATTCTATTAATAATTATAAATAATATTAATCAATATTATAGATTTTATTTGATACGATATTTAATATTGAAACGAATATTAAATATTATGACATACTTTTGCTGTAATTAAATACTGGGGAAAATATGATCACGAAACTGAAAACAAAATATTTTTTAAGAAATCCCGATTTGAATTTTTTTAAATAATTTTTTATTATTAATTGTTTTGCGTTGCGAGCAATCTGAATCATATCTTTTTTACACATCTTTTTTAAGTACAAATATTTCAATTCTATGAATATTCGCCTGACATTTAATAATCAATTTTCATTGCTCACATCGAATATTTAAATACTTATACAAAATAAATAATAATAATTAATTATTATTTATTTATTTATTTTGTATATTTAATCCAAATCAATATTTAATCAGAAAAGAATATTGATTATTTGCGGTATTTATTTATTTAAATTTACTATCAAAAGTAAATGATGTCAAAAGTAAGAATTCAATATTCGATAAAATTGCGCTTATAATTTGTGCACGTATTGTTATTAACAAATGAACAAATCTTACCTGAACAGGCGGATTTGTATTGCCACTAGCGCCACGAGGAATAGGGCTGGACCGAACGCCAACGATAGCCAAGTAGTCGATGAGTCGAGGGCAAAGTGACAGACGTTGTTGTTCCGCCATTTTGTGCTTCTGGACTGATGCTCTCTATCTGCTTCGTCTTCTTCTTCTTCTTTATATATACAAGATGATCTCAAATTTCTATCTAACATTCATTCTAAAACAACAGGAAATATAAATAATCATTAAACAAAAAATCGCAAACAAATTTATGATTTAAATAGTTTTATACATTTTTTTAAGATTTATTTCTGTTACAAATCTATTTATTATGATATTTATTTGAAACTACTCCAAATAAACATAAAAATAAAATTTATAAACTACTATTAATTATAACAAAAATTTATTACTTTATTTGATAAAATTTAATATTTTCTAAAAGTTGAAAAATTACTCATTCGCCAGAGTAATAAGACAGTACTAATATTTTCTTTATTCAATCAAAATGATTCTTTGATACAAAATGCTTTAAGAGTTTTACGAGCGTGTAGCAGATACAAATATATTCCAATGTAGTATGGCTCTGAGGCATTAGAGTGAAATATCAAATAATATATATGGCCGAATACAATGTTTTAATAAAATGAATAAAAAAGTTATATAACATTAAGCTTAACGTTAGGAAATAACATGTCTAAAAAAGCTCTTAAATTCGTAAAAATCCCTTAATATGCAAGTATATTATATTAACGAATATTTCTCTGATAATCTATACCAAAGCAAACGTATTTATACATCTATATACGACTTAAATATACATATATATATATATAATATATGGTTGGTTATTATACTCGGATGTACTCGTACATATTATTAAATACATATTTATTAATAAAATTGTGATTTTAAAAAAAATAATTTTTATAACATAAAATATTGTTAAAAACGCTACATACGTGTATGCTATCAAAAATATTAAGGATATCTAAAGAGGAATTATGATCAGAATTTTTTGTTTATATTTTTTAATGCGAGTAGTACATGTTTGACATTAGATATTAATTAAGCTGCTCTTTCTAAGAATTTCCTTATATGATTGCTTTTTTAAAATTATTTTGAAATATAATGAAATTCAAATATCTACTCAATTCAATAAACCGCGTATATTATGATATTATTCTGTATATTATGAAATTATTCACATTTCTCATTTCATAAGCTTACAAAATGTAATTTGACAGCAGATTATGAACACCTGATAATAAGACTCATAAACATGTAACCAAAAATAACACCTACATTATTAATTATTGTATATATAATAAGGAAAGTATGAAGTATGGAACAACTTTATAATGAGTTTAATAAAAAAAACATTTCATAAGGTTTTCTTTTAAGCTTCTTTATAACATAATACCGTCGTAGTTTGAGATGCTTATCTAAACATGTTATGTCACATTGATTTTTCGATATCCTGATTTTCAAAAAATTATTACATGAAGCGGTTTTTCAAATTTTACGATTAAATTGCTAACTGCAAGTTTTAGTAGATTTGCAAGTATCAGATTATATTGAAAATTATCACTTTTTCTATTATAAAAAAAGCATTTTTTAAATATATAAATTTACAGAATCAAAATGGTTTTTGATAAGCATAATTTATATACAAATTGTAAAATGTGTTAAATTTAATATGTTCTAACAAACATATACTCGTATATTCTATTTCAAAAGCAAATGTGATGTTTCCATAGAAAATTAATACCGTCATAATAATTATATAATTGTTTTTTCATAAAATAAAATTTAAATACATCCTAATAAAAAGAAAAGGAATAAAAATGCCTATCTGAATTTTGAATTAAATTTATTTCATTGAAGAAAAAAACCTATTTCACACAAGGCAGTAGTTAGTCGTCTTAGGATTATGTGAGCATATTATGATATAATCGAATTAATATTTCTTAACAAATAAAAATAAAACTACTAAAATTTAAAAATCATCTCCTGCGTTTTTATTTAATTTTACTGTACAATCACCCACTGACAATATTATATTATTTTAAATTTTATTCTACCTTTGGAAATACGTTTTATAAATTATCGGTTTCTAGTTTTTTCTTATTAGATAATAAACATAGTATTTATTGTACCTTTATTAAATTTCACAATTGACAAACTTTATTTTATTAAAAAAATTATATTTGTTTCCATTTCAAAATATCCATTTTATATTGTTTTACATGTATGTAAATATTTGAATTAGTTTTTGTGACTCGAAAGAAAAGGCTGCAAGAATTTATAAAGAAAATTTAATCCGCACTAAATTTCTTAACGTAGTATAAGCGTATATATAATTTGATAACATTCCACTTTTATAGTGTACACAAAGCGTAATATTATTGATTTATTTAATACTTTTAAAGACACTCCTTTGGGGATCTATGTACATATGCACATACTCGTCCATACATGTATTGGCATTTTTGTAAAATTCACAAATAAAGCGGAGATGGAATTGATAAAATATTTTATGTTATACAAAGACCCTAAAATACGAGTAACATACATATCTTTAGATAGAAAATGTTTTGTTATTTCACAAAATGAGATATTTTTGCATAAATATGTATGTAGCCCAGGTGTTCGATAAGTTCTCTTTGTTTTATGAACGCAGTTTTACGTTTTTTGTCGCATTAATTCCATGCTTTGATGGGGAAATTTTTAGTATATCAACTAAGGGATTTTCTACATGAATAAATGACTAAGCAATTTTCTTTGAAATTTATATCTCTCCTAAACCTTTTAGCTTTATTCTAGGTAACTAAATTTCAAGGTATACAAAAATTTCTCAAATTAAAAATGATTTATTTCTGGTAATTATAAATTTAAAAAATGAAAATAAAGAATATACTCGTATATTGGGATGTATTCGTCTTGTGCACTATAGTTTTAGTTGAAATCTATTTTAATTATAATTATGTATGAAAATTCGTTCAAATATTTACGTATTTATTTATATATAGTTAATGTCTATTAATTTGTACAAATAAGAAAAAAATATTTTATTTATAAATGTACACATAGATATTATCTTTGTTGACACTATAAAAGCTCAGCCATTCTTGAAAGTTATACTTCCTCCAAGTGGTACAAACGTACTTTTTGATAAAATTCTAATTAATTGCAGACATTAGTCTACATTAATACTTATTAATGCTAATTATTGTTATTTAGATAAATAAATTCATGTTTAATGTTCTTCATTAATAATAGTTTTATAAGATTACATACATAAAATATTTGTAATATATTAGATATTTATAAAATTATTTTAATAGATTATCATATATTTTAAATTAAATGAAATAAATTATTTCTAATACATTAACGAAAAGTTGCAAGGCAAAATATGTTATCTGATTTTATCGCATAAATTAAAACCAAAAGCATTTATTAAAATATAAGTAAATTTGCGAAACATTAATAATGTTTTGCAAATTTCGCCTTCAGTATTTCTCAAAAATCAATAATTTTTTTTAAATTTAAAATAAAGAAATGTTAATTAAATTCCAAAATCTGATTAGAATTTTTTGAATATAGTAATGTTTTTTGAATATAATAATATTCATAAATATAATATTGAAAGACATAAATTCAAAATTCCTAATCCGAAATAGCTTTTTCTTTTATCTTAAAAAATTAAATTATGCCAATTCGGTTTATTATATGTAAAAATAAAATACTAACTTCTATAAATTATCAGAAGAAATACTAATCAAACTTTAAATAAATCTATAGTCATACATTAATTATTAATGTTATTGCAATTAACAGACCTAAATTTTCTTTCGACATTACTATTTTTTACATACGTAAATTTTTAATAGATTAAATAATACGAATATTATGTTTAATTTATTTATTTGATTGTTTGAAGAATTCCATTTAAAAAGTACTTAAAAATAAAAGTACATAAAAATATATATTTCATTAATATACGAGTATGTATAAGGTCAAATTGAAATGAGAAGCAGATCAAAGTATATATATAATAATATTACTGATATAATGTTAGAAATATCATTTTGGTAAAAAAAAAGTGTTGCTTGGGGAGAAATAATTAAACCTTGAAACAATTTTTAATTCTTGGCATATCACCTATTCTTTGAAGAGACACGTAGTATTATTTTATTAAAGCCTCATTTCGGATAACTCGAACCCACACTTTACAAGGATATCTACTACTGTCATTTAATACCTGTTGCCATTTAGATCAGATACAGTATTTTGGTTATTTTAATAGAAGCAGACTCGAACGTGACTGCTGATGTATATTAATCATGCACATATATTGTAATCATGATCAATTTTATAAGGTGGTATCTTCTTATAGATTTAATAAAGTTCGACCTTAATTTTATTGTTTTTGAATAATATTAAATTTATTTTTACTATAACATAACTATTATTGTAAGAAAGTTCAAAAAGTAATATTGAACAATGTTGAATATTCATAATCTAAACTAGTATCGGTGATATATAGTAATATTTTCGTATTTTAAAAGAACGTTCAAGTATTTTGAAAGAAATATAACATTAGAAATTTTTGATAACTCTGAATATCAAAATTATAAAATTCCCATTTCTAGAATAATTTATTAAAGATTTTCTAGTAATCTTTGTTCATGTTTATTTTTTAATTATTTTTGCTTATGTTTATTATTAATAATACTTTTGATTTTCATTATAATAACCAAAGGATAAATGTTGTGTATTTGAGAACTGTATGTTTTTGTTCCTTTCCGATTTATTATATAAAATTTTATATATATTATTATGTAAATTATTTAAATAATCATCTGTAAATTTATGCTATATTTGACCTTATAATCTTTCTGTAAGATTTTGAACTAAATTTCATTATAGACTATGTAAAAATTATATTGATTTTTCTTCATTCAAAATAGTTCTATGAATGCCAACTGGGCAATGCGTAATTACATTTGTAGTCTATATTCGATACAATTTATAAATGTATACTGGATTGTTAGGAATAATTGCCTCGAACAGATTTCATAAAATAATCACTTTTTCTATTACTATTGACAAAGGAAAGCAAATGTGCCCATACTCAACAAATGGAACGCATGCGATAAATCGATAAACATTTTATCAAGAAACAAGGTCACTTTCAATATGAAAAAATTCAATAATTACTTGCGGCAAACGTATAGGATTAACAATGGCTGATTCTGATGATTTAATAAAATGAATGAAAATCCAAATATGTAGTATTTTACAATAAATTAAATAATGTTTCTTGTCCTTATCTAAATTGAGCTTCTAAGTAATATTATAGAGAAAAAAGAATTGATTTTTCAACATGGCAAAATGGCGCTTACCTAATCATTTTCCTTGTTGACCGTCCCAACTATGCTGTGTTGAACGTTTTTTCACATAAAAATATAGCACTTACTTTATTTTTCTCATCATATATTGAACAACTTAAATTATTTTATATTAACAACTTTAATATTCGTTACAATTTCTCTAGCATTTTAATACAATTGCCCTCCTCTTTTTATGTTCCTTTCTTTATCTTGATTTTATTTTCACTACACACTTCACATTCATAAAAGTTGTTGCTTAAACTCAGAAAACCAAACTTAGAAATTTCGCCTTTTTACTTGGACGGCCACTAAAGAACTAGCAAAGGTTTTAAAACTCTTCCAGCTCTTATCAGAACAAATAGGTAACCGCAACGCTTGCGCGAACTCTTGTCATTTCGTCGCTCACCGTTTGTCCAGAAATATGGTATACCAACCAGCATAATGCTTGATTAATTGTAGTAGAAAATCAAATAGTAAGTAGAACAAAAATTTACTCATGGTTTACATATACAGATAAAAGTTTTCGTATTTTTAATACTATATAAAAAATTGCAATATATTCTAAGAAATGTCAGCCGTACAGTAAATATATAACAATAATTCTTATACTTACAGATTCAGTCTGACCATACATATATAACAAATATATCCTGACTCCAATGACAAAATCGTGCTCTTATGAATATTCTACATAGATAAATGACCAAGATATTGTCAAGGTTTGTTAGCCTATTAGATTATCAATAAATCCTTTTACTATATCATATATAAACGGTTAATATTCATATCCATAAACAGATGAACATGTAAGTCATTTGTATTTTATGAATTAGTTACTATTAATTGAATTATAACTATTTTATTTGTAAATTACTGTAAGCGAACAAATGTATGTTTTCATATTAACATATTCGTGTATATGCTTAAAAGTTCCAGGCAGAACGTTTTCCCTCATTGCCTCTACGCGATTATTCTCCGTAGTCTTCTTCTTTCCCTCAATCGTTGTGCCCCTTAATATTCTGCTTTTCACACCACTCGGGGCTACTTTTTCAACATCCATTACTAAGGAAGCTGACTCTCCTCTCGAGTCTTCTGCCCCATGGATCCTTGATTCTTATTACACTGGACAGTCTTTTTTTCTCTCTGTTCTTAAAACAACAAACATTTCAATATCCTTAATGTCTATTTCACTAATTCGCATGCCAATCCGATTGGTGGTGAATCAAAATTTCAACGGTCACCAGAAAAAAAACAACAAAAAATAACGGTCATCAAAAATACAAATTAAGCAGACGTTTTCTTCGACCGAATCTAATTTCTCTTTAATTTTTACTACCTTTAATTTTTCTATTTAAAAAAGATTACCCTATTCCAACTGTACTGTTACCATTTTTTTTAGTGTCTCTTCTCACTTAAGAAACAAGTACAAAAACAGAAAATAACAATATCGACAGCCAGCGAGAAAAAAAATATCACTTATCGAGACATGAAAAAATAAGTTTTCATATTAACATAATCGTATTTGCTTAAAATTTTCATGATCATTTATTGTAATATATATAAAAATATATGTATATATTCTTTATGCTTTAGTAATTTATAATTATTGACCATAAACAAAAAATTAATAAAAGGAAAAAATGCAACAACATTAAAGCAATAGAAAATTTTGTTTTACAAAGCTGAAAAAATTGCTTAAGACTTATTTTTATGTTTGTGAGTCATAACTAAACTACGAATAGTTGGGGTTATAACATAAATTTTGTGTATTTGCTTAGAGCTTTTAGTAGAAAACTTTCTAACACTGAAATTTGTGTCTGGAAGATCGATGACATGATTTATGTACGAAATACGCGCATGTCAATAATTCAAGCTTATAAGCTTTAAAAAGTATAAAAAGTTCTTAAATGAATTAATCAATGTTGACTATTAAATAAAATAGTTTTAACTAACCCTTCCACTAATTATAAGAAAAAACTTTTTGAATTTTTTAATATAATTCGATTGTTGAATATTATTTTCATCTATTAATTTAAAAGAATATTTTTTGTCTTTAGTTAACGTATTCGAAAATAGTAAAATTTATTTTATTAATTGAATTATTACAATATATTTAAACCTTTAAATTTTATTTAATTTCCTATAAAGTTGATATCAAGACAATTTCTTTATATTTCCAAATTTTGTTTGAATAGATCAGTTTAAATTCATGCAAATATAGTTTAAATACTTTTTCGTAAACGTAAATAACCTCTTGATGATTTTTTTCTGTTTTCAAATTGAAACGCAATGTCAAATATAAATAAAAATCCGACAAATGGGTTGGCATGTAAACGAAAATGAAAATCTTAAAAAATTTATTTGCATACAATATCATTTTATATACACGTATTCTTAAATTTGATGTGATCAAAAATTTATCTTCTGGCTATTTTTAATCACATCATATTTAAAAATATAAAATACAATTTTTGTTATAATATTAATTTCTACTCTAATTATAATTAATTATTTCATTGTCTTTACACTATAATAGCTAAATATAATTAAAATAATAAGTTACTGTTTCCGCCCGGGATCGAACCGGGGGCCTTGTGCGTGTGAAGCACACGTGATAACCACTACACTACGGAAACCACATTTTCTTTTTTGTCAAAAAATTTAGTTACGAACGCATATTTTATTTTAATTTTATATCTCGTTGAATGAGCTTTCAAACGATGGAGTCATTTTTGAATTTATACAATTTCACTTAATGAAAATATAAGAATTTATTAAAAAATTGGCGAAAGCTAATAAATTATTGAGATAATCTCAATAACGCTTTCGAATGAGACAATTATATTCCAAAAATTTATCCTTCGAGCCGGATTTGAACCAGCGACCTATGGATTTCTACAATTTAGATTACCTCTACAGTCCACCGCTCTACCAACTGAGCTATCGAAGGTTATATACAATAAAACTTTAACAAAATACCAGACTTTTAAACTATGTTGATATTTAAAAATTTATTTTTCCGTAACTTGGTATAATTTATATTGAAAATTCAGTTCCGTACTAATAATATGTACTTAATTTAAATTGTTCAACACTTAGGAATAGTTAAGCTAAATATCTATACGTGTTTTTGTATATACATATTATTGGAATGTGTGCGCATTGAATTTGATGAATTTTATGTCTAATTATGATTTTGTATCTACACATATTTATTTGCAAAATTTCCCCGAATGTAGATTGAATAAACTATTTATCCTAACCCTACCTGCTAGTAATCTTAAATGTTATATAAATAAATATAATTTTACAAAACAATATTAAAAAATCAATTAAGTAGTTAGAAAAGGTACAGTATTAAAGCTCTTATAATTACGAATATTGTCCACCGAAACAAAAACAAGCAACCAGAAAGTTTTCCAGGTTAAGTACAGAAAATATTCAAAACTTTTATTCTCTGTTATGGATATTAAACGAGTACAAAGTTTTCAATAGGTATTCTTATGCTACATACTACTGTTTACGTTAAAAGAGTATTTTGTTATACTATGAAAATGATATTATAAGAGCTCATTGCAAAAATTATAGGATTATTTTTATAGTGAGAAATTGATAATCGTTATATGCTGTTTAGGAATTTTTCTCTTAATTTTTTGATATATATATGCGTATAAATTTTAAATTGTTGAATGACGTTCCATAGATGCTGAAATACTAAACAAAAAAATTATTAAATATTATTTATAGTTTCTACCTCTTATTTATAATAAAAATGATATTTTTCTCCAATATTATGCTTAAATAAATATACATTTTAAATTGTAATTTATTTATAATTCAATTTATTGTCAACAGTAAATAAATGCAATTATTTAAAATTTAAAATTACTGTACTCATGTATTTACATACATACGTATATATGTGTACCAATACAAAATTAATAATAAATTAAAAGACAAATCTAGTAAAGATTTCTAATGAAAAAGTTCAGCATTCGTGTTTGCAATTCAATATCTACTAAACTTTGTATTGTGAAAATATTGTAGGATACAAAAAAAACCAGCGTCTGCGATAAAGCAGTAGTAATATGTAAACAGTTCAAACAAATAATACTCAGACTGATCTATACTAAGGCCTTATTATTAGCATTGTGCATTAATTTCCAATTGATACGTTATACCCTTGTACAAATAATGTTTTTTTAATAATACTTATTCATTAACAATATTCATTACACATTTCTTATTAGCAATGTATAAATTGTAATTTTCAATATCTATGAAAGAATTCGATGAACGATGGCAATGTATATATATAATAAAAATGCCAAATAGAAGCTCATTTGAACTTGGAATTTCCAGTTACGTGTATGCATATAAACTTGCATTTATGTTTATTATAAAAATTCGAATTGAGAAAAGTTCCTATCGCGAATATATTAAACTATTGTACACATATAATCAATCTGCTACAACTTTTGATAACTTCGTCTAATTCCTACATGCAGTCAGCATTTATTTTTACAACAGATAATAATTTTTTACTATTATTTATTTATATATTTAGAATCATTTTATGTATGCATTAAAACATGATGTACTTTGATGAACTTCTCTTATATACAAGTATGAGCATCCAATTTCCTTAATAATATACGATTCGTCTTATTTAGCAATACGGTATAGAACTCTCTAATCGAAATTATTGAAGCCAGTTAACATCAGAATGTTGAAGAGTGTTGTTTGTTTGGTTGTAGTTATTGGCCAAGTAGCTTGCCAATTTAGTGCAATAGGTAGTGCTGCCAGTACAGCTAGACCCTGTGGGCAGACTATAGGTGTTACAAGGTATTTGAGTGGCCCAACCGAAGACTACTACGATGTAACTGTCCCTTTGGATGCATATCCAAATCTAAATGAGTTCCGACTGCGGTTGATATTATCCGCACCTGCAAACGTCCGTGCGGTTAGTGACTTTATTTTGTGAATGAATTGTCCTTAAAAAAATTAGTGAAATAGTGTTGTTTTAGGTCAAATAACAAAACAAAAATTTCGTGAATTTGGTTTTGCCTATAGAACTTGTTTACACTTCTGATTCATTTATGTTTATATTGAAAATTCTATTATACATAATTAAAACCATAATCAATCAAAGAATTTGCAATCAAAACTTAATTCGATTTTGTCAATGCAAATGAATATTGAAACTCAATAAAACTTTCAAATTAATATCGATCTTTGTTTGCTACTATGAAAAATAATCATATAGTTGTGAAGAAAAATTTCAATAACAGTTAAAAGATTAATATTATAGTAAATGTTTGCATTATTTTCTTTGTGTTTTTAGAAGAAAGAAGATGCTCGAGTGAGTTTCTTTGACAGAGGCTTTAGTATTAATTATTACAATGAGCCTCGACCAAACTTTTTACGCTTTACGGTAACCAGCAAAAGAGGTAGATCATTTCCAAACATTCAGTCATTGACATTGAACGGTTTTGAATTATGTCCTAATCCAGAGAAGGTGTGTTAATCTAATTTAGAAATTTACAATAATTTGTTTTAATATGTTATCGAAATTTTTAATTTCTTTTAAGATTTATGAAAATGATGAAGGAGAAGAAGCCGATTCTGATGACCAGACACTTGATAATAAATTTTCTATTCTATGCGGTCGTAAATTAGTACATCATAAGCCATTGATTACAAATGGTTTGCCTTCGCAAGAAGGCGATTGGCCATGGCATGTGGCTATTTATCATCGCCAAAGCAGTAGAACCATTGATTACAAATGTGGTGGTACTCTAATTGCAGACGACACCATTTTGACTGCAGCCCATTGTGTAACGGATGGCGGTAGGCTAATTGTACCAAATCGAATAATTGTTCGATTAGGCCAACATAATCGACTAATTTCGGGAGTCAATACACAGGAATTTCAAGTTTTCGAAGTCAAATCTCATTCCGAATTCGATTTGGAAAATTTACGCAATGATATTGCAATTCTGAAATTACAGACCCGAGCCCAACTTAACAATTATGTACAACCAATTTGTATTTGGGATAACGATCGAGCTAGTCTAGATGAAATAGTTGGTTTGAACGGAATTGTTGTTGGATGGGGTCTAAACGAAGAAGATCAATTAACCGACATTTTAACACAAGCTGTAATGCCAGTTGTTTCAATAACAGAATGTCTCGAAAGCAATAGTGATGTTTTTGGAAGTTTAATTTCGTCTACAAATTACTGTGCAGGATTCCGAAACGGAACTAGTGTTTGCAATGGTGATAGTGGCGGTGGAATGTATTTTGAAAAAAATAATCGATATTTTATTCGTGGAATCGTATCAGTCAGTGTATCGCAAGGTAATAAAGATGTTTGTAATCCAAAGCACTTTGTTCTGTTCACGGACGCAGGAAAATACAAAAAATGGATTTTAAATCATTTATAAATTTATTTAAGCTAAGAAAAACATTATTAATTATATATATAAAGACTTAAAAGTTTTTTTTTTTAAATTTTAGAATCAATAACATTTTGGTAATATTTTAATATAAAAATTTTATTCCATGTAATTTTACCATACTTAAATAAAAATTTATTTTTTTACTCATAAATAAACTAAATTTTAAAAGTTAAACCATTTTCCTTTTATTATTTTCTTTTTATAAAAATAATATGTGAAGAAAAACATCTAAACATAAAAAGTATTGGAGAAAAATTGTGAGCTACAACGAAATTTGGAACAGCGGAATTTGGAGCAAAGATGTGATATGAAATTTTTCATTTAATGTAATGTTAGACTAATATTGAAGCTGATGAGCAGTGCTTGAAAGCCGCAGAAAAAGAGTTTCTTCGCGTCAAATCGGAGATTGCACACACTTGGATGCTCCGCTATCAACGAGATTTTGTCAGAAAAAAAGTTTGTTGTTGTTCTCTTATTCACCTGATCTTAGTGAGTGTGAGTTTTTTCTTACGCTAGATAATTTTTTTTTATATTGGCATATTGGTTCTATCGATAATATTCGAAGGAGTGCTAAAGGCGCTTCCACCAATGTATACTAGCCTAAGAAAAGAATAATATTGTTGTAAAATAAAATTGGTGCCAAAAAAATAGTCTTTACTTTACTGCCATACCTCATAAACATTGTATTGAAATAATAATTTATTACTCCAGACGCACATTATCCAAGTAATAATGAGAAAGAAGACTGCATAAACTACCCTATATGTATATAGGAAATTGTAATTGTTTTATTTTTTAATAATTTTTTGGGAAATATTTTACAGTTTATTGCTCTTATCGCCCATCATAAAAAAATATTTAAAGATAACCAGTTTTTGGGGAATACGTTTTAAAATTTCTACAATTAACCAGTTTATTCAAATTGATAAAAAACACTCCTGGAGTACGAAATTGCTGAAAACGAATGAAGAATTTTTACAATATTTAAACATAATATACATATAAATATGCTACGCTTAATTTATATATGCATATGTAGTAGTTCAGAATTTTTTCAAAGTATTTTATTTATGTTATTTTTGCCATTAGAAAAAATTTTCTTTTTAAATTATTATATTTTAAATAAAATTTAATAAATTTGAATGGAATAAGTGTTAAGTGTCGAAGAGAAATTAACTCATGGCACGGATTGACCGTTTGATTCAAGCAACTACCTGTTAATTAACGTTCCATACGATAACTGCATTTATGAGTATATGTTCGTGTACCTTAATTACTTGCATCTACATAAACATATTCATAAGTTATTTGCATATATATACTTACTGGATTTTAATTATAGTTTACCGATCAATGGTCATATACCTATAGTTATATGGAATGTATTGAAAATGCAAAAATGAACTTTGATATAAAGATGAAACAAAATAAACGTATTATATTAACTTGGCTTAGTATTATTTTGAAGTTCAACGGAAGTACATCTAAAGTTAGATTTAATTTTGAGTTAACGTAAAGAAGATAGCTTTCGAATAATATAAATAAAATTTCTGTCATTTAGTATCCAACATTCAAATTGCTTGCATATATGAGTATCTATTAAAATTGTGATCAAACAGAAATATTAAATATTTTTCATTTTACAAATGACAAAGTTACATTCTTTGTATAATATTTCATTTAATTCGAACAAAATGCATACAGTTTTTATAATATTAATTTTAAGTGTTACCAGTGTAATATGTGCAAAGCAATCTTTTCAAACAATAAATATTTGTTCATCCGGTGTTTTAATTATAAACAAACTAAATGGTGGTCCTCCTGGTAAAGCCAATAATTATGATGGCATAATTTCGATAGCAAAATGGCCTAATTTATCCTATATAAAGTTAATATTACACCTTAGTGTACCAGCAAAAGTTCGCTGGGTAAATATTCATGATAATTAATAAATAAAATTTTGTAGTTATAAAAATTTTAAATTTAAATTTTACCATCTTAATATGGAAAATAATTTTAATATTATATAAAATTTATAAATAGTTGATTTCTATTGAAATTGATAATTATTTTGTGATATTGCAAGCTTAGAATGTTGACGGTGGTGTAACGGAATCATCAGAAAACTCTTTCTTATTATCTTACAATGGAAGGCCATATTTTCAAGAAATAAGATTCTCGGTTAGTGGTCATCCCAAACAAGCATTTCCACAACCAATTGGTCTTACCTTAAATGATGTGGACATTTGCACGCAGGTTTTATTAAATGAGAAGATATAAAATTTATCAAATTTCTTTATTTTTTTTATATATACTCGTATATAATAGAGTGACGAACAACACGTAACAAACACTCCAGTAAGTACTACACAGACTCCATTTGTGAAACCAACAAATCCTCCAATTCATGGCATTGACGACAGGTTCGACGACAACACTTGTGGAAAACGATTGGTAAATCATCAAGGTCTAATAACGAATGGATATCCGTCACAAGAGGGAGATTGGCCATGGCATACGGCTATATACCACAAACGGAACTCTTCAGACTATAGCTATAAGTGCGGTGGGACATTAATATCTGAAAAATCAGTTCTAACTGCTGCCCATTGTGTAACTGAAAATGGATATACTATCATACCAGAGAGGCTGTATGTAAAATTAGGTTTGCACAATCGATTATTAGCTGGAAGGAATACTCAAGAATTTCAGGTTTACGAAATCATAGTCCATGATAAATATGATACCAACGACCTGAAGAATGATATTGCAATTTTAAAATTGGCTACCCAAGCAATCTTAACAAAATTTGTTCAACCAGTCTGTGTTTGGCCAGAAAATTTAATTAATCTTGAGAATGTCATAAATAAACAAGGATTAGTTATAGGTTGGGGTCTTAACGAGCAAGATGCTTTAACGGATATTTTAACTCAGGGATCTATGCCAGTTGTGTCACTTACAACCTGCTTGGAAAGTAATCGGGACTTTTTCGGAATCTTCTTAACCGATTATAATTATTGTGCTGGCTTTCGAAATGGCACAAGCGTTTGCAACGGAGACAGCGGAGGGGGAATGTTTTTTGTAATAAATAACATTTATTATATACGAGGCATCGTTTCTTTAAGTGTGGCACACGAAGAAAAAGACATTTGTAATCCAAAACATTATGTTATATTTACAGATATTGCAAAATATCTAAATTTTATTTATGCAAATATTAAATAAATTAACTTTTAACATGAATTATTTATCGATATTATTTTTAATGTGAATTATTCAATATCCTCATACCAATTCTGTACATAGTCGCATAATTTTGCGAACTTCACATAAAATTTAATAAAATAGTGAAAATTTACTATTTATTTATCAGCTTTAAACGTAATGTATTATTGAAAATTTATGAATAAATTTTTTTGCTAAAATTTAATTAATTCCACTTATTAAATAGTATTTTCGAATCGATAAATTGATTTGCTAATTTAATAAAATACTATATTGAAAATTAATTAAAAGTTAAATAAAATAAATTATCATATGCTGTGATCAGTTTTTTAAATGTGTTTTCTTTTTGAAGATTTCAAAAAAAATTTACTCGAAAAATTAAAATTATATATGAAGGATAAACTTATTATTAAAATTGGTTCTTTTGTTTTGGGAAATTCCAGTTCGTTAGGCGAACAAGTTTAATGGCTATAATAAGCAAAATCATCGGCAAAAACTTGTTTATTTTTTTAAAAAAATGTATATGTATATGTGAAAAGTTTTGTAATTTTTTTAAAATATGTGAAATCTACACAAAGGTACATTTTATACGTTTTGGAATTATAAACATTGAATAAAATTCTATTGTATTAAGAAGCGTAGCAGAATTATATATAAAATTATTAACTTTCCTGGTAAAAAACTTATTTTTTGATATTGAAAAGAAGACGGGTGAGATTATAAGGCAAATCAAAGGTCAGACGTATAATCTTAATATTATTTTTTATTGTATTTGAATATCGCCGCTTTGTAATATAATTTCGGGCCTAGATTTTTAGTCGATGTTTTGCTTTCGGTCAGTAGAAATGATTCGATTACCAGTTGTGATTTCGTTTTTTGTCATTTTATGTAGTATATTGCTTACTGCTGTAAAAAGCCAACATGAATTGTATAGGTTCAAACCTTGTCATCATGGTGGATTTGTTATGAATTATATTAATCGGGAGACAAGGTCCTGGAATGGTGTTCTAAAATTGGATATTCTACAAAGACAGCATTTGCAAAATATTCAGGTCGCGATACGTTTAACAACTGGAGCTCAAATTTCATTGGTATGAACATTAATATATGATATTATTAGATTTTGCAAATGATTTGATCAAAATGAATTGATCCACATTTCCTTCTGTGGTCTCCTTATTTACCTATAAATATATGTATTTAAATTAAACATTGAATAAATAAATAATTGAATGTATTTTATTTTCAGATTGATAATGATGGAGTTGTGTCAACTAGAAATAGTACTTTTCATATACGGTTTTCATCTAGAGGATATGGCGTCGTGAAAGCTCGCTTTCATGTAAAAGGAAAAGAAACGAAAATGCCAAATATAATTTCCATCCATCTAAATGGTGAAAATATTTGTGAAAATCCCCAAAAAGTTTGTTATTTTAAATTATTTGAAATACAAGCGAATTAAAAATGATTTCTTTCTTTATTAGTTTAAAATAGATAATGCTGAATTAGTGATTGTAACAACAACAACAGCTGCTCCTCCGAGAAGAACAACACCAACACATGTTCCCAGTTATATAACACAGACAACATCCACTACCACTCAGCGTTCAACAACTTCTACGCCAGTGCTGACAACTACAGCAGCCATTTCGACCACTACGGCAGCATTTCTTGATCGTAGTGTTCTTGAGATAGCCACTGCGAAATGTGGCAAGCGATTAATTTATCATCAGGGACTGGTTACAAGTGGATATCCTTCGCAAGAAGGTGATTGGCCTTGGCATGCGGCCTTGTACCATCGGAGTACACCGTCTGATATGAGCTACAAGTGTGGAGGCACACTTATTTCTCCAGACAGTATTCTGACAGCATCACATTGTATTATTGAAGGAGGTAGTTTTATCGTAGCTCGCCGCATGGTCATAAGGTTGGGACAACACAATCGTCAGTTAGCCGGTAGAAACACTCAAGAACTCCAAGTATATGATGTGATACCTCATCCGCAATTCAACTTTGATGACCTTAAAAATGATATTGCAATTTTAAAACTCTCCACTAGAGCTCTGTTCAATAATTACGTTCAACCGGCCTGTCTTTGGCCTAAGGATCAGACAGCAATTGAAACAGTAGTTAACCAAAATGGTTTCGTTGTCGGATGGGGCTTAAACGAAGAAGATACTCTTACCGATATCTTAACCCAAGGCTCTATGCCAGTTGTATCGCATTTGGAATGCCTTCAAAGCAACCGCGACTTCTTCGGACTATTCGTCTCTGACACAACGTTCTGTGCCGGCTTTCGAAATGGTACTAGCGTCTGTAATGGCGACAGTGGTGGTGGAATGTTCTTCAAAAGGGATAATGTCTTCTTTATTCGCGGAGTAGTGTCTTTAAGTGTTTCTAGAGAAGATAAAGATGTTTGCAATCCACAGCAATACGTAATATTTACAGATGCTGCAAAATACTTAAGTTGGATAGAAGCAAACATGCACTAAATCTAGTCGTTCGTTATTATCATTAAATGGGAACTAAATTTGCCACGCCCGAATTTTATTGAATGGTTTTTATTCATTTCTTAATAAATTAACAGAACAAACATTTAACTTTTTTTTTTGTTGTTGAATGAAACGTAATGAAGCTTTTTTATAAATAATAAGATTAATCGAATGTTGATTGGCTTTTTTTTTGAAGATTAATGATGTTTCATGTTTACTTATTATTTTTTTATGTTGTATTATTTGTGTATTTGATTAATACATTTGATTGATAACAGAATCCTCAAAAAACAAGTTATCATTGCGCATTAAAAAATTTTCATAAATCTTTAGCCAGAGAAATTCATTTTTAGTATACTTACAACTTTTGTACAATCAAAATGTCGATAATTTTTATTTTTGGTCTTATATTGAATGTGTTTTCATCGAATTTTGTCGAAACAATTGGATTTTGGCCATGTGACAATAATGTTGTGTTAATGAAAAATATTAATCTACAAACGAAAACATGGTTTGGAAATATAATACTACGAGGCGAAAAACGCGTTCGAGCGTTAAATATAAATATGAGATTAAGTGCTTTTGCAGAAATTCGTTTAGTAAGGCAATTTTATTTAAATAAATCATAAGAAAAATTATTGTATTATATTAAAATCCTATAATGTATTTTATTATTGGAACATCATAAAATATATTGTCTTAAAATTTTTATTTGATAAATATATATACTAGTATGCATCATCATAAAAATCGAATCTCTAAGCACTTTGGTATATTATCGTATTTATATGAATTGTAAAAATAATTACTAAATGCATAGTTAAATTTATAGTTTACATAAAAATAATACTATAAGAGTCTGGCTGAAAAAAAAATGAAAAAAAAAATGCATTTTATATGAATATGAATAATTTTATTTTAATAGAATAATCGGCAAGGACGTGTGACACATAACAATCGTAATTGGCATATAACTGTACCTAAAAGGCTACAAGGCCATCGAGATAAGATCATGTTCAGTGTTAGGGGTCAAGCTGACAGACAATTTCCAAATATTAGATCTTTAACGATTAATGGACAAAATTTATGTTTGAATCCGAAAAATGTACTTATACAATATATATAAATATGGATTTTAAAGTTTGTAGAAATCTAGTAAATACAATTTTTTTATTAAATGTAGGTCAACCAACATTTTACTCGTTCTACAACAATTTCACCTCCGGTAATGCCGATTATGGAATCGACAACAGTAACTCCAGAAACACAATTTGACATACGGTTTGGAGAGTATGAGCAAGAAAATAAGAGTTGTGGAAAAAAAGTAGTTCAACATCAAGGTCTCATCACTAATGGCTACCCATCGCAAGAAGGTGATTGGCCATGGCATGCAGCTATCTATCATTCGAGAACGTCCACTGAATCCAGTTACAAATGTGGTGGAAGCCTTATTTCGCCTGATACAATATTAACGGCAGCTCACTGTACAATTGAAGATGGTCACTTTTTAGTGCCTTCAAGAATTTTGGTGAAATTAGGCTTGCATAATAGACATATTGCCAATAGACACACTCAAGAATTTGGAGTACTCAACGTTATCCCTTATTTCGACTTTAGTTTCGACGATCTCAGCCACGACATTGCCATTTTGAAATTGTCAACGATGGCCACATTGACAAATTATGTTCGACCAATTTGTCTATGGCCTAAAGAGAAACTAGCCCTAGATAATATTGTCAACCATAACGGTTTAGTTATAGGTTGGGGACTAAATGAAGAAGATAACTTAACCGATATTTTAACTCAAGGTGAAATGCCTGTTGTATCCCTGACGACATGCTTAGAGAGTAATCGTGATTTCTTTGGGCTATTTCTTAACGATTGGACTTATTGCGCTGGTTTTCGAAATGGAACAAGCGTTTGTAATGGCGACAGTGGTGGTGGAATGTTTTTCAAAAATGATCTTATTTGGTACATAAGAGGGATTGTATCGCTTAGCATGGCAAGAGAAGACAAAGATGTGTGTAATCCGAAACAATATGTAATATTTACAGATGTCGCCAAATATTTAGATTGGATCGAGTCTCATTTAAACTAATATCATATTATTAAGTTAATTATTACTTGATTTAATATCATGAACAATTTTTTTTTTTAAATATATTATGTTAGCATTATAGAGAAAAAGTAAAAAAAAAAAAAATTATAAGTGTATTTTTATTCGAAACTGATCAAACTGGGTAAATAAAATAGTATCATGGTTTCTATCAACAAAAACTAAATGAATAATAAATAAGTGATAAGTGTATTCACCTTTCAATGTATATTTGGAAAAACCTGACTAGTGTGGTTTGATTAGATTGAGAGGCTAACAGAAACCATCTTCCGTATTGTTAAATTGTTTTAAATATTTGACAAATACTATCAAAATATATATAATAAGTAAAAAAGTATTCTGAAAAATATGAATTTTTATGGTAATTTCAATTTTTAATAATATTAAATAAACATTCATTGAAAAAATTCAATACACGTACATATAGTAGATATAAAAAATGTGTTTATTAATTTAAAATTGGAAAATTTGTAAAAAAATATAATATCAAATATGTTTAGCAAAATAATGTGATAATTTCTGATTGCTAACATGTATGCATGATACATAATTTATAAAAAAACATATTTTGAAAAAATCTCAAATATCGATAATTTTTGTAAAAACCTAAGATTTTTTTACCTTCATTTGATTGTTGATGTTAAATAACAAACTACAACAAACAAAAGTTCTTTATTGGTTAATTTTTTAACAAACCTGTTGGTGCTTAGCTATAAACAATATTGTATGAATCAACATTTTATTATAAACTTTTAAAGATACAGCTGGGAAGTAGAATAAATCGGTTATTTGGGAAATTCACTAGATTTTTGGCATATGGTTTGGTAGAATTGTTTGCCATTCCAATAGTCTTATTTTCAACGTCGACAGATAAAAATGTACGCGGTTTTATTGAGTTTTACGGCTATTATTGTGTGTTCGGTGGGGGTTCAAATATCTCAAAATATTAATCAATTTAAGTCCTGTGATAGAAATGTTACTATTATGGATAGTGTGACTGGTCCTCATAAACAATGGATCGGAATTATTTATTTAAATAATTTACCAATTAGTGCAAACTATCAAATTAAACTCAAATTGAATACTAATGCTCTGTTGACTATGGTAAATAATTTTTAACATACCAATTTAATAAGTCCGAGATATTTATTTTAGTACCCAAACTACTTTTTATTAATACATCGCCATTTCTATTCAATTTCAAATTAAATAAATACGTCATAATACAAAATATAATTATTATTATTTCTTTTTTATATAAATTTAATATGAATGTAAATTTATGAAATTCCAAATTTACCAATTCAGATATTAAAAAATTTCATCCAAAACTTGTGACCTATTAAATTTAATTAAATAAGCAATTTAATTTTGTAAATGTAAATTCCTAAAAACTGTCCATATACATACATATATGTATATATATATACTAAGCTCGATACATTTATATTAACAAAAAAAAAAGTTTCTCTTATATTATAGACAATTTTATTTATTATAATTCTATAATATTAAAATAAATTATTTTCGTTTCTTTAAATTGAAGATTGAACCAATTGGAGTGCTAAATGGTACTAATAATTTATTTATTATGACTTATGAAAATATTACTATGCGCTGGGATAAAGTACGATTTGGTATTGAACAGAACTTATTAAATGACACATCACCAATAGAAGAACTTTTCATTAATTCAAAAAAATACTGTGCAACAACTAAATTTTTAAAGGTTATCTTACTGAATTCTCTTTTGTTGTTTACTGTTTTTATTTAAAATTTTATTATTATGGTAGTTGAATTACAAAAAGATTAGAGACACACAAAGCCGTCATCGTATTGGTGGTAAAAGCGGTGATAAACGAAAGCGTGAAGCACAGAGAGGAGGAAGAGGAAGACCGAGAGGAAGACCGAGAGGAAGATTGGCAGGACGTAGGCAAGCTCCACAACATAGAAGGCGAGTTGGTCAAGCTAATCGACCAGTTTACAGACCAGGTCCAGCACGTCGACCAGCTCCTGTGCATAGACCAGCTCCTGTTCGTAGACCGGCTCCTGTTCATAGACCAGCTCCTGTTCGTAGACCAGCTCCTGTTCATAGACCAGCTCCTGTATATAGACCAGCTCCTGTTCATAGACCAGCTCCTGTTCATAGACCAGCTCCTGTTCATAGACCAGCTCCTGTTCATAGACCAGCTCCTGTTCATAGACCAGCTCCAGTACATACTCCAACTGTAATTAAGCCTATAATACATGTGCACAGACCCGCTGCACCAATCCAACGGCCAATCGCAGGTCCTTATTAAATCTGATTATTATTTAGGAACTTATTCCATTTTTATTCATTTACAGTGCCCGCGCCAGGTCCAAACATAATAACTTATAACCCACCTCAAGAGATTTATAATTACAACATTTATCAACCTGGTATGTTATATTATTTTTTAAGATTATAGAATTTTTCTAATAAATATTATTACTATTTTTAGTACCTGCTTCAAATCCTGTGAATGTACAACAAAATTTTTATGATATCAGTGAACAAGGAGGAAGTTATCCAATTAATGATGTAGATCGTACACAAATCTATCCTCAACAACCAGCAGACATATCCAATTACTTTGCTCAACAAAATCAACCAGCGCAAAACCCAGTGGCCAATTATCCTGCACAAGAAGACCCAAATGCATATTCACAACAACAAGGTGCGTATTGGACAACTAAATACTTTACATATATGTGTAATTAACAAACAGTAGAATTGAAAACAATCTTAAATAAATTATCATTTAAGGATTTGCTCCAGTCGCAAACTGTGGAATAAAGTACATTCGGCATCAAGGTCTCATTACAAACGGTTATTCTTCTCAAGAGGGAGAATGGCCATGGCATGCGGCAATTTTCCACCAAAGTTCCACAAATAACGTACAATATAAATGTGGCGGAACTTTGATAACGCCAGACGCGATACTTACTGCAGGCCATTGCGTTGTGGAAAACGGCCGTTTCGTTGCTCCATCCAGAGTTATAGTAAAACTCGGGCAGCACCACCGTTTAATAGCCGGACGAAATACACAAGAATTCCAAGTGTACCGACTTATACCCCATGACGCGTTTAACTTTGATGATCTTCGTAATGATATAGCAATTTTGAGATTATCAAGCTCTGCAGCCCTCACGCAATATGTTCAGCCAGCATGTTTGTGGCCACAACAACGTAGTGGCCTAGAGGAAATCGTCAATAAATACGGCTCGGTAGTAGGGTGGGGATTAAACGAAAGGGATAGTCTTTCTGATGTATTAACGCAAGCGCAAATGCCAGTAGTATCCGTTAATGAGTGCCTAAATAGCAATCGAGATTTCTTTGGTCCTTTTCTTACCGAAACGAATTATTGTGCCGGTTTCCGTAACGGAACTAGTGTTTGCAATGGTGATAGTGGAGGCGGAATGTTTTTCCAAATAGGTAACTCGTGGCATCTACGAGGTATGGTATCATTAAGTGTTATAAGACCAGATAAGGAAGTTTGCAACCCAAGACAATATGTTATTTTTACCGATGCTGCCAAATATATTAGCTGGATTGAAAGAAATACAAAATAAAAATTCCGCATAAATTGTTTTCTTTATTTATTAGTATGTTAATACGAGTATGTAATGCCCGAAGGATATCAATCAGAGGTCATGTTGCAAAGCCATGACCATAAGACATTTTGATGTGCGAATTAAAAATAAATTAATTTTTATATTAAAATATGTATGTATATGGTTACTATATTATTATTTAAATATTAAATTTTAAATTTTTAAGTCAAAAAATAGTTTTTTTATAAATTTTTTCTTTTTTTTTGTATGTGTAAGTAATAGATTTTTTACACGTTTCAACAATATTTATGATCTCATAATAGAAAATTTTATACTTTAATATTTGAAATTGTTGGCTAATTTTTAAAATAGGAATTTCAATCAATTAATTTAATTATTAAAATATTTTGAATGATTTTTCTTTGATCAAATATAATGGTAATAAAGCATTTAGTTTAAAGTGAAATTGTATTTATAAAATAATAAATATATTCAATTTTTGTGGTAGTTTTGCGATGCAGAAACTGTAATTTCATCAAGAATGATAGCAATTATGTCAAAATTATTACATGAACAGTAAGAAATGATTGAACATAATTTTCTTTTCATGCAACAGAATCTTACGAGGAACAAGTTATTTTTAATCAATTTATGAAATTTAACGAAAATTAACTTGTGTTAAAATTAAATTTAAATTTTTGTTTTTATCTCCAGAGTGACTTTATTTTAAGCTTTGCAATAGGAAATCTCTCATACAAATACTATTATTGGTTTTATTTAATTATAAATATTGAAATTTTTACTAGATATTCCTCGATATTCAAATATAGTCGATTTGTAGAGAATTGTTTTATTTTTAATTATTCACTTAAGATAATAATACAGCTTAAATAACTTAGAATTATGTAATTGATAGTATTATATATACATAAAGGCTTAAATATACAATATGTATGTAACTCCATTCTAAGTCAAGGATTCTAAAAGTTTCTTTTTAATTTTTATTCAGTTCTTAAAAAATACCTATTATTTTCAAGATTGGAAATAGTTATTGGTAAAAAGTTATGTTCTGAAATTCTACTTACTAATATTTTAAATTATACTTTCTACTGAAAGAAGTACACACCGATACCATTAACAGACATATGGTACATTTATCGTTTACATATTTGAATATCTATCAATTTAGAAAATAAAAAGACTACCCGTATTTACTATCTTAGTTTCGCGATTATAAGATTTATAAACGGTTTAAAAAATCAACATCTTTTCTTAAGTACTTACATTAAAAACGATTATCTAATCGTAGTTATTGAAGCGATTAATTTTTTTTTGTGAATTTACCACAAATATATGACGAGTTTACGTCACAAAAAAATTCGCTTTGGTATATTTAATTTGAATTTAGTATGTTAAAATAAGGATTCTTACGAAATTCAATTGTTTAAATAGTAAGAGGGACATATATTTTATTTAATTTTAATGATCTTCGAAGCATAATTGGCATTTTGATCATGAAAAGTTCTACTCTTTTAATTTAATAGCTCTTTAATAAGCTATTTAATTTTAATGATCTTCGAAGCATAATTGGCATTTTGATCATGAAAAGTTCTACTCTTTTCATAAATAACATTTACCCAGTATATCTTTGGCCCAAATCGTTAAGCACTCATCATAGATATATGGTCTAGTTATATGAAGGGAATTGAATCAATAATATAGTCTTTTCAAGATCTTAAATCAAGCACAAATCCACCAGAAACTGTTTAAACAGTAATTTTGATTTCTCTGGGCTCTTTTTAACCAATAGAACTGATTGTATTGGCTTCAGTAACGGATAGAGTTTTTGCAATGGAGATATTGGAGATGTATGTCTTCCAAATACATGATATCCTATATATATATACGGACAAGGTATTGTATCATTTAGCGAAATAAAAGGTGATTTTTACAATTCCAGACAATATGTATGTTCAAAGTTTTAAGCATTGATTAAATAAAATATCCAAAAATTCAAATCAAATTATGAATTTTATAATAATGAATTATGAATTCTATTATATTTATAACAGTTACAAATAATGTAAATTTTCTGAATGACACATATGTATGCATTTATATTAAAATAAATAATGTTATCAAAATAAGAAGAAACATAATTTTGTAAAAATAACATTTCATTTTTGCTTAAGCATTTATTAAAAAGAGGTCAACAAATTTTTATTTTTTGTTGATACGTAAATAAAAACCCATAAGAGCGACAATTTTTTATCAAACCAATCCCAACACGCGTATAAGAAGTTTTAGGCGACTAGATATAACGGAGTGTAATTTAAATTCCTTAAAAACCAGTATAAAGCCGAATTTGGAAATTTATTCTGCTTATTTAAGAATCTAGATTTATTTGAATGGAGAAAATTTTCATGTTTTCATTATTCTAGAAAAAAAAATTTTTTTTTTTAAATTTAATATTATAGATCAGGATAAATTAAATTATTCAAATTTCAGACATTTCGAAAATAACTAACTCAGATATTATTTTGATTAATATGTTTTATTATTAGATAAACTATATTTTGAATTGAATATGTATTTCCCTACCGTACAATATGATTTTAAATGTTTTTTTTTTAAGTTCCTAACCATGATATTACCTTGGCTATGGGATAGCTTCTCTTTACCAAATAGGGAAGATTATTATGTTTATACTTCAAAAATCTTTCTTTCTTTAAAAAAAAAATCATGACTAGAACAAAATAAATTACTTAGGGATCGGGACATTCAAGTTCAAGTCCGGTTATGACTGCACCCAATGTTTTTTTTTCATTCAGCACAATATAATGTGAATAAAGCTTCCATAATCGCCAATAGAGTTGACGTCGTCATTTCGATAATCTCGCCTCCAAATATTCTTTACCATGTGACTGACTGGCGAATCCTCTCCAGAAACCTGTTAGCATCACCATTTGCGTTTAAAATATTATGAATCAGCAGAATTTATTAATTTCGTAAAGGTCATTTCCAAAATTGTACATAATTGACGATGTATTTATTATTGTTCGTTAGATTTTCGGCATATATCTTAATGAAATCTCCACGGACGGTTAGTTTAGTTTGAAATTTGTTTGTGATATGTTAAAATGTTGTATAATCTGCTCAGTTTATTTGTGCTCGTGTCGCATACTTTTGCCATGCAAGCAGGAGCGAAAGGTGGCAGATTTAAACCATGTAATAATGACGTTGTACTAATGGATGCTATTAATGGACGACAAAAGCACTGGATTGGGATAATTGATCTAAATAATTTACCATTTTTGGATGTTTACAACATAAATCTGTACTTAAGCGCATATTCGCAAGTAACATTGGTAAGTCTTAATAATTTAAGTACTTTTATTCGAATAGCAATCATCTAATAACTTTTAAAAAAAGGATCGATAAATGAATGATTCTTAACTTATACCTTATAGTAAATATATATAATGTATGTTATGGATTAGATTTTTAAAATTGTTGGAGAAAATATTTAATTTTATACTTTTTAAAATAATCTTTCCAAAAATCTATAAATTAATATGCTGAAGAAAAAAAAATATTTTTGTAACCACAAAAAACAAGTTTTTGATGACCGCTTGTTTAAATTTTAAAAAAAAAAGTTGACATCACTTCCGAAGTAAAAGCTATGGCCATAAATATAATATTAAAATTTCGTATATCATTGAAGAAGGTCAATGATGTTTTGTTATTTATGAATTAAAAAACAATACAATAGGCAATTGGGTGTTCCCCAATCAAGATCGCATTACAAAATAAAATGTTTTTATTTCAGATAGAACCTAGTGGACTGCTTTCTGGTTTCGGAGACACATTCAATTTGAGTTATAGAAATATACGAAATCAATATGATAAAATTCGTTTTAGCGTAGCAGGAGCTTTATCAAATCCAATTCCATCCGTTACAGGATTAGTAATAAATTCTATGAATTATTGTCCTAATCCTACGCAAGTATGATATAAATTTGTAAAAATAATGTTAAAAATATATTTGATATTGCGTGTACATACACGTATGTACATACATCACGCAGCTTATTTCTAGTCCGACAACCAGAAAAATGCAGAATAAACCACCGAAACAACGGAAGCCGCCTAGAAATAATAGACCTAAACCAGGTGGAAATCAACAACAAAAGCGGCCAGCAAATGGTGGTGGTGGCCAACGCAAACCTCCAAGCAGTAATAATACGCCCGCTATTAATTATCCCCCACAAGCTGGTTGGTATTATATTAAATATAAATTTATAAACTGTAGAAATCAACAGTCAAATTATGTAAAATAGTTTATCCAAATCAAAATGCAAATAATTATGGTCAGCAAAATTATTATGCACAGACGGGTCAAGGAACATACAACCCCAATCAACAGACATATTATAATCAACCAGGTAGTTTGAATTTGAATAATCATAAGTACTTATAAATAATATAATATACGCTTTAAAAAAATAGTGGTCCAAAGAACTTCAACCTGTGGAAACAAGTATATACGTCATCAAGGTCTTATAACAAATGGATACCCATCGCAGGAGGGTGAATGGCCATGGCATGCTGCAATATTCCATCATAGTACAGCAACTAATGTAGAGTACAAATGCGGAGGAACTTTGATTGCAGCAGATGCAGTTCTTACCGCTGCCCATTGCCTAATTGAAAATGGACGTTTTGTAGTTCCATCTAGAGTAGTAATCAAAGCTGGTCAACACAATCGCTTCGTTGCCGGTAGAAATACCCAAGAGTTACAAGTGTATAAAATTATACCGCATGAATTATTTAGCTTTGATGATCTTCGGAATGATATTGCTGTTTTACGATTAAGAAATGCTGTGACCTTCACTAATTATGTTCAAGCTATATGCTTATGGCCAAGACAACGTTCAAGTCTAGAAGAAGTTATTAACAAATACGGTTTCGTTGTGGGATGGGGACTCACTGAACAAGATAGTCTTTCCGATATATTAACACAAGGCCAAATGCCAGTTGTTTCCACCAGTGAATGCCTTAACAGTAATCGAGATTCCTTCGGGACTTTTCTAACTGATACAAATTATTGTGCTGGTTTCCGTAATGGAACTAGTGTTTGCAATGGTGATAGTGGTGGTGGGATGTTTTTCCAAATAGGCAATTTTTGGCATATACGTGGTATTGTATCTTTAAGTACTATAAGAAAAGATAAAGAAGTTTGTAATCCAAAACAATATGTTATATTTACGGACACTGCAAAATATACAACTTGGATCGAGAGAAATATGCAGTAAAAAGTATATTTGTACTATAATAATGTGTTTCTAATTTTATAAATATTTGATAATTGTATAAATTTATTTTACAAATTTGTTTTACATATATGTATGTAACTTTTTAAGTTGATTGAACGATTAACTAATATATATGTTGATATTTTATCGATTTAGCTACTTGCATATATATATATATGTGTACAATATATTCATCGAATACAACTTGAAAAATATTTAAACATTTCTATTTTGTTTTATATAAATTTTTTTTAAGCAACAATTTTTTAAACAAGTAAATATTTTGATCTACACATATACAGCAACCATTTGCTGGTGTTAAAAAATAAACCGAAACCGACCGTTGTAATCTCTAAATTAATATAATTTGATTGCTTTAATAGTAAGTATTATAGTTTCATTAATATAAAATCTTTATCTTCCAAAAATATATATGATATTTAAGATGAGAAGGATTTACAAATTATGAGAAAGGAATCGTTAAAAAATACGATTAAAAGTGTCAAAAGTACAAAAATTTTACATGGATATTTTTTAAAATTTTGTTTTATTCCATGCAATGAAAGAACCATTCATCGACTATAAATTCTTAAATTATTTCAAAAACTTTATTTATTTTCTTTATTTTGTAATTAGTGTGAAATTTTAAGCAAAAAAAAACATTTGATGTGCTTACGATACAAAAGGCGTGTATTTACATTTGTTAATATATGAAAGCAATGTTCAGAATTGCAGATAATCAAATTTTATATTATTTATAAATTTTAAAATTATTGATTGAAAACATTTTCAAAAAATACACAAAATTTATTATTAAATTTTAAAAAAAAATGCATTTTCAATATAATTTTAATCAATAAAGAAACTTGTTAGTATAAACAAAGAAAACTACTTTTTGTTGGCTGTCAAAAATTCCACGAGATCCATTGCTCACCATTTAGATTATAGAACATACTTTAAGGCTTACGATCAGACAATTTTTACCGGCTTTTTAAATGTTAAAAAATAAAAGTGATTTTTTACTTAAATATCCTAGTTTTACAGAATCGAACGTAGGTAGTAATATATTTTCGGGTAATTTAAACATAAAGGTAAATGGTTGTTATACTGATATTTCAAAACAAATCAAAATCGAACACTATAATGCTTTTTAGGGTGTTCCGTTTTACATTCAATTATCATTACCTGAATTTCCGTCAATGAAAAATTTCAAATACAACATATTTAAAGGAATAAAAACGGTTGAATTGAACGAAAACTTTGAGAATCATGATTGGAATATTGAGGATCTTCTAAAAAATATAGAAAATAGATTGCTATGTCTGGAAAATATTACAAAAAAATCTGAAAGCCTTACTCAGAATATAAACAATTTTTTAAAGCAACTCAAATGTTTCGAATCAAAAAAATTTCGCGTATTTGTTAATGAATCTTATAATTGCATTAAATTTGCTAATTTTGATGAATACGGTGATCATTTTTTCGAATTAAGTGTGGGAAAGGATTTTCATCTAAAAGTACTAAGCCACAGTTTACCTGATTGTTGTGGAACAAACAGTATAGGATTATTCCGTTCGTGCTACAATATTGATGATTATTTATCACAATTTTACCGATTACTTAATCAACTTGAAGATTTTTATTCAAATATGAATACGATAGATGTTCTCTGTTTTGTTGTTGAACCCACGGAAATAGATTCTAAGTGCAATTGGCGCATTTTTAAATTAAACGATAAAGTATTTATTAAAATTATTATAGACCCGTTTTGTACCTCGGCAGTAACAGTATATTTAATTGGACCAACTAATGAAGTTTTACCTTATCGTCAACTCTATAGTGAAAGAATAAAACATTGGGACGCCGATATGGACATACACCGAAACTTACTGCGAATATTCGATTTAATGAGTTTCCCTATGCGAAAACAAATAACTGATGGTGTAGATGAGAAACCATGCAATATTTGTTTTACATATCTTTTAGATAGTCGGATACCTTTAATATCATGTGAGAATTCACGGTGTGATACTATCTTTCATGTGGTGTGCCTTAAGAAATGGTTCGCAACTCTTCGAGATGGAAAAACTTTCTTGAGTGTTACACAAGGATCTTGCCCATTTTGCAAAGAGGTAATATTACATATAAAAGTAGAAAACCGATTTTTATTAATATTTTTAAATATTGTAGAAACTTTCAGCATCGTTTGCTCAACTTTTAGAT
The DNA here is from genome assembly GCA_958298945.1 of Atherix ibis. Lineage (NCBI taxonomy): Eukaryota > Metazoa > Arthropoda > Insecta > Diptera > Athericidae > Atherix > Atherix ibis. The sequence goes on from OY282606.1 coordinate 4,918,735, forward strand.
TGGTAAATTTATGGTTTTTTTCCAGCTGTAAAGGATAGAATGAAGTCCAAAGTACAATACAATGTATTAAAAGAATTGTTATATGATATATATATACTCATAACCTGTAGAAAAAAGACGATATATACTTTAGTACACTTTCATTTATTAAAATACATTTCTAATACATTGCAAACGATAATTGATACACAATAAATTTTAATTAAAAATAAATGACGATACCAAAATAATTTTTTTTATGTAGTTATTCAAATAAAGCACCTTTAATATAAATAAAACAATGTCTTTTTATACATATATAACTCATATATTTCAGCAAGAAGTTAATCACACTCATTTGAAATAATATATTTTGGAAGAATTTGTATAAAATATTAATAAAACTGATTTAATTTACAAATGCTTTCAGCTAATTATATATATTTTCATTCTTTACTTATATAAAACTAAGCCTGTCTTTGCATATCGATAACAGATTGAATCGATGACGGTATATTTTGTACTAGATTAACAATAACACTCGATCCTGACAGTCCATAAAATCTCCTTGGCACTAATGTAGATTTCGTAGCCACGAATTTCCATCCAATATGACTATCACAAAGTCGGCACTGAATTATTTGCCAAGAATACCTAAATTATTTGAAATTAAATAAAAATGGTCGTGTTTTGATAAATTTCCATATACCCTGGAAACCAGCTAAATTCAATCGAATGTGAACCAGTTGCATAAACGGCATCTTTTCGCAATTTAAGAACAGTATTTGTTTCATGTATGAAACCAGCTAATTTAATAAAGTATTTATTTGAAAATTAGTGTTCTCAAATGAAAATTTCATATTTTCTGCTTTTATCTATTTATAAGTCTTTAAATACTGAATTATTATTAGCAATTAGGAATATCAAAAGAAATTTAACTTGGCAAAATATCATCTATTAAAATTTATCAATACTATCATTGAGTAATTATTCTTGACTTATAACTCAATTGTACCATTTCAAACTTACAAGGATTACAATAGTGCGATTGTACACCTTCTTTTGACATCGCGAATGCAGACTTGCAGTTTGCAATTACATTTGCACATCGTGTACAACAGAAGAATTTATCCTGTAAATATATTAATAGCTTATAATTTCACACAGCATAAATAAAAAAATATTTTCTGCTTTACTTTATCAAGAGATTTTTCAATAAATTTCATCCGGGCATTCACCGAGTTTGTCAAGAATATTTTCAGTCTCTCTTGAGCATCGAAAAGCAGATTTTGTCCAAGCCAAAATGATAGCAAAACAAAATCTGTCGGCATTGAATTTATCTTTAGGCTGCATAAACGTTGTTTTGCCTTCTCGATAGTAGATTTCATATCATATTGCTCGTACACATAAGCTGGCCAAATTGTAGTCGACGCTTGCATATTCTTTAATTTTCTTGCCATGGAATCGATATCTTTGAAACGATTCATACTGCCTAAGTTAATGCAAGATAGCGGATCTGGCAAAACTACTTCAGGTAAAATAACCACGTTCGCGTACATATTTCTGTAGTAAAATATAAATATGTATCAAAATACTTACATCCGCTTACCACTTTTAAAAATTATACCTTTCAGTGTTTCTCAGAAAGTCTGTTATGCTAGAATATTAAGAAAATATATAAATAAATATGATCAAATATACTAAAGAACAATATATCAGACCATATTTAACTTTTAATTGAAATATAATTTTTTTTTTAATATTATTAAAACTAGATTGTTAAATATTCATATTGTAAACTACAATTAACAATTGTTTTTTTTTTGTGATTGAAACACAATTTCATATAAATTACCGAATAATTGAATGATAATTATTCAAAAATAAAACAGTTTTAAAAATTATATCTTTCACTTATTTGCACTTACTTAGGGTTTTGCTTTTTCGAAATAACAAATCTTTGATGTGTTCTTGATAAAATGCTTACAAAGCCACCATCATCGTTTCCTTTCTCATACACTTGACATGTTACTCCGTAGAGATTCGGCTTTGTAAATTTCCACATACTAGGAAATACCACACCAAAAAGTAAACCTTCTGTTGGCACAAGCCCACTGTCGAGCATATAATTAGGTACAATCATAGGTAGCGTTTCACCAGGAAATATTATGGAATGGTGATGGTGCAAACAAATTCTGTGAGATTTTCCTGGTTCTAAATAGTCAACTCCAGAGACACGAATCAAGTTACCAAGATATGAGTGTTCTGCAGGCAAGTCCGTATCGAAACCTTCTATATTTTCAGGAAGTGTTTCATTGTCGTCATTATGATTTTCTTCAGCAGCTGGTATACGACGGGAGAATATACCACCATGTCCGAATATACGTCGCATTGCTAAATCAATTTGCCGTTGTTCCCGATCCTCTTCTTCGTATCTGTTTTGTTCACTGTTTTCGTTTTCTTCACTGCTTTCGTTTTCTTCCTCAACTAATTGCATTTGCTGTATGTCTATAATTATGTTAGTTTTATATATCAATACAATTTAATAATATTAAACTTTACTTACCATCGTTGTTCTCTTCTTCCATAACAAGAGATTTTATATTCTACGTTTATAATATAAATCACACTAAATAATATATATATTTCAACCAGTAATACGTTTTTCAATTGGAACTATTTATATTTGCTGTCTGGAAATGCGTTGTTGTCAAAAGCAGCTGGGTTCAATGCAAACTCCCACAGCCCACATTTAACCACATCGTTACAGTTGATAGAGCAAATATATATTTAAAATTAGTTGATTTCTGTTTTACTATTTAGTCATTTTATATAAATATTTAAAAAATATATTCGATATAATTGTTTATTTCAATAAAAATGTTTGAAATCTGAAATTTAAAATTTCAGTTTGGTTCTAGTTAATAATTGAATTATTTTAAGTTCGATTTTGATAGGAAATTCGTATTACGAATGGATTGATGTTAAGTAGATTATAAGTAATCTCTACTAGAACTGTACTTATGGTTGTGGAACGTGATGGAACGCATAAAAAAAAAAGTATTTTTGACAACCCGGTATCAGGTGTCCATTGTTTATATTGCTCTCGTACGTGTATATATTGTTATGAAAGTGTGCGAAATAAAGTACTGCAAATCTGACATTAGCTATTTGTCAAATTAAATGTAATAAATATTTGAGTAAAATTGGAGTGCGATGGCTCGGGGAAGCTATGAGTTGTAAGGTTTTCCAACACATCCAAATTAGATTTGGTATCAAATCAATAATTATGTTTTGCGATCGTCTAGGAAATTAACAGGAATAATATATTTAAGTAAATTTATTCAATAAAAAATAAACTAAAAAATAAAAATTGGTAGTCATGAACAAAGTTAAATGTTTACTTTTAGGTAATTTTTTACAGACATGAGAGCATAACATTTTGAAACAAGTATCAATATGTTTAGGAGAATGGGAAGAATACAATGGAGAGGAAGGCAATTTACCAAAGATATGTTGTGAGGGCTTTTTAATTTTAGTTATATATTTGATTTTATGCTTTGAATATCTATTTTGTAACAGAGAATTGATTTCGCAAAGATACTACTATATGAAAATATGTTTAAAGTCTCTGTTTTATAACCACCATATGAGCCAAAGCTATGCCACAGATGTATGCATGACACCAATATTTTGGTTTGTCGATAATTTTACTCATTTACTTGGTCCAGTATGTATTTTAAAAACTCATAAAAACAGCAATAAAGAAATTATTTTCAGTTTTTTGTTTGTGGAGTAGCTATGTTAACAGCTATTGTCGTTTTCACATGCTATTGGATTGGATTACCTTATTGGTGGAATAAAAATCAAAATTTTACAGTGATTCTTGTAATTATCGGTAATTGGTTACTGCTAAATGTCATGTTTCACTATTATATGGCTGCTTCTACACCCCCTGGCTATCCACCAAAGGTACTAATAACACAACAATAATGATGTATTTGCTCGATGAATTCGTATTTAAATATATTGTATAGGGGCAAATGCTGTTAGAAACTGTTAGAATTTGTAAAAAGTGTATTGCACCGAAACCTCCAAGAACTCATCACTGTTCTGTCTGTAACAAATGCATTCTAAAAATGGATCATCATTGTCGTAAGTTAAATTATTCTAATTAAAAACAAAATAAACTTTATAAAAGTGATTTATAGCTTGGTTAAATAATTGCGTTGGATTTGGAAACCATCGCTATTTCTTCCTCTACATGGTATATACAACCTTGGGATCACTATTTATTTTGGTATTTGGTTTTGAGATCGGCTACAAATTTTTGTGGCTGGGTGACGGTGTTGGTTGGGAGGAAGCTGAACCATTAAGTGGACATCCTGTCAAATATAACTTAACCGGACACATAATACCTATTGTAAGAATATCATTCAATAATAAGACATAAAGAGCTCCAAGGCATAGCCAAATTATTGTGCATAAAAAAGATTTGCTTCATTTATAATATACAATATACATATGTATTTTTTATAAAAATCAATTTTGAATTTTTCTTATAGACTGATTTTAAGGAATACGATGGTGATAATTTTTTACCAGCCAAACATGACCTTCCTGTTCCTGATGATCTTTCGAGTAATGCTACCAAGCATCGTGCTATTGTTTTTATGGCCTTCATAAATGTGGCCGTAATTGTAGCTTTGGGTGCTTTAGCAATGTGGCATGCACGTCTTATTACACACGGGGAAACCAGTGTTGAATCGCATATTAACCAGTCAGAAACTAAAAGACTGAAAGAGCTGGGTCGTGAATATGTTAATCCATATAATTTTGGAAAAAAGAAAAATTGGAAGCTTTTTTTAGGTCTCGTCAGAGGAAGGTAGTATTAGATTGTAAAGTATATAGAAATCAATTAATATTAAAAGAATTATTCTCTATTTGGTAGGTCATGGTGGCGTAATGTACTCCTTCCTTCAACACATAAACCAGAAGGAAATGGATTATGTTTTCACACAATTCACGATCATCACTATAGTCAAGATGACTGGCCATGATTACTTTATTTTAAAGTTTATTATAGATTTGCGTAATTTTAAAATTCGATTGAAAATATTTTAAGTACATATTATCGTATGCATTCGTTGTGAATTATTTCACTATAGACAATTGCATTCATTAATTCCATAGTGTTAAAAAGATATTTCTGTAATTTAAGATGAAATGCTGGTATAATTAAACAGTATCCGAAACTTATGAAACTCAAATAAAAAATAATTTTATTTATATTTGACGCTTTTATTTAAATTTTTTGTATGAATTTATAAGATTGTGTAGGTCGAATTCAAATAATAATTAATATATTGGCTTTTGCTGAAATTTATATTAATAACTGGACCAAATAGTTTTTTCAATCCAATCTAAATAAGAAGAAATTTTTGTATAAATACTAGGCGTTCGGCTAGCACATGCTTTGCCGGTTGATGTAACTCCAAGAATATATGGTACTATTTTTTTGGAAATTTCAATTTTCACAACGATTGGACCGCCAGAATCTCCCTGAAATTAAATTTATATTATGGAAAGTTTTTTATATTATAATTCCCTTGAAAAACCATTAGTTTATAATGTAATTATTTACCTGACAGGTATCTTTGATATTTACAAGATCTCCAGCACAAACTTGTGTATTTTGTAGTCCATTTGGAAAAAGTTCTCCTCTATTATAGTACTGCGAGCAAAATTGGTTTTCAAATACAGTTAAATTAACTTTAAGTAAATCTTTTGAGCTGGATCCGCCTTTATAAATTAATTATTTTAAAATTTCTTAATACACTCAAATTGAAAATTTATACCGAATTGTGTATGTCCATATCCGATGGCTGTAACAGTCGTATAGTTAATAGCTGCATTTGACCATAGGCAAGCTGGAGTAAAATCTCTACAATTGAATAATTAAATACGAAAATACTAAATTTACGAACTTTTATATACTTTATTGGTTCAGCCAATTTTAAAATGGCAATATCATTGTAAAGTTGTGGTGGTGAGTATTGAGGATGAATAATTATTTCAGAAATATCAATGTTAACGTCATTCCCTTCAGGATTATCCAAATTATTGCCACCAACACGAACAACACTTGGAGATTGGCTAAATTTCATGAAATTTGTTACACATAAATTTTAATTTATTTTTTAGAAATTTAAAGATATTTGTCACTTACTTAAAACTCTTTGTACAATGTGCTGCTGTTATAACAAATGAAGGATCTACAAGAAATCCTCCACATCTAAAGTCGATTTCACCTTCTGAATTCTTCCAACCAATCGCTGTCTACAATATTAAATATTGAGGTTAAAAAATATCAAGCTAAATAGATTAACTATTTGTTATAATAAATAAAAAATAATAAAAAAATTATTATCAGTTACCATATATGGATATTCCCCTTTTTCGGCTTTTTCTCCACCAACTACAGTAATTTGGAATGGAAAGTATGTGTCCCGACAAACTGAATAATTTCATATTGTACAGACATTATTAAATAATTTTTATGAATATATAATACCATATACCTTCATCACTTAAACGTTCATTACTGTCGTCATCTTCGATTTCAGGTTGGGAAGTACCACCAACATTAACATCCTTAGAGTTATTAAAATATGCTGTGCTTTCTATATTACCAATATTCTCCTTAGCCGGGGGGTAATATGAGTATGTTGGACAACAAACTATTGCCTCAAATTGTACAAAATAGCATACCGTAGGCCTAATGCCAGTTCGAATGCTATGCATAAGAGCAGTACAATAACGGGATTCCTTGCAAACACCTTGCTCTCCTGTACTTTCTATTACACACGGACCATTGTTGTAAAATTTATCAGCAGGAAAATTAAATGTCGTAATCTTCGATACTAAGTGAAATTAAAATTATTGCTATGAAATATAGTTATTTTTCATTTTAATAAATAATTTACCACAAAGACTAGTTAAAATAATTATTGTACTCAGACAATTTCTCATTTTTATGTAGTTTGCTTGGTGGAATAATAATAACTGAAAAGTCTTCGGAAATAAGCTACATCTTAATCGCAAATATTTTAAAATAAAGTAAACTAGTTTAATACAAAAACAATCCTAAGAAAACATATTAAATTGAAAAACCAGTTTTCCTGGATTGCACATCACGAATGTGAAAATAAATATTTAATACTACTTTTATTTATCATATCAAAATTTTACATCTTCTCAATTTATAGAATATTAACTACGTTGAAAGCATTAATGAAATCTATTAACACTAATTAGAATGGTAAGTATTTAAAACATGAACAAAATTTTCACTGTTTTTGAACTTTCTTATTAATATTGACTCGACGATAATCGGCATGGTAGTAGAAAATATTTACACTATAACAACGAATAATTCCATAATCATAACTTTTGAAGTTTTAAAATTTTCAATTAATTATTTGTTTTATATTGTATTGTTAATTGAACTGAATTAACAAATTTTACATTCTATAAAAGAAAAATTTTTGACCTAACAAATTTATCTTTAATATTTTTTAATACTGAAAATTGTTTTATATAAAATTAAAATTTCTATCTAAACTTAAAAAATTAGATATTAAAAATACAAAATTCTTGTAAATCTTACTTATACTATAATATTTTTTTATGAAAAAGAATTCAAAATGTCTTTATCATGCACTCATGAATAATAATATCAAATTTACATGACTCATATTAGAAAATTTATCATAAAATAAAAAATGGTTTTTTTTTAAATAAACAAAAACGAAAATCATCAAAAATAAAATTCCCCTATTGAGATGATATATTATTACTTTGAAAGTTTAATGCTCCATTGTAAATAATCACAGTATAAAATACTTGGTTAAACATTTAATCGTGTCATTTTAAATGAAAATTTTCACGTGGTAATATACAGAAGAATTTTTTAATTAAGTTTATTTAACAGCATTTCGATATATTTACAAAATAAAACCGACTACGTGTATGTTAAAATTATTTGTTATTTGGCTTGCATTCAGTTTTTATGGATAAGCACGTTGGTGGAATCAAAAACAATTCATTATTACAATAATGCTCAGTCTGAAGGTTCGAACTGTACAAAAGTTAACGGAGAAGAAGGTGTTTGCCAGAACATTGAGAACTGCTCAGAGGATCTGGAATCAATAAAAAATGAAAATATATGTGCATTTAATGGTATAAGACCAATTGTATGTTGTAAACATTTGGGATTACAGAATGATCGAACAGGAACTGCAATGATTTTTGATAAAAATAACGAAGGTGTCAAATATGCCATCGATGGTAACTAAATTACAGATAAATTTGTCGGTACTGATTTTGTTTTATTTTTTATATTACTTTATTTATTTTATCTAGCTTGTCTAATATTTTATCCAAAAAAAAATGACCAGAGTGGAAGGTGGCCAGCGAAACGAGGAGAACATCCTCATATGGTTAGTATTGCGAAAACGTGCTTAATTCTCGAGCACACAAAAATTACGATTTTTAGAAAGATTTGTGTTGTGTCTTCATATGGTAAATGAAGCTATGAATAATTTTTAAAAAAATAAAACTATCAAGTATTAAAAAACAATTAATTAAATATTTAGACTGCGATTGGATGGATAATAGAAGAAAATAAAATTGACTGGAATTGTGGTGGAAGTCTCATCAGTTGGAATTATGTTTTAACAGCTGCTCATTGTGTTGCAGGACCGTAAGTTATTAAAAAATATTATTATTTATAAGTAAATAATTGGTGATATTATTTATTATAGTAAGCCAGATATTGTACGAGTCAATGATATAAGCGTAAAAGATTCTTTACCAGGAAATCAATCAGCAGATTTCAGTATTAAAAATATATTTATATATCCCGACTATAACTCCACTGAAGTTTATCATGATTTAGCAATACTTGAGGTGGAAAAACTGACAAAGTACTTTTTCAAAAATAATTGGTTAAATTTTTATTTATTATTAAAATATAAATGTTTTTAGTGGTAAATATAGTCCTCGGCCAGCTTGTTTATGGCCAAGTGAAGAGCTCTCAGTCTCAGAAGTATTTGTAATGGGATTTGGAACAAGTTCATTTGGTGGTCCAAAAACCAATACTCTCTACCAAGGAAATTTAACTTTAGTTAATTTGGAAGAATGCCGAAAAATATACGGTACTAAAAAACGGTATCCGTTGGGATTGATGGATTTTCAAATTTGTGCTCATGATACTCGCAGACTAGTAGATACTTGTCAAGTAAGGTTATAATTTTAAATTACAAAATATAAATAATTAGAAGAAAATGTTACCACCCGTGTTTGTTGATAGGGTGATTCAGGCGGACCACTTCAATTTACACAACCGTTAAATCGTAACCGTGCCGCAATTCCATACTTAGTTGGAGTGACATCTTTTGGTCAGGGCTGTTTTGGACCAACTCCAGCAGTTTATATGAGAATCTATCCATATTTAAATTGGATTAAGTCAATCGTATGGGAAAATGGTTTGTAACGATAAACTTTCGTCACGTATGTAAACATACTCGGAATTATGAGCCATCCATCTATCATCTTTGGTTTAAATATCAAACTTAGAGTAATTATATGTGTAATGAATGAATATGAGAAAACTGACTTAAGGAGTTTATGAAGTAATAAATAATTTATATAAATATGATGAGTTTTTTCCATTTATTTTATTAAAAATATTTAAAAATTACAAAAATTAATATTTATTTAATAATTCTACAGTTCTACTCTTTTCAATAAATTATTATCTTATACTACCTACTATATGCTATGTTTAACATACCATATTCTAAGGTTTATTTTTTTAATTTTTTGAAGAAATTAATAATTTTGTATAGTTATTTTATGGTTATTTCTGGTAACATTTTTTTATTGGGATCATTTTTATATTATTACATGTATTACTTAACATTTCAATGAATTACCCTTTTGACAGAATACTTTATCAACAATAGCCAACCCTTTTAAGTCTAAAACAAATAGCTAAAATTTACAATTATAATGTACATATCTATTTAAATTCTATGAAAATTTCTAAAACAATACTAGTGAGTCCAAACAATTGATTCTATCCAATTTAAGAACGGAAATAATCTAGTATATACTCCAGAACTTTGACTTGCACACGCTTTACCGAAAGATGTTATTCCTACAATATATGGAACATTATTTCGATCTCGTGTAAATGGCTGCGTATATTCTAAAGGTCCACCAGAGTCTCCCTATTTTTATATAGATAAAAATAATTAAAGAAATTAATTAACTCAACTTAGTGAATTTAGATTTCTAATACTTGACATGTATCCATTTTGCCATTGGGATCGTGGACACATAATTGCGAACTGATCAATCCATTGGGATATTTTTTACTAGTTCCATAGTCATTTTTACAATATTCGAAATCAGTTAAAGTTAAATTTCCTTGAAAAAGTTGATTTGTCCGTGGTCCAGCAAAACTACTTGTTCCATAGCCCATTGCAATAAATTCAGACTGTGGAAGTTCTTCTTTTAGCCATAAACATGCTGGTTTGATTGAAAAATTTTCTCTAAAATAATTTGTTTTGTCATTTATATTATTTATAATTATTTATATAATTCAAATATATGTACTTTGATTTTTGTTTTATTTTCAAGAGTGCTATATCATTGTAGACTTCGTGTGATTTATAATCTGGATGAGGTATAAATTCTATAATATCAAAATCCACTGTGTCAAGTGTCCGTGGACTTTTGTCTAGATCTACACCTCCAACACGAACGATATCTGGTTTGTCGCTATAAAATAATTTACCACTTTTAATTATCTAAATTTGAGTTTATGCAGCTCATATAAATACTTTAATACAACACAATGAGCAGCAGTCATAACATATGATTCACTTATAAGTGTACCACCACAATTCCATTCTATATAAGTATTCCCTGAACTCCAACCAAGAGCGGCCTTTTAATTAATATATACATAAATATGTTTTGGTAGATAACAAAAATGTTTACAAGAATTGTTTAAAAAAATTGTATACCATATGAGGGTAATCGCCTGGAAGAGCCGCCCATCCATCTACAAATGTCTTTGTGTTTTTATTATTCATTTCTAATTGCTTGTAAGGATGATGGGTCTCACATTCTAATTTTTTTTTTAAATTTAATGTACTAATAATTATTAAATTTTTAATAACTACCTATTTCAGCTGGTGCCACCATTAGATCATCTTTAATTTGGTTAGCAGTTGGGTTACTTTCAGAGCAACAAACAAGAGGAGTTGTTTTATTGAAGGAACAAATTTCTTCTAAAGTATAATGCATCGATTCAGATGGACAATTCCAAACTTCAATACAAATTCCACTTTTACCAGCAGTTGTAAGACATGTAAAATTTTCATAAAGTGTGTCGTCTTTAAAGATGACAGTGTTTAAAAGTCTGCCATGAATTATTAAGAATTTCAAACAGAATACGACTAGCACTATTTTTCGTTTATACGCAACTTGTCCTTCCATATTTCAACAATTTGACTATACAACAAGACACGAAATATTTTTTGGTTATGATTGAATATGCTAGTCGACTTTATTTTATACCATTTCAACAGGAACAAATTGAACTTACTCATAACAAATGTTACGGTTATTCCCCTTTTAAGCAATCATCGGTCTCATAGTTAGTTCCATGAATGAGAAGAAAACTACTTTTTGAGAAGCTGGAACATGATTTGAATGAATCATTCGACTACTCATGATAAACGATATTATGTTATGCAAATTTCAGACAGATTAAGAAAAATGTTGTATAGTTGCATATATTTATTTGGTGTAGTAATAAATACGAATAAAAAATTTGAATAAATTCATTTTATCAAATAAAATATTTATTATATTTTATTTTTATTTTATTATAAATTTTATTTATTGTAGTTGTAGTTAATAAGATTATGAGTAAGCATGTACTTATTGTATAAATGTTTATAATTGAAAATTTTATGTACTAGTACTTTTTAAATATAAACAAAATATTTTTTTAATAAATTTATCTAAAATATAGTTGAACGTCTTAAGATAGTATAAGAATAATACGTAGAAAAGAGAAAAATATCTCTATCTTAATTGAAAATATTGTAATTAAATTATTATTTGGGAATATAATAATAATTAATGGTAATAGTAATAAAAAAAATAATTTTTTTCGATTAAAATATATTTAAATATTGCTTATTTCAGGAAGTAAAATTTTATAATACACGATTTTAATGTAGACCTTGATGCCGTTATTTTGTTAATATTTTAGATTATTATAATTATATGCATAAATGCATATACATATGTATACACGTATATATATGAAATTTATATCATTAATATTATTATATCCCATTTTTAGCTTCAAAAATATTTCTTATTATCGTACGAGTATATTAATATATTCAAAATTTAATCTTAGATTATTTACTTGATTAAAAACAGAAAAAATCATTTTGAATTTATAAAAAATTTTATTTCCAACAATTATATTGCAAATATATTTTTTAAAATAATAGAACGCATGCAGTTTTTTTTATATCAAGTCCACAATACTGATTCTATAGAATTTTATAAGTAAAATGTTTTGTTAATCGGAAATTGAATTATTCCAAATATTATCATGAATCCAACCGAGATATGAATAAACTTGTGTATAGATTCCGGGTTTTCCCTTAACGCAGTAATCTGGAAATGACGTAATTCCCACTAAATATGGTCTTTTGAATTCGGTTCTAAACTGTAGTGGACCACCTTCCTGACAAGCGTCAATAAACTCAGTGGAGTCAATGGCGCACATTTGACTTCCAATTAATCCATTTGGTAGTCTTTCGTTTGCCATATACAATTTTTTGCAGTCATTAATATTGACGTACGTGAGATTTTTTTGATATAACTTGTTCAACTGGATTCCTTGTTCGTCAATGGATTTTGTGCCGAAACCGAGCGCAAGTAATTGTTGAACTGGAAATTCAGGTTCCATCCACAAACAAATAAGCTTTAAATCATCATCGTCTCTAAAAATAAACACTGTAACGTTACTTGTGCAAAACTTTTTATTAGAATCTTACTCGGTTATAGGTTCGATCTGTAAAAGAGCAATATCATGGTAGTGCATTGACTCTAAATAATATGGATGAATAACAATTTTCGTAACATTGTAGTCAATTGCAAAAGTTTCATTTTCAGCCTCAGTTAAATCCCTGGAACCTAATCTTACAATATTAGGTGGAATTCTTTAAAAATGATAAAATGATTGTATAAATAATAACCTTGTATCTAATCCATATTAATTGTACTACAAACCCATTTTTCGATGTACAATGCGCTGCTGTTAAAATAAATTTTTTATGAATTAGACTACCTGCACAACCCCATGTGATATTATTATTTTCATCTTGCCAGCCTATGGCTGCCTAATAATTGTATGGATAACTTTATATTATTATTTAAAAAACTGTATTATTATGCAATTTTTCTACAAATTAAATGCAAATAGAATATGTACCATGTATGGATGTGGACCATAGAGAGCTGACTGTTGCCGAAATCCAACACTTCCAATAGGACGTGGTGTAGGGTGATTGGCATTGCAAACTTTCACATAAATTTAAAGGTTATGTACTAAAAACCAATTAACGAAATTCATTTGATTTTAATGGTCACCTACTTTCAATAATATGCTTATGATGTCGTGTTTTATTAGAACAACAATTTCCTAATTCTTTATTTCCAAAGAAGCAATCATCTTGTTGGTTGGGAAGTTCACTCAAGCATTCATTCGTCTTCACACACATTCCTGTTTCACCAATTATTTTTTCACAAGAATTATCGATTCAATTATTATTATATTGATAACGTATACAATATATACCAATTAGTGTTACACTTCCTATTACTAATAATTGACCAATAACTATATAGTATGCGTTCATGGTGATGATTAAAAAAGAACTGTGAATTTTCAAAATTTCTTAAATGAAGCAAAAGCTGACCTTAAAACTTATTTTTTTTTAAACAAGTTGAACAAACAGGTTAAACTATTTTCAGAAATAGTTATACAATTTTTAGCTAATACGAGTGTAGTAAATATTGTTTTTTAACAAACAAGGTAGGGTATACTGCATCATTGGTTTGTGATGGGAATTCCACAATTAAATTTTTTTGGCTTTTCCAACTATTTGATTTTAGAAGAAATTTTTTTTGTATTGCAAAAAACTTGTTTATGAAAGCTTTTTTTTTACATTTCATATATATCAATTAATTGTTTGGAACATGATTTGATACACGAGTATATACAAGTATACAAATTTTGTTGGGTAACGGTTTCATAACTTAGCCAATATTTTTAATTGTACTTTTGAAAATGTCCTTATTGGCTTTATCTAAAAAATTATAGTCTCAATGTATGAATTTAAAACGATATATTTTGATTTATTTTGCCTTTATTTATAAAATAATAATTAAGTTAATAGTTATTTTTAAAAATATATTATATAGATCAAAAGTTTTATTACTTAACATATTATCTAATGCAATTCATAAAAATAAATCCTGAGTGGTAAAATATTATTCTAAATATTTTTGCTTTACTAGTACCTAAATAATAATACGTATGAGAAAACAAATATTTAATTTTGTCACATATTTTGTAGAATCCATCCTAAATATGAATGAATTTTTGTATAAACACCAGGTTTTCCACTAACGCAGTATTCTCCAAAAGATGTAATGCCCACCAAATAAGGACGTTTTTTCTCTGTTCGAAATTGCAAAGGGCCACCAGAATCACCCTGACAAGTATCAATCACTTTATTTGAATCTAACGCACACATTTGGCTGTCTATCAAACCATTCGGTATTTGGTTTGATGATGTAAATAATTGCTTGCAATCATTAATGTGCACATATGTAAGATTTCCTTGATATAATGTGTTAGACTTGATACCACCAAAAGCTGTTGTACCGAAACCCATCGCTAAAAGTGTATCTGTTGGTGGTTCTGGTTCCGTCCACAAGCATATCGGCTTAATATCTTCATCATCACTTAAAAATTAATTTAATTATAATCGAATATTTAAAACCGATAGTAAAAAATTTAATACTCAGTAATTGGCTCTATTTGTAGAATGGCAATATCATGATAATATAATTCTCTTTTATAGCCTGGATGTACAGTAATTTTTGTAATTTTATAGTCTAGCGCAAGAGTTTCATTTTCAGGCTCATCTAAGTTTACAGTTCCCAATCTCACAATATTTGGTGGTACACTATATATAAGTACAATAATTTTATAATAAATCATTATGATTTCTACTTATATTAATAAATACAAACCCTCCATTTGAAGTACAGTGTGCTGCTGTTAGAATAATATTTCTGTCGATTAAACTTCCTCCACAATTCCATTGAATATCAAATTCATTTTGCCAACCAATTGCTGCCTAAAGTAAATATAAATAATAAATCATCTTTTATTTAATATTTTCTTTTATTTTAAATTTATTATACAATATATATTTTACCATGTGTGGGTGTTCACCATAAAGAGCAGACACTCCACCAGCAAGGCCATAGCCCCCTTTTTCAGGATAATTATTTTCGCAAACTATTAAACATATTTTCTATATTAGTACTTTGGATAAAAAGTATAATTTTTGTAAAACTAAATGTCCATATAATATATTTATTTAATACTTACTTTTATTAATATTATCAAAGTTTTCCTGTTCTTTAAAACAACAAGTCACTGGTTCGTTGCCTTCAAAGAAGCAAATATCATCGCGATTTAATCGGCCTATATTTTCGAAACACTCCCTTGCTCTAACGCATGTTCCTGACTTACCGTTACTAGTTTCGCAAGGATCATTAATGTTTATCCTTGATGATCCCAATGGAAAATTGAAACAAAAACAAATATTTAAAAATTTAAAAAAACTTAAAATACCCAAAAATGCCAAATGTGTATTCATGGCGACGAACTATACAAAACTGTCTATTGGTAAGCAGAAGAAGTAAATTTTAAATTTCCTTAAAAACTTGTTATACTAGTATATATATTATTTTATTTTAGTTAACGTTTATTGAGAAAAACTTTTCTTAAATAATGACTAATAATATAAACAATATGAATACATAAATGTTATGACAATATTCTAACATTGATATTTTTATTATCATTTTTTATTGGTAAATAATATGCGAAAAATATTCACTAATAAAATTAACATTTCAACATGTGTGTAGGTTAATATCGCATATTATTGTCTTAATATTAAAAATTGTTATTCTTCGTTAGTTCTACTATTACATTTGATTTCCTCTTTTTACATATACAATAGTAAAAAAGCTCATAAATAATTTTGAACAATTCATATGTATTTACACGAAAGAGAAAGTATTTTTTAAAGATTTTAGAGAGATTAGATATATGGAATATAGCCATTCAAAAATAATTTTCTGCATAGTATGTATTTATTGTATTAAATATTATAAACATACCTTCATCGTTACATACATTTGTATGTTTGCTTAAACGTTCATTTTAATAAAACAATTTAGAAAATAATTGCAAAAATCTTCAAAAATATTAAAGAAATTATATGAAAATAAATTAATATATAATTTTTTTGAAAAGATAAATACAGATTTGATAAAAATTCATTTTTTTCTGAATTGATTAAAACCAGTTACTAATGTTGGGGAAAATCAAACTTTGTAATACGTAAAAACCGTATAATAAAATGTAGTTCAGAATTTCTTATACACTCGTACAAGCTGTTCACATTGAAAACGTATAGCATAAGATAAATTAAGATTTGACATGTAGTAGCTTATCAATTAATTTCAATGTGTATTCAATTTCTTGGGTTCTTCTCATTTTATAATAGCAAACAGTTGTTCAGTAGCAAAAAGGAAATCAAGGCGTTCTATTTGATTTTGTGGAGTGCTCAATTTTATAGAATAAGAATAGTTTTTTTTCTTTTATTTAAGATGGTTAAGTCTATAATATTATTTTGCTTAACATTTATTGTTGGTGTACAATTGAGAGATTTACCAGATGATAGAGTTCACTTTAGAGATGCTCATAAATATGAATTTGAATCTTGTGTAACTAGTATATTAGAGCCAGGAATTTGTACACGATCGTACAATTGTCCAGAATCGAACTTTATTAAACAAATTGAAGATATTTGTAGTTTTGATCCTTTCGATAATAAATTACCTATTGTTTGTTGTACTAGTCCTTATAATGATGAGGAACAGGTAGTCATTAGAGCTTCACCATTCTCACATAATCCAGAAAAAAATATAATACAAGAATGTAAGTGAATTTATTTTTAAATAAATATACAACTTATAATAATAAAAATATAATTTATTATCAGATTGTGATTTTCTTTATCCTAATGAACCAACTGAGGAAATTAAATTGAAACCAGGCGAATTTTCGTATATGGTAATAAATAAATTAAAAAAAAAAATTCGATGTAAATATATATTACTGGATTATTTTATTTTAGGCTGCCTTCGGTTGGTTACTACCGGATGGTTTAATTGATTGGAAATGTCATGGAAGTCTTATCAATGAAAATTTCATTTTGACCTCTGCACACTGTTTTGTCGAGTAAGTACGATTATAATACTATTTATACATACATGTATGTACTTTAATGAAGTATTTTATTATTTAGGATTATTTTATTATATTTTATATTGATTCCTTAACTTTAGTACTGTGCCAAATTTCGTACGTGTGGGAGATTTAGATTTGAATTCGACAGACACATGGGATGTTGGTCAAAACTTTAATATTGTTCAGATAACAAAACATCCTGAATATGATGGATCAACATTATACAATGATATTGCATTAGTAGAAATACAGCCACGTGTACGGTAATTCGAAAAATAAATATTCTGAGATGAATGCGTTAAAAATAACATGAGAAAATATATTTACATTATTTAGGATAACACTGCAAATTCGACCAATATGCTTATGGCCTTTCGAAGATGTTGTCGAAACTAATTTTGTTAGTTCAAATTATGGAACTGGAAGAAGATATTTAGACATGGACCCATATTTACCCTATCAAGCAATGCAAAATGCTTTCAATTATATTCAACAAGACGATTGTAAGAAATATAATCCTCCTAGTGGATTTATACCGAATGGAATTGCTGACAGCCAACTATGTGCTCAAAGTTCGGACAAACATCCAGCTTCTTGTCAGGTATTTGACAATTTTATTTATGTTAAAAAATTATTATCACATTTCAATAATGCATTATATTTTATAGGATGATTTTGGAGGTCCTTTATTACTTCAAAAAGTATTAAATTATGCCGAGAGACTTTATTTAGTTGGTGTGAGTTCATTTGGAAAAACCTGCAATACAGGCCAACCAGCTATATTTACCAGAATCGGACCATATTTAAAATGGATTGAAAGTATTGCATGGTCTAGATTATAATTTTAATATTATATCAAATATTATAATAAATGTATGATTTGATAAATAATAAAAAGAAATTAAAAGATTTTTACAAAAAAAAAAATTTTATTACTAATTTAAGTTAGACCATATTGGCGTGATATAAATTAGTACTATGATAAATTATAAACTTTCAGTTAGTTTATATTCGATCATTGTACAAATTTAAGAAATAATAATATTTGATTTTCTTTTGTATAATTATTGTTGAATTTTTATCACTTCAAAAATTATACAAAATGTATTGCTTATAAATATGGTAAATACATTAGCAAAAAAATTATTCATATACTTTAATATAAGAATATACCAAATCAACTAATTTAATATATAAAATTCATAAGAATGTATGCGCATTCACCACAAGCTAGTATGGTTTTGGGAATCCCATGCAACATTTTCGATAACAATCTTTAATTAACTTCTACAGAAATTATAGTAATATAAGCGTTGAGATGAGTCAACAGGTTTCTTAGTAATAAGTATAGTATTTTAATATATGTTAGTGTATTTTATAAAAAAACCTGATTTTATTTTCTTAAAAGTATATACCTAAGAATGTAAGTATTACTATAGTACAAGCACTAACTCGTACTATAGCGGGTCTCTAAGGTCAGTTATATTTATGGTCAGCATACACGTGATAAGCTTAGTACAATATTTTATAATTTCGTATTGAAAAATGTTTGATATAGAAGTGAATTGCCGGTAAAAATAAATTTTCTTATTGTTATTTATGAAAAAAATGTTTTTTCCAAGAAACTTTCTTTTATAAACTCGAAACTATGGTAAAATGTTGATAATTTAAAAAGAGAAAATTCAGTTGGAAGAATTTGGCAATAAGTACGATTTTATTGTAATGTTTTAAGTTATTATTTTAAAAACTAAATCTAAAAAGTATGAAATATAAAATGAATTGAAACAATATATCTGTAAGAGTATGTGTACTTATAATTATTATTAACATAACAAAATAATAAATAATTGGTTGTGTATAAGCATATGAAACACATTTATTAATTTTTGAGAAGCTCACATGAATAAATTCCACATATATTGTGATATGTATATACATATATAAATGTTTATTTGAAAATAATAATAATAATAACATTAAAGTTAATAAATTTTTAGTGAAAATTGTTAAGTTTGGAAATTACGTGTGTTTTTTTTTGGAAGATGTTACCGATTTATTTAAAGCGTTATTCTGTCCTTGTTTTGGTGCTTGCTATTTCGTATTGTACAGCGCATATATTTGATAAAAAAATTAACGATTTATGTTCGACAAGCGAGGGTACAGAAGGTATTTGCTTACATCCTCAGAATTGTCCAGGAGGCTTCCTTAAAA
This sequence comes from Atherix ibis, assembly GCA_958298945.1. NCBI lineage: Eukaryota > Metazoa > Arthropoda > Insecta > Diptera > Athericidae > Atherix > Atherix ibis. The sequence continues at coordinate 4,938,647 of OY282606.1, forward strand.
AAGTTGAAGACATTTGCAGTTTTGAGAAAATTACACCAATAGTATGTTGTGCTATCGCAATACCTACATTTCCGCCTCTAATACAACCAACTATTGAAAATGTCTCATATATTAACGGAAATCCTACTTTTGATATTACTGAAGATATGGTTCGATTTAATATCAATGAGGCAAATCGAAATACCACAAATGTGAATTTAACAAACGCAAGAGTTGTTGAAAAATGTAAGCGGCTTTATCAAATAAAAAAATTCATATTTTATTATTACTGATCGACTCTTATAGATTGTGAGAGTGTACATAATCTAACTGAGGAAAATAATATTTCCATTGAATCTTCAGTGGTATGTATAAAATATAATTTACTTATTCAAATATACTCGTATAATTAATTATTTTATAAGTGTTGTATTAATTAATTACACAAATGAGTTTGTACAATGCATATAGTTAATAGTCATAATATTATTGCTAAATAAATTCACATTATTTTAAATTACTTTTTAAAATCATTATACCATATGTTATATTTAGATTTATCAATCATATTAAAGAAAACAAAATTACTTAAAAGTTTACTATGCAGAAGGTTATAATACTTATAATTATAACTGGAATATGTGAAATTAATAAAATTTTTAACCTTCTGCATAGTAAACTTTTAAGTACTATATTTTGTGATTAGGTTTTTAATATAATTTTTATTATTTAATTTAAATAAATTTCAAGGCAATCTTAGGCTGGGCAGATTTAGATGGCAATGTTGATTGGCGATGTATTGGAGTGGTGATCCGAGAAAATTTTATTCTAAGTGCTGCAGATTGTATTTTAACAAAAGAGTAAAATAATTTTCATTTTGTACTTTGAATCACAATAAAAAAAAAATTCACATATTTTAGATTTTCGCCAGATGTTATTGCAGCGGGCGATTTAGACTTTACAAAAGAAATTTCTTCGGATAATTTTCACATATTCAATGCTACAAGGATTATTTTACATCCAGAATATGATCCACTTACAATGGAAAATAATATTGCTTTAATAGAAATTAGTAGAGCGTCATCGTAAGTAGTTTTTTATTTGAAGAAATTAGAAACTTCAATGTATTTATTTTATTTCGTAAAGATTTATAGAAAATGTGAATTCTGTTTGTTTGTGGCCATTCGAAGACTCTTTTCAAGAAAATTTCATCAGGATAGGCTATGGAATTGATAATGAGGTTGTAAATAATAGTACATATGGTTCAACTAGAGTTCTGAATCGAAATTTCACATATGTTAACGAAACTGAATGCAGGAAAACATATAATGTCAGTACCGAATGGCTTCACAAACAAATTTTTTCATCACAAATATGTGCTTATCGTTTAGAAACAAAAAAAATTTCATGTGAGGTATATATGTTTGAAACATTAATTATTATCATTGTAAATTTGTAATTTTATATCTTTTAAGAATACCACAAGTGGTTCTTTATTGTTTGCCAAAGCTGCTAATAAACCAAACCGAATATATTTAATTGGCATAAATACTTTCGGTAGTGATTGCTTCGATGGCTTTCCGGAAGTATATACAAAAGTGTACTCATATTTAGATTGGTTAGAAGGGCTTGTTTGGCGTAATGAATTATTCATCAACTCATAAAATAATATTAAAAATTTTATAGTTTTTCGTTGTTATAATTTTAATGTATTTTTAATAATAAAATTCTTTTAATATTCAGTTAATATTATTGTATTTGAATTTTTCTGAAATTGGAAAAAAATCTTTATACGGGGTATTATAATTTGTAATAATTAATAGAAATTCCTAGATAATAATGACGAGTAAAGAAACTTAACTCTTTTGCATCATAATACGTAGTTTTTTATATTATGTTTATCTTATTTTACTTATATTAAAAAATCGCCTCTGCCTATATACGTGTACAAACAAAAAAAAAATTGCCTCAGAGAGCCATATACGAGGGCCGTTCAATAAGTCCTTAGAAAAAGATGGAAAAAAACTGTTTTTTAAAAAAATTTTTTTTATTTTTCAACATAATCTCCTTTTAGCTCTATACACTTTTCCAACCGTTTTTCCAAAATTTTTATCCCGTCCAAAAAATAGGATTTCGGAAGTTCTGCAAAATACTCATCCGTTTGAGCAATGACGTCCTCGTTGGAAGTGAACCGTTATCCGCCAAGCCATTTCTTCAGATTGGGGAAAAGAAGATAGTCACTCGGGGCCAAATCTGGTGAATAAGCGGGATGCTGCAACAATTCCATTCTCAATTCCACAATTTTGGCCATGGAAACAGCGCAGGTGTGTACACGCGCATTGTCCTGCTGCAAGAGGATTTTTTTCTTCTTCAGATGGGGGCGTTTCTCTTTGATTTCCTCGCTCAACCGTTGCAATAACGACGCGTAATACGCTCCTGTTATTGTTTTTCCTTTTTCCAAGTAGTCGATAAAAATGATGCCCTGCGAATCCCAAAAGACCGTGGCCATCACCTTGCCGGCCAATGGCACAGTTTTTACCTTCTTCGGAGCCCGTTCACCCTTGAAAATCCACTGTGATGACTGTCTCTTCGTTTCTGGAGTGTAGTAGTGTATCCAGGTTTCGTCCACAGTGACATATCGACGAAGGAATTCGGCAGGATTGCGATGAAAGAGTGCCAACATAGACTCAGAGTCCACTACACGATTGCGCTTATTCTCCTCTGAGATCAAACGCGGCACCCATCTTGCCGAAATTTTTTTCACAGACAATTTTTCATGCAAAATTGAAGCGACTGTACCTTGTGATATGCCCGTGGCCTCAACTAATTCGCGCACTTAAATTCGCCGATCGTTCAAAATCAGATCGTGGATTTTGTCGATGATTTCAGGAGTAGACACCTCAACTGGGCGTCCTGAACGATGTTCATCTTTTTTGGATGAACGGCCACGTTTAAATTCATTCACCCAATTGTAAACCGTCGCAAACACAGGTGAAAATGTGCCATGAACTGCATCCAACTCGGCTTTGATTTCTTTCGGGCGATGTTTGCCTTTCAAATGGAGATGTTTGATGACAGCCCTTAACTCGTTTTTTTCCATTGCTATGCACAAATAAATATCGTTAACTTTAATCGACGATAGAAATTGACCTAAGCTATGGATCGAGCTGAAATTTTGACAGCTTTCCTGTCGATACTGTTACTTACAAAAAAAAATCTTTACCGACACTACGAGCGCAATTTTTTGGATTTTCTAAGGACTTATTGAACGACCCTCGTATAAACAAACAAAAAAGTCAATTTTATTATGATAAATTTTTTAATAACTATATTTTATAATATTCATAATTATTGTTTACAATTATTAGTAGTATTTTTAGGAAAATTAGTAAGCTAGTAATTAATAAGTGATTTAATCAAAATGAAAGAGAAATATTTTACAATCAGTTATTGGAAGCGTATTTTGAACTACAATAGTACATTTCTGCATCGTTAACAAAATTATCTTTCCAAACAATAGATTCAATCCAGTTAAGGTATGGTTGAATACGTAAATATACACCAGGAATAGTGCTAAAGCATTGCCGGCCAAATGAAGTAACTCCTATAAGATATGGTATTGCATCGCGTCCATTTTCCGCTGGCATGGTGAATTGTAATGGCCCACCTGAGTCACCCTGTATAATGATATATAAAAATACTACCATTGTCATCACCGGCACATTTGAAATTCTACACATGCATTTACTTGGCAAGTATCAACAATCATTTTAGTGTCATGTGCACAAATCTGCGATTCTGTTAGTCCTGTAGGAAATCGATTGCTCATGCCATACATTTGTTTACAAGTATTCCAATCAACAAGTGTTAAATTGCCCTCGTATAATGCATTTGTTTTTGGCCCACCAAAAGAACTTGTTCCGAATCCCATCGTAAAAATTTCCGCATTGGGAATTTCGAATTCAGGCCAAATACATGCTGGTTTTAAGTGATAATTAGAGCTTAAACATTAATTTAATTTAATTTGATTATTAATTAATTTTTTTTGTATTTAAAATCGAAGAAATAATAACAAATATTTATCTACAATATTTTACGTTCCACTTCGAGTAAAGCTATATCATGATAGACCTCATTCTTATTATAGTAGGGGTAAATGAAAATATTCTTTATTCTTAAGTCGGCGGATGTAGGACTACTACCTAGCGGTGTCCCTGTTAGGTTAACTTCACCTGCTCTTACAACATCCGGTTGTACACTAGCGATATAAAAAAACGATTTTAATTGAATATAATGACTATTTGTAGAAAAACACAAAAATAACGAAATTATAAAAAAAAAACATACTTTGTTGTTACACAATGTGCAGCTGTTAGTACGAATTCACTATTAAGTAAACTTCCCCCACAATTCCACTCAATATAATCTTCGTATAAAGTCCAGCCAATGGCTACCTAATTCAGAAAAAATATTTTTTTTTCATTTTTCGATAATATATACTCGTATTTGTACAATATAATAACTAGTATATATACCATATGGGGTTGCTCTCCTGGTTTGGCTAGCCATCCACCGGCGCCAGCTGATATGTTTGCATCTTTAGGTATTGGTGGAGGATAATATACATTACATACTAAAAAAATATATTCTCATTTCGATTTAAATAGAAACAAACTATAAGAAAAATTTACATCTGATTGATGGTCGTTCGAGATTATCACAAATATTAATTGGCGATTCTAAATTTTCACAACAAACAACTAATTCTGTTTCACCAAAATAACAAATATTTTCCCGATTCATTATGGTTGTATCATCTAAACATTTTTTTGTAGGTGTACAAAATCCTTGTGTAGAATCACTTTTATTGCATTTTGATCCAATATGAAGTAGCTTATCTTCAAATTTAATATCTTGACTTTGAACAGTAGTATGTTGATAAAAAAATTCTAAGAAAATTATTATAACAAAAGTTTTGAACATTTTGAATCGAAATAGAATTCGCGACTGCATTATGTGTGATATTGCAGTTAAATTTCTTATGCTTAGTGCTTTTATTCAATTTTTGTAGACAGTAAAGATGCATATTTATTATTGTCTGAGCAGCTTATATTTTCTCATACACTTTTAGATTAAATTATCGCTATTGGTCAGTTTATTTTATTTTTGAGTCAATGAAACGAACAGGTTTGTAAATGCATCATCATTTATTATTAAAAAAATTAGAATATGTAAAATTAGGAATTTTTCATTAAAATATATATTTTATTTTAAATATCTTTAAATAATAATATATAAAATTATAAAATTATCAAAAGTTATTTTGATCATATTGAAAATAAATAATTGAAAATTTTGTATTTTATAATTTAAAAATTAATAAAATAAATAATAATACTGAATAGTTATTATATATAAATTAATATGAATTTATAACAGAATTTCTAATACATATCAAACAATTTGTTAACAGTATATGTCTATAAATAATATAATTATTATTACTGCTTTTCTACTCTTTAATATTAACTAAGGACAGAGAAATTAAAATAAATATGCATAAGCATATTTGCAATATTTAATTAATAGATGTTGATAAATATTTTTTTTATTTAACGCCAATACCAGTTAACATTGAATAAAATAATTTTAAAGAACAAGCATATAAATTATCCAATTTTAAAATTATTAACTAGAATTGGAAAAATTAATTACAAGTTATAAATAATGTACTATCGGACATTAAGATGTGGAAAAATAATTGATACATTTGAATTAATACAATATATATTTAATGATTTGAATAATAAAGAAACAAATATCGAATTTCAACAAATATTTTATGATAATTTTTTGCAAATTACATAAAAAATAACTTATTAAAAATTATTAACACCTTTCTCCCATACAATTGATTCTATCCAATCGAGATAAGGATATATACGCACATAGACTCCGGGAGTATTACCGAAACAATTTCGTCCAAATGAAGTTACTCCAATCAGGTACGGAATTGCTCTACGGTTATTCATAGCTGGGACAGTGAATTGCAGTGGTCCACCAGAATCACCCTGACAAATTATAAGAATTAATGTACTTTTTTAAGTCTTTAAGTTATTTTATTTATATTAACCTGACATGTATCGACTACCATTTTGGGATCGTGTGCACAAATTTGTGAATCAATCAATCCATGTGGAAATCGGCTGCTTTCTTTATAAATTATTTTGCATGCACGCAAGTCTACCAAAGTCACATTTCCTTCGTAGAGAACATTTGTTTTTGGTCCACCAAAAGAGCTAGTTCCAAAACCCATAGTAAAAGCTTCTGAAACTGGAATTTGGTTTTTTGGCCACAAACAGGCCGGCATTAAGCTACTGAAGGAGGAACTAAAATAAAATAATTCAATTAAATCAAAAAGTATTGTAGTTACACTAAATTTTGTTTTGTGTTATTATTTTCGATCACCTGGTCATTGGTTCAACTTTCAATAGTGCTAGATCGTGATACACTTTTTCCTTTTTGTATTGAGGGTGTATGTAAATACGATTTATTTTCATATCAATAGAACCAATATTTCTTTGAAATTCATTTAGGCTCAAATCTATTTCACCAAGTCTTATTATATCAGGTAAACTACTAATTTTATAATATCATTATTAGCATATTAATAGATATTTAGAATATATAAAAATTTACTTTCCAGATACACAATGGGCAGCAGTTAAAATAAAGTTAAAACTTATTAAAGTGCCACCGCAATTCCAATCAATAGAGTCTTCTGTTAAAGATAAACCAATAGCTGCCTAATTTTATTTACTTAATTAATTATTTTGGATATAAGAATATTTTTCAAAATACCATATGAGGTTGTTCTCCTAAATATGCACGCCAGCCACCAGCAAATCCTATATAAGTTCCGGATTCTGGTGATTGAGTTGGGACTGGTAGAGGAAAATATATTTCACATGCTAAAAAAGATCATATTAAAGTATGTATATGTGTATTAATATAAATATAAAGTATCTAACCTAATTCGGACACTCTTTTAATATCTGGTGTGGTTAACTTGCAACACACTATCGGATTAGATGCATTAAAGTTACAAATATTCTTTCTATTTAATATCTTAGTTTCAATGCCACATTCTGAAAGTGGAGTACAAACTCCAGATACCTGATCATCCGTTATACACTTTTCTCCTGTATATAGTTTGTTATCACGAAAAAGGATATTATCACATTGAAACATTTGCATCTTCAGTAGAAGAAAAATTACAACAATTTGAAACATTATCGATGTTTATAGATAAAACTTATATACCCAACTACGCGGTTATCTCTCAATTATTGCTTATATAACATATATGAACATATATTTAAATACTTCGATTTTTATAACCAGATTTTATATGTAAATTTAATAAAGAACTGGTTTTGACTGCATTTATTATTCCAATGAAAGCATATTTATAAAAGATTATAAACAATCTTAAAAATAAATTAATTCTTCACAGTTCTCATCTTATTCCTATAAGTAAAAAGAGTCTCAAATACAAGTGTATTGCTTGGATTCCAAAATGTGAAGGTGAAATTAAGGTTTTAAATCGAATCATTATCCCTCCAATTTATTGATGATAACATAAAGTATGCAGGTTTCCAATAATAAATACGAGAATTTTTATTGAAAATATATTTAATTATAATAGAATAATTATATTATTATAAGTTATACTGAATTTATATATACAAATATTAATTAACGGAGGGATGCTAAAACAAGTTCAAACATCAATTTAAAAAAAATTCAGTATTTGTATACATATAGTATCTTAATATATTTGTATTTATCATAGAATGCTTGTATGGGAATCTGTGTTAAGCAGATGATATAAAAGAACAAAGCTTAAGAAAAATTCTTCAAATTGTGTTGAATGCATCAAGGTTTGCAAAAGAATTTTTACCAACAAATTTTCATTTAAATGGTAAAGTTCTTTGTTAAGTTAGTAATTCAGTTCATCATAGTATATCTTAGGAGTCCGAATAGACAAGACCTTATTAACAAATTAATAATAATGCTGAAGTTTGAAAATTTGATATTTTTACTATTTATCAAAGTTTTAGTGAGTGAATCTGTTACATTTTTTGATACAATCAATTCTATTCCAAAAGGATTTACATGTATAACAGCAGATAATCAAAATGGAATTTGTACTGAATATAGAAATTGTGTGTTTGATCTGAAAAATTCCAATCTAAATAATATATGTTCATTTGAGGGGAAAATGCCGATTGTTTGTTGCACTAATACAACTTATTCAAATAATTTGAATAATAAAAACGATGAAAACATGGAAAACTCAAAATCTCCGTTAAAACAAAGAATTGCTGATGAACGTATAAATATTATTTGAAATTATTTTATTATAATGCGAAAAATCTAAATAGAATATTATGTCTAGGTTGTGAATATTATAATCCATCTTTTCATGATATTGGATCTTCATTTGTGGGAGGACGTGCTTCAAAAGCCGAAGAGCATCCACATATGGTATATAATGCATTTTCAGTATTAAAAAAATTTTGTAATTGTGATTTGTTTTTTAATTGCCTCTTTTGTAGGCCGCTATTGGTTGGAGCACAACTGATCAAGATGGTGTAACTGAGATTGATTGGAAATGTGGCGGTAGCATTATCAGTAATAATTTCTTAATAACTGCAGCCCATTGTACTAAAGATAAAAAGTAAAGTAAAAAAATTGCTGATTCTAATATATTTATTAATAATGCATTTATTGTACAATAGTATACAGCCAGACATAATTCGTTCAGGTGATTTGAATTTGGTAGAAGAAGATCCGTACCTTTTACCTGATAATTTCAGTGTAACACAAATACATGTTCACCCAAATTATGAATTCGGGAAAGATTATGACGACATTGCTTTAATAAAATTTTCTCCTGAATTTATGTATTATAATTGCACTTTCATTTTCAATATTTCGTAATAGCAAAATTTTCTTTAGACATGATTCGTTTAAAACACCAGCTTGTCTATGGACGCAGGCGGAAATCCCAGTTACATTGGTTACTGCAATGGGATATGGAACAACCGCATTTGCTGGTATACGATCCAATGAGCTCTTTCAAGGCGACTTAACCTTGGTTTCGCATCTAGAATGTAGTAGGAATTATGAAAAAGATATGAAAATTCCAAATGGTATCATCGAAAGTCAGATGATATGTGCTATAGATCGTATGAATAAACAAGATACATGTCAGGTAATTGTTAACTTATTTTTGTTTCAAAAATTAAAATGGAAATTTTTAAGGGTGATTCTGGTGGACCACTTCAGTTTACAACTGGCGAAAAATTGTTTCCGCGTCATAATATCATTGGAATAACATCGTTCGGTAAATTTTGCGCTGCAGGGATACCCGGTGTTTACACAAGAATTTCACATTACATCGATTGGATAGAGTCAATTGTATGGTCAGAGTTGCTCTGAAATATATTGGAAAAAATTGCCAAAACTTTTTATACAATAAATAATTGAACCAATTATTTTTTATTAATTTTTATTAATAAAAAAAATGTACAATATATTGACGTTTTTTATTATAATCAAACAAGATATCTGAAAATCTGGAACCGAATATCTTTTTAATGTTTTATGGCAACGCCTATGATGTACATGTGTACATACTTGTTGTATATGAATAATAAAACAAACATATCCATAAGCAAAATGAACACACACACTTTAAACATTGCCTTATATAATATGAAATAGTTGTATTTATATTTAGTTATTATTGTTATTTTACATAAAAACGGTTAATTTTTTTGAACAACGAAAAAGGATATTATCACATTGAAACATTTGCATCTTCAATAGAAGAAAAATTACGATAATTTGAAACATTATCGATGTTTATAGAGAAAACTTATATATCCAACTACCCGGTTGTCTCTCAATTATTGCTTATATAACATATACGAGGTTTGTTCAAAAAGTATCGCGAATTATGAATTTCCGCGGGTTACGTTTACTCGATTTTCGATTTTTTTTGTGAAGTTATGTTGGTACTCATGTCTCTCACTTATGCCGATAAGTTCGACCATTTTGAATGTTCAGTTAATTTTTGACAGCTGCTTTGCTTGCACGTGTTTTGGCTCGTCTTCGATTTTTGCCATTCCAAAAAATTGATCAAAGAATCTGTATCAAATTTTGTTCTGAAAAACAAAATTAATTGCGCGGACGCATTTCGAATGTACTCTGTGGCATATGGTGAAGCTACCTTGGACCGAAGCAACGTTTATCGGTGGTACAAAATGTTCTCAGAGAGATCGAAAAAAGCACGCCAAGTTCAGTCGAATGTGAATGTTTTGCTTACAGTTTTCTTCGATTACAGGGGCGTAGTGCATCGTCAGTTCTTGCCATAGGGTAGAATGGTCAATAAGGAATATTACCTGCAAGTTATGCGCAAGTTGCGCCAAGCAATCCGCCAGAAACGCCCGGATTTGTGGAAGAACAAAAATGGCCTTTTGCACCATGATAACACCTCTGCTCACGCATCGTTGCTTGTGCGCGAATTTTTGGCCAAAAACAATACACTAATAATGCCGTAGCCACCGTATTCCCCAGATCAGGCCCCCTGTGACTTTTACTTGTTCCCGAAACTGAATATCCCCATGGAAGGACGACGCTACGCTACGATTAAGGAGATAAAGACGGCATCGAAGTAGGAGCTGAGCAAGATCACAATAAATGATGTTTTAAAGTTCTTCAAGGATTGGAAAAAATGTTGGCACAAGTGTATAATATCTGGTGAGGATTACTTTGAAGGGGACAAAATATATATTCATAAACAAATAAATAATTTTCGAGAAAACACAAAATTCGCGATACTTTTTGAACAGACCTCGAATAAACATATACTTAAATACTTCCACTTTTATAACCTGATTTTATTTACATTATTTAAATTGTTGATAATTTGTTTTATTTTAAAAATGTAACTTTAATAAAGAACTGGTTTTGACTGCATTGATCATTCGAATGATAGCATATTTATAAAAGTTTATAAACAATCATCTTACTCCTATAAGAAAAAAGAGGATTCCAAAATGTGAAGGTGAAATTAAGGTTTTAAATCGAATCATTATCCCTCCAATTTATTGAAGATGAGATAAAGTGTTCAGGGTTCCAATAATAAATGCGAGAATTTTTATTGAAAATATATTTAATTATAATAAAATAATTATATTATTATAAGTTATACTGAATTTATATATACAAATATTAATTAACGGAGGCATGCTAAAACAAGTTCAAACATCAATTTAAAAAAAATTCAGTATTTGTATACATATAGTATCTTCATATATTTGTATTTATCAACGAATGCTTGTATGGGAATCTGTGTTAAGCAGATGATATAAAAGAACAAAGCTTAAGAAAAATTCTTCAAATTGTGTTGAATGCATCAAGGTTTGCAAAAGAACTTTTACCAGTAAATTTTCATTTAAATGGTAAAGTTGTTTGTTAAGTTAGTAATTCAGTTCATCATAGTATATCTTAGGACTCCGAATAGATAAGACCTTATTAACAAATTAATAATAATGCTGAAGTTTGAAAAGTTGATATTTTTACTATTTATCGAAGTTTTAGTGAGTGAATCTGTTACATTTTTTGATACAATCAAATCTATTCCAAAAGGATTTACATGTATAACAGCAGATAATCAAAATGGAATTTGTACTGAATATAGCAATTGCGTGTTTGATGTGAAAAATTCCAATTTAAATAATATATGTTCATTTGAGGGGAAAATACCGATTGTTTGTTGCACTAATACAACTTATTCAAATAATTTGAATAATAAAAACGATGAAAACATGGAAAACTCAAAATCTCCGTTAAAACAAAGAATTGCTGATGAACGTATAAATATTATTTGAAATTATTTTATTATAATGCGAAAAAGCTAAATAGAATTTTATGTCTAGGTTGTGAATATTATAATCCATCTTTTCATGATATTGGATCTTTATTTGTGGGAGGACGTGCATCAAAAGCCGAAGAGCATCCACATATGGTATATAATTCATTTTCAGTTTTAAAAAAAAATTTGTAATTGTGATTTGTTTTTTAATTGCCTCTTTTATAGGCCGCTATTGGTTGGAGCACAACTGATCAAGATGGTATAACTGAGATTGATTGGAAATGTGGCGGTAGCATTATCAGTAATAATTTCTTAATAACTGCAGCCCATTGTACTAAAGATAAAAAGTAAAGTAAAAAAAATTGCTGATTCTAATATATTTATTAATAATGTATTTATTGTACAATAGTATGCAGCCAGACATAATTCGTTCAGGTGATTTGAATTTGGTAGAAGAAGAACCGAACCTTTATCCTGATAATTTCAATATAACACAAATACATGTTCATCCAAATTACGAATTCGGGAAAGATTATGACGACATTGCTTTAATAAAATTTTCTCCTGAATTTATGTATTATAATTGCACTTTCATTTTCAATATTTCGTAATAGCAAAATTTTCTTTAGACATAATTGGTCCAAACCACCAGCTTGTCTATGGACGCAGGCGGAAATCCCAGTTACATTGGTTACTGCAATGGGATATGGAACAACCGCATTTGCTGGCATACGATCCAATGAGCTCTTTCAAGGCGACTTAACCTTAGTTTCGCATCAAGAATGTAGTAGGAATTATGAAAAAAATATGAAAATTCCAAATGGTATCATCGAAAGTCAGATGATATGTGCTATAGATCATACGAATAAACAAGATACATGTCAGGTAATTGTTAACTTATTTTTGTTTCAAAAAAGATATTGCACATTCAAATGGAAATTTTTTAAGGGTGATTCTGGTGGACCACTTCAGTTTACAACTGGCGAAAACTTGTTTCCGCGTCATAATATCATTGGAATAACATCGTTCGGTAAATTTTGCGCTGCAGGGATACCCGGTGTTTACACAAGAATTTCACATTACATCGATTGGATAGAGTCAATTGTATGGTCAGAGTTGCTCTGAAATATATTGGAAAAAATTGCCAAAACTTTTTATACAATAAATAATTGAACCAATTATTTTTTATTAATTTTTATTAATAAAAAAATGTATATTGACGTTTTTTATTATAATCAAACAAGATATCTGAAAATCTGGAACCGAATATTTTTTTTAATGTTTTATGACAACGCCTATGATAATGATATACATACATGTGTACATACTTGTTGTATATGAATAATAAAACAAACATATCCATAAGCAAAATGAACACACACACTTTAAACATTGCCTTATATAATATGAAATAGTTGTATTTATATTTAGTTATTATTGTTATTTTACATAAAAACGGTCAATTTTTTTGAACAACGGATTTTATCCATGGTAAATAAGAATAAACTCTCACATAAAGTCCAGGACTGGATCCTAAACAGCCTTGACCAAACGACGTTACCCCTATTAAATATGGAATAGCTTCGAAATTTCTTGGAGGCTGTTCTGAGAATTGCAATGGACCACCCGAATCACCCTAAAAGTAAATTTCGTAAATTTAATTTAATTAATTGACATGTCATATTAATCTTGTTATATACCTGACATGTATCAACTTCGCCATTAGGATCTTGAGCGCATATTTGTGAGTTTGTAATACCCGTGGGATATCGACTGCTTGTACCATATTTTCCTCGACATGTATCCAAATCAACCAAAGTTAAATTACCTTGATAAAGTGCATTTCTTTTGGGTCCCATGAATGAACTTGTACCGTAGCCCATTGCAAGCGCCACAGAAACTGGAATATCTTTTTCCGTCCATAAACAAGCTGGTCGAGGTTTATAATTTCCTCTGAAATTATAGGATAGAAATCCTAATGCAAAATACTTGAATTAATTGACAAAATATAAATAAATACCTTTTTATTCTTTCTAATTCAAGTAGAGCCAAATCGTGGTATACTTGATTATCATTGTATTCTGGATGAATGACTATATTTTTGATATTGAAATCTGCAGATTCTTCTCCTGGAGTAATATCCACAACACTTATATCATTTATTCTTACAATATCAGGTTTATTACTATAATACAAATTCTAAATATTAACTTTAATTTAATTTAGTTAATATGTGTTCTGCGCCCTTACCTTCCAGAAACACAATGTGCCGCAGTTAGAACAAATGTAGCAGTAATTAGAGTTCCACCACAATTCCAATCAATAAGATCTATATCTGCAGTCCATCCGATAGCTGCCTAAAAAATAATAACGATCTTGATATAGTAAAATTATTTTTTAGGGCCATTTTATATTTATTATACAAACCATATGAGGGTGCTCTCCTTCCTTTGAACGTTGACCACCGACGATTTTTTCATATGGAGAATAGTACTGATAACAAGCTTCATATTTATCAAACAAATATCAATACTAAAGAAAAATTGAGAATAAATAAATATTATAAATACCTTCTTCTGCGAATATTTTTCCATCACTGTCATATTCTAATAAATTACTGCCGCCTTGGTTATTATTATTACCATTATTAATATTATTGATATTATTAATATTATTGATATTATTAATATTATTGATATTACTAATATTAGTATTATTATTATTCGTAATTGTATTATTATTTATATTATTTGCACTTTTACAGCAAATAACTGGATTCTTATCCTTGAAAATGCATCGTGTTTCAGTAATTAGTTCTGAAATATTACCTTTGCAATCAAATATACTCCGGCAAATGCCTTGTTCACCATTTTTTCTTTGACATACAGAGCCTTCAAATAAATTTTCCTCCGTAAATAGTACTAACTGAGATCTTACAATCAGAAATATACTCAGGTATAAGTAATGTATCAAAGTGAATATAATCGTATTTCGAATCATAATTATTCTAACCAATAGTTAATAAATTTAAATAATACTACTAACTTATATGTCAGATAAGATAATTATCAGGTGTTGATACTTGTTAAAAAGCTTCGTAGCTGTCTATTTCTATTGAGAGAAAGTACGAAAACACTGTACTTTCTTACACTTCATAATACTATAAAAAATTCACTATATTTCATAAGTAATTTGGCAATTAAATAATTCTTATTAATTAAAAATTAAGTAAATCAATTTTTTTATAAGTAAAAAATTGAGTCTTTTGTTTTAGTTATAATAAATTTTCTTCAATAAAACAAGTAAATATTCGGTGATATAGTGTAACTGTAGAGAATGGAATTATATGTACTCAAAAATAAGTCCAATTTGCTAAGAAATCGAAAAAATGATGATAAGAGAATAGTCCGTTTATAATGATAAATGTAATTAGTTGCTTTAAGAAACTGACCCCAAATGTTAATGTGTTTTTATTTAAAAAAAATTATCAGCGGTTAATTTAATTACAAATCAAAAATTCCATATTATACTATCAATGCTATTAAATTTTTAATACATATATTCGCATATTGTCGCAATTTTACATATGCTTATTTGTTTATGTGGTAAGTCAAATATATGTACATATTCAAAACATTTATGTCATAATTATATATTCTTGAAGTGGAAATCCCATGAATGAATAGATTAAATTGAGATCAAGAACATATTCTACTACTTTTAATATAATTTATAATTATACAATCGATTCGAAAGATTCATTTTCCTTTTTTATTAAGAAAACATTACCTAAATAAGATGGAAGTTGAAAATTTGTATACATTCTAAAATACTTTTAACAAAAATATTTCAAATAAAAATCTATTTCCTATATTTTACCAGGAATTTTATAATAATTTTTGACAATTGTGAATATTGATTTTTGCTAAATTTTAATATACAACAAAGTCTATATAATAAAAAAAATTATGTATCAATATTAAATTTCCAAACAATGGAATTTATCCATTCCACATATGGATATATTCGTATGTAGACCCCAGGACTTAGCCCTAAACAATTTTGTCCGAATGAGGTCACTCCGATCAGGAATGGAAAATTCTTGCCTCTTATTTTATTTGAAATTTGCAGAGGACCACCAGAATCTCCCTAAAAAAAATAAAATAAGTATTAAGTGTAATATAATTTTCAATAATTCTACTTGACATGTGTCCACAGATTGTTCGGGATCATGAGCACATATCTGAAAATCCATTATTCCCGTTGGATATCGACTCTTCTGCCCATAATCTTTTTGACATTTTTCTAGATCGACCAAAGTCAAATTACCCTGATAGAGAACATTTGTTTTTGGTCCCCCAAAAGAACTGGTTCCATAACCCATGGCAAAAACTTGAGAAACGGGAATCTCATTAGTAGGCCATATGCAAATAGGCTGAGGTGTGTAAATTCCTCTATAATTTTTTTGGCTCTTAACTAAAATTCAAATTAAACAATATGAAATAATTACCCTGTTTGTTTTTCAACCTCAAGTATAGCTAAATCATGATATACAAATTCATCGTTATAGTCTGGATGTATAAATATATTTTTTATACTAAAATCGGCTGATCCGTCTCCCGGAACAATATCGGCCACACTAATATCATTAATTCTCACAATATCTGGTTTGAAACTAAATAAAATATAATTTTTTTATTAATATAGGCTGTAAATTTTTGTCGTTTTACAGATTTATACTCTTTGGAGACACAGTGAGCTGCTGTCAAAACATAATTCCAACTGATCAGACTACCACCACAATTCCAGTCAATGACACCTTCATCTAAAATCCATCCAATAGCTGCCTTAATTTAAATAATTCGAATGAGTATTAATACAGTATGTATTCAATTACGATTACCATATGCAGATGTTCCCCTGGTTTTGCAAGCCATCCACCACCAAAAGCAAATGAATCTCCAGTAATAATTTTTAAGCAAGCTTTTCATATTAAAGAAATACTATTTGAATATATTTTATCTAAAAATTAGTTTTTAAATAAATATTTACCTGTCTGAGCATATATGGTATTAAGATTGACTAACGGCGATGGCCTATGTGATTTTTCTTCAATTGTATTTGCTGTTATGTTTTTACAACAAATAATAGGATTTGTACCATTGAAATAACAATTTGTCATATAATTGTAGCTTTCAATGTTATCTTCGCAGTCTCTTAAGTATTTACAAATTCCCCTTTCTTTATTGGTTCTAATGCAGTTATCGCCTTCATATAATCTACGATCTTGAAATCGAATATGTTGAGAGTTCACTATAAATAATTTTGTCCAGTCCCAAAAAAACAAAACCAAAAACACAAAAATTTGCACCATTTTATAGACAAAAATATATACATACAGATGAAAATTCGAATATTAAAATTGTATTGTTTAACCTCAACAAAATTCCACACACCAATTTCAGTTCTAAATCCTCTAAGCTTATTTACGGACAAAAAATTGAAATTAATTTATTTTTCAATAATTAGCCAAATAATTGCTTATCAATTTTATTAGATATTATTATATAAACTATTATATTTTCAGTATTACGCAGCTAATTTTACTTTGCATTTTCTTTTTAATCATATCCAAATAATACAGAGATTTAAATTAGGTTTAAATAATGTTTAGTATTCAATTAAGATTTTGTATACCCCACTCTGAATTTGTATTTTTTTAAATACAGAATGTGTTTGTATATTATTTTTCTTTTGCAGAAATTCACGTATACTATTGCAACTAAGCTTATTAAAAAGATAATAGCAATATTTTAATTATCAAGTAAGACATTTTAATTTTTATGTTCGTATTGGCAAAAATTTGATGATTATGATCTTATTGGTAAAAAAGGCACTGCTTGAAAATTGCGCGTATCTTAAAAGATCAAAATATGAATTTAGATAAAGATTCGTATGATGCTTCCAAACCATAATAATTTAGTGCATAAACTGTTAATTTTTGTACTCGTATGCATTTCAAATATGATCGTGTACTTAAACTAAAGCTAGCTGCAAATGGTTTAAAAAATGAAACTTGCTTATCTATTGTATATAAATAAATTCATCTGTATATTTAGATGCTCTCTATCACAATAAAAAACTTTAATAATATTAGTTATTACAATTTTTCATCGCTTTTCATTTGACATTTTATTGTTATTTTTTTATCAATACTTATTTCCATGCAATAATTGATGTTATCCATCCTATATATGGATAAATGCGCGTGTATACTCCAGGACTTGATCCGAAACAATTTTGTCCAAATGATGTGACTCCAACAAGATATGGAACTTCTTCATTTCTCCGGTTTTCCGAAAATTGCAATGGACCACCAGAATCTCCCTAATGAAAATATAATATATTTTTATTATTAATGTAAACTTAAAATTGATATTGAATATTTTTACTTGACATGTGTCCACGATTTGACGCGGATCATGTGCACATATTTGAAAATCCATTATTCCCGTTGGATATCGACTCTTCAGTCCATAGTCTTTTTGACATTTTTCTTGATCGACCAAAGTCAAATTACCCTGATAGAGAACATTTGTTTTTGGTCCTCCAAAGGAACTGGTTCCATATCCCATGGCGAAGACTTCAGAAACGGGAATTTCATTTGTATGCCATATACAAGCTGGTTTAGGTTTATAGTTTCCACTAAAAATTTCATTTAATTTAACTTTCAAAAAAGTTTTTTATATTCAAAAATAATTTAATTATTTACCCAACTTTTTTCTCAACTTCGATTATAGCTAAATCATGATATACAAATTCATCTTTATAGTCTGGATGTATAAATATATTTTTTATACTAAAATCGGCTGACTCTTCTCCCGGAACAATATCAATTACACTAATATCATTAATTCTCACAATATCTGGTTTGAAACTAAAAATATAAAAGTTTTATTAACAAAGTCTATAATATTTGTTAGTTTACTAATTTATACTTTTTAGAAACACAATGAGCTGCTGTCAAAATATGATTCCAACTTATCAGACTACCACCACAATTCCAGTCAATGACATCTTCATCTAAAATCCATCCAATTGCTGCCTAAAATTATTTGATAAAATCAGAATGAGTATACGTACCAATAAAGTATGCATTCATTTACGATTACCATATGCGGATGTTCCCCTGGTTTTGCAAGCCATCCACCACCAACAATAAGTGGTGGAGTGTCAGGGTAAAAGCGCAAGCAAGCTTTTTGCAAAACTATTGTATTATGATTTATTTTAATGCATTTAAAGCTATTGAATATTATTCATTTTTACCAATTTCATCACGCTTACTATCTAGAATCGTCAAAAGCGTATGATTTTGTGATTTTGATGTAGATTCATTTTTAACATTTGTACAGCAAATAATGGGATGTGTACCATTGAAATAGCAATTTGTTAAATCATTACGACTATCAAAGTTGTCTTCGCAATCTTGCAAATATTTACAAATTCCATTTTCTTGGTTTCGTTTAGTGCAGCTATCACCTTCAAATAACCCTTGATCTTGAAAATGAAGCGCTTGAGCTTTTACAGATAACAACTGTGCGCAAATACAGAAAATTGAAAGTAAAAACATATTAATGTTGTATGTATTTTGCTTATATAGAAAAAAATCAAATGATGTAGCTTCTCTCACTGCACTTTTTCAGAAAATAGCCTAAGGCTAATAACAATTTCACATTGCAATACTTTTTTCACAATTCACTTAAAAACAATTTACAATTCAATCAAAGAAATTTAATCGTTTCTATATATTTTCTGAAATAAGAATAAACAATTTAATTGTATTGTAAGGCGTAGTTTGTATCATGCTCAAGTCAAACTATTAAAAAGTAATAAACCAGAATCGAGGATTCAAGTTTTTATATACCCCACTTCTAAGCGAGTGTAAAGGCCAATGATGTTCACAAACAAGTATTGAACATTTATTTAATAAAATATATTTGTAAACTGCATCTTCGGCTATATACTATTTTTTTATATAGTTTAAATATCATATAGTAAATGAATAAACATTTTGATTAAAGCATGTAATTTCGAGACATTTGCACAAGTTACAATTACAATATTTTCTTTGCTGAGTTTAATATATACAATAAAAAATTAAAGTATAGTTTCTTAATAAACAATATTAAGAGAATTTTACCAAAAAATAAATGCTAAGCGAGATAAATGAACTAATAACATTGTAGTAAATTACTCAATAAAGCTCTAAGCTAATATTATATTAATTATACTCGTATCTTATATATGTATTGTATAAAAATGAAATAGCAATTAATTAGTATATTTTGTATTCTATAATACATAACTTTTTACTATGTATTCTTAAGAGATTTTTACTTTCACAAATAGATTATATTCCTTTGAAATATAATTTACGTTAAAAAGCTGTAAGTCCGATAAATAACAATACGGTTTTATATTCAATATAAAAATTCATAATTTATTATAATATTGTTTATACGAAATAATAATTAGATTAATAAATTTGATATTATAATAATAAATTAGTTAAGATAATCTTTTGCGTGTGTTTGTGATGGCTTAATTCTTCGATGGGTATTTTTAGGAAAGGAAGTTGTGGATAGTTTTTGGAGACATGGGAATGGAACTTTTTATAACGAGACACAGTAACATTATGAAGAAATGGGGTTTTGAGATCATGTATTGCGAACATAAAAGGAAGTATCAACAATTGTACGGAGTATTTTTGATTGAAGGGATTTGACTCGACGGGAATTGGAAGGCTTAGTAAGACACTAGAGTTCAAGTCCGTAAGTCCATATTGTTTTCAGTAGGACATTGTATAAAAGTACTTTGTTGTCTATAGTAAGTTTAGAACGTTTGTCTAGAAGTCGAAGTAGTTGTAGGTATTGTATTTTTAGTTGTTGTCTTTTAAGTCTTGTATGTGGGCTCCATATCAAGCGTTTGCCTAAGTTCAGTCGTAGGAATCGAACTGCGATGTGTTGCGGTATTTCGCTGTAATTAAGGTATATATGGGAGGATATGGTTCACGGCTGAAAATAAAAGTTACGTAGGTAGATTTACGTTCAGTAACTTTTATTCTCCACCTGGTATACCAGTTTTCGATGGTTTGGATTTGGGGTTGGAGAATTTCGGAAGCATGTTAGAATTTTTCGCTAGATGCAAGGTAGACCTTTTTTGGGATTGGAGAATTTCCGAAGCATGTTAAGAATTTTCGCTAGATGCATCGGCGTATGTGGCAAAGAAGGTATTAGGACAGATTGGGATATCGGATGTGTAAATGTTGTAAAGGATGGGTTCAAGTAAACTTTTCTGAGAAACACAAGCTAATATTGTAGAGATATTGGATAGTTCATTGGATTCGTTTACTTGGAAGTATCGGTTGGAAAGGAATAATCTTAGGACTAAAAAATAGGCGGAATGAAGGAGTTTCCAGAGTAAGTCCGGGTGCGAGACTCTATCAAAAGCTTGACTTATAACAAGAAGCACATCGGGATAGCACTATATTTAAAATTATTTTTAAAGGAATTTCTTCAAATAAGTTTCAAGTCATAAGATAGCAAAATTGAATTAAACTAATTTTATAGATTATTCATGAATATTTATTATTATATTATATTTACTACTATTTTCAATACTTGGAGTATAATTTGTACAAATAAAACATAGTGGAGTTCTACAATACATCAAGTAAACAATAAATTTGCAAAATTTTGTGAACAAATTTATTTACTTAAATATAAATCAAACGAAATAAAAAATTAATGCTTCCAAACAATTGATGTTATCCATCCTATATATGGATAAATGCGCGTGTATATTCCAGGACTTGATCCGAAACAATTTTGTCCAAATGATGTGACTCCAACAAGATATGGAACTTCTTCATTTCTCCAGTTTTTCGAAAATTGCAATGGACCACCAGAATCTCCCTAATAAAAATATAATATATTTTTATTATTAATGTATACTTAAAATTGATATTAAATATTTTTACTTGACATGTGTCCACGATTTGACGCGGATCATGTGCACATATTTGAAAATCCATTATTCCCTTTGGATATCGACTCTTCAGTCCATAGTCTTTTTGACATTTTTCTTGATCGACCAAAGTCAAATTACCCTGATAGAGAACATTTGTTTTTGGTCCTCCAAAGGAACTGGTTCCATATCCCATGGCGAAGACTTCAGAAACGGGAATTTCATTTGTATGCCATATACAAGCTGGTTTAGGTTTATAGTTTCCACTAAAAATTTCATTTAATTTAACTTTCAAAAAAGTTTTTTATATTCAAAAATAATTTAATTATTTACCCAACTTTTTTCTCAACTTCGATTATAGCTAAATCATGATATACAAATTCATCTTTATAGTCTGGATGTATAAATATATTTTTTATACTAAAATCGGCTGACTCTTCTCCCGGAACAATATCAATTACACTAATATCATTAATTCTCACAATATCTGGTTTGAAACTAAAAATATAAAAGTTTTATTAAAAAAGTCTATAATATTTGTTAGTTTACTAATTTATACTTTTTAGAAACACAATGAGCTGCTGTCAAAATATGATTCCAACTTATCAGACTACCACCACAATTCCAGTCAATGACACCTTCATCTAAAATCCATCCAATTGCTGCCTAAAATTATATAATCAGAATTAGTTTCAATTAAGTATGCTTACAGTTACGATTACCATATGTGGATGTTCCCCTGGTTTTGCAAGCCACCCACCACTAAAAATTTTATCTTCAGTATAAAATTCTAAACAAACATCAATCAAAATCGATACATCCGCATTAGTTGAAGATGAAATTTGTAACGGTTGTACTCTTTCTTTCAGTTCATTTGTAATTTGTTTACAACAAACAACAGGATCGGTGCCATTAAAATAACAATTTGTAAGATCGCCATAACTTCTAAAACTAACTTCACAGTCTTTCACATGTTTACAAGTTCCCTTATCTCCATTACTATTAAGGCAACTACTTCCTTCGAACAAAGTTTCATCTTGAAAATGAAGTTCTTGGCCATTTACTTGCGTGAAATTGATCCAATCATAGAAAAAAAACATCCAAATTACTATATTCGACCACATACTAATATCGGGCATAAAATTTTATATGAGGAAATCGAATAACTGCAGTCCGATTGGAATTATACTGAAGAATGAACATAAAGTGCATTCTAAAAATATTTATATACTCTTACCATAGATGGCAATATATTCGTAATTTTGAAATAAATTTCTTTTCACATTATTGTAAATAATGTATAATAAAGAATAAATCGAATCAAGATAGCGTACAAATTTATTTTTGAAAATATTATGCGACCCTATACATAATTACAATATTATATATATATATGAATTTTTATTTGTTCAATAAATATTAATGATGTGTTTTAATTATAGTTATAAAAACAAACAAACGAACAATTAAAAAAAACCCAAATAATCTGAAAAATCCAATCAATATAAAGTTGAAATAACCAATTATCAAGAAAAAGAAATTGATCTGGGGAAATACGGATCTTGTTTATTTACATAATAATTAAAGCACATCGACGACTTTGTGCAAAACAGTATTAACTTAAATTAATATATAGAAGCTGGACTAATACAAACAAAATAACTAGTTTCCTTTATTAATGTAAATTATCTATAATATGATTATATGTTTATTATAAAATTTTTTATAAGAAGATCATAGATCAAATATGCGAATAAATACGTTAAATAAAAGTGCGACCTTAGTAATGTTCTAATTTTCTTGCAAGAAGTTGGTATCAAATCAATCCAGAAGTTGCTTCCTAAATAAGTTTTTTTTTGCATTTATTTGGTGTTTAATTATAATGGCTAGATTATTTGATATAATTATATACGGTTGTCTTATTGTGCTTATTTCACAGTATGCGCTAACATTTCCATCTGAAAACATAAAATATTTTGATAATACTAAATATGAAACGTATGTGTGCACGTCAGTTACTGGGCAATCGGGATTATGCACTTCTATTGAAAACTGTTCCGAATCGAATTATATAAAAATGACTGAAGACATATGCAGTTTCCATCCACAAAAAAATAAAATTCCAATAGTTTGTTGTATACAAGAACCAAAACAATCAGTTAATACCTATGAGAGTACAATCACAGTTGATACTATGGGTGAAGTTTCTGCGGTACAAATTGAAGGTATTGCATCATTTTCGAATAATTTATCCGAATCTAATCAAAGTTCTAATGAAAATCACTACATAAATTTAAATAAAAAAGAAATCAATGCCCAAGCTACAGATTCACCGAACGCTTTATTTGTTGTGGACACGAATTCGGATTCAAATGGAAATTCTCAGCAAAATGGCGATAACTCTAAGGAGATCATAACAAATCAGTGTAAGGATGAAACGAATGAAGCACAGATTAATTCTAGTGGACTAGAAATTTCAAATTCCAAAGTGAGTAGTGAGAATTTTGACATTCATTCGGAGAGTAATAATTATACATCATCTATTTTAAATGAAAATAAATCAGATTCAGATATTATATTTATCGATACAATGAAATATGAATTTGGCGAATGTACAAATTCCGTAGGTATTGCCGGTATATGCAGACGTATTGAACAATGTTCAGAATCAGATTATTTAAAAACAGAAAATGATATTTGCAGTTTTCATGAAAATGAGAAAGAAATTCCAATTGTATGTTGCATAAAAAAACACGACCCCGTGGACGTTAATCCAAATTCCCATATAAGTGATCGTGAACTTGTTCAAATTAATTCCAATGAAAACATAACTTCCCAAACTCATAATCATAATTCCGAAGAAGTATTGCATGTTATGGCAACGTCGCTAACCCAAGCTATCAATCAAATTAAAACAAATTCCGATACAAAAGAAACTATAATTAGCATGTCCGTACCTGAACAAGCCCCCCAATTACAGATCACAGAATCAACGTTAACCGAAAATACTATCAAAACGATCGAGGAATGCAATAATATTCCAGTTCGACCTGCACAAAAGTGTACGTTGAAAGCTAATAGAATCCACTTCTAATTAACACGATTTTTATTCTATTTAACAGATTGTGAACTACTTTATGGTGAAACTCTAGCGGGCAGTCAAAATGATGTTCAAGGACAATACCTACACATGGTAATGAGAGTATACGCAAAAGTTGGAAATTTTTCAATTAATTCTCATATTGATTTGATTTAGGCTGCTCTTGGTTGGATACAGACAGACGGTAGTATTGATTGGAGATGCGGTGGCAGTCTTATAAGTCGTAATTTTATTATAACCGCAGCGCACTGTGTAGCAAGCTACGCGTAAATATCTGCAGCCTTATTTGTAAATATTACCAAATTTTATAAAAACAAATCACATTTAGATCGGAGCCAAATTTGGTACGGATTGGTGATATAAATTTAACTGATGCAGAACCTTCGACACCAGATTACAATGTCACAAAAATATTTGTACATCCAAACTACTCAACAGATACATTGTATAACGACGTGGCGTTGGTACAAATAATTCCCATTTTAGAGTAAGTTATTTATCTAATCCCAGATACTCGTACGAGTATAAGAATATTTTTAAAATATTATCAAGTGCATAATTATAATTATAGATATTCTCCTGAAGTTAAGGCAGCATGTCTTTGGCCATATTACAATATTTCAGAAAATACTCTAATTGCAATGGGATACGGTAACGTATCTTTTACGAGCTCTCGTGCAAATAATTTATTATGGGGTGTCGTATCTTCTATTGATAATGATGTTTGTAACAAATTGTATTTATCGAATCTACCTATACCTAACGGGATTGTTGAAACACAAATTTGCGCACAAGATTCGACTAAAAGTATTGATACTTGTCAGGTAAATAATATTTTTAAATAATTGCAAGTTTATCGTTGACCCAATGTCAATTTTTTAATGGTGCTTGCATTCTTATTATTATTGCAATAGGGCGATTCTGGTGGCCCTTTGTTGTTCCGAGAAAAACTGAACTTTATCGAAAGGACTTATTTGATTGGTGTGACATCATTTGGAAAAAGCTGTTTAGGAACAGAACCAGGCGTCTATTCGAGAATCTTTCCATACCTTAAATGGATAGAGAATATTGTTTGGCCTTCTGGTGTTTTAATATTATAAAAACAAATCATTAATTTTATATTTAAATATATTATATTATTTATTTCTAATAATTGATTATTTTCAATACACGTATATCAAAATAAATATATACACTTAAAAGTTATCTTTTAATTATTGTATTGGGTGTATAACTTAAAAATGCGGGATTTTTGGCAAACTTTGAGTGTTTATTTTGAAAAATTGTTACAATATATTTTATTCAAAGTATTGTCCATCGGAAGCCACTACTTTTTCCCATCTTTCTGGCAATATATGGATTCCGCGCCAAAAAAACTGCTCCGGTTTTGAGGCCAAGAATGAATCGAGCCAATTTTTGATGCCCTGTTCTGAAGTGAAGCGTATTCCGGTGAGGGCGTTTTGCATGGATCTAAACAAATGGTAGTCGGACGGGGCAAGGTCTGGGCTATAAGGCGGGTGAGGCAAAACTTCCCAGCGACTGTTTTCTAAATAATTTTTAACCGGTCTTGCAACATGAGGCCGAGCGTTGTCATGATGGAAAATTATGGCTTCGTGTCTGGTCGCATATTCCGGGTTTTTTTTCGGCCAATGCTCGCTTCAAACGGATTAATTGTGTTCGGTAGAGGTCGCCTGTGATCGTCTGGCCCGATTTCAATAGCTCATAATAGATCACACCCTTCTGATCCCACCAAATACAGAGCATTACCTTGTCGTCATGGATATTTGGCTTTGGCGTTGTTTGGGTTGTCGTAATGAATCCATTTTTCGTCGCCAGTAATGATTCGATTCAAAAACGACTTCTTTTTCTGCCGTTCAAGCAGCATTTCGGACATGCAAAATCGCCTTTCAACGTCTCTTGGCTTCAATTCATATGGGTGAACATGCAAAATCGCCTTTGAACGTCTCTCGGATGAATCCTACTGCTTTCAAACGTTTTGAAATGGCTGCTTGAGTGACTCCCAATAATTTTGCAATTTCTTTTTGAGTTCGACAACAGTCTTCGTCGAGTAATGCCTCCAAATCTTCATCTTCAAACTTTTTTGGCTGACCTGGTCGTTCTTTGTCTTCCGTGTCAAAATCACCACTTCTGAACCGCACAAACCATCTCTCGCACGTTGAAATCGATGGAACATATTCAGGATAAGCTCCGATGTGCTTCAGCTGCACTTTTTTTCAAATTGAAGAAGTAAATCAAGACTTCCCGCAAATAGTACGAAATTCGACATTTTTGAAGCAAAAAAAACCTTTGTTGTTTACACTATTTCGTTCAATGACTAATCGAGAATGAATGACAGATGTTTAACCTCCAAAATGCCATATGAGTTATTATTAACACAAACCATGTGTAAAAGTAATGCCATCTGTTGTCAATCCCGCATTTTTAGGTTATACACCCAATATAAATTTAAAAATCATGCGTTTTTTTCTTTAAATTATGGCTATCATAGAAAAAATTAATAGAATTAATTTCAATTCAATTAAATAAACTGCAGTTACGAATCCTATTATGATAGCTAAGTTTCATTCTAAATTGTTCTGAATATATTCAAATACTATCTTGAAATTTGTTCCGTATCGAATATGAATATTTTAAATAATCTTAAAATTTTGTATTTTAGTATCTATACAGATGCGAAATGGAACAAAATAGAAAAAATACATATAGGCACATAAATATTAAAATCATTAAAACTTAAGTAGCAAAAAATAGAAAAACAAATAAATTGTAGTAAATTTTATAATATTTTAATAATTTGGAATATAAATTAAATAATAATACATTTAAAACTAAAAAATCACTAAAAAAAAATTTATAAATATTCAATAGTTTCGATAAATTTAATTAAAATTTTCTTAAACAACTTAATATTAGCTTCTCGAAAAAGAGGAAATAACAACACTAATGTTTGTAAAGACTTCAGTTTTTTGTTCAAAAGGTGAAGTCAATATGATTACTCATCTAAATGAATATAAATGCGTCTAAAGTGATTTTTAAGATTATCAAATTATACACTTATTACTATAATTCTGTATGTAATCATTTAAAAGCAAAAATAAAAACTTCTCAAAACAAAGTCACAAGTCGTTATAAAACTCAGCTAAAGAGTAAAAGATTGACTGGGCTTAAACCACAGAACTTTTTTGCACTATTCAAAGACGGTAACCACAAATTAAAAGAATTCTGGAGAAAACAAAGTCGGTTCTGGTCAGTTAAATGACATGCTCATTGAAGTTAACCATTAAAAAACGGATATGTTATCTCTTTATAGCAATCACACATTATTCGTATTATGGATGTCTATATAATCTTGTTCGATTTTGGAAACCTAAGCGAAACCTATTTTCATAGTATCCATTCAGTCAGTTTTGGTTAGTGATCTCAAGTGCACAAATTCCAAAAAATGTGGACTATTATTTTTTTGGCCGCTTTAACTTCAGTTTCAGGTGGTGGTTATTTTTATGATTTGAGCTATATGGAAGGTAGTCCTTGTTTAACATTTTCTGGAAAGCAAGGTTTATGTGTAAGGGCAACTGATTGTTATCAGCAATTTCAAAATCATTATCAGAAACGTATTTGTTTTTTTAATGGTGTAAGTGCTATTGTTTGTTGTTCAAAAAAACGTCTCCATTTTATTGAAGAAAATCGTCGTCCAACCACCACGAATATGGTAGAGAATAAAACTGAAAGGCGTGTAAGTGAACAAAGTTAGTGTTATTTTTTATTAATACTTTTTAAAATATTCACCGATTTGGAATTACTACACTAATTTAAAAAAAAATTATTGCATTTCAAGTGTTTGAACAATATATAAAAAATATATTTGGAAATGAAACAAATACAAATGCAACTAGAACACCTACTTTGCCCGGCGAATATCCTCATATGGTAAGAATAAAAATCTAAAAAAATTGCAAATTAGATTTGAAATTGAATGAAAATATTATTTCAATTTAATTCATATAAGAAATTTCTAAACGAAATCTAGATTATTGATTTCAATATGTTATTGTTGAGATAATCTTATGAACTTATAAGTAATTCAAAATTAATATTTCATAAAGATTATCAAAAAAACAGTACCCATATTTTAAGTATTGTATTTTACAAGTATTATTCATTTATGAAAAACAATCCAAAATAACTTGATTTCCCATTAATACACAATCAATTTTAATCTGTCTTAAATCCCAGATTTTTACGTTTCGTATTTTTGCATTCTTACAACAATTTTTAGTTAATTTAGTATATATTTATATGTGTACACGTATATATATTAGTTCAAATAATCAATTTTTGTTATTTATTATGTAAATTAAAAAAATTAATATTTTTTATCAACTATTATATCATTTATTTTAATTTTGAATGATGCAAATATTACTTATTTTTATAAATACTCATTGATAAGCTAACATATTTAAAATATATTTTTTTTATTGTTATCATTTCAAGTAACATTATTACTGAAATATATATTCAAAGCGCCACAACACTAGAGGCCAATATTTATTATTATACCAAAAACTACTTTTGATAATATGTGAAATTTTAATATCTATTTGGGAAACATTTAAAATAATTTTGGAATGAGTTCTTAATTCATAAAAATTCATTAATTATAATTAATTATTAGTTTATAGTAGAAAAGTAATGTATTATAATTTGAAAGGCCGCTCTTGGATTTCGGGAAAGTGATGGTACTATCGATTATAAATGTGGTGGCAGTCTTGTAAGTCACAACTTTATATTGACGGCGGCACATTGTAGTAATGTTCTTGGGTATTTATCAACAATTGCATAAATAGATTTATGTTATTACTTTTAATGTATATATAATTAAGAAAACCGCCAACAGTGGCTAGGATTGGTGATTTAAATTTGATGGTCAATGAGAACATAGTTGATCCACAGGACTTTGATGTCAAGAAAATTCATATTCATCCATCCTATAGCAATCGCTCCTATTATAATGATATTGCTCTTATTGAACTTAAGCAGATGGCACAGTAAGTAAACAATAACCTATTTAGAATTTTTTTATATAAACTAAAACATATTTTATAATATCGGATAAGATGTATTGGCACGAACTTATGTGTATATATATGTATAATAAAATTATTTTCTTAAACACAAGTTTCTCAGTGTTCGTCTATCCTGCATGCTTGTGGAATTCGGCAATTATACCTGATGAAGATGTGATCGCAATGGGTTATGGAACGAACAGTTTTGGAGGAATTCGAACCAATACTTTAACGGAACTAACTTTAAATATTATAAGCAATCGGGAATGTAATAACAGGTTGCCTAATTTAACAATGCTTCCACGAGGAATTATTGATACCCAATTGTGTGCATTTGATTTTAAACTGAACTTAGATACGTGTCAGGTATACCATAAATTTAAAACTTAACAAATATAAGAGCACCAAATTAATTTATGAATTTTTCTATTATTAAAGGGAGATTCTGGAGGACCACTGCAATTAAATATATTCTATGCAGAAAGACAATATTACCATATTGTTGGTGTAACATCTTTTGGTATTTTTTGTGGTGGTATATTTCCAGGTGTTTATACTCGTATATCATCTTACATTGATTGGATTGAACAAATTGTTTGGAGGGAACATTTTCCACAACATCATTAGTACATTTAAAATATATTATTTGTAATAAAATTGATAGAGGAGGTTTATTTTCACAAAATTTAATAACAATTATGATAATAATATACTAATAATTACAATATATTTTTTTTTGTTTTATTATTTACGAAAATTATAAATGCTCATTATTTAATTGAATCAAAAGCAATATTTTCAATCCAATTCAAATATGGATAAATTTTTGTATACACACCCGGGGCATCAGCTGCTGCACAAAATTTTCCAAACGATGTCAATCCTATAATATAATAAATGCATTTGTTGTCATTTAAAACAACTTGAATTGGACCACCGGAGTCACCATGACAAGTATCTCTTCCGCCTTCTAAATAGCCAGCGCAAAACTGTAGATCGATTATACCATTTGGAAGTTTTCGTTCGTTCTTATAAAATTCGTTACATTTTTGATTTGCAATTATATTAAGTGAAACTTTATGCAATTCTTCGGATTCGGGGCCAGCAAATTCAATACGACCCCAGCCGGTTGCTATAGCTTGACTAAAATTCAATTCAGGATCTTGCCATAAACAGGCCGGTCGAACAAATTTTGTTAATGTTGGTGGTTTTACTAACTTTAACAATGCAATATCATGATAATATGAGTTGGTGTTATAATTGGGATGTATAAAAATTCTCGCAATTATAATGTCCTGTGGCTGAGCTCCATCATCAGTTTTATATAAATTTTGATCTCCAAGTCTTACTATATCAGGTGGTTTTCTATATTTGAAAACAATATTGTTTATACTTTCAGTAGATATGTTTATCACCAAAATAGTACCCATTATTGTATGTACAATGAGCTGCTGTAATTACAAAATTTTCACTAATTAATGAACCACCACAAGCCCAATTGATTTTATTCGAAAATACTCTCCAACCTAGTTCAGCCTAGATATGATTATTTAATTGATTGAATACATCATTTATATTTTATACACATCTTTGCATAAAAAATTATAAAGTATTACCATGTGAGGAAATTCACCAGGTTTTGAAACCTCACCACCAACAATCAAAGCTGTTCTTCCACGAACACAATTCGTTACTTTCAAATGAAGTGTTGTCGGATTCATAATCAATGGTGAATAACTTATATTTTTTGTAAATATTTCACTGAATTCTGCACATTCTAAAAAAAAATTTTATTTATTATCTATGGTGTGTTATAAAATTAAAATAAGATCCGATGAATTAACTTTTAGCACTAATTCTTCCATTATTTCGATGAAATTTTCTGGTATTATTATTCTTTGTAAATAGAACTGGTTTTGTAGAACAGCATATAATAGGCATCATTTTATCAAATGCACAAATGTCAGGCTTAATTCGAAACATTTTAAAATGACGAATTGAATGCAGACAGTTTTTTGCTGGTAAACATACACCATCGGCTTTATCGTTACTACGTTTACATGGGAATCCAATCGAATTACTATTTTCAGCATCATCCATAAAATGAATATTATCATTATTTTGTACAGGTCTCGAAAAAAATGTTCTCTTATTTTCAATTTCATGTTTACTTTTATGGCCGATTTCGTCAAGAGTGTTTTCTTTCCCCTCGCCAACATCATTGTTAATAAATTCCGTTCGATGAAAATATATTCGAATTTTTGAATCAATTTCTTGCGATTTTACTAAAGAAACCAAAATAATAACTAATTACTCAAGAATTTAATACTACCTTTAAAGCAAGATGTAAAAAAAACTTGCCGACTAAATTTAGATGCAGTGTTATAAACAATATCAAAATAGGCTGACTAAGGTACATATCGATCGTACCACTTTCTCATATCCAACAGACTAACTATATTAACCGTTTTATATTCTAATTATAGACCTTTTTCCATAAATTATTTCCATTTTATAATCATTTAATTTGGCTGCAAAATTCTTAACTCGGTATAATTATTGCATATATATTGGCGTTATGCTATTTTCTTCACAAACAAATTGAATTGTATGAATTTGCATTTGAAAAATAGTTTCATTTATTATAAAATTACCAAAAATGCATTAAATTTCACTTAAAATATAATACATTAAATGACAAATTTTTCAATAAATCAATTATTTTATATTAAACAAATTAAACATAGCCATATAAATCCTACCCATTATTCAATAATATGATTTCTAGCTTATACCAGTAAAGTTTAAAAAGATTATAGTACCCGTTTCTTTCGATAATAGCAAATCAATTAGTTTTGTTATATATTCAATAAATATATATAGAACTGTATATTATACAATTGATATCCTTGATTTAAGAAAATATACAAGTAAATATAATAATAAACTTATTGTATTAATTATTAATTATAATCAAATTGTATATTAATTGTCATCCTTTTAAGTTAATTAAATTACACCAATATAAAAAAAAAGGTAATTAGTCATGAACAATTAAGTTTTTGATATGATATTATTTTACCTATTAAATAATTACAATCCTTACATTAGTTTTGAAAGTATCTAGAAAATTGTGTTCAGCTGTTCTGTTAGTTGTGATTGTGATTTGATACAGGTACGAGTATTAAACAAAAAATTCGATGATATCCAGAAAATTTTTGAAATTTTCAGCATATTGTGCGTATGGTCTTTTGCGTTTATTTGGTTTAGCACCTTTTACGTATAATAAAAAGAAATCAAAATTTGAAGTTTCTACCGTAAGCATTATACAAGGTGTTTGTGTAGTTACAATAATAGTTCTAACTTATCCAACATCGTATACATATATTACGGGTACACTAAACGAATCATTAGCGTCTATGAAGAATGTAAACGCTCCATTTGTTTTGTTAAATGTATTAATTTTAATTATAATGTATTTGACGCAAATTATTATCAGTTACGAATTAGTTAAAGGACTCAATTTTATAAAGCAGATTCATAAACCAATGACGGAATTTCTTCTCGATGATATCGAATCGTTTCGCCTCATTGTACTAGGATTTTGCACAAAATTATTTCTTCTACCATTTCTTATCGAAATGGTTATAATTGTAAGATCTTTTAAAATTGCTGAACATATTTCTGCTATGCATGTTATACATCTTATCAATGTGATGCTACCTGTTTTAATACGTTCAATAATTCCAACATGTTTGTTTGGTGGTCTTCTTATTAGTACATTGTTTGCACAGAAAATTAATGGAAAAGTTGCTACAATAATTGAAGAAGTGAATTTACTCGTGAAGCACGAGGAGGCATCTAATCTAAAGCATTACAATAAAGTGAAGCGATTTTGTGAGCTCAGTGATCGTTTGGATGAGCTGGCATACTATTACGGGTGGCTCTGTAAGATCACAAAAATTTTTATGAAACTAGGATCGGTACCATTACTGGTATCAATCCTCTTCAATTTTTATGTAATCATAATAGAACTATATCTGCAATATTTACTTATTGGAAATGCCTTACTTAAGAAAGAACGTTATCCTATATTCGATGTGCTAAGTGGATATTTCTTTGCTGCTTCAATTTTTGCTGAAGTATTTCTAGAAGCAAGTGCTGCTACAGCGAATGTTAATGAGGTAGGCTTCTTTTAAATAGTATACACGTATATAAATAAACCGATTTACTTTTGATTACATTATTACAAAAGATACAAGGAACTGGTGTTATACTGCATGGCGCTCTTCTCAGTAGTGTTGATGTGCGATTAAAACGTTCTATTGAAACCTTTTCATTAAATATACTACAACGTAACTATGAAATAACTATCTGCGGATTCTTCAATATGGACCAAACGCTAATACATGATGTAAGTAAATACAAAAAAATTGCCTTCAAAAATTTTTCACATAATTTTTTTACACTACTTAAATATATGTCATCACAGATATAATTAAATATATTACATTTGAGAAACTAGAAAAAATTACGAATTTAAAAAGTTATTTTCAACAAACTTTCCTTAAAAAAATTTATCGTAAACAAATTCTCCAAACACAAAAATGAATGCAAAAACATAATTTTTTTTATTAGACTTTAAATTTTCTTATAGGATAACGTTATATTTATATGGAACTAAAACTTTTCTTATTAATTATTATGTTTTGTTCTTTTCTCTTAATTTTCTCCTATTTTATAATTTATTTCCATTTACTATTTTCCTTTGATTTCTAAAATTAAACTACTTATTTAAATACAATTCATTATGAAGTGAAATAGATTTTTTTCTAAATACATAATTGATCAAAAAGAAGTTCCCCCATTTTTTTCTAGTACAATAGTTCCCCCATTTGACTGTTCGGCCAGTTGTGAACGAATTAAGTTCTATTATATTATTTTGGAAATATGTTTTCAACTAAATCAATTAATTTTTTTATTTATAATTTAATCTAATTTTTCTTTTTAGGCAGTTGCTTCATCAGCGGGCTTTTTATTATTACTGATACAGTTTGAATTAGCTGATCGATTTGCACATTTGGAAAATAAAAATTAATATGATATAAACAATTATTACTATTTATATTGTATATAATTGGAATCAATTTATTTCTTTGAATAATATAAAAATGAATAACGGTCGTATTATAATTTTTTAAAAATGTTTATAATAAATTTCATAAATATAATTTTTTAAATTTCATTTATATAAAATGTAAAATTAAATACAATAGTTATCAGGCAGAATAAGAAATATATTCATAAATTATTACGCATAAAATGGAATGTTTTATATCATAGAATATCAAAATTTCTTCCGTTTTAAATTAAATATTATTTGTTATTTTTACTGCAGACCAAATTGAAAAAATCTCTAATAAGAATATATTTGTTTATAAGATAACGTATTCCAAAAATAAGTTTCTTTTATAATCGCTACAAAACTTTGGCATCTCCAAGCACCTTCAGTTAATACAATAATTTAACAAAATAGCCGCAGAACGGCGTTGCAATAAGTAGATTCCATATTGGTGGGGCATCTTATATTAAAGAAACTCAAATCTAAGGGGGGGGGGGGGGATGGATTCAATTCATCTTTCGATTATAAAGTAATCGAAGGGGTTCTATGGGTTAGTATTTTTATATTATACGGAAGTAAAGGTGCCAATAAGTTGGTAAAAATACCTGATACTAGAAGAAATTGAAAACTATAGCCGCTTTTTCTGTAACTTTAGATTAATTAAATATTGTCAGTGCGCGCTGTCAAATCGTGAGAATGTGGTTCGTTTATTAGTTTTAAAATTATTATTTTTTTTTTTGATTTTCATAATATTGTATAATTTTGGAACTATTCTTATTTAGATTGCAAAAATTCAAATGCTTTCAATATTCTGTTCATGTAAAATATTAGTATAGTGATAGAGTTATCAAGCAATGAGTCATGTTATCATATATAAATAACATTTTTCATTGTAAATTTTATTTTAATTGTTAGTTTAATGGTGCATATCTTGGCGTCCCGTTAATTTTCATTTAAGTTTCAATAAAAAAATCTCTTGTTTATCCGCCGTTAAATAAATCTATTAAATTATACATTTTTAAATACAAGACGAGTACAGGATACCGATCAGATGGTGAAGAGAGTTTTAGGAAATATGTGGAGAACTTTTCATTTTGTATGGAAAATGTTTACGTTTAAAGCAAATCTTTTTTTATCCGTTTGGTCAAGCTTTTATAATTGAGATTATTTATTTGTACTACTTTAAGCAATCAAATTATATATATATGATAGAAATTCAATAAATTTTTATTAAGACATTTTTTTTCAAAATCAGATATTTTGTTTTGGTTAATGATGACATAAATTGTGACGTTTTATCACTTTTACTTGAATGTGTGTGTATTGAAGCCGTTGAATGTGTGTGTGTATTACAATTGTATGTTTTTGACACGATCGTACATGGTTGAACAGCGGTGTCGGCTACGATTGAAAATCACTAATTTATGCAATGACACTAGAAGATTGTCGTTTTATTTTTGATTAACTTTTATTTTGTTAGGACCGATGATCTACATTCTGAAAATTTTTAAGAAATTGGACCCACAGACACCATTTATTGAGCTTATCCAGAACAAAATGCATTTAAAAATAATAAAAATATTTTTACATACTGCTTTCGTATGCCAGGTATTTTATAGCGATTAATACAAAATACTTGTTATCTAATATAGCTCAGTTGTATAGGGTTTTCGAATAAGATTGATATGATTTCTTTTTTTAAAAAACACACTAATTGTTAAGGAAATTCAAAAGTTTTTTATTTAATGTGAAGTACAATCGATACAATTAAGTTCTGAATAAAACGTCATTCAAATGGCTTCCACGACTTCTTTTGCAGGAACGAATTCGATGAACCCAATTTTCGAGCACTTTTTCCACTAAATCAAGTCGTATGTCATGAATAGCACGTTCAATATTGACTTCTAAAACTTGAAGAGAGTCTGGTTTATTGCTAAAGACCAATGACTTCAAATAACCCCACAAGAAATAGTCTAATGGTGTTAAATCACAACTTCTTGGAGGCCATTCAATGTCACAATTTCTTGAAATAATCATATCTCCAAACTTTTCTCGCAATAATTCGGTTGTTGCACGTGCTGTGTGGAACCAGATGTTGTCAAGATCAACTTCTTCCAATTTCGGCCATAACAAAATAGTTACCATCGATCTATACCGCTCTCCATTGACAGTAACGGTGTTACCAGCTTCATTTCGAAAGAGTTACGGACCGATGATTCCACCAGACCAAAAACCACACCAGACTGTCAATTTAGGTAAATGTAATGGGTGTTCATGAATAATTTGTGGATTTTCTTCGCACCAGAATCGATAGTTTTCACTCAGATGAAAGTGAGCCTCATCGGAGAAGATGATTTTCTTTAAAAAATCGTTATCGTTTTCAAGTTGTTCCAAGACAAAATCAGCAAATTCACGACGTTTACGGTGGTCCAATGGCTTCAGTTCTTGAGTGATAACAATTTTATACGGATGCAAGCCCAAATCCTTTCCACACCAAACTGTCAATTTAAGTGAATGTAATGGATGCAAGCCCAAAAAACCACACCAAACTGTCAATTTAAGTGAATGTAATGGGTGTTCATGAATAATTTGTGGATTTTCTTCGCACCAGAATCGACAGTTTTGTTTATTTACCGCACCACTCAGATGAAAGTGAGCCTCATCGGAGAAGATGATTTATTGCAATTGGAGAACGATTATTTTGATAATAAAATTGAATAATTTGTAAACGTGATGAAATTGTAAACATTACTGAATACAATGAAAAGAAAGACGGATCATGACATATTACAAATGGCCGAAACGTCACTTAGAAATCGTATCACTCTTATTGGAAAACCCTATATTATGATTTGGAGAAACTTTTGCGGAAAGCAACTGGAATAAGTTCTTTTTTTTTTAATTTTCCCAATCTGATCTTTGATAATTTTTGATAAATATACTAAAATAAACACATATTTACATATATATATATATATATTAAAAATCAATAACGCATTTATATTCAATTTTATTGCAACAAATGCAAAAACAACCAGAATTCAAAATAATTACTTGCAAGTACACTAGGGGGCTTCGCCCCCTACTCGCTTCGCTCACCAACCCCCTGCCCTCCTACGATCCCCGGGGGCCCCTACGTCAAATATTCTACTTTTTTTCCCGCTCCATACAATCCTAACATAAATTTTTGCTTTTTGGCCTTTTTTTCATCTTTAGTCGCATGGTAATATTCGCGAGCAGCTTTTCTCTTTTTAGGTTTGTTATCGTTATAATTTTTCATTACATTTATAATCTCCCTTTTTCGATTTTTTGCATAAACACGCTTCCTCGCAGTATTCTTTTGAATACGCTTACGCTCTTTCATCTGCTCTTCACTCAAATTTAACTTTTTTCTACCCATGTCTATAAAATCCTTACATATCTAAATGACTACAAAAAAAATGACTTAAAAAAAACACACATATTGAAACAACAAAAACTCATACATACATCATAATAAAAGACTACAAAAAAAAAATTTTTTATATAATAGAGGAGGGATATTATACATAATAATTATTTATATATGTGTACGAAGTATTAGTATATATAAATATTGTTAATTGGCATTATTTTTTCAGCGAAAACATGGCTGACGATTTCAAAAGCTTCGTGTTGTAAGTAGCTAAAATATAAATACTATTTAAAATATTTCTAATCGGTTTTTTTTCGACGATCAATTTTTTAATTTAAATACAATTTTTGAACGATTTATTGAAATTTATTAGATTTTCGTTTAAATAATAGTATCTACACATATAATGCATACAGCATGTACATAATTGAACTTATAACTATTTATATAATAACGTATTAAAATAATATTGCATGAGAAATCAGTCAATAGGACATAAAAATCATGAAACTTATTGTAATTTTACTTTTTTTTCAAATAGCTATTTTGAATTTTTGTACATACATTATAATGAATATGAAATTATAAATTATTGTAGATTTGAAATAAAGACTTCTTAGTATGTACTCGTAATTTAATATAAAAGGTTGTTCGCTATTCCAAAATGAATGATTTTTTCTTATTAACTTTATAAAATGTATTACAAAAAATTACTCTAATAAATGAAAAGGAATATTTATAATACGAGTAGTATATTACTGATAAAATGTGAATATATATTTTCTCATGATATCCTGCATTTCATCTTAATATCATCTTTTGTACATTTTTTGTTTGTCATACCATTAGTTCAAATCATCTAAATCTAAATCCATAATTTACTTATAATCTATTAATTATATTTCACTCTTTAGAAATGCGTCCTCTCCAAATATGCCAAGTCAGGAAATCGATCTTGCCGTTTTGGATAACATTCCTGTTGAGGTATTTTAAATTTATTTTTTTAAAAATACCTATGTTAAATCAAATGAAATTATGATCTTGAAATGAAATATGTTATTTTGACCGATTTTGTACATAATTACACGTAGTTTAGTACGTATATTCGAAATACTGAATGCTGGAGTTACCGTATCCTTAACAAATTGATTGATACTAAAATATGTTTTTAGCATAAGTGTGCATATTGGAAATTCGCAATTCAATTTAAAATTATTATTCAGTTGTCATTTAATTCAAAAGAATGATTGGCTGCCAAGTAATTAAATAAGTTTTTAGGGATTTCGCAATTTTAAAAACCCAACCCCATTTATTATTGAACTATTTCATCAATTTAATTTGAAGCTTAACTATAACATTAATATAATTTCTTTCTCTGTCATAAGGAGAATTCTGCTCCGTATATGAATGAGGATTCCATCTTAAACTATGTAAGTTTTACATTGTATTATTTTAGATAAGAAGAACCGCCAGTGATTTAGAGTATCTTTTCAGCTTCCTAATACAACGGAATTTGAAAAATACGGTTGTCAACTGAAATTGGATGTGAAAAAATCTAATCATTACCTATATTCTTCAATATCTAAAAAAATATATGTCGGCTTGAATAACAACTTTTATATAACTGCTACATGGAAGAATGATATTCCACCAATAGGACAATTGAGACTACGAGCTCAGCTAATGTTTTTAACGGATTCAGGCGAACCAATAGAGGCATGTCCAAAACACATGCCAAAGGATAATAAAGGTAGTAGTAAAATGAATCTATTAATTTTAAATTTATATGACGTAAAAATACTGATATTTTTTAAATATAAGGTGTAGTAAAAAGTAGTCCATTATTTTGCCAATAGATGGCTTTAGGAGTTTGTATCTTCCGTTGTAAAAGTGCGATAGAGTTGCACTAGATGGCGTTAGAATGATAAGATTTTGTACTAAAAAAGCTTCTGATACAGTTTTGTGATTACTTGACTCAGTATTTTTTTAGCACGCGTCAAAGATGGACACCAACAAAGAGAAAATACGCCATATTTTACAGTTTTTCTTCGATAAAGGCGAAAACGCAAGCCAGGCAGCTGAAATGTGAATAGTGTTTATGGTCCTGATACTGTAACAGCCAATCACGCGCAATTTTGGTTTCGTCGATTCCGTTCCGGTAATTTTGATGTCAAAGATGCATCACGCTCTGGAAGGCCAATTGTCGAAAATGTCGATAAAATAATGGAAATCGTCGAGTCCGACCGTCACGTAAGCACTTCTTCTATTGCCCAGGAGCTAAACATTGCACAAAAAACCGTTTGGAACCACTTAAATAAGGCTGGATACAAAAAGAAGCTCGATGTATGGGTGCCACACGAGTTATCACAAAAAAACCTCATGGACCGAATTTCCATCTGCGATCCATTTCTGAAGCGGATGGTTACTGGTGATGAAAAGTGGGTCACATACGACAACGTCAAGCGACAACGGTCGTGTCAAATCGCGGTCACCCGGCGCAAACGGTGGTCAAGCCAGGATTGACAGCCAGGAAGGTTTTGCTGTGTGTTTGGTGGGACTGGCAGGGAATCATCTACTATGAGCTGCTCCCCTACGGCCGAACTCTTAATTCGGACCTATACTGTCAACAATTGGACCGTCTGAAAGAAGCAATCGCCCAGAAGCGGCCAGCTTTGGCCAATAGGAGAGGAATTGTGTTCTATCAGGACAATGCCAGGTAGCATACATCGATAGTGACTCGCCAGAAGTTCCGGGGCCTTGGTTGGGATGTTCTTATGCATCCACCTTATAGTCCGGACCTGGCACCAACTGATTACCACCTCTTCCTGTCTATGACGAATGATTTTGCAGGTGAAAAATTCGCCTCAAGAGAAGATTGTGAAAATCGACTGTCCCAGTTTTTTGCCAATAGGAACGAGGGTTTCTATGAGAGAGGCATTATGAAATTACCTCCAAAATTGCAACAAGTTATCGAACAAAACGGTGCATATTTGACCTAAATCGTATCATTCTATCTATGCTAAATAAAACCTTCAATTTAATGCAAAAATAATGGATTTCTTGTTACTACAACTTATATTATATAAATGTTAAATATTCGTCGATTTTCTTTTTATGTAAGCCAGTCTCGAAACCTAACAAATTGATTGAATATCATACAAGCCAGTCTTTTTTTTTAAGGGCAGTTGATAATAAACTGATTTGATAAGACAATCTTATATTTTGTCATTATATTAAATTTTTAAACAGTATTTTCCGTGGTTTTACACGATCGTCAAGAATGGTGTTCGACATCAATTGTTATCATTTCAAGTAACATTCGTACTGAAATGTGGTTTGTAAGCGGCACGACACTATAAGCCAATTGGTGACTAATTAAACCAGCGACACGCGATGCTCCCAAACGGTGATGTAGGTTCGATATTAATTTTCAATGATCGACTTATGTATGTATGTATGTATGTATGTATTGTTTTTTTTCGCGTTTGCAATAGACATAATTGATCTCGGTTTGTTTATATTTTTATATCGGTCAATTTCATTTTTGACCGTTGGTACGAATGCTATCAATAAAAGTAAACCTTCACTGTATATTCCAGACAGAACTAAAAGAGTGTGCATTAACCTTCATTCTTTAAACCAATTTTGTATTGTGTCCTATAAATTAGAACTGCCAAAAACGATCATATCTCAGTATTTTTAATACGCTTTTTATACGCGTCCAACAGAACAAAACAATGTATTGTATATAGTGTTTGATCTAGCGAAAAATAATAATTTTAAATAGTCGATTATACAACGCTTATAGTGATCCTATTGAAAATTAAATTGACAATTATGTATTTCCGATATTCATCTAATTAACTAGAGACAAGTGTTATTTATTAATTTATTTATGGATTTAAAATTCTAATAAAAACATTTTTCATTATTAAAATAAAATAATAAATAGGAGTAAATATACTTTTTATTAAATAAAAATTGTGTATCAACTACCTTTTGTATATGTTTTGTTATAATTTTAAGAAACATTCTTACTGAAATGTATATTCTAATTGTCACGACACTAAAGGCCATTTGGCGACAAAAGAAATCGGGATAAGGAAATTAAAGTAGAAATGGAAGAAAAAGTGGTTTTTGGGGAATTAGCGTAAGACTATGCCTCAGTGGGATTCAAGAACCTATGACCCCTTGGATGGGGAAAAAACCAACTACTTTTATCAGCATTTAAAGCGGAATTTTGTACATTTGTTTGGTAATTATTATGTTACCTTTTATAATTTTTAGATCCAACGACCGCGAAAAGAGTTTTAATATGTGGGAATCCTGATGCGAAATACATTATTAGTAATGGAAAAAAACCGCATTATTCTGTTTATATTCCTTTGGACGTTTTGAAGAACATATCCTTAATGTTGAAATGTTGCTGTCGTAATTCATGTTTTGCAAAGAAACAAATTGCAATAACTGTTACATTGGAGGATGACAGGTCTATAAGAATTAACTTCATAATTAATAAATAATATTCTTTTTTTATGTAATTTTAGGGAAGTTTATTGTAACAAAATAATGGAAATAAAAGTTTGTTCACAAATATTAAGAGATTTAATCTCCGATGAAAATAAAATGATGGAGGAAAACCGTGGACACGACAAAATTGAAAGCAATTTTGAATGTAGCAGAAGCAAAAAGAAACTTAAACGTGCCAACGAAAGCTCGAAAACGAATAATTATGATATACTGCAACACAAAGAACTATGCATAAGAATACCTCCTACACAAGCAGCTGAAGATGAAATTCTAGAATTAGCTAAAAAGCTGTGGGATAAATATTATTTGAAAAATAACAAATCACCATTGCTTTGACAATAAATATTTTCAACATATTTAGAAATAAGTACATTTTTTTCCATTTTTAGAATGATAGGTGGATTCCATGTTAGAATTATACGCAAATATGCGTATTAAATAGAAAATTCGTATTTATTTTATATAAAAGCCATTTTCTTTCCCATAAGATTTTTTTGAGTTATCGTTTAATTTTAATATTTTTTTACAAC
This sequence comes from Atherix ibis, assembly GCA_958298945.1. Lineage (NCBI taxonomy): Eukaryota > Metazoa > Arthropoda > Insecta > Diptera > Athericidae > Atherix > Atherix ibis. The sequence continues at coordinate 4,982,362 of OY282606.1, forward strand.
TATAAAAATGTGTGAACCCAACATTAATTTTGTTATTATTATTAATTCTCAATAATTAAATTGTGAACATTTTAAAAGTTCACAAATAACAGGAAGTAATCAAATCCATATAGTTTTAAATATTATAATAAATCTTATGAAATATGAAATATTGAGCATATGTACAGGGTGGACCATTTAAAAGTTGGATTTTAAAAAGTAAATAAAAAAAACTAGTGTATATTTTTTTTAATTTCCGGTTTTATTAGAAAGATTGAACTTTGAAATTTAAGAATGAAAAATAACTGCCACGGCTGGCCCTACAGTACCCCATTCGCTCGACCCAATTTTTCCAGTACATTTTCGATTGTCTGGGCCTGTATCTCTTCAATGGAAACTTTGATTTCGTGTTTCAAGGCCTCAATTGTCTCGAGATGGCTTGCGTAACATTTATCCTTAACGGCTCCCACAGAAAATAATCCAACGGGCTCAAATCACAGATCCGAGGCGACCAATTGACATCAGAATTCCGGCTGTTATTCAGTTTTCGAAAGCAGTGCCCAAAAGTTGGGTTGCTACGTTGGCTGTATGCCATTCTCTTCAACTTTTAGAAACAAAAATTCGTTGAGCATCTCACGATAGCGCTCACCATTGACCGTAACGGCGGCTCCTCATCGTTTCCGAAGAAAAACGGGCCAATGATGCCTCCAGTCCAAAATCCTCACCAAACCGTGACTAGTTGTAGATGCATCGGCTTTCCCATGGTGACGTATGGATTTTCTGAGCCCCAGATGCGACAATTTTGTTTGTTCACATACCCATCGAGGTGGAAATGGGCCTTATCCGAAAAGATGATTTTTCGGTAAAAATGCTCATCTTCGGCCAATTGATCTTAAGCCCATTGGGCAAACCGAAAACGCATCGGATGGTCATACGGCTTTAGTTGTTGGACTAATTGAACTTTGTAAGCTTTCATACCGAGGTCTTTGTGCAAAATTCTCAACAGAGAAGTGCGAGAAATGTTGAATTCCTGAGAACGGTGACGAGTTGATGTTGATGGATGATCACGGACATTTTCAGCAACTGCGGCAATATTTTCGGTCGTACGCACTGTATTAGAGCGGGAATTTGTCCACAAGTTGACGTGATGGCATTCGATCTTTGCTCATTTTTTTTTTAAATTTCTCACAGTTTGGGTTGAAGACTCAACATTTTGGAAGTAAGTTCTCAATATTTCCCAGTTTTCTTCAAACGTATGGATTACCATTTCGTAAAAACCAGACTTTCAACTAACAATCTGTCAATTCCTGATGACATTTAACACTCAAGTATTTCAAATAAATAGTGGTTCAAAATGCAACCGCTAGATGGACCACCGTATATATCTAGAGTAAGATGAATACTACAATAGAAGACGTACAAAATGCTAAAATTATAGATTGCCTGTCTAATTTGTTGGACTTTGTATTTCTTTCATTTGAATGATTTCGATACACACCATTAAATTGAAAATAAATTGGTTTACTTCAGTGTTTTATTTAATTTGGGCTGTAGGGATTTGTTGGGGCAACAAAAATAATGTGATACATTCGCGGTCGCAATTTATTTTGAAATCTCTAAATGCAGCAACATGTAATATTGAGCATATGTACAGGGTGGACCATTTAAAAGTTGGATTTTAAAAAGTAAATAAAAAAAACTAGTGTATATTTTTTTTAATTTCCGGTTTTATTAGAAAGATTGAACTTTGAAATTTAAGAATGAAAAATAACTGCCACGGCTGGCCCTACAGTACCCCATTCGCTCGACCCAATTTTTCCAGTACATTTTCGATTGTCTGGGCCTGTATCTCTTCAATGGAAACTTTGATTTCGTGTTTCAAGGCATCAATTGTCTCGGGATGGCTTGCGTAACATTTATCCTTAACGGCTCCCACAGAAAATAATCCAACGGGCTCAAATCACAGATCCGAGGCGACCAATTGACATCAGAATTCCGGCTGTTATTCAGTTTTCGAAAGCAGTGCCCAAAAGTTGGGTTGCTACGTTGGCTGTATGCCATTCTCTTCAACTTTTAGAAACAAAAATTCGTTGAGCATCTCACGATAGCGCTCACCATTGACCGTAACGGCGGCTCCTCATCGTTTCCGAAGAAAAACGGGCCAATGATGCCTCCAGTCCAAAATCCTCACCAAACCGTGACTAGTTGTAGATGCATCGGCTTTCCCATGGTGACGTATGGATTTTCTGAGCCCCAGATGCGACAATTTTGTTTGTTCACATACCCATCGAGGTGGAACTGGGCCTTATCCGAAAAGATGATTTTTCGGTAAAAATGCTCATCTTCGGCCAATTGATCTTAAGCCCATTGGGCAAACCGAAAACGCATCGGATGGTCATACGGCTTTAGTTGTTGGACTAATTGAACTTTGTAAGCTTTCATACCGAGGTCTTTGTGCAAAATTCTCAACAGAGAAGTGCGAGAAATGTTGAATTCCTGAGAACGGTGACGAGTTGATGTTGATGGATGATCACGGACATTTTCAGCAACTGCGGCAATATTTTCGGTCGTACGCACTGTATTAGAGCGGGAATTTGTCCACAAGTTGACGTGATGGCATTCGATCTTTGCTCATTTTTTTTTTAAATTTCTCACAGTTTGGGTTGAAGACTCAACATTTTGGAAGTAAGTTCTCAATATTTCCCAGTTTTCTTCAAACGTATGGATTACCATTTCGTAAAAACCAGACTTTCAACTAACAATCTGTCAATTCCTGATGACATTTAACACTCAAGTATTTCAAATAAATAGTGGTTCAAAATGCAACCGCTAGATGGACCACCGTATATATCTAGAGTAAGATGAATACTACAATAGAAGACGTACAAAATGCTAAAATTATAGATTGCCTGTCTAATTTGTTGGACTTTGTATTTCTTTCATTTGAATGATTTCGATACACACCATTAAATTGAAAATAAATTGGTTTACTTCAGTGTTTTATTTAATTTGGGCTGTAGGGATTTGTTGGGGCAACAAAAATAATGTGATACATTCGCGGTCGCAATTTATTTTGAAATCTCTAAATGCAGCAACATGTAATATTGAGCATATGTACAGGGTGGACCATTTAAAAGTTGGATTTTAAAAAGTAAATAAAAAAAACTAGTGTATATTTTTTTTAATTTCCGGTTTTATTAGAAAGATTGAACTTTGAAATTTAAGAATGAAAAATAACTGCCACGGCTGGCCCTACAGTACCCCATTCGCTCGACCCAATTTTTCCAGTACATTTTCGATTGTCTGGGCCTGTATCTCTTCAATGGAAACTTTGATTTCGTGTTTCAAGGCCTCAATTGTCTCGGGATGGCTTGCGTAACATTTATCCTTAACGGCTCCCACAGAAAATAATCCAACGGGCTCAAATCACAGATCCGAGGCGACCAATTGACATCAGAATTCCGGCTGTTATTCAGTTTTCGAAAGCAGTGCCCAAAAGTTGGGTTGCTACGTTGGCTGTATGCCATTCTCTTCAACTTTTAGAAACAAAAATTCGTTGAGCATCTCACGATAGCGCTCACCATTGACCGTAACGGCGGCTCCTCATCGTTTCCGAAGAAAAACGGGCCAATGATGCCTCCAGTCCAAAATCCTCACCAAACCGTGACTAGTTGTAGATGCATCGGCTTTCCCATGGTGACGTATGGATTTTCTGAGCCCCAGATGCGACAATTTTGTTTGTTCACATACCCATCGAGGTGGAAATGGGCCTTATCCGAAAAGATGATTTTTCGGTAAAAATGCTCATCTTCGGCCAATTGATCTTAAGCCCATTGGGCAAACCGAAAACGCATCGGATGGTCATACGGCTTTAGTTGTTGGACTAATTGAACTTTGTAAGCTTTCATACCGAGGTCTTTGTGCAAAATTCTCAACAGAGAAGTGCGAGAAATGTTGAATTCCTGAGAACGGTGACGAGTTGATGTTGATGGATGATCACGGACATTTTCAGCAACTGCGGCAATATTTTCGGTCGTACGCACTGTATTAGAGCGGGAATTTGTCCACAAGTTGACGTGATGGCATTCGATCTTTGCTCATTTTTTTTTTAAATTTCTCACAGTTTGGGTTGAAGACTCAACATTTTGGAAGTAAGTTCTCAATATTTCCCAGTTTTCTTCAAACGTATGGATTACCATTTCGTAAAAACCAGACTTTCAACTAACAATCTGTCAATTCCTGATGACATTTAACACTCAAGTATTTCAAATAAATAGTGGTTCAAAATGCAACCGCTAGATGGACCACCGTATATATCTAGAGTAAGATGAATACTACAATAGAAGACGTACAAAATGCTAAAATTATAGATTGCCTGTCTAATTTGTTGGACTTTGTATTTCTTTCATTTGAATGATTTCGATACACACCATTAAATTGAAAATAAATTGGTTTACTTCAGTGTTTTATTTAATTTGGGCTGTAGGGATTTGTTGGGGCAACAAAAATAATGTGATACATTCGCGGTCGCAATTTATTTTGAAATCTCTAAATGCAGCAACATGTTATTAGTCAATGTTTGTCTACTACATGGTAGATGGAGCTTTAAACGATAACAAAGAAATTTCAAAGTTATTTCATAAATTCTTTATAAGATAATTACAATAAATGTTTAAAACTATGCTTGATAATTTATGAAATATTTACAATTATAATTAATTACTCTGCATAAAGATGTGGTTAAAAATCGTTTTATCTTTATTGTGATGTTATAGTCAATTTCGACATTGTCTAAACGCAGCATTTTCCAGCTACTAATGTGAACTGTCATTCATATCGTATGATAAAAGAGAAGTGAACATGTTTCAACAAGTTTTTAAGTTGCGGTGTTAAATTTATTATTGTTGTACAAGTTCATAGTGAAGGTATTCCCAATTTCCCTGCATAAAATAAATAAGTTCTTCATGGTAAACTGAAAAAGATATTTTGATTGTACATCAGTTAACTATAATTAAAAAAATATTAATGTGAGAAATTTGTAAGTGTTTACAAAGTGTGTAGTTTTGCAAAATCAGTGAGCATCAGGTAGTTTCTATTTCTCAGCAATTTCCTATTTGCAAAATGTAATTTTTCTTACAATATAATTTTGCTTATTTTCATATGGTGTTTGCCGATAACAGACCTACTTGAATATTGTCTATAATTCGAATATTATTCTGTGCAATTTATCATAATATAAAAGAATTCACTCTTATCAACTAGATCAACTGGAGTTAAATACAAACAGGTAAGTTATATTATTAACACAAACAAATTTAATTTGAACTTGATTTTATCTAGTGGCAAAGTTACTAAAAATGATATTGCTTGTATTTTTCAAAAATACTTAAATTTTATTTTAAGCTAAGATTTCTATAAATGTTTTTTTATTTTGTTTTTACAGAAAATGTGTTCAAATTTTTCAAGCAACATTGAATATGAAACGAATCCGTAAGTAACAAAATTCGATACTATACACTGATGTGCCAATGTATTTTTTACCTTATTATATTTAAGATACTTGTTTATATAATTTGATAAATGCATTAAGTTAAAAGTTAACCATATACAGGAATTTTAAAAATTCTTGTATGTGATATAAATCAATTTACAAACATTGGAAAAACGAGTGCTCGTTTCATGTTTGTAAATTGTTTTTTTATTTCATAAACTATTTTTATTTCATCAGCTTTTAACGTATTTTAATGTTCGTGAATTGCATATACAAATTTCTTATATTAACCCCGTAGGAAATATTTTGGTATGTCGGTGTATGGATTTAAAGTACTATAGCTAATAACATGGAAATTATTGAATATTTTTTCTAATGGTTCTTTCTTTCAATTAAAATATATTTTCAAAGTCAAAAATTATGCATATTCTTTACAAAAAGTAAATCAAATTTTCATATTTTATATAATATACAATAATTTTATAAAAGTTTCTATTCAACAATTCCAGGGAGGAGATGACTCAATATATATATAGTGGTCTTAAGTAAGTATTTATTATATTAAATGGAAATACTTTTAATAGCTTATTTATTTGCTTTTAATTTATCCATATTTATAAAAATAATATAAGTTATCGAATTTTTTAATATTAAATTTAATTGCAGTTCATTTAAATGCTGTTTGTTATTGTTCAATTTCCCAACAACAAAAAATTTCCTAGTATGAACATCAGTTCTAGTGTCTAAAGTCATTATAATTACTAAACATAATAAAAAAAAACAATTCTAATTGAATTTTTTGAAGAAAACTTTTTGAAAATCTAATAATATTTATGATATTTTTCAGAGACCCCATTTCTGTTTATCAATCAAGTTCACAATTGGTAGCTTTGTTTAACGGAGAATTGCTGAAGGTTAGCAAATAATTTGACATGTTAAATAAATTATTATTAACTTATATTATTGTTATATCAAATAGAATTCTCAGGAATACGTTAATTTAGATGTAAACGATGTTGATATTGATGTAAGTATTTTTTATTTATTATTAAAGTTTTTTATTTAATCGATAAAATAAATAACATATAATTTTTATTGTTTTTACATTTATAAGTTACCTGAAGCTGACGTTGGCATGGATAAATATGAGGTAAATATTCGCACTAAACTCAGTTAAAACGACTACCAAATGTATTTGTAAATCTAATATTTCAAAAAAAATATGTGTGTTAGGAACAAAATTTTTCACATTGAAGTTGTTTCGTGAAATTTTACGAAAAGCTTACATCTGTACTGTATATAAATATAACAGTACATTTAACAGTTTGATATATTTTTAAAAAAGTTTTTCTCAATTATTATGTTAACTAACATTCCTTAGTTAATATTAAATTAGATAGATTTAAATATATTTTTATGTTGTTTAATATAAAAATATATTCCATTATTATTATTTTGATACTATCTATTATAATTTTTTTTAAATAGAATTCACAGACTATCCTGAATAACCATGCTGAGATGTACGTTGACAAAAATGTAAACATAACGGTTTCAAACACCAAAGCTAACATAAACAGAGAAATTCATGTATGTTTTTTTTAAAAATATTTTTTTTTATTATCCTACTTAAGTAAAAAACATTTTAATTTTTGTAGACGTCTCAGTCATTTCCCTCTGTTGAAGAATTTCAAAAGGACGGTAACAAATTACAATTAGATGTGGTGCCTAATAAACCATGTCTATTTTCAACAAAACTTAAAAAAATTTTTGTTAAACCGGACACTGGCTTTTATATAAACGCTTTATATAATGGGCCAATGAGTAATCTTATTTTACGGGCAATGCTTGTTTATCCAAGTGATCCGGGATTACCAGTATCACGTTGTGAAAATCATAAACAAAAAGATCTAAAAGCAAGTAAGTTTTGTTTGGCTTTATTTTGTATAAAATTCTAAAAAAAACTGTCTGAGTTTGCATTATTGGAAGCTATATTTAATTATAACATTTTCTCTCAATTTATTTATTTATTTTGTTTTTGATCTGCCAGTTGATACAAAAAATGGTATATAAGGTTTTATAAGTTTTTTTTTTTATCAATCGATGCATTGATATTATTTAATTCTTTAATTTTTTAGGCGTTAGTATACAAAATGTTGTCAGAAAAGTACGGAATTGCTTCATTTGAAAATACACAATATTGAGTTTTTAAAATAACTTCGGTGGAGCTCTTGACTGAGACTCTTTGATAGTGGGTAATAGTTCATTAAAATGAAATATTAATGTTGGAATTAATATCGAATTAAATGTTAAAATAAAAGAAATTGCACAATCCCATTCACGCGCAAAGTGCTTGAGTAATCGCGCATAGATTACACTGTCAGACGCGCAAAAAAAGGGATTTTTTTTTTACAATATAATATACCACATTAAATATAGTATCAATAGTGCAAGATATAATATTTGTTGTTATATAACAAAAGAACATTTAAAAAAAAACCATGTATTGTAGATAAGGAAAGTGCAGAATTGGCTGAGAAGGTATTAAGAATTGAAAATTCTGATGCAGAATACGCTGGTTTTGCTGATGGGAAAAGTGTATCAGATCGTATGTCTGTCTATATTCCTTTGAACACTTCCAAAGAGATGTCGATTAAGATGATATGTTGTTGTCAAAACTCTTGCCTCGGCCGAAAACCAACAGCAATCATTTTCACTATGGAAGATAAAGAGTAAGTAAGAAGCTATTTTTAAAAATAGCACGCAAATAATTATCTTTTATATGTAATAATTATATTCTTTTTGTCATTTATAGTGGATGCGTTTATTGTAAAGAAATTATTAATATAAAAATATGTGCATGTCCTAGTAGGGATAAGGATAATGAGGAAAATGATAATAAGAAAAAACGATTATGCTCAAGTAAGTATCATTAATATTGAAAAGATTTTCCTCAAATTGTAAATAGTCTATTGTTAGTAAAATTTCGGAAAAGTCATTATGTTTTTAAAAATGTTTACTAAGCAAGCAAAATTTTAGAGCCAATCAAAGAGGGGAAGGTGATGAAAAAACCTAAATATGTCGTTAACAAATTGCAATCTATTAAAAAAGAGCCTAACATGGAGGAATTGTATGAAATAATCCCAGTAAAAATACCTCGAACACCCGAAGCTAGGCGTGCTATTAGAGAATGTGCTGCCAAGGAATGGTGTTACTTTTATACTGAGATAAACTCATCGGCCGAAGTTGATCAAATGCGAAGAGAATCAGTTATGGAATCAAAACAAAGTATACTATTGATTTTTCATATATAAAAAAAAATGAAATTAAGTATTTTCTTTTAAATTCAGATGATCTTCAATGAAATAAATACCTTGGCCATCGTTTTGTTTTATTTTTGTATATTTATATCAATTTATATCATTCAATAATTATTTTGCATAATGCATTTTCTGTATTTTATTTTTATAAAAATATGTATGTCTTATTGGTTATTATTAATACAAACATTAAATATAAACTTTTTTTTTTTTATAAAAGTCTTTTTAAATTGAATGATGATCTATTTAGATTTCTGGTACTATTAGTATAATTTTTTTTGTAGTAGTTATTTTTTGCACCATTAATATACATAAGTATAGAATATACAAATGGAAACGTTTTTTTAAAAATAACTTCAGACATCTTGGCTATATTTATTTCAAAATATCTCCAATCTAATATATAAAAGTCAAAATATGTATGTTCGTTCGTTCGTTAGTCCACAATTCTTCTCTACGTCACTACAATACTTTTCTGAAATACCAGGCGCTCATACAAAATGCAAAACCGTGTTCTCTTTTCTACGCTGTCTTTTCTCCTCACCCCTCACCTTATTCCTCATTGCTAGACCGTGTCGTGCCCGTGTCGTGACAGCCTTAGAAGAGTAGAGTAGTATAAGTATTAGAAATGTGTCATGGTTGAGTAAACAAATGGCTGGATCTAAGGCTGTGGAAGTAAGCGCTGGGTACGTGATGATTTTGTTTCTGATTTTCTGACTTTTTTATGAATGCCTGGTACTTCAGAAATGAAAATGAACTTCTAGAAAATTTAAAAAAACTCTGTAAAATTGGAAAATATGAAAGTCTTCTTAAATGTTTAATGAGAGTCCATAAACTTCTACAAAATTTAAGGAAACTCTGGAAAATTGGAAAATATGAAAATCTTCTTAAATGTTTAATGAGAGTCCAGAAACTTCTAGAAAATTTAAGTAAACACAGGAAAATTCGAAAATATGAAAATCTTCTAGAATGCTTCTTGAAAGTCTGGAAACTTCTAGAAAATTTAAGGAAACTCTGGAAAATTCGAATATATTTAAGTCTTCTAAAATGCTTCATGAAATTCTGGAAACTTCTTGAAAGTTTAAGAAAACTCTAGAAAATTCGAATATTTTAAAAAATTGTATAAAAAGCCGCGAAGTGCCGAAAAATGTTCATTAGCAAATCGCAAGTTTTGAAATTGAAAGTGAAGTGAAAATTAATTTAAAACGTGTTCAAGACCAAAAACTTCCGAACAGCGTGAGCTGCGGCTGGAAAAAGAAGTTATTTTATAAGTTACCCGTTACCCGGGCAACGTCGGGTACTGATCAGCTAGTATGTAATAAAATAATCAATACCAAGTCGCTATGGTTAACTATCTCATTCTAATTTTCAAATTATTAAATAACTTTTGTGATGGGTATTTTATATACAAAACTAGGTTTTGACGGAGTCACATAATTTCATAAACAATTAACTCCTAAAACCTTGCGTAACCATAGGTAGGCATTAACTAAGATTGTTAGACATTACCTCACATTTGGAATACTCGTATTTAATCTTGCATTTCGTGTAAATCTGAAAGGCACACCAAATCAAATGAATCATTATAAGCTGCTAGATGAAGATCTGTTATAAGTAAATCCGGGTTATTAATAAATCTTTACATCAAATCAAGAATATTGACACTTTTACCTCTAATGCGTTACTACGATTATACAAACCGAGTTTCATTGATTTTGTATATGATAAGAGGAATAATCAAATTTGAATTGATACTTTGATCTTCAGTCGCATGTAGATGACTTAGAAAATGCGTAATTTATAGTAATTTTAAACGATATTTATATATAGTAACTAGATACCCGTTTGAGTGTCAGGTCTTATCGAAAAAGGATTGTCGGAAATTTCGAACAGTTAATTGAGTGCGAAAGAAACCAAGCTGTTCCTTTTTTTTGTGTCGAAAAATGCCAATTGTCATAAGTAACGGTACTATTAACTATTTCAAGTTTTTCTTCAATGAAAATGATTGAGAATGGAACAACAAAATACAAATAGGATGTGTTTTTTAAGGGATTACTACTTGGTGTATTCTGAGTAATAAATAATTTGGAACTTTTTCCAAATAAGTGTGAAACAACGCTGTACCACCTGTAGTAATGTTTTTTTTTATTGATAAAGTATGTATTCAAAAGTGACTGATATTACCAATATTGAAGTATTTAACTTTCAACTTGAACATTTTACTTTTATAATAAATTGTTTTTGAGCTAAAAGAAAATTTTTGTTTGTTTAAAAAATTATAAACGCTATAAACCTTTAGTGCAAGTTTGGGTATAACCAATTTATGAAATATTTCAACGACCGTTAAACAAGGAATAAAATTTATTTTATTTAACAGCTGAATTAAGTTTTTTGCTTAAACACATTGATCAAAAATTAAATTCTAATCAATTTTTATATAAAAAAAAATTGAAAATAAATCAATTTGTTTTTTAAAATATGCTCTGAAAGAAAAGTTAACACGATTGCCTACAGAGAGTATTTTTATTAATTTGAAAATAACTTCTAATTTAATTTATAAAATGTACTGAGCATTTTTATTACGTTTTTAGTACAGGGTTGTCCGGGAAGTAATTTCGTTTTTTTTTTATAAAAATGAAAGACGATTTTCTTATAGTGAATTAATATTTTATCAATTAAATATTGTCCAGTCTGATCCAATACCCCTTTGCCATCTTTCTGGCAGTAGCATGATTCCATGCTCATAAAATTTTTGTTCTTTGCTGGAAAAAAACTGATCGAAGTGATTTTTGACCTCCTCATTTGACTTGAACGTTTTACCGTCTAAAATTTCTTGTAGAGACTGGAACAAATGATAATCGGAAGGTGCTAGGTCTGGAGATTATGGTGGGTATAACAGTATATCCCATCCAAGATCTAAAAGCTTTTGCCGAATGGTCAAATTTGTATGTAGTTTTGCGTTATCCTGTTGGAGCACTATACCTTTCCTATTGACCAATTCTGGCCTTTTTTCTTTAAGTGAATCATTCAATTTGTCCAACTGATGACAGTACACTTCATAATTGTTCGTTGTGTTGCTCGGCAGAAGCTCAAAGTAAACGATTCCTTTGAAATCCCACCAAACATATGTCGAGCTTTGAGATTAAACCTAGTCGTTTCAAATGATCATGAACGGTCGATTTTGATAAATTTAACTTCTCAGCGATCTAACGAGTTGTTATTCGCCGGTTTGCATCAATTAATACCTTTATTGTGTCTTCATCAGCTTCAACTGGCCTTCCAGAACGGATCGAAATTTTGCAAACCAGTTTTGGCACTGCCGCTCACTTAACACATCTTCTCCATACACATCGGATAATTTTTTTCTTGCTTGAACAGCATTTTTATCTTTTCTATAGTAAAAAAGTAAAATATACCGAAAATGGTGTTTTTCACTTTCCATATTTAAAAGGGTATCAACCAAAAACTACTTGCTATGTCAACTGTCAAAATACATATGATTATGCGGCTTAACTGTGCAGTTGGTTGTGAAAAAATAAAATTTAATCCTCTGTTGGGAAAAAACGAAATTACTTTCCGAACAACCCTATATAAGTGAAATTAACATACATACGGGCAACATCATTCCAATGAATGCAATACTATCATCGGAAGGTATTTTAGCATTCATATTACGAGTACTTTAGATTTCATAAAAATAATGATATTAAGGTAAAGAAATAGTTACACAAAATTCTTCGGATCGATACGATGATTATATATAGTGTGAATAATACAGAGCAATTGCCACGGAAATTGGAATGGCGATATTAAAATGTCTACTTGAAATGTGTAAGTGATTTCTTATCGTTACAGTAATTACTCCGTTTCGTAAAAATACTTTCTAAAATAAATCCATTAATTTTCTTTTACAACAATTTTTTAACTATATGCAAGTATTTGAAATAATAGTTTATATTGGTCTCATATCACAGATAAAAAATGTTTCATTTATCGAACCTTATAGTTGTATTGTGCATAAACTGAAAATAAATAACATTTTGAATCGTTGAACATATGTATGTACGAATATACAACATAAACATACTGCTATATTATATATTATTAAATCGACTGATGCAATTTAATTTTGAACAGCAACTGCACGTGCGTTATAAATATTCCTATAAGCGTAAGTCAAAGGTTTTTGCGTATTTTTTTACGGAATCCACTTCTAACGGATGCCAAATGCAATAAGGGCTTGCTGGATATTATTCGCATGTGCACATTTAAAATTTTCTAGCCATATGGGCTGTGCGGTGACATTTTTTATTCACTACACTGCCATTTGTAGTTATGAAAACGTAAAAAATTTCAGAGATTTTATGTACTATATTAGGATAGGGCATGATCATCGCAGACATATTTTTATTATAATGAAATTTTATGAATATATAGCATCCATCCATTCAGTTTATTCAACTGTTAAAGTTGTAACAAAAAAGGGAAATTATAAGAAAAGCAGTTCGAAAAGATAGACTATCCAAGCTGTATTAGAAATAATCTGAAAAAATTAAACAAACTGTTTTCTTTTTACAATTTTCTTCTAATGCAAAGTGACGCTGTTTTTTCATCAATTTTAATAGGGTATTGACCTGACTATAAATGTCGCTAATCATGTGGTAGATAATTTTTGTTATTGTAAACATTTCCATAATAATAAAATGTTTATTGTTTATTCAGAAATTGCACATGATTAAGTGTACGACTACAAAAGGTAAGATCACAATATATTATTTTTTTGTTTAGCCCAGTATAGAAAACGTAATATGTGAAATTTTGTAGAACGGTATATGACATACGAGAAAAATATTAATTAACCACTTTAAAGTAGCACACACAGTACGCGTAACAGGAACCTTTAAATCGACTATCACCCCAAAAGGTTAAAAGAAATTTGATGCTTTAAATTAAGTGTAACGTTACGTTATATGAATGAATGCATGTACATTTAAATATGTGCATATGAGAACGAATGGAAGTGTATGTCATATACTATATGTATGGTAGAAATTTAAGAAATGTTTTATTGTTTTTGATTTTTGATTTAAATTTTACTGACATGTTAATGAAAATGTCAACAAAATTTGATTACATAATGTCAATCAGTACAATTTTTAATTGAATTTGAGTCCCAAAAGGGTTACTGAACTTAAAATTTCAAACAACAAAAAACTCTTGCATGAATCGAATTTATAATGTTGTGACTACATTTAATTATGGTATTCGTATTTTCATAATATAATTTAAGATTTTTATTTTAATATTTTGTGAAATATCATTTTGTATTATTGAAAAGTTGAATTTTCTTTTAGAACCATTATTAATTAAATGAAAATATATTTTCTTGTCGGATTAATTATCTATTTTTTTGGGAACACAATTATTATTTAAAGCAAAAACAATTATAAAACAAACTAAAATATACTCGTATATTAAATTGTATCCTTGTCGTTTTCTTATAACTAATGGATTTTTTTTTAAAATAATATGTTGAAAATAAAAATACTATACATAAAAAATTTAAAAAAAAGAAGAAAAAACATGATGGTTTCGTCACTATTAAACATTTTTGTTCGCTCTTGAATTTCTGGATGCGTTTAAATTAAATAAAGGGTTTTCGAATAAGAGTGATATGATTTCTTTTCAAAAAAAAAAAACACACTAATTGTTTTTTATTTAATGTGAAGTACAATCGATACAATTAAGTTCTGAATAAAACGTCATTCAAATGGCCTCCACGACTTCTTTTGCAGGAACGAATTCTATGAACCCAATTTTCGAGCACTTTTTTCACTAAATCAAGTCGTATGGCATGTTCAATATTGACTTCTAAAGCTTGAAGAGAGTCTGGTTTATTGCTAAAGACCAATAACTTCAAATAACCCCACAAGAAATAGTCGAATGGTGTTGAATCATAACTTCTTGGAGGCCATTCAATGTCACAATTTCTTGAAATAATCGAATCTCCAAACTTTTCTCGCAATAATTCGGTTATTGCACGTGCTGTGTGACACGTAGTCCCGTCTTGTTGGAACCAGATGTTGTCAAGATCAACTTCTTCCAATTTCGGCCATAAAAAGTTCGTTATCATCGATCTATACCACTCTCCATTGACAGTAACGGTGTTACCAGCTTCATTTCGAACGAAGTACGGACCGATGATTCCACCAGACCAAAAACCACACCAAACTGTCAATTTAGGTGAATGTAATGGGTGTTCATGAATAATTTGTGGATTTTCTTCGCACCAGAATCGACAGTTTTGTTTATTTACCGCACTACTCAGATGAAAGTCAGCTTCAAAAAGCGCACGAAAAGTTGCAATTGGAGAACGATTATTTTGATAATAAAATTGAATAATTTGTAACCGTTGTTCTTTCGTATATCTCTCCATTATGAAATTTTAAACATTACAAATATACAATGAAAAAAATGACAGATCATGACATATTACAAATGGCCGAAACGTCACTTAGAAATCATATCACTCTTATTGGAAAACCCTATAGAAGCTATTTTACAGTTTCTATTCCTACTGGTATTGCAGATATAATAAGGTTAAAAGTTTCTTGCTTTAAATAAAAAACGTTAACGAAATAATAGAAATGCTTTAAAATATTATACATAGATCATAAGTAATATATACATCATAAAAAAAAAAATTCTTATAATACAATAATCCTAGAATGATCAGTTTGCCTTTTCTATATATAGTAATAAGATATTAATCTACAGAATGATTGTTATATTAGTGAAATATAAGAGACAATGTACATTCCATAGCATTTTATGGCTATGCGATTTATATAAATGAACATATATACTAATGGTTATAAGATATTTAACTACTTAAAATACAGACTAAAGATAAAAATACGTTTGCTTCAATAACTTCTTTAAATAATCATATCATATTTTTAAAGCTACTACTATTTAAAATGAAATATATTGAGAAAAACATAAATCTGAAAATTTATGAAAAAAATATAGAAATGGTTCTTCTTGAAAAATGTCATTTTCATTTTCTAGCAAAGGATTTAAATGGGAATAAGCTGAAAGTAAAAAGCATCCAATTCTACAGTTTTTTATACGATTACTTGTTTAAGGTCAACAGTTGAATAGTATATTTTTAGATGATGAACCTGGGGGTCCTATCGTTTAGTTTCGAGAACACTTGCACCGTAATTGTGTGGCCCTTATATGATGATACATATATATTTTTAATAGCCACCGTTAGCTAACGATAAAGGGTAAAAAAACCATACCCATCTTGAGGTCTCTATCACTTATGTTTATATACATAAGTATTAAACATGCACATTCGAACGTAATTTCCATAATGTAGTTTTCATTTTTCAGTAGATTTTATTGAGGCATTACAAAATTTACCCTTCTTTTTGCTCTTATATCTGTCTTCGTAATTTTTCATTATTAATGAATTTGCTCAACCAAGTTAAATGCCCCAAGCGGGAGAATATTATAAACTCCAACAATTGTATTTGCAATAATCAAATACAAGTTGTTCGGTAATCTGGAAAGCTAAGTATTTTATTGAAGCGAACAAGCAGTAAAGGGACTGCTTAAATCACTGAACATGACAGATGAAATGAATGGAAAGGGGATCTGTGTTTACAATAATATCGTGCGACACAACTGCACAATGTACTTATTCGCCCTCATATCAATACTACGTTTTTAACACTATTTATAGATGATAGAAAGGCAATAAAAAAATCCATAATATAAGTTTTTGCAGACGTTTTTGCAGCAAGGCAATGGCCAAGTAATATCAAGGAGGTAAATTGTCTGTCTTTGCTTGTGTACTTGTGCTGTACACAAGCCAGAAAGACCATGTGGAAATTCTGTATCTAAATTGTGTAGAAAGAATTCTTTGAAAATCGCACGTTTGCAGATTTTACTCTACCTTCTTCCATCAAAAAGGTTTATATTCCGATGTGCATAAGATAACACATAATTTTCAACCAGTACGTACATACCATATGTGTATATGTCTATTGCAACGCATTAAATGCTAAGTGCTACTATATATGGCAAGAGTGCACTTTCTTCAGAAAAATTGTTTTGTTTTTCCAAAAAGTCAATAATTAAAAACAAGTAGATATGTGTATAAATATATTTTTTATAAGAAAAAAATAATTGAATGCTACTACCATTAGACTTTTTAAAATAAAAGAACATTTTTCGAATATATGCATTTTTTAATTTTTTAATTCCACGAAATAATTATTCAATAATTAAATTTTTCTTTTTATAATAAACATAGATTACTAAATTTTTTTTCAATCACTTGTTCTTTTTTTATATACATTTATAAATTTATAATAATTGTTAAATACTATACAACAATATCCTGTGATCAATAAGAGATATCCCTGTCGTTGTGAAAAGTCCCCTGCAGTCTCTTACATGAAAATAGAAATAATTCAGCTAAATAAACATAATATCTTTTAAGGCTGTTTATAACGCCTTAACTGATTTTACCAGAATGTTTTATATTTACGAGTATATTATACATAATCTTGTTATCTAGAACCCATGTACATATATTCATACATATATCTGTTCTCAATCAAATTCTACCCGAAATAGGAGTTTTTTATGAATACTCCAGTCTAAAGGGCTTGAGGTCGACATTTTCTTCTTACTTACTTGTGCGTTAGTTGAGGGCATTCGTATTCAATGAAACGTTTTTCATTATAATTTTGATTTTTTTCTTAAACTTCTAGCCACACTTCTTGCACGTGTTTCTATAAAATGTGAAGAAGGCAAACTCATTTTTCATTTTTAATTTTTTCTCTGATGAGGCAGGAAAAATAAATAATAAATAAAAAATAATAATTATAAACCAAAATCATTGATTCGCTACATATTATTATTATTATTAATATGAGTATACACGTATGTATGCAAAATGGTATGGCTCCACAATCATGGTTATGCTATAGTATTTCTTATAGCAATGTCATCGTTAAGATACTATTTGAGAAATGTAACGTTTTCAATATGAATTTTTCAAATTTCGACTTTCAGACTAAAGTCTTTGTCACCTCCGTTCTTAGTGACTACTTGCCATTAATTATATTTAAAATACAATATATAAAAAAAAATTGAAAGCAAAAAAAGCTTATGGGCCATCTCGAAGCTGAGTTGAAATATTTCTTGAAATGTATATAAGGTCAGACCATGCATTTTCCCATTCTATGTTGTATATACGATTAAAAGTCAAATTACATTATCCTATCATAGAATTTTTATATCCTTCTAGCATCTGGCTCTATCAGCGCAAAAAAGATACAATAACTTCGAATGCAATTGTGAGTAAAGATTGTTGTTGCATGATTACGTTAATATTTAGAAATTCGATATTGTTTTGTTTTTTACAAATTTATGAATGAAGATTGCAATCAGAATTCCAATATTATAAATAATTATAACAAAGCAAAATTAATATAATAAATAAAATAGACTTAGATGTAAGCTTAACTATTTCTAAAAAAAATATTATTTAGTTTATATTTTTTATATAAGAAAATAATTAAAAATACAATTACAGAAAGTTCTTCTTATAATTAAGTTTAAAGTTTTCAATATCAAATAATATAAAAATACCGTATGTAAAATTTCGTGTACAATTTTTTGCATATGTCCGTTTATTTTTATATTTTTTATGCTTACTAATTGGAACGTAAAGAGAGCAATAATCTCACAACTGAGATGTGGACTTATACTGAACAGGATAATTGCAACCACAAACAGATCTAATAAGTAGAGTTCCAGCTAGCCACTTGTTGGCACTTGTTAAAACCATTGTACGTGATTACAAAAACATGGACAAAAGGACACAATTTTATGCATCAGGATTTCAGGAATATAAAATACATTCATATGTGTATATATATAAATGCCTTTACTTACTAGCTAAAACATAAATATGTAAAAACATGCATACAAATATGACTGGTATCCCTTGTACGGTTCAGTGAATTTTCACTATTTAAAGATCTAGTTTAAGGAATTCGACACATTTTGGGCTGGGCTTGCTACTCATGTATTTTTCAATGTTTACTTGTTTGGAGGAGGAACCCACATTAACCGTTGTTATTTCACGGTAGCAATTTACAAAAAATATTGAAAAAAATAAGAAAACAACAAAAAGTATTTAACCCAACAATGCAATTAATTATAATTAATGTATTACAACCAAGCTAAATTTTATCTTCTTTAAACCTCTTATTTAAGTATACTATACTTCTTAAAAACAATCTGTAATAAAGAATTATACTTGTAAATATACATAGTTACATATAACCAAAGGTGACTTTAATTGTTTATAATTTTGTAAATCTTGAACATTTTTTACTAAATATTTTTACCGTACATTTTTACCTAAACATTTTTACTGAACATTTTTAACTGAAAATTTTTATTGAAAATTTTTAACCGAACATTTTTACTGAAAATGGTTAACTGAAAATTTATACTGAAAAATTTTATTAAAAATATTTTACTGAAAATTTGTATTAAACATTTTTTACTGAAAATTTTTACTGGCAATTTTTTACTGAAAATTTTTACTGAACATTTGTACTGAAAATTTGTACTGGAAATTTTTAAATAAAAATTTTTACTGACAATTTTTAACTGCAAATTTTTACTGAACATTTTTAACTGAAATTTTTTTACAAAAAAATATTTGTAGAATTTTATAAAAACTATATTTATACACATATCTACTCATTTTTAATTATTGAGTTCTGGAAAAAACAAAACAAATTTGTATTAAACATTTTTTACTGAAAGTTTTAATGAAAATTTTTTACTGAAAATTTTTACTGAACATTTGTACTGAAAATTTGTACTGGAAATTTTTAAATGAAAATTTTTACTGACAATTTTTAACTGCAAATTTTTACTGAACATTTTTAACTGAAAATTTGTACTGAAAATTTTTTACTAAAAATTTTTACTGAACATTTTTTACTGAAAATTTTTACTGACATTTTTTACTGAAATTTTTTACTAACAATTTTTACTAAAAATTTTTTGTTGAAAATTTTTACTGAAAAATTTTACCGAAAATTTTTAATTGAACATTTTTATTGAACATTTTTAACTGAACATTTTTACTGTACATTTTTACCTAAACATTTTTACTGAACATTTTTAACTGAACATTTTTATTGAAAATTTTTAACCGAACATTTTTACTGAAAATGTTTAACTGAAAATTTATACTGAAAATTTTTAAGTGAAAATTTGTATTAAACATTTTTTACTGAAAATTTTTACTGACAATTTTTTACTGAAAATTTTTACTGAACATTTGTACTGAAAATTTGTACTGGAAATTTTTAAATGAAAATTTTTACTGACAATTTTTAACTGCAAATTTTTATATGAACATTTTTACTGAATATTTTTTACTAAAAATTTTTACCGGAAATTTTTTACTGAAAGTTTTTACCGGAAATTTTTTACTCTCAATTTGTACTGAAAAATTTTCCTGAACATTTTTATTGAGGCATTTAGATACAATTTCTATTTTCTAGCAATTCATAATTATAAATAGAAGCATTCTTGAAAGCAGTTCCCAAGAATATATGATAATATATCAGATTTGGTTTTGGTATGGATGAGTGTTAATCGATGCAATATTTTGATGAGAATTTAGTGTTGGAATTTCTAGCATTTGGTTTTGTTACTTTTTTTAACAAACATTCTTTTCTGTTTTATACTTCAAGTATTAGTCAACTACTTCAAAAATAGTTTAAAAGGCTAATGGGAAAGTAGATAAATTCGCAAATTGCTCCATTAATTATGTATAAAATGAGATGGGAGGGAAAATATCCCACACCTTTATCCATTAAATTCTCACAAAAATTTGAAAGCCGAACGGAAAGTCTGGTTTTTATGTCTTATTATGTTATGTGTGCCACGGAATAAAATATGATTAGATACACAGCTAAAGTATTAGGTTTCTTCAGGGATTGATCCATCCATCTGTTGATCTATACCAGATGATGACGAATACTTTCGTTGCGTAAAACCGAAAAACTCTCACTCTTGTTTAGTCACCGAAAAAGTGAAGACGTTCGACACACTGATCACAAGTTGTTTTATGATTTTGAAACTTGCGTCCGAAGCTGGTGTAGGGATTCGATGGTGAGTGCCTGTTTGGACTCGTTAATCATCGTCTAGCCATATTTCATGGATGCTTTGGGATCTAGCTGCTGTTTGCTATACTAATAGTCACGAATTTTTTGAATCAATATTTTTGGTTCCCACACCCATAACGAGAACCAATTGGTTTCCATATATTCAAAAAAACATAAATAAAAAAATCATAAAACAAAAAAGTTTAGAGTTACTTATTACGGCTTGAGAATGTTTTTTTAGCCCTCAAAAGGATGTTAAAAAAGGATCCTAATCCTTAGTTGACAGATATATGACAACTCATCTCAACAACTGTTGCATCAAGTGTTTGATTATATTACGTATGAACATCTTTTCGTTTACGCATGGACTGATATGTATGGATGTACCTCGTAACATCGAGTTCGTTGACATATTTCTTAATAGCTACTATTCTGACAGTCTTAATAGCATTTGAGAAATACTATTCTTTAAAATATTTTATCATAAACAATAAATTACAGAAAAATGAAGAAGTGATCTTGGTATTTTGTATTCATTTAAAAAATTGTTCGCTTACAAGAATTATTTGAAATATTTAAAAAAAAAATTATTTATTTAAATTTTTCTAGGCCCAACCATAAATAATTTCGACTGCTTTTAAGTCATCATTTTTTGAAAAAGAGTTCATTATTGTCATTAAAAACTACAAAATTTAAATACCTTAAAACATGCTATTTTATTTTAACTCTCTAAACCGACAGAAACTTTTTACATATTTTTATATTTTGAATTTAATAAGTTTTATTCATGGGCAAAGTTTCAATATGAAACAACAATAACAAAAACAACAAATATCCAGATCACCTTGTCTTTATAAGACACTCTGACCATGACATTGGATCTTGATCATCGAATCAGTTCATAGAAAATTCCAAAATAAAAACATTTGTTTAAATTTATATTATGTATTTTTTTTTTAAATATAAAACCACTTAATTAGTAATCAAAATGTTTACAAATAACAAATATACTAAAATAAAATACATTTAAACATACAAATCTATAAAAAATTTCGTTAACAATCGTTTAAAAAAATTATCACGAACTTTTGTCTTTTTTTCTAGTCAATTTTCAGTTTCAATATATTTGCATGTCTTTAAAAGGAAATATTTTCTTATCAACTAAACAACTGATAAAATCTACAATATTTGGAATACAAATACAAGCTTAACTTTACCAAGAATTATATATTTTTTTTTTACTATACAATTAAACTTATTAGAATTTATAACTTAAATAGTACGTTAAATAAACGAAGTGAGTATAGTATAATTTTTGGAAAAAAATACTCCCGGAAGAGATGCATTAAGTGATTTAGAATGCATTAAGTAATTACATTTTATTGCGCGCTAAAGTGAAGCTGTTAATATCCTAGCTTTTAATTAAAGCCAGCATCACCTTATTGCTATGTTTCGGGTATTGCATACAAGTGCGCGGATCCCCGCATTTAATATAAAATAGGCACAACGAAAGGCATTTGTTGAAATTGAGAGGCCAACTGTAATTTTTGATTGATTGAGTTCAATATGCAAATGCGAAATGAAATCATTGCTATTTATTTTAAATAATGTCATTCAAATAGTCCATATCGAAATTATTTTCTAAATCAGTATCCAAATAGTCCATATCCTCGCCAAGTAGCCTTTTCACATATTCGAATGAAACGAATTCATCTTCCGGTTGATTAGCCGATATTCGGTCTACCATATGATTGCCACTGATATCATCCGAGATGGACGAGGACGTCGATGAGGTCGATGACAATATGGGCTGCATTTGTCCCGTCACCGTATTCGCATTCGGGTACAGATTTAAATTTGGATTTGTCCGATTCAGATTATGGTGATCCTTGATCTGATTACTCTCAATCGTTACAATGCAACTAGATAGCTCATTAAAGTTCATTGAGTTATTATTTTTTTGTATGCTTATTAAGTTTTGTACATTTTCATTTTGCATGTGTTGATGTTGTGCAGGATAATGTTTATTAAATTTTTCAGTTTCATTAGTGCCGACAGAGCTGTTCGCAGTTGCATTTTCATACGGTGCGTTGTTAATAATAGTAGGGGATGTTGCATCAATAATATCTGTAAACACATCATCAAATATGAAATAATTGTCATTTGGGTTTGGGATATCAGCTTGTATCGTTGGTGTATGCGGAGTTGTTGAAACTGTTGTTGATGATTTAATAGACGATGCTGATGTTAAACGGGATTTTGTTGTCATTGTTGTAGTTGCAGCATATGAAGGTTCAGAATGACGGCGTGATTTTACGTTATTCGAATTGGGACTGTTCAAGTCTTTACAGGATTTTCTTCGAACATTTACTTGCTCACGCATGGTGTGATTTTTTACATGTTTTCGCAGGCTTGATGGATCTGTATAACGTTTCAAACATCCAGGAACTTGACAGGCATATGGTTTCTGTAATTAAAAAAAAAATAGAATAAAATTTCGATTGAGTATAAATTTAAAAAAATTTATTAAAATTTGCATTTTTTTATAATTAGTTACATATGTATATTGGTAACTGAGTAAATGTTATATTATTTTTTTTATAGAGTTAAAAAAATTTATAAAAGTTTACCAAAAATGATCTATTGTTTATGTTTCAATTGGCTCCGATTTAGGGGTATCATTATAATTTTAAATAGTGTTTATATGAATTCTTGTCATATTTCTTAATTGAAACGAAGATTTTTAAATAATTAGTTAAATGAATTAAAAAAAAATATACCCCCAGTTTAAATTCATTTTTTGTATCTTTCATATTAAATAGTTCAATAAATAATAACTTCAGAATTGAGATAACGTAAAATGTGATATTCAATTTTTGTTGTGGAAATTAAAACTTAAATGAAACACACTTGAAAATCTGATTTTATTTTATTTTATAATATTCTTTGAACCTTGTCATATGCATAGAATATGCATATATATTTTTTTTCCTAACATTTGTGTTAATTATGTTCAAAAATATAATGCCAACAAATTGATAAAAAATGGTTTAAAATTTATGTTAAGGAAGATAAAAATTATATAAATCTATTTATTAAATCAAATAGAAAATTTTCTAAAGTTCGGAGATCGTCTGCGTACGATTTTGTCAACAAACCTTCAAAATCGCACGATCTTGAAGGTTTGTTGACATTACCAAAGCATTCTGAGAACTTTTCACACAGTAAAGCTAAAATTTATCATGTCGTTTGGCTTGTGGCGCGATTTTGTTAAACCCACTATGGTTCAGATTAAAATCTTTAAGTTTAAGATCAAAAAAGTCGGTAATCATAGTACTGGGAAATCACTTTTCTGATATATAGTTATGTGTGGGTTTTTAGAGATTCTAATACGACAATTTACCAATTTACATATCCACACAGTGGGCATTTCCTGAAAAAATTTTCTTCAACAAATCAGTTACGGACAAAATGACCACAAGTTGTAAAAGGCTTTTACAATTTTAAAACGTTGTTTGGTAGCTAAACGATCCATAATTTTAAATGGCAAACCTTAAACCAAATTCTATATTGAATAATATAATATACTCGTAATATATATGTTTGGCAATTTTGACATGACAGTGCTGTTAATTTTAAACCACGAAATCGATAATCGGTTATCTTTATTTGTTGATTGAATTAGTTAAAACTAAGTGATTATATTCAATTAAATTGAGTTAAAATTAATGGAATACAAAGACACAAAAAAAAACAATAATAAATTAATATTAATTTAAAAAATTTTTTTTTATAATAATTAATTTAGTCTGATTAATTTTTTGAATACTAATAAGAGATATTTATTTAGTCATATATAAAAAAAACCATTTGATTTAAATATATTAAAATGTAGTGTTTGCTATTAAAAAGAAAATAATATATACAAATCATAAAGTTATCTTTAAAAAGAAAAGAGTGCTCATGTTTAAAATAATAATTCACATTTTTTATATAATTTCGTTAAAAATGGCAACATTGAAAATAAAAAAATCGTTAATTTACTATAGTCTATAAATAATTATATGCTTACATAAATAAATCAAAAATTGATCGTATACGAGAGTATGCTAATTAAAGTTTTTCATTTATTTTCTGAGTGACGTTTTCAATTAATTTATTATAAATTGAATCGAAAACCACAATCAGTGTATTTATATATTATTCATTATTGTATTATTACGTAAATTGAACAAAATAATTTTCCAGTACAAGAATTTTAATTTAATGTCTTAATAGTATTTTAATAGTATATTCGTACTTACAGTATCGTAATGTGTTCGTTGATGTTTTGCCCTATCGGAGCTATTACTAAATGCTTTTAGACATCCTTCATATTGACAACTATAAGGACGTTCTCCTGTATGGGATCTTTGGTGGATTTTTAAATTTTCTAGTCGTGAAAAAGCTTTATTGCATCCAATAAACTATAGAATAAAAAAAAAATTACACCAGTTATGGATATTTTCAATACCACAAATGAATTTATTTATACATACATGTAGGAATATAAATAATATGCTTTTATGAATTAAAATAATTTTAATAGTAACTTAAAAAATATCTTATTACATTAGTAGATCATTGAAATAAATTAGTTGCCGACGAAGTTTTAAAATTTCTCAGTTAGTATTTTTAAATTAATGTTCGGTAAGGATGAAAAAAAAGGAATAATATAATCCATGTATATGAAATCGAAAACATTACTATAAATAAAAAACTGTAATATTTGCCTATTCGCATAAGATTTTTATTTTGGTTTTCAAAAAAAGGAAAAATAATATTTTTGGATGTATAAAAATTTGTTGATTTGATCATTTACAATTTTAACTACTCGTAATATCGATCTTGTGCTTATAGTACATATGATGTAATGGATTAGTGTTCACTCGATTAAATAAAAAAAAACATATATTCAAGCATATACATATCAACAATTTTTAGTTACAAAATATATTTTTGAAATAGTTACCAAATATAACATTTTTGTTAATTATTTTCAAAAATATAATGCTAACAACTGAATAAAAAATAGTTGAAAAAATTATGTTAATGAAGATAAAAATTATATAAATCTGTTTATTAAATCATATATTCATAGGTATAAAATATAATTGAAAATTCCAATTGCTACTCGTAACGATAACCATAATGCGAAGCTAACAAATTGTGATCAATTTATAATTATGCATATTCAATCCAGGATTTAATTCTATATGTTCATAACTAATTGAATAATAATTTTATTTCATTTCAGTTATTGAAACAAAATATACACATAGATTCCAATTTTGTTTTAATAATTATTTTCCGTTAAACTCTCAAACTGAAGCTCATAGCAGTATCTGTATTTTATTATCAGTGGTTATATTATATGAAAATTTTTCAGAAATAATTATACGGCATTTTTATAAAAAATAATAATTATTGTTATTTGAATTCTCCGAATGGATAATTTAGTTGAAAATTTTGGAGGAATATATATTTAATATGAGAAAATTATATCCAATTGAAATTCGATCGAATTCATTTAGTATTTAAGTATAATTGAAACGTTTGTATTTATACTACTTTATAGTAGTATAAGCATTGAAAGGTAAAAATAATGAATAATAAATTAGTGGTTAAAAAAGAAATTTCATTATTTCGATGAAAGTTCAAATGATGAACAATCTACAATAGTTTTGTAAATTTATTCGTTGTTTATTTGGATATATGTGCATATATATATATATATATATGTATGTGCTTTTTGTAGCTATTTAAAAATTTTAATATACACGTATATTATTGATAATAAAAAATTGTTAGTTTTTATAATTAATAATATTATCAAAGTATAATATCTCTAACTATTTAGATTTTATTGAATGAAGTGGATTTGTTAAAAATATTAGCAAGAGGCAATTTTATTGATTCAAACAGTTAAGTGATTTTGTAATTTTTTTAAAATATTTTTATATAAAAATAAGTAAAATTACGAGTATATACAATATATTTAATATTTACCGGACATTTGTTTGGTTTTTCTCCGCTGTGAACACGCATATGGATGAGTAGCTTGTATCGGGCATTAAAGGGTTTATATCGACGGGGACATTCATGCCAAAAGCATCCAAACTCTTCACCCTTTTTAACTTCGACGTGACGTTTTTCGATGTGCGCAACTAAAGCGCTCTGGTTCGGGAAGATTTGATTGCAATCCATCCATCGACATTCCAATTCACCGATGACGAGTAGACGATCCTCTTTGACGGCTTGAGCTGGCATATCGATTACAGAATCGAATGGAATTTCCTTGTCACTGTTCTGGTGCCCGTCGATGATTTCATTCCCATCAGCTGGCCAAATGTTCTTGTGCTCCCGATTCGGTTTGTTTTGGAAAATGCCGTTGTTAAAGTTTTCAGGTGCATGCGAATATGAGTCATAAGTGTTAGACTGATCGTGAAATTGTGGCTGCTGTGGCTGTCGGCATGTATCTACCGACTCTCCATTTGAATATACGCGGACTTCAGAGGAATAGTCTTCCTTAAGATCTAATGATTTTTTAGATACGTTAGACATATATGATAATCCGAATGTTACTTTCATCGATGGAAGAGTTTGTTTTTCTTGAGAATTAATTTGCTTTGGTGAATCTGCTGTAGAATTATGAAAATTTAATGTCATCCAAGGATCTAATGCTGGCGAAGAACAAGGAGATTGATTTTTCGATTGGCAATTGATTTCATCGTAGTTGAAATAGTCAGCTTCCAAATTGAATGGTTGCGTGTCAAAACTGCAATAGGTTTTGTTGAATCGTTCAATATCTTCCGGTTCGAATTTGAAAATCTCAGCCTTACTTTGCTGGTATGACTTTTCACAATTCGCCGTTCGAGACTCTTCGAATAGAGACTTTGGTGTATCAATATATGTTGCGAAATCCACAAAATCTGTTGCTGTGTCTAATTCATTGGAATAACTCGATACCGAATTGCAACTGGTTGGCGATACGTTACTAATTTGCTGTACGGTAGAATGGCTTTGAATTCTATTCTGTGATGAGTTTGTATTATAGCAATATGTTGGGGATGAAAAACAAGGATATGGCGAAGTTGGTGTAAGTATTGTAGTTATTTTTGGTAAAAACATGTTATTAGGATATGTAGGAATGTTCAGGTTCATATTATGTGAAATGGGATATTCAGTGTTTGGAAGATGATTGAAGTCCGATAATTGTGACATTTCTTTACTATGATCACTTGTATTTATAAACATTGTAAAAAACAATAACTTGAATGTTGATTTATTTATGTTTTTAATCACTAATTCAAATTAGTACATATTGGTCCAAAATGTAAAATTCAACTAAAATTTAACATAACACATCGATCACAGTCATCCTTTACAATTTCTAATAATAAACTTATCCACTTCCTAAACACACACACTTCTATCCGAAAAATAAATCGATACGTGTAACAAGATTTCACAAAACGAGTGCATGTCATTAAAGCAGGAAAAAACGACATACAAAAATGCTGAAGAAAACGCGGGAATTCCCTATGAATACATAATCTACTTTGATCGATGATAAAAGAGAGATCTTCACGACAAATTTGAATTTTGCTGTTTGGCAAAGTCTATGGAAATTCGGTATAGAAAACTGAACCTGTCAAGACTTGAGACTAAGCAAGACTCAGTTAAGACGTCTTTTAAGGTACACGACTTTTGCGCGTATGATTATTTCATCCCTTTCAGAATGTATACTAACTCTGGATCGATCTACAGATCTTAACAGTACTCGGCGTCAAATATTTATACTCATAGTGATGGTGATACTGATGGTGATTATGATGACGATACAGTAGTCGAAGATGTCTCTGATATACATACTCGTAGTCTACACAACCGCTGCTAACGTTTATGAACGAACAAATGTTCTAATAAAGTATAAAAATAATAAACCGAACATTTAGTATTCACTTAGTTCTTTCACATTTCGAATAAGACAGCTTCGTATTTGGATGAATTTGAGCCTTTTTTGTACAGTTCCTCATATTGGGTTGGAGCACATGTGTTATTTATATGAAGGCAAATGTAATACTTGTAGTATGTGCACATGTGGTGTACGATTGTAGTGCGGTGGGACAAGTGAATAACTTTTAGCGGTGTCAAGGTGTTTTTTTCTCCAGTATTTGTATGTATATACGTGTATGTATGCACAAATGAAATATCTCTCCTGGTTCGTTTTCCTAATTTGTTTGGTATAATCGTATTTTTGTTTTCAGTATCTACATTTCTTCGTAAATAGAAAACCCAAAAAACGATAGAAAATATAAAAGATGAAAGCATTTAGTAATTTTCTGTTGGGCGAAAACTATTTATCCAAAACTAAGAGAACAAATTCAATGTGCACTTATTTCATTTCGATGATGGTGTACGTGCTGGTAGATAAACTACCCTGATTGGATAGCAGGACTTTTATTTGAACATCATTTACAAATAGATATGAACATACAATATATATAGTATAGTAATGCAGATATTTTCTAGTATTATTGTAGTTCGTATGTGATTATGTGATCACGAACCTCAATATAAATTTAGGCCCATTAAAAACTACTCTTTGAACTAACAAGTTTCTAGGGTCATTCATATATTACTGTCTGTGTATTTGTAATATCTTCAAGTAATTATTTTTGATTTTATTTGAAAATTGTTTGGTCGATTTATATGTAAACATATGTATCTAAAAAGTGACAGAATATTACACCCATGTGTTTTAAATGTTTACGAGTTTACGAATTGTTTGCTTTTATTATGATAAATTTTATATTTTCTGTTTGCCTTTGAAAAGCTAATATTTTACCAACGATAATCAAATTAAAGATCTTCATTTATTATCACTTGGTGATAACCTTTCAATAATAGGTATATTTTTGATACGAATCAATAATGAAATATAAGAAATTGTTTAAATTGATTTGTTAAATATATCGTAAATATTTTAGTAGTGTAAAAAAATAAACTGTACTATTGTATATCGCTCGGGCGAGTGTAAAAAGGGCCAAATAGTATGCATGATTTGTGTCCTCCGAAATGGTAATATTGTAGTAAATGCGCTAAACAAAGTGCTCAGTACTTTAATTTTTTTAATAGATATTTCAAATGAACAGGGTTTTATTTAGTGATAAATTGGCATTTATCAGTCTATATTTTCTTAGGCCAGACCTTTTTAAGGCAACACATTTAAATCTACAATACTTATTTTGGAATTGTGTATTTTTTTTTATAAAACATCTTTAAACAGGTAATATATATACTATACAATTCTTCTATATCCTTTTGGATAGAATAAAAACTATAAATTTTAATAAATTTCAACTCGGCAAGTATTATGAGAGACAATGAAAACATAATAATATTAATTCAAATATTTTGTAATATATTTTATATTTTTTATTTGATATAATAATCTTGCTTAAAATTAATAAATTTCCAAAATGTAGATTGACAATAATATTTTCAAAATCCGAGAACAACTCTATAAAAGTAAAAATTCTGTATGAGTATCATAAAAATATAATATTTCGCATTAGTAGATATAATTTCATTTTATACATATTAGTTTTTTTTGTGTGTTCCTACACAAGTAAAAATGTAGAATTCATAATGCTGTCGATTAAGTTAGCGTAAATATGAATAATATGCATCTTATAAGAGAATCTCTATTATATATATATATATATATATATATATATATATATATCGGCTTTACCCACGTGATAACGATAAAAGGAAGCAATTCCTATCAATATCAATTTGATCGAAATTGAGAGCTATTCATTAAAAATTTGATAAAATTATGTATTTATTTTGTATTGTACAGCATTAGTCAACATAACATAGATCCCTATTATCTAGCATTAGAAACACAACAGAATCAAGTATCGTCAATTTCACTTGAAGTGAGTGGTTCTCTCCCTAATGCATATACATTCGTATAAGCTCGTATAATTTTTTTTTATTACATGTTGAGTATCCTTGTGCGGTAATATCGTTGTTTTAAATAATTGTAGTCTACACAGTATTTCTTAGTTAAATGTTGATTGAAGTAATACATGTTGTATTATATATTGTTTGGACGATGGTTACGTACTCTAGAATCTTCCTATATAAAAGTTCACTCGTGAATTTTTTATTGCATTCTTATTTTTGAGATTAAACTTTTAATGAAACATTTTTACTGCTTATGTTGCAATTAAATTATGCTCATTTTTATAGGATGCTTGCAATATTTTTGCAATATTGTGTGTTTTTAATACATATATAGACGTGAAAGCTTCAATTTGCCACACAATATAAACATACGAGTACATATAAGTAAGCAGGAGATTTTGTTTTTGTTGCTACTATATTCACCGTTATGTAAATGATGCAGAGTACATATTTTTATATGACTGTGTGTAGTTCGAATAAGTCCTGTATGATGAAACACTATGAACAACAGCGCTAAGGGTTCAAAATAGTAGGATGCAGCAGGGTATCATAGTTGCTTTGTTGTATGTATTAAGCAATTCTTGCAGATTTCGTATCATATACATTTATTAATGTATTGTGTATAATTTCCACTATAATGACATTGTTCGTACAAGTAATATTGTCTGCATGGCTAGTGTATACTAATCTGCAATTCAAAAGTACGATATTTATGCGAGTACTATTGAAATTTAGAATATTAAAAAAGTAACCATTTTAAGAATACGCTATCATCAGGTTAGTTATGAAAAATTTGAGTATAAACTCGAATTGGTTTTAAATAAAAATATGAGATTCATTTACTTTTATTAAATTATCCAATATACGAGGGTCGTTCAATAAATCCTTAGAAAATCCAAGAAATTGCGTTCGTAGTGTCAGTAAAGATTTTTTGTAAGTAGCATTATCGACAGGAAAGCTGTCAAAATTTCAGCTCGATCCATAGCGTAGGTCAATTTCTATCGTCGATTAAAGTTAACGACATTTATTTGTGCATAACAATGGAAAAAAGTGAGTTTAGGGCTGTCATCAAACATCTCCATTTGAAAGGCTTAAGCCCGAAAGAAATCAAAGCCGAGTTGGATGCAGTTCATGGCACATCTGCACCTGTGTTTGCGACGGTTTACAATTGGGTGAATGAATTAAAACGTGGCCGTTCATCCACAAAAGATGAACATCGTTCAGGACGCCCAGTTGAGGTGTCTACTCCTGAAATCATCGACAACATCCACGATCTGATTTTGAACGATCGGCGAATTAAAGTGCGCGAATTAGTTGAGGCCACGGGCATATCACAAGGTACAGTCGCTTCAATTTTGCATGAAAAATTGTCTGTGAAAAAAATTTTGGCAAGATGGGTGCCGCGTTTGCTCTCAGAGGAGAATAAGCGCAATCGGGTAGTGGACTCTGAGGGTATGTTGGCACTCTTTCATCGCAATCCTGCCGAATTCCTTCGTCGATATGTCACTGTGGACGAAACCTGGATACACTACTACACTCCAGAACGAAGAGACAGTCATCACAGTGGATTTTCAAGGGTGAACGGGCTCCGAAGAAGGCAAAAACTGTGCCATCGGCCGGCAAGGTGATGGCCACGGTCTTTTGTGATTCGCAGGGCATCATTTTTATCGACTACTTGGAAAAAGGAAAAACAATAACAGGATCGTATTACGCGTCGTTATTGCAACGGTTGAGCGAGGAAATCAAAGAGAAACGCCCCTATCTGAAGAAGAAAAAAATCCTCTTGCATCAGGAAAATGGGCGTGTGCACACCTGCGCTGTTTCCATGGCCAAAATTGTGGAATTGAGAATGGAATTGTTGCAGCATCCCGTTTATTCACCATATTTGGCCCCGAGTGATTATTTTATTTTCCCCAATCTGAAGAAATGGCTTGGCGGACGACGGTTCACTTCCAACGAGGACGTCATTGCTCAAACGGATGAGTATTTTGCAGAACTTCCGAAATCCTATTTTTTGGACGAGATAAAAATTTTGAAAAAACGGTTGGAAAAGTGTATAGAGCTAAAAGGAGATTATGTTGAAATATAAAAATTTTTTTTTCCATCTTTTTCTAAGGACTTATTGAACGACCCTCGTATATTTTTATCTAGTTTGCTAAGCAGCTTAAAAAATTAAAATAAATTGCGAGTAAAATTCTCTGTATTTAAAGTTTTTCAATTTTCATAAATTCCCAAAAATTTTCGATTGAAATGGTAAAAAATTCTTTTACAATACATAAATATAAAATGTACTGCAAAAGTTTTTATTTTTTACTCACCATGAGAAAATTGGTTAATATGAAAATGTTTTTTTCGAAACTAGAAAATAGTGAACAAGTTTATACAAAGTTATAGTGAAATTATGATAATTTTATTAATGATATACAAAATTTAAAATCTTTTTATTTTTTATTTATTTGATATATATATATATATATATAATACAATTATATTATATTGTTAATTAGAATTTTCTTAAAAAATTATTGCAATATTTTTGATATTAAAATTTTTAAGATATTACTCGTAAGAATTTGAATTTTGTTTTACATAACGTTTTGAAATTTGAATTTTTTATCAAAAGTGTAATAATTTCTTTTAGTACTAACACTTATGAAAGTATTTGTAGAATGCTTTTGAATACATCAATTCAATAGCAAGTATTTGACGAAATTATAAAAGCGCATCAAGAAAAATTACTTGTTTAATAATGCTAACAACAACGAATTCTCATTTTAAAGTGAAACTGATTTGACACCGCAAGCATCTACTACTGTGATTATCTCTTTAAAAGGTCGTAAAACTTAAAACGTGAAATCCAAGTAAAAACATGAAAATCTCATCTATTATGTTACTACTGACAAAGAAGCACATATCTGGCATCGGATCGTGTGAGTTGTCGGTATGGAAATAGAAAATTGTCTCCGTTGTCAGTAGAAGTGTCGAATTTCTAGAAAACCAATAAACCACTTAATTATTTGTTTATGCAATAGCTGCCACTTGAGTAGTGTCAAAGTTGTTCTAACATTCTAAACAGACAGTCAGAGTCAGAGTCTTAACCAGACGGGGTCGGTAGTAAGTAGCAATTCCCTAAACAGGCGTTAAACAAACAAAAAAATTTACTGACTCGAACTTTTCTCATGAACTCCAAATGAGGGTATGCTATTCAATTATCATTAAGAATATAAGTAAAATTGCCATTATTGGAAAATTCTACATAATCGAAACTTGATAGGTACAATAGATTAAATTTTGATTTTTGAAAGAAATATTCTATTTACTTATCAAATATATCATTAAGAAAAAAAAAACTAATATTAACCTAATGAGCAAGTAATCAAATAAATCGTAAATCAATTTTAGTAAAATCACGTTGATTAAATAGATCTTAATTTATTATTTTTTTTCCAATTATTTTAATCGTTAGAATAGTGTTTAATTAATTATTTTATTAATTTAGTAGAGTATTGAGTTATTAAAGATCTTATTAGTTCCCTCTATTATTTGTAAATCATTAATTGCTAAGGTGTAAATTTTGGCTGTCTTTCTTATTATTCGATAGGTTGTTCCTATTTAAGCACAAAGTACCAAATCGTACTCAAATTCTAGAGCTAAACTATGATAATATATTCTATTATTTATGTATTTATAAATGATTCATTTTTCAAAGCAGTTACTCTGTAATCATTTTCTACATTATTATTATTGACATAATTACTTATGTGAACTGGAACAATTGGAAAGTTAATCCTACCTTAAATAGTTTGTTAGATTAATGATATATAGCATGTTTTAGTTTAGTTTAAAGTAAATACTCACTGATTCCAAACAATATTCTTATAAATAAATTAAATTGATAATTGTGGTTGTTTGATTTGTATCCGACAAAATTATGTTATAATATCGTATTTCACATATGTAATAACGATAAATGTTGATTCTTGTAAAATGTTAGTTAAATTTTATAAACACTTTAAATGAAATTTTGTATATAAATTTAAATTAAATCCATTGTAATATTAACTTGTCATTTAGAACTGAAATGTTATGGCTTTTATATTAAAGGATAATTTGTCAGTTTTGTGTAAGTTCTATGTCAAAATGATTTCATATTCAAACTTATTTACAATGAAATAAATTGAATAGTCATTCTGGTTAATATAGAATGTTTATCATCAACTCCCAGATATTAACATTCATATTATATAATAATATATAATAACTTATTGGGTTGTCCGGGAAGTAATTGCGTTTTTTTTGTATAAAATTGAAACACGATTTTCTTATAGTGAATTAAGTTTTTTGCTTAAACAAATTGATCAAAAATTAAATTCCAATCAATTTTTATATAAAAAATAATTGAAAATAAATCAATTTGTTTTTTGAAATATGCTCTGAAAGAAAAGTTAACACAATTGCCTACAGAGAGTATTTTTATTAATTTGAAAATAACTTCTAATTTAATTTATAAAATGTACTGAGCATTTTTTTACGTTTTTAGTAATGGGTTGTCCGGTAAGTAATTTCGTTTTTTTAAATAAAAATGGAAGACGATTTTCTTATAGTGAATTAATATTTTATTTAATTAAATATTGTCCAGTCTGATCCAATACCCTTTCCATCTTTCATAAAATTTTTGTTCTTTGCTGGCAAAAAACTGATCCAAATGATTTTTGACCTCCTTATTTCAATTTTTGTAGAGACCGGAACAAATGATAATCGGAAGGTGCTAGTAAAAAAGTAGAATATGCCGAAAATGCAGTTTTTCTCTTTCCATATTTAAAAGGGTATCAACCAAAAACTACTGAGCAGAATCAATCGAAGCCTTGCTATGTCAACTGTCAAAATACATATGTTTATGCGGCTTAAGTGTAAAGTTGGTTGTGAAAAAATACAATTAAGTCCTCTGTTGGGAAACAATGAAATTACTTTCCGGACAACCCAATATAATTTTCATACAGAGTTTCATTAAGGAGGATATTTTTTTCAATACACCAAAATATTTGTAATTATAATAACATGTGCCTGTAGAACTTTCGCGTAGAATTTCGGTAGAAACAATCAGTAGAAAACATCCATTGATCCCAATATTTAAAATATTAGTAATATTGGACTTGGTTATTATTAACTACAATAAAAATTATAATTTAAATTATATGACAACTATATACATCGCTCAATCTTATAAGACTGCAATGATTTTAAAATGTGTAGTCAA
Source organism: Atherix ibis (assembly GCA_958298945.1). NCBI lineage: Eukaryota > Metazoa > Arthropoda > Insecta > Diptera > Athericidae > Atherix > Atherix ibis. The sequence goes on from OY282606.1 coordinate 5,018,647, forward strand.
TCTGAAAATACTTGTTCGAAGAGAGTCTACCTAATTCAAATATATTTAATAAAATGGTTTTTTTTTTAAATACAAATAATTATATTCTTGAAGTCTTTTTATGACTTATATTAAAAATATATATATCCAAAAATAATAATATTGAAAATTACATATTATGACAAACTAAAAAAGCAAAATTCCAATCGAAGAATTATTTCAATGATATTCAATATAGATTATTTAGATCAGCGGCTAATAGATTCTTATTATATCAGAAATCTATTCTTATACTACAGTGTTTCAAGTTATTGAAAAAGAAAAATTGATAAATCTAATGAACAAACTATTTGTAAGATATAATTTGTTGTGAGACTATTTTACCGATTCACAACGATTCGTCTAATTTTCAATTTTAATTATAAATATTTATGTATCGAAAAGAAAGGATGAGGATTTTTTTTTGTTTTTAAATTTATCACTTGTATGTAGATTTAAAATGATCGTTTATCATTAGGCTGAAAATGCTCACGTTTGAATACTTGTTGTCGACCAATTTCTAAAATAAACTTTTGACCCCATACAATGTTGACAACGTCTTCGAAAATATTATGACGGGCATTTTAGTTCAGACTAAAAGATCAACTGTATAAACGGGGTAGCAGTGTTAAAACAATATACATATTTATGTACATAAATATAAACGAATAATCCAAAAAGGCCAAAATATTGAGGGATATGCTTAAGCATTTAATCTTATTGAAATCAAAATACACACGGGGTTGACAAATTCTAAACTTATATTTAGATTTTTTTTTATGCTAAATATTATTAAGGATAATATTTTCTGATTGAAAAAATAACTCATATTCTATAATGTGCTTTCAACTTTTTTTTATAATAATATTAATTGAAAATGTATTGATCTTTTTATAGAAAATATTCCAATAAATTAAAATTTTTAATTTACTCGTATTTTGTTTTGATTGTATACTTAAAAATTTTCTTTATTTCTCTTCCTGCAATGATGCTGTATTTATTATAAGCAAAGCATACTTTTATATGGTAAATATTCCATAAAGTGCATTTTATGTTTGAAATAATAAACCGGTATATCATCATACAAATTCCAATAAATAAATATTTATCCAAAAATGTTATAATACTAAAGAGAATTTTAAAAATTTTTATCAACTGATGGTAGACTATATAAATACTAACCGATTCCACAAATTGCCAATATTTGCATAAATATGTTTAGAGCAAAAGAACAATGAATAATTAATAGAAGAATTGATAGTTTTATTTACATATTTTGTGTGACATTTGACAAATATATTATCGGAAAGCTATTTTTTTTTTAAAACTATTAATCGATTAATTTGCAATTGAAGGTATTTTGATATGGTAACTGATTTATTTTATCCTCTTAGTAATTGTTTATTATGAAGTTTTTGACATTGTATTATGTTAAAATTAAAAGAAATAATAAATATTGAAAACAATTTTTTATAGGAGAACAATGACTATAAAATTAATAATACATTGTACTTACTAAACAAGTATAAGAATGTAACGATGCTGAATGAAGCCGTGTATGTATGATTAAGTTTAGTATGTTGAATGCGGAAGACCAGTAAATAGTTCAGTTAATATTCTGAAGGTATATTATTATGAAACGACCTGTTTTTGTTACAATATTTCAAATATGATTATAATTACTCTTTGAATGAGTACTCATTAGAAGACAATTACATCATCTTTTCGAACTATTTACTATCCAATTAGGAATGTTTGTCTTTTAAGTCTCATTCAGATTGAATAACAAGTTGTAAACGAATTAGAGCTGAAAGGTGGTGTTTAATTTTATACAGTTAACTACGATTATGCTGCTGTATGATGATAATTCCAAAACTAGTATAGAATAATATGAAAAGCATATTTAAAAATAAATTTTAGTTACAAATACATACTCTCAGTTTTGATTTAGTTTATATTTTATTACTTAAGTGCTGCTTTTTTTTTTGTTCTTTTGAACTTAATTGTTGAAATAGTCCTTCTTTTGATTTCTATGAAAATGAATATAAGTTTTTTTCTATTAAATGAATAAGTACATTGAAATAATAATGAGAATTATTTCAAATTCAGTATATAAACTTTTTATATAAAAATAATGATTTTTTATAAAAGAAATTCCCCGTTCCTATATGTCAATAACAAAAATACATTTGAATAGAATTTGTAAATGGAGGATTTTCTACTTAAATATTATATTATTGTAAAGAAAAGCTTTCAGAATTTCAATTGAAAAGGAGAAAAGATGTAGTTTGAAATAATTACTGTTCGAGTTTATAATATTGTAATTAATTAGTTTTATTTAAATAATTTACCGTTCTTTAAAGATAAAATTATATATAAGATTTAAATATTATTCGAAATGAATTAAATAAATCGTCGAAAAATAATTATGATAAATTAGTTACTTAAGATTCTTTGCTAGTTGTAGTAAGTGTCAAAGATTTGAAATTTCTTGATGAATATCAAAAGTTATCAAACTGCCATTAACATGTATGTGTACATATGTAAGTATTTCAGAAAAGTTTTTCGATACAATTTTTCCCATAGACACATTTGTGCTCAATCAGAGCTTTACATCCAAGCTGGTTCAGGAATATCATCGATTTAGAGTCACCTTACTTGTAGACTTATTTCTGACCGCTTTTATATATGTATATAAAACGTAAGAATCTGGATTACAAACAGTCCATTCAGTTGATTTATTCGCTTTTTCCAGGAATTTATGGCCATTTGGGAACAATTTGTTCAAGATATTAGTGAGAAGAAAAAACCGCATGTAGTAAATATTGACAGGGAAAAACACACACGTTTATAGTAAATTTCGGAAAACTCTGCCTTTTTGTAAGTAAAGTTGTGTGAGCCAGAGGAAGGAGACTGACTTTTCAAGGATAAACTTTATTTTCTTTTGTGATATGTCATCTTGTTTTCAAATCATTTTTTTGTCTTTAACGAAAACATTTATTTTAAAGATCTTATCAACGAACTTTAAGCATAGAATATCTTATACATTCTCATAATATATGCTGTTTGAATATATGCCCACACACGAATACATTTACGTTCTTATTGTAAGTTCTAAAATACTTTTATTTCTTTCAAAACAAATCATTCAATATTTCTTTAAGTAGAACAGAATATCGTCAAATATCTTAACATATATATTTTGATAAATCTATAAAATCAGGATGTTTTTAGAATGTGGTGTTTACGTTGTTAAACAATTACAATAAGTTCATTAAAGTTTTTATAAATAATAGTAAATTAGTCATTAAATAAATAATAAAAAAAATTATATTAACATTATTTTAATAGAAAAACAATTCAACTTTAATTTTATAAAAAGTTTAGCTCTTAGATTTTGAATTAATAATTCAAATATTTCTATTCATTTATGAGCAATTAAGATTTATTCTGTTTATTTCTTTATATCATCCATTATAAATAAGTAATAATTCTGAAAATAATATTTTATGAAGTAATTAAATTTAAAATGTAAATATTCAGTTAATAATAATTGATAAATTCAAAAATAAAAGTCTATTCAGGAAACAAAATATATTATAAATATTAAAAAAAAAAAATGTCTGTACTTTAAAAATATATAGAAAATTATTATTTCATTAAATGTTTTATTATCCAAATGAACACGTATTATAGATGAATTATGTCTCCGAAATTGGACAATACTTAATAGCAATATGAACGCCCACGCTATTTATTTGTGGAGAAAAAACTAATACAAAATAATTGATGGACCAATGCGAACGCAATAAATAAACAAAACATTTGATTCTGTTTCCTGTTTATTATTCATGTAATCGGGATAATTTCGGAAAATAGGAAAACTGATAGATCTTAAGCCTATACTGATCCATACAGAAACGTCCTATTCAAATTTGTTGGCTTCATTGTTTTACTTTACATGCCATATAAATTGAAAGGATTTAGAGCCAATATGAAAATATGTCCACACTCGTACATCAGTAATTGTGATTGAAAATTATAAAATCTGGCTCGCAGTATAGAAGTACAGAGAGAAGTAAAATTCTAAATTGAAAAGTTTCATCTCTACTATAGTCTAGCGTATGGAAAATGTTTACTAGAACGTTGCATATGCTATCTTGAATTATTTCATCCATTAATCAATCATTTCATATATCATTCAATTATGAAGTTGATGTGTTGTAAGCAATAGTATCCATTTTGCGGTATATTTTCCTTTTCAAATAGGAGTTTTGTTCGGTTCTGATATTGCAATTCAGAAGCGCAATATTCAATTGATTTTGTAAAGTATTTTCCGGTATTCGATTGATTTTGAAGTTTGATTACAATTTCATTAACTTAATTTTTTGATTAAAATTGTGTATATATTGTTGATATTAGGTCGATATATGTGTACACTTTTTTATGAAAATTCAACGTGTTTCATCAATTTATCGAAAAATCAATAGTCAAGGATCAATGTAATTTTCATTAATTGCAAATAGTAACTTAGCAAATTACAATATTGGACTAAATTCTTTCAATTAATCAACTTAGCAATTTGAAAGCAAATTTTTTCAATGGATTTATCCATTACCTACTGATGTTATAAAAAATTTAATTGTACAATAATATAAGAAATCGATAATTTACTAATTACTTATCAACAAATTTAGTTTATTTGCAGTACAAATTATTCGTTCACGAAATCTAAGCTAAACCATTTGTTATTGATGCATAGATATGATTAGTTTACATACAATAATTTTGTTTAATACGAGGGTCGTTCAATAAGTCCTTAGAAAATCCAAGAAATTGTGCTCGTAGTGTCGGTTTTTTTTGTAAGTAGCATTATCGACAGGAAAGCTGTCAAAATTTCAGCTCGATCCATAGCGTAGGTCAATTTCTATCGTCGATTAAAGTTAACGACATTTATTTGTGCATAACAATGGAAAAAAGCGAGTTTAGGGCTGTCATCAAACATCTCTATTTGAAAGTCTTAAGCCCGAAATAAATCAAAGCCAAGTTGGATGCAGTTCATGGCACATCTGCACCTGTGTTTGCGACGGTTTACAATTGGGTGAATGAATTTAAACGTGGCCGTTCATACAAAAAAGATGAACATCGTTCAGGACACCCAGTTGAAGTGTCTACTCCTGAAATCATCGACAAAATCCACGATCTGATTTTGAACGATCGGCCAATTAAAGTGCACGAATTAGTTGAGGCCACGGGCATATCACAAGGTACAGTCGCTTCAATTTTGCATGAAAAATGGTCTGTGAAAAAAATTTCGGCAAGATGGGTGCCGCGTTTGCTCTCAGAGGAGAATAAGCGCAATCGTGTAGTGGACTCTGAGGCTATGTTGGCACTCTTTCATCGCAATCCTGCCGAATTCCTTCGTCGATATGTCACTGTGGACGAAACCTGGATACACATCTACACTCCAGAAACGAAGAGACAGTCATCACAGTGGATTTTCAAGGGTGAACGGGCTCCGAAGAAGGCAAAAACTGTGCCATCGGCCGGCAAGGTGATGGCCACGGTCTTTTGGGATTCGCAGGGCATCATTTTTATCGACTACTTGGAAAAAGGAAAAACAATAACAGGAGCGTATTACGCGTCGTTATTGCAACGGTTGAGCGAGGAAATCAAAGAGAAACGCCCCCATCTGAAGAAGAAAAAAATCCTCTTGCATCAGGACAATGCGCGTGTGCACACCTGCGCTGTTTCCATGGCCAAAATTGTGGAATTGAGAATGGAATTGTTGCAGCATCCCGTTTATTCACCAGATTTGGCCCCGAGTGACTATTTTCTTTTCCCCAATCTGAAGAAATGGGTTGGCGGACGACGGTCACTTCCAACGAGGACGTCATTGCTCAAACGGATGAGTATTTTGCAGAACTTCCGAAATCCTATTTTTTGGACGAGATAAAAATTTTGGAAAAACGGTTGGAAAAGTGTATAGAGCTAAAAGGAGATTATGTTGAAAAATAAAATTTTTTTTTTTAAAACAGTTTTTTCCATCTTTTTTCAAGGACTTATTGAACGATTATCACGAATCGTATTATCACGAACCTTATCTGGCCTAGACATGCTCACTCGTTGTCCGAAGGTTCATTAACAGATAATTACAAAGAAAGTGTGATCTTCATTTATTCTTTCATTTCTTAATACATTTATTCTTATACTATATGATTTCTAATATACTTGTAACTAACCCTGTCTATACCTTGTAACTTCGAACTGCATATTAACCCAACCGTACAATCCTGAGATGGTTTACTAATATTCAGTCAAAGTGTGCGCTCCCGTGGAAATGCAATTTAAATATAAGCCCACATATGGTATAGTCACTGAACAAGGCGTTTAGGGAATCCATTACATTTGTTAGCAAATATGATAAAAAAAAAATATTTTCTTGGTCCCCGCCAAATTAAATTTGAGTTTCCGCTAGAAAATTAGCAGTATCGATTAAAATAACCTGGTAAATTGCTTATCCTCGATGGTTGACTAGCTGAACCAGCGGCCGCCGATTATCTAGTACACGACAATCAGTCAGGACATCATTGTTAGTGATATCCTGTGTCGCTTCTATCGTGTTTTCTTTTTATTTTATTATTGCTTATTTGTGTTATATTTTGCTGATTCCAACAACATCTGTTTAAGAAAACTATATCCTTAATCATTAAGTCGGAAATAAAGAGATCAACTGAAAATTATTTTTAATCATATAAACTAGTAAGAAAATAGGCCATAAATTATTAATTATTTCTAACGAAACATATCGTTGTGTAGTTTTTTCTTAATTTTCAAAATTGAAAATTTATATACTCATTTCCAGATAGGATTTAATACTGACTATTTCGAAATATCATCTATTAAGGCTGGTTTTCTTCAAAGTAGTATTCTTCGCCACTTCTATACAATCTTTATATGAACAACATCCCAATCAATATTATATCTATAATAATCATCTATGCGGATGACGATACCGCTATGCTTGCACTGGAAAGTCATGTTACCTTCACCCTGTATAAAAACTCACCCCTTCTCATCAAAAGGAAATATACGCTACCTAGGACTAAACCTATGAAATTAAAATGACTTGAACTTATCAGAAACTACTTAGATTACTAGACGACCGATCAGATTTTAATTTAAAATACAAATTGAAAACCGATCTGAACGTACGGTATTGAACTTTGTCGTTTTGCTGAACATTTCAAATCCTATCAAATCCAATCCTCTCAATCCGAAATCGTCCAAAAAATCGTTCATGCACCATTATATATTCGGAACTAAGTTATTAGTCGTAACTTAAATATTCCTTATGTGTTGCTCATTATAAAATGTTTCATACCCGGTTTTGTCTACTATTATTTACTATAATAATCTTTTTGTTAAAAACCTCGCGTCTTTTACCTTCCTCATAAACACTCATCAGTGTTTAAAGAGAAACTGGCCAATAAATCTCTTGAAATTTTAAAATATTAGTTAGTCGAAAAAATATTGTGACTACTGGTTATATTAACAATATGAGATGTGTATTTGAAAGGTGACACTTAAAGATTTGTGTAGCGCAAAATTTTATTGAAATCGGTGTAGTTTATCAAAACTCAATGTTTGGTTTTGATTCGCTTCAGAAATAACTCAGTTATGATCCGCTTCAGAAATATTTCATTATGCTGTTGAAGCGCAATTTTCGTTATGCTGCTGAAGCGCAATGAAATCAAGCTATTTCTGAAGCGAATTATAACTGGCAATGAAATTATAGGTAAAAACGAGAATATTATTTGAAAAAGATCATAGAAAAAGAGAGATGAACGATCATAAACAATTTTAAAGCCAGGATTGATATCCAATACGGTTATGCTGTGTGTATAGTGCGACTGGAAGCGTATGACCGTATGGTCAAACTGTTATTGAGATAATACGGACAGAATTGATCAATAGAAAGGGTGTCACCTTCCACCACCAGAACGCTCGACCACACACATGTTCGGTGATTCAACAGTAACTGGGAAGTTTTCATGCGTCCACCGTATTGTCCAGACCTTAGATTAAAGAAGTACTGGATAGGCCTCTACACAAAAATTCTATCCAAATTTTGTTGGCAATACATTCATAGAACGCACACACATGCAATACAACAGAAACGGCGTATGTCATTGGGGGCCAATTTAAAAGTTCAGTATGCGATTGAAGCGGTTCGTTTAAAACCATTTTTCATATGTGATATCATTTATGCGTAAAGAAGCAGATTTTTTAATATTGCGTGTTTTGTTGTTTGATGGAATTAGTTTTGTAAATATGCAATAAAACACAGTTTTATTTTTTTTGAAATATTTATTTATTTATTATGTATTTTCATTTTATTTATTTCACTGTATATTATTTATTAAAACAGAATTTTTAAAGTGGGTAATAGTATATAAAAATATGAATTGTAAGTTATTTGATTATATGAAAGCAATTATGTGCACATTAAGATGTTAATCGTATACAATATTAAAGAAAACGTTTTAAAACATTAAGATGTTAATCGTATACAATATATTAATAAGCTAACCGAAGAATAAACTTTATTTATTATAACACAATGAAAACAGCAATGGAAAATAGACAGAAAAATTCGGTCCCTTAAACTTTCTTACACACACTTTATATACACCGACACTGTACTATTTTATGGTAAACATTGAACTGTCAACATCGGATTCACAAATGACAAAGCTAACCCCCAAGTCTCCACTTTCATGGAGAATTAAAGTTTTCAAACTCTCCGAGTCTACAAAATTGAGGCGGTTTATATTTGATTGATATTTACTAAATGTATAATAAACCTAAAATAGAATTCCATTTCGTATCAAAAGATTGTACAAAAAATAAAAATGACCTATCGTTGTATTTAAATTGTATCTTTGTTTCCAGTAAGTGAATTAAAATAAATATAAATTATGCTTTTGCAATTAAATAAATTTCCATTACGACACATAGATGGCAGTGGGTGTTATGTCTACATAAAAAATTTTTGACAGTCGTATCCCCCTAGTAAATATTTGTACACAAAATTGCGTATACATATACGGTAAGGGCCTATCCAGTACTTCTTTAATCTAAGGTCCAGACATAGCATCCTGGGTCTACCACTTGTTTCGATCTTCTGCTTGAAAAATGGCGAAATATTGTCGATAATAATGAAGAATATTTGGTTTTAATAATTTGATTTTAACACTCTAATTTAAGCGTCTCTATTTGATTTAAAAACGCCAAGAACTTTTTCGACTAACCAATATCTTGATTCATAAAGAAACAAACAACAATGGTTGCTTACACTCACACATTTCAATATAGTGTCTTTATCATAAAATCTGCTAGTTTCAATGCTTATGTAGTTGTGAATAGTTAATAAAATAACAGAAATTATAAAAGGTAAAATGATTATGTTTAATTAATATTTTTTTATTATAGAAAATATTTATATTGTTCAATAATTGAGTGTTAAAAATGAATAGATAGGATATTTCAATTACACTAATACTAAGTGTTTGAATAAATCTATTTAAAACATACTCATAAAAAAATATATTTTTTTTTATAATTGATATAACATCAAATAATATTCATATGAAAATAAATTATGAAAACTGAATAAATTTCAGAACGAGTGAATTGAATGTATAAATAATCGTAAAATCGAAATTGAAGAGCAAAATTAATAATCCATTCTATAATTTGTCATATTATTTAAATTCATTTTCTCTTTTAGGGAAATATTTTTAATATTTTCCATTTTCAACACACAACCAGTCGCTTTTGCAGTATTTTCATCGCAGATCGCAAACAAAAAAGAGCACTGGAAATTTTGCTGTTGATTTTGAAAAAAAACTTCATTTCTCGCCCAATTAAATTTATTCAATTTCGTTTACAATTACACGCTTTTGCATATGTTTTCATTTTCATACTGCCTGGATTCTGATATTCGTATTATAGATTCACATTCGTATTTGGAATAGTTGAGCTTACAGGAGGAGATAGCAAAAAGCTATACAAATTCGAGCGAAAATTACAAAAAGATTTGCTTTTCCGAATAGTAGAGAAGAACTGATTTTGTACTATAAATACGCAGATTGCACATTCATATGAGTTTGCCACAATTTGCACAGGGCGTCAATAAGCAACTCAAAAGCATCATCCTACAATATGCCCAGTTCCAGATTAATGGTGCTATAAATACGAATTTCGAATTTCATTTTGATCTGATTCAAGTGGAGTAATTGTCTGCATGAGAGTGGCTATTGGAGACGCACTGAAAAGAGTGAAATCAGAGCGTTTGCTTTACCCCAAATATAATATCCATTAAATTCACACTTCACACACCATTTAAAATGGTACAATTAACACCAAAAATATGCTACTCGTATACAATTGATAAAATACGAAAAAAAAAATTGTTTATGATGGTTGTTTATTTTACTTTTTTTATTTTTCTATCATAAATTTTTTTTTAATTCATATGTAGGACAATGTAGAAAAATAGAATTTATAACGACTTTTATTAAATTATAAATTTTTGATATCATGAATAATTCATTTCTAGCAATAAGTTTAAACTGGCATATATTTGTTGTATCGTTTAAATATTTATTTGCATGCTAGTATTACTTAAGTGGGAACATTATATTTTAATTATTAGTAAAGTTTTTTTCACATACTCGTAACTTACCACAAGTATACACGCTGATGTGAATTGACCGTCACGATATTTTCTTCCAAATAGCCCTAAAGAAAAGGCTCCAACGATGTCACATCGCAAGATCTTGGCGGACAATTCACATCAGCATTTCGTGAGATATTCGTCCACCGAATTTAGTGCGCAACAAACCAATTTTGACATATTGTATGGCCGTAGTGCCGTCTTGTTGAAATCAAAACTTATTCGCATTCAATTTCAATTTCGGCCACAAAGAATTCGTTATATTAACCTCTTCACGATCATTTTCACTAAAGAGTGGCTTTTTTTGGATTTCTTCGTGAACATGAGAGTTTTCCGCGCCCCCGATTTGACAATTTTGTTTGTTGATATACGAGGGTCATTCAACAAGTACTTAGCCTACAAAAGAAAAACGAATATTTTGGAAAGGTGGCAATTTATTTTTCCACATAATCTCCTTCAAGCTCGATACACTTGGCCCAGCGATGCTCTAACTTTTTTAACCCGTCCAAAAAATACATTTTCTCGAGGGAATCAAAATAGGCCTCCGTGGCGACGATAACCTCCTCATTCGACCCAAATCTATTTCCGGCGAATGATTTTTTCAGGTTTGGAAACAAAAAGTAGTCACAGGGGGCCAAATCTGGAGAGTACGGTGGATGGGGCAGCAATTCGTAGCGCAATTCGACCAATTTGGCCATGGCGACGGCGGAGGTGTAAGCCGGCACTTTTTTCTTCGCAAAGCGGGGCCGCTTTTTCTTCAATTCGACGTCAAATCGGCCCAATAAGTCAGCATAGTAGTGCCCCGTGATTGTTTTACCCTTCTCGAGGTAATCGATGTGGATCACACGTTGTGAATCCCAAAAAACGGTGGCCATCACCTTTCCGGCCGATCGAACATTCTTCGCCTTCTCCGGAGCACGTTCGCCGAATGAAGTCCACTGTTTCGACTGTTCCTTGGTCTCTGGTGTGTACCAGTGAATCCATGTTTCGTCGATGGTCACGAAATGACGCAAGAACTCCGCTGGATTGCGTTGAAACAGCGCCAAACACGTCGCCACTGTAGTCTCACGGTTGCGCTTGTTTTCCGGTGTGAGCAAACGCGGCACCCATCGCAGCGACAGCTTTCTCATGCCCAGTTCTTCGTGTAGAATATGGTGCACCGTTCCTACTGCGATGCCCACAGTCTCAGCTATCTCGAGAACCTTCAATCGACGGTCTGCCAACACGAGATCGTGGACTTTTTTAACGTTTTCCTCCGTAGCAGCCGTTTTCGGGGCACCTGGGCGTGGCTCATCAAAAACCGACGTGCGGCTACGAACAAACTCGTTGAACCAATTCTTGACGGTCGCCATCGAAGGAGAAGAGTCACCATACACAGCATCCAAGCGATCTTTGATTTCGCTGCGCGTTTTCCCTTATAAAAACAAGAATCTAATCACCAAACGATATTGTTCTTTTTCCATTTTTGTGCAACCGACCGACACGCTCGCTTTCAAAGGCTCTCAAAACAAAACTAATGAAGGGAATCGACTGAAACTTTGACAGTAGGCTACTAAAAAAATGTACTGTACGATGGTAAATATCTTTTGTGACAGCAGTTCCATCGGGCGGTGAGGCTAAGTACTTGTTGAATAGCCTTCGTATTCGTCGATGTGAAAATGTGCTTCGTCATTAAAGAATGAATTTTCAGGTCTTTTAATCATCCTTCAATGACTCCATGACTAAAATTATTTACTTTATACTTCACAGTTGTAAAAAAATCATGACATTATGGCATACCTTATATATTTCATACAATCAACGAGCCTAACTTAAATTTCTATTTGATTACTTTAATCTATTTTATAATAAATTCTATTCTAATTCCTAATTATCCAAATTAGTACCTTGAATAACCAACAATTGATTTGTTTATTCTTACTATTTTATAGTTATATTTTTTTTCGAAATAATTTGCTCCAACATCATTTTACAGTTTCACTAATATTATATTGAGCTTAATATTAATTATTTTGCATTTAAATATATTTACAGAAATTTATTTAAATTTATAAAAATAAGTTTCGAATGAGGATATCCTTTTTATTATCAATTAGGATTTCTTCAATTTTTGTGTGCAATTATGAATATAAGAACAAAACCAAAATGACAATTTTTTTTTCTACAAATTTATATATAGTATTATGCATACGTACATATGCGGATATACCAGAGTACATAGTTTATGAAATATTTTATAACATTTTCGTGAGGAAAGTTTTTCTGCTTGTACATATAAATCATAGTGTGGTGTACGATTTGCACATTCAATTATGGGCAGCATACTGCACATACGAGTATACCTTTAGTATTTGACTTAAATGCACAGTACAATTGTAAATTGTTGAGGGGGAGGTAAGGTCTATTCTGTTGAAATAATACTTATATTTTCGTACGTACTCGTATGTGTGCAAATACAACTGAATTGTAGAGACCAATAAATAATTTCACCCAAGTAGAAATGTTAATATATAAGTTTTCCAACCAAGCGCATTTATGTTTTCACGTTTGCCAACTGAAGCTATCGTTTCACTTTGGATTAGTTCTGTTCAACTCAGCTCTCCTTTGTTATTATTTAATTTTCTTGTTAGTTAATAAATTTAGCTCCAACTCATATAAATACTTATAAAGACCAAACCCCGTTCTTATGCAACAATAATAGAATAGTAAATATTTCGCTTTCACTGTTAACGAGAGTTCAAGTTGCAAGGGTTTGATGATATTTTTGCTTAAAAAAGCATAGCTGCAATTTTACTACAAACATACACGTATGCATAAAAAAATGTATGAAATCATAAGCGTAACGTACTAGTAGTGCAAAACTTTGACTAAATTGTAGCTTTTAGAGCATGCATATGTGTGTGTTTGTCTATATACATATTTATTCGAAACGAGAGGGCTTAAAATTATTGGAATAAAATTTTGGTGAGCCACCGCAACTACCTGAACTTATTTGGGCAAACACAGGCAATTCCGAGTGTTAATGTCATTGTCGCAGGGACTTTTTGCTGCCCTTTAACCGCAGTATTGGTCAAGTACTGTAAATCTTGGCATACCTGTACTACTTTGCTTTTCTGTGAATATTAAATTTCACTTTAATATAAGGTTAATTTTTTAAGTGTAACCCTAAATGTTTTCGCTACTTTCCATAGACTCGACTGCAGAATGTTAATATAAAAAATCGCAATGCTCTTAGCAAGTGTATGAATTTGTAATCGGATAGAGAGACAAAATTATTACAACAAAATCTAGTCTAAAATGTATATTATAAATTAATTCTGAATATTTTTTAACTGGTCTATCATTGAATGTATTTATTTACATATATATATATAAACTTGTCTAATTAGAAGTGTGTGTTATATGCACATACAATTGGATATGCTATAAAAAAATTTAATTAATTTTTTCTAGAAAACTACTTGGTATATTCACAAAAATATTAAAAATTATTTCATAGCTTTTTGTTGACCAAATATTTATATAATTTTTATAATTTTTAGCATCTTAATTGTGAATTAATATTGAATTGTGAATAAATTTGAGCTATAATATTTTTTAATAAAATTTTAGTGATAGGGATAAAATCGTATAAATATTTTTAAAAAAGTCTTATTCTTACAATGTATACACACTAATATTAATTGAAGTTTCTTGTGTGATTTTATTTTTATCTTACCATCCGAAAAACATAATGAGCACAATATAACAGACAATTTATTACTTTTACATTATACTAACGATCTTTTTAATAATTATTAAGTAATTTTTAAATGCCAACAGTTAAAATAAGCAATTATAATGTGCAATCTACACGAATGTAATAATAATCTCAAAAATAACTAAAATGATTGATTTAAAAAGAATTATGAAAATGCTTTATTGTGATTTTTTTTCATAGCAGTTATAATTTATAACTAATATGTAAAAAAAAGACTACATCTGAAATTATTTTAATTAATTTTTTTTCAATAAATATATTAATTTTGATTGATTTGCGTTCTACAATAGCTATTAGGAAAGTAGAAAAATCCAACAGTAACAGTGAAAATTTGTTGGCATTTTAAAGTTGTCCCGGCACATAACTAAGTGGCTCAGCCCATATTTGAAATACGTTTGATCATTTTTATTTTATAAATAAATTGAAAGAAAATTTTTGATAGGATTTTGCAAAATATCAATTTCGACTTTGTTTTCGAATACTTTCTACTATTCCAAAAAACTACCAGAAATCCAATTGGGAATTACTTTGTCAGTTGCGGTTATTGTAGACTCTCGAGGCAGAATTATCCCCATCGATATGGATTGATTGTTTTGTCCACTGCAATCTACTGAGCTTAATACTATAAAAAAAACTGGCCATTCTTAATATCGCTTTATGATACCATTATTAAAGAGACGTCTTCATGCATAGTATGGTCTTTGAGATCATATACAACAGTAGTTTCGAATACATATGCAATTGATAAGAATAGCATAGATTGTTACTGATTAGTACCCTTCTTTATTTGGCTACTGACTACCGCACTTTAACTCTAAATAGAAAAATTATTCAAATTTTTCAGAGCTATAGTTCTTATCTGTATATGCCCAGTATTTTCATTGTTTACGTATGTATGTATACAGTCTTAAGTTTTCGATGTCAGCTTTATCCAGCTATATTGAGGTAAATCTATATTAACAGGTAATTAACGGAATTTTAATCAATTGGTGTAACATATATCCGTTTAATTTAGTATTAGAAAATATGTGGAACATAATATAAATTTTTTTTGCTTGAGTATAATAGTGAATTACTGCTGCTCACAAAACGAATATATAATATATAAACAAAAAATGGTAAATTTTAAAACTATCATAAAAATAGAAAACTTGAAAAATAAAAATTGGAAACAATCAAATTTGATATTTTTATTTTATTAAATCATATATGGTGATATTTTTTGCAAATTCATCGATATCAAAATTACCAAATGAATCAGCGATTTCCGTGTGTTGGCGGTATTAAATTATACAGAATGGGGAAAACTATGAAAGTCGAAATTTTTTCCAACTGATATTATAATGATGATGATGACTTTATATATAATAATAATGACGATACAAAAAAATTACCTATGACATGGGTGATTTTGGAGCGATACAAAACATTGTAAATAATGAATTGGGTGAGAAAAAACACAAGATCGCTGAATAATAGATGGAAAGGTGCTTAATGAATTTGGGTTAAGGTCAGAAGTAATGGAGGCCAATAAATGATTTGTTCGTGGAGAAAAACGAAAAAAGACTCTAGTTATGACACTACCGTAGATGCATAGTTTTGAAATGATCAGATTCTTTCTTAACGAAACTGGTTTCCCATTTCAGATTATAGTTTTTGCAATCATTTTGTGATTGCTTCGTATCGTGTTTACTTGGAGATATTTGAATTAGTAGCTAGTAGGTTATATTTTGTCGTGAATCGGTTTATTTCGAGTGATTAGCTTTGATCAGTGACATGCAATAGTGTGAGATTTTTCAAATTCAAAACTACTCGAAAGTAATGTGAAAGAAAGCTTAGTCGCTAATAGTAACAATGGTAGAAACCGCTAAAGGATTAAGTGAAAATATAAAAAAATTAGTCCATATTAACAGTATTATTCCAAATCATTACAACCCATCAGTGCGTCTGCTTCAAATACCAAAGACATCGAGTGGATCATGTGGCTTCCATTTATCGCGCAGCAAGTGGGATCCATATCCTTGGGTGTGTGTAACAGAGTCTACCAACGTTTTAATTCAATTATATTAATTAATGGAATATGTATATTTTTAAGTCATACATAATTTTATTTTTGAACATAGAAAGAAAAAATCACAATCATTAAAAATGCTTTTGTCTATAATATATAGGTGAGTGCTGTGGATGACAGTACACCAGCTGAAATGTCTGGCTTGAAGGTCGGTGACTGTGTTTTAGAGGTCAGTATTATTAATGTTAATAAATTTTTTAACCAATTATTCTACGAACACAATCAAATATCAAAAGGAAAATTTTTTTATAATTCTATTTGTTTTTACACATTTTCGATTGACATTTGTTAGTGTATACAAATTAAATGCATTCGTCATTGTATATTTGAGCGGTTTTTTATTTATTTCTATAAAAGTACATATATTTATTAAAGTTAAAATAACTTAATAGTTCTGATTATAGAGTGATAGTGAATGAAAATGATAGATTGAAAAGTAACTATTTCTAAGCATTGATAAAATTCAACAAAAATAGTACATAATTACTGTCGTAAGAAATTTCCAATTTTATTCACTAATTTTTCATTTAGTATCAATTTGCAGATAGTTTTAATATATTATAGTAAGTATGTAGATTGACCTATGAAGGTCGTTATCCAAAATAAGCACAAGGAATCTTGACATAACTGTGTTTAACACATGTTTTATTGTAACGTATTATGTTTACAAGAAAATCAAGTTTGCAGAAAAAAATGTCAACCTTACAATAGACAAACTGCACTAAGTCAAGGTTTAAGATTAATGATTAACCATTTTTAAAGTTTATCTTTTAAGAAAAAATTAGTAATTATGTAAGTGATTTCGAAAAAATGTATAAATTTCCTGGAACTTACGCAATATTATGAAATATTTGAATTAAGATAATATCGAAATAAATTTTTCATTATTTTATTTTGCTGACTAAAAATTTAACATATTTTGTGCTAATTTTATGGTCTAATTAACATATTAATTATAATATGAGAAGATTTATAAATCATCAAAAACCTTTAATACTTAACAAATTTTCATATTTAAAAAAAAAAACTCTTAAACTCTTCATTTTTTTAACATTCTCGTAGTAAAATTTGCATCGATGCCAATGATTTCACGGACTTTTTCCACCAATTCAGCGCGATTACTAGCTTCTGGACGACCTGGCCTTAGGTCATCCTTTAAATCCTCACGACCATTTTTAAATCGTGTAAACCACGTATAAACTTGAGTACGACTCATACGTAGGCTACTATATATATTTCTGGCCTAGGCAACACTAAGTGTTGCCAGGTGCGATCTGACATTTCCATTGGAAAGTTTGACATTTTTTAGCATAAACGTACTCAGAACGTTTTGACGTACGACTATCATTTGTGTTGTTTACAGTGACTTGAAAAAATCAATTTGGCAAAAAAATGGAATTAACTCGTGAACATTTTCGTGCGATCATATTTCACAACTTTCGACGTGGATTATCACGACAAGAGTGCATCGATGAACTTAAATCTTTGTATGGCTATGAAGCACCATCCTATAGCACTGTGAAAAACTGGTACAACGAATTCAATCGTGGCCGACGCTCGCTCAAAGACGAATTCCGTGAAGGTCGTCCAAAAACAGCCGTTGTTCCAGAAAACATCGATGCCGTACGTGAACTGATAATGCAAGACCGTCATGTGACATACCGTGAGATAGAGGCATGCCTAGGCATTTCTCCCACCAGCATACATTCGATATTGCATGAACACCTGGCCGTAAAAAAGGTTTGTTCTCGTTGGATCCCGCACAATTTGACAATCGCTCAAAAAAAGGCTCGTGTGGATTGGTGTAAAGAAATGCTGAAAAAATACGATCGCGGTGCTTCAAAAGACGTTTATAAGATCGTCACAGGTGACGAATCATGGATCTATGCGTATGAGCCCGAAACAAAACAGCAATCGACCGTGTGGGTCTTCCAAGACGAGTCAAATCCAACGAAAGTTGTTCGTGGAAGAAGCACTTCGAAGCAAATGGTCGCTTGTTTCTTTGGCAAAACTGGTCATGTGGCGACTGTTCCGCTTGTGCAACGTAGGACGGTCAATTCTGAGTGGTACACCACCATTTGTTTGCCTGAAGTCTTCGGAGAAATTCGAAAAACGAACAAGAGAAGTCGAATCATTGTGCACCATGACAATGCGAGCTCTCACACATCGGCTCAAACCAGCGCCTTTTTGACCGGACAAAACGTCGAATTGATGGGTCATCCTCCGTACAGCCCTGACTTGGCACCCAATGACTTCTTTTTATTCCCACACATCAAGAAAAAAATGCGTGGTCAACGATTTTCGTCGCCAGAAGATGCTGTTGAAGCATTCAAAAACCATGTTTTGGAGGTGTCTCAATCGGAGTGGAAAAAGTGCTTCGAAAATTGGTTTGAGCGCATGCAAAAGTGTATAAATCTTGATGGAGAATATTTTGAAAAACAATAAAACCTTTTTCGTTGATAAATATTCGCATTTTCATTATTAGGCCAGAAATATATATAGTAGCCCACGTACAATCATCACCTTAAACTTTTTCCATCAATTCGTATGTCTCAGCGAATTTTTTTTCAAGTTTAACACAAAATTTGATATTTGCTCTTTGTTAAATTTTTGTTTTGTAACATTAGCACACTTTTTCTTTTATTGAAATGGCTGTAACTTTCACAACTGTCATCCGATTTACATGAATTTAGGTGCGTTTGAAAGAGGATGAATGTATCTTTTTAATGCTGTAAATTATAGATGGCACTGCATGTTGTATAATTTAAAAATAAGTTCGGTTATTTTTTGGGCACACTGTGTATATTGATTAGTCTATTTTCATTATATTTTAAAAGAAATGAATTATTTTTCTGAATAATCATTTAATGAAATTTCTTCAAGAATTTTTTCCGAGAATGATATTTATTTTAATGCTAATTTTATAATAGATACCATCAAAGAACCTAATTTTAATTTGAAAATCAATTTCGATTGAAAAACTAATAAAATTAATTAAAATACTTATAAATATTTTATTTGGAATAATTAATTTCAAAACCACTTCATTTCAATTTCATGAATTATACAAAATTACTTATTTATATATAATTATTTGATTAATGTTGAAAAGATTGATATGTTTCAGTTTGTTTTATAATTTCTTTTTGTATATATTGCCATAATCACAAAATGACTTTAGAACTTTTAATTTTGATTTTAATAAAAAAAAATTGTTTAAGCAAACGTAATACTAAAGATATTTTACTTAAAATAAATTATTTTCTAAACATAAAAATGGCTTGAGAAATTTATTTATACTATTTTTTTATATTATCTTTTGGTAATTTTTAAAATAAATAATAATATAATAATTTCGATAATATTATTACAACTATAATTATTAGGTGAACAGTGAAGATATTTTGGGCTTACGGATAACCGAAGTAGCTGATTTGGTCAAAACAAAGCCTGAAAATGTTTCTTTGCTTCTGTGGAGTACTGGCATGGATCCAACTTGTGATGCCGAAGTAGAGATAATAATAAATACTAAAATTCCAGTAGTTTATAGTGTTTTCGGAATTGTAATTTAAATATACTTTTAGAGTTTATGCTGTGGACCGATGCCTTTAAATTTGGAACGATTATCTGCTAGCATGCAGATAATCCTTGCTGCTCTAGAGTGTCCCATTTGTTTAGATACAATATCTCCACCAGCAAATCAATGTCAAAATGGCCATTTGCTTTGTGCTAAATGTCGAATGAAATCGGATAGATGTCCAGTGTGTCGGGAGCGTTATAGTCCTGGTAGATCACTATTAGCGGAACAAGTATACAATTCGGTGACGGAAGCTTTCAATCTACAAGAAGGTTCTGATGGAAAATTGCGTGAAAAACTTTTTGGTGCTCGGTGTCAACGAATTCTTCGACCTAACATAGATAGGAGCAAAAATTCGGTGGCTTCACATACGAACAAATTTTTAGCAAGAATCATGGGCAAAGCAACATCGTTAGATAATCTAGTTTGTAAGAAAGATACTGGCAATCAATTGAATGTAGCTGCAGATGGTAGTGGTAACAATAAGCAATTGTCATTGTCAACAAATGATATATCGCGGCCATCAGAAGATGGGAACATTGCGATACCGCGATGCCCGTCATTGAATCGAACAAATCCTGACAATGGACCCATTTCTAATAGGCACTTATATCTGAAACGACCACTCTCATGCAATACATCAACGGAATGTATCCATTCGATAGGAAATTCAGAATTATCGTTAGTTGTTCCAATACTAATGCCTAAGGACCGTAACGAAACTGGTCCTTTTCTTTGTCCATTGGGCGGTGATGGCCCTTGGGGTCTTTGTGAGAGCAAATTTATGGGTAAATTGCTTATATATTGCTTAATAAATTGCGTATTTTCAATATTATTAGCGAAATGTCAATATTGATTATACAAAACTATACAGACCGATTTTCAGTTAACAAATAAATATTCATATATGCATATAGACATAATATAATTCTACAATATATAATATATTTCATTTGATTTTATTCAATATTTTCAGCATCATCTCTTCATCATCACGTCAAAGTATATCATAATACTCCAATAATATATTTTGGATTGTCGAAAGCAGAAATTTCTATTCCTCCGCGAACGCCTGTTGAAGATGCTTTTCTAGTAGTGGCCTTCGATAGCAAGCAGTTCTGGATAAAATTAAGGATCGATGAGTAAATGTTCTAAGATGATAAGATGATGCCTTCAATATTTGAGTAGAGAATTTTTCCATTTGTCTGTTTTATTTTTTATTCAACTTTATTTTTCTCAATTTTACATTCTACTAATAATATCCCCTTAGATAAGTACTTATATAACATAGATCAATGGAAAACATCTTCTATCTAACATCGTCTATCAATGTTCATATTTATATAAGTATGTTTATATATTTTAATAATTCATTTTCGCAGTGATGAGAGCATTTTTACTTCGGCACTACTTGAAGGATCCGACGATGAGTGCTCTCAGTACATGTTAGAAGCAAAAATCAGGAACAAAGTTGAGGATAAGCTGTTGCAACGGGAACTGACAACGAGGTCAATTATACACTCGTTGACTGGAATCTCTTGGATGGAAGTCCTTGAGAAGCAGATGGGAATCTTCTACGATTACAAAACTATAAGAATGACTTTCGGTAACGATGATGAGCTCATACTTCGAGTAGATGTTAAGTGCAGAGATGAATGAATATAAAATACGATAAGCTTCAACAGCATTCCAACAATTTTTAAATATTTCATAGTTAAACATCTACTCTTCTACTTATTAATAGTTTACTTTTTATGATTTTTTAAGCCATTAATTATAAATATGGAAATAAAAATATATTACGCAATATCTTATAATAAAAATTTACATTAAATCGATTAGTTTTTTTTAATATCATATTTTTATATTTTTATAAATGTAAATCGGTTTTTTTCCTAGCTATGTATAAAGTGTATCGAATGAAATGTTTTAGAAGGAGCCATAAATTTCAAAAATAAAACTTTCTAAACATTTTCCCTTACCATCCCCCCTTCTAAATAGAATTTATGAGAAAAGTTTTATTGAAGCTTTACATATTTAATAGATTGTCATTTCCTCCACCTCACTTTCCTCTATATTAATGGTTTGCTCATTGATTTCGGCAAAGTCATGAGAAGGTGTCAAACAATGATTTTCTTAGCTCATTATAAATGTAAAAAAAATCTTATTATTCGACGTGAATAATTTATATCAGCAGAAAGCATTATAGGGTACGAAACTGATATGAGACTGCTGTAGGCAATAAAATTTCCTGTCAACTATAAGTTTAGTGTTTTTGTGAGTGAACATTTTCCAGGTGTACTGCTATACTTGTGATTAGAAATTAATAAAATTGAAGACGGAGAAAGATTTTTAGTCATATACGAAAATTTTCTTTTAAAGTGGTATGTATATTGAAATATCTAAATTTCTATTCATATACTTTAACATAATACACACCACTTTAAGATATTCATGAGTCATACATAAGTTAAAAGAAAAATCCAAATTCCTATAATATTTTCTTCTTATGCAATGCAAGTTAAAAGCTCCAAGATTGTAGTGCTGTATAACATTTATGAATGTGTTAAATTAGTGGAAATGTAAAAATGTTAGTTAATAAATACGCAATCATAGAAACGTACCAACAAAATGTCAAATCCGAAATCAATCAAAAACTAATCAAATATCAAAAGAAGCCATGAACATTACTGATTACGACGACAGTTGGTTACGTCATATCTATTGAGATTATTTTTTTTTTGTGTCGTACAAGATTACATATATTTTTGTGGATTATAATATTTTGTAGCTTTTTAACATTCAAAAAATAAAATGTATTTTATTCAAAGTGAATACAAATGTCTCGTTGAATAGTTGTCAGATCTTCAGTAAGATTACCAGTTGACTTCGCCGGTCAACCAACACGTCCACCTGTACTATGCGCCCGTTCGAATTATGCAATGTTCTGCAATGTCAGAAGCACGAAAAGAAAATTTCGTTGAAAGTGAACAAGACAATGTTATAATACTTGCTCATATTATTACTGGTTTTTCTGGAATTTTGACTTCTGAATTTAAGTAAATGTGAAATGATAATAAAATTTGTATTACCTGTTTCATTATACCAATTTACATACATACGACAATTATCTTATTTTCAAAAGCGAAGGTTTTTAGATCGTATTTTAGAGTAAATCTATAGAATATCATTTTGATCAATTTCATTTCTTTTTGTATATACATAAATTTACAGTGTCATTTTTGTAGTTTTTCACAAAAAATAAAATTTATCTCTGAGAATATTATCAAAAGAAATGCAATTGATCAAAGATGATCGTTATAGTTTATTTTTATTTATGATCAAAGATAATAACCCGTACACCTTTTGTTATTTTTATGTTCAAACGGAGACAATTTTATATTTACTTGAATTTAGAACAAACATTAATAATAATAACAGAAATATATGTATATGTTGTGTGTATCTTTTTTAAGCCTGTATGTAATAAATTTGTTAAAATGAAAAAAAAATTTAAGACCAATTTTATAATAATAATTTCGAAATATAAAAAAAAATCATATTTCAGACCTGCTCGGATTTGTTCAACTGAACCAATATGATTGTGTATTCGTCTATTCATAAAGCCGATCTTATCTGTACAAATGGCAATAGGAGGTGATGTGCTCTTGCAGGTTAAGCAAGCCAAATAATAGCTTTAATAGGATCAATAAAGCTTTCATTACTTTCTTTTCCAATTAGGTCAGCACTCCCTCACAAACGTACCTCTTTGCCGACCCTTCTAGTATGATTCATTCACTATTGTATTAGTTGTTTTCTCTGCTCAATCTTTCTGTTTGCATATGGCGTTTGAGTACACACAAGTTGCGTTCACTTATGCATGAAAACAATTAGCATACGGATCGGTGTGTGCTTGTGGTCACGCAACTCAATATACTGACTGGTTATGTTTATAATGTTACAGCAGAGCGGTGAAAGACGTAAAGTTAGAGGTTGTCGAGCTCAACTTCCAGGTATTATCACCTTACCACCTTCGCACAACTATGCAGTTGAGTATTGCATGAGTAGCGGTTCACCTTCGTAGTACCACATTTCGGTTGCAAGCTTAATAGTATCTGTTATGAAGGAGATTGTTGTTTTTGTTAATAAGAATTTTTAATTGTGAATTATTTTTAAAATTGATAAATTCAATAATGATACAATAAAAACGAATGAAGAGTCAACATCTTACAAGGATGAATAATTATTTGGCTATTTTGGATCCAACTCTCGTGTAAACAATTCGTTTATTTAGAAAACTCATATAAGAAATATAATGATTTCACCGATACTTTAGTATATACAAATATACTAACATATTGTACTGATGCCCGCAGGACGTCATTTTGGAGCCAAGTTAGCGTGGATTAACTAAACGACTGAATGAACAACTTTTGTTTTCTCTGACACGCTTACCTGTTTTCTGCCAAAGTTAACATTTCACTGTATATGTGTATGTTTGCCATACTATCAGCAAAATTACCAATATACATAATACTTGATAACCACTAACACAATTGATCATTGAGCTTCCGCATTAACTTTCAATTTCATTTCTGAACATGTGGTCAATGCATACACATAAGAAGAAACTGCGAACATGTCAACAATTATAGATCGAAATTGCTTAAGTTTTATTGTTTTTTTCTTTTCTTTCGGTAGTTAATAATATTTTATGATTTAAACCGTTCGCATACACAATTATATTAGCACATGCATATATCATAAAATTACTCAGAAAATCCATATCTGAGACGAAATATTTGAGACTGGTTTTTGGTAAAAACTTCAACTTTTCACCATATTTTTGGTAAAAACTTCTCTTACGTAAAATTCCAAACAAGTTAGGTTGTTCAGTCAATCTTCCAAAAATGGGAAAAAATCATTTGTTTATTTTTATCTTGAATGGAATTATTGTGCTAACGAATCAAAGTGTAAACTAAGTTGGGAATTTGTATAATTGATGCAAGATACCAATTTTAGTTTGGAAACTTTTTCCGCATTTTTACAGAATTCCCATAGTCCGTGAAATGGTGAAAGTAATTAAGTGAGAATTTTCGATTACATTCGTATTAGTACAAAAAATTCTTCTATTTCACATAATTTTTGCGAACATTTATATTGTATGTACAATCAAGAAATATATACGAATAAAATGTGCAATAAATACATACACGTATATATGTATGTCTTGCTGTAATTTCCCATTATGAACTTTTCTAATTTTTATTTGATATTTTTTTGACTATTTATTTATATACGCACTAATATTGAAAACTAGTACAAAACTAAGATGATCTTCATCGAGTTCAAAACTGAGAAATATTGTAGAATTGAAAAACTACATTTTTTTAGTACATTAATACATCGAATTGTAACTAAATATGAAGTAAGTATTGAAACTTTTATGAGTATTGACCCTTCTAAGTTCATTAATGATTAATTATTTGTAATTATGTATGTGCAATGTAGATTGATTGGCTGCTAATCTTGGTCAAGTTAAATATAAAATACTTGAAGATTATTGATGTTTATGATTAGATTTTCACAAAAATATATTTTTTGGGGCAAATTCAAGCAAATTAAATAATCAAAAATATATGGAAAATCGTAATTTTAGACGGCAATAATTTTTTAGAATATTTTTCTATATAAAAACATTATTAAAAAAATTTATTTCGACAATTTTTGATATCAGATTTTTTTATACTTAAAAAAAATGTAAACAAAAAACTCAAAAAAAAGAGGTGGAATTTTTTAAACGGAATTTAAATTTAATTTTATTTAATTTGATGTATTTACAATAATTGATTTTGTTAAAATAGTTATATATAATAAAAAAAATATTTACAAAATTATTATAGCAAATACTCATTTATACTTTTTGGAATGATTTAAATAAATTTATTTCCCAGACGATATGATAATAATTGGCAGTTAATTAATAATATTTTATATTACTGTTTATGTAAATGTGCAAACAAACACTGAAAAATTAAATATTTTTGAAATAATTTTAATATTGTACATTTTATACAAAAATCGAAAAAAAATGTCTTCATGACTAATTGATTATTATTGTAAAAGAAAAATACGAGTATCTAAATAGAGCTGTTTGACGAAGATTTTTTACAGTCAAATATCGGATACTAGTATAAAGTGAAAAAGTTTGAAAGAAGCAGAACTGATCAAACAAGGAAACTCTTAGACAAATCCACCAAAAATTCGGGTAAATAAATTTTAATGACTACGTGAAAACTCAGGTGTATAGGATTATGTACGTTTCGACTTTGTTTGGATATGTGAATGCGGATGTGGCTGCATAATTTTTGTAGCCTCACCTTTGTGATCAACAGCTTTTGCGCTAATGTCAGCAACACAACCAAACGACTCGTATTCAAAATAACAATGCTGATGTTGATGCTTTCGGCGCTTTAGGCAGCGTTAATAATGCTGTTGTTCATTCGGTTATGCTGTGTTCATGTTGATGAAAATCGGCCCGGCACGCCAGGTATCCATGGTTTGTTCAGAGCACCTCTTCCTCATTCAGCGAGTGGACGATCTGACGATCTGATGTCGATCTTAGCTGATCGGAGCCGCGAATTATTTCGAACGCATTGAAACGATTAGATTTTCGGCTTAGACTGCGATTACGATAAAATTCCTATTGAACTACGAGCATTACGTGATTTAAAAGTTCCTAATATTTGTTAATTGAAATTTTTTGTGTGCAAAACAACGACCTCGAGTGTTTTATATACGAGTATATATAAGTATATTCTTTTAAATACTTTTATAATTGCAATTAATTCGATTATAGTTGTGAATAATACAAAGTATAGTTAGTAAAATAATGCAATCCGAAGTATAAATAAAAATTAAAAAGATCATCAACTTTATATGAAATTTCGATAATTCAAGGTTAGTTTAATAAAACGGTTTTGCAGTTGCTGTTTCATATAGAAATTATATTTTTATATTTTTGTTTTACCAATTTGAATTTATTTATTGCAATGCTGTATAAATAGAAAGAGTTGGTTTCATAGAGTGCCCATTGAAATTATGTTTAAATGATCCGTTATTACAAAAGCTTTTTACCTCGCCAGTGGAGCGATAAAAATACGACCGAAAATACCATAGATAAGGTGCAGTAGTGAATAAGAATTTTGAAAAATAATAGTAAAGGCAGCCGTGAGAGCTTCAGTAATGCTGAAGGAGAGCCGTGTTTTTATTTTATCGTGACATGAATTTATGCGATTAAGTAATAATTAGATGGTAATAAGTAGCTGTGTAGCAATTCTTGCGCATTGTTGAATAGCCTAACCGCTAATGGAAAGTGCTGTGCTATGGTATAAAAAACTATTGAATTTCCTAAAGTATGTCGATATTTCGTTAGTTTGAAAATTAAAAAAATAATTGATTTTTACAAAGGAAAATGGAAATTGTTTAAAATGACTTTATCGCAATTATGCATTAACATAACAGTTTACGCTTTATCTGTTTGCCAAAGAAAAATTCAAAGTTTATAGTAATTATTAACATGATCATTTGTGTACAGTTTTTTTATTGATATTGTTAGCATTCTGATTAAATGGGCTTTTAAATGTTTCGTATTTGCAAATAAAATTCATACAAGAAGTTATTTATTTAAAGAACTATACAATTTTTTGAGCCGTCGTGTTTGCATATAATTTTATTATTTCAAAATTTTTGTGTCAAGGCAACCGAGAAGGAATAATATTTTCGCAATAAAGTATTAAGCTTTGTGGACTAGTACAAAAAAACAATAAATAATAATAAAACAAAATGAAATAATACAAAAAAAGCATAAATAATAATATACTATATACGGTTTTTTTAACCTTATTTACCTTTATAACATAAATATGTGTTTACCAGTCACAAAGATTGCATTTGAAAGGATTTTTATTACAATAAATGTGATATTTTCAAATTTGATTTCAATTATTATACGTTTTCAAATGATTTGGGTTTTTATTTTTCATTATGTAAACCATCTTATTTGGAAATATGCTAAAATTTTAATTTTTATAAATTGTCATTTTTATGGGTATTTATAAATTTCTACATCCTAACGGACTGCCTATCAAGGATGACTTCTGTATTCATAAAATATAATATGTTATAAAGTAAATTGACTAAATGGATTAATTCCGAGTTAATTCAATAAATCACATTTAAGCCTAACATATTAGAGTGTACTTATTATCATCCTATCATCAACTAAGTAAATCCCTAAACATTAAGAAAATCACTTTTAGCCTACCTTTTTTTTCTTCGTATATACTAAGCTGGATTAAAATTTGAATTATTAAATGGATTAATTATTTCTTTGGGCAATTTATTATTGTTCAAAGTAATGTGGAAATGCTGGCAGTCTGTTTATGGACGAAGAATATTTATTATATTTGGCAATTGTAGTACTTTGGAAAAAGTGCAAAGTTTGTATAACTATTAATAAGATAAAACCTAATTAATTAAGTGAGCTGATTAAGTTGAATAGTTTTTTTCTTCTAATTTTCTCCAATAATAAAGGTAAATTAAAATAATATTCATTTTTTTTAACCAAAATACATATGTTAGACAAAAAAATGTATGTATATGTTCGATTTTTTTCGTTTGCTACTTGTTATTATAATTGAATATTGGTAAAGTTTAATAATGAATTTTAAAAGGATAACTAATAATATCATTATTAGTTCTAAGAGTTTTTTTCGTTCAATTATTCTCCATTAAAAATCAAAGTTTACAATATTTAAAAATATTTTTTTTTTCACAATTTTATTAAAATTCTAGAATTTATATAATTAAAATAAAAATTCTCCGAAAATAATTGGATATATTTCCAAAAAATTTAAATTATTATCAAAATTAGATATTAAATAACATATGTGACCACAAAACTTACTCAATTCGACTTAGAAAAATATATTAATTTTATTTTAGTATATTTATTTTTAATTAATATTTTATATTATTACAATCCACGAAGAGGGATATAGGAAAAGCCTACTTGTTCATCAATAGAGTCTCAAGCAATTCTCCAATTTATATCGAACTTTTTCTATAGTTCTTTAAGTACCAAGTACCATTTCATCGAGTACTATTTTTTTTCTTCGTCGAACATTTTTCATCATCTCCGAGCACAATATCACCGCCGACTATTTTACCTCTCTTCGAGTACTATTTCACCGATTCTACTTTTTTCTTCACTAAGCATTTATTTTGTTCTTCTGGCAACATTATTCTTAATCACCTCTACCGAGCATTATATCCGTTCACCTGCATCGAATACTATTTTCTCAGCAACTTCCCTCGAGCACTTTACTTTACCGGAAAACTCACACACACCCCAGCCACAGTCCAACAACCCCCAATTGACGACTTGTTACATTTTTTGTTATTATTAAACTAAGTTATATTTTTAAGAAAGTGTTTGTTTATGGTATTGTTGTAACAATATGATGATAATTATATTAGTTTTATGAAAAAATGTACAGAACATTTTCTTTTGGCAACTTAACAGGAAGAGGGTAATAATTTCTAAATTTTGAATGCAGAACTACCTAAGCTTTATATTGAAATATATAATACTGCTTGTATGTTCCATAGTAATTTCTCAGCTTCGTCGTTTAGATATATTTTTTCTACGTGGCTATACTATTGTTCCTTCGACGCTCGTTAGTACTGCTCATATAAAAACCGCCTTTAGGCATATATTCTTATTGAAAATTTTCGATAATTTATTTTTGAATGTTACCAGAACCATTTAGTGTTACACATATACGAGACTAAAATGACCAAAATTTAATAATACATCCTATTATAAGATGTCTTAGAATCAGCCAATTGAAAATTTATTATTAATAATAATATGACATAACAACTCCTTGACGGATGTTTGGGTAAATATACTTTTTTCAAGTCGTTCACTCTACAACGTTATTTATTCGTCTGAAAGTCTTGGATTACTCTCATTCCTTGTGGTCATCATCTTGGATAACTCTCATTCCGAGAGTCATCATCGGAGTAATCTACAACACGAGGGGTTGTAGAAAAATAATGAGACTGACATCACTGAGAGTGATCTGACAACCCTGTTGCATACCATATACCTTCTTAATTCCTCCGAGACGTTTCAACCACGTCCGATAAGTATGCAACCCTATAGAGTGTGATAAGTGATGCGTTATGGAAACTGAAACATCTAATTTTGAAGATACGATGTGATATCAAATTTTATATTAAGCTTGTTGAATCAATGAGTTTGACTTATGAACCGTAGCGACGAGCCTATGCGAAACATTCCTAATCCAGATGGCCGAGAAAAAGATGAAGACGAATTTCGAACAGGGAGGGCTTTAAGATTAAAAACTGATAAAATTTGGAACGAGTAAGGGATCTTATGAGGTCAGACCGTCAATTAACATTCAAACTGATTAATAGTGAAAAAGTCCTTTAAAGGCTGAGAAGGAGGATTCTTTATACAGATCGGATATTGCAGACACTTGGATTCTCTATCATAGCAATGATCCTGTCAGTGGGTTTTTGTGTAAGCTGTTCACGGGAATTACTCTGAAAGGGATAACATTAATATAAAATAATAAAATCAATCTAATTACTTATATGCAACACCACGTTTACGACATATCATAGCCAATAAAAATCTTTTAATTTTGATTTTTTAGACTCTGAGAGTACCATTAAATCAGTTATATAGCTTTTTGTTATAAAAAGGTATCCTCCTTTTTACTCTGGAATATCTGAACTATTTGAACACAAAAAATATTGTAGATCAGGATTGTAACATTATGTTGACTATAAATACAGATACAACAAATTGAACGTTTAGATCACGATGAATAGAGTTTTTCCTACCTAAAAGGGAGCATTCACAATTTTTCGAAAGAGTCGGTATTGGAAGGGAATTGGAATGCATAGTCGAACCCCAAAGTTTGAGTTTCTATGTCCGTATCAAATCATGAATATTTGAAATCTATACTCGTTATTATTCAAATAATATTATATGTTCTAATGAAATTTTATTTTTATATTTTTACAAAATACTAATTATTATACAGAAAAGTTTTACAAGTAATGATGTTTGTTAAGAATTATAATTCAATATTCGAAGAAAAATCCCACTGTGGGAAGGTGATAATAATTATAAATACAATACCTTCTGTAGGAACAATTATTAATTTTAATAAAAAAAAAACAAAACAATTTCAATGCCAATCCAAAGATAATTCGCATAAATTTAAATACAATAGCAAGTGTACATTTGAGAAAATATTTAAAATTTCCTACGATGAATATTGCAAAACATTGTATTTTTTTAATTAATAATAATTACATTCAATATGAATTTATAAAAGTTGAATTGTTTTAATAAAATTTTTCAAATTTTAATTTGCGATCAAATATTTTTTGAAATGGGTACAAAAACAATCAGATGAAAATTTAAACATTTATATTAAGAATAAATTATGTATAAAATTCAAAGTGAATTGTTGCGTTACAATTATTTTAAAGAATTGTAAATTGTAAATTTATTTGTTTATTATGATATAATATTGATTGAAAATTTACTTATTTTACCTTTTATTTTGATTGCTTTGATTAAATTGTTTATGATTAAATGAGTATTAAATAAAAGAGATTTAAAATTTTTATATAGAAAATATTAGTTGAAGAAATAAAAATTATTTAAATATAATTTCATGCTTTATCATAAAGATTATATTTTCACTGTATATCTTTGTAAAAATTCTATTGATGGTATTTTATAATAATTTTCTAAAATCTCTCCATTTCAGCAATATTCTTAAAAATAGAATTATTTTACAAAGGAACTCATTTTAAATAACAAATTACCGGGATTATCTTTATTTCAATAGTATTCTCTAGAAAGGAATATATTTTAAATATATTTTATTTTTAAACCATGAGAAAAAAACATGAAATTCTTTTCATAAATTGTAATTAAACAAATACTTTGGATTTAATATTTCAATTGTTCTTTAAAACTGGATTTGAATTCAAAAAGGAATATTTCTAAAAAGAAAATTTAATTACATTTAAAAAGCTCATAATACAATACAATTTTGAGAAATTTTTGCAAAATACTTCGAAAATATGTGACTTAGACCCACACGTAAATGGGGCTAAATATGGTAGAAATGAAATAATAATTAAATCGAAAATTAATTCGTATTTAGGAAATTTATTAATTAAATTTGTCTTTTTTTTTGCTCTTTTTTCTAGATTCATATATAAAAAATAGTATGTTGTACTACTAATGGCATTTTAATTGAAAATATTTGTAATAATACCCTAATGGAGTTATAATAAATTTGAGTTATTATTGGAAGGGTTCAATTCTTAGTGGACATTTGTGGATGCCAATTGGTCTCTTGAGCGTCACAGAAGATTGTATCGTAAACTATCATCGATCTATACGTTTAACCTGTACGTATATATTCGTATATGGTATGCTAAGTCATGTTTGTATATTTTTAGATATATTCTTATAAGAGATTTTAAGTTGAATAAATAATATTGTATGAAATTGTTTAACTGCTAAAATAACTGTGTTTATTGGTCTTCTTCAGCTGTAACGGAACTGACGAAATACTACATTAAATGAATGGTAACATAATTATGGAGAAATTCTTAAATAGATGTAGCCATTGAACTCGCTTCCACACATGTATGAATGTATCTATGCTCGTAGACAAGAAGTGGCATCAGCAGTCGTTGAAAACGAATCTAACTGCAGTTAGAGCGTTTATGTTCTAGCGCTTAAATCCAATTGTTGAATATTTTTTCTAAAAATTGCGGTTACTTGAATAAATATCTGAGTTGAAGTATGTCGGATCGGCAAGAAGATGTCGGTCGCAGTTCCATGACCAAGTTGTGCAAGATGACTGTCTGCTCAGATGGAACACTGGGTCTGCATTTGAGTCGAGCTCCATGGGATCCATACCCATGGGTGAGCGGTATCCAAGAAGATTCGGCTGCTTATTTTGCCGGAGTCCGTAATGGTGATGTTCTCCTCGAAGTCAATGGCATCGATGTACTAGGCCAGAAAATCTCCGAAGTTGCAAAAATGATACGCAAGCCCTGGGATACCGGAGAGACACATGTTAATTTTCTAGTTTGGTCACATCGAATAGACCAGAATGTAAGTAATTATTCTATTGATTTCAGTTATCTTTATGTAACACCAAAATAAGGTAATGTACATAATTGTAAATTAAAATTTCCTTTCAAATACTTGGTTATAAAGATTTTTGTAGTATTTAGAATGTTAAATTATTTGTTTTTTCTTAAATATAATTAGAAATAAATTATCGTCAAGTTCAATTATACCCTATATATTTTGTTATATTTTATTACCAGTCAATTTGAAAGTTTTTATTTTATGATATTTAGAGTGTCCTTTTTAAGGTACTTCTTTTTATTGTCCAATAAGCTATCAACT
Source organism: Atherix ibis (assembly GCA_958298945.1). Lineage (NCBI taxonomy): Eukaryota > Metazoa > Arthropoda > Insecta > Diptera > Athericidae > Atherix > Atherix ibis. The sequence goes on from OY282606.1 coordinate 5,052,360, forward strand.
AAGAAATTATATTTAACATTTTTTTCTGGCATTTTCTTATATATAAAAACTTAAAAAAACTCTATTCTGATGATATTTGTAGAATAAACTATAAAAAGGAACGATGTATTATTTAATGTACGTATGATTTGTGGCAGAAAAGTAAAAGAAAACTCTTCCTTAATATAGATTCTTACGAGGGTCATTCAACAAGTACTTAGCCTACAAAAGAAAAACGAAAATTTTGGAAAGGTGGCAATTTATTTCTCCACATAATCTCCTTCAAGCTCGATACACTTGGCCCAGCGATGCTCTAATTTTTTTAACCCGTCCAAAAAATATATTTTCTTGAGGGAAGCAAAATAGGCCTCCGTGGCGACGATGACCTCCTCATTCGAGCCAAATCTATTCCCGGCGAGTGATTTTTTCAGGTTTGGAAACAAAAAGTAGTCACAGGGGGCCAAATCTGGATAGTACGGTGGATGGGGCAGCAATTCGTAGCGTAATTCGACCAATTTAGACATGGCGACGGCGGAGGTGTGAGCCGGCGCGCTGTCGTGGTGGAACAGCACTTTTTTCTTCGCAAAGCGGGGCCGCTTTTTCTTCAATTCGACGTCAAATCGGCCCAATAAGTCAGCATAGTAGCGCCCCGTGATTGTTTTACCCTTCTCGAGGTAATCGATGTGGATCACACCTTGTGAATCCCAGAAAACGGTGGCCATCATCTTTCCGGCCGATCGAACAGTCTTCGCCTTCTTCGGAGCACGTTCGCCGGGTGAAGTCCACTGTTTCGACTGTTCCTTGGTCTCTGGTGTTTACCAGTGAATCCATGTTTCATCGACGGCCACGAAACGACGCAAGAACTCCGCTGGATTGCGCTGAAACAGCGCCAAACACGTCGCCGATGTGGTCTCACGGTTGCGCTTGTTTTCCGGTGTGAGCAAACGCGGCACCCATCACGCCGACAGCTTTATCATGCCCAGTTCTTCGTGTAGAATATGATGCACCATTCCTACTGCGATGCCCACAGTCTCAGCTATCTCGTGAACCTTCAATCGACCGTCTGCCAACACGAGATCGTGGACTTTTTTAACGTTTTCCTCCGTAGCAGCCGTTTTCGGGGCACATGGGCGTGGCTCATCAAAAACCGACGTGCGGCCACGAACAAACTCATTGAACCAATTCTTGACGGTCGCCATCGAAGGAGAAGAGTCACCATACACAGCATCCAAGCGATCTTTGATTTCGCTGCGCGTTTTCCCTTCCAAAAACAAGAATCTAATCACCGAACGATATTGTTCTTTTTCCATTTTTGTGCAACCGACCGACACGCTCGCTTTCAAAGGCTCTCAAAACAAAACTAATAAAGGGAATCGACTGAAACTTTGACAGTAGGCTACTAAAAGAATGTACTGCACGATGGTAAATTTTGTGACATCAGTTCCATCGGGCGGTGAGGCTAAGTACTTGTTGAATGACCCTCGTATTAGTCCCTTCTAGACGAAAAATACAAGTTTCAACCTTGTTCGGAAACTACGCAACCCTATAGATCGTTGTAAAAGAAATTATCTTTTTGTAGTGCGTTATGAAAAATGGAACAGCGAAATTTGGATCAAGAAATTTTTTGTCAAACTTGGTAAGTGCGCAAGTGTAGCAAACGAAAATTTACAACGAGCCTATAAAAAAATTCCTTATCAAAGGTGATATAAAGCATTTTTGGAGGGCTCAGAATTACATAAAGACGAACCTCGCTCAGGCTGAATTGAAAACTGATGAAAATATGAAACGTGTCAGAACAGGTAGATCAGAACAGGTAGTGGCACCTGTATAAACTTTCAGCCAAGTTATTTATAAAGAAGTCTTTGAAAGGCTCAGAAAAAGTGACTCCTGTATAAGGTTTCAGTCAAGTTATTTTTAAAGAAGCCTTTGAAAGCTCCGAAACAAGATAGGACATTGCAGAAACTTGGACGCACCACCATGGTCACACGACTATCTTCATCAAGGAGTATTTCTCGGAAAAAGGGATTTCTTTGATCCCCCAACCCTCTATTTACTTGATCTAAGAGTGCGCAATTTTTTTTTGTTCCTTAAGATAAAAAAAAGACTCAAAAGGGCGTCATCTTGGCATTATCTATAGCATTTACAGAAGTTGAAGGCCATGTATAGCTGGCTACTCAAGTGTACTATTTAAAAAAAGATAACATTGATATACATAAAAAATACTACGAATACATCACATTTTTTCTGTCACAGCTCATATGTATAATTACAAATTAATTAAAACTATCCGAAAAGTATTGTAAATTTAAATAAACACAAGACAAATCGTACATTTAATAATAATAATACAGATGGTATTACATTCATTATATGTGTTTGTATGCAAGTGTAGATAATTAAATTTTTAGATTAATTTAAACATTTAAAAAGATGCAATTGAAAGGATTTCGATTAGTTTTATCAATTAAGCATATTAAGTTATATGAAAGCAAAAAGGCTTTCAAGTATATATAATATATAATAATGATATTTTCTTCACTTCCAGAATATAAACCAACAATCACTTCAAAAATTTGCAACGTGTCTACAAAATGTCGCCCAATTACTGGAGTGTCCCGTCTGCCTAGAGGTATGCATGTTTGTAACATATTAATCATATTAGGAGATTGAGCTTTAGCTTTAGCTGTTATCCGTTTTCAATTCCCTAAAGTTCTTTCACTTAACTTAACTGCCACAAGCAAATACGTACAGTATAAAAAGCCAAAAGTGTACTCATGTGTGATAAGAGATGTCATGACATCGTTTGACTTTCATAAATTCCAAAGTACTCTCTATCATATTTTACTACGAGTAGCATATTTGCTACTATTTAATTGTATGTACACGTGTGTATGTATGCCAACAGTGATGTAAGCAGGCAGAAATGTACCAAACATTTACGGATGTTATATGTAAAATACTCATAGAACTGATAGAGATAATTCACCGATTCAGTATACTTGTGTATGATGAATTTATGCTTAAATAACTTACAGGACAAATTCATTATGATCGACGCTTACCTGAGCGATTGTAATATCTCAAATATTATATGATACAAGAATAAATATATAAGTACGTGTATAACTTGCTGATATCACTATCGGTTATCACTATCAGGTAATTAACCAAACTAGATTAAGAGTGCGGTCAACTTATATGCACTAATATAGAGATCCACATAGCCATGCATTTGACAAGAATCGACCACAATAGCTCAATAGTTACCACGCTTGAACATACAATACATACGTACATATGTTTACAAAGATGATATTTCGAAAAGCATCTGCACATAAATAACTTATCTTTAAGTCGAATAGGGAATATTATACTCCGGCTAGTGTTTGTATTACAGTCACATAATTTAAACAAGATGATAAGAATATACATATGCATATGTATGGGAATCCTTCCGAATTTCTTATCCTTTAATTTATATGAATATATTGCTATTTTATTGTGCATAGTCCATTCGATATATTGTATTTCTGTATGTTCATATATTTGTGTACGTGGTTATAATAGGAAAATATATAGAATTGTAAGTGATAATATGTGGAAACAATTATTTGCTTTAAAGCTTATATTTAGTTAGCTGATAATGGTATATGGTAGACAGATAGGAGCGTACAAGTGTGACATCGAAACTAATACGAAAATGATACAATTCCTCTGATAATAGGTAGTGAAGCCACCCGGTTGGCAATGCTGCAATGGTCACGTACTCTGTAATAGTTGTCGGGGTCGAACAACCAAATGTCCTGTTTGCCGAGTTGCATTGGGTCCACGGGGCAGATGTCTTCTATCTGATAAGCTGTTCACATTGTTGGCAGAGACTTTTCCTTGTGACGGTAAGCAAGTTTCACTATTTCAATCCATCGAGTGAATACATATACAAATGTACGTATTGGCTGTCCACTTCCCGGTGTGGCCATTGTGGCTTATAGCTGGTACACCAGAATGCCGTTATTTTATTAATGAATTAATTCATTCGTTTCGTATTTGCAGTGAACAAGAGGACTGACAGCAAACTAAGTAGTCATGATGTCAAGCAGAATAATGGTATTTCGGCTTCAAAAAATGCTGTACTAGACCGAAAACAAATCATAAGTAAAATTTGCGAAAAGGCTCCGCACAGAACACATATTTCAGTTGCCCGAATCGAGAATAAAATCTATCACTGTCCCATTGGGAAATCATGTACCAAAACTGGCACCGGTAAATCGGAGACGGAATCATGCAACCTATTTAACCAATGGGATATACTGACCCATATACAGAGACACCATGATGTGCCAGTAAATCAGTACTATGGCAACTTTGGCGAGTTGATCCTTATCGAATTGATGGTCAATTCTGTGTGCTGTATCACTCTAAGGCCAGTTAAATCTACATGTTCCTCAAATTCAACAGAAAATACAGCTTCTACTATTACCCCACCATCCGAAACATTACCAACCAGCTATGTTGATGTTAAAGAATTCCAACAGGATTCATTTTTTATTGCGCAAATTCCTTTGAACGAAAATGAACCAGAACAGGTCGGCGATGATACCGTAGATGTGCGAAATACCAACAATGCTGTATTCCTTTGGCATTGCGGAAATGACCAAGATGCGAAAAAATTTCAAGCAAAAATTGAATGCATCGAACCAAAATTAAAATGGAAGGGCCGCGTCCATTCACTAACCGAATCTTGGAATTCAATAAAGCGTAGGAGAGACTTCATGTCTATTGCAAACGAGACGCTCAAATATTTAGAGATTGTGATTAAATTAAAATAAGTCAACAAGAAAAAAAAATTCCATATATTATAGCAAATAGATGCACGTTCATAAAATCAATTATTTCATTGTGTTTCATTTATTTCTAGGTAAATGTTTTTGTGCATATATAATACATGCGATTTACGACTATTTGAGAAAAAAATATTTCTAGAGTATATTTTTTCATTATTATTAATAAAATGCTTAAGCAATTTTCTATACGATTTATACGCAACATAAAGTATTCACCTTTAATAGATTTAATCCTAATAAGAATATTATCGATAGAAAATATATTGTATGGTAGCAAATTATTATACGATTATTTCGATTTATTTTTCAGCTATAATTATTTATAATAAAGATAATTTAAATTTAATTTTAACGTTTTGGTTTTCCTCTTTTAAGAATTTTGTTTGCATGTATGGTCTCTGTGATAATTATCGTGGAATAATAACCCGTTTGGGACGAGTCCATGTCTCATGTGGGTTTGCGTTACCAGCTTCTTTAAAGAAACTGATCGATAGTTAATTGGAGGAAAAAGTTAGAGATTGTTAAATTTTCGTTGAGCATATTTAAATGTTTAAGAAGGTTAAAAAAAGGTGCTTGGAAATGGAATGGTTGGGTGGAAGAGTTCTACGATAGAAGGAGTCATATTCGAAAAGAATCTTAAATATGAGGAATGCTGAGGAGAACACCACAACAATGGGATTCCTGAAGAGGAAATGATGGGTAAATGCAGTATGACCAATCGGCATTGTTAGAACTTAAACCAGGAACCCAATGTAACTCAACGTTTCTATTATTTAACAGATTGCGACGAATCTTATTGAGCACCGCATAATTTGACGATCCAAAAATAGCTTCAATGGCACACAGATGTTCAGTACAAATAAATATATGTGGATTAACTGGGAGGTTGATTACATTCCCAATTGCCGTTCTAATTGCCCACAGATCGCCATAGAAAGGGGAGCTTTAGGATAGAAAAATTCCACTGTATAGTTCACGATGCGTATTGTTGACGAGCTGGATGATAGTAAAAGATGTTTTATAGTTATCTACAACTGCATCCGTAAACATTGGGACTGAATTAGCGAGTTTATCTGAAAGGTCTAGGATATATTTCGTGTAGTTAAATGTAGCGGTGGTTGCTTTACTATACTTTCTCAGTGACGTATGCATCTTCAACTTCGCTCTTAACCATGGTTTTTATTCGGGTGGAAGGGTTGGTAAAGGGGATATTCGGGAGACCAAAGGTTCTTATAAATGAAGTGTAAAGATAATGGTTATGGACCTGTTTCAATTAGAATGACTCCACCGGGAAAGTCCGGTGAGCCCCATTGGCTAGTCGAATACTGTTTTGACTTGCTTTTGCCTTGATGCTAACTTATAGTAACACTTTTCGTATTTAAAGTGACAGTCTACTCAACTATCATTCATAGATTCTGGACCAGATAATTTTGGAAACGTTTCACATTCCTTTTGTAAAATTCTGTGGCCTCTCGTAGAGCGTTCTATCCTACAATATAATTATCTTTTTCAGTCCTCATTTTACTCTATTCAAGATAAATAATTATTGTCAAGAAATCTAACTTAAATTTCTGCTCTCACCGCACTTACATTGCGAACATTCTTAAATAAGAATCCGACTACTCTAATATACTCGAACTTTAAGTCGCCAAATGAGCTCAAGGTCGTACTGCTCTGCATGATAAGGCTACTACTGGCTTTATTTGTGCTTTTTCTTTAATATGAAAACAATTATTTAAAAAAAAATATATATAATTTTTCAGCTAGAAAATAACATTAAAGTGAATTTAATAAATCAAAATTCTTCTTTGTAAGATTTTAAAATTAATTCACTATTTCTCACTTAAAGTATCATCTCATTTTTAATAATTTTATATTAATATTACAATACTTTTATATCATATTTTACCATAGCTCTTTTATTCCGTTAGTAAATTTACTTAACGCCTAAAAGCTATTTTCTATCCTATTTGAATACTAAAGTGCATCAAGGCGCTGTGTGAATTATTTCGGTTAGAATAACATAAAGGCAATATTGTGCGCATTTGTAGGGTATTCAATTTTAATCTTCTCAAATATTTCGAATTTATACTTCTCTATAAATTAATAAAAATTATAATACTAAATTTATATTTATAATTACATATAGTAGATTTTTATGTGTTAAATAATAATTTGTTATATTAAATGTGTTTGTAAGCTTTAAAAAGAAATCATATGCATTTTATATGCACAAATAATGCTATTCGATTATTAATGAAGATATTAAAACATATCAAATTAGAATTTTAATGTTTCCACAATTATTTATTTATTTATAAAAACAGATTGTCCCAGAATAAATCTGGGTAGTCTGGTGTTGGCGCACGCGGCTGCTCGGGCCATAAGGCGCTTAGTTATTATATAATAGCTGTATTCCATTGGGAAAATTTTGCTACTCACAAGTACGTCTAGCCACTCGCAGCTACTCTTGCTCATACAGATGAGTATTTCGCGCGAGTAGTTGCACTTCTTAGGGTAAGGGGATTGTAGTTTTCTACCTGACAATAGATGGCTTAGCGGGTTCATTGGTTATGTTGAAGTGTCATATTTTTGTTATATTTACTTATTTGACTTTATAGACTCTACATCATCATCAGATTCTGATGAAGATGTGCCTCCATGTATCAAGAAAAGTAAAGTTGAAAATTATGTGCATATAATTGCAAATTACACAGATTTGTACGCAAAATTATGCGTTCCATTGGACATCTACTCGCAAGTACTTGCGAGTAGCAAAGTTGGCCCAGTGGAATACAGCTATATATGGCACGTTGAAAAGTTTTGCGCCCTCTCTGTTTCACTAGTGCACTTAATTGACATTGAAATGATCTTTTAACTGACAGCTAATCAGCTGTTTCCGTAATTGTTTACATCAAAATATTAGCCTCACCGTGTTTTTTTTCTTTTCTGAAATTTTTATCTAATCTAATTTATAATTTTATCACATATATGAAAAATTATCACCAATTAGCGAATAATAAAAGGAAAATGAAAACAAAAATATAAAATATTATTGAAACGGTGAGAATTTTTGTTTTGGCTTCTTTTTATCTAACAAATATATAACATATATTAGAGACACGATCTTATCTTCATTGTATGACTGCGCATTTTAAATAAAATAATTTGAGTGCATTTTATTATATGGAGAAATAAAAACTATTTTTATTTTGTGAATAATGTCTATATAAGCATTTTTATTAATTATCGAAAATTTGTTTTATAATTTATTTTAAATAAATAGAATCAATCCAGTCGAAATGATCGGATGTGCAGTGAGAACAGTTTCGTGTAAACTGATTCAGTATATAATGCCCCTCTTCACACGATACTTGTTTTCGTACTTCTTTGGCTGTTCTATTGTATTCGCTGCTTATTATCAAGCTGACTGTGGCGCTTGATTCTGTAATTGTTTTTATGTGTGTGGGCTTCAAACGATGCAGATGAATAGCTATTCATCTGCATCGTGTGAAGCCCACACACATAAAAACAATTACAGAATCAAGCACCACAGTCTTCTTTACGGCTTCGTAAAGAAGACGAACATCGAAAAATAATTAAGCAATCCGACTTAGGTTGTGTAGTCGATCGTGGTAATTAAGGCATAACCAGTACCGTATTGTTTTAAATGGAAGTAAATAATTTAATTCATTTCTAAAGTGTAAACAAACATATTTGTCAAGTAACAAGATAATTGTTCTCGTTAAAACAAATATGAAAAATAGAATCGGAACCAATTCTGAAATCCAGCTTTAACCGTTTTACGGCTGAGCCTTTTTTCACATATGCGAAAATTTCGGAAGAATTTTAGAGAAAAAATAATCTTTCAATAAGTGTACACAAAATTGTGTACATTTTCATCAAATATAGAGGGATTTTCGTAATTCTTTCGGTTGTGTGTAGGGAACATATCAGACAACTCAAATAAAAGATAATTTTAACAGTAACTGTATTTATTTATTTTTTTAAAATAAAAAGAAAACAAATAAGAATATAAAAAAAAATATATGCAAAAATGTATTCCCACACGAACTCCATGTACTCCCTTCTTACAGCGCTTACAAATTAGTGAAGATCGTGTTATTCCTTTACCTCCTTAATTACTGCCAGCGGTACAGCGTTGAATTTTCGTCCCTGGTAACTTTTCCAAACCAAAGCTTTGCTTTGATATTGATGGTGTCTCCAAGACGCTTTCTTTATCCATCCACTCTTTCTCAATATTCTCGATGATTTCTGAACTAAACTGTAGTCTAGTCATTCTTTTTTCATTTACGTTGTTTGAGTATAAAAAATATATGAATTTAATATCATTCTTCCAAACATATTGAATGTGACTTTTTTCCAAAATTTTAGTGTTCTTCGTTTATCCAAATATACGTATAACATTTTATCTGACTCGTCTACTCCAACCATAAATTTATTATAATTGTGAATGATGCTTGGTTTTGTCTTTTCTAGTTCAAATGATCCTTTTGTTTTCTTTGTGGTTATATTACTTGTATTTGCATTTGTTGAAATCAGTAAAACGGGGAGCTTTTTAGATTTTTTACCCCTAAAGGAACATAGTAATACATTTTTGGTTTTGAAATATTAAGGTAAACCAATATCGGATGTTTTTGCTTCCTTGGGAATATTTTTTCGATTTCTCTTATTGTGCCTGTAATATATGTACATTTATCCAATAATGCTCCAGCAAGCTTCAAACTTGTACAAAAGTTATCTGTGAATAAGTAGTAACCCTTGTTCAGATAGTCCTCTATATTGAGTAATTTTTCTACAACTATGTGACCAAGTCCATGTTCTTTTAATTCATTTTTATCACCCGCTAACCTTGCTCCTTTGTAACAATAAAATCCTAGGCAATAATTAGTGATAAAGTCACACAACATCCAAAATTTTATGCCCCATCTATGATGTTTCTTCTTCGGTAAATATTGTTTCATAACAGAGTTGCATTGGGTTCCAACTAAAGACTCGTCAATTCATAATTCTCGGTGAGGTTGGTAATAGTGTCGAAAAACTTTGTTGGCGTGATCAACTAGTGGAGAAAATCTGGCAGATGGATTATAATCTTGCTGACGTGCTGGAGCTAAATTTTTGTTATCAACCAAGTGAAAAAATTTAAGTATTAACAGAAAACGGTCCCGCGAAAACATTTTTATGAACAACGGGATACATCTGGAGTTATTCAATCAATAGCAATTTATAGTTGGTCTTTTAGTAATACCCATTTCCAATTAAACTGCGATAAATGCTTTTATTTCTAATTCCGTAACTGGCTCCCATAATTTAGCACGTGATCTCGGTTTCAGCTCACTTCCAGAATTCAAGTACTGTTGGGCATATCGATTGGTTTCTTTTACAATGGTTTTAAGGAGCAAAGACGTAAAAAATAATTCAAAATATCCAATAGGCTTTTCAATACCGAAAGCTAAATGTTTTGGTTCGGGAATTTCGAAAAAATTGTTATTGGTTTCGTTTGAAAAATTTAGACCGTCCAAAGGAATAGAATCATCTTCGGAAGCTTCACTTTCACTACAAATACGTATTCTTCGATTTGTAAACATTGTGATTTCATCCTCACTGTCGCTAAAAGAAACATTTTCACGCGAAGTTCCGCAAGTGTTTGCATCATCGCTACTTGATGAATTCGACATCGTATGAGGGAATTAAACAATTTTTACTGATAAAAAAATACAAAAATTATTGTTATTTTCACCGCGATATACTTTTTAAAAGTTTATTTATGATTATTATTGACGAATTAAAAATGATTTCCGCGCGCGCACCGCGACACGTCTACACAGGTCGATATCTAAAATCAAACTGAGCAATAGTCGATATCCCGACAGTACGCAGATTTCGCGCAGTAATAAAGCGTCGATATATCGACGGCCCGCAGTAAAACGGTTAAAACAAGCAGTTACGTTATTTATAGAACTGCAGCCAGCACGGTAGCAAGCAAGAAAACAAGCAGAAATGCAAGCGTCGGCCAAACTCATAAAATAAAATTATAAAAAAAAATTGATTGGAATATAATGACCCGTATACGGACTCATAGTTAGCCGTTAGCATCGTTAGGTTCACCGAATCAAATAAATAACCAAATCTAATCGCATCTGCTAAAAAAAAAACTAAAAAATGACGATTTTCGTTCGTAATGTTAAAAATTTCTCTAAACTATGTCAAGCAATATCCAAACAAATTAGTTCCAATACAAAAGAACTGGAAATACAAGCAAAAAATATGGAGCCACATCGTAAAATTATATAATATTTAGAACAAACCAGCTCCGATTTCCATATATATCAACATAAGGTAGAAAACCCTTCTTTTATAGAAGTCAATGATACAAAAAACATAATTCGAAATACCGTGGATATCAAGTCTATAGCATCTTTAATATAAAAGGGTACCCGACCTGACGCATAAATGTAGTATCCGAGAAGTACCTGTGCAAATGTAGAAATGCCGGTTGTTTTTTGAAAAATATTACCATAGTCGACAGTACCACCCTTATGAAGCTTAAATGTGAAATTTGATAACATTGCGTTGTTTAGTATTTGCTTGACAGTCATTTATAGTGCACGCTCTCAGTGAAGTTGTAATGGATGTTTCAGTCATCGGATATGGACATAAGAAAGCTATGCGTAAGATGGGTGCTGCGTTTGCTCACAATGGAACATAAATATCAACGTGATGATGTTTAATCAAGTGTTTGGCGATGTTTCGCAGCAATAAAGCCGAGTTTTTGCGTCTTTTCATAACCATGGATGGGTCCATTACTTCACACCTGAGATGAAGGAATAATTAAAACAGTGGACTAAAAGGCTCGAATCTGCTCCAAAGAAGGTGAAGACAGTTTCATCTGCGGGTAAGGAAACGGCGTCAGTTTTTTGGGATTACACAGGGGATAATTTCCATCGATTATCTTCAAAACGGAAAAAAGAATCATCGGCGAGTGTTATGCGAACTTATTACAGCGTTTAAGTGATGAAATCAAGAAAAAACGAACGCATTTGGCGAAAAAGCCAGTGTTGTTTCATCAGGACCAGTTCACACACCCGCATCTTCAAGCATCCTGTTCATCAGATTTAGCCTTCTCGGAATATTTTCCCTTTCCAAACTTGAAAAAATGTTTCGGTGCTAAGAGATTTGCCAACAATGAACAGGTGGATTCTGCGCTTAATGGTTATGTTCAGGACTTTGACGGTTTTTATTATAAACAGGGTATCGTACCTATTGAACATGGCTGGGAAAAGTGTATCGATCTAAAAAGAGACTGTTGAGAAATAAAGATATTTTTTCCCAAATGTTTTGTGTTTTCTTTATACTTAGGTTACCATATTAACCCAGAGGTATTAATGGCATCTGTGAATGGAATATGAATTGAAATCTTTTTCAAAAAATTGTTTTTTGTATGGTATTTACTATCGGAATAGACTTACTTTGAGAAGTTGCCATATTAATCGCCTTGTTAGGTCATGTGACAAACCTGTTTTCCTCTACAAGAATTCTAGTCATCGAACACTATTGCAAATGTTCTGTGCGAAATTGAACGAAAAAAAAAAAACAAATCCGTAAAAACCAATTTAATGATATTATTTTCATTTTTTTTCTGATCAAAAGATGCTATTTCGAACAAAATAAAACCTTTAAAATCAAAACCTTCACCAAAGACCAACGGAAGTATAGTTTAAATTTTTAAAAGAAAACATAAATTCCATTTATTAATATATTCCACTAATATCTCATATAATATTCAGTTTCAATTTTTTTTTAATAAGCATTTTAATAGTTTCAAATGTGAAAAAAAAATATTTTCGGTTGTCGGAAAACCGACAAAACGAGAGCGCATTTTAAGAATTGTATTAATTTATGTAAAGAACAAAGATCAATAATGATACATTGCCCATTTTCCGCGATAACCTTTTGCCATCTTTTAGCGAGCTTCATAATTTCTCGTTCATAAAAGGACCTTATCGACGAAAAACTGAACAAGGTGCTGATTTGCAGCCTCATCTGAATTGAACGTTAAGCCACGAAAGGAGGTTTGAAGAGAGCGAAGCAAGTGAAAGTCTAACGGCGCAAGGTTAGGCGAATATGGTGGGCAAAACATCCCATCCAACCTTCAATATTTTTTGACGGGTGATCGAAACACAACTCCTTTACAATTACGAGCTTCGGACGTTTCTGGGTGATAGTTTCGTTCAAACTGTCAATTGCCGACAGTACACTTCTGAATTGATTGTTTGAGTCCTTGAAAGAAGCTCAAAAAATGCGACAACTTAAAAAAAAGCCACCTTCCTCTGATGAATGTCCGCTTTCGTTGTCGTTTGAGGCGGATTATCACACCGGGTCCAAGATCGTTTACGAACCATATTGTTGTAAGCAATCCACTCCTCTTATCATCAGTTACCAATTGATTAAAAAAAGAATATTTTTTCTCACGTTTAATGAGAACATCGCATATGTTTATGCATGCCATCAAATGAACTTCTTTGAGTGCATGAGGAGCTTGCTTATGTATCCCAGCCTCTTCAGGTGGTCTTGAACGGTTCAAAATGCAAAATTGAGTTTGACTCAATTCATGCCTTTATTTTGTCGTCATCAACCTTGGTTAGCCTTCCTGACTATGGGCGTCGTTTAAATCACTATCACCATCATGGAATTTCGTGAACCATCGTCAACTTTACGCAAATTTTCCCAAGCTTGACGCGCGTTCTTCCTTTTACGGAAGTAAAACAATAAAATATGGCGAAAATGCAAAGTTTGGTCTTCCATCTTCAATTGATTGTAAAATCCGTAAAAAATGAACAAAATGGTTTAATTTTATTTTAAAAATAAATCTTAAACTAGCAACTGTTAATTGACATATCTATTATATACAATGCTCGTAGATACGAATAACTTTAGTACTTCCAAAAAAATGAACAAACGCCATCTGTTAAGAAAGTGCGTTATGACTTTTCCGACAATTCAATGGAATAAATTTTGTGCATATATTAATACGTTTCGAAAGACTACAATTAATTTGACCAAATGCATATTGCACGTACAAGCGATGACCCTATCATTGTTTCGCATCTATAGACTTGGAATTTGTAAAGAATCGATATGCCATCGCCAAGATTATTATCCTGTAATTGAAGTGAGGAAATTATCATTATTCGTATCATCACAGCCATCAACATTGCCATTACTTTCATGATGGCCATCATTAAAGCTTACACAATACCATATAAAGCTAGAGTAGTTGCCTATATAGGGACGTATCTTCTGTGGATCTATAAATATCTGTAAAGTGTGTATACAGTTTGCAAAATGCTATCGTCTATCGAATCTTCGGATGAGAATTGAGGTTTGATGTTAAATAATTTATTTTTGTATTTTTTTTGTTGTTTTTTTTTGGATAACAATCGATAAGCAAAATATATAGGAAACTGAAGCGCTTATCAAAATGATTCCAGATATACTTGTGCTCATAGTTATGGTAGAACTGTAGATAAAATCCTTTTCTATAATTACAGTCAGCCGTAGCGCGTATAGTGGCAAATCTGTATTATAATGCGGCGTTAGCTTTTGGTAATAATGTAGAATATTTAATGCATTTAACGATATCCCAGATAATAATAACAATGACTAAGTTTATGAAAGGCCACTTCTGATTGGAAGCAATGCTTTTAGCAACTGTACATTTATGCATAAGAGAGTAGTCCCGTGTGTTAGTCGGTGTATATTATCAAAGCAATTCACACCAGATCTCAGACATAAGTTCCCTCTAATCAATCGATATAGCATTGAAGATGCTTTGCTTTGGTTGAAAATGTTCATTCTAAAAGGATTTAATGGTTGCAGTTTCTCCGTTCTATCCGTCTGACTGCTTTACCGGAATTATCAGTGACGATCATAACTGCATGCATGGCCTAACATTTTAACATTTCGATGAAGATGTATTTCGTATGTGTGTACGTATGTAGTCTAGTTTCGAGTACAAATGATACGATACTAAAGGAATACTTTTGCGCCCATCCACCCGTATCTGTATAATAACGTTTTTATACTCAATAAATGATGCTGTCGATTTCTTCGTTCTGGCTGAAAAGTTGCTCAATGAATGAATTTTCTTCTTTTTTAAGTATGACGCAATGGAAGTTTGAAAATAAAAAAAGGAAAAAAGAACATTTCTTTCGTAGAAACTTAGTCAATTTTAGTTCTATGGTTTTTCCATCAATTGAGAATTGAAGAAAATTAAAGTGGATCCGAATAAGATATTCGGAGCAAAATTAATTCTGAGTCGATTACAGTACCTTGATTGTCCAACGCAACTATTAGTATTGGTTTGACTTAGCTGTGATTTCCTAAGTTTTCTGTTGAACTTCCTTATCTTTTTTAAATTCAATAGTAATTCAAACAAAAAACATCGAATAATAATAGCATCTACAACTAGTTCTTCTTAATTAATTTCTTTCGCATATACTAATAAAATAAATTTCCCACTTTTATTCATAGATTTCTTACGTTTATGTATGCAAACGACATAGAAGAGGTATTGATTAGAGAAAATTTCTATTTTTATTAATGGTCTTTTTCTCTTTCATTTAGAAATAAAATCAACTAAATGGACTTTAATTATAAATTGATTTTCATCAATAATGGAATGAAATGAAAAAATTGTTTACGGAAAAAAAAATACAGAGAATATAAATTATAAAAAATGAACAAATTCATTGATGGCACCATTTCAGAAAAATAAATTTACTAAAATTGTTATTTTTCAATAAAGCCATTGAAAAATACAAAAATATATTTCTGTCGTTATTAATGTGTACAACTTGATATAAATACATGCCAAATAATTTAGTTTAGTTTGAATTTATTTTAATGAAATGAGAATTTTATAATTAAAAAATATTGTATATTTATTATTGTTTTTTAAATTTTCAATATAAACAATATTTTATTTGGTATCGATACTTAAACTATCTGTTATTAAAATTTTTTGTTATAATTTTTATTAATAAATTATTTCTTAGCCTCAATATAATATAATCGACGAGATATTTTTATGTACGAGTAACTATTAAAAAAGTTTGGACGTAGTGCTTCATGCTATTTTGGTAGCGTTCAATATATGTTACACATACCATCTCTCATATTCTGAAAGTATATCGCTAGGCCAACTTTTTTTTTTGAATAGGACTTCACTGGGGAATTTCCAAAAACTCCTTTTTCAGCTTTTCTATTAAGGTTTACACTCTTCAAAAATTTTTAACATCTAATTGCTCCTGCCTTAACACTTGATCAGTTTTAGAAGGGAAGTTGACAATGCTAAGCCGCTAGATAATAATGGTTTCTGTCTCTTGTCTCAGAGATCTTCGAGATAAGAAAATCCTGGCCTCACCCTGTACTATTGATGTTTCAAGGTACAGAATTAATGTAGAATATTTAACGTGTATATTCCAAAAGTTCTTTTATTCTTTCGATTGCAAACGATATACCATTAATAACAATAATCTTCAAAGTAATGATAGAAATTCGTATCCCTTCGTAACTCATCGGTATTTATAGAAAAAACTTAGCAAATGTTGAATAGACCATAAAGATTTGTGGCGGATCTTCCCATATTTTCAAACAATTAAATCGTTCGCCAAGGATATGAAAAAATGGTGTGCCGGACTGGAGTCAATATAAATGTCATTCTTTTTATTAAATCTGTTGAACTACAGGGCGTTAGGGAGGAAAATATACAACTTTTTGTAGTTTCATTGTTTTGTTGGCTGTATTGGAAGGAGCACCGTTATGTTAAAATCAAATGTTTAGCAATCCCAAAACATCCCATTAAAGCGTTAAATATATATTTATGTGAATATATCCTTCTTCAATAAGAGTAACAGTAAATTCAAATCCAGGTTCGAAAAATTTACCTCCTGATGTAATATCGTAATTTTACAATTTTACGATGTAAAGTTGACTCATGCATAATTTGTGTATTTCTTTTGCCCAGAACCTGTTTATGAACTTACTGTTTTATCTATTCATATAACCATTCAAAAGAAAATTGGTTTCGTCACTCCTTAAAAATTATTCATGAAAATCAAGGTAACCGTTTTAATGAAAAAAATCTCGTTGATACATCGACAAATGTTTCATAGTAAATTTGACAGTTCCATGCTTCACAAATACCGAAAATAAATACTGTCAAAATGAGCCTTTTACAAAAAGGCGGCTTGTCAAGACTGTTTTTTTTTAAAGAACACCATGTTTTCGCCTACACTGATGATATAAACATCACCGGCTCATCTATTGCTTTAAAAACAGTAACCCCGGTCAATAGGGCTTGGTATAAATGAGGGAACATATGATTTCCTCAAAGAATAAGAAACGTCTAAGCCATCTCGAATATATTGTCACAACAGATAAATATAATTTTCAAGTTGTTAAAAAGTTCTTTTGTTTGTGGTTTTAAAGAAAGTCTCAAAGTAAAATCATTGCACAAATAAAGTACAGGATTACTCTCTCTAATAGAGCCTTATTTAGTTTGGGCACAATATTATTTTTAAATTTGAATTTATTCAACGCGCGATCAAGATACAGATTTATAAGACTTTAATACTACCGACATAAGTTTGCTGGCTTTGAAAGAATAGTTCTTAAAGCAAGATTTATAGGCATGTCTGTGAAGATGAAAACTGGACCATTAGATATAACAAAGAGTTATATACTCTCTGTCGGTAAGCGGATATTATCTAAAAGATAAAAATAGCTAGTTTGTGATGACTAGAATACATAGATAGATAGCCGGAAAAAAAATCTTATCCGGGAACTCAATTGCGAGACGTGCAACGGCTGCGCCATCAACAGAGAAATTTTGTGAAAAAGCCATCAACAGAGAAATTTTGTGTATTTTACTTAACAAGGCCCAGACCAATAAAATGCGGCACTACTAATTATTATAAATCCAAAAAATAATCATAGAATTATATTACCTGACAAGTCGTTAACCAGTTTACTTAAGAAGCTTAAGTGACGTTTTAAAAAAAATTGTCTTGTTCTATGTGCCATTAATTGTTGCCCTATTTGCCAATGTAGTGATATCAGTTTACTATTTCCTATGTACTCTGGACGCCGTGTTACGTCAAATTTATTTTCTAGAAGATCTTTTTCATTATATCTAATTTTTTTCAAAAATTTTAAGTGTTTTTTTCCCACCTACACATATATATATAATGCCAATTGGCTTAATAACCTATATTTCAACACCTAATATAAGCTGATAAAAAAATTGGTAATAAATGATTTCTTAATTACGATTACAAATACTAACCATTATTTTACTGAAAAAACCACGGAATGCTTTAACGCTTTATGTGTAGTCTCATTTCCTCGACTAAACTTGATCATTGAACAATTTCTATATACAATTAATATATTTAAACTAAATAATATTATATTAAAAAAATGCTGTGTAAAATTATAGTTTGAGCTTTTTTAAGGAATTGCACAATTTAAAAGAAATCACTTCTAAAATGTATCTTAACGTTAAGGTCAATTATTTTCTAGCGTGGAAAAATACAATCCTAGTGTGAAAACATAATTACAATTGAAATAATTAGAATACGCTAATTTTAAAAATTCATTATGGATATTGCCTCGACGTTTTTATTTAAGAAAAGGAAATTATTGTGCAGCCATTAACTATGACAATACAGAAGAGTCTTCCAGACAGTTTAAGTTAAATTAGTATCAATTGGTAAGAAATAATGATTGCAATAAAAGAAACAACAAGGCAATAGAATAGAATTAGACGAAATAAGAATGGGAATATTCAAAGTAAGATAATAATGGAATTTATCAAGAACTGAAAATTGAGAGCATAGCAGTCTATTCAATGGTAAATATCGTTTTAGGAATGAGAAATAAAACGTTTGTATATTAGTGTAGATTTTTATAATAAACAAATAAGACTAGATAGTTTAGTATTATCACATCCAACACACATACACTTATACAAAGAATAATGATAAAAAAAATGAGTAAAAGGATAATAAGCAACTATGGCTGGGGGGCGGGAGCATACGATAGTATAAAAATAAACAATTTGCATGATTTTCTCATTTGATGAAATGGAAAAAATCCAATTTTCTAACAAATTCATTTTTACGTATAAGACTCTTGTACACAAGATCTACAATACAATACTTCTGAGAAGTAGAAAACAGAAAAACGACAAGTGTATTCGTATTTGAGAGACAATCCCATTCCAATGTCGGCTGCAAGAAATTTCACATTTCAATGGATGCGAAAGTTTTGGAGATGCTTTTTTTCTTCTTCTAAAATAAGCAAAAAACTGAAAATTACGAGTTGAAAACTGAAAACTGAAAACTGAAAACTGAAAACTGAAAACTGAAAACTGAAAACTGAATTGAAAATGCCCGAAGATATCTAGCTAGCGTTGATGGCAAACGACAAAAGGGGAGTTATCTAAAAGATAAAATAAAATAGACAGAGGAGTCCATGCACTGTATCGTAACTTACGAATAAAACAGTGTTAAGGCGTTCAAAAATAAAAAAAAACAGTAACGAAATTTTTTAAAAGGAAAGAAAAAAATTATATAAATGAAGTGGAAAAGCATAAAAAAAATTAGCTTAAAAAACTTCCAAAATAAAAGCTTTTCCAACACTGTATCTATTTTCCATTTATAAGTAGTTACTTTAAGAATTTAACAGAATGATTTGTGCACAGCATTCGGTTGCTTTATTTTGTTTTAAAACTTTGAACTTTTCTAGTCTAATAACCATTTCTATTTCATATCTAGCCTAGATGTGGACGATATCAAATAAAAAATCAGTACTTGGAAGTGTATATGCAAAAAATTCTACCGAAGTATATAGTGAAAAGTAAATTTGTAACTGCAGTGACTAAGAATTTGCGGGGGGGGGGGGGGGGGGGGGGGAGGAGGGGTGTAGTTCGAAACAACTGAAAGACGATAGTTCTAGATTTTAGGAATTCATTTGAATAAATGGAAAATCTTTCTGGAATATGAAGCAATTTTTGAATAATATAAAAATATCGAATCTTATACGTGTATGTGTATATGGTATATCGATTGATCATTTTTGGCATATCGATATTCCTGTACTTATTTGGGTTTTGGTTAAATAATAGAATAATCAATTCATAAAAGTGTTGTCCGGTTTTTTGTTGTTGATGAAGTATTTACTGATTTTACAGAGACTATAATAAATAATTCTCTCAGAATTTGTTGAAAATTTGTATGTACACGTATAGCAAAGATTAACATGTTCAAATGAAAATCAATATAATATACAATACATAAACAAATAATTTGTTTCATAATTCAAGTATGAACTTTTGAACACAAATAGAAACTGATTATTTGCATTAAAATTGTTTTGAAAGTTTCTAGTCTTAACCAAGTAATAAATCTGGTTAGCCATGTTGAGACATGTCCTTTATTTGTTCTGAAGTTGAACTCTGATCTTATTAAAACAAATAATGCTGCGGTAGCAGTTGGGTTGGATTTTAGACACTCGACAGGATAACACTTTTCATGTCTTATCAAACTACACATTTGCAATTTGTTCATAAGGTGAACAATTCACCTACAACATTATAATGTGCAAAAAAGTGAGAACAAATTCGCCCAATATTTATTCAAGAGAGCAAATGGGAGTTGTATTCTTGCAAAAAGATTTCGTTATTTAAAAATGTTTGAAAGTCATGTTGTTTCATTAACTATCTATTACTCAACAGAAATATTGTTAATATGTAAATAATAAAAATCAATCATTTTGTATATGTGTATTTGTTGATTTAAAGTAAAATTACTGCTATTATCGCTAAATAATGTTAAAAGTATACAAAAAATATATTTTAATGTAAATGTGTATACTTTGATGGAAATATATAAATATTTCTAGAACTAATGATATTGTATTATTTATATTATAACCATAATTTCTAGGAATTTAGCTTAATATTGGGTGTATAACTTAAAAATGCGGGATTTTTGGCAAACTTTGAGTGTTTATTTTGAAAAATTGTTACAATATATTTTATTCAAAGTATTGTCCATCGGAAGCCACTACTTTTTCCCATCTTTCTCGCAACATATGGATTCCGCGCCAAAAAAACTGCTCCGGTTTTGAGGCCAAGAATGAATCGAGCCAATTTTTGATGCCCTGTTCTGAAGTGAAGCGTATTCCGGTGAGGGCGTTTTCCATGGATCTAAACAAATGGTAGTCGGACGGGGCAAGGTCTGGGCTATAAGGCGGGTGAGGCAAAAATTCCCAGCCACTGTTTTCTAAATAATTTTTAACCGGTCTTGCAACATGAGGCCGAGCGTTGTCATGATGGAAAATTATGGCTTCGTGTCTGGTCGCATATTCCGGGCGTTTTTCGGCCAATGCTCGCTTCAAACGGATTAATTGTATTCGGTAGAGGTCGCCCGATTTCAATAGCTCATAATAGA
This sequence comes from Atherix ibis, assembly GCA_958298945.1. Taxonomy (NCBI): domain Eukaryota; kingdom Metazoa; phylum Arthropoda; class Insecta; order Diptera; family Athericidae; genus Atherix; species Atherix ibis. Next base: position 5,073,718 of record OY282606.1, read on the forward strand.
TCACACCCTTCTGATCCCACCAAATAAAGAGCATTACCTTGGCGCCATGGATATTTGGCTTTGGCGTTGATTTGGCTGGTTGGCCGGGCTTCACATACGATTTTTTGCGCTTTGGGTTGTCGTAATGAATCCATTTTTCGTCGCCAGTAATGATTCGATTCAAAAACGACTTCTTTTTCTGCCGTTCAAGCAGCATTTCGGACATGCAAAATCGCCTTTCAACGTCTCTCGGCTTCAATTCATATGGGACCCAATTTCCTTGCTTTTGGATGAATCCTGCTGCTTTCAAACGTTTTGAAATGGCTGCTTGAGTGACTCGCAATGATTTTGCAATTTCTTCTTGAGTTCGACAACAGTCTTCGTCGAGTAATGCCTCCAAATCTTCATCTTCAAACTTTTTTGGCTGACCTGGTCGTTCTTTGTCTTCCGTGTCAAAATCACCACTTCTGAACCGCACAAACCATCTCTCGCACGTTGAAATCGATGGAACATATTCAGGATAAGCTTCGGTGAGCAATCGATGTGCTTCAGCTACACTTTTTTTCAAAATGAAGAAGTAAATCAACAATTCCCGCAAATGGGACTTTTTTGGTACGAAATTCGACATTTTTGAAGCAAAAAAAAACTTTGTTGTTTACACTATTTCGTTCAATGACTAATCGAGAATGAATGACAGATGTTTAACCTCCAAAATGCCATATGAGTTATTATTAACACAAACCATGTGTAAAAGTTATGCCATCTGTTGTCAATCCCGCATTTTTAAGTTATACACAATGCAGTTTTGTGTCCCTGAAGGTAATTTATATATTTCCTATTGCTAAACAAAAATATAGTATTAGACAGTATTGTTTACAATATGTTTTTTATTTGTTGATTGTAGAAACTAATTGGCAAGCTTTGGCAAACTAGCAACATCAAAATTTCCATTTAAAAATTTGTACGCGATTGCTTTTTTTTCATTAGGATCTGTAAATATTAGCATCAAATATTGAAATTTGTTAACATTATATAAATAGTAATAAAATGATTTTTTCTGGCCAATTATTTTTTGGTAAAATTAAGTAGCTGGTAAAATTAAGGATGTGTTGTAGATCTTTAAGTAACCGTTTTAAAAAGTCATCCAAAAAATGTAATAATGAAAAACTTATATTTAAAAAAAAAGTACAATATAAAATAATACAAATTCTTTTCTACTTGATGGTTTTTTTTCTGTTTGTTTTATAGGAAATTAGAAACAATTTCAGCTCGTATATTTTATCTCGAACAGTATAGTTGTTAGTTTAAAAATGTCAAAAAGTAAAGAAGTCGGCTCCCGAAGCAAGCACTTCTATTCTTACTGAATATAAAGCTGATACCCCGATAAAGTTTATAAATATTATTATCGTCAAAAGACTATTTTATACCAAATAAAAATGAAAAAAAATAATCGTATGGAAATAGTTAAAGGTCGAGGTAGAAAGCGGATTACAACTCTTCAAGAAAACCAGATAATGGTAAGTTCAGTTAAAATTAACAATTAAATAATGGCCAAAAATATTATGAACGAGAAATAATTTAACGTAAGACATTAAAACTAGCCGAATATTAGTAGGCCGAAAGCTTAAAGGAATATGAAGACGCCTATAATCTCGGAGAAAATTAGAAATGAAAGGTTGAAATTTGCTTGGAACACTGGATCATGTTTTTTGATTTTTGGAGGAATATTTTTTCAGACGGGTCCTATGGAAGAAAGTTCTTCAAAATAAAGATAGAAAAAGTGAATAATTAATGTTCCTATTATGTGATTACTTATGGCCCCATAAAAATTTTGAGTTTATTATTTTGTTTGTTATCATTTCAAGTAGCATAAGTACTGAAATGTCAGTTCAGGGTTCCAAGACACTAAAAGGCTCAAAATTTTTATGGGACCATACGTAATCACATAATATGAACTCGAGTAAATTTACGTACTAGTCGATTGGGCCACACTTTTTTTTGTTTTTATTTTTTTTTAATGGGCCATCAAAACTCGCCAGACGCTATTGCATGCATCTGCTCAGGCAGTTTGTGTGCCCGAAAGGGTAGGATAAGGGATAAGGAAACGAAAGCAGCAAAGAATGTAAAGCGTTGAAGTAATTAGCGTAGGACAATGCCGCATGGTATACGAACCCATGAGCCCTTGGATGGTAGCCCAGTACGCTATCGATTGTGCTATCGGGCCGGCTATTGCGCCACACTTTCCTCTTTCTTCTTTTTTCTTTCTTTATTGAGTGGCTTGAGCACGTTGGCAGACCCGGCATCGATCTCCTCAAATAGTTTAACAAGTTCCGTTTATTTAATAATTAATTTATTTTTCTACGTATGTTTTTTATTACGAATTTTTAATTTCTCCTTCATAAATATGTTTCAGAATATTTTTGTTGCTCTCAAAATCCTTGTGTTTGTCCAAGTTTAAATAATTGGCTAAGCTCCCCAAATTTCTTTTTGATTTTAGTTATTTATCTCTAACTTTTAGATGTTTTTTGCATCCTACCATGATGTGTTTATAGTGCTCAATTATATTTCAAGTGCAGCATATGTTATGTCTATGTAGTCTCCTATTAAAGATGATATGCCCTGCTCTAATTCTGCTTAGAATTATTATTTGTTTTCGGTTAAAGTTGGTTCTTGTGGGGCAGCTGTTAATTTTATAATAAAATTTCTTTGTAGTTTCTGCAGTGCTTCCATAGAGATTAGTCCATTCAGCCGTATTGCCAATTTTATTGGCTTAATATGTTCTTCTAGACCCACCATAATTTTAATATGGTCGCCATTTTTAGTGTATCTTTTTGCTAATTTATCCTCTATATTGTTTTCTCATATTTTAATGTGACTCGGTATTCACTATAGTTAAATCTCTACTATTGGGTTATTTTCTAAAATTTTTATAATTTCTCTTGCGATGGGGTTTTGCAATAATTTTTGGCTGAGTTTAAAATATAGGACTCTGTTTTAGAATCTGTTGGGGTTTGCAATTTTCTTGTATTTATTTTTGACTCCGTTTTTTATTGCTTTTAATTCTAATTCAGAAATGGTGATGCACGACCTTGTAGGTTTGTATGAAATATCCCGATTTAATTTGGAGTCGTAAAGTCTAATTTCTCCCCTATGATTGATTCATCAGTGAAGAGTTTATTATGTGTCTCTAACTCTTCATCAATTATATCTCTTGCAATAGCTTGTATGTTCTGACTATAATTATTTAATAAATCTCCTTTGAATATGACATTGAGATTTACCAATTTTCCTAAAGCTCCTAATAGATTATGCGTTGATGAATTTAAGTAGTTGATAAGTTAAAATGTAGGAACTTTTTGGAAAAATTCAACGCATTAAGAGGTGGTGAGATGATATGATATTTGAGATATGCTTAAAGCAACGAAACCAATTTATCAAAGTTTATATTATCGTTGCTCTTGGCGACCCTATTTAGCATTGGCGTTATCATTCGTTGGTGTTTGGCTCCAGTATGTGCTGACTGTGTGTAGGGTGATAGTTATAGCTCCGAAACCTATTTCATGGTTCCGTTTTTATTCAGTTAAATAACCTATTAAATTAATACATCTTCCGAATATGTAAATTCTATTAATATTACGATTTGCTCACTTATACATACATATTTTCGGGTATCTTTCCATATTACTGTGACTGCACTCGCTCTTTTGCTTGGCTATATGTATTGTTCAGCTTTTGAGTTTTTTTTTCAAAAGTATGAAATAATGAAGAAAAGCAAATCTTGTGAAAAACGTAAATTTTTCATCATGCCTTTTTTGGCGTATTATCACATTATTTACAGAAAATTTGTTATGTTTCCTGTTTCGTTTTAAATTTTCCGCTGCTACTCCGTTGCTTTATTTCGAAATAAAAAATGAAAGTATGCGTGAGATGTGAAGATGGCAGAACAATACGGAAAATTGCTATATTACATATGGGTGGAATTGATGGGGAAGATGTTTTGAGAGTTATTGAAAAAATATTATGCTCCCTCTCGTCTTGGTACACTCGATTAGATAATTGTATGTGGATGAAAATGCCATTTCCCAAACGGAAACATTTAATCACCGCACAAATAATGTTTCTGTTTATTCGATCCATTTCCTCTTTTTAAATCAATTTCTGCTTCTAATTCTACTTCTTTTACTATAAATATTAATTCTCCTAGATCCATACAATTAAGTTATTGTATCGAATGAAGACTTGAACGAGAATCATTTTATTAGATTCCTTTTCATAAGGACATATGTGCTTCAAAACGCATATGCCAAATAACATCGATAGTGATATAAGGATATAGAATGGTAAAAAGCAAATATTTTATTTGGTCCTAGAATTATTGACTTTTCTGTTGATCAGCTGATCATAAAATTATTTCTTCATTACAATAGTCTACGGACAATCAATAAAGTGAAATTTATAAAAAGTTAAAGAGACTATTAATTTCTATTCGCTTGTTAGAAAATAGTCTGGATAGAATGGAATTATTGAAAAATTTCATTTGTAATTTCTTGCAAATTAATATTGGATAAACATTTGTAAGAATTTATTTAAGCAAATAATTTATTTTTTTGTTATTATTATTTAATATGTCTTCTTTTAATTTATATATTTTTCATTTAAATGGTTTGCTTAAATAAATTCTTTCAACGATTTAAATAAATTTTATTCGCTTTTAAAAATAATGAAAACTCAAATAGAAATTTTTAATTAATTAATCAATAAAATTATTATTATAAAACTTAATAATTTGAATAAAATTAATTAAAATAAATTAATCAAAACTAATTTGAATTTTTTTATAGTTACAACCATATACAAAAAAGCAATCATTAAACTATATTTCAACAATTATATTTAATTTCAGTATATACGAGTTGGCTATTATTTCTAGGAGAAAGGATATATATTATAGTGCATTTGTGAATAATAGATTGTCGAATAAGAGTGTTTTATAGGTACTACTTCTATCAATCAATAATTTTTTGTACAAAATTTAAAGCGATTGAAAAATGATATTCCAATTTTACCATTTGAAGCATTTTATAATTGAAATTTTTTTATTTACTGAACTTTCTAGTCTAGCTAACGATATCAAAAATTGATTCTCTTTTTCTGATTGCGTTCAACGGTATCCTCCCTTAAAAGGAATTTAATCAATTACAATAAACGTCGGAGCTTGAAAATTCTAGACGTTAGACTATGGTAATAATAGTTTTATTTTATTTAACTGTGGTATGAAAAACTAATGGATTTGTTTAATTTTCTGAACCCAAAGTGCATTTTTTCTACGCTATGGGATTATTGTTGCCAGCTGAAACTCATTCATTTCTATCTGTCCTCATCATCGTATCAAAAAATATTTTTGGAAATTATTAAATAATAACTAATATAAATTCGAAAGTAAAAATACTGTATTAAGTTTCTATATACAAATTATAAATACATGAAAATTTTTGAAAAAGTTATGGTTTATAGATACAATTTAAACTGTGTGTATGTATTTATTCAATTTTTATTTTTACTCATTTGCTAAAACTTTGAAAGTAATACAAACAAAGTATAAAAGCATAAAAACCAGAGTGCAATAGTAATATATATCTTTAAAAGTAAATACTGACTGCACAGATCCTTGCAACAATTATGAGATCCTTAGAAAAGATTTAGTTTATTCCTGTTTGTTTCAGTATCCATTATATTTGTTATTTCTGTCCATAATAAGCATTAACGTAAAGTCAAAGCTATTGAAAGGCTTTCTAGGGAAATGCATTTGAATGCTTGTTGAGCTGAGTAAATACAAAATGTACTTGGATACAAAAGCCGCGAATATTAGAAAAACTTTAGATTCAAGGATTATACCGCAACCTTACTCAAAACAAATGTGCATTGGATGAACTTTTCTTTTCCTTTATGCTTATGTGTATTTGCGGTTGCTGAATGCAAATTTTAATATATGCACGCCTCCACAAAGCTGTCATTTGAACAGGTGAATACAAATCGTTGCAATTCATCTATGCTATGTATTTCTACTCGGGCGAGATACATGGAATTTCAGCATCAGTGTTTTTTCAAATGAAACAACTCAAATGTAAATTCCTCTCTGTTGAGTTTATATTTTTCTTTTCTACATACATGTATATAGAAATGTTTATATACATATATATGCATTTGTCTCTTTGTCACTGTTGTATCCTGGTTTGCTTTAAGTAAAATTTAATATTCAATCATATTTGAGATACACATATGTATGTACTTAAAAAAATATTAAAGTATAAATATCAACGTTTCTACATTTTTAAATAAAGTTTGTCTTTATTTTTTAGCGAATAATTTCAGCCTTTCAAGTGCCTATATCTATAATTTATTAAATGTGGGTAACTATCTTTGCCAAAATAAAGGTATCTTCGGTTTTTTTTTACAAAAAAAGGATAAATCATATTCATTTATTTGAGTATTACGAATGTGATTGATTAAAAAGTAAATTATTAAAATTTAAACTATTTGCGAATAAAGGTGCGAATTCTGTAATTCCGTTTGGAAGGTGCTTTTACATCGTATTAATTTGGTTATACATATTTTGAATTATTTTAAGTAATTTTACATTATTAGAAATGTTCCATATACAATAGTAGTGTCCACAAGTTGTGGCTTTTGCTTAGCATGAACGTAGAAATTAGTAAGTGGTTTATTGTCAGTAGTATTACTGTATGGGATATGCGGTTATGAATTTCCGAATATTATAGTGGTTTTAACCGTTACGGACGTCAATGATGCCAATCTTCCCTTCCATCAATTGTACTAGTTTTGACTATGTGTATATTCTTCCCGCTTACAAATTAATTTCCAATTAGGCCTAAACGAATGCTCAGAATTTAATTAAGTCGTTAATTCTAATATATGGTGAATTTGTGTTTATTTGAAAATAGCAATTTCGATAAATATGCTCCTTTAAACGAAAATATGAAATTTAAATCTCCGTAAATTCATTAAGTGATGTTTCATTTGATCTAGACATTTTATCTTTCATGTGAGTTGATTATATCAGTTTTTTAAGTGAATATGGTTAATAAACAATAGAATAAACTAATAAGAATTTATAAAATTCTATGAAATTACATGACTTTGTTTGTATTAATTAAAACAAATTTTCATAAATTAACAGTATGGGTAGGAAAACCATAAAGGAGAAGCGACACTATCAAATAATTTACTGAATATTACGAGGGTCGTTCAATAAGTCCTTAGAAAACCTTCTTAGGTACGAAGAATTATCGACAGGAAACAAAAGAATTATTTTTTTGTAAGAAGAATTATCGACAGGAAAGCTGTCATAATTTCAGCTCGATCCATAACGCAAGTCAATTTCTATCGTCGATTAAAGTTAACGACATTTATTTGTGCATAACAATAGAAAAAAGCGAGTTTAGGGCTGTCATCAAACATCTGCATTTGAAAGGCTTAAGCCCGAAAGAAATCAAAGCCGTGTTGGATGCAGTTCATGGCACATCTGCACCTGTGTTTGCGACGATTTACAATTGGGTGAATGAATTTAAACGTGGCCGTTCATCCACAAAAGATGAACATCGTTCAGGACGCTCAGTTGAGGTGTCTACTCCTGAAATCATCGACAAAATCCACGATCTGATTTTGAACGATCGGCGAATTAAAGTGCGCGAATTAGTTGAGGCCACGGGCATATCACAAGGTACAGTCGCTTCAATTTTGCATGAAAAATTGTCTGTGAAAAAAATTTCGGCAAGATGGGTGCCGCGTTTGCTCTCAGAGGAGAATAAGCGCAATCGTGTAGTGGACTCTGAGGCTATGTTGGCACTCTTTCATCGCAATCCTGCCGAATTCCTTCGTCGATATGTCACTGTGGACGAAACCTGGATACACATCTACACTCCAGAAACGAAGAGACAGTCATCACGTTTCAAGGGTGAACGGGCTCCGAAGAAGGCAAAATCTGTGCTACGGTCTTTTGGGATTCGCAGGGCATCATTTTTATCGACTACTTGGAAGAAGGAAAAACAATAACAGGAGCGTATTACGCGTCGTTATTGCAACGGTTGAGCATGGAAATCAAAGAGAAACGCCCCCATCTGAAGAAGAAAAAAATCCTCTTGCATCAGGACAATGCGCGTGTGCACACCTGCGCTGTTTTCATGGCCAAAATTGTGGAATTGAGAATGGAATTGTTGCAGCATCCCGTTTATTCACCAGATTTGGCCCCGAGTGACTATTTTCTTTTCCCCAATCTGAAGAAATGGCTTGGCGGACGACGGTTCACTTTCAACGAGGACGTCATTGCTTAAACGGATGAGTATTTTGGAGAACTTCCGAAATTCTATTTTTTGGACGGGATAAAAATTTTGGAAAAACGATTTAAAAAGTGTATAGAGCTAAAAGAAGATTATGTTGAAAAATAAAATTTTTTTTTAAAAACAGTTTTTTTCCATCTTTTTCTAAGGACTTATTGAACGACCCTCGTATTTAGTTCATTCATTATGAAAATGATATAAAAAGCAAAAGTTGGTTTTTTCTCCATAAGTACAACTACGTGTCGATACATATTATCATCTATTTATTTATTTATTTTATCTATTGAAAGGGTAGATCTTAAATAATTAGTCTATGTTGATAATAATAAATAATTGATGAGCTGAGATATAATATCAAAACAATTCATGTCAAATATTATTTTATAATTATATTTAATAATAATATCGTGCATAAAAAAATAGAAGTTTTGTTTAAAATTTATTTCATGTTATACATTCTATTGAAAGTTTTTTTTATGCGCAATATAACATTAGAAATAGGCTAATTTGACGAAATTTTCGAAAGATTTTATTAAGAAGTATACTCGTATATTTAATACATATACTACTTCGTATATTTTATTAGAATTTTTTTTTGTGTTGATAATTTATATCTAAGTAACTGTATGGAACAAATATAGTAGAAATAGACCGAAAGTCATAAATTGTAACCAACGTCATGACTGTCTTTCGTGAAGATAAATCATTGTCAACGTCATAACAATTTTATATAGTTTCAACTTGACTCTTTATCAGTAGATTATAATGAACGTCTAAATACAGGTCGACTAGCCTAGTGTTATCGGAGTCAGTACGCAATTGTATGTTGTTAGAAATCGCGTGTTCTTGGTTGACCGAAAACAACTTGTTCTGCTATAAAAATGACACGAAACGAGTATAGTGACCGGAATATGGTTGATATCATAGCAGGGAAAGGTGCAAAAAACGATACCTTTTTTTTATATAGTTGAACTATGTTAAATATCTTAAAGTGTTTATAGAATTTTCTAGTCTAATCAAAAACTTTTCAATCACGAACATTTTAAATGGTGTAATTAAAAACACACCTTCAAAATGAAGCTATTCTTTGTTAATTCAAATAATTATTGCTGGATAATTGTTAATTTTGTCATTATGTCCACTTAAAGGTTTGTGATTAATATAAATATTCCCTGTATTTACAATTAAATTGATTATCATTTGAAAAGAAAATTAAAAATTATATTAGATATGAATTTATTATAATGAAAATATGCTAATTTGAAAAGATTCGTAATACATAAAATTATGGTAAATGAATTTATTATACAATACTTCTTTATTACAATAATATTCATGTTTATATTCAATCATCTAGATTATTGCTAAAAAAGAAATTTATATTTTGAATTAATATAATTTAATGATATTCCGCTTACAGCATAAATTTTTATTATTACCAATTGTATATAAATTAAATTGTATTTAAAATTACTTTTTTTTAATTATTAGAAATAATTTTTTTGCTAAGATATTTTGTAGCAAAAAAAAGGAACGTTTAAAAATATCAAAACAATTAGAATTTGTATTTTATTTTCATGAGATTATTTAATTTCAAGTGTACAAATATCTTAAATAAATTGAATTTTTGTAACAAAGACTATTATGCCTATGATAAGGAAAAAGTTGATAATTCTACTTTTAATCAAAAATGTTTTATAGTATCAGCGTTAAAAATGTTATTCAATTCAATTGTATTTAGTTCCATCCTCTCTTTTCCTAAAAAAATTGTTGTTAAAAGCTTGATTACATTCTGGGACAATTTTTAATATAAATTTTAAATTTCAGTTGAATAAGCTAAAAATATTTACTAAATTTATGAAATCAATAATTTTTGTTGTTATCAAATTTTGTTCGTTCGATGTTATAAATATGTGTATAAATATGAATCAGAAAAAGGTCTCCCCAAATTGTCGTATGAAAATTAAACCCTTCAATTGTTTTTCTTCTCGCCTTTGATTGTAAAATTTTTGTTTATAGAAGATAGTGTTCATAGAAATTTGATTATTTACCTAGTTCCTAGGTCCACATGTAAACAACAAACGTAATCGACAAAATTGAGAGTTCAACGACCTTTTAATCATACGTCAACCAAAGCGATTCTTGAGATAATTTGTGCCTTTTCGATTATTTTAAATAAAACTATGTTTTTCATATTTGAATTGGTTTAATTTTACCAGCGTGATTTGCTACAAAATTTCTATATGATAAGTATCAGTTTTTGGCTACTTTACAATAGTGTAATTTTAGAGGTTTCTTTCTAAGTTTATACTATTAGAAAGTAGTGAGCAAATTGTGAACGGACTAACACGAGATGTTAAGCTTTCTCAAAATCGGTTATTTATTCATTTTTAAAGGCCTACGAAAATTTTGTAAAGGAAAATTTTATAAACTAAATATTGTATTGTAATAAATTTCACAACTGTACAAAAGCTGCAGTCATAGAATTAGATGGATGTTCATCGAATAATTCTGTTCTTAACAATATTTAACATAATCTGCTTAACAACAAAGTTATCGAATTAAGTTTGGCTCCAGGTCAAGTCGGTGCTGCGGGTAATGAGCGAGCTGATCAACTGGCGGGAAAACTCTCCGACGCTCGGTATTCGCAGCAGGCCGCACCTGCCAACGAAATAGAAAATGACACCTTTGGCCATTCGTAGACACTCGGACTGAACATTTGAGAGATTTATTTCGAAATATTGGTCTACCCTTACCCCAATCAGTGTACCCGACAACCTTACCAAAATGTTGGGCACAAAAACTGCTCAGCATTCGGATAGGACATTCTGCTCTCATACATAATTTCCTTTTCAGAAATCACCCTCTTCCAATCTGCTTTCTCTGTAACGTTTTTCCCACTATTCCTCTTCGTCTAATGATATATCAACTTACCCAACATTTCTTTTTCACTGAGATTTTCTCCATTATGGAGCTTATATATTTTTCAAGTCCTCCTTTATATTTCTTAAAACAAATTAACAAACTCTCCAAAATTTAATCACCTATAATTGATCCAGCCGACTAGCCAAGTACCAATTGAATCTAACTTGCACACTTACAGATCGCCAAATAACAGGACCTCATTGTGGTGGCGCTGCACTTACAGGACCTCATGGTCGTGGCGTTGCATCGTGCCTCCTAGATCATATCATTCGGATCTTAAATACAAAACAAACAAAAAAAAACAATGTAAAAAAGCAAAAATCATAGATACAATTAAAAAAGTAAAAATTTTTATTAATCTGAACGTACTTATTACATACACTTTATTGCTAGTTAGTTAAGATAATCTTGCAAACATACACTCGTACACAAACACAAATATCAAAATTTTAACTTGATATAGTATTAATATTAGTGACTGAAGTATAATTTCAAGGAAGCTAACTAACTGGAAATATTTTAGTATTCAATGCGGAAACAATTCATTCAAAGTATCGATGTTGAACTATGGAAAGTTTCTCTCAACTTTCAACATAATTATTTATCTGAAATGTTACATTAACTTTAAGAGGTTGGTTGTATAGTATTTGACTCTATTTGGAATATTCAAATGATCTACGAGTATATTTATGCAATTAGGAATATTTTAGGAATAAAGAATTCAATTGCATGATATCTATCTTTTGCAAAAAACTAATAGTTTCCAAATTTGACAAGTATTAATATTGGAAAACTTATAATTAGTCTCAATATGTCCCCATATACTGTGAGCATAATATTATTTTGAACACACTAACAAAAGATTGAGCATTGAAATTTGTCTATTAAATTAAAATAATATTTTGTTTTGATTTCATACATTTTTTATCATTTTTTTTTGTAAACTTAATTACCAATATACGATTTTGTAAATAAAAAAAATTATTTTATTTATTATGGTATTATGACATTAATTGTTTTTGCTATTCATATGAGTACTTGCATTTATTAAACACTTGTAGCCAATATACTATTTTCTTTTCAAGTGATCTTAATATAAAACGTGAAATTCATTTAAGTAGTTTCATTTCATATTTGTTCATATTATATTTCATCTAACATATGACTATTTTGTTGTTTTAAGATTTATAATTAAACAGAAACTTATACGAAAAGTTTCATTATTTAAATCAATTAATTAATGAAACATCTTATTTTTCATAAAATATTAATAAGAAAATATACAAAAGTTTCCATTTAAAGTATAAATTATAAATATTATTAATATTATTGTTAAATTTTGGTAAAAAGATCTAATGCACAAATATATGAATAAATACAATTAAAAAAATAAACAATTATAGCAAAGTTGAAATTAGTCTAATCATTTAAAATTACTGTGTACTTGAAATCTTTATTAATTCTGGTTGAATATTCGTTGTTGATATTCTTTCAGAGTTAAATAGGTCGCATTTGCACAATAAAGCTTACTTTTATCGGGTTGTTTGTATATTTACTGGCTTGGAATAATTAATTATAGGAACTCAAACAAGCAACCTATCTAGCCAAGCAAAAGCGTATGTTTGCATAAAGAGTTCAACAAGAAGACTAATAATTTTTTCAAATCTATTTATCGATGTGTAAATATTCAACTTGAATTAAGCCAAGTAGAATTGTTTCTGTATAATAGGTTTAAATATTTTGTTTTGTAAAAATCTACTTTTACAAAAGTGACTCAATACCCAGCATCCGATTATATGATGATAACAGCATTAATTACAATTTGATCTTAGAATTCCATTAATAAATATTATTATTAAGCTGGTAGTTAGACCAGTTTGCGACTGTATCATAAACAGGCTGGGATTTTTGTTTAATAATGCAAAAGTACAGACGTGTTCACCGTGGCGTTAGTTTCCCAATTCGTAATAGTGTTGAATGTGCCAGTAACGATTCCAATATTGAAAGTAAGTTAAAATTTTATTTTTAAGTTACAAAAATTTATATACATATAGTCAATTATTTCCATTCTTTTACAATGTCAACTATTCAATTTATAAAGACAAAAGTCATTAAATAATCAACTTATTAAAAATTATCTCAGTTGATAAGTGATAATACGATTATTTTAATTTTTGACTTTTTCGATCAAGTTTATAAACGATCCATCATTTTAAATTATGGATCATTTAATTACCACAAAATGTGCAAAAAATTGAAAAAACTTTCGATTGAGTGCTGATACAACAGGCTTTGTGTGCTGATTTTTAAAAAAAAAAAATTTTTTTCTCGCTCGGTTATATATCATTCAGCAAATATTTGCCGTATGTGAGACTGTGAAAATCCATACGTAACTGTGACGAAGCCACTGCATGTTAAAAAAAGGATTCATAAGACGGTGTCACAAGTTACACAATACAACAAATTTTGGCTCTATTCCGCGAAAAGTCACTAGGGCGCGTAATTTCTATATTATGGGATGTCAATTGCCCTACAAGATCTTCCAGTTTGACGCCGTTATATCGTGTTTGCGCGGATAATCCTCAAATTTAACAGAATTGAAAAACCAACATCCATTAAGTAATGCCGCGAAATATGCGAAAAAGTCAACAAAAATTACCTCAAAAGGTGTGAGTGCTACAAGACGTTTTATGACAGCTACATTTTTTGCATATAACAAAGTTAAGACAATATTATTAATGAAAATTTTATTGAAATTTTAATTATAAATATATTTTATTAAACATTATTTTCCGAAACATAAATTATGAAAATGGTCGATGGTTAAAGAAATTCAGTCAATAACGGAGAAAGTTTTGAAAATGTTTCTTGTTTATGTTTATCAAATTTAAAATAAAAACTAAACAATTTGAATAGTACAATTTCTACGAATTTATTCTTGTTTGAAAGGAAGTAAATTATAATTGAATAAAAGTTTGGAAATATTAGAAACTCTATTTGTATGAAGGTCAGGCAACGTCTTCAATTCAATGTACATATGTACTGGGCAATGGTAAAATATTCCAACTTAAATTAATTTTCTGTCACAGAATTTTCAACTTTATATAATTGTTAATTAAATTTCAAATTTCATTTATATTTTAGTTTTTGTATATTTTCTTTTCTCTACTTTTAATTATTTAAATAACTTTTTGTTAGTATTAATAATATTCAAAAAAAACTACTTTCAATTTTAATTTTCTTCACACAATCTTATGGTAGAAAATATTGTAATTTGAATTAAATTGCTATATTTTCTCTGTTCTGAATTTGTCGTAGAATGATAATAAAAATATTATATTTGAAAACATATTATAAATCATAATAACAAATTTATGCGAAACTTATTAATTATTTATTTGCACTAAGTATGGTAAATTATAATCATAAAAATGATTATGTATAAATAGTCAATTGTATGAGAAAAAATCACCAATTTTGCCAAAATTAAGGGTTATTTGAAAATGAAAATATTCAAGTGGAAAACAACAATAAATCAAACTTGAATGTCATCGACAGAAGCCATTATTCAAACATAGTGAAACTCATGTACTATAGGAAAATGTTCGATAAAACCTGGACTTTATTAAGTATGGGCGCATATCAATTTAGCTGTATTAAATTCTCCCTTGTCATATAATATTCGATAAGTAAATCATAACAAAATCAAAATATTTGTACACATGGCACGTGTTCTATTAATTTAATCGATTCCTACATGCTGATACTTGTCACAAATCATTGTTTGCTGGTTTTGATTTCATTTATTAGCAATGGTAAACATAAACTTTATTATTTGTGTACGTAAAAGTAAATATATCACAAGAAAGCTGAATTAATCTTATACTATATTGACACCAGTTCTGAGATTATATTTCTCAGAACTGAACTCTGAAGCGCTTCGAAAGACATAATATCGTTACAGTAGTCGTGCAAAAATAATTAAATTTTTGTAAATTTGCATTAATACCATTTCGTGGTCAAATATACTAAAATCACTTTTGGACTGTCTCTGCTGTCACCTTATACGAGTATAATTTCATCTAAATAAAAAAAATATATAAAAATTTAAGACTGTGAGTGGATAAAATTCTTATCTATTCTGATAATGTACACGATAATATAATACATTTGGGTAGCTACAACGTAGAAATATCATATTACCAGGGTTGGTAATAAGAAATCTGAAAACCAAATATTTCCATTCTAATTATTGTGATCTTCTTATAACAATAAGAGACGAAATGTATCTATTTCAATCCAAATTCATTTAGTGCAACGAAATCCAAAGCTTTACATTACGTAACAATTACTTACTCGTAATCTGCTATTATGTTGTACTTTAATAAATTAAAATTAAATAAAATATCATTGACATTTAAATAAATAACATCAAACTTAATATTAGATAAAATTGAACTAAACATACGAATTTTTTTGTAAATTTTATACATAATCATGAACGAAGTTAATTTGACCAAACTTCCTGTTATAAAAGTGGTAACATTTAATTACAAATAAATTAATTTAATAATAATAATATGCATGATAATTTCGCATTTATTAAAATTATTAAATTATTAAGTTTTTTGCAGAAAAAATAACTATTACTAAAATTATCGACTATATAAGTCTATTTCCTTTATCGTAACGTGATTTTCGAAATAAATTTCTTTTATAAATATACCGCACGTTAATGTGCATGGAGACAATATTTTTGACACACGTACGTGTTCCCTTTGAGAGGAAAAGTTGTCGAAGCGAACACAAAAAGCTATGTACGTGTAGGAGTACGTCAATTGCAATTACCTGTATATGAGGTAAGAAGAACTATAAAAAAGTGATATTTTTACAGAAAAAAAAATGTCAATACCCACTCACTTAAGCATTATATACTCAATATAAGAGTTACCAAACACTATTAATTTTATTATATACATCATTCCTTCAACAATAGCTAGAAAGATCTACATGCATTTATGTAATTACATTGAATTATTCTTATATTTTATATTAGTAAATAATTATAAATTTTATCAAAAACTACTTAAAAGATTAAAGATAATTATTAAATTATCAATTTTGTAGGAAAAAGAATCACTTCTTTATTAAGTTTAAGCATTTTAATAATAAATTATCTTATTAAAGAGTTAAAAAAACATCTTAATCCGACTATATTTTTCAACTTAATAAAGAAAAATAGTATAAAGTATATGCAAAATATAATGTGAACTCTTATGTTACAATTTATAGTATTCGCATTGATGACGGAATCATTTAGCATTAATTGACGGTTATAGACTTATATGTTCAATATTGACTGTTTGCAAATGAATTTCACAACTTGAACCGATAAATTTTAAACTTTATTCGAATATTTTGTCCAAATAAACCTCTTGAAAGTCATTGATTGACAAGATGTAATGGTAAATAAATTTGTATGAATGACAACATGGAAGTTATCTTATTGGATTGTTTTTTCTTCTTCCATCTTTAATCTACTGTAGTGTAGAAAAATAGATTGATACAAAAGATATTTGAATTAATTGTTAGCTTGCTTTAGTAATTTGTTTAAATATGCAACATTATCAGGAGATTGATTTATCAGGATTTTGTAAAATTTCGTAAAATAAATTCAATAGTTTAAAAAATTCACTCTTTTCAATTAGCCATGTATACTCAGTGAGTGTTAATGAAGCACACATATTGGTAAGGTCTATCGACTATCGAAGGCAATATTTAATAAAACCATAGCGAATCAGTGTCCAAAAAGGCATGTGACAAACATTCAAGATCTGGTTTCATTGAAGACGTATCTGATTAATTAACAGTCATTTCTGTTTTGATACACAAGTGTACTCAAAGTAGTGTAGTTTCGATGTTGAATTTAGATTATTTTTGTATAAATTTTGATTTTTAAATAATAATTGAAAATTTTAAAGTGATTGAGTTCAATTTTTTATTAGATTTACTAAGTTAACAATAGCCAAATTTAGTGAAAATGGTGACAAGTATAGGTAATATGATAATATAAAAACACATATCACAATATTTCATTTTATTTATAATAATTAATTAATATTGATAAAAAATTAAATAATAATAATTTGGTAATTGCTATTATTTTTTTATTTTATTGAACAGATATAACCCGTACTCCGGAAAACAATAAACAGCAAATTCCCTCGATTGATTTGCAAATGTCCAATCAGAACGATGCAAATCGTTTTGATGAGATGCAAAATATAACCGGAAATGGACTTGGTTCATTTGGTGGTAATGAAGTTAAACAATATCAAGGACCAAAGCCGTAAGTTTTGGAATCAAAAACAGACCTCGTATATATACTTTTTGAAGTATCGCGAATTTTGAATTTCCGCGGGTTACGTATATTCGATTTTCGATTTTTTGTGGCGTTATGTTGGTACTCATGTTTTTCACTTATACCGACAAATTAATATTTTGACAGTTGCTTGGCTTGCACGTGTTTTGGCTCATCTTCGATTTTTGCTCATTTTCGACCAAAAACAGCATCGCATTAACATTGCTAAGTAGCTATTGGACACTGTCTCCGACGACCCAAATTTGATCCAGAGGGTCATAACTGGTGACGAATTATGGGTTTATGGTTATGACGTAGAAACCAAAGCTCAATCATCCCAATGGAAGCTGCCGCACGAGCTAAAACCGAAAAAAACGCGCCGGTCGAATGTGAAGGTTTTGCTTACAGTTTTCTTCGATTGCAGGGGCGTGGGGCATCATGAGTTCTTGCCACAGGGTAGAACGGTCAATAAGGAATATTACCTGCAAGTTATGTGCAATTTACGCGAAGCAATCCGCCAGAAACGCCCGGATTTATAGAAGAACAAAAATTGACTTTGTGCGCGAATTTTTGGCCAAAAACAACACACTAATAATGTCGCAGACACCGTATTCCCCAGACTTTTTTTTGTTTCCGAAACAGATTCTTTGATCCATTTTTTGGATTGGGCAAAAATCGAAGACGAGCCAAAACACGTGGAAGCAAAGAAGCTGTCAAAAATTAACTGAACGTTAAAAATGGCTGAACTTGTCGGCATAAGTGCTAGACATTAGTACCAACATAACGCCACAAAAAATCGAAAATCGAATATACGTAACCCGCGGAAATTCAAAATTCGCGATACATTTTAACAGACCTCGTAACTAATATCAAAATAAGATTGAGCTATAAAAGCACGCAGAACAATGTCAAGTCCATGATAGACACACTAATTAGTTTTTTTTTATTGATAGATGGGTGTACTTAATGAAGAAATGGAAAGGAATATCGCAGGTTATAGCATTGTTTGGTATATTTCTACTTATTTGGGCAACTGGAAATGCTAATTTACCCGGCTATACAACTCCAGATTCAACAATAGTGAGAATAGCATTTTTATTTATTGGTGCACAAATTAGCGGTATTTTGGTAACATTCTTAAGATTACCGGATATGTTGGGCATGCTGTTTTGGGGTGTACTCTATACAAACGTTGGCCTATCCTCGTTTGAGGGCTATGAAAAATTTGAAGCTTTTCTAAGGTAAATTATTTTTAAAAATACAAAATAATATATTACTTGTATCTTATATGATAAAGTTTTTTTATAAATCTACAATATGATATATACGAAGGCGAAAGTTTTTTATTACTTTTCTTGATAAAAAATAATTTTTAATAATTATTTTCATATAAATACATAAAGAAATTCAAATAAATAAATGGAAAAATTAATAAAAGTTGACAAAGCAAAAAAATTAGCAAATTGAATTTGAATATAAAGTGCAATTGAAGCTATTTTCACGATTTGTTTTTAAAGTTCGTATTATTATGACTTTTGTCCTTTGACCGAATAAAAAATTCATTTTGATGGTTTTCCAAGAATTTAAATCTTTTTACTGAGACATTACGTTCTCTCATGTTTTGAGCTTTTCAATTTGATTTTTTTCATAATTCTTGAAATTTTTATTTATTTTTTGCCAACAACTATTGCTGTTTTCATGGAAATTTTCCTTATGAAAAAATTCTACTCTACAATTCAACGCCTCCTTATGAATATTATTGCTATGGTCATGTCTGTGGTTATGGTGATGGTCAACCCTGTTCTTATTCGGTACGACGGTACTACTTTTGGGCTCGACATCCTGTTAAACCCGACTTCCTGCTCTATGCATCGATGATCCTCTCGTTTTTCTTGTTGTTGCCGCCTTTGGACCTGGTCATCATCGTTATGTTCGAAATGGTTGCTGGTAATATTCATGGAACTTGAACGGCAATGATGACTATAAAAACAACTGTATATATCATGGAACGATAGAGAGATGGCACTGGTCAACATAATGCTACTCGCTGGTCTTGGTATAGACTTGAATTCTTTCAAAAAAGTGGTCGGAATGATTGCGCGACTGACCCTAATACCAAGTGCGATTGAAGTTGTAATAATTGCTGTTCTTGCACATTTTCTTATTCAAATGCCATGGATTTGGGGATTTTTACTGGGGTAAGTAATTTTGCATAATTTCTTCTTAGATATTTTATACTAGATTTTTAATTTTTGTATTTTACTGTTGGACTGAGGCTGTTCTATGGCCAACAGTGAACCTTTCATTTTATTTGATTTTTTTTTTAACTCGTAAGCAATAAAAATTTAGTAAATAATTATGTACAATGCAAATTTTATTACTTTCATGGTATTTCTTTAATTAAAACTCCATCTAATTAAACCTTTTATTTGTTTATTTTCTTTAGATTATTATCTGAGTAATTTAGAATAATTTCTTTTTAAATTTAAATAATACAAATTTGCTATTTAATTATTTTACCTAATTTTATAAATTGAAATACATAACAAATAAATTCCTAAAGAATTTTTAATTTTTCTATTCTTCTCTTTTCAAAAATAAATAAACCGATTTGCTATGTTAGGTCAACAAATCTTATATGTTATAAAGCATATCTATTCATATTGAATAATTTGTATTCTTATATTTTCTAATAATTTCTTTCTTTTATATAATTAGGTTTTTAATAAAAATACTTAATTTGTTTTTGTTTATTGTTAAATTTGATAATTTAACAATTTAAAATTGTAACATCACATATTCAAATGATTAAATAATATTAATATATTTGATAAGTTTTCTTTTCAAATATAATAGATTTGCAAATTGATATTAATGAAAATCACGTGTACTGACTTAAAATTCAGAAAATAAATAAGCTTTTAACGAAAACCCTAGTTATATTTAATTTGTTGATATGCCTCATAAGTTATTTTAATTAAATATTTTTCGTAATTTTCGATAGTTTTTTCATGTATTTTTTTAGTCGATTTTTATTTGTTCTGTTTTTGAGAAAGAGTTCATTTTAGTATTGCTTTAATCTAATAAAATTTAAAATTTTTTTAAAAATTTAATTGACAGTTTATGATAAATTGTGAAAATGGGATAGTATAAAATCTTCAAAATCTTTTTGGAGACTTAATAGTCTTACTATAATACAATATAGGTTGAATTGTTGAGAATTTTGGTTTTAAAAAAATGCGGGATTTTTGGCAAACTTTGAGTGTTTATTTTGAAAAATTGTTACAATATATTTATTGTCCATCGGAAGCCACTACTTTTTCCCATCTTTCTGGCAGCATATGGACTCCGCGCCAAAAAAACTGCTCCGGTTTTGAGGCCAAAAATGAATCGAGCCAATTTTTGATGCCCTGTTCTAAAGTGAAGCATATTCCGGTGAGGGCGTTTTCCATAGATCTAAACAAATGGTATTCGGACGGGGCAAGGCGGGTGAGGCAAAACTCCCCAGCCACTGTTTTCTAAATAATTTATAACCGGTCTTGCAACATGAGGCCGAGCGTTGTCATGATGAATTATGGCTTCGTGTCTGGTCGCATATTCCGGGCGTTTTTCGGCCAATGCTCGCTTCAAACGGATTAATTGTGTTCGGTAGAGGTCGCCTGTGATCGTCTGGCCCGATTTCAATAGCTCATAATAGATCACACCCTTCTGATCCCATCAAATACAGAGCATTACCTTGGCGCCATGGATATTTGGCTTTGGCGTTGATTTGGCTGGTTGGCCGGGCTTCACATACGATTTGTTGCGCTTTGGGTTGTCGTAATGAATCCATTTTTCGTCGCCAGTAATGATTCGATTCAAAAACGACTTCTTTTTCTGCCGTTCAAGCAGCATTTTGGACATGCAAAATCGCCTTTCAACGTCTCTCGGCTTCAATTCATATGGGACCCACTTTCAGTGCTTTTGGATGAATCCTGCTGCTTTCAAACGTTTTGAAATGGCTGCTTGAGTGACTCCCAATGATTTTGCAATTTCTTCTTGAGTTCGACAACAGTCTTTGTCGAGTAATGCCTCAAAATCTTCATCTTCAAACTTTTTTGGCTGACCTGGTCGTTCTTTGTCTTCCGTGTCAAAATCACCACTTCTGAACCGCACAAACCATCTCTCGCACGTTGAAATCGATGGAACATATTCAGGATAAGCTTCGGTGAGCAATCGATGTGCTTCAACTGCGCTTTTTTTCAAATTGAAGAAGTAAATCAACAATTCCAGCAAATGGGACTTTTTTGGTACGAAATTCGACATTTTTGAAGCAAAAAAAAACTTTGTTGTTTACACTATTTCATTCAATGACTAATCGAGAATGAATGACAGATGTTTAACCTCCAAAATGCCATATAAGTTATTGTTAACACAAACCATGTGTAAAAGTTATACCATCTGTTGTCAATCCCGCATTTTTAAGTTATACACCCAATATGTTCCCTCATTTATACCAAGCCCTATTGACCAGGGTTACTGTTTTAAAAGCAATAGGTGAGCCGATGATGTTTATATCAGGCGAAAACAGGGTGTTCTTTTAAAAAAAAAACAGTCTTGACAAGCCGCCATTTTGTAAAAGGTTCATTTTGACAGTATTTATTTTCAGTATTTGTCAAATTTACTATGAAACATTTGTCGATGTATCAACGAGATTTTTTTCATTAAAACGGTTACCTTGGTTTTTATGAATAATTTTTAAGGAGTGACAAAACAAATTTTCTTTTGAATGGTTATATGAATAGATAAAACAGTAAGTTCATAAACAGGTTCTGGGCAAAAGAAATACACAAAGTATTTTGTGTATTTCTAATAATTATTTATTAAAAAAAACCTTTTAAGTGGTTATGTGTATTGGAAGACACAGTAAATTTCATTTTGCTTATACTAAATTACACAGATATTGTAAACAAAGTTTTTATAGCAAAATTTTGGAATTTTTCAAATTACAATCTAATAAATTGCATTTCTATATTCATTCAATAAACAAACATTACATTCGATAATTAATTAAATGTGTTTATTGATTTATGATTAATATCAATTTATATGTACGTATATATACTTAACCGGTTACTACCAAATTAATTTAATTCAAGGCAATATTTAATATCTTCATTTGGTTTTTTCGGAATATGCTGAAGTACATATTTGAAATATTTATCATTACTTATGCTAACCAACATGTAAAATGTACTAAAATGCAATTAAAAATTCATATGATAATGACGAGAAAATTCAATTCGATTTATTGTACAGTTGTCGCTAAACGCATAACAATTAAGTTTGCAATGACAATTTGAATGGATAGTATATGAATATGTAAAAATGGTCAATTGCATGGCGATTTGAGCGTTCAAAATATGAATACATACATCTGAAATTATAAAATGAAGAATAAAACTTTTTCACATGCATGAAATTATAGTGCAAAACTAATGAAATCGCTCAAAATTTTCCACATGTGCATAAATAATAGCGGAAAAATCCCAACTAAAAGGACACCGAGTTGAATATAATTTTGTGTGACGGTGGTTCGTTTTGTTACGTTCGTATGCCTTTTGCGGCTACGGATGTCGCTACAATACTTCCACTTTGTTGAATAAAGGAGTAGTAGAGTTCTAATTTTTTTTTTAAAAATAACAGATTTTCGAATAAAATCGCGAGGGTGGAAGATATTAAATTCGTCTGTGAAATATTCAGTAATAAATGTGCAATACGAGGAAAGTTTACGCTTTGGACTTTCCAGAGATGAATAAAATACAAAATAAAATACTATGCAATTTTCGCAAATGCAACGTTGTTTATAATATTATGATGAGTAAAAGCCGTTTGTTATCAGTATTAGAAAGTGTTGCCGTGTTACGTGAAAAGTTTGAAATTTATAGAATTTTATCGTTCAAGTGATAGAACCTTTGTCAACCAGTCTAGGCCGTCATTGAATATGTGCTGTGAGTGTAATGCTGAGTTGTACTTATTGTCATAGAAATGATGGAGGAACTCTACGTCTTGTTTTCTTTTTGATATACTCTTGACTTCCTTTTCAACTTCCAGTTGAACTCACAAATTCCTTACAGGACTTGAAAAGAGCATTGAAGAAATGTGACTTTTGTGTTAACAGTGGGGTAGCTTAATGACGATTCTGACAATGGTTATGACGAATCCCTTCACAAATGTACTCATGTATGCAGTCGAAACCATTAAATGAGCCCACAAAATAAAAGTACATGCAACACATTTGAATGCATTTCGAAAAGAAGAATAATGGAAAGTTTTAAGTCAAGTCTGGTGATGTACAGAACGATTGCTAGCTCGTGTGTTATTTTGCAACAGATGTGAACCCTTTATCGTAAATTTAAGGAAACTTGAAGTGTTAAAAAGAATTGTTCGCATTGAATTTTAACTATGCTAATCTACTTTTACACTTGATATAGAATGATATTTCTTTGAAATCTTTTGCATTAAATTTTGTATGCTCTTTTCTACTATTTAAGTTAGAAAATTGCAGTCTCATCCAATACAATTTCATTACAATTACAACTTATAATATTTCATTATGATTTTAATTTTCTTTTATATAAATGAGAATTTTTAAATTGATATTGTCTTTGATAAAAACTAAATAAATCAGATAATTATTATATAGAAAAAGCATTCTTATTATAATAAAATGGCTATGTGAGAAAATGTTGCTTGCTATTATAAAAAAATCACATTTGATTTTTTTAATTAATTTGTTTTAGTTTTTTTTTCAATCATTTATTATGCACTAAATTAATCCTTATACACAACATAACTATTTATATTGAAGTTTTTTTTTTTATTTTCATTTTTATTAATTGCAATAGATTGAAATAATTTTGAATTTAATTGAAATTCCAGATGTACTATTAATTCGAAATCTCATTTATTTTACATGAAATCATACAAAGTCATACTTTTTTCCAAAAATAAATTAATTAACATCTGTTCATTGAAAGTATTAATTAAATTATATATTTAAATAAATTTGTTAAATTCAAAAAATTGAATTTTTGCAATCATGTACTTTATTGCATAAGATATTGGAGTGTTACTAATTAATTTTGTGTGCGAGAGTGCACTTAACATTTTGGAATAAAGTGCAACTTTAAAATGAATAAAAAATAATTCAATCAAGCATCTTACAAATGGGTTTTGGGAAATAAAATTATTTCTACTATCGCCAAAAAACTTATTAGTTGTGCAAAAAAAATTATTTTCATTTTTTTTGGGTGATATTAACATTAGTTCTTCAAGCATACTAGGCATGACGATTTCGAAATTTGAATCTATAATATTTGTGAAATTTCAATAAAATGAAGATGGATGGATAAATAAAATAAATTTTATACTGAAAAATGTTGAGATAATTTTAAAAATATCATTGATTTGAAATCTGTTTCATCCTTTAAGGTTGGTAGGAGATGAAAGTCATATACCAGGTATGATTACAAAAACCGCTACCACATATTGTTTAGGTATAACTAATAATAAATCATAATTATATTTTTTATTGCATAGGCGTTCCTAAAGTAATTAAATTGATCAAATCAACTACTATGCAAAATTAACTAAGAAATTCACACTCTTAACAAATCCCTTTATTTAAAAACTTTTTACACAACCCATTGACACATTGTACTCATTTCATTTGCATTGAAAATAAATCTGTGAAATTCAGTTTAAATTGATTTAATATTTTTTTAATTTATTTTTTTAAATTATAAACTACAATTGAATAACGAAAAAAAAGATTCTAAAAACAATGTAATAACCTAATCATTTCTAAATTACTTTAAAAAATGCAATTCAATATAAAAAGGACACAGTGTATTTAACAAAAAAAAATATTTTCAAAGAAAAATTTTGTGGGTGGAGGGAACAGAAAAGTGTTAGTTTGGAGCAGTATTAAAAATAATTTCTAACATTGACTATAAAATGAAAAGAAATTTCAACACTCATTTCTGCTCGAAAGGACAACGAAAAATCAATTATTGCATCAAAATAATGACGATACTCGGTACTTCGAAATAAAAGCATTTTACAGTAAATTATTCCCCAATGGTATTATTATTTTATTTTTATTTTTATAGTTATTCATTTCTGTTTTTTTTTTTTCTTGAAAGGCCCAATAAATAGATTTAAGTGTCATTAAACTAAATCGGAAATAATCGGATTTTTGTAATTTTCAGCTTTGTTGTTACGGCCGTTTCACCAAATGTCGTCGTAACTGTTATGTTGAAGCTTAAAGAGGAACGTCTTGGATTGAATAAAGGCATCCATACAATTATATACGCTATGACTACCTGCAATGATGTTGTATCAATTTTTTTGTTTGGAGTAGTTCTCGGTGTTATCTTTTCGACAGGTATTTACAGCCTGACCATTTTAGCTATACTATCCCCACTATAACATTATGTCACTACAGCTTTCGGTTCATAACATTTATTTTACCATTTACGATATGATAGCATAACATTATTCATATATGATTGTGGTGGAGTTTTGGTCCTTGAAAGATCCGGTTGAGTTTCTGTTCATGGTTCATGGTTTCTTCACTCTCTTTTTTATTGCAACTATTTTATTTTTTTATTATTATTATAGGTACACTTACACAACAGATTTTGCAAGGACCGGTTGGAATAGCAATTGGTGTCGTGTATGGATTTCTTTTTGGCCTTTTTATGCTGTATGTGCCTTCTAAGAAATCGGTAAGTTTTACTGGCCGTGTATATAGTAGTTTCTTTTTAATATATGGTATTTGCTATATTTACATCCTTAACCGTAGTACGTGTTGGGTGGATGGTTGTTGGTAAGTAGACGAATGAAAAGCTCAAGGACTCTTACTATGAAATGTGCATAGAACTTTAATGCGATTGCAAATTGCAAAATTTGAACATGATATATGAAAAAAGTTCCGTTTTCAATGGATGTAAACTATCGTGTAAATAATTTATTTATCAGAGATTCAACGTTTTTTTTTTAAAAAAAATCTATTTTCGCTTTTAGTACGATATTATTTTTCTATTTTGATAGTTTATTAAAACATTTATGATAGTTTAGACTAGCTAATAAATAAAATTTTTTTGCGAATATTTTTGTTGTTGTATAAACTTATACTAAAGCGATAAATATACATAACTAAAATAGTAAATATAAGATGGAAAATACCGTGTATTTTCAGTGATTGTAAGGGATTTTTATTGAGCGAAACAATTCGGGTTCATCGATTCTATTCTAATTGTACACATTTATATTTTGTTACCTTACACTGTCATTTGGTGGAAAATTATAGACTAGTTGTTTTTGCACCATTGATTGATAGTCGGGTTTTTTTAAAGGTATTTTAATATTATTCAGAAATAGTGGAATTTATCTATTTCGTACAAACGATGAGATTAGTTCATATCAACCTTGTTAAAACGAGGTATGATGATGTAATTTTGTTCGGTTCAAGAAATATAATTTTTAGTCAGCTGAAATCGACAAAATCTCTCTATCAAACAACTAATGTCGTGTAATTTATAATTTTATGCATTAGAAATGGTATGCATTATCTGAGAAAATACAGACATTGTTAATAAATGGAATATTATACATGAATAAATTGTGTTTTGAATTTGTTATTGTTGTCTTATCGATGGAATTGTTGATTTGGTTGTAACCCAAGAGGTGGCGCACAAATCAGCAAGGCCATGTGTGTAATCTTCGTCCAGTTCGTTACCTCGAGTATAACTACTGCCAGAAGATGCTATGATCCGATGACGCTATCATGATGATGGAGGATCATTAGGTGTTGGGCTGTCGAGTCAAGTAGTGGTTTGTTAGATTGTATTTAGTATTCGTGAACGCTTAGAATTTCTTTTTCTCCCCAATTCTAAATATCATCATCATTAAATATTATAGTTAAAGCTAATATAAACTTGTTTTGTGAAAACTTTAATCACAAGTTTGAAAGAGATTTGTCGAGACAAAAGAAGCACTCCAAATTTTTTTAGCCGCGGGGTGCCATCGGGTGGATTTGGGAATAGGCCAGGGAAAGAAGAACCAGCAAGTCTATCCCATCAATGTCGACGGTCGACTTCACCTTTCTTTTCTCTTTTCTTTAGTTTTTGTGCTTTGAATTTTTTTTTTAAATAATTGTTTTTATTTCTTTTAAAAAAATTTTTTAAACAATTTTCTTCTTCCGAATTTTTATACCTTCACCTTCACTTTCAAATCTTATTCTTTTCCCTTTTAGTCTGGTTAACTATCTTTTAGTTTTTCTTTTATAATTTTTCTTTAGTTTTCACAATTTTTTCTTTTCCTCTCATGGTGAGTCGGGGAGCACATCTCTGCTAAAAACTTCGAATCCTCCCGCAATCTTCGCATAAAGCTAGCGATAAGTATGCCAAGCAGAAATATGTTCTTTCTGAGTATAGTCGTCATTGACCATTTTAATTTTATCCAAATTTTAATACCCAAACAATTGTTCAAAATTTGTTTATTCTACCATATAACAAATTTAAGTTTTAAAAATTTAAAAAAATCGAACTACAGATAATGCTTGGATACGATAAAAAATTGTAAAATCATTCATACCAACAATTTTTGAAACATTATCGGTTCGTACTAAAAAAGTCCATCAGAAAAGAGGGATATGCATTTTTTTGGTAAGTCTTTTTTAATGTTTCCGTATGTGTATTTACCATGTCTATGAAGAAGTAAATAAAAGCTTTATCTGCATATGAAATAAATTTTGTCAAAAGATTATAAATTTTATAATCGTACATCATGTGGAACGTATCATTTATTCATATGTATATTCGCATTTTTAAATAGGAAATTTGCGTAAACTATGAAAACTTTATAAGATTTTGATTCGTTAAATGTGCATTCTTGAAAAACCCGGGAGAATGAAAAGTTGAGTATTTCTTAAAAGAATTTCTGCGATTTAGTTGGGCTTGCATTCACCTGCTA
Source organism: Atherix ibis (assembly GCA_958298945.1). Taxonomy (NCBI): domain Eukaryota; kingdom Metazoa; phylum Arthropoda; class Insecta; order Diptera; family Athericidae; genus Atherix; species Atherix ibis. Next base: position 5,102,359 of record OY282606.1, read on the forward strand.
CCATGCATCTTTGGAATTTGAACTCATTTTGTAGTAAGCTTATGCAGTGGGATAGCCAGAAAACATTGAATACTATTGCGGGAGGTTTAAAATAGTCCTCGTGGGTATGAAGTGAGGAATAGGTTACGGTACGAATTGGGTCGCACAAAGGATATCCTCTAGGACATATGCGCGCACATTTGCAGATGCATAAAAGATATTCATTATTTTTTTTGTTAAAATCTCTACTTTATTTTGTAATTTTATTTTTTGTTATTTACTATTTTTACTTTTAATACAGAAATATGTAAATGGACTGCGATTCATGTTAACGGTATTGGGCGGAACTGTTTCCGTTATGGGCAGTAGGGCCATCGGGTATCCATCTGCTGGCGCATTGGGCTGTGTAACGTTGGCTTTCGTTGCTAACGAAGGTTGGCTTCGTCAGACCGGAAAGGAAAACGTAAGTACAGAATTTTACTTTTAGCTTTTCACTTTAAATTTCAGTACAATATTTTCTGTCCTCATAGAGCATTTTCAATTTATCCCAATTTTCATTCTTTTCGTACGCACACATATAGTTATTTTCAGTTTGTTTATTTCATATTTGTGTTAAGCAGTATTAATCTCTTGAGAATATATCTATGAGTAAATGTACATACATACGTACACCCACAAACATTTTGTTTTTGTTGGCTATTTCAGATTAAGATAGTATCTACAAATAGCAAGTTGTGCTGCAATTTATTTATTTTTTTCAATCAACAGGAATCCATACATGAATCGTTGGATTTGCTCTGGAAATTTTTAAAACCGATTTCATTTTCGTTGATTGGAAAGGAAGTTGATTTCAGTGTTCTTGACCCGAAAGTTATTGGCTATGGTGTACTGCTCATTTTTATTGGTAGTTTGGTATGTATGTTCATAGACACAGAGCTGTATCAAAGGATTATTTTATTTACAAAAGAAAAAGTAAAAATTTCATTAAAATCGAACAAAATAACGAAGGGTTTTGCTGAAAATTTTACAATTCAATTTCTATTTTCGTTTATTAATGTTTTAGTTCAGATTAGTAGCAGCATACTTATCAACATTCGGTGGTGAATTGGATTGGCGTGAACGAGCTTACGTAACATTATCTGGATTCCCGAAGGCAACTGTTCAAGTAAGTAAATGATAAGCCAGAGAATGATACGTGATAATTTTGGAAGAGACAAGAGTAGGACAAATTAAAAAGACAGTTTCTATTTCATTGCATTTATTTCGATGTCTTTTTAATTACGATTTACTTAATCCGAAGCTCATCTCCTAATCATATTCATTCTTGTAGCTTTCTTATTCCATTTGCCAAAAGTTGAGTATCGCAGATACAGGAGACAATAAGTGAAATTAAAGCAAATACTTATTGTTGGTTAATATTTTGAATGCTAAGACAATTTCTCTTCTGTTGTGAGTGTAGATTTTTGTGTACGAAAAGTTTGTTTTTAACGTAAATTCTTGAGCAATTTAGCTAAGCAGAGGATTAAGGAAACTCATCTTTTGCGATAATTTATTGTTATAGGCAACACTCGGTCCAGTTGCGTTGGATTCAGCTAGAACAATGAATTTGGTTGACAGTATTGGGCTCGCTAATAATGTCCTAGTTATTTCTGTCTTAGCAATTTTATTAACAGCACCATTTGGTGCTGTGCTAATGATCCGATTAGCTCCAATGTGGCTAAAGAAATGCAAGGCGCACACAAACTTTAACGAAGTTCAAGCACGTAGAAGATCAGGAACCAGTGGATCGGCACAAAATTCCGCAGTGGCTGAAACCACAGTTGTAACATCGTTTGTGAACACTTCAGACCATGTTTAACTACTAAATGATAATAATCATTGTCAGTGATAACCGAATCACTTACATACTTTCAATCGACCAACAAGAATTATATGAAATATGTTTCTTCGGAAACATTACTTAGTCATCGTATTGGATTTTGCAGTGCCTTGTGATTGGACTTTTCACAAAACAAAACATTCTTCTTCAGCTTTAAAGATAAAATTGGTCACTTTTCTGCGCTATCATTTTCATCATACTAATTGGAATCCGAATAATTTTAAATTGTACTTAGGAAAGATACTTAATTATCGTTAAATACTTAACTAGCTTAATTTATATATATTTATAACACTCAAGAGATTGTTGAAGTTTTTGAAATTGTATTTTAATAACATTGAATTTCTATTTATAATGAAAATTTTAATCAAACTTAAATATAAATGATCTTTCAAATTTTTATATATTTTCCTTTTATGCTATAAGATTATCAAATTAATTCTACTTTATTTTTTATTTTTGTTGAATTTAATAATATACATGCATAAAGTAAAATTAAAAAAATTAATTATTATAAACAATAATGATTTTTTTAAATGATAATTTTTCTTGTTCTTCCATCAATGTATTTTAATAAAACTCAAAACTTGAAATGTGCTTAATTTTTTTTTTATTAATATTATTTTAATGAGAAATTTAAATAAATAATTTTTAATTAAAAAATTTTATGTGGTTGTATTTTCTTATTATAATATAAATTTTCGATGGAATATTTTATTTTTGATTGTAATTCACTAGAAATTAGTGATTTTTTTTTATTTTTGATTGTAATTCACTTCATAATATACCAAATAAAAGACTCTAATATGAATAATTTGCGGATACCTTATTCTTGATTGTTTTCTTTTCATTTTGATCGAAAAAATTAATTATGATAACTTGTGCTTTTTATAATGAATTCATAACTTAAATATAAAAATAAACTGTTCGAAAAGGATTAAAAGTACTTCTTGATTAAAAAAGTTGTTTCGTAACATATAATTACGATAACTAAACGAGTGATTTATTGCATGAAAATTATTAGTTTTAACAAAAAACAAATGAAATGTACACAAAAGCGTTTAGGTTAGTTTTGTTACTTTAATTTGCAATTTTATAGATAATTAAAATATAGCTCATTTTAATAAAAGCACAATTTTGACAAAATAATCATATTTTCTTAAATCAATTGGATTAATTTATATACATTTTTTTAAATATTCTATTTAAATTTTTATTTATTTTTTTCATAAATGGAAATTATCTTATTTAGTAGTTCAAAAATTGAATATTATCCGATACATTTTTTTATGAATTGTTCTTTTAAACAACCTTTTGTGCTGGTAAGGTCTCCTTATACTCCATGAAGCGTACGGTCAATTTAAAAAGGCTAACCTTTTAAAAAAAAACAAAAAACAAAATTGAAAATAGGATAAAGCCGCATAAAATCGTTTTCTTGCAAACCTTTATGTAGAATTATCAGGTCGAATCTTTGCTTCGTGCTCATGGGAAGCATAAATTCTTGTCAATTTGTGCTTCGTGAAGGACTATTTCATTCTATTTGGTCTTCCATTTTTTCAGCATCCTTCTGGGACTGAGTTTTCCTTTCTCGTTTTCGTTCACAATAAGAGCCAAATTTAATGCGTTTGTTGGGATTTTGACTTTAGCCCACTTTAGAGTACATGGTTATCTTTTTCGTATTTTACACCACCATAACATCATGGTTAGATACGTAGAATCACTTTAAAAAAGGCCTCAGTATCCCTTTATTGCATTTGATCCTTTTTAACACTTTCAAAACTTTCAAAATACAAAATCAAAAAAGGGATTAGGGAAAAATTATTATGATTATTATTATTATTATTATTATTATTATTATTATTATTATTATTATTATTATTATTATCGTTATTGCAATATAATTTTGAATGTTTTTTTATCATATTATTTAGTTTTTTTTTCTTGGTTGTATATTAAAACATTTATAATATATAATAATGTACATATTTCTTTGAAAATGTTCTATTTTAGTAGTTTTACTCGATTTTATCACATTTTTCTAGAAATTTTCGATTTTTGCCTAAACAGTTTATATAAAATCATCGTTTTAATTCAATCTTCATTATTAATGAGGCGTATATTCCAATTATCTTTAGTATTTTGTTTTTAATATATTCATCAGTCTAAGTTTATTACAGTAACTATTAATTACCAATATTAAAATTACATATTAATTTTGATTTAGAAATATTTTAAAGTAAATGTTTATAAGGATATTTTGAAAAATATTTTAGGGAAAAATTTTATAATACTGATAACAGTACTTTCAATACAGTTCAAATTATACGCAATAATATTTGTATCGCATATGCGTCTACGTTTGCACAGACTACAAATTTAAAGTTTATAGATTATACAAAATTGTGGGCATCCATCAGGCCAACGAATGAAAACTAGATATATGAGAATAACATAATTAAGTCTCGATAATAAGGATTATCTAATAAGGAAACATTTGATTTTAAGGTCTAACTTCACAATTCTCGGAAGCTCCATATATGAACATAGCCACGTGGACTGGGAGACACTATCGATACTTACACGTATATCTATACTTACAAATGGCTATATGTCAGTCTACTACCCATGAAGTAATACCTGATACCTGAAGAGAAATGTTTTAGTGGGTAAAAATACAATTAGCCCCCCTTCCCACATCATATAGAAATCAGTATCTCTACAGCGTCTTTAGAATAATTCCCCCTACCTACGTGTATGTATAAAAAAAACATATTTTTACATTTATATAAAATTTAAAAAAAATTGATTTTAATAACTATATTATTTTTAAAATAATTATTTTACACATTTTTTATTTAATAAAAAAAAACAAATATTCGAATAAAAAAATTGGCTAAATTTGTTTCAAGAAAAAAAGAATATAATAATATGTTGAGTAAAAAATATAATTTGAATTAAATTTCCATAGAAATTTCCATGAATTTCAAATTGTCAACATTAATTGCATACAGACAAAGCATCTAATCTAGGAATTTATGTTAAAAACAATCTAAAATATTTCACAATATTGCATAATTTATGCCCTTGTTTATTTGGATTCTCCATCTCCCATTTGGTTTTCCATTGCTAGAATGGAATATGCTGGCGAACATTCATTAACGAAAATTTCTACCAAATTACTTCCAAGTTCTAGCATAAAATTGCATTATATTATGTTTCTGCCGTCTGAATGAATAAATGAATGAACAGCGCCAACAATTTTGGGGGCTACATATCCGTACAAGAAGTGCTTCCCTAAACTAAAGCACGCACATACATAGTACGTTTAGTTAAGCTGTATATGTGTACATATAAAATGGTGTGATTTATAATTTCGTTAATATGAGAGTACATGTATATCGAAAATTGCTAATATCAAAGCTTTAAAGCATAAGCGCAACCACAACTGCATTCTACTTTACTCGTGTATCAGCACATTAACAATTTCCGTAAATTCTTGAGTGGATATCAGGGTTGAATTTACTTCTAATAAATGGCATGCACATTTAGTGAATATAATTTTGAATTTTTCGCATCTAACATATATAAATTATATAATATCTATGAATAAACATACTCATAAGTAATGCATTCAGTATTTGTCATTTGCTAGGATACTGCAAAATATGCGTGTATCTAATCATTCCTTTAAACGGAGTTTTCTGAGCTTATTTCCAGTATTCAGTGTATCGGTTTTTCAATTTCATGTGCATTTGGAAGTATTCTGTACAAATATTCGTATACCTGCGAGGGTAAGATAAAGCTTAGACCTTAGGAAAAGTGCAAATTTACCAATTATACTCTTAAGATTGGTTAGTGAGAACAAATTAGCTGTCTTATTGGTTGAGATATGCAATGCATTCGAATCACGTGCTGTGATCATTCTTACCATCATGTGGTGTCTGAACAGAGTGTTTATGGTTAGCAAATATACTATCTGTAAACAATTTACCAAAAGTCCTCCTCAAAATGAATCTATTTTGAAAATGGCATTTCAAATTATAAAGTGTTATCGACATTGACTTGTATAATTTGTTGTGATTAAATTGAATTTCATTAATTTTCACAATTTGAATTTTAATGTTTCCAAAACCAATCATACAATTTCAATTTAATTGTATTCAAATGACAAGCTTAGTTATTTTATATTTGAATCTTCTGGGAAAATATATTTTCAAAGAGTTATTTAAAAAAAAATATCTAATTAACATGATCATAAAAATATTTTATTGATATGGTGTTGATTAAACTTTTGCAAATTTGATTTATAGTTATTATTTATTTTATCAAACGATTTTTTTTTATTAAAAGTTATTAACTTCAGTGAATATTCTCTAAACTATAAGGTGGGCCAAGTCTTTTGACTTTCAAAATATCTACCGAAACAGATATATTATGATTTTTCTTTTACAGCTATCAAGTATAAAATAGTACAATTTTTGTCATGGAGTTATTGAAGCTATTGCATTGAAAGACCTGAAAAATTTATATCGAAAATCATCTTTAGCGACGAAACACCTTTTCACATTGACGACTACGTTAACAAACACAATTACTATTTTTCTATATGAAATTGTTTAGGCATTAGTTACATGAAATAAGGGAAGATCCTTTAATTCTGTGGAGTTTAGTAAGTTTTTAAAATATAATTTATAACATATAATTTAAAACAAATAAATTGACTTTAATTTTCTAAGTAATAGAAAAAATCCTACACGAAAAATAATTTTAAATGTCGTGGGATTTATTTTGTATGCAAGGATGGTAATTGAATTTTATGGTCGAATAAATATTGCTAAGTAAATTTTTTTATTGTTATAATATGAATAAAATGAATTCTATTTTGATAATTATAATTATTGAAATAAAAGAAAATAAAATACTTTAGTATTGAGTTAATCGCATTTATTCTGTTTTACTAATATATGTGTAAGTTCTTAAATATAATATTGACTGTTACTTTAGAAGGAAATAAATTTTAACACTATAAAATTATCGTTACTATAAAAACAATGTAATAAATGTACAGATAAATTGGGCACGCACTGAAGTATTGCTGTTGTGTGATAAGGTATCATTAATCTTCCTTTTCAGTATTAAGGGAACGAAAAAATTCGCGTGCAAACCAATGCAATAAGTCTTTTAACAGTGGTTGGCTCCGATATAAAAATTCTCAAACATATCCGAATGATTATATTTATTATTTAATAAAAATCGGCATTTAATAATATGGCTATTTTTTTTAAGTGTATATTTAGCTAGTTATCCCTAAGGATACTTTAGGGTTTTCCAAAGAATTTTTCTCTTAAACTTAACAAAAGAATGGTTGAAATATTCTTAAAATAAAATAAATATCCTAAATATCCAGTACTGCCTCGTCAAATTATCGTAATTGATATTTGTGCAATTTTACGGAATAGATTTTTTATTGTTGAAAAAATAATAGCGAATTAGTTAAATATAAAATTGATTAAAATTAATTTGCTCACAATGTTATTAAATTTTCTTTTCTTTCTTGCACCTATTTCCTAGTCCGAAAATCATTTCTTTCCAACCGATATTTTCAAGTAAATAATTGGATCCAACCTCTACAATATTTGTACATCCGATATTCCAGTCTGTCGTAACATTTTCTTTGCAACATATGCAGATAATACGGAAAATCCATATGAATATGAAAATCATAAAATTGCTTTTCAAATTCTCCAAACCCAAAGAGGTTTACCAAGTGAAAAGTAAAAGGGTAATGAACTTCTAGACAAACTTTCTAAACTTCCTACAGACAGAAAAGTACTTTTATACAATACCCCACTGACACCAATATGGACTTACGGAATAGAACTCTGGGGCTCTTTAAAGCTTCTCGATTACCGTTGAATCTATTCCCTTCAGTCAAAAATACATCACGGAATTGTTGACTCCCTTTTATAATCATAATAATGTTATACACCATGATCTAGAAGTGGCTCTTGTTTATCACATGACTGTATCTCGTTATTAAAAGTTTCATCCACTTCCTTCCCTAGAAATACCCATCGACGACAAAGCGTCACTGGTCGCGGGATTTATTGAAATACTGAGCTTTAACTTAAGCATACACTTGTAGGCGAAACCGTAGGATATTTACTCCTTCACGTTAATCAATACTTTTATATAATCAACTTGTTACAATGTTGTAGTTGCAGATATCTGAAAGCATTGAAAAAAAAAATAACATTCTTTAGTTGAGATACAATATAATAATAATTATTGTTACTAAATCATTCACAAATATTTATTAAAGCTTTTATTTGTCAATATTTTTCTGTTGATTTAATCATATTTAATATTATTATTTTATTTCACAAAAAAATTTAATTTAATCTAATTAGTTTGCGCTAAGATATTTTTTGTTATAAAACTTCACATGATTCCATTGCACAATATTCAAATTTGACTATATATCTATTTCTATTTAAATTTTATCGATAAACATGGTTATAAAGGGGAAGGAAATCCAAAGAAATAAAATATTAAAGAATGGGAACAAAAATCGAGTATAAAAGATGTTTTTAAAAGTATTAAATTCAATTTACAATATCATAAAATACTATGTGTAGATGCATGTATGTAGTCGTACATATTTAGAATATAAAATTTGTACATAATCAATTTTATATATACAAGAACAATTGCTTATACATATATCTTTTGTTTAGTTATAAAATTCCAATAGGAGACTATCGTATCGATTGTGATTTCAAATCGACAAGAAGCAGAAAGTTTAAATTCAACTTGAATAAAATTTTAACTTGTTTCTTTCAAATTTACTGATAGATAAATATTTTTATAAACTTTGTTTAAAATTTTTTGTCTTCTATTAAAGTTGTTAGAATAATAAAAATAAACCGCATAATAGTAGAAAATGCTTACTGTTTTTCTTCTTTTCTTCTTTTTTTTATATTTTAAAACATTTCGGCAAAAGCTCAAACTTTTCACTTTTCCTTATATGAAAATATCTGTTGAGTTGATTGTGAATAAAATAACCTTTGTGTATGTGGCACAATTGTACATAGCTTGTTATGTTCTTTTCCGTCTTATCAGATTTTTATTAATGGCCTAACTTTTTCAGACGACTTCCTTATACTTCCGGCGTATATTTTCCTTTTGTTATTCACATTGTCAAAGTCTTCGGCCTTGTTGACGCCTTTATACTTCCGCTGGTAATTGTTCGAATATCTCGAATATACTCTTTACGAGTATATACAAATACCATTAAAATAGGAATTATTATATTTTCATGCACAAATTTGAATATACCATTATAATATGAGTAGACATTTTCAACAATTAACATTCGAGTGCTTGGGTCATTCATGAGTTAGTACTCATATGTGGAAGCATATATTAATACGAGTATATATATACAATATATATATGTGTATGTTTGTACGTAAAAATAAAAATGAATAATGGAAAATCCCTGTTTAATTTGTGAATATCCAATAAACTTTTATATGACCCCATCACAATTGCATAGAGAAACTCTTTACGAATGTTTAAATTAAATTTCAGTATTTTATTCTGCCAACAATACACGAGGTTAATTATTCGAATCATGTTAAAAATGAATTTGCTTGTATGAAATTGATTTATTTAATTAAATATAGATTATGTGGGATCTTTGTCAACTTATTTAGTATACTAACTTGATACCAATAAAATTTATATAAATTTCTCTCAGCAATAGATACATGTACATAATGTGCATACACATATATTTATTATTATTTATTTAATTTTCACAGAATTTTCATATTTTTAAATATGATAATCAATTTTCATTTACTAGGCATGATTAAAATAGATTTTTTTTTGTGGAAATATGATAAAAAAAACCTATTGAATCAATTCAAAATACAAGCACAAAAATCATTTTTAATAAATTAATTTTAAACAATAATTTATGAATGTATATGTATCTTTTACTGAATATTTCATTTAAAATTATATAATTGCGGTATATAATTAAGTTTTGTCATAAAAATTATTAGTTTTAGAATAATTAAATATTTAATGAAATTTATTATTTTTGAAAGCTTTAGAATATTTGTAGAGCAATAATATAAAAGCATATTTTCACGTACTCTGCATATATGTATAATAATAATCCATTATATTATAACCAACATATTAATCTTTATAATAAATATATATATATATATATGCAATTCTTATCAATGAAATTAAAAATTAGTAGACAATTTCTCCCAAATCAATAAATATCTTATGCATGAGTAATATTTTCTTCAAGTAGTTTAACAATTCATTTTTTTCTTATCAAATTATTTTTCAAATACCTAAAATTATTCCACTTTATTGTTGAAAAAAGAACTCTTGATAAGTAATTTAATTTTTTTATTCCTTTTATTTTATCAAATTTTTATTGATATAAAATTATTTTGTCAAACATATACTTGCTTGTATCAACAAATCAAATTTCATGTACCACCTTGTATTAACAGTACGTGTATATGACCACCTTGATAACAATATTATCTTCTATTATTTCGCTTGATATTTAATATAATATATGATAAATTAGAATAAATTGCAGTATAAATATTTTATTATTTTCTGAAATATTATATAAAAAAGTCCCAATCTCAAAACTTGACTATAATGTACTTAAGATAGATCCCACATAATCTATCTTTATTCGTTATGGTAATTTATTATTGAACAAATCAAACATTTTTAATTTCGTAATAATTAGCGCATCCAATTTTTTCTTTTATATTTAAAATCAAAATTTTTGTAGTTATTTTAATTTGCGAATTGTATTTAAATTTTCCGTTAAACCAAATTGGGGTTATATGCTTTTGAGCCTGTCGTCTATATGCACATTGCAGCTTTCTTGATCAAGCCGATGGTTTTGAGTAATAATTGATAGTTTAAAGAGTGCACCTGTGAATGAATAAAAAATCAAAGTAAAACTCAATTAAAATAGAAGAATTAGCATTTTCTGTTCATACCCTTCTGGCGGATTCCAAATTTTACGACAATTGCCTTTTCTGTCTGGTAAAAAACAACGCATGCATGGAACATCAATAACATGTGCCGATATTAGTCTTGGGTGAGTGTGTTTTTTATCTGCACCAACTATTTCATAGTAGGCTGGCTGTTCAATTGGTATGTCATTGCAGCTTTCTACGCACCAACGAATGCAATCGTTTGCACCGCCTGGTCCATATAGGCAACAATTGTAGATGGGCTCACAATATGGTGGTAATGTATTTCCAAAGTAGCTGTACCTTTCTAAAGATTCATCCTCATTTTGCTGATGTCCAATAGAAACCGAAATTAAGCATACCAAAAATGCTAAAACGATTAGCTTCATTATTGTTAAATTTTAAGCACACACCGTAGAATTTTGAACTCTGATGTGGTATATATAGTGTTTTCCTAATCATACCCAATTGATTAGGCAAACACTATATATACCTGCATTCCTTATCTAATCAGCTTGTGTGGGTATTTATATCAATATGTGTTTTAGAATGTTGTTTCATGCAACAACAAGTCCAATTTTATCAGGATAAAATTTCGGCTGTGAAATTTTTATTATGAATCATTGTTTTTTGTAGTTCTAAAAAGTCAATCATCATTGATTGACTTTTTTGTACCTTTGGAGTATTATGTATAGCAATAATAATCATGTATGGAAAAGAATTTATCTATATATAAGAAAGTATTAAATATATTGTTTAATGTCAATCCCACTTTTTATAATACAATTGGTCACAACAATTGCTGAAAATTCAATTAAAAGTATTACGAGTACATGTAACATACATACATATTAAATTAGATTTTTAATATATCGTATTTACTGTGGATTTGTAGAAGAATATTAAGATATCGCTTTGAGCAAAATTAAATAATTAAATTCATATTTGGATTAAATTGACAATTACTGTTCGGAAATTTTTATATTGTATATGTAATTTTTAATATTTTCCTCGATTCATATTATAAATTGTATCTTGCTTGAAAGAAAATATTTTTCAACTCATTAAACTAGATGCCCTGTCAAGAATTGGGTATTTAGTAAACGAATATTTAAAATATAGAAGTTCTTGCTTTTGCAAGGTTAGTTTTCCGAAATTGGCAATAATAAAATATGTCAACAAAAAAATTTAGAAAATATAAAATTCGATAAATACCATATGTCAAAATTGGGAAAAAAATTATGTGTTGGAAATTGTTGTAAACTCTTAAGATGATAATAATTCATTGCGATTTATAAGTGATATTGATAAGATGCATGTACATATACTCGTAGATACATGTACATAATGTGAATATGTTAACAGCTATACCTTTAACTTTCACAGAATTTTCATATTTTTAAATATGATAATCAATTTTCAATTGCTAGGCATGATTAAAATTAATTTTTTTTTTGTTGAAATATGATTAAAAAAAATCTATTAAATGAATTCAAAATGCAAATACTAAAATCGTTTTTAATAAATAAATTTTTAGTATCTTTTACTGGATATTTCATTTAAAATTATAGAATTATGGTATATAATTAAGTTTTATCAGAAAAATTATTAGTTTTAGAATAATTAAATATTTAATGAAATTTATTATTTTTGAAAGTTTTGGGATACCATATTTGTAGAGCAATAATATAAAATCATATTTTCACGTACTCTGCATATATGTATAATAATCATCCATTATATTATAACCAACATATACATATGCAATTCTTATCAATGAAATTAAAAATTAGTAGACAATTTCTCCCAAATCAATAAATTTCTTATGCATGAGTAATATTTTCTTCGAGTAGTTTTACAATTAATTTTTTTCTTATAAAATTATTTTTCAAATAACTTAAATTCTTCTACTTTATTGTTGAAAAAAGAACTCTTGATAAGTAATTTAATTTTTTTAATCCTTTTATTTTATCAAATTTTTATTGATATAAAATTATTTTGTCAAAACATGTACTTGCTTGTATCAACAAGTCAAATTTCATTCAGTTGTATCTTAAATGAAATTTTATTTTCTGATACAAATAATAAGTACACACAAATTTTATACGTGTATATATATACACTGCAGGCCAAATTTATATGAACAATATTATCTCTAAAAAACTTTGGTTGAAATCTTAATAAATGAAAAACTTCTATTATTTCTTTTGATATTTAATATAATATATGATAAATTAGAATAAATTTCAGTATAAAAATTTTATTCTTTTCTGAAATATTATATAAAAAGTCTCAATTCCCATTTTTGTCCGGTTTTTGCCCATAACAGATCTAGTGCAATTACAAACAACGTCGAAAAAGCGATCAAGAGTTGGTGATATTTCAGTCTTAAATTAAATAGAAAATATTGACTTGGTATTTATTCCAAAAAAAACTTGACTTTATGACTTTAAAAAGTTCCAGATCTTTCGGCATAAAATAAGAATTTACGGACATCGCAGCACTGGAGAAAAACTGCTGCCAAATACATAGTGCTAACTGTCAGACAACGATTAGAGTTTGGGGTTTCTTCTCTACGAAGATCCTTCATTAATTAATTGAACTCCTTCATTTATAAAAAGTATATGGAGATGAATGCTTGTCTATTAGGAGTTCAATTAATTAATGAAGGGTTCGTTATGCAGTAGGATGATGATACTAAAAATAGTTTGATATTACGTACAGACCATCTACAAAATAAAAAACAAGAAGTCATTACACAATCTCAACCTCATGGAAGTTCAATCACTCGATCTATGGGATATGCTAGACAGAACAGTTCGGGAGCACTATCTACACATATTCTCCAGGAAATACTTGTGGGAAATCCTTTTGGAATGATGGAACAGTATTTCAAAGGATAAGATCAAAAAACTGATCCACCGAATGTCTAGAATCGTACAAGCTGTCATCAAACACAAAGTGGAGTTTTATCAAAGATAAATCAATTTGAGCATTTTTTTATTATTTGTATTTTCAGTTTCATAATAATTATTAAGCTGAAAAAAGTCTTTAGACTATTCGTTATGGTAATTTATTGTTCAATAAATCAAACATATTTAATTACATAATAATTAGTGCATCCAATTTTTTGTAGTTATCTTAATTTGCGAGTTTTATATAAATGTTCTCTGAAGCCAAATTGGGGTTGTGTACTTTTCAGCCTGCCGTCTATATGCACATATGTATACTAATAATTACAGTTTTTCTAATTGACAGGGCACCTGCGAATAAATAGAAAATCAAAGTTAAACGCAATTAAAATAATTGGATTAGCATTTTCTGATCATACCCTTCTGGAGGATCCCAAATTTTCCGACAATTGCCATTTCTGTCTAGTGCATAACAAGGCATGCATGGAACATCAATAACCATTGCCGATATTCGTCTTGGGTGAATGTGTTTTTTATCTGCACCAACTATCTCATAGTAGGCTGGCTTTGTAAATGAAAACGTTAATATGAAAAACATATATATATATACTATATATATATATATATTATTTTTAAATTAAACATTGAGTTACTAGTTTTTACCCAATAAAACTTAAATAAAAATTTAATTTACGTTAAAAAATAATATATTTATTTAATCAATACGATAACGATTTTAAACAGTATAATTTCGACATTATTGGGATATGATTACTGTACTTACGGAATAATAAAATTTAAATAGGTTAATAAGATATATCGTATAACTTCTTTATTAATAAATTTAAATAATTTTTGATTTTCGATTAATTTACACACATTTATATGCAATAATTGTTTAGTATGCTTAGTTAAAAATACGAAAAATCTATTAATTTTTATTTGAAATATAAAGAAATGTATAATGTATAGTTTGATGGTACAAATATTAATGTTGATTATTGTAATAGGAATGATGATATATTTAGCCCTGAAAATAGATAATTTTTTCATTAATTAACGCACAATCAAAATATTCCTATTATAACATTATAATTACCAAAAATTTAATCCCAAATTTCGCGGCAAACTCCATTTCTGTCTTTCAAATAGCCTGGCATACATGGAACGTCAATACGACGGTTATGTTCCTTTTATAAAATATAAAGTAATCGATTTGTAAATACAAATCAAAGAAGAAAATCTATCACAAAATATTCTTTTACATAACAAAAGCTTAGAGTAAGCTCTTGGAAAACTTAATGTAAAAAATATATTTTTTTCGAAAATAATATTTGTGTCGTTTGTAAAGTAACAATTATTCGAAATTTTTAATGTACAATAGGTTAGTATATTTTCTCAAATTGCGTCAAACAATTAAAATTATTTTGCATGATTGATGTTAATTTATTACAGTGAAATATTTACTGAATGAACAGTAGATTTTATTTAAGAAAATTTAAATATAATTATTTTTTTTTAGCTAATATTATTAATTGAATAACAAATTGATACATAAGTATTTATTGCAAATATTCTTTAATTGCACAGATACAATATTTGCGGAACTTAATTTTCTTATAAGTTCTTATAATTATATTTTAATATTATTTCAACTAACGTTTTCATCCCGAATAGCGTAAGCCGAGTAAATAATCAAAAATAATAATGTAATTAAATATTTCATTATTGTTAATTTTTAATTTAATTTAAGTTCAAAAAATATTATAACTGAACAAATTAAACTTGGTTAGATTGTAAGACTAGAAGTTTTAAGCTGATTTATTTATAAATTTATTCGTTATGATAATTTATTGTTGATATTGGAAAACAACTGTGTACTAATCAAACAAATAATTTGGTAAGTAAAAATACTTTAATGGATTGTTCAATTTCATTTTGATATGGAAAAGTGGAAAATATTTGCTTTCTTATGAAATAAAAAAAATTACACAAGTTGGGGTAATATTTGCGAAATAAACAAACTGAAAATGTGCAAAAATTTGTTTAATAAAAATAAATAATTTTCCTTTTGAATTTTTAATTGATAATAATAGAATTTATGATTAGAAATAAAGAAAAATACATTTTATTAAGTACTGTAAATTATAAATAAGTCTCATTTGGTGATAAAAGTGAGACTTCTACAATGTGTTGATTATATAAAGAGTAAAATTTTATAATATGAGACTGATTTTTTTTGCAGTAGTTTTATTTGATTTTTTAACATTGTTATTGTATTAAATTTATGTAAGATATTTCCTGGGTGATGGACTAGGCTGAAGAAAGATTAGTAAATTTAAAATTAATTAAGTAAAATTCAGCAGGAGTGTGGCCACCTTACATTGCTGTGACATGCTTGTAGCTAGAATTACGGTGATAACAAAAAATGCATGCCAATTACACAAAAATTGGAGATACCGAAAGTTTTAAGAGAGAGAGAAAGATAACTAAAGAAATATCAACTAAATTTAATAAATAAAAATAATTATTAAAAAAACCCACGACCAGGTGGGAAAGGAACAGGAATTGAGAAAGGTATAAAAGTCAGGAGAGTCGCTAAGTTGGAATCTGAATAAGAGGAAAAGAGACATTGCTGTGACATGCTTGTAGCTAGAATTACGGTGATAACAAAAAATGCATGCCAATTACACAAAAATTGGAGACACCGAAAGTTTTAAGAGAGAGAGAAAGATAACTAAAGAAATATCAACTAAATTTAATAAATAAAAATAATTATGAAAAAAACCCACGACCAGGTGGGAAAGGAACAGGAATTGAGAAAGGTATAAAAGTCAGGAGAGTCGCTAAGTTGGAATCTGAATAAGAGGAAAAGAGACAGAAAAAAAACATCAATATACAAATACGATCAAGAAGAAGTAGGAGAGAACTAGATGTTGAGTCTCTTCTTGGCTATGACTCAAACCGCGCAAGGTACTCCTTGGCCAATTTTTTGGAATGCCTTTCTTTTCAGCAACGATGATGTTCCACCGTATAGAATCCTCTAATTCAAGTAAAATATACTCAAATAATAACGACTTGAGACAAAACAGGTTGGACATCATAAAATTTAAATTAGTTGATTCACTTCTTTATTAAAAAAATTAAATAATTTTGATTAATTTACAAACATTTATATGCAATAATTGTTTAGTATGATTAGTTAAAAATACAAAAAATCTATTAATTTTTATTTGAAATATGAAGAAAAGTATAATTTTTTGTTTGTTTGTTTGATGGCACAAATTCAAAAGTTGATTGTTGATTTAACTCAAGATGATATACTTAGTGCTGAAAAAAGATAATTTTTTCATTAATTCATTCACGATCAAAATATTCTTATTATAACATTATAATTACCAACTATTTAATCCCAAATTTTGCGGCAAACTCCATTTCTGTCTGGCAAATAGCCTGGCATACATGGAACGTCAATAACAGAAACCGGCATTATTGGTGGGCCAGTTCTCTCCACTCCGTCAATTTCATAATAAGCTGGTTGTAATACCTGTTGCCCATTACAAGTTGCCACGCACCAACGCATACAATCGTTTACGCCGCCAGGTCCATTTAAGCAGCAATTATAGGTTGCTGCGCAGTTTGGAGGTAATGGGTTCCCATGATAGGTGGCCCAGGATTCGGTTTTGTGCAACTGCTGGTGGTGATGATGTCCAACAGCAACCGTGATCAAACACACCAAAAATGTGAAGATCAGTGTTATTTTCATTATGACAATTTTTATTTCACAATATTTCACAAATAAACTTTTCACAATAAATGTTATTTCGTTTTAATTGCTCTAAAAATACTGCGTGTCGTATGATCTTGAACTCACTTTTATACGTTTGTCTTACGACAATATCAATTGAATGCTATGCTATTCTATTAAAACTTAATTTCACTATCTAATCACTACTGATACATGCTTAGACGGATACCTAAATCTGACGTACAACTCATCCAACACAGATAAGACTGGCTAATGAGAATTAAAAGGCGAGGCGATAATAGAAGTAAACTTTAGAATCTCAATTTGTTCACTATTGTAGACATTCTTGGAAATAAATTTTGGAATATTTTTATAAACATTTATTTTTTACTGATAAAAACGGCACTGATTTTATTTTCATATAATAATGTAATCTTTGTTTTCCCCTTTAATAAATACCCGTACAATCAATTTTATTGCACCTGCGAGTACTATGAAAATTATACTTTCATAACACTAATCGGAAGTTCATTTTATTTTCGCAGAATTCACAAGTTTTAATAACTTATGGTTTATTGAAAAAATAGCAATGAATATACGTTATCTCTATTTCTACGATTTTGTTCTCAAAATAGAAAATATTTATTATCAAATAAAATGTAAGCTCATGTTTACTGACAATGAAGATATTTTTGAGATGTAGTCAAATTTTTTTTAAGGGCTTATCTTTCTGTTAGTTCCCACTTTGTGGTTACCAATTACCGTTCATTAAATTTGATGTAGTCCATTTTTTAATGCAAATATAATAATAAAATATATCACAAAATATTCTTTTATATCAAAAAACTTTCTTCTTACAGAATCCTCTAATTGAAGTAGCCAGAGTGAGACCGGGTACCTATTGGAAGGAAATTTCACATAAACCACTTCGTCTTCTTAGATTTTACTTTTTTATACGTTTTTTTGGTCGCATTTTATTTTTCTGTTCATATTTTCTAGGTTCTTAATAAATAAGCAAGTCTACCGATCCATCACCTTTTCAACTTCTCGCTCTGATATTGAATGTCTTTCTGGATCGTACGATCGTACCTGGAGTCTCGGCTGCCTACGTGACTTCTTGAAGCTACATTACGTCAAAAAAATTCGATTTTGAATTTCGGCGACGAACAAAACATTGAAACACCTATGGCTTCCAAATTACACTTTAATCAAAAAGATTATCATCTCTCCCAGCCCATAGAGTTACTCGATTCTTCCGCTCCATTTCCAAACCACCCTTTAACCATAAAATGAAAAACCGTACTTGAGAGCAGAGTTGAAAGTTTTTGTTTTTCTGGACAGGTTTAAGAAGGCTAGTACTGATCCGTCCACAGGAAAAAGCAGTATTTTTAGCCCTTAAAGCCATTTGTGCCCATCGATTGACCCAGTATTTAGCGCGATTTGTCATAGTCTACTAAGCAATAGAAGTTTCGAGTTGCGTTAGGTGCCGCGGCATGTGGGAATTTTGGGCAGTGAAAATGCTGATAGGTTGTCTGTAAAAACTTTCCGTCGACCAGTTATTACAGTCATTCCCAACCTACCTCGTATACTAACATAATCGTCACTAAAACCCTAAGCCATCTGCAGACATGATGAATGAGCCTCATTAGATAACCACCAATAAATCAGTCTATACAAAATCCATACCGAAAATCCGGATTGGACATACTGCTCTCGCTCACAATTTTCTTTTGGTAACACCAATCGTCGCTAATGCCAATCCTGTGGCACTCATTTCAACGACATTCACATTCTATATGAATACCACATAACCAAGAATTACTTTTCGAGAAGGATTCCTCCCATTGCAGAGCTCTTGGATCGTAACAAAATGTAACCAAATTCTCATTATCCTATCATACTATTCTCATATACCACCTTGATCAAAAAGTTCCCGAAACGATAGGAGTGTAGCGCTCCCATCGTTCCTAAATCTTAGCGTCATAGCTTGACATTTGCAAAAGTTACGTAGCCAAGAGTACATCTATCTCTGTGTGTGTTGGCGATTTTTTGCAATTTTAGAAATGAATTTAAATTTGCAACAACGAACTTGTATTAAATTTTGCGTAAAAAACGGATTTAATGGTGCGCGAACGTTGGAAAAGTGTTTCGGCAACGATTCTCTAAAGAAAACGGTCGTTTACCAGTGCCACAAGCGGTTCACAAGTGGTCGTGAGTCAATCGAAGATGATGAACGCAGCGGGAGCACGTCGACATCGAAAACCGACGAAAACATTGATAAAGTAAAAGAAATATTGGTCAATAACCGCAAATTAACCATCAGAGAGACAGCGGAGGACTTGAACATTGTCTATGGATCCGTTCAAGACATTTTGGTTAATGATTTGGGTTTCCGTTGTGTAGCAGCAAAGTTGGTGCCAAAACACCTCAATTTCATGCAAAAAAGAGACCGTGTTGACATCGCAAAAGACATGATTTGCGGGGCTGAATCCGATTCCACATTCATCAAACGGATCATTACTGGAGACGAGACGTGGGTTTATGAGTACGAGACGCAATCCAGACATCAGGCAAGTGAATGGCGTTCACCAAATGAGCCGAGACCAAAAAAACCACGTCGTTTTCAGTCAAAAAAGAAGGCAATGCTCACGGTTTTTATGGATTACAACGGTGTAGTGCATCATGAATTTTTGCCAGAAGGCTGGACAGTAAACAAAGAGTATTATTTGGGCGTTATGAGATGTTTGCGTGAAGCAATTCGCCGAAAGAGGCCAGAATTGTGGGCAGAAAACTCGTGGATTTTGCACCAAGATAACGCACCGTCGCACAGTGCCATAATTATTCGTAATTTTTTGACGAAAAATGCAACAAATACCATCCAACAACCACCGAATTCACCTAATTTCGCTTCCTGTAACTTCTTTCTGTTTAATCGAGTTAAAAAACCATTACGGGGAACGCGGTTCAACGGCCGAGAGGAAGTAATGGAAAAATCGCAGAAAGCACTGATGGACATACCGAAATCCGAATATAAAAAATGTTTCGAGGATTGGATCAAGCGCTGGCATAAGTGTGTTAAAGTCGATGGTGATTACTTTGAAGGGGACAATATAGATTTAGATGAATAAACTTGTATTTTTAATTTTCTGAATAAATTCCGGTAACTTTTTGATCAAGGTGGTATATCGAGTGGCCTCTGGCACATGCCAAATAAAATAATAAAAAATCACCAAAACTATCGCGAAGGCTACCATAACAATATCAATATTATTCCTTTCAAAAAAGTTGATATAGCGCAGCTATATATCGTCGGAGGCGTTGTTTCAACTGAAATTGTTTTCAACTGGAATTGCCTTTAGCCTCTCGATTACACTCCTTTGGATCTTTTCGACAGTACGAAGATGACGAAATGCCTTTTGATGGTATTATTATGATGGATCACTCAAGTGTCTACAATGTCCATTCTGACATAAATAACCCTTCTTTTGGGCCTTTAAACAAACTTCAAGGTTAATCGACAAATTTTTTAAATTTTTCGATGTTAAGGGTTTTCCTAAGTGAGCTTCATTTTTCGACGGTTTTCGCAGCCCCAAGAATAGAAATTTCAAATGTCAAACTTGCGTATTCATCAAGCTTAACACAAAGCGTGATGGTAAGTCATTGAATCAAATTTCACTGTTTCATTCTTTTTAATGCACCACAAAACTAATTAATACTCGTAAGTCTTTTTTTTAATTTCTTAACTTAAATTTCCTTAATCTAAATAAAAAGCTAAAGACAATTTGTTTTATGATTGATAATAATTTTTGTATAAATTCAAATATTTTTCATATTGTATATTTTTATTATTTTAATTTATACATACTCGTAATTTAAATTTTTAATGATTAAATATACAGCGTTGGTAGATGTACATATGGATAATAATGATTTCATCATCAAAATTAATATAAAATGACCGCATTACAATTTATAGCTAAAAATAAAATATGTTAATAATTGTTACCAATTAATATTAATATTATAATTAAGAACATATTAATTATAAACTCTTCGGCAACGTCGTCGTGCATAAATATAACCATCTTTGCAGGGCACACGTAGTTCTTCGACTGCATTTACCGAGTAAATAATCAAAAGTACCAAAGCAACCAAATATGTGTACTTCATTACTGTTATTTTTTTAATTTATTTTACTAAAAGCTGATCAATTTGGATTTGATGACTATTACGTTTTAATATTCAAGCTGATTAAAATTTTTTTAAATGTTTTTATCGCTCTGCTTTCGTAAGTCAATAGACATATTTTTAATAGAATACAACCATCTTATATTAATCCATGATCGTATTCAATTGCTTGTTGAATTTTTTTTTGAACACTGTAAAACAGCTGAGCACTGTACAAACAATTATTTCGGATATGTCAAAATACTAAATTCCTCAGAATATATCTTATTTATTCAATTTAATTTGCATTTGAGTAAATGGAGAACAAATATTTAATTTTGAAACTAAGAAAATATTTGAAAAGATTTTTTCATTAAAAGAACATTATGATCATATTTAAAATTATTTTTATTTTTTAATAATAATTGCAAAATTAAGAAACTTAAATTGTACATTAAATTCTTCTTACTAAAAATTTTTTATTTTTATTTGAAAATTTTCTATATTAAAAAATACGATTTCTATCAGTTTTATGATAGAAAATTGCACTTTTAATATTGTACTTTATTATTAAATACAGATAAAATTATAGTAAAAATATTTAAACAAAACTAAATTGATATAATGGAATCATTAAAAAAGAATTTTCAAAATACTTTAAATATTATAGATACATTTTAATAATAAAGTTATTATCATTAAAATTATAAAATTTAACTTATATTCTTTATAATTATTATTATGAGGTAATTTACAATAATAGTTTTAGATACTCGTTTGAAATATTATATTTTAATAAAATAGTATTATAATTATACATCAACCGAGCTAAGATAATTTATTAAAAAAGGAATAATTCCATCCATATGTAGTGCATTTTATCATTATCAGGAATTTTTAAAATTATATACTCGAACGCTCTTAATTGTAGAGTATATTTTTTTTTGAATTAAATTAAATAACAAGCATAAATAAATAAAAATTTGTAAGTAAGTTAAATTTGCTAAATTTAATCATAAATGTTTATACATATTATAAGTTAATTGTTTTGCTTCATTATTACAAATCCTGTATTACTGCCTCTTTAATCATTTATTTAGATAAAATCCAGCTGCTTTTCAATACGAAACAAAATGTCACTAATTAATTATGTATAGTGAGTAGAGTCATATTCAAAAACTAGAAGGGATTAAAGTATACTATTGCCCATAAATAAAATACATATACTCGTAACTACATTGAATGTTGTGCGAATTGTCGCAGATAAATCTCGAACAAAATTTTCCATGAGCATATACGACCTAATCACATTTTACTACTATTAAGGAGTCCTATATAAATATATTCATATTTTACTGAGATGTAAATAATCAAAGAAAATTTAAATATAATTTTATGATATATTTAAAGATCGTATTTGGGCAATTAAGAAGGTCTTAGAGTTAAATATTAAAAGTCGAAAACGTATCATTTTCGAGAATTTAATTAATGGAATATTCAAAGAATTGTTAAAATAGAAGTCTGCGACTATTAGTATGTATATGTTCACTTTCGAAACTGTATATGTTCATAATATATAGCTTGGAAAATTTTTGAAAAAATATTTCACAAGCTCTATTTTGAAGATGAAGTGAAAATAAAAAAAAAAAAAAAAAGCCTTTCACCAGTATCTGTACTCTAATAATAGCTTCATGCGGAGTAACTACCAACCAGCAGGAGATGAATAAAAAGTTCATCTTTAACTTTAACTAAAGCTAATATCAGCTGAACAAAATAAAAATAAAGGAATAAAAAGATATAAAAAATTCAAGCGAAATATGAAAAGAAAAGCGAGTAGTGCTTCCATTTTTAGTAATGTTCTTATTACACATTGTCTATTCCATTTGTTCCATACATTGAATCACCTGATTTCATCATATCGTTTTGTGAATCTTCCTCGTATAGGATCCTGAGGAACATGATACCATATGAATTTCTGGTATTTTTAGCCCTGTAAGCCTTCCTGCCAGTTATCTGTTTGTATTACGACCTTTTTATATATATGTATATAACAGAAGGACGAATGTAAAATTCTTGAATTAATATATTGTATTTTTCATCTGCCCTCATAAACTGAAAAACAGAATTGAATTGAACTGAACTGAACTGAACTGAATAAATTCCGAAGAGACGCGGAGCAAATAAAAACCAAATTCCAAGCAAAATAAGAAATGTGTTTATCTTATGATAATCTTATGATGGAATTATTAATGCGGAATTTTATTCGCAACGATGAAATTATTCCGTAAATTGTGTTCTTTCTCGAATACATTTCTTCAATTCTTTTGGACAAAAAGATTCATAACGTGTTATTATACTTATTTCAGTTTATATCGAATGTCTAAAATAACTTATGTACCAAAATGATTTAACGAAATAACCATTTACTTTATGCTAATGCATACACTTCAATATATCTAATTTACTTTCGTAATATTCGTATACTTTACGTATTCTTGAACGAGTATTTATATATATATATGGTATATATATGTATATGAACATGGGCAATTTAAGGGCATACGCTTCTTGCAAGTTAAGATAGATTTACTTATATCTGGATGTAGATCTTTGGGCATTTGTCCTATCAGTCTACTTACGATTGTAAAAGGAAAAAAACAGAAAGCTTTTCTCGCATATACTTAAATGAGAATGTAATTAAATGATAGCAAATCCCGTATGATTATATGATAAATTGAGAGAAAAGCCATTAGGCGTTTTTATTCTAACTTTCATCACAAAATTAGTAGAAAGCTTTTTGCAGTCTTGAAAATTATTGCATAAGGAAAAAAAAATCCCAAGAAACAAATACTAAGCATCTGCTGAAGGATGGAAATATTTCTTGTAGCCTAAAAATCAAATCAAAAACAAAAAAAATATACCAAAATAAAGAAGAAGAAAATCTACAACAACAAAAAATAATTCCGATAATCGCACTATACAGCATTCATTGTCTACCGAAATGACGCAAATCATGGTTAGATGATAATGTAGCGAAGCTTTCTTATTCTATAATAATTAAATTGAGTTTATGACGAAATAAAAAGATGCTTATAGTGTTCTTTTACTAAAAATGCATAATATTTTATACTTAATAAAATATTAAAAATATAAATATATAGTATTTAGTATAGAATTTATTCTAATAATATTAGTGACATTTATTCTTACCTAATTTTATAAATACTTAATAACATATAATATTAAAAATAAAACAAAAAGTCTAGAAACTACCAGATGCTAGTATACGAGTACAATATGCGCCTAGTAGTTAAATTAGGATTTGAAAATTCAGTTTTTAATTACTCGTATTTATTTATTATGAATTGTAAAGATGACTCTTGGCAGTATAGCTTTGGCGAAGTAGAATTATGGGAATGAAGTGAAGGAAGGGCACAATCTAGTTCATCGGAAATATTTTATCTCCAAGCATAACTAACTACCACTGCTTTATCTTCAGATATATCGAAAATGATTAAAATTATATTATCAATCCAAAAATTGGTATTATCAGCATATTTATATTAGAAAAGCTTTAGGGTAATTGGAATCTATTTTTTTTATTCAATTGCATTAATGAAATCAGAAAAAAGCATCAATTTAAATATTTTCTTTGAAATTTTGTGTACAGTTGCGTTTTTTTAATGCAAAAATATTTAAATTTAAAAAACGAAAAGATTCAAAAAACTAAAAGCGATTCATCTATTTTATTGAAAATATTTAAATTTAAAAAACTAAAAGAGATTTTCAAAAAAAATTGATTAATGAGTGGTTGATGAAAAGACAATGTATTAGACAGTCAGACAAATTAGCTGACTCGTCTAATAACCTGATTTTTACTTCAGACATAGTCAGCATTTTGCCAACGTGGCTGACGGTGCCTGACAATAGTTGACGAAAAAATTATTCTATAAGATGATCAATCAAGTTGTAATTTCTTCATGGCTCACTACTTTAAATTTTTGACAGACAAGTTGTATACTCTCCAAACAGTCAGCAAGTAGTCAGCCATCAGCCCGTCAGCCACTCAGCCACACCCGAGTTTGACGTATTGACTGATGGTTTTTACATGTCGTTTCGTTCATTTGGTTATGCTCAGTGCGAAATAAAATAAAAAAATTATTAAATGAAAACTTTCTTGCTAGTGGCCACTTTCTGATTATTTAATAAAAATTATATTGAAAGTTTTAGAAAAATTTATTAAAAATCAATAATTATGTTATAAAATTATTAAAAATAATTTTTTTTCATTTATTGTAGAAAAAAATAAATACAGCATATAATTCGTTAGAAAAATTAATATTAAAGGAAAACAAAATTTCTTTAAATTCACTGCCATCAGTAAAATGTCTCTTCATCTGACGAAATTGATCGGCTGGGCAATTGGCCGGCCACGTCAAACCGCATAAATCATGCTATTAGAGGATCAGGCAAATTTGGAACAGATTCTGGCGTCATTTTGACGTCACGTTGGATGATGTCTGCTAATTTGAATGGCCGTTTAATGGAACGTTCAGTCAGTAATATTTGCAAATACTAACTATAATCGTAGAAAACTCATCCAGTCCGTGCCTATCGAAAAAATTATAATTAAATAAAATACTTCTGTATAATTTAATTAAATGCGTTTAACGCTTTGTCTACTTTTTTAAAAAAGCTGTTGATGGTCACTGATTTATAATTGACGATGTGCTGTGTAGTGCAAGGCGCCTACTGGTTGCATTCTAATGTATTTGCACGCTACAGTATATCAACCTTTTTAATAGAAGTTTACGTTAGAATGTTAATTGGTAGCTTTAGTTTATATTTGTTTTTGTATGTTTTAATAATAATTAAATGAATATTCTCTTTTTTAATACAATGTCTAATAATTTCTTCTTCAACTTTTTCATATAATTAAATTTAAATTTTTAATATAGAACATTTCTCATCAGTTTCTTCTTCCAGATATTCCTTAATTTGGAGAATTGAGGAACATCTTGAAGAAGAACTGATGACACATGTTCTATATTAAAAATTGAAATTTAATCATATG
Source organism: Atherix ibis (assembly GCA_958298945.1). Classification (NCBI taxonomy): domain Eukaryota; kingdom Metazoa; phylum Arthropoda; class Insecta; order Diptera; family Athericidae; genus Atherix; species Atherix ibis. Next base: position 5,129,147 of record OY282606.1, read on the forward strand.
AAAACGCTGAAGAAGAAATTATTAGACATTGTATTAAAAAAGAGAATATTAATTTAATTATTATTAAAACAGACGAAAATAGAAATAAACTAAAACTACTAATTTACAAACTAACGTAAACTTATCAATTTACTTCTAAGCCTACTAACTAAGTTAATATATGTGTACACATACTGCAGCGTGCGAATACACTACAGTGCACACTGTAGCCACGCTAGAAAAACATTTTTTTAAAATTTAATAATATATATCTTTGGAAAAATTTGTGGAGTGATTCCTGTTCCGTTAGTAAATTTAAATATATTTTTAAAATGAAACGAACCAATAGTATTTAGTGTAAAAAATTTTTTAAATTAATTTTTTGTAAGATTTTCATTTAAATTTATTCATTTAAAATAGTCTTGCTTGATGAATGTAAATAGCGATTTCAAAATATTTAAATAATTTCATAGATTAGTAATTAACTAAAAAGCTTTCTTTTAATGTGCTAATGTGGCAAAAAAAAAAAAATTAATTATTATTTATAAATATATGTATAATAATAAAAACGTTAAAATATATGAACTGATCAATAAAGAAAAATAACTTACTGATGAACGTGTGTTTAAAGTCTGTCGTGTATCTGGGCATAATAAACGATAAAGTTTTTTTATTGTAATTTTCTTAGCGAAATTTATATAAATTTATCGAAAAGTTTTATTTTGGAGGCTGTAAACAAAGATAACAGAAAAAAGGAAAGTGCGATAAAACGATATACTGTTATAGTTAGGATACAGAACTGTATTGTTGATAAGAGGACTATCGGAAAAAAATAGTAAAGAATAAATAAATAAATAAGAATAAAATAACAAAGATTAATGGTGTCACCAAATAAAATTTTCCATTTCTTTGAAATTTCACACTTTCTATAAGTATTTTCAAAAGACATTGAATTAGTTAGTATACTATGTTATATATATAAAAAATGTATGGGCGCAAAAGTAATTTATTTTCCTCATCAAAATTTTTTTATTTTGCTTCTTTGATTAAAACTATAAGGAACATTATTTCCAAGCATTCTATTAAAGAATAATAAAGCAAATATATAAAAATAAATGAATAAAAGTAAATTTATTATATAAGAAAAAGTCTTCCGATAGAATAAATGTTCCTTAACCACAAAACCAAAGCTTTTGAGAAATTTAATGGAAAAAAGAACAAAACTCATCACCAACTTAATTTTATTTCTATTCGAGAGGAACGGCGATTAGCATTGAAAGTTTAGTACTTAGAAACCTTAAAAATTTAATTTATTTGTAGATTGACTTGGTTAATAATAATAAAAAAAGAACAACATAACATAAAAGAAAACTTTGTTTGCTCAGCTTTTTTCTGTAAGATTTAAAATTTATTAAAAAATATCATTTTTGCATTATTCACAATTTTATATTCTTCATTTTTAAAAATGACTTTATATTTCAGGAATAATAACCCTTAGATATAAATATACATCTGCCCGTTCGTATGCGATTGTATAGAATTTTTCATCGAAGCGAATTGCACTTGACTATGCAGTGCTGCTGTTATTATCTATAATTATGTCGTTCGAAAACAATGAGCCAAAACAGCAGAGATAAATGGACTTTGAAAAGGATAATTAAGTAAAATTGCTTAAATATGGTAAAAGTTCACTGTAGAGAATAGAAGGTAAGGAATTATGAAATTTTTTTTTTAATTGACCCACACTTACTCCTCTGCATTATAATAAAACTTTTGATTAAACTAAACGAAAGAATGGAGATACTCGTTGTAGTTCAACCACTGATAATAGTAATGTAATTATATTCCATTAGGAAAAGGTTCATACTAAGTACATATTGTATTAAGTAAGAAAATATTGATTAATATATAGCAAGTTTGTTCTCCGTATTATACAAAAGAATGCCGAATTATTCACGAGTATATTATTTTTTTTTTGATCTATTGTGGGTTTTTTTTAATGAAATTATTGCAGAGATATAGATTTTGTTTCATCCGAATGGTAGAGTATATTTGAAAGATATCATTTATTAAAAAATACCCAATTTATAAGACATCATTCTGTTTGGATTTAAAAAAAAACCGTTTGACTTTATTATCATGTAAAACTATGTTGTAAATTAAATGCAACTCTTATCTACCTGAAAGAGAGTCACAATTAAAATTGCAATTGATATTCCTTTTACCTGTTATTTGGCGCACATAAATATGTATATTGCAGAATACATACCTAAATATGTAGATGAGTATAAATTTGTACAATATCTCACCTGTACAAAACAAAAAAGAAGAATTTAAATCTTTGTGAGAGGTTCAGAATAAATTACTATCCCATTCAACCAAATCGATATTTTTATTTTTGCATGAAAAGCAAAACATAAATCCGCAATCTGAATACCCTTATCAACATCGACATGATTCCCTGTTTCCTTAAATTAGAACTAATTTTCATTTTCGATATTTTCAATACATATTCGTATATATGTGTATATGAATACATGAGTAGAAATATAATTATTTAAATATACTAAAATACTAATTTATTTATATGTATTTGTTTGTATATGTTTTCATATCGAAATTTTAATACTTATATTTATACAAAATTATGATAATATTATTAATATATACATGATGCTGTCAATATTGTTTGGTACAAAAAGAAAAATATGTCTACAAACTTATGTATAGTCGTATGATGTAAACCACTGATATACGATGCTAGTAAATAAATCTATAGTAATTTTATTAGATATCATAAGAGAGAGAGAGAGAGTAAATTTAAGTAAATGTCCACTCTATAATATATCAAATTTAATTACTGTGCCAAAGACTCAGTTTTCTATATCGTCTTTTTTATATTTAATAGTTATTAAAATAAATTATATTTGAACAGGTATGCAATTTAAGTAGATACAAATTTTAGAATTGGAACAGTAGAATTAAATTAAAAAAATTTTATAGATTCAAAAATTTATAAAAAAAAACAACTTTTTTGGTATTTATTTTGAAGAATTATTTAAAAAGTGAGATTAATAAGTTCACTTAATTATTGAAATTTAGTGTCAGAAATACCATCCATAAATAGCTTAAGGATATCTTAAATATTATATTGTATCGTAGATAGTTTAATTACTATCTACAATGCAAATGAGAATATACGAGGTTCATTCAACAAGTACTTAGCCTCACCGCCCAATGGAACTGCTGTCACAAAAAAAATTTACCATCGTACAGTACATTCTTTTAGTAGCCTACTGTCAGAGTTTCAGTCGATTCCCTTTATTAGTTTTGTTTTGAGAGCCTTTGAAAGCGAGAGTGTCGGTCGGTTGCACAAAAATGGAAAAAGAACAATATAGTTCGGTGATTAGATTCTTGTTTTTGAGAAGGGAAAACGGGCAGCGAAATCTAAGATCGCTTGGATGCTGTATATGGTGACTCTTCTCCTTCGATGGCGACCGTCAAGAATTGGTTCAACGAGTTTGTTCGTGGCCGCACGTCGGTTTTTGATGAGCCACGCCCAGGTGCCCCGAAAACGGCTGCTACGGAGGAAAACGTTAAAAAAGTCCATGATCTCGTGTTGGCAGACCGTCGATTGAAGGTTCACGAGATAGCTGAGACTGTGGGCATCGCAGTAGGAACGGTGCATCATATTCTACACGAAGAACTGGGCATGAGAAAGCTGTCGGCTCGATGGGTGCCGCGTTTGCTCACACCGGAAAACAAGCGCAACCGTGAGACCACATCGGCGACGTGTTTGGCGCTGTTTCAGTGCAATCCAGCGGAGTTCTTGCGTCGTTTCGTGACCGTCGACGAAACATGGATTCACTGGTACACACCAGAGACCAAGGAACAGTCGAAACAGTGGACTTCACCCGGCGAACGTGCTCCGAAGAAGGCGAAGACTGTTCGATCGGCCGGAAAGGTGATGGCCACCGTTTTCTGGGATTCACAAGGTGTGATCCACATCGATTACCTCGAGAAGGGTAAAACAATCACGGGGCGCTACTATGCTGACTTATTGGGCCGATTTGACATCGAATTGAAGAAAAAGCGGCCCCGCTTTGTGAAGAAAAAAGTGCTGTTGCACCACGACAACGCGCCGGCTCACACCTCCGCCGTCGCCATGGCCAAATTGGTCGAATTGCGCTACGAATTGCTGCCCCATCCACCGTACTCTCCAGATTTGGCCCTCTGTGACTACTTTTTGTTTCCAAACCTGAAAAAATCACTCGCCGGGAATAGATTTGGGTCGAATGAGGAGGTCATCGTCGCCACAGAGGCCTATTTTGCTTCCCTCGAGAAAATGTATTTTTTGGACGGGTTAACAAAGTTAGAGCATCGCTGGACCAAGTGTATCAAGCTTGAAGGAGATTATGTGGAAAAATAAATTGCCACCTTTCCAAAATTTTCGTTTTTCTTTTGTAGGCTTAGTACTTGTTGAATGACCCTCGTATTCATTGGGATTTGTATATATATATATTGTATAAATATTCAATAATTTACTAACTTAACGAACAATTATTCATCTCTAGTTAAAAATTATTTATGGTATTTGATGAATATAAGTCTTGTTAGTCGGAAAAATAGCGATAGACTATTTAGTGTCCCTCTATCTAACTCTCTCTTCAAACTTTTATATTATTCAATAAGCTGGACTATGTACTTGTATATAACAACAAATATATGAGAAATTTTTTTTCATTTATATTAACAAATAATATTTTTTTAGGGTGTTATTCTAACTTTTTTTTTAATAAATGAATTGAAAAACTTTAAATTAAATAATATTGTATTTAGGGATATTCAAGATAAAATTCAAAACTATACATTCAATATAACTGAATTTATTATATTTTCTGAAGACAAACTTTTAATGTTAATTTGTAAATTTAATTCCAAAGAAAATGTTGAAAACTTATTTTAGTATTTAAACATTTTATAAAATTTCTTTTGAAAACATTAGCTAGATCGAATATTCACAAGGCAGTGGTAAATTTTATACACTGTAACTCAGGCAAAGAATCATTCTAAGTTGGATAAGACCTCTTTATTGAATTCGAATGTTGATCCGGAAAAGGGTAAATAGCATGGGTTATGTATAAACTTTGTTATTTGACCCCAAATCGAGTTACATCTTCAGTTCTAATGGCATTAGGTTGAGTTTGTTGAAGATGTTGAAATTATCTCTGAAAAGTTTTCGTCCTTTTGCAACACGTACATATGTATATATCACAAAACTTGTAAGAACAAACAAAAATCTAGGTATTGGTCTGCAAATAATTTCAACCTGTTTCCAGTTCTTTAGTTAGACCAACATTTAGTATGAAAAGAAAACCGTACTGCATTATTTCGTTAAGGATTAATCAAAATACGAACACTTAATAATAAGAATTTCTATACAAAAAAATTATTGATCAGAATAAATATTGTGCTGAGCTACATTTCACTAAATTAATAATAATGAACAAATATATGTGTAATACTTTTGTATTTTATTAAACTATTAAAAAAGTGTTAACTTGGGAATTTTCATTCTAATTTATAAAGTACTAGTTTAATAATTATTATTTTACAATTATTTTCTCAAATGTTTATTTATTTGTTATGTTTTATAAATTCAATTTTCTGAAGCACATCCAGAATGTTGTATTTATGTACGCATAATAAAAATAAACAGATGCATTTTTTGTTATAATTCCATAACCTACTCGTAATAATCCAGTATTTATATAATATGGATAAGATATTACTACTATTTAAGATTAAAACTAAATTATGATATTATAAGTAACTTTTAAAATTTTAATATACTTATAGAAGAATGTCCTGTCGAAACGACAGCATATTTTAAAAAGGCATCGTTAATTTTCAGGAGCATAACATAATAATGTTTGGAGCATAATTGAATTTATGTATAATAATTTCAATTATGTTTAATGCAGGTAATGACTAATTATAGGTTGTTAAAAATATTTTTTAATGAAAAAGTTAATTTTTTAATGAACTTTATATTAATAAGAAAAGGTAAATATTTGAAGAAAAGAGTTCTTTATAAGTTTCTTTCTATATTAAAAGTTTTTCAGAAAAATTGAACTTACATACGCATACGTGTATGTAATCAGTCTATTTTAAAAATCATGATTCTTGTTTGTGATTCCTATTAACAGAATGGCACTTTTTTACTGACAGCAAATTTAAATAACACTCACTGATTATATAAAATGTTGTCAATGTAAAAAAATGATGCTTTTTTTTGTTAGGTGTATAAAAGAAACCATTGATGTATGGTAAGGAAATTTTCGCACGTGCACATTTGAAATTCTGTGCCTAAAATGATGCCGTTGACATTGAACACCAATCTGTTTAATTTTCGAAATACGTATGCAAATTGAATTGGCATTTACAGGTAGCTTCTATTCAAACTGGTGTGCACATTATAAAATAATGTATCTAATAAAAAATAATTTGTCTGAGAAAAAATATTTTGTTCTTTTTCTGAAATCTATTTAATTAATTTATTATGGTCACTAATGATATGAAAAAATATTCTTTTAAAATTTATTTTCGATAAACAAGCATCATTTATAGGGGGAAAAAAAACAAGGATAATTAATTAATTCTAATTAATTCTTAGTCTGAACTAGGACAACATCGAACCCAAGACGTTATGCGTACTAAGCGAATATTTTCCCGACACCACCACATAAATTTCAAAATTAATTAAATTATTATCGGTACTTCACTTTTATAAAAATATGTAATTAAAATGGTAACCTGATGTTAATTAAAAAAACCTACAGGATTTTCTGCAAATTCACCTGCAAAGATATCAATCGACAATTAGATACGTAAACATATATGCATTCATGTATGATTATATATATACACATTTATGTTTATTAAGAACATGACCATGGGATCAATGTATGACGTACAATGTCATAATACTCGTATTATATTTTCAACAATTTTGTGAACATAATTGAGATAGAAATTGAATCTATAAGAGAGAGTGTGGATTTTTGAGATATTAAAACAACACATTAGCTTCAATGTATTGTAATTAAAATTTTCACTTGTTATACTTATATATATGTACCGAGAGGCATGTACTGTTTAAAATAAATATGTTCGTCTAACAGAATGCAAAATTTAATTGCCCATTCAATTAATCAAATGGGCATTAGCAACATTCAATGTATGCTCACTATTTGCAACAGGATGAGTTAATAAAAAAATATCTGTATATAAAATATCGTTGGCTTAAAAATGTCCTAAATGCCCGAAATTTAATTCCGTGTACTTTCTCATCGTATGAGTAATGAGGTGCGAATGACATGTTGAAGGAATCACATGTACCTGTTGATATATGGGCTGAAGAGGACTTCAGGGCACTGTATACTCGTAGTAAAATACTGTTTTTTATCTAGTAGATACTATATATGATATGCAAACTTGGTGGTAAATTTGCGATATTTTTTTATCTCTCATCGGGAAATGATTATTTTTCACTATTTAATAAACTACGAGGGTCGTTCAATAAGTCCTTAGAAAAAGATGGAAAAAAATGTTTTTTAAAAAATTTTTTTTTTATTTTTCAACATAATGTCCTTTTAGCTCTATACACTTTTCCAACCGTTTTTCCAAAATTTTTATCCCGTCCAAAAAATACGATTTCGGAAGTTCTGCAAAATACTCATCCGTTTGAGCAATGACGTCCTCGTTGGAACTGAACCGTCGTCCGCCAAGCCATTTTTTCAGATTGGGGAAAATAAAATAGTCACTCGGGGCCAAATCTGGTGAATAAGCGGGATGCTGCAACAATTCCATTCTCAATTCCACAATTTTGGCCATGGAAACAGCGCAGGTGTGCACACGCGCATTTTCCTGATGCAAGAGGATTTTTTTCTTCTTCAGATGGGAGCGTTTCTTTTTGATTTCCTCGCTCAACCGTTGCAATAACGACGCGTAATATGCTCCTGTTATTGTTTTTCCTTTTTCCAAGTAGTCGATAAAAATGATGCCCTGCTTTCAAAGGTGATACAGTTGTTGCCTTCTTCGGAGCCCGTTCACCCTTGAAAATCCACTGTGATGACTGTCTCTTCGTTTCTTGAGTATAGTAGTGTATCCAGGTTTCGTCCACAGTGACATATCGACGAAGGAATTCGGCAGGATTGCGATGAAAGAGTGCCAACGTAGCCTCAGAGTCCACTACACGATTGCGCTTATTCTCCTCTGAGAGCAAACGCGGCACCCATCTTGCCGAAATATTTTTCACAGACAATTTTTCATGCAAAATTGAAGCGACTGTACCTTGTGATATGCCCGTGGCCTCAACTAATTCGTGCACTTTAATTCGCCGATCGTTCAAAATCAGATCGTGGATTTTGTCGATGATTTCAGGAGTAGACACCTCAACTGGGCGTCCTGAACGATGTTCATCTTTTGTGGATGAACGGCCACGTTTAAATTCATTCACCCAATTGTAAACCGTCGCAAACACAGGTGCAAATGTGCCATGAACTGCATCCAACTCGGCTTTGATTTCTTTCGGGCTTAAGCCTTTCAAATGGAGATGTTTGATGACAGCCCTAAACTCGCTTTTTTCCATTGTTATGCACAAATAAATGTCGGTAACTTTAATCGACGATAGAAATTGACCTACGCTATGGATCGAGCTGAAATTTTGACAGCTTTCCTGTCGATAATGCTACTTACAACAGATCCGACACTACGAGCGCGATTTTTAGGATTTTCTAAGGACTTATTGAACGACCCTCGTAATTTATATACATAACTTAGTTTAGGTATTTCTTTAATTGCATAATCTGTTGAATATTTCCTCAAAACAATATATTCGACTTTTTATATATTTGCTAAAGGATATGTTAAATTATTTTTAAATAATAAGAAGCTTCTTTATATATTTTATTAACCGATAATAAAATAGAATTTAAATATCATAGTAAAAAACTTTGTCAATTAATATTTAAAACGTATCTGAGTCTATTCTCATTCCATCTAATACTTTTTTGTAATTTAATAATAATACATATAATTTGGCAATAATATAAATAATAATGGTGTTTGAAATTTTCGACGAAAATTCTAAAATAACCATATTACAGTTTTTAATATACGAGTACATTATTATTAAAGAGTTATTAAATTCTATTATAGCTAAGAAAAATTGAATAATATGTAAAAAAATTTACTATTTAATGCATGTGATTATATTATGAAGAAAATATGAGTTTTGTAGATGTTTTTCTTCTGCTAAATGCTTATTTGGTAAGAAAAAAATTCTTTCATAAAAAATATCTAACATTTACATCATGTCTTCAACTACTGCAAAATCAGTTGAATTTTATGATATTTCAAAATATCATTAAATAAATATCTACCAATAACAAGAATTTTTTAGAAAAATTACAACTAACATGTTTTTTGAAACAAAATATTTCTAAGCATAATGAAAATAATAATAAGACCAATTCTAAATATGGTTCACATATCTTTTATGTTGTATATTATTCAAAGAATAAATATAAAATGTGAGCATTATGTTAATATGAAAATATTTCTTTGGATATCTATTGAAGGTTAGTAGAATTTCGCATCAAATGATCTATGTTAGTGAATTGTGAGTATTTTATTTTTAAGATGGTATGATATTTCAAAATATGCTATAAAATTAAATTGAAAATCAAATGAATTTCAAGACTATGATTGTTTAATTAAAAATATTTTAATTTAATAAAGATATCAATCTATATAATTGAAATATTTAATTAAAATGAATTAAAATAAATTTTCTTTTACCAGTTCCTCTTTAGTATAAAATTTTATTAAAATACTCAAAAAAATTGTTCTATTTTCTTAAAAAAAAAAAATTAATTGTTAAACTTATTTTTGCAATTTTTATAATTTTAATAAAAGTGTTTGTTTTTTTTCTTGTGAATAAGTCATTTTTTATACAACCAGACACTGTCAGTATAAGAATATTCAATAAGTAAAAAGAAGTCCTAGCGAAAAATATTTTCGCAAAATATGAAAATTGATCCGAATTGTTTATTTTTAGTTGATATCAAAGACAAATCCCTTAATATATTGTACTTATATATTAAGATATAATAAATAAACAAGCAATGATATTATCTCAAATATTTATATTTTTCCTATTGTATTCTTTTATTTATTGAATAAAATCATATATAGGAAAATATAGGATACCGGAATATGCAATGTTTCACGTAGGTTGCTTAAGAGTGATTTGGTACGATACTTGTTGTCGAATGAAGAATTTATTGTCAATTGTGAGGATATAATATGTTGCGCTTTACATCTTTGTTTTCCATTGGACCAATTTATATTGAGTAAGTATATGCTTAAATATCTATATACGTATTGTTTAAAGAGTTTAAAGAACTTTTTTGTACGAATAGACTGGTTTTAAATCTTTTCTAAAAATCCGAACTTATTTTAATATCTTTTCTAAAAAAGTATTCGAATCTCATTTACTTAAGTTTTTATTTGGCGATGAATTAGAAAAATAAAAATTAACATTTAGTAATCCACAGCCACAGGTCAGACTATGGATTAGCTTTTGAGGAACGATTCCTTAAAAAGTTCATCGGTCGTGATCACATTACATGCAATCCATAATACATATTCCTGCCATTATTGCACCAGTTCTGCTTCATACCATTTACTGTTGCCCCCCTGTTCTGCTACATACCATTTACTGTTGAGCTGATACCATTTACTGTTGCCCCCCTGTTAGCTAGAATTGCCATCTTCCAGATGAGAAGTATATACTTAACATCCTTCCGCAGGGGCGGAACTGGTTAGTACAGTGAGAAATTGTTATTTAACGTGACCTGGCTGTCCAAACCTCAAGACCACGAGTCGCCTACGACTATAGGGATTGAGATACGCTCAATCAACGCACCACCATTACTGGCAGTTAGCAGTTAGTAGTCAGTTACAAGCTGACTCTCCACCTGCTGGTGGCGAGGACTATCTAAACCTCTACTGTCATAAGCAGTGACAGTGCCCGAGATAATTGCAAGATGGAATTTGCCAGTTACCTCCCACCTGCGGTCCGGAGACCATACCCGCGATATGGGCATAACCACAGCCACCACGTTGCCGCCAAATGGCGCCTCACCTCGATCGGGCACAGTATATTCTACTGTGGGGCTCCCGATTCCCGTGGTACCAATTTTTGTTTTAAGAGTACTTTGGTTTGTACTCCGCTCATTGAGCTACGGTCAGAATCTACTGGTTAGTACAGTGAAAGGTTATTGTTTAACGTGATTTAGTTGCCAATGCTTTAGACCACGAGTCGCCTACGACTATAGGAATCGAGATACGCTCAATCAACGCACCACCATTACTGGCAGTTAACAGATAGAATCAGTTACAAGCTGACTCTCCACCTGCTGGTGGCGAGGACTATCTAAACCTCTACTGTCATAAGCAGTGACAGTGCCCGAGATAAGTGCAATGCATTGCTACATTTGCCAGTTACCTCACACCTGCGATCAGAAGACCGTACCCGCGACATGGGTATTAACTACAACCACCACGTTGCTGCCAAATGGCGCCTCACCTCGATCGGGCACAGTATATTCTACTGTGGGGCTCCCGATCCTCGTGGTACCCATTTTTGTTTTAAGAGTACTTTGGTTTCTACTCCGCTCATAGAGCTACGGTAAGGAATCTTGTAAATTCCTAGGCACCGCTAGGCCAGCTCAGGTACGCGGGTTCGCCAAAACCCGAAGGTACAACCGGAATCGACCTTGGTCTGTCATCCGGTTGTAGCCACCCTGCGTGTCATTCACGCACTCATTCACGCACCATTCTCATTCTTCTCTCAAAAAGTGCCACGGCAAATCTGTTCAGACATTCATACCTTTCTCTCACGCTCAATACACCACTCACATCCACACTTTCACCATTCACTACGATCCCACAAGCACCTAAGTCACGCAAGTCCCTATACAGGCTACACTCCACGAGAAGGTGCTTAGCACTCTCCTCCGCCGCCCCGCAAGGGCATCTACCCTCCGTGGCCAGTCCACGCCTGTATAGGAACCCATTCATACTGCCGTGCCCCGTGAGCAAATACCCAAGGGACAGACCAAACTCAAAACCATACGCAGACGCAAAGCACACATCCGAAATGAACATGTGCGTCCATCTGCCATTCACACTCTCATCCCATCGTTGCTGCCACATTTCATACATTTTGTTCAGGACCAGTACACGCTGATGGCGCGAACCAAGATCCCGAACATCATCATTCACAACCGCACAACCTTCAAGCGGGATGCCCCGCCGTAGACGGTAGTGGATGCTTCCACGAAGCACCTCCAGGTCCCATGGAATTTCTCCCATGAGAACCTGGAGAAATGATAATAAAAAAAAGTTTGTATTCCCTATCACCCTCACTGTTATGTAAAAAAAATTGTACTCTACCATAATATTATGGTTAAATTTTTGGATATGTACCATTAAAAGGATAAGAATAATGCATACAAAATTTAAATTTATATATTATTATATTTGAAAATCAACCGCTTGCCATTTTTAAAGAGCTTTAAATTTTTTTTATCAATAAATCATTTTTAGAAATGTTGCCTACTTGAAGATATGAAACTATTTCTGATAAGTGCGCTGAAAAATTACTCAGTGACTCATTTCTTCCTTAAAAACAAGATCAACTACAATTTAATAGTATTTAAAATTCTTTTGATTTATGATTTCATTTGCCTAATCACAACTTTTATTTCTTTTCCTTTCACTTAGATTGATATTTTTACAATTCGTTAAAGCAGTTCATGTTTTACAAATGATTTTAATTTAATAATATTTTTACAATTGTACAACAGCAAAAGATGTCTTTTCAACCAGATTTCTTTCAGAGTTAGTTAATTAAGTGAAAGTGCCAACGATTCTAAGAATATTCGGTTTTCATTTTGGCAGAAAGAAACATCTCAGGCTGTTCATTATTTTACCCTTTTCTTGTTTTTTAGTCAACATCATTAATTTAAAATCATGAATTATACTAAAAATGCCTATTCAGGTGGGGAAGGTGTTAAAGCATTTGTTAATGTACAAAAGATTACAATGAACCCAAAAATTTTGAGAAAACATAAACATCTAACGCCCCATTAAATCTGCCACTTTAACATAAAATGCCTTCATTTCTATTATTAATTATGAAAGATTTTTCATTGTTTAAGTTTGCTAAATAAAATTGCTTTTTAAATTTCTTAAAGGAATATCTATAAGAAAAAATTTGTTTTATAAAATAGCAAAATACTTAATGTGCGGAATTTGTTTTATCGAATTTAGTTATTTTAAATATTAAAATATTTTGCATTGAAAATATTGATTATTTAGAATTGAGCAATAAAATTTCAGCTAATGTACCTTTTAGCATAATCAGTAATAAGTAATAATTTAAACAAGAAGGTTTTTAATTACTTGGAACTGAAACATAAATATACTAAAATTATTTTTTCTATGATTAAAAAATGTTAGACGTTTTAAGGAAATTTTATATGCTCATTTTATTATATAGAATGAAATATTATCAACAATAGGGAAGATAAAAATGCATTTAAAGAATTTTCAAATTATGAAACTTATAAGTGAACTTGTGTTTTTGCAGTGGGTTTCGAAAAATGGAGAAACTTTAGCTTAAGCTTGCTGAATCAACGAGTTTCACTTACGAGAAGTTATAATGAGCCTATAGGGAATATTCCCTTTTAAGTGGAATACAAACCTCGCTCAGCTAGAACTTCAATATCGAAAACAGGATTTGTGTCTGCAGGACATATTATCTAATAAGTTTTTTAAATAAAAACTGGTCCTTGAAAAAAAGTGTTTTTCGCATCAGATCGGGCACAACAAACACTTGAGTACTCCACCATGACAACGCCCCTTGTGCAGTGGTTGCCGAGGCCCCCTATGATCTCAGCCCATATGACTTTTTTATTTTCCAAGATCAAAAAACATTTAAAAGGACGTTGTCGTGATACTGTCCATAATATCCAGAGGAGTGCGATCGAGTAGCTGTAGACGATACCAGTTGAAGTTTTCCAGATCTGCTACGAAGAGTGGTATAGCTGCCGAAAGGAACTACTTTGAAGAGAATAATATTGATGTTCTCTTTCTGTATAGGCACATATGAGAAAAATTGTAAGCTTTTTACAATACAAATACGATGCACCTTCCATAACCATTATTCAGTCAATATTAAACGATGTTCTACCCTCACAAGAGCTCTTACTCGATCCAAAATTCTCATCAGTTTCCGATATTGAAGATCTGCCTGTGTGAGCAGCCGAAATAGCTGCCGAAACCCGGGATTGAACCGGGGACCTTTAGATCTTCAGTCTAACGCTCTCCTAACTGAGCTATTTCCTATTCCTATTTTTTGTTAACGGGCCACCAGACCTCGCCAGACGCTTTCGCATCCATCTGCTCAAGCGGTCTGATGGTCCGACCCAGCTATCAGTGATCTGATGGTCCAGTAGGGATGGGGAGAGGAGAAGGGGAGCGGAAGGAAGTAGAATAGAAAGTAAAGCGGTGCGGTAAATTAGCGTAGGACCATGCTACTACAGTGGGATTCGACTATTTCTCGGCCCTCCAAAATTACTTTATACCACCGAAAAACGTATGCTCTTAAAAAGTAATATTTCCCTGAGGCTTGTTGCAACTTTCCATAAGTCAAACTCGTGGATTTACTAAACTTAACACAATATTTGTTGTTGTTGTTTGTATGGCCACTTTATAGCGCCACGACCGTGAGCCCATTTGGCGGCTTCATAGTACGTATGGGAAGTTATCTGAAAGAGACTGGTCTGTGGTTAGTAGTATAGAATATTAAGAATTTTTTGTTATATTTTGTGGAGCAGATAAGTATGTTATAGAAGTTTAAATAGGGAACTAGGGAATGGAGTTGGTGAGCTCCACAATGGGATGAATCCTGCTCGCGAAGTAATTATTGGTTATGTGGCATTCCTGTAGAATGTGGATGACAGTGAAATGGGTGCCACAGGATTGGCATAAAGGACGATTAGTGTTGCCAAAAAGGAAATTATGAGTAAGAGCTTTGAAGATATAAATAGATAGGTTTTCGACCAGTTTCTCTCAGTGTGGATTCCACCGGAGATGTCCGATGTGCTCCACTGGCTAGTCTAATCCAACGGTTTACCGCTGCCTCGATTAGCTTTTTTCCTGCTATTGGCACACTGTCACATATAGTGAGGAAATAGAGTAAGGTTCCGTCCAAAAGGGCATTGGCTACTCTAATTCCCTCACTTTGTCTTACCTGACTTTTGCTGCTGACCAAAATTTTAACCATTCGGAGAATGGTTTTAATTTTGTCAACAGCATTTTTAACCTGAAGATTCCATTTTCCTCTACGGGCAATTGAGATACCCAAGATTTTCATGGAATCTTTTAGGTGGGGAGGGAAGGGGCTCAGTGACGAATCAGATACACTACAATTTTTTTTTCTGCAAACATGAAGGAAAGGTGTGTTTGATGTACAGATACAAGTATAAAAATGTTGTCAGCATATATGTGTATATAATAGTTAAAGAATGATAGATGGTGGGAAAGGGAGTGAATATATATGTTGAATAGGATCGTTGATAAAGGGGATCCTTGTGGAATGCCGTTTTCCACTTCGCGTTTTGACGAGAAATTACCGTTGGTGCGTACCGTGAAGTAATACAATATTTGATTGGTACATACACATAGTTACTCCATTATTTTTCTGCCATACTTTTCTCGAAATTTTTTAAACTATTTATTAAAAATCAACATGAGAAACTTTTAAAAAGCACAACGTAAATATTTATATAAATTATCATGATAAAATTTTATGCGTAATGAAATTATTCAATTTAAAATTTAATAAAATTCAATAATATATTCACATTATTTGTAAATGGCTGTCGTTTTCATTCTAAGATAATATCCTAGATTATATCGATTTAAATTATGATGCCCATACTGGTATCTGATTATTCACGTGGTTTTAGGAAAATGCATTTTTTTTTGGATAGGATTTTCAATTTTTTACTCAACAGGGTACTGGTGCACTTGTAATTTTGTTATCTCTGTCACAATGCAACAAAACAAAATAGTTTCCATTCGACTGAAAACTTTAAGCTTCTAAAGTACTGTGCAATTCACCAATAAAATTGATTTTCTACGGAAAAATTTGAGCGATTTTCAGTCGAATGGAAACGGTTTTGTTATGTTGCATTGGGAAAGATATAATTTTAAAGCTTGCAAGTACTTTTATGGTACAGCAGGTAATGTTATTAACATTTTTGATACCAGCATTTTGAAGTACAACTCGCTTGAGAGTTTATTTAATGTAGAAATTTCCTCGATTAAAATTTTCAAATTCTCTAATAAGCTATACGTTTTTGAACTAGTTTTTATTCTGATAGGCAAAAAGTAATCTACACATACTAACCTATGGGCAAAAATTCGTCAAAATGATTTACGTTCTGCAATTTCGGTAATCGAAGTTAATCCAAATAGATATTGTTTTGAAAAATAAGATAAATTTTTGTAATTATTTTTATTATAAATTTATTTTATAAAATATAATACGTGTGCGTGTACATGTGTTACGATTTATTTTTAATAATAATTATAATATGAAAATATTTTTTTTTATTATCATGGCATATAGAAAATGTTCAAATGGGTTTTAGAAGATTATATTAGTAAGTTTTTTCTAAAAAAAAATATATATATATATTAATTTTTGAGTAGTATTAAAAATAATTTTTCATCAAATGCAATAAAAAAACTTATTTTATATTTTGTTAATTTTGTTAAATTTTTTTCAATTTCTACTTTTATAGAATTTTACTTCCTATAGAATGCTTAAAATGAATATACATATAAAAGTATGTGTAAATATTTTGTGGGTGTTCCACCCTTATTTAGTCAGCAGAATTAATGTATGATAAGCAAAATGATATTTGATTTTATTGGTGTAGGAACAAATTTGTTTACTAGATCTTTCTATAAATATACAATAATACTTAGTAAACATATTTGGGCGTTTAGTAGAAATATATGAAATCATATTCGTCCGAAATTGTTCACAAAAAAAGGGACTCTCTATATTTAAACTGTTTTCGCAATAATAAGTATGTATGTTTTTTTTCCCTGAAAATACTACAATTCATTTTGTCACGATTTTTATTGAAGGAAAAACTCTGAGATATACCATAATTTATAATTTCGACTAAATTTAATTTTAGATTATAAAAATAAGTATTATCCGAAGTTTTTGCATTTTATCTATCATAGAATCCTTGAAATCTGTGAGTGTTATGACTTTATTATATATCTGACAGTTGATTTGATTTTATTAATGCATAAATAATTTTTTTTAAAGATGTTACTATAACTACTTAGTTTGGGCGTTTAGTAAAATTGTAGATATTTTAGTGTGGGTAAATATAAGTGATTCAAATAAAATGTTACTACTATTTTGGAGAAGTAGCTAATTAGGAAAAAGTTATGAATTTATTTTCATGCTAAATAACTTCTCTTCTATTTTATTTCTATTAAATTATACCATTCCGTATTAGGTGTAAATGAATTTTTTCAATTTATATGAAAATTATATGGTATTAATATTTATTTCGTCATAGACAGAATTATATAGTTAATTCAACTTTTTCCAAATAAAATTGGTGCTAAGGCAAAGGAATTAACCTTATTTGGAAGAATGTTGTTTTCGAATTAAATAAAATTTTTCAAAATGCAATTTTCACCCTTATAATTTATTAAAGATTTTTTTTTTTATATAATATAGTACCATTTGTACTGAAATGTAAATTCTTTGTACCACAATCAAGATCGTTGCGTATGTGACGCAGATGTCCCAGCGTCGCTGAATCAGGTTATAGTATTGTGTATTCTTATATAATTATAATTGTATGATTGTTTAAAAATAGCATAATTCAAAACAAAAGCAGGCAGAATAAGTTTTCCTGTCGTTCGAAACATTTTTTTGCAGTGTAAAGTTCTGTTCTGTTATTATGGATATATTTTTTCTATTATGAAGAAACAATTAGAAAAGTTAAAGGAAAAGTCATCTTTTATTGAAATTGTCGAAACTTTCTTGAAAACTTGTGGCTAAATGAACTAAAAAAAGTTGAAAAAATATCAAACAAAAAAAAACTAGGCAAAATCGTAAATTCATTGAAAAAATTAAAGCTTGGAAGATGTTGAAAAGCAAAATATAAAATTTAAATAGAACCTAATTTGAAGAAACTGAAATTTAATATGAAGGAAAAGTTTTGTGCAAAGTTTTGAAAACAATTTTTTGAAATTTTTTTTCCAATATCTGAAATAAATTGAAATTTTTTAAATTTATTTTTCCCTCGAACTTATACTTATCATTTTTTAAATTTTTAATATTATACACTCTTAAAATTTTAAGAAAAGTAATCATTATGTGTAAATTACCATATATATAATCTAGGCATATTTTCGATATATGTATGTGTATTTATATAATAATAATTATGTTGAACGATTTGTGATTTAATTTTAAAATTAAATCACAAATCGACAAATTGATAATTTATCGATTGTGATTTAATTCTAAAAAAAAATTTTATCAAAAAAAAAAATAGAAAAATCTTTTTAAAAATTAAATTGCTGTGATTGCGGATATAAAAGCTCCAAGATGATAGCAATTATATTCGGAAATAAATTTTAGTTAAGATCATATTCCATTAGAACGTTAGGAAAAGGTAGGGAGTTGAACGTAACAAAATTGGTAAATAGGATGAGTTTATGTGGACAATTTTCGAATTGCGAGCAGTATTTATTATTGTATTTTTACATAAAATTGAAATAAATTATTACGATTATAAGTCAGAAATTAACATTAAATAATTTAATGTTATTGACTCTATTATTTAATGCAAAATTATACTTTAAATAAATTCTTCACCAACTATTATTAGAATTGATATTTAACTTTTAAATTGTAATTATATAATTTAAATCAAATATTTGTAAGCATTTAAGTTGGCTTATTTCGTAAAAAAAATTCAAATAAAATAAAATTTCACTTAAAAAATTATATACAGGAATTTATATATAAAAATCTAAAATATACTATACAATCGTATACATATTTTTGAACTGTTAGCAAAATAAAATAATAGGAAAATATCTGGAATCATAGTGAGAGCTATCAGAATGTAAATTTTGTAAGCATTAAAGTACTGGAATTCTGTACACGAAGATGTCAATTTGTATTCTGAGGTTCGGTATGTAAAGTATTTGTAGATTTCTTATCTAGCTCTTCGCATACTTTTGTGCCTTGCCATAAGGCCGATATAATAATAAACTAGAATCGTATAGCTATGCCAATATTGTATACGTTCCATTTTATTATTGGAAGTAGAATGAGACTGTTTACATGGTTGAGTTGTTTTATCTAATCAGAAGTAAAGGTAGTCAAGTTACTTGGAGGCAATGAAGCAAACATTGCCTCTCTACAACAATTTAGTTCACACATATTCAATTCCCTTCCTACTTCTATATTATAAGACATCCGGTTAGGTCTTCGAAGACTTCATCGACAGTTAAAGAGCTGACAATCGATTTCATCTTATATATTGTAATCATACGAAAACTATTGCTTACTTATTACAATATGAATATATAGAAATTTGCAAGACAGAGATTTTTTTTTTTTAGAATTTTGCATGTTTTTCATGGTAATTTTACAATTTCAATATGAAAATAAAGTTATACTATGATGATAGTATTTCCATTACTATTATTGTTATTGTTATTGTTATCGAATAACAACGATAAAAATCATCAATATTACTACATAAAAATACGTTTCAAATTATTCATGATTTTCTATACTATCTATTCATTTCTACTCTCGAAAATTAGTTCTATATGAAGTATTTTCCAAAGATCAACTATAATATATATTTTAGAAATTTCTTTTTAATACACAAAATATAAATCTGAAGCAGAAGGTCTTCTTTATTTTATTTAATTATATAATATTTAGGCTTTTATGGTATGTAAAATTCATATGTTTATAGAATGTTTTCAATAACTTCGTCCAATATTTGGTCAGTTGTCCTTCAATGCTTTGGTTAAAATTTTCCTTTTACTCGTGCCATTAATATGAATAAAAAATAATGATATTATTTAATACAAACAAAATGATACGAGGGTCGTTTAATAAGTCCTTAGAAAATCCAAGAAATTGCGCTCGTAGTGTCGGTAAAGATTTTTTTTTCTAAGTACCATTATCGACAGGAAAGCTGTCAAAATTTCAGCTCGATCCATAGCGTAGGTCAATTTCTATCGTCGATTAAAGTTAACGACATTTATTTGTGCATAACAATGGAAAAAAGCGAGTTTAGGGCTGTCATCAAACATCTGCATTTAAGCCCGAAAGAAATCAAAGCCGAGTTGGATGCAGTTCATGGCACATCTGCCCCTGTGTTTGCGACGGTTTACAATTGGGTGAATGAATTTAAACGTGGCCGTTCATCCACAAAAGATGAACATCGTTCAGGACGCCCAGTTGAGGTGTCTATTCCTGAAATCATCGACAAAATCCACGATCTGATTTTGAACGATCGGCGAATTAAAGTGCGCGAATTAGTTAAGGCCACGGGCATATCACAAGGTACAGTCGCTTCAATTTTGCATGAAAAATTGTCTGTGAAAAAAATTTCGGCAAGATGGGTGCCGCGTTTGCTCTCAGAGGAGAATAAGCGCAATCGTGCAGCGGACTCTGAGGCTATGTTGGCACTCTTTTATCGCAATCCTGCCGAATTCCTTCGCCGATATGTCACTGTGGACGAAACCTGGATGCACTACTACACTCCAGAAATGAAGAGACAGTCATCACAGTGGATTTTCAAGGGTGAACGGGCTCCGAAGAAGGCAAAAACTGTGCCATCGGGCGGCAAGGTGATGGCCACGGTCTTTTGGGATTCGCAGGGCATCATTTTTATCGACTACTTGGAAAAAGGCAATTACGCGTCGTTATTGCAACGGTTGAGCAAGGAAATCAAAGAGAAACGCCCCCATCTGAAGAAGAAAAAAATCCTCTTGCATCAGGACAATGCGCGTGTGCACACCTGCGCTGTTTACATGGCCAAAATTGTGGAATTGAGAATGGAATTGTTGCAGCATCCCGCTTATTCACCAGATTTGGCCCCGAGTGACTATTTTCTTTTCCCCAATCTGAAGAAATGGTTTGGTGGACGACGGTTCACTTCCAACGAGGACGTCATTGCTCAAACGGATGAGTATTTTGCAGAACTTCCGAAATCCTATTTTTTGGACGGGATAAAAATTTTGGAAAAACGGTTGGAAAAGTGTATAGAGCTAAAAAGAGATTATGTTGAAAAATAAAATTTTTTTTTTTAAAAACAGTTTTTTTCCATCTTTTTCTAAGGACTTATTGAACGACCCTCGTATCTAAAATCAAATTAGTTTGTATTATAATAATTACTATTATATAGTATATACTTTGTATAAAGTCTAAAACAAAGATAACAATTCCGTCAATTTTACGATTTTAATTAATCGAAAATATTTGTTTTTAAGAATTTATTTGAGAAAGAGATTTATAAACACTAATTAAATAAAAAATTATAAACAAAAACAAACACACATATATATTTGTATTTATAATAACAAAAGGGAATTACAAATATAAATTATTCAAAGAAATTACACTGATAAAATAAATTATTAACAAACTATTAATTTCGCTAAACTAAAAGATACATTTTAAAATTATTCATTTACTCTAAGCAATTTCTTGTCAACTATAAAAATAAATAAAACTACAACCTTTAACAAAACTGAATCGTTTTATTTTCATAGCAAAATTTTCACACCTTTAGAGAATTCTTGTAAATAATATCATTCGAGTGTAATAAGCATTAAATGTTTACTTTGTGAAAACCATGATGAATTCTAGAAAGCCTTATCTAATGTGTACTACTCTATAAATACTTTAATGTATGCATATTTCTACTCATCGAAAAATTTGTATTCATATATGCGGAAAGCTTAAAATCATTAACATATGAATCTATATATATGCACCTAATGATGATAAGCCTCTTAGTGAGCACTAAAGCAAAGTGCTGCAAAACATTATTGTAAAGCATTCTGTGAAGAGAACATTTTGGTTGTCACAAATTTTAATCAATAATATAACTCAGGTGAAAATATCCCTTTTTATTTTATAAAATATACGCGTGGCCAAAAAAAATGTATGAAATAAATTTGAAGGGAAAATCGAAACTTTTAAATTCGTATATGCATTTCCCCCAGGTAAAATCTATTCCATTAGAAAAAATTTATATCATAAATTTGAAAAGACTGAGGCGTTTTTGTGCTAAATATCCTGCTCAATCGAACATCAAACAGATAGTATGTATATTTTATACGCATTTGAGTTTAAAATTCATACTAAAAATATACTAAGTTTGAATGATATTTTTCGGAAATATGAATCTCCTTAGAATTGCGATGAAAGTACATGAAAATATCAAGTGGTATTTTGAGGATTATGTTCATTAGTATTTGATTCATTTTTTAACATTATCATCAGAATAATGTATCGATTTATTGAATAAATATTTTACATAATTCAAATGAGGCAAGGTTACTTATCTTCTTTCATGGAAATCTACTTTTCAATAATGTTTATATATGAAATTAGTTGTACTATTGATTTTTAGTAGTAGTTTCTACTTTATATGCATAATAAAAAACTAATACGTATTTGCTCAATAAAGTTAGACATAAACTATTTTTGAACTTAAAGGTCGCTCACAAATAAGGTATAAGAGAAAAGTAATGAGACTATAAATTTTATCTTATTTTTAAATATACATAAATTTTATTCCATTTAAAGTAGTTGGCTTGGACAGCTCTAAATCGGTTTAGTTGTTGTTGTTACTTTTCGTAGCAGGTGTGGAAAGTTTCGACTGGAATCGACTTCAGATCTTCGGTTACACTACTTTAGATATTATCGAAGGTACCAAGTGGTTTTTGATCTTGGGCAAGACTACTTTGGATAACCAATTAAAAGGTTTTTGATCTTGGGAAATGAAAAAAACGACACTGACCGATACCAGACGACCCACAGAAATGGTTTTTTCCGACAGAAAGATAGGGAAAATGTCATGTTAGATCATCCAAGTATCTGCAATACACGATCTGCTCGAAAACTACATTTTGAGAGCCCTTCAGTAGCTGACATCACAAGAGCTCTCACTTATTTCAAATTTCCCTCAGTCGATGCTGAAGAAGGCCGCCTGGAGCAAGGATCTTCTTCCACTGCTTCTCAGGCCTCCAAAAATGTCTTATGCCATGGAAAAAATTATGCTCTTGATATGAAATATTCTCTTTGTCACTTTTTGAAAGCCAAACTTGCAGATTCATCAAGCTTATCAAAATCAAATTTTGTTCTCTTTCGAATTTATTATTTTGGTTAAATTTTTTTTGATACAATACAATATATAGGTGTTCTTCACAAATGCAGCTAACAGTTTTCTAAAAGAGTTTTTATAAGTACTAACAAAACTTAAAGTTCATTCCATATTATTTTACCACTTACGGACTATACTGTATAGTTATTAGTTATAATTATTATTTATTAAATTTGTATTTACACATTTTTTTTTTGCAAAATGTTACTTAGTGATAAAATTTGTATCGACTAATACTATGCTTAGTTTATTAAATATCCACCTTATATTCCTTACATAAAATTTATCGAAGAATAATATTTCATATAATGGGCAAACTGTTGCTCAACTTTTCATAAATTGAATGTATTTGATATAGAAACACATATTCGCATAATTTAAATCTATGTTGTTCATTGCTATTGAAAAGTAGAAATTTGTATAGGCTTTTCGCTTTGATAACGTTAAAAACAAGAAGATTGAGAGTAGAAAAACTTTATTCCTGGGGATCTCTTTAAAAATGAATGGAGAAAGGTGTGTGTTCCCTTATATGTATTGTATATCATTGCTGTCTATATGGCCTCTTAATTCATTTTGCGTTTTATTTTTATGTGATTTTTTTTTATGAAATCATTCTTTTTTTTTTAGCCAAAAAAACACAATTTACAATCCAATTGATAGTGACACTGCTCATATAAATAATACTTAATGGGATTTTAATGTTTCGCTCGTTATTCTCGAAAGATAAATTGGTAAAAAATACACTGAATATGGTAAACGAATATTCACTGTGACTAAAAGTTCATCAATTCTAAGAGTACATATCGATTTTTTAACTTAGAACAGTTAAAAAATCATTTTAATTCATAGAATTATATACTAGCAAATAAAATTCGTTATAGCGGAAGTAAACCAAACAATTTAAATTTGTTTAATACTCTTCAAAAAAATTTGAACAAAAAATAAAATTATGTCAGGCTATGAAAATCCATCATATGATTTGGAAAATAATTCGAGATTAGTGATGTTCATCCTGTTGGCTTTGTTAATAATCAAATATACTCGTATGTAATAAATCTTATACAATTATCTACTACTAATGTAAATTTATTTTGAAAAACAAACTAAATAAGTAAAATTTCTAGCACATAAGAATTATTCATACATTTTGTATAATCTCATAGTTGTTAAGTTTGTGTAAATAATATAAAAATCCTTTATTTATAGAAAATAGAAGTCTTCGAACAATTTGTATTTGAGATTATACATATTTCTTCTTCTAATTAAAAGTATCCAGTCAATAAAAGTATTCTTATTAGAATCAAAGATAAAGATTTTGTGAATTTTATGCAATTACATTTTAAATTTACTGTCCAATTAGTTAATTGTCTTGAATTTAAACCTAAACTTTAGAATTGAATTAATCAACAATAGTGATTGGGAATGTTGTAAGTTGGAAAACTGAAATAAATAATGTTATTTTAGATTTTAGAGTATATGTTCATGAAACAGATAAAATTTATTCAAAAGCAAAACTCATCAGATATTCAAACTGTAAGAGATTCTTACGAGTAAATTCGCATGTAAGAGCACATATATTATATAATTTGTATCTGTAGTACTTACAAAACTCAAAGGGACATTCAAAAAAAAAATATTTTTCAAACTTATCGAAAATTACAATATTTACGAGAAGTTTAGTATAGCTTGTCTGGAAACTTTTACATCTATTTGTCTTATAATAAGTACTTTCTTCCGAACACATTTCAATATGTTGAGTAAGTTTTATTTGAACAAATTTTTTTTATAAATATTTTTATAATACATATTCCTATTTA
The DNA here is from genome assembly GCA_958298945.1 of Atherix ibis. Taxonomy (NCBI): domain Eukaryota; kingdom Metazoa; phylum Arthropoda; class Insecta; order Diptera; family Athericidae; genus Atherix; species Atherix ibis. The sequence goes on from OY282606.1 coordinate 5,154,549, forward strand.
TGAATGCTTCAACTATAATACCTTCTAATATTGAACTAAATTAACTCCTTTAATTTTGTTAAACATTAGAAAGTAATATTACCATGCCTAGTATACACATAAATGTAATCTTTTCGAGCACGATCTTTTTCATCCATTTGGATTAGGTGCCCAGCTCACCGCATCCTATTGAGTCTAATTCAAATCACAACAGGGAGGTTGTGGTAGCGCTCCATGATATCATAGCAAAAGAGTTTGTGGAATTATCCATCCTCATGGAACAAACCAAGATTTTCCGAGCAAATCTTCCTGCTAAACGGGGCTAAAATACTATAGATTTCTACAAACGATTGAATTTTAATTATTAATGTTTATTAATTTTAAATGAAGAAATAATTTATTATAATATTTCTACTAAATTTATTTTATTACAACAGTGGGGGTAGGAGGGAAGACACTACATTAAACGGTATGATGTAAGAGAAAAATTCTCCAAGAGGAAAATATAACTATCTTCAATTATATCCTTTCATATTTCAACCAATCTCTTAGTCATTATTGCTCCTGAATTGGTTAGTAGGTTTGATAGTCAATTCAGGCGTTTCTGTGTTCCTATAAATACAACTTGTACTATTTCGGTGATAATAGAAATCTAGATTCGCTCAGCAAAGTCCATGTGGACAAAAAGGAAGAATTTGAATACTGCTAACGCCAACAGACCATCCTGTTGTTGAGAATGTTAACACGAAACAAAACTATTCAAATTTATGTGGTGTGAATCTACCAATTTTGGCTTTGTCTCCTCAACGATGATTTTCATATACTTGTAGGCTCCACAAGTATGATTTAGTATAGTGCCATTTCGTGTTGTACATTTATTTGACAGTCCTGTACATTATCTTTTACAAAAAACTTTGCCGATTGCTTCATCATAATATAAATAGACTCATTTATAAGTGTATTTGATAAATTATGTCATAGTCACATTCCAATTTAAACTTCTCCGTAATATAGTGTTGATTTCAAAGTTTAATTCATTTTTAGTTATTATGTTCATATTAAAACGGTTGTTACATTTAAAGAAAAAATCAATTATAGGATAAATTATAAATGAATTTTATTTTAAAGTTTGATTTTTTTAAAATTTTTACTTTTAAAATTATATTTGAAACATATTCTAAAGAAACATATACATATGTAATAAAAGAGATAAAATAATATCAACTATTGTCGGTTAAAATAGTCTTAAAAATATATACATTCTTTAATTTTAATCATTATGTAATCAATTTCAAGTGATTTTGTAATTTTAACTTATACTAATTGAATATAAATATTTGATAAATTAAAAAATAAATGTGAAAAATCATATACGTCTCAGGTATTTTGTATGTTTATGTATATGTTTTCTTAAAAAAATACTTTTGTATTTTTCCACTTTTTAACTAAGTAATTTATCTTGTTTTTGAGAGAATATTTCATTTTGTCTTCCATCATATCAAAATTTTCGTAAAATTTAGAAAAGAATAATTTGGAAAACGTTTCGGAAAGAAAGAGTGTAAAATTACTCTAGAGACTATAATATTGAAAAACATATCAAGATAGGACATTTGGGCTGTTATTTATGAAGATATAAACTGACGGTTTAACAAGGTAACCTTGTTTTTATCGAATCTATTGGGATGTGTCACGATCTAACAATGGAAGGGTTACTGTAGATTGCCCTTAAAATATACCACAAAAAGCACTCACAAAATATGTACCTTATCCTCGTATATGCTATAATCATATCGAAGTTTAATACCGAACCCTTAACGATTCTACACTTTTATTTATATTTTTACATAAGTGAAGATAATAAGTTCGATTTTTTATTTAAAAATCAAAATAAATTTAATAATCTAATTTATTAAAAGTTGAAATTTTTAAATAGATTTCTATGTACTTTCGAATATACGAGCATATAAATAAAGCTTAAGATAAATTATATCTTAAAGTATAATAAAATTCATAGCAAAATAATGTTTAACATAATAATCAAACAAAAACAGAAAAAATATTTTTTTCTAACGCAAAACAATCCGCTAATTGCAACCATTTTTTTGTGTGAGCTTTTGACAAATAGGTCAGCTAATAGTTGGCATTTCACGATAATAGGTCAGCTAATATTGTATTTGGAAAATAAATCACTAGCACAAATGAGGAGAGCATTGAAATGGTTAAACTTGATTATAAATGTTAAATTCTATTTTTCAATGAATATAATCTTTAATGAGGAAGCTTAAATAAACAAAATTTTTAGATTTCAAGATGACTGCCTGATATGCTTTCTTATTTCACTGAAAACTATCATATTGTTTGATATAAATCTGACTGACACCCGCTTTCAACAAACAATCGAAAGTACAGATTTAATGACATGACATAGCCAAAGACATGACCAAAGAAGACCTCTGATAATTTCTTTTCGTGGCGTTATGTGAAATGATTTCTGAACGCAAATAAGCCACAAATTGTTGCACCTCTAAAGTCAAACATAAAATGAATCTTCAAAATGGAAAATTGAACCTTCCGGGCCTTTCAATAAGCAAATCTAAACATCAAGTAATATATTTATATTATTATATAATATTTTGATTCAAAAATACCCGTTCCTAATAAAAAAATCATGCATAAGAAGTAAAGTGCATATTAGAAAACCATGCATACACGTGTATTTTTTCTGCTTAATACGGAAGGACTGGTCGTGATTGTTATTATTACTTAAACTATTGTATTTATGTATCTACGTACATTGAAGTTATCAATTTTTTCGGAAAAATCTAAACTCAAGTCAATTTTAAATAAGGAGAACATTTTATGAAAATATCGAACAATATTATAAATCGTATTAAAAAAATAGAAATTTTCCTTTTATTATGTGAATCCAAATAGAATGCTACATCTTTCTATAAAGTTAAAGTTAAATATATAGTTTTAGGAATTAATTTGTATAATTATTATTGAATTGAATCGAAAACACTAAACTATAAAAAAATAAATAATTGAGTTGATGTAGATAGCAATTGAATTAATTTTGATTGGAAATATATGAGTACAGTCTGTAAAAGCAATATGTAAGTTATTTTTGGTTATTTAATATTAGCCACACGAAAAGCTTAAAAGAATCTTCTTTTATAGAAGAATCTGTGTGAAATTTTATAGCTGCAAGGTACACGGGAAACTTTTATGTTCGGTTATTAATTTTATACCTTCGAGAATATGCCGCCAGATGAGTACAAAATGCTTAAATATGGTATTATATATAGGCGTCTAATTTATTTCTCAGAAATTACCGTGATAATAAAATAAACGGTCCGTTTAAATGATTGATTTTTTTTTACCAAATACTAAACAGTAGACTTATCTAAAGATAAACAAATTGGCCTATTAATTGGTTCTAATCGTATACTTAAAAAAATGTTATTCTATTTAAAAAAAATATTATTTTAAAACGGGTAATTGAACTTCAATAAAAGTTTGCTGATATCAAAATACGGCGTTTTCTTTTTTCTTTTATTTTTGTTGAACTTAATGCACGTTCGCTTATGAAATGAAAAAAATAACAACATATTTCTTCAAAAATTTTATATAATAAATTTATAAAAGTACGTGTAAATACAATAAATCAAAATGTTTTCCATCAAACTGATTTTGTAAATTAACTTTTAAGGTATCCCAATTCGAAAAAATGAAAATCAATCAAAATTCGACTGGTTGATTTTAATATAAATGAATTTGCTTTTAAATAAAATTTTATATAAAAATCAGACAAAAATCATCTTAAATAATTAATATTTAATTTAATTAAAATAATCTATAGTATATTTTATTAAAGAAAATTTGAATAAAAAAGCAAAAATAAACTGACGGTGAAACATAGCAGAGATGCTTATAAGTACGAGGTACTTTTACACAAACAGAAACCATTATGCAATTTGTAAAATAATTAAAAAGTTTTATACGAACTTTGCTTTTATTGATAAAGTAATGGCTAAGTTGGCCTAATAAATAAATCGAAAATAGAATTGAAATTATTCCGTAGTTGGTTCTCATCAATTGCCATTAGAATACAACTGAATAAAGAAATTACTTTTATTTGATAATGAATTTTTTGGTGCTGCACAATATTCAAGATTAAGACTTTCCTATATAAATGCACAAGCATATATATATATATAAACTATTGTATGTTTATAGGAATAGACTGTAAATAAATTCGATTAAAACTTCAACATTAAACTTGATCAGAAAATTCGTCACAATATTTGGACGGTGAAACGATATTTCCATAGGATTGGTACCGATGATAATCTTTTGTCATCGTCACTCTCGTCATTTGTGAATATTTGCTGGGAATGTTGCGCGGTTCATTAAAGCAATTAATTGGAAAGAAAATTGTTAAGACAGAAGTGAAAAGCAAGAAACCTATTCTACCTTAACCAAATTTTTCCCCTTTATTTTATCATTATTATAAAAATATCTTTTCTGATAAAGGAAAAGGACAAGAATTGAAATTCAATTTAAAGCCTTTCATCGTTTTTGTTAACTCTCATTTCACTATTGGATGTAAAAAAGAATTGATTGTTTAAAAACATTTTTGTTCGAACTAAAATAAAAAAAAGTCAAAAATTAGTTTTGATTTAATTTAGGACAAAAAGCATCCCAAAAGAGCTTCAACCTTTTGTATTATGATTTCTTTTTTATAATACTTTTTCTACAATATTTTTTTTAACTGATGTATTTGTGTATGTTAAAATAAAATAAAAAAATATTATTAGTATTTAAACAAGAAAGAAAAAAACAAAAAAAAAATGTGGAAAAAAGGACACAAAAATAAGAATAATAATATAATAATAAAACAAAGACGAAAAAGTAAGAAAAAAACAAAAACATAGATTAGTAACTGATTCAACATTATCAGAATAAGAAACATCTACAGAAAAAAAGGATATCAAAAATATATAATACATAAAAGAGGGCTGCACTCACAAATGAATGAAGGATAAAGAAAATCCCATTTGAACTTTATATAGCATCTTTAAATTTAAATGAAAACAAAGCGTCGAAAATAGCATTTCTCCAAATTCACAAGATATAATCAAGAATAAAAAAAAAAACTGAGAAAATTTAAGATGATACAATATAAAAAAAAGGGTTGAATTGGAATGAGTGGAACTGAAAATGGCAATAAAAATAGCAACAAAACGATATAAACGGTTCACGGAGAATGCTTACAAACTTTTATTAAGGTCAAAAGTTTGGGGCCAACCAGAAGCGAGTTAGAAGTTTTCTTTCAAGCGTCGAATCCTTCTCAAATTGTCCACTCCTCTGTTCAATTGTCAAATCGCATAACCACTTTATATTATCGAACAATATTTGTTATTGGTACTACAAGAGATTGCTTTTGATGGCGATGGGGCTGGTTACCCTTATATTCCCTGGTGTTAACATTCTTATATATGAGCCGTCTTCTAACAGCAATGGGGCTGTGAACTAACTATCCCTTCCCATTTGCCTTGCACACTCAGCTCTTGTAGCGCTTTCACATATCGGATGATCTGCACATAAAAATGACTAGTACAGTGCTTCTCAAAATAACGACACACACATACGCACACACATGTATATATATTTTCCTGTCCTCTTATACACATATTTCAATACCGAAACCATGACTCAGCATTTCATTTATTCGTTGTCTTTCATTCCTGAAATCTACGAACAACTGGTGATCCCTTCCGGAATCAAAGTAATCTATAAGGTTTGATTCGTACGAATGCATTATCATTTCGATTTGTTTATGATTATTCAACTGAGAAGCGCCTTCAATAGAATCCAAATGTAAAAGAAAAGTATTGTAATTCTTTCGTTACCATATGACTGTAGCCTATAGCCTTTAGACCCAATGGGGAATACAATTGCTAAGCAAGTAAACATCTATGTGTACAATAGCTGTACACGTATGTATGTTTGCATGAATGGATGGGCTCGTATATTGACAGCGAGTTATGTCTTCAATACCAAATACGCAGCATATTTTTGTATATATTTTCAGGTTTTTTCTTAAAATAATACTTTTGTATATATAGTTTATATAGTTATGATTGGCGCAAGCATATAACATACATATGTACAATATATATTTACTTTGAGATTAGCCACAAAATTTGTGCTTTGGTGTCAATAATTTTTATTCTACAGTATATAAAGATGTGCTGGAATTAGAAAAAATCTTTTTAAGAAGACGAATAGATAACAGGAAAGCTCAATTATAAAATTATGGAGTATTGAGAGTTTGGAGAATTTTTCTTTTAATGAATTGAAAATTTATTAAAAGTGGCAGAAAAGTAATGAGACTGTAACCACTGAGGGCAACACTACAAACTTACTTGAACGTTAGTCTCTCCTAGACGTGCAATACCACGTTTAGTAACTACACTTACGGGTATAAGTGGAGTTGTGTCTTTGTAGTGCGTTCCGAAATATGGAAAATATGGAAATTTGGACCAACGATGTGTCATCGAATTTGGTGTTAAACTTTGTAAATGCACAAACTTGAATTATGCGGAACATTCCTTATCAAGAGCATATCTTTTTCGATGGCATAATGCAGTTCTGGAGGGTTGAAAAGCAGAGGAAGACCTCACTCATGGAGACCTTCAATAGATTCACGCAATCGACTTATATTGAATCTGATGAGCAGTCTTTCAAAGACTCAGAAATAGGGTTCTTTGCGTCAAATCGGACATTAAAGACATCAACGATAGATGTAACCAAATGCTATTTAGTAACGGATGATTTTTTTTGCTGTTTGGTATTTAATATTTTTATTTTTGATAGATCACGCGTGACACGTGCCATGTGCTAAAGCCAATATTTCTCAGTTAGCATTGCCATTTTATCATGGAAAGAGTTATATTCAAACAATGCTTACAAATTATTGAATTTTATTATTAGAATTCGTGCTGTGTGAAAAATGTGTTTCGGGCGCTTCGACTATTTTATAGTCGTCATAGTCGACCTAGTATCCTCCTAATCGATTTCGCAACAATTTGACGCTATCGGACATCAAACCACCAACCCGATTGCGTAGAGTGCGACAGAGGAAAACATTGCTGCAGTAACGTCCAGTGGAGTTGGTGACCTACGATTTGTCTATCCGTCGCTTTTCACAGCAATTGGTATTATGTTACTCGAATGTGTAGAAGATTTTACGTAAGGATCTTGATCGGAAGGCGTATAAAATACAGTCCGTGCCAGAACTGAAGCCGAACAACCTGCCAAAACTTGAGGAAAATCCGTTATTTTCTATTTATAAAAAATTGCGTTTAGCCACGAAGCTCATTTCTGATTGAATGGCTATGTGAATAAGCAAAATTGCCGCAGTTGGTCTGATGAATAACCACAGGCAAAATAAGAACTGGCCTTGGACCTAGAAAAATACACTCTTTGGTGCGGCTTATGGGGCGTATTTCTTTCAAGAGTTGGCCGCCTAGATCGTGCGATTTGATGCATCTAGACTATTTTTTATGAGGCTACGTAAAGTCAATCGTCTATGCCGATAAACCAGTATCACTTGCAGCCTTGGAAAACAACATTACATGTGCTAAGATACCACCCGAGATGCTCGAAAAAGTGTCTCAAAATTAGACTCCTCGCATGGATCACTTGAAACGGAATCGTGGCCAATATAAACATAAAATATTCTTTAAAAAGTAAATGGCAAGTATTAAGTTATGAACCCAAATAAAAATTTCATATATTTTTATAATTTTTCTATTATCTTTTGAAAATTTGAAAATCAAAAACTTAAAAAATTATTATGAATATTTATCCAATCTATCTGTATAGCAGTACTTAAACTAGTCAAAGCAATATATTTAAAATCTATTTGTTATATAAAGTTTTCTTTTTCTTTTTTTCTGTCATATACACATAACTATAAAACTGAAAGATTATTTAGTAGCCATAACTAAATTTTCTTTAATAACGCTTTTGATTTTATCATATAAAAGTGAACAGAAAATAATTTTGTTTAATATATATTCATTCTACCATTTCGAGTTTGTTTCTTTAACTTTAATATTCATAAATATGAAAAATTTTGTACATTATTCTTTAAATTTAAAAAAAAAGTATAACCATTTTATATAAATTTACTATAAGAGAAGAAATTGCTTTTTACAAATTTGATTGTAACTCGTTGATCAGACAAATTTATGAGAATTTTTATGAGGTTAGAATATCACTAAAATCTAAACTATCATGTTGGAATAGTAGTTTAATAATAAGTATAAAAGTTTATACGAGCACAAACGTTAAATATAACTGAAGTACATCATATGAAAACATTTAAATTTGAATAAGCGCCATTCTAATGGATAATTCATGCCTCTGAGTACTTTCAGGAGTAATATTGATAGTAATTATTATTCGGTTGTACAAAATTAAATATTAATTACTTTTTGGTCTACGCCAAAATGAGAAAAGAAATATTGTAATTGTACATATACGTGTACGTAAGCATAAAAATGAACAATGGACTTAGTTTATTTATTTGCGTAAATTTTCTGTATCCAAATTTATTATAAGGCCGGCTGCCCTTTAGGTGCTCTTAACCAAAAAGTTATGTAAGAACTTACATAATCCAGACATATTTTCATTTATATAAATTGTACACAGAATAAAAAAAAGTTTACTTCTTGTCGTTGAAAGTTTTTTTTCTTTATATTCAGTTGATGTCAGACAGAAGATATTAAAGTTAAAATACTAGCAGAAATGGACAAATTAAGTGATGAATTATTCGTGTTGAGAGTTGTTATTTCCAAGCCTAAATAATAATATTTCGTTTCTCTAAGCTAACTTATGCAACACGGTGATAGTCAAGAGAATTTATTGTTTTTAGAAGTGTAATTTGTATAGAAATATATGTCACAAATTGAGCAGCATTGTCCGGAAATAAGTTAAAGTTTTCTTTATGTTTATTTCGGTTGAATTAACTTAATCTTCGAAGACAGTACAAGAAATATGCTCATATTTTCAATAAATATATTTTTAAAATTTTAGACTAGGGAAATCTAGGTAGATGTGATAACTTATTAAAATACTTTATAATCATTTTCTTTCGGATGATTTTTATAAACTTCAGAAAGTTTGTTTTTTATTTTAAATAGTGATTTATAAACAATAAAATTTAATAATTTTAAATAGAAATTATACAAAAAAAAGTAATTGGGCTTAACAATGATATACAAGTTGTGATAGAAAAGTAACGAGACTGGCATCACTGAGTGCTTCCCCCAAAATAGCTTCTGCATAAGTCCCTCATTGACGTGCGTTACAAGTTTCAATACCATCCGGTAATTATGCGACTATATAGAACGTGATAAGTGGACTTGTGTTTTTGTAGTAAGTTGCGAAAAATTGAATATTCAAATAGAGTATCGATGTGCCACCAAATTATGTGTTAATCTAGGGAATCTGCGAGCTTTACTTACAAAAATGTAGCAATAAGCCTATTTTTTTGGTGACATAAAATAAATTTACAGGGCCGAAAAGCAGTGGAAGATGAACCTAGCTCAGAGAGATCTGCAACATCGAGTGAGAGCTGTTGTGAAATGTTACATTTGATTCAAATATAAATATTCTTTGAAAAAGCTTCTTCATGTCAGCTTGAACATTAGAGACACTTGAATGTTCTACCATGATGACGCCTCATGTCATAAAGGCATCTTCATCAATGAGTTTTGATGAAGAACCACAGCCGCGTTGTTTTCCTGATCTTAATTCGCATGATATTTTTTTGTTCCCCCAGATTATACGTAAAAACCACTTGAAAGGTCGTCATTTTGGATCTGTCGATGATTGTGTGTAATGTTATTTAACGTGTCATGCATATCGTAAGACATAGTACCATGGGCCGCCTACGACCCTAGGGATTGAGATACGCCCAATCAACATGCTAAACAGACCTATAAGTAAGCTGATTAAATCCAGCAGGACATCAACGCACATTTGATGTCCTTCTTGGATGACATCATACTGGGAACACTCAGTATGGTTACTTCCCTACAAGAAATATTTTTGGGCCTACATTCTTATAGTTCTCTTCAGGCTTTTGCTCCTCTTCGTCAACCTCATGAAACAGGGATCTTTCTATACCAATCGGATAACTTTTCCTTATTTCACAAATTCGTTCTTTTACTCATCTATGGCAAGTATCCAAGAGCTTGCTCACTCTACCATATCTCTTTTAACCATTTTTCGTGTTCCATGTATGAAACAGGCAAACATTCAATCTTTCCATTCGTGCAATTCCTGGGGTGAGAAGTATCAACCAGCAGACTGCTCCACGCACATTTTGGGCAACTACCTGGTCCTGCCACAGTACCTAGGGTTAATGATTAAGGCAAGGCTGCGGTTGACCATCTCCACAGTACCTAGGGTTGATGATTGACGCAAGGCTGCGGCAAGGTAACTACCCGGTTGATCATCTCCACAGTACCTAGGGTTGATGATTGACGCAAGGCTGCGGTTTCAGGAGCACCTACTATTTGTTGGTGGAAAGGCTGCTGGGACAATGATGGTCGATCTTACGGATCTACACCCAAAAGTGTCCCCATTGCGGGAAGAACTATCGATAATATCCAAATGTGTGTAACGGAGGAGCTGAAGGCGGTTCCAGTTAATTCTTTACAGAATTGCTACGAACAGTATAAACTACGCCTCCGCCGAAGAATAGTTGCTGAAGGAAACTAATTTGCAGTGGACAATATTGATGTATAAAAATAAAATAAAATTATTGATTTAAAAATTATCAGTCTTATTACTTGTCTACGATATATCATATAATAAATAGTAGAAGTAAATCATTATATTATTTTTGAGAATGAAATTTACACTTTAGAAATGTAAATGATTTCAGATAAAAATATATAGAAAAAATTCTCTACTGTAAAGATTGTATTAAGCAGAGTTCTTGTACCATAAATTAATGATATTCGATTCTTTCCATAAAATATTTATGCTAATCAAATTGTTTGCAATTTCTTCCAAACAAAAAAATCTTTCGAATCAAAATATTTCATTATATAAAATGTACATATTACGAATTTTTGATGTTTAGTAAATACCATGCCAAATAAATGGTGTCATTTTTTCTATTCAATTAGGATTTTTTCCTAAACAATACTATTAGTAAATAATTTTTGAATAAAAAGCTGAATAGTAAAATTATGTTCAATTTCTCAATTTTAAATAAATTTGTGTATTTCCACATATAATTTTGCTTAAAGTAAATAAATCGAAATTCAAATATTATATAAGAAACGTATTTACTACGAAAGGTTGTCATGATAGGAATTATCAAAACGTTATCAGCCACGTTCGTTTTCAATGAAATGAAATTTTTTCATATCAAACCAAATAAATGGTATTGTCCTCATATCAGCTAAATTAGTCAATAATCAAATCCTGAGTAAAAATACAATACAGTTTGAGGTAAAGGCTGTTTGTGGTGTGTGTGTGTGTCTATTATTAGTAATTTAGAATTTCGGAAATTTCTTTTGACAAGGCAATGCTGATTCTTGCCGACGAATCGAACGAAAATAACGCACGCAAAGCCTACAATAAACTTTGTAACAGCGGCAATAACCAACAGCTGAAGTCTACGGTCTGTTGTGTCTATCAGCAAAGCCAATCTAAGGCAATAACAATAACCATAAAGCAAACTAGCTGCCTCTTGATATTCATTCATCCGTCAGGGTATCATTCTGGAACGAAATAACGAAAGCCTAATATTCCAACAATGTCGAGTGAAAATAAAAATAATACTAGATTCTCATACCTCTCAAAATAGATTTAATATAAGTAAATAATATTTTTGTGTTTATGTGTAACCATATATATACACATATATACGCAAGAGTGTATACTGAAATAATCACATAGCCGCTTAAAGGATTATTCCTTAGTAAACTGTACTAAGGGATTGGAATTTGGTGAAAATATCGGAGCCACGAATAGTAGTCGATAATAAAAAAAAATGCAATGCAGCATCCCCTGGAAAGAGACAGCCACTTGTGAAACTAATATGGCTCTTATTCTTCGACTGGTTTATTCCAAGCTTTTATATTTCCAATGTATTGGTTCGATAAGTTTCGGATACCGAAAGCCAAATGTTAGGGTAGAAAAAAGGGGAGTTCGGAAGCCAATTTTTGTCGTATACGCATCAATTGGTATCAGATCGATTTCACACCTAATTCTCAGTTTTCTTTTGCTCTTTTGAGTTTGTTCGTACAAGTACATTCTAAATATTGTTTTTTTTTTTTGCTTTTATAAATATATTTATACATGTCTTTTTGGTAGTCTTATTCGTTTGCAAACTTTTAGTTACATTTTGAGCTCCTCAAGCTCATTCTTGACTATCAATTTTCCATTACCTACTATGCTTCCAATTGCATATACACGTACTATAGTATTATTTCTAAGCTAAGCATGCAATCAATTGAAATGAATAATGAAATTTGGCTAAAATCTTTTTCGAAATCTAAGAAATTTATTAAAAAGAATTTAGAGATTTTCAAACAATAAGGTTATTTCCTGCATTATATTTATATTGAAAGTCAATAAATATACTCGTATTTCTAAAAGAAAATCAAAAATATCTTAATAACGGAACAAATACAAAATACTATTTATAATATTTAGGATTACGCACAAAGATCGTAATAAAATTTCAATATATTAAATATCCAGGTGCGAGAATTTGAAGTAATATGACCAGTTTGTCTATACTGAAAAAACTTCAAAAGAAATGTTGACAGGTCAAAGTCAACAATATTATTAACAACAATCTGGGAATAAAATAAATTCATTGAATCAGTATTGCCTTTTTTAAATAATACCATTTGTAATAATGTAAATTCTATAGTAAATTAATCATTTTTTTTAAACTCCAATGCAAGTTAGTAAAATAATTTCAAATTAAAATATGAAATCAAATGCCAACAAGTGCACTTTTTCAGAATTTTTTCAAAAGTGCACCCTTTACGCATAGTCATTTATAATTAAAAACTAAAAAAAAAATTTATAGAGCTTTTTTCGCAGATCATATTATGTATCTATGGGTATTAACTATATATTAACTTACATACACGTATGTTATTTCATTAAGGCACAATTTTTGTCGGTAATGTGTCGGTACAGATATAAAAAGTACATAAAAAAATCCGTTCACAATCGGTGTGCAAGTACTTATTACCTATTTCTATATTGTAAACTTTCCCTAAAAGAAAAAAAAACAAACAAAATAAAACAATTTTTTATACTAATGACACAAATATGAACAAGGTCCATTTTTGGTTACTTTTGGGTTTCTCTTATAATTTTCAAATTAAAATACAAAATCAACTCAAAACAACAACAAAACCAAAAATTTTGTAAGTATAATAAAAAAAATGATAGCATTGAATTTTATGTAAAAAGTTTACCGATCCTCGCAGAAAATTTAATTTTATGAAAAGCGTTCTGACCTGAATATAGTCCTTATGGGAAAAGTAATTCTTAACAGCATAGCAGTGTTACCTTATAATTGAACAGTTTTTCAATATTTCATATTACGCGCATAGTTGAAAAGTTATATTTGAAATTTGTTTGTTTCAGCATAATTTTTGGCCTTAACTAAATTTTATCAAAGTAGCCAAAAGAAGCTTAACTATTCCCAGTGCAATTATAAAATATATCGTTTATTGAGTAGTTGAATTAGAAAATTTTGAAAAGTATGCAGTGAATTGATGTCATTAAGTTTAATTATTAATTTGTATTGTCCTATTCTGAATAGTAATCATAAATTCATACTAAATTTTCTGTTAATGGTATTTAAAGTTGTGTATACTATTGCTCTTTGTTATGTAAATTTGTTTTAACAAATTATTTGATTTTGGTTACAGATGTAAACTAGATTATATGCAAAAGAAAACTATACTGACAATGATTAATTGAATATGTTTAAAAATAATTGACTCGCATTTAATTAAGAAAACTTTAAAAATTATTTATCCTCGAAAAGGACTTTAATTTAAATTTTGTGGTCTACTTGAAAATTTTCCTAATTTACTTGATAAAGGAATCGTACCTAAAATTGTCATTTGACATTTGAGTATCTTTTTATGGATTTAATACCTTCTATTTCCGTAATAATTATACAGCTATTTATGCTTAGTAGATATAGAAAGTAAATGAACTTGTAAGTGCTACAATTATCTTACATATATAATAATAATCAATTTAACTCTGTTGAATATCTATTATAAGATTACATAGCAACCATAAAAAAAACATATTTCTTAAAATAAGATAATAGTTTCACTAAATACTAGAGAAATTTATAAAAAGCTTCATGTTATATATTTCCAATATTATATTTTTATATTCACTTTAACATATGTTAACCGTATTTCACTACGAGTATTAGTTGAACTTCTGCGGCTATAAATGGTCTATACGAATAAAATTCAGTTATCTATAAAGTTTTCAAATTTACGGTGTAATTTTTGGTAAACTTTCCAAACTTGGCAATTTGGTATACTATATATGAAAATTTTTGGAGCCTATTGCATAAAATATTTACACGGAAGTATGTACTTTCATATTAGGTCAGTACGTATTAAAAAAATGTTCTTTCATAAAAAATTTCAAATTATGAGTAAATATGCTAATTGGTAGTGAATAGAAATTTTACAAATGCATTAAAACTATTTTATAGTAATTTTTGCTTTCATTTCGTCAATTTAATCTTGCGAATTAATTAGTTCGAAGAAATCTGTTTCATTACAATAATGCACAGATTTAACGGTACTATTGCAGAAATTTTGAAGGTTTTATGAAAATTATATCATTGAAAGTAACATAAGGCAATATTTTTATATTATTATTTCATTATTTTCAACATAATAAAGTTAATGATTTAGAAACCAGTATAATTTTGGAAAATGTTTCTTTTCGAAACTGACTGCATTATTTATTATTAAGATAATCAAATTTATTTCTTAGAGTAATTTTCCATTTTGTCGATATTCATCTAGCTAGGTAAGATACTGAAGTGGCCATAATAACGATGGAATTTTCGAAGCATAAAAGTCTTGTAACTTTTAGACAATCTATTCTATTAAAGTTTTTGTCTTAAATTTGCTTTTTATCTTAAAAAAATCTCTTATAAAGAATATGAATCTTACGAGTAGTATTAGTAGTTTTTGTACGAAATAAAATTCTTGTGCAGCTAGACAGGTCAAGTTGAGTTTCCAAGTTTTCTGTAATCGATAACCTTTTTTTTTGAATTTTTTTTCTATCTCATCTTTTTAAAAGAAGGATTTAATTTTTTTTCAATGAGTCAAAAAGGATTCTTATAAAGTGCAGAGATTCGAAGAGGAACTTTTATGCAAAATTATCGAATTTCTGAAGGAGCTGAATATTATATACAAAACGATAGAAATAACTAGGATTTTAACTATATTACATAAAATGAAATGATATCTTCTCCTTTATTGGCTGAAAATTCACACAAAAAGCAATTTCTTTAAGATGAATAAATTATTATTGTTTTAAATTCTAATTTATTATGCTCAATATTTCATATTCATTGGTGAACTAACTTTAACTTAACGATATCTTCGAAATTCAATCCAGGCAAGACAAAATTATTTTTCTGATATAGAATTTATATTCAACTGCTGGTAGTTTACACATATTTTATATTATTGGAATTATCCATTTTTATAATTTACAATAATTTTTTTTCGTTTATTCAAAATTGATTTATTTAATTTTCTCAATCTTTTTCGAAACTTTTCTATCAATATGCATAAATTTTAATTTACATTCAATTATTCACAAGTTTTCAAAATTAATTTATAATTGTTGTTATATTACTTATCATTAAGGCTTATTTAGATATTATAGTTGTATAAAACATTAAGAATATCTATATTTATAAATATATATATTCGGTAGATGATCCAATAAGTAAAATTACCATGTATAGGACTCTGAATACCCACAAGTGATCGTAGAGAAGATATTGTATCTGCGAAATATAATTGCCTGGTATGCATTTTGATCTAAAGGTTTCATTGGCCGTAAAATAATTAATTTTTTATTTATTCGAATTTTAATCTTTTAATATGATGTCAAGTTATTTCGAAGATCGTGTGATATAATGCCATTAGACTTAACCTTGTTAGGCTATGGAAAATATTGACTTTACGCAACAATCTTGATCATTTAAAAACCAACTTCCGTAAAGTAATGACCGAATTATTGTCAGGACTATGCAAAAAAGTCATCAAAAATTATCTCTAAAGGGTCCTTTTTCAGATTGAAGTCTCGTGGTAGTCATTTAAATATATTACTTTAGTAATAATAAATCATTATAGAAATTCCTTGAGGATGAAAATTTAGCTCACATTCAATTTGTTACTTTAATAATATTACAAATATTATATTTCCCAGAAATTTTAACACAATCTAAATCTGTTTATTAAAAAATATTTTTTTTAATAATATTCTTAAAATGGTTTTCTTGAAATTTAAAATTGTATCGGTACTTGAAAGAAGAAAGTATTTTTAGAATTGCTTAATATAAATTTGAAAATTTTACAAACTTCCGTTCAATTTAACTCTTTCAATTTTACTTTTTACTTCTATATAGTATAAGGTAAATTTTACTTTTTCGTTGTTTACTTATTTATTCTACATTATTTGTAGTGTTGGAAACTTTTTGAAAGTATGTTTGTAAGGTTTCCGGCTGCTTGAATTTCTCTAGACAGCATTTAATTTCCGCCAAACTGATTTTGTTTTCCCATTTTAAAATGGATACAGAGCAAAATATCATAAAAGGATATACTCATCAAAAATAAAATGGTCTCTGAATAGAAGTAGAAAACTAAACTTTAAACGAGAATGAGAAGAATTGGCTTAAGTGTAACGATATAAAAAGTCAATTATAATAGGGGTTGTTTCCAATAAGAGTATATACACATATATTGTAGATACAAAAATACATACCTTAAATAAAGATTTTATTGTCATTAATTAATTAATAAGACGACGCAAACAAAAAATAGAATTGGCAATTCTAGTTCCAAAAAATGTCTTGCCGGACTCGAATCTTTCTAGGTAATTTTTAATGATTTGTTTGCATATTTCGGGCTGTAATTAATTTTTAAATGTGCTAAACTTTAAAAACTAGAAAAGATAGAGTCCTGTAAGGAATCACAATAGCTATGAAATGATAGAATTGTACTTTCTAAATTACGAAATGGATAATCCTTTATTAAAGTAATATTTTCAATCAATTCATGTACTTCATTTTATGTAAATTCTATATTTATATTTATATAAAATCTTCTCTAAAAAGAATCATATTTGCCATTTATAGATGAAATGTAAAGATATTTTAACGAAGCAATAAATATTTTCTTTTGTATATTGAAAACCAATTGAAAACATCTACAAGTATATCTTAAATTGCAGTTCGATAATACAACAATAAAAGCTAAGAATTTTTTGTTAAGAAATACATTTAAGTAAAAGCAATAATGATTAAATCACAGACTTTGAATCGAATTGAAATTTGTTAACAGTATAAAACGATAACAAAAATTAAGGACTTTATTTGAATTGAAATTTTACTTGTAAAATGTAAAAATGCAGATAGACGATTTGAAATGCTTTTGTGTGGATTTGGAAATTGTTAAAGTTAAATTGGACAATTCTAGTGCTAGCATAAAATAAATAAGGTATTTGTATTAGAAATTTTTGGCTTTTATCGTTCTTTTACCATTAATTTCATTGAATACGCAAAAATACCGATAAAGGTAAAGAAAAGAAATTAGCATATATTTTTATGTTAGGCTTAAAAAAAATATTTTCCCACGCATTTAATATGATTGTCGCATTGCCGTTCAAATAGTAAAAAATATGTAATTACTTGTTCAAGATTTTAAGAAATTAAAGCATTTCGAATTGCAGAAAAGTACTTCCTCAATTTCTAATTTCATACTTAATATAAATTCGACGTGATTCGTTAAATGACATAAACAAATGCGAACAATTCATTTTAATGAGTTTTACGTGAATTATATTGAAAAAATACCCAAGTAATAATTATTAGAATAAAAACTATTTTAGTTCTTAGTCGATTTCTAATAGTCATATTGCATGGCTATTATATATTAATAAGACTTGTACTACGATTTAAAACTTCCTGAGCCAATGGTTAATTAGTACTCACTTATTTAATTTACAAAAGGATTTTTAACTGTGATATATAATGTAACGACAACTTCATAAAATAAAAAGCAAATACAAATAACTTTTTACGTAATAAATATTTAAAATATCACAACCATTAAACTGCTGATAAAAAGATTATATAGTTTTCATTTGTTTTAGTGGCAAATTTACCATGATATATTGATAGAATAATATTATTCATAAAAGAATTTAGTTCATAAGATAATAATAAGAAATTAAAAATTATATTTTTAAGTATTCTGACTAATAGTCGCATATTATTTTGATAAATTTAATCTTACACATAGTTCTACAAAAGAATATATAATTCTGAATACAAACATTGAAGTTATATCTCAATAAATAGAATGTTTATTTTTTATAACAGATACGTGGGCTACTATATATATTTCTGGCCTAATAATGAAAATGCGAATATTTATCAACGAAAAAGGTTTTATTGTTTTTCAAAATATTCTCCATCAAGATTTATACACTTTTGCATGCGCTCAAACCAATTTTCGAAGCACTTTTTCCACTCCGATTGAGACACCTCCAAAACATGGTTTTTGAATGCTTCAACAGCATCTTCTGGCGACGAAAATCGTTGACCACGCATTTTTTTCTTGATGTCTGGGAATAAAAAGAAGTCATTGGGTGCCAAGTCAGGGCTGTACGGAGGATGACCCATCAATTCGACGTTTTGTCCGGTCAAAAAGGCGCTGGTTTGAGCCGATGTGTGAGAGCTCGCATTGTCATGGTGCACAATGATTCGACTTCTCTTGTTCGTTTTTCGAATTTCTCCGAAGACTTCAGGCAAACAAATGGTGGTGTACCACTCAGAATTGACCGTCCTACGTTGCACAAGCGGAACAGTCGCCACATGACCAGTTTTGCCAAAGAAACAAGCGACCATTTGCTTCGAAGTGCTTCTTCCACGAACAACTTTCGTTGGATTTGACTCGTCTTGGAAGACCCACACGGTCGATTGCTGTTTTGTTTCGGGCTCATACGCATAGATCCATGATTCGTCACCTGTGACGATCTTATAAACGTCTTTTGAAGCACCGCGATCGTATTTTTTCAGCATTTCTTTACACCAATCCACACGAGCCTTTTTTTGAGCGATTGTCAAATTGTGCGGGATCCAACGAGAACAAACCTTTTTTACGGCCAGGTGTTCATGCAATATCGAATGTATGCTGGTGGGAGAAATGCCTAGGCATGCCTCTATCTCACGGTATGTCACATGACGGTCTTGCATTATCAGTTCACGTACGGCATCGATGTTTTCTGGAACAACGGCTGTTTTTGGACGACCTTCACGGAATTCGTCTTTGAGCGAGCGTCGGCCACGATTGAATTCGTTGTACCAGTTTTTCACAGTGCTATAGGATGGTGCTTCATAGCCATACAAAGATTTAAGTTCATCGATGCACTCTTGTCGTGATAATCCACGTCGAAAGTTGTGAAAAATGATCGCACGAAAATGTTCACGAGTTAATTCCATTTTTTTGCCAAATTGATTTTTTCAAGTCACTGTAAACAACACAAATGATAGTCGTACGTCAAAACGTTCTGAGTACGTTTATGCTAAAAAATGTCAAACTTTCCAATGGAAATGTCAGATCGCACCTGGCAACACTTAGTGTTGCCTAGGCCAGAAATATATATAGTAGCCTACGTAGCATATATGTTAAATAATTTGTCTGAAATCAATATAACAGTTATGGAGCATTTATTTTTTGAAGGATAATAAACCTTAAGCTCAGAATCATTATCTTTAATTATTTAGGTAACCTACTATATCAGTTAGATCGTATTATTAATTTTATAAATTTTATACATATAACTATTAATTCACTTAATTCAAATAAATTCGAACTTTGAGTGCAAGTTTGAAGCTTATAAATAATATAATATTTACTATTTATACAAATTGCGTTATATAAATATTAGAAATACTTAAAATATGTCTGAGATAGTAGAAGTAAAAGAAGGAAGGTAAAAAAAAAAGAATTTAATCAAAGTAAAGCTCTGGAGGAGTATGGCTGAATAGTAAGAGGAGATGTTTTTTCCCATTTTTTCTTTGTATACAATAGGAAGCTGAAAGTGCTGGAGTTTAACTCACATTGGTCATATGTGTACTTATACATATTATATTTCTTCAAAAAACCGCAGTCAGGGATTACTTCGTGGGGCAGCGATTGATCGAAATCAACACTCTGATAAATTATCACTACTTCCTCCATTCAAGGTCATAAAGTCCCTTCCTTTCCGCATTTAATTGGGTGCATTAAAAGAAACACGTGCTCCGCGCTACTCCATGACTTAACATATTATATATATATATAATATAAGTTGGAAATTTATTCATAATCAGTCAATAAATTTACATAATAAGTTAAATATTCAAAAATAAATCAAATATTCCAATTTCATATCAAAGAAATATAAGAACTGCATGAGGATGTGTAAATATTATACCCACTCATATATGTATTCATAAATATCAATATAGGACATTACTCGATATATTCCAGTGCTTACAAATTACTCAATCATTCTTCCAGTTTTATTAAAACTGACCAAATACTATATTGTCTTTTAAAAGAATGATTTGATTGTGGTTTTATCGACCATTAGTTCTCACAAGTTGTAATTTAGAATTCAAGGTATTAAAATTGTTGTATAAACTTTGTTTAAATTAGAATATATAATAGTTTCTATTGTTGTAAAAAGGAAGATAAGATAACTTTAGAAGTAATGGGAAGCATTGATTTTTACACATGCACAAAGTCACTATACCCACAAGCCCGCAACCGCTATTTATACCGGCAACACTTTCAATTACGATTATCAACACCTGTAAATGATTGCAATCACTTTTCATGCAAACTAAGCGAATGTACGGCTATTATCACCTGACAGAACCAACTCCAACCCCTAATGGTGGGAGTAATGGTTCTGACAGTGATTTAGCAAGTATTGGCAAGATTTACTATATTGGTGATAGTGCACCTTGCCGATATTTTGGTTAACTCTACCGATTTTTCACAAGAAAAGCCATGACTATAATGGTAAGTACACTTTTAAGAAAAAATTATGCACTGACATGGCTTAATGAACTTGAAGAACATGATTTATTATAACGAATTAATGCTCGTTGTGAACTTTTGCTATGTTGAACGAACAATTTTATAAAATAATAAACTTTAATATAAAACAAATTTGATAACAATTATATATTTAAATAAGAATATTTGTGTGAAAAGTTTCAAATTTGCATATTACAAGTAATTATTTAATGTTAAAATAATTAATTTTTATTCTACTTATAAAATAAACGTTGCCTTTGAATTTGATAATTAACTTACATAGTAAGTTTTTAAAAAAAATATATTAATTCTGATTTTAAGTGTAGATGTGCATAAGTAATATTTGTTAGCAGAAAATATAAATGTATATATTGGGATTATAAATGAAAAGCCGCCGTTTTTCTTCACAAAATTTGAGGTTTTATTGTGGCAAAATGCTCAGATATTCATGCTTCAAAGTATTGTCTATCGCTAGCCACAAGCTTTTCCCATCTTTCTGGGAGCATACGGATTCCATGTCGAAAAAACTTCTCGCCTTTTGAGGTGGTCCACGAATTTACTCAATTTTTGGTTTTTTCGTAAGATCGGAAGTGCTGCTCAGCCAGGCCATGCGTCATCGATCGGAAGAGGTAGTAGTTGGAATTGGTGATGTTTGCAGAATACGGCGGTTGGAGTAGGACGTCCCATTTCAATATTTCCACGTAGGTTTTAACCATTGCCCTTACGATATTCTTCGCTTTGGATAATCGTAATGGATTCACTTTTCATTGTCAGTCACAAAACGATGCAGAAACCTCTTTTGTACCATTGTAGCAGGTGTTCGTACGTGAAAAAACGTAGTTCGACGTCAATCGGCGTTAACTCGTATGCCACCCAACTTCCATGCTTTTGGATTATTCTCAAGGCTTTCAAAAGATAGGAAATAGCTTGTTGAGTCACGCCCAATAAATCTGTAAGTTCATGATCCGTTTGACATGGATCTTCATCCAGTAATAGTCCAATTCTGCGTCTTCAAACTTTCGGGACGCTTTTGTCTTCTACGTCGAAATCAGCGTTGGAACCGCTACCCTCACCATAAGTTTCTAAAATTATTCGAGCGCCACAGCCAAAGATTGTTTCGAATTGAAGGCAAAAACAAAACCCCGCAAATAAAAAATTGCAAATGAAATGGTGAGGAGTTGTTGACAGTTTCCGATTTGACATTTGTGGTCCGATATTTTAGACGAGCATTTATTGCTGGCGCCATCTATTAGCAAACAGCAGTTTCCCAATTTTATACTCAATATATATTTAGTATACATACACATATACTGAACGAATGATACAAACAACTACTCCGACTTCAAGACAATAGGTTGACACTGGTATTAAATAGTAAATTATTACTATACAAGAAGGTACTGAAACTGATATGGACATACGGACTCGAACTTTGGGGTGTGACTAAACATTCCAATTCTAATCGAATTCAAACCTTACAATCCCGAATTCTTCGAAAAATTGTCAATGCTTCTTTTTATAAAAAATTTCACTCGTGTCTATTCTAATATCCTAATCCTTTAGCAAGAGAACTGGGTACTCCCATATTTCCATTATATACCCATCAGTATTTAAAACGGCGATAGCCGCGATATTAATTAAATATTTGGTTAATATTTTGCTTTAAAAAAATACCTGCTTGTTGCAATTGAATGTGATTGATTGAAATTAATTAAACATTTGGTTAGTTTTTTTTATTCAAATACTTTTTTAATAAAATTTTGAAGTTCATTTCTGGTTGAGTGGGTTTGTGAATAAGCAAAATTGTCGCATTTGGTCTGATGAACAACAACAGCCAAAACAAAAACTGCCATTGCACCCAGAAAAATTCAATGTTTGGATCGGTTTATTATCGGTCAGTAACGTTACCGTCAATAGCACCTACTATCGCTGGATGATTTCGAACTTTTTTTTTGTCCAAAATGCAAGAACTACATCTGATAGATATGTGGTTTCAACAAGACGGCACTATCTCGTCATATTGAGAGATGAGTTCGGCGAGCAATTTATCTCACATTTCGAACTGGTGAGTTAGGCGCCTAGATCGTGCAATTTGACGCCTCTAGATTATTTTTAATGGAGCTATTAGATACCAGTGGCGGTGCTCGAAAAATGTCTCAAAATTGGACCTCTCGCATGGATCACTTAAAACGTAGTCGTGGCCAACATTTACATGAAATATTCTTTAAAAAGTAAATGGAAAACATTAATTTGTCGATTAAAATGAAAATTGATTTAATAACACTTTTGTAATTTTTCTGTGATTCTGTGATTTTTTGGTCCAGCGCAGCATTCCAATTTTCACCGTACACAATTCCTTCCTTCGGTCTAAAATCGTTTGTGAATTTATTGAAAATCTCTTTTTTACAGTAGAAATTGATTTATTCATAAAATAGAAATGCATGCTTTCGTCTTTAAATATTCAAGTAATGTTTTAACCAATAAATAATATGCACAAATGTGATTATAAGTAGTCAAATATCTATCTATTATATAAAAAAGTTTTTCATTTTGTAAGATTTTATTATGATGTATGTATGAGTTTTTTTTGTTTCAATATGTATGTTTTTTTGAAGTCATGCAAGAGCGTAAGCGTATTTGAGTGAAGAGGAGATGAAAGAGCGTAAGCGTATTCAAAAGAATACTGCGATGATGTTAGGATTGTATGGAGCGAGAAAAAAAGTAGAATATTTGGACATAGGGGGCCATGAAAAAGAATGAGAACATTGTCACGCTCTTACTTTTGAGAATGAAATTAAATTTTTTTTAATTTTACATAAAAATAAAATTATGTAAAATTTAAAAAAATAACAATAATGATGTTTTACCTCTATTAAGTAGAATATTTGACATAAGGGCCCCCCGGATCGTAGGTGGGTGGTGTTGGTGAGCGGAGCGAGCAGGGGCAGAGCCCCCTAGTTTTATATATAAAAATTGCATATAGACACAGACAAAAATCTTTTTATAATTTTACGAACGATTTCTTTCCTCGATTTAATAAACAACTAAAACTATGCAAAAGTAACAAACAGGGGTTATTGTAAATAATGAGAATACGACTGTTTATAACGAGGCGCACCTAAATCACAAATATAATACATGAGACTTTAAAGTTGCGATGAATAAGGCTATTACGAACCGAAAGGGGAACATTGAAAATTTTATGGTATTTATGATAGAAGGGATTAGGTTTGATGCAAAACTGGAAAGCTAGGTAGAAAGCCAAAGTTTTAGTCCGAAGGTTCATTATCCGTTTCAGGAGGACGTTGTATGAAAGTATTTTGCGGTCTATTATATAGCGTATGTTTTTTATTTTTTATAAATCACTTGCACGAAAGGAATTATGAATATCCTTATAATATTATAGTATTATAATATTATATCCTTATAAGCAGAGCATTCCACATTCTGATGAAACGGTCAAAAAGTATTTCTTTATCTTGAAGTACGACGGAAATGGGGATTCAATGTAAACTGATGTGCATTCTTGGCGAAATGGATATTACGGTGAAATTATTGTAGGGGCGCAATGGAAATTATCCAATTCACTGGAACACTGTTTATGGAAAATGTGATAAAATAAGGAAAGACAGGAGACATTACATCGGTGTTCCAATGTGTCTAATGACTCCGTAATATATTTCTCACTTAAATTTGAATCCCATCTAGTAAGTGCAATGACGTTTTAGAAGCGCCTGCCCATACATGGGAATTATATTCCAGCTTGGCGCGAATATATGACTTGTATATATTGGCTCGATCAGATTGAGTGAACAATTTATTCCATCTGTTAAGGAAACCTGAAGATTTTGAAGCGTTTTTGGTAATATTAAATATGGGGTCATTTCAACAGAGGTTGTCTTTAACACACATACTAAGAATGAAAACGAGTAAGAAAAACTGAGAGTACTTTCAAATAGTAGATTGGATTAGAAGTAACAGATAATAGGTCATTTATGAAAATTAGAAAAAAGAAGTCGTAGATAGAACTGAACCGTGGGCAACACCAACTATAATTTGGTAGACTGCAGACTTGAAGCCATCCAAAACAACTTCCAATCCATTTGAGGACACAATCGTCGATACCATATGCACGCATTTCGAACAAAAGAGCCTGATGCCAAACTCAATCAAATGCCTTCCATCACTCGATTCGGTTAAAATAAAAATGAATTCTGGAAAGACAAATGTAGTTGAGAACATTTTTACTTGTTTCTTAATATTTTAATTCTATAAATTCTATCATATTTCGTAAAATTTAAAAAAAAATGGAAAATACCTAAAATCGAAAAGATTACATAAAGTTTTGTTAATAATATGATGAGCTTTAAGAGTAAATGTTGTGGAATAAAATTGCATAATCGAGATTAGTCCTATAAATTTTCGCTATATAATAACTTTAACCCCAATATAAAAATAAGGTATGAGAACTCGTTATATAAGCTGCAGAGTAAAACAAAATGAAACATATTGCTTCATTGTATGTCAGTATTAAATTTTGTTGTTTCGCCTAGGGGTGAATGTGGCACGTAAGAAATTTAGAACTTTCCTTTTCATGAAAAGAGTGAACAATTTTTGCTGTAAGGAATCTAACGGAAGATGAAAAAAATGAAAACGTTCAAGTATTAGATTTTTCGGCTTTCACAACGAAAACGACGACACATACACGAAATCATGAATCAACTTTTACGCACAATCACCCGAGGGTCCTTAGAGACTTTTATAGGAACATTTTTATTTTTCATTTCATTTATTTCTTCTTATTTAATTTCTTTTCAACATTTCATTTTCTAAAGTTCTGATATACCCTCCCTAATATTATTTTCTCTCTTTTTCTGAACACTGTTGGAATAAGTACTCTCATTCGTAAACTTATTACTTCAATATTAAACGCCTACAGCTATTACTTGTCTACCAAATTCGCCTCAACTTATATCAACAACGTTTACATTGAATTTTTCCTTATTCAGTTTAATAATATTTAATAAAAGAAAGGACAAGACTATCGAAATCATTGCGAATTCAAGGAAAAATCATATCAAGTAACAAGAATTATGCTGAATGCTATACGCAGATAAGAAAACTGATGGGAAAAATCAAAGATGGAACAAATTAAATCTAAACGATCGGTTAGCATTGTAAGCCTAATAATGCGTTCAAACAGATGAAACGAACGAGAACGAAGGTTTTCTAGATATAATTTTAATCAAAAACCATCTTAATAAATATTGTATAATATACGCAACAGAAAATCATATTTTAGAATCGAGTTAGTAAATTGTTGTTACCGTCAAAGACATCCACTTTAATTTCTTTTCGAAGTTTATAGTAATGGACACAATTCTAAAACTTTATCCGTGGTTATATTATCCGAAGTAACTTCTACTCGTAATTATACATACTCGTATTTGCAAATGCTGATGCTCATCATAATTTTCGACTAATCGGAAATAATGAGTTAGTACTAATTTCAGAGGATTTTATTTAATAGCATTTGATAGAGGAACAAGAAATTGAATTATGGATGGATTCATTATGTTGATTGATAATTTGTTTGATGTTCACACATTTTATATTTTCTTTCGATATTGATTTTGCTAATACCTTTTTCAATAATGTCTTAAAGAAATTTTCATTTTTAAACTATAAAATTTTGAATTCATAAATGTCTTATTTTGTTTTTACATACCTAAATGACTCTAATACGATTTTCATAGTTACGATTTTCAAATTTTCAAATTAAAAAACGAGTTGAGGCAGAGAGGTAATAAGACTGGTGGCATTCCCATTCACAGAGATTGTAGGTTTATCCCTTCTAGACGTGTAGTATAAGTTTGAACCTAATTTAGTATATACGCGATCCTATAGAGTTTGATAAATGGAGTTGTGTTTTTGTAATGCGTAAGCAAGTTTGAACTTACGAAAAGTTACAACTAGCGTATAGGAAAAATTTCTGAACACGAGCAAGGGTTTTCGGTGGCCTTAAAAAAAATAAAGTTTTTTTGGTGGGTTGAGAAGCAGTGGAATATGACCTCGCTCAGACAGATTTTCAACATCGAAAACTGATGAAAAAGTGGAATGAGTGAAGGAAATGCTCTTGTGAGGTTAGAATTTCTTGAAAGACGCAGAAAGAGGGTTACTATGACAACGCCTCTGTCCCACGGCAGAGGTTGTTTTTCCAACAAAATCTCCTTAATCTGCATTAAGGAGTTTTTGTTGGAAAAAATATATTCCTATGATTCCCCATGCCCCTAAGTCACCTAATCGAATAACGCGAAACCTTTTTTTTGATTTCACAATATCAAAAACCACTAGAAAGGGCCATCATATTGATACTGTCGATAACATCCAAATGACTGTAACTGCTAAGAAGAGCTCAAAGAACGCCTCCAACGATGTATTGATTTTCTGCCATACCTCATATATACGAGTACATAATTATTTTTCATCTCATAACAAAATCGGTTAAAAATTCAATAGAAATTGTTTATCTTTAACATAATGTGTTATTGTAATATTACGTATTTTTCCGCATACAAACTTAATATCTTGAAAAAAAAAAATATTCAAAGAAACTAAGTTCATATGCTATATAAAAAAATTTAAAGTAATCTTAGAATAAAATTAGAAAAAAGCAAATGTACAAAAGCATATTACAAAATTATGCTTTTCGTATTAAATTATATAATGTCCGATATTCATCTTTGATTACAATTGGAAAATAATATTTAATAATCGTTGATAATCTCGCTTGACGTTTTTTGTTGGATTTCTTACAGGTTTGAAGTTGCGTGCAAAAATTAAATACCACCCACAATTTAGTATTTCGACATCAATCTATTAGGTATAACTTTCATGTATGAAATAATTCGGCAGTATTAAAAGTAAAGCATTGCAATGGAAAGGTGGCCGCACGTATATAAACGCAAATTTTTCGATAAAAATTTATTATTTTCCATTGAAAATATTTTCATGAAAATAATTTTTAGAAAATTCGATATTTTGTGAGAAGAAGTAAGAAAATTGGTGACGCTTTAATGATGTCAAGTAAAGGGCATACTCGAATTTTACGCCTAAGGACTGCTATACATGCAAGTCATTATCCGCCAAATAAGGTATTTATAAACAATTTTATAATAACCGACAATAAATGCAAAGATATAATCTAAGCTAATTAATCAATTATTTAATCACAGTAAAATATTTATTAATTCTTTTTTTTTCGTAAATTTAAATGTTATCTACAAACCACATACAATTTGTAATAAGCAGATTTTTTCAGGGCAGATACAAGGACATGAAGACATGTAGGGGAAAATACCTATCTATGTCTCCTCAAGAACGAGATAATTTATTTTATAAGTTCAAAAAATCGCGAGGCCATTGCCGTTTCAAACGTCGATGGGTGTATAATGGAAGATTGGGAGTGAATAGTTCTTTTAGAAAAGGATTAGGATGGTAGAACAGACACGAGTGGAATTTTTTATAACGGGAGATACACAGATCATGAACAAATGGAACATTTAGATCACGGTGGATAACAGTATTTTGTACATAAAAGGGAGTATTGGAAATTTTTCGAAGGATTCGGGATTGTAGGGTTTGGATTCGATTCGAATTGGAATGTTTGCAATTACAGTTCGAGTCCCTATGTCCATATCAGTTTCAGACCGTATTCTATAGTAATAGTTTGCTTTTTACTTGTAAGTTTTGATCTACTTTCTAGGAGTTTGTTAAGTTCACTTCGTTTAGTTTTCGTGTGAGGGTTTAAGGTTATGCGTTTGTCGAATATGAGTTCAAGAAAAGGTACTCTCGTTTTTTGTGGAATATTTACTGCCATTTAGGGTTATATCAGGGATCTGTTTTCGGCACTTCCGCCTTTTGAACCAGGTTTCTAACGACTGGATGTAGTTCTGTAGGATATTGATGGCTGCCGAAAGATTTTTGTGCTGTATATGGATGGGTGTATCGTCAGCATATGTTTCCGTAAGGATGTCATTGTAAGAAAGAATATCGTGGGTATTAATATTATAAAGGATTGGATCTAGGATACTTCCCTGATTAACACCGGCGAAAATAGAGCACACTATGTATTCGACAACGCGATGACACTGCTGGATAATGGGATGCTCAGCCCTAAAATGGGAAGGAGGCATATAGATGAGGTAGAAAGCTTTTTGGTTTAGAGGTTTTTGGAATCATTTTTCTGATGGAAAGCGTCGAAAGTGAAGGAAAAAATGATGTGCATATGATTTAAGGCATAAGCACATCATACTACCTATGACTTGAGAGTGAAAAACTGATTCGGTGGACTTATGGGCTACTGTGTTTATATTGTTCGGTATATTTTTTCGGCATGGTGAATGTCTTCAATGTCTTCGTCGGCTTTCTTTTATTTAAGTATTCGTCTGGTAGTTATCCAGAGTGACTTATTAGTTGTCAGTAATTCAGTGTATTTAGTAAATTTTTCGCTGGTGTAGTTGGTTCAGTTTTTTCTTCTCGCTAAATTTCTCGCTATCAATCTACGATTTTTTTTGTGGCATATTATAGTTATGTGCTCATAACTTAAATAGTTGGTTTGTTGTGCATTATATGAGTGTTAGTGATTGAGTTTTGTATGCAAAAGGTTGATTTGTTTACGGCATCGTCTAGTTATTGGCTGCGTTGTAAATAAATCGCTTGGTCCAAGTTCTATCTAAAAATGTTCCAATCAACTTTATAAGTATAGCAGGAAAGAATTTTAGGGAAGGAGATGTATCTATACGAACCGGGAAAATTTTCCCTGAAAGGAGATAATGTTATACGAACCGGGGAAATTTTCTAGGACTGGTAGACCAATATTTCGAAGAGGAAGGAGCAAGGACTGCTAAAGTGATATAAAAGAGCACTTCTTGGAGAGTCTTTCGTTGGGGATTCGAAACACAACAGCTTCATTTGGGGTGCTTGGAATTATAATATCCTCTAGCGATAAAGGATCTTACAATTTATTTAAAAAAAGACTCAAATTCTATGGTAGTTAATTTTATATTAAATATAAACGATGTACATTGTTTAGGTGATATTTTCGAGTAGGTGATTTATCAGAGTCTTCAGTTTCTTCAACCAACTAATATTGAAATCTTACATCTATTATGACTTTTTGATGGATAAGATTTTAAATATAAGTCCGTAAGCTTAAAAGAAGAAGTATTTTAATTTTGCACAGGCATATTATCTATAAATTCTCTGTTTAGGAGAAATCAACCATGTCATGAGTATGTTGAGATTTATGAAATGATTTGACTGATGAAAAGGGGTAATTTTTGGATATACAAGGATATGATTAAGGGTTTTTTAAAGTTTTTTTAAAACAAAACAAATTGACAGATTTGCTCATTTTTTTGATTTTTAATTCATAAGTTATGAAAATTAAGTTTTTTGTTGCAAATTATCTAATAATAATCGAAATATTTTTTAAGGTGTCCTTATTCAAAATAGTTGAATTACCTATTCGAAATAGCTGAATTACCTATTAAAATTGATTTATATACATACGATTATCCATCAACAGTTTTTCATTATTTTTAGATATTATATAAGATAATTAAATATCTAAAAGATATATTTTCTTTTGCAGGTAATATTCATATTTTCAATACTACAATATAATAGAAATAATGAAATTTCTTCTTTTGTTTTTGGATCACTTTAAGTTATACATTAATTAACATTTAATTTAAGTGTATAATTATTGAAATAATATAATAGTTCTATTTGAATCATTTTTCATGCATTATACCTGATATTTATATTATAATTTATAAGCGTATAATATCTTCAAAGATTTAATATGATAAATTTAATAAAATATTTAACTATACGAAGTTTTTTAAATAATTATACAAGAAATATTATTGTTGAATGCATAATCATAGATATGAAATTGTGTACATCTGCCTTAGTATTTGTAAAAATAAGAATAAAGTAACAAAATATCCTTAAAACTCTGAAGTTCTGTAAAATAAATAATATATTGTTTTTTTGTGTATTGCTTTATTAAATGTAATTTTAATTGTTCATTGAATTTATAAATGCGGTGTGAACTCATTAAAACTTTATTGAATTTTCATTAATACAAATATTGAAAAATTTTCATTAATACAAATATTGAAACATTTTAATATGTATTTCACATAGAATTAATATTATTTTATTGAGTTGAAAATATTACCGATCACATATTCACATATGTGTATATGCAATTGAAAATTTATATCAATTATTTCAATAGGTAGTTGGCAAATTTATCAATATCGCATTATTTTATTATATTTAAACTTTACATTTATATTTTCAATAATTATTTGAATAAGGTTTATATAAAAGAAATACATTTTAAATTTAATATATATTTAAAATTTTTTTTAGCACACCTACGAGTACTAAGAACAATCTAAGCTTGCTGATACTAAACATATTTTTTTTATTTGAGCTATCATTGTTAACAATATAATCAAAAATTTAGCAGAAAAAAATAAAAAATGTTTTTTTATTTATATATCAAAGATGATATCTAATTAATTACGTTCCGATGTTTTGAATTGTAATCCGACAATATTAAATTTTTCAATGAGAAAACAACTTTTTAATGAGTTTGAAAACATTATTCAGTATTTTAAGACCATGTTAAGTAAACATCTAAAGATTTCATGCCTTAATTGATCATTTAAAAATTGTCAATAATTTTAGAATATTCAAAATCGATATTATATTTATCAAATTAAAAATAATTAAACCAAATTACAAATGGAAACTCGATATTTATTGCTTTTTGATCTAAATTTATGTTAAAGTTGGTGCATTCATGCTAAATTCGACAATACGGAAATAATATGTTATTATAACTGGCCATAAAGTTTCATGTCACACATGTTATCTAACATGAGTATCAAACAGTAATCTTTATAAATCACTTACAACTAGGTAGCATACGCGCACCATATCCTTTATACAAGTATCGTTTTGTGTACTATTCTAAAAAGTTGTAGGTGCGCTGGCATGTTATTTTGTGTTATGGTACTTTGTTTAAAGTGGTTTCGCGATAACATTATTAACCCCATTTTAATAGCATTACGTAAATTGTAAGGACATGCTGAGCTATATTAAATATGCTTATTCGTAGAACTATTAGAAATACAGAATCATAAATGCAAAAAAAAATGAGCTAAATCGAAACTGAAAAAGTGGAAAACTTAATGAACAGATTTATAATTATAATTCGTTTTGCATTTATATAGGCGGTCAAGTACTTTTACCATTGCAAAAATTGCTTTTATGCTCATACAAATATTTTCTTCTAACAACAAATTTTGTTTCAAATATTATTGGATACAACATCTTGATCCATTGCTTGATTCTATGCTGTATGTCGTTTAAGAAAACATTAAAATTAATTTTATTTTTTTTATAATATTGTATCATAAATTTTGATTTGACATTATTCTAACAAGATCTGTATATCTCAAAATGCATTTTTATTAGCAAGCCAACAAATGAAAGGATTATATTTTCTTACATTTTAAAGTCGAAGACAAGAAAAAACCTAAATTATAAATCACTTACTGTATTTCCTAACTATGTAGCCGCGTCATGATTTTTCAAGTTTACAAATAAAAGTTCTTAAAGGTAGTGTAACTAATTAAATTTAATTTGATTTTTCTTATTTCAATTGTGAAAATTCCAATTTCTTTGGAATTTCTTTGATGTGAACTAGTCGAATGTTTAACACGAACTCTATCGGGGTCACCAATATAATGGTTGGCTCTATCGCATTGCCAACAAAGGTTATTTTAATTTAAGAAAACAAATAAATAATTATTATTTTTATTTTGTTTATTTACAATTCTTTTTTTAATCATATTTCTATTTTATGTTTTATTAACAGTTTTATTTAAAAAATCTTTATTTTAATTAATATCATAAAAAAACTATACTAACTTATTGTACAAAATAGAAATCAAATAAATAAACTTGCATTTTTGATCATATTGCATCGTCTCTTGAGAGGAAAGAGTATTGCTCAGAAGTATTTTAGATATCTCCCAAGCTTTTGATAGTGTGTGTCATTCTGGACTCGTCTGGAAAGTCAAGAGCTTTCTTCCTTCAACATACTACGAGGGTCGTTCAATAAGTCCTTGGAAAAAGATGGAAAAAAACTGATTTTTAAAAAAAAAAATTTATTTTTTAACATAATCTTTTTTAGCTCTATACACTTTTCCAACCGTTTTTCCAAAATTTTTATCCCGTCCAAAAAATAGGATTTCGGAAGTTCTGCAAAATACTCATCCGTTTGAGCAATGACCTCCTCGTTGGAAGTGAACCGTTGTCCGCCAAGCCATTTCTTCAGATTGGGGAAAAGAAAATAGTCACTCGGGGCTAAATCTAGTGAATAAGCGGGATGCTGCAACAATTCCATTCTCAATTCCACAATTTTGGCCATGGAAACAGCGCAGGTGTGCACACGCGCATTGTCCTGATGCAAGAGGATTTTTTTCTTCTTCAGATGGGGGCGTTTTTCTTTGATTTCCTCGCTCAACCGTTGCAATAACGACGCGTAATACGCTCCTGTTATTGTTTTTCCTTTTTCCAAGTAGTCGATAAAAATGATGCCCTGCGAATCCCAAAAGACCGTGGCCATCACCTTGCCGGCCGATGGCACAGTTTTTGCCTTCTTCGGAGCCCGTTCACCCTTGAAAATCCACTGTGATTGTCTCTTCGTTTCTGGAGTGTAATAGT
The DNA here is from genome assembly GCA_958298945.1 of Atherix ibis. Taxonomy (NCBI): domain Eukaryota; kingdom Metazoa; phylum Arthropoda; class Insecta; order Diptera; family Athericidae; genus Atherix; species Atherix ibis. The sequence continues at coordinate 5,188,772 of OY282606.1, forward strand.
GTATCCAGGTTTCGTCCACAGTACATATCGACGAAGGAATTCGGCAGGATTGCGATGAAAGAGTGCCAACATAGCCTCAGAGTCCACTACACGATTGCGCTTATTCTCCTCTGAGAGCAAACGCGGCACCCATCTTGCCGAAATTTTTTTCACAGACAATTTTTCATGCAAAATTGAAGCGACTGTACCTTGTGATATGCCCGTGGCCTCAACTAATTCGCGCACTTTAATTCGCCGATCATTCAAAATCAGATCGTGGATTTTGTCGATGATTTCAGGAGTAGACACCTCAACTGGGCGTCCTGAACGATGTTCATCTTTTGTGGATGAACGGCCACGTTTAAATTCATTCACCCAATTGTAAACTGTCGCAAACACAGGTGCAGATGTGCCATGAGCTGCATCCAACTCGGCTTTGATTTCTTTCGGGCTTAAGCCTTTCAAATGGAGATGTTTGATGACAGCCCTAAACTCGCTTTTTTCCATTGTTATGCACAAATAAATGTCGTTAACTTTAATCGACGATAGAAATTGACCTACGCTATGGATCGAGCTGAAATTTTGACAACTTTCCTGTCAATAATGCTACTTACAAAAAATTTTTACCGACACTACGAGCGCAATTCCTCGGATTTTCTAAGGACTTATTGAACGACCCTCGTACCTTATCATAAATTCATATCTCTCAGAATCGTCAGAAATATATCCTATTCTAGTCGGAGTCCCACAAGGTAGTATCCTTGGTCCCATTTTATATAAGATTTATACCCGTGACATCCCATCTGATCCTTATACTATCATTGCTACTTATGCAGATGATACACGCCATACTTGCTATCCATACAAATACTGATATACTCGTAGCTTCCAACAATTTACAATTCCATATCCACAACCTTCAATCCTGGCTTAAGAGATAGAGAATAAGGGTAAATGAGCAGAAGAGTGCTCACTTGTCAAAAAAACCTACCCCTTTATACCTTAATAGCAATATGATTCCACAATATGATAAAGTACGTTATTTGGAACTTTATCTGGACAATAGATTAACATGGAATCCACATACTAGACTAAAAAACTTGAAGACACCTACAACTTCTTAGACTACTGGACAAACGCTCGAAACTAACGATTAAAAGTCCAAAACATTGTTGGACATATGGAAGTGAACTTTGGGATTCAACGAAACGTTCCAATTCTTATCGCATCCAGGCATTACAATCCAAGATCCTCCATAAAATTATTGATGTACCCTATTTTTGATCACAACAACGTAATACATCGTGACCTAATTATCATCTAATTTCACTCCCGTTTATCCTATCATGATAATCCACTTGTAAGAGAATTTTCTTGTACTACCCTCCCCGAAAACACTCATCGGAGACTTAAGATACAATGGCCTTAGAGATTTTCTAGAGGAATCTAACTTCCGTTAGTTGAAGAAACGCCAATGGGTGTTTAATTCCACTTCATAATGCACAAGTTTGTAACTTAAAATGTTATGTAAATCTGCTTGTTACACAACAATTATAGTTGCAGATAAAAAAAAAGTAAGCAAACTTATCGAATCACACCCAAGCCTAGCAATATTGTAAAATTTACAGGTAGCCATTTCCAAAAAACACCTGCTTCGTCTATATTTATAATCTGTTTGAGAGTATCCATCTTCTTCGGTAATCACTTTCAAATCTGCTTTTTGCAGCTAACACATTTGCTTTGGTATATTCTCCTTTCAATACGACACTATGGAGATTTTCTTGTACTGTGAATCTCTCAAACCATTCTCGATTGAATTTGATTTAACGATAAATAATTATGCTGATTATGATTGTAAATACAAACAGATGTTTTAAAATCATCATTTTCCTTAGTTGAATCCTTTGCAAAAGCTAAGAAGAAATTCCATTCTTACTATAAGAAGACTTCTTACTTTGGTAATTTGTTTGGATTGTAAATGGCATAGCAGTTTTAGCAAATTTTCTCATTGAAGCAGCATCCTAATTAAAAATTGTTACTAAAATATTTGCACATCTTTCTAAAGATTTAAAACGCTTTACAACTATGAGTACTTCTAATTTGATGAGTTTAACAATTTTATTTATAGTAATTATTAGTAAAAAAAAACGTAATTATTAAATAGACTTGATACAGCCGTAGGTGTTTTGTAAAACTTTTCAAAAATATTTTCAAATCAAATAATTTACTGATTGCTAAGATCAAAAACTATGGAAATTGAATGAATATTCAATAATTTTAATCAAAATAATTTCTGGTGTTTGTTTAAATGAAAAATTCGGTTTCAGTACAAAATTTTTGTTATACCATTTTCATGTTAAATGAAAATTTATGCTTACATCAAAATGAAATTCTTTACATAATTCGTTCTAAAGTTGTGGGTAAATGAATTCCTTATTTAAAAGTGGCGCCAGCCAAGACTGTTTAACTTATGCGAGTTGGTATTATTTATATTGATACTAATCAATTTTTTTAATAATATTTAATTTTCTGTGTAAATGTAAACATTGTTATAGTAGAAAATTCTCGAAAAGAAAATGTAAGTAAAATGAAGAGCCGAAACGAAGAGAAAATATACAATTACTTTGCCACAATGTGCTAAATGAAATCCTTCTTCAAAGTTATTTTAAATCATATTGAATTTAGTGGTAACTGATTGGGTTTAATTAAGAAATTCTTCAGAGATTCTCACAAATCTTATGAAATTCGAACCTTAAGAGCATTGAAATAAATTTTTTTCAACGTTTTTTTTTTTCAATTTATAACAAAATTATTAAATTCCATCAACTTTATATTCTATGAGCTAACTTTAATTTAAATAAATAATACGTATTACAATATTAGAATGGCATATATTAATTCCGTTTGGCATTTGAGTAATTTTAGTTAATGAAAAGTAATCAAAAATCGAAGCACGAGTATTCAATATAATCCCCAAGTAGCAGCGACTTGTATACACATAGTCTAGGTCATAGCCTGGCACATTATTTTTCTAATAGTCACCCTGATTTGCTCACTTTTGAAATCTTATTAACACCGGAAATTCAGGGCAACACCTCATTATTAGTAAACTTGCAAATTTCATCAGCAAACAGCATTATAGTCGTACAGCTCTAGGACCGTCATCCTGCCAGAACGAAATTTCCCGTCGCGTCGATGCTCGAAATTACAATAAAAGTTCTAATTGCGTGCACAAAACGAGGTCCGGTATTCTGTGTTTTGAATACGATATGAACTTTAGGGTTGATAGTATAGTAGAACAAAATCTCCCGCTTTTCGAGGCACCCTACGGATGAGCTGCTAAAAGAAAATACGATGAATTGACGCATAAATTGCGATATACTCTACCAATTAGGGTCTACAGTATTTATCTAAATAACAAATTTCATTATTTGTTTTGTCCTATCTCACAACTAATTGAACTACATAATTATTTACCGATTTAGAATTTATTGTATTGAATTTGGCTCATACAATAAATTCAATGCAATCATTTAATGCAACTGAATTTGAATTTATCGCATATTGTAAAACGGTTTGCCATCGTGGATAGAATCTATCATAACTGCAGCATTTTGCATAGCAATTTTATGAAATTTTATCATTGATGAAGATAAATAAATTTATTGCACGCATAGAACGGACAGCGAAATGTCCAGTATTTTATTGTTTTCCGATATGGTTATAAAGTTTCATTTTTTTAATCGTGATTTATTCAAATACGGATTGCAATCTGATTTATTATATAAAATTAAATAACCAAAATTGATTTACAAAGAAGGATTACTCCGATCTCATATATGTACGTGTACATATTATTTTATCTGGAAGAAGGATTTTTTGTGGATTAAAAGTTTTAAATAAAAAGTGCAACTATACAGAAAAACTTACTAATTTTATCAAACTAATTGTTTATTTATGCATTCCATATTCTTCATAATTTTATAGACTTTCATTACCCTCTTAAATACTTATAAGATCCCATAGACTGACGCTACGGGTTATACATATGTGCGTGTATACATCCGAGTAGCATAACGACTATGAGTTCCTTTATGCATAAATTATCCTTTGGATATAATTAATTTAGTAAAATTATTAGAATGTCCACTTATCTTAATTTTTAAAGTTGAAGTCGTAATAAAATTAAAATACTATAATTGAATATTTTAAGCGGATTATCTCAATAGTATATTTCAAAATAGACTCTTACATTTAAGTATATTTTTTCTTAATTCAAATAAAAATTAATTAACTCAATTAATATAAAACTGTTTTATACATAATACCAATATTAAAAAATAAATTTAAGCAGTTTTATTTTTCTGATTACATACATGTAAAATCAAATTTTTAAAAATTTATTTGTAAACTTCTTTTCATATAAAATCAAAAAAAAAATAATTTATGTTAGAAAATAAATTCGAAAATTGTTAATGTGAAAATTATTATAATTTTCTGTGATTAAAATGCGGTCAGTGTTTGTTAATAGATATAATACAATATTATTCTGTTTTATTAATATTTTTGGTATGATTTATTTCAATTAGGTAAACGTAGTATAGGTTTTGTCTAAAAATATAAGCAATTATATTAACAAACTATCAAATTGTGAGTTGAATATTATCATCCTAAATATAAAATGATATATTTAGAATGATAATTTATGCTGAGTTCGGAAATTTTGCAATAGTATCGGTTTAATATTACCAAATGGTATTATTGAATTATATTTTTACAAACACGAACTTCAACTTATTAACTACTCACTATGTATAATGAAACTAACTCGTATGCTTAAGTTAAATACGTGTCAAGGCTGCATTTGTATATCGTGACAAAAAATGTTTTTTTTTTTACTATATTAGCCACAAACAACAGACAAAATTATAAATTTTATTTACATTAACACACAAACTAGCAATAAAGAGGAGCCGTCGTTTGAAGTCAATTTCCCAACACAACATGGCTTTTATGGAGCAATAACAGAACATTATGATAAAAGCAATATTTTGATATGATAAAAGTTTTTTTCCTTTTTCTGAGAATTAAGATTAAAAATAAAATTAATTGTGCTTTTCGATGTTAAATTTGAGTTAACCGGCAAAAAAAAATTCACAATATATATGTCGTAACAAAGGAGCATATATCTTAGTTATATTTCTCTTATATTAATAATGAAGTTATTTTTCTTTAAAATATTGTATAACATAATAGACATAATACTGTCTATTATGTTTAAGTCTTTTCATTACCCCTACACGATAGTGAAAAGGCTTAAACATAATAGACAGTATCGACAACTACTTAGCCTACTTGACAACCGATAAAAACTGAAGCTTAAGAATAAACTTTTAATTTACAATACAACCTTGAAACCAATATTGAAGTACAATATTGACAATTCCTGTCGAATCCAATCTTTCGAAAAATCGTCAATACTCCATTCTATGTTTGTAAAAAAGTTATTCATCATAACTGAAATGTTTCTTATTTTCATGTTTTATGTGTCATTGGTTGTAAAAAATTACATTCTATCACTATAATCCTCTTGTTAAAAGCGTTTCGTCTGTTACCTTCCTCTTGAACACTCATCGGTGCCAAGAGATCTCTTTAGACAATAAAATATCTCGTTAGGTAGAGAAATACCGATGGGTCTTTAGTCAAATTTTAATATTTTCCCTCATTTTATTGGTTTGTTCTTGTCATAAAATCTACTTGCTACAATTTTTCTATAATTGGAGATAAATAATAAAATTTTTAAAAATTTTAATATTTGAGGATATTTGATTTAATAGGATCCTGAAATTTTCAAAAATATTACATTTAATATTGTACTTGTATTATTATGGAATTCAGGCATATATATTCTGGAAATATTAACTACAACTTAATAAAACGGAAACGTATGATAAATAAATATTTAATATTACCTTGAATCGAATTCCTTATACTTATTAAAATGACTGTTCCACGCAATATGGCCAATTATTTTAATTGGACTTGTATACAATTAAGTATCTATAGATATGTTGTGAAGAATGGAAATTATTGTAATTAAAAGTATTCTGAAAGTATGTTATACATTATTATTTCGCCCGCTAAAAAAAATATTTAATTCTATTTATATATAAAAATTTTATGAAAACTATTATGCTTTCACCTTTAATTGAAATGTTTCAAAAAAAAAAACTTTACTAAAAAATATAGAATCAATAAAAATATAAGGCAAAATAAACGATATAAAATAAAATTTCGTTTAAGAAAGAATAGTTTATTTTCATTTCGACTCGCTGATACAAGAAAGATCTTTTCATTTAGTTAGCCATAATTTATGATTTACCTAATTATCTATAAATAAAAATGATTCGGCTTTACTTATTATATTTTAAATAATTTGCAATTATAATTGAATGTCCTTTTAAACTTATTTTTGTAAATATAAAAATAATTATTATCTTATTGTTATGACAACTGTAAACACAATTATTTCTTACAAGGCTTTATTAATTTTATTTATACATTTATTTATTTCATGTCTGAAAATATGGACTTTTCTTATAAATGAAACTGTACTATTACAATATTATTTTGTATCGGATACTTAAAATCTTAGATTCATATAGATAATACTTGTATATACAACCTAATTTTGTTCGAAAAGAGTGTAATATCTTTTAAATGTCATCTACTAAAAATATAAATCCAAGTTAAATATAAAAATAGTATGTACTCATAGGCATTTGTAAAATTCTTGATAATAATCAAATCGTAAAGCAAATTCATTTTATTTGTGTTACGTGAGTGCGTTTCGCGACTGGACACCAGCAAACTGCTCATAAATTACTGATGTCCGATTGTCATAGTAGCACTTTGAAGACTCTGCATCTAAACACAAAATAAGAGTCTCCCCATGCGTTTATTAAGAATAAAACCTTTGTATACTTAATTTACACGGATAAACTAGGATAATTTCGATTTGATGTAACCACTCGTAAACTTTCACTCATTTTCTACAACATAAAATATCACCCACAAGTTTCATAAATGTCATTTTATGCCATTTAATTACAAAAAAATATATTTTTTTTATTAACTGGCAATGCAGGTTAGTTACATGAAGCCATTTTGTGACCTTTAAGTATGTAACTTAGATAGAATTTGTCATTTGTTAGTTGGGTGGATAAGTAAGTAGTGAAGAGAATTAAAGAGAAGATTCGGAAAAGGGAGTACGAAGGTAAAATGATATTCCAAATTATGGATAGAATTGTTGAACAAACTTCTCGAGCTATGGTTAGCTACTTATCCCATCCATAAGCATGCTTATGGATACCTGTCCAAAGGTATTATTAATATTTGTTAAATAGTTTTTTTTTCAAATTAAATATTAACAAACTAAACGAATTTTTTATTTGATTAAAATCCAACGTTATAATAAAATTTGTAGATGAATGTCTAGATTAAACTAGTGAGATCCATTCCTGTCGAAAAATATTTTGGGTACAGAATAAGTTGAAAATTTAAAATTCCTAATTCAAATCTTTATTTTTATGAAACTACCCTTTAATGATTATTATTTAAGTATTTTACTTGAGTTAGTCAATTCAGCTTGTATTGGGTAGTTTTTACTTTTACAAAATAGGAAATATTTTTTATTATGTTTTTTACAATATATTTGAATTATTACAAAATGCATACATTTTTCAAAATAGATTGTTATCTTCTATAGTTGATATATAAAAATATACAAATAAGTATATAAAGAATTTGTTTACTATAAAACGTGCAAAATTTAGCAGATCCGAAACATATTAATTATTTATAATTTAAATTAAACCACTGCGTAAGCTTTTCAACCTATCCTTTCCTTATAGAATTTGTCCGCATAGATGGTAAACAGTATTTGTTCAACCAATTTCCAAAAAAAGAGAGTCCTCTTCCTTGTCAATTACCGACCCATTACATTAAAGTCTTTTCTTTCTAAGGACATGAAAACACTCATAAACTATCAGTTAATGAAATATCTTGAATCAAGGAAACTCCTCAGTGACCGTCAATATGGTTTTCGAAGCAATTAGAAGCTACCTCAAATGGATTAGAAGCTATGTTTTTGAATCGTTAGATGCAAGTTGTTTTGGATGGCTTGAAGTCTGCAGTCCACCAAATAAATGTTGGTGTTCCCCAGGGTTCGTTTCTATCTCCGACTCTTTTTCTTATTTTCATAAGTGATCTCTTATCTATTATTTCTAATCCAATCCACTGTTTTGCTGATGAAAGTACTCTTGGGTTTTCATACTCGTTTCCTGATCCACGGTCAGAGTAATGAAAACCCTTTTAATAAAATACATATAAATTCTAATATTCTTTTGAATTTTAAATAATAAGGGACCATCCATTTAGTGATATTCACTATATAAATATGGCGATTCGTGGCTACGGCAACAACATTTTCTTCAGCGATGAATCTTATTTCTTAGTCGGTGATTAAAAGCAAAATTGCTACACATATGGTATGTTTGAAACTCTAAAAATCCGACACGTACTTTTAAAATTTGATATGTCGATTGGTCTCGAAAATCGTGCGGTTTGACATCGTTAGACTCGTTTGTAAGGCTACGTAAAAGGTTATGTAAACGCATACAATTTTCAAACTTAACAGCATTTGAGAACCAAGATCCGCCAAATAATAGCCGAATTACAGACAAAATTATGCGAAAAAGTCATTTATGTATAATAGCAAGTTAATCCATTATAATCGAATAAATATACTTTATTTAATTTTACTTTCCAAAGCACAAATTAGATAACTACGAGTGTCATTCAACAAGTACTTAGCCAACAAAAGAAAAACGAAAATTTTGGAAAGGTGGCAATTTATTTTTCCACATAATCTCCTTCAAGCTCGATACACTTGGCCCAGCGATGCTCTAACTTTTTTAACCCGTCCAAAAAATACATTTTCTCGAGGGAAGCAAAATAGGCCTCCGTGGCGATGATGACCTCCTCATTCGACCCAAATCTATTCCCGGCGAGTGATTTTTTCAGGTTTGGAAACAAAAAGTAGTCACAGGGGGCCAAATATGGAGAGTACGGTGGATGGGGCAGCAATTCGTAGCGCAATTCGACCAATTTGGCCATGGCGACGGCGGAGGTGTGAGTCGACGCGTTGTCGTGGTGGAACAGCACTTTTTTCTTCGCAAAGCGGGGCCGCTTTTTCTTCAATTCGACGTCAAATCGGCCCAATAAGTCAGCATAGTAGCGCCCCGTGATTGTTTTACCCTTCTCGAGGTAATCGATGTGGATCACACCTTGCGAATCCCAGAAAACGGTGGCCATCAACTTTCCGGCTGATCGAACAGTCTTTGCCTTCTTCGGAGCACGTTCGCCGGGTGAAGTCCACTGTTTCGACTGTTCCTTGGTCTCTGGTGTGTACCAGTGAATCCATGTTTCGTCGACGGTCACGAAACGATGCAAGAACTCCGCTGGATTGCGCTAACCACGTCGCCGATTTGGTCTCACGGTTGCGCTTGTTTTCCGGTGTGAGCAAACGCGGCACCCATCGGGCCGACAGCTTTCTCATGCCCAGTTCTTCGTGTAGAATATGATGCACCGTTCCTACTGCGATGCCCACAGTCTCAGCTATCTCGTGAACCTTCAATCGACCGTCTGCCAACACGAGATCGTGGACTTTTTTAACGTTTTCCTCCGTAGCAGCCGTTTTCGGGGCACCTGGGCGTGGCTCATCAAAACCCGACGTGCGGCCACGAACAAACTCGTTGAACCAATTCTTGACGGTCGCCATCGAAGGAGAAGAGTCACCATACACAGCATCCAAGCGATCTTTGATTTCGCTGCGCGTTTTCCCTTCCAAAAACAAGAATCTAATCCCCAAACGATATTGTTCTTTTTCCATTTTTGTGCAACCGACCGACACGCTCGCTTTCAAAGGCTCTCAAAACAAAACTAATGAAGGAAATCGACTAAAACTTTGACAGTAGGCTACAAAAATAATGTACTGCACGATTGTAAATTTCTTTTGTGACAGAAGTTCCACCGGGGGGTGAGTACTTGTTGAATGACCCTCGTATTTATATGCAGTTTATATCAATATTTTATATATAAGATTGTTCTATATATTTTTGTATTTATAAAAAGTTCATTTTTAAAGTTTAAAGTCGTAGAAAATTATAACATAATATTAAACCTGCTGAAATTAATTTAACCAAAAGAGGAATCATTAAAGTAGGATTGTTGAATTTCAAAAGAGACAATATTCAAAAAATCAAAACATACCCTTCCGTTTGTGAAATAATATTTGGAAAATTTAGCAACATTTGTGGGTAAATAATTGTTGGTTTTTTAATTGCTTCAATGAAGCCATTTATGTTGTTTACTTTCATTAATTTTGTTTGGGTTTCTTTTATCATTCAAACAAATAAATTATTATACGTTAGAGTATGAAAAGAATTTAGTATTATCACCCGCAAAACCAAAGGTGCATTTGTTGAAAATTTTATTACCTGTAGCAGATACGAGTATCATCAGGAATGAAAATGCTTATTTTTAATTTTTAAGTAATTTAGCTAAATAAAAAATGCGAAAATTAGGATTATTCATTATATTAGTTAGAGTGTAGTAATGAAAATGAAATAACTTAAAAAAATTGTTGATTAAAATATTTAGGAAGTATTTGTAATTTTATTTTGTTCGAAGTTAGGATATGATTTCGATAATTTTATAACAGATTTCAAACATGTTCATAGGTTGATAAAAATTTATAAATGGACGTGAAATATGCAAAAATGTATATAATTAAAACTAATTATAAATAATACTACTCTCAAAAATATTACCTTTACATTTAATATTAGTAATTAATTCAATAAAATGGGATATTTTCAAAATAACATAATAGTTTTGTCAATTAAAATTCATATTCACATATAATATAATTTAAATATTTATTTAAAAATTTATGTTATTAAAATTAATTAATAATTGATAAAAGGAATTATATCATATAATTAGAAATTATTAATTAATGAGATATTTTGTTTTTATACCAGAAAAATTAGTAAAATCAATTAATAGATTATTTATATAAATATCTAAAATTCTAGTTAGAAATAAGAATTGATGAAAAAATCGAATTGTTTAATTTCTACAGTCAACACACATAATATAGGAGGTATATAGATACACATGTCGGACTATGCTTGCTAATAATATTACAGACTATTATCTACGGAGTTATAAAATAAATAAATTATAATTTAAACTCATATTCCTGCTAATGTTTAATGAAGATTAATTGAACTTATTTACTTTTGTCAATAAATCAATATTTGTGCAATAATTATAAAAAAAAACTGATAAGGCAGTAAGGAATTCCGTTCGTCATTACCGAAACTTAATTTAACTGCCCAAATATAGTATGAATAATATTTAAGACCATTAAAAGATTAACAAAACAGATTAAAAAAAAATTGCAATTTTTAGTTTTCTTCTTACCTCCAGTATGTAATAGTAACAGCAAAGCTTGAAAAGCCCCAAATCTTTTTCGTGTACTTGTAGAGTCAATAAAAAATAAATATTCAAAGCATCCTTTCTCCAAACAATCACTAAATAATGCAAAATTACAGGAATGAAGCAAGATAACTGATGAGGAGTGCCAAAAACTAGAAGCTAACCATCAATCATAAAAATAGCTGGTATTATAAAAGCAATCGAAATGTTTGAAAAAAAAAATAAAAAAAAATTATCTTTAATACAAAAATGATAAAATTTTACAATGAGCTATTTTTGTGTTTATTTATATTACTTTACAATATGAAATATAAAAATATTAGTAGAAGATAAAAATATTATTTGATATTTTAGACTCTTCCCCAAATGCTGTAGTAAATATAAAATAAATATAAAAAATAAGAAATAATCCATTAAGCAATTAAATAAAAATTTTAAGTTAGCTAACGGTTAGATAATCCTATATCATTTTTAAGAATAATAAGTATAATGGTTATATTTACAATCTTCTGAAATGAATTTATAGTCATTACGGGCACCTTAACCGAAATTCCAACTTCAATTAATAAAAATAGAGGCAGTAAAAGAAAATAAACCGAGAAAAAAAATACGACTAAAAGGAGGATTGGCCTCAGATATATGATGATGTGCTGAAGGAAAATCAATGAAACAACTACGAGCTAAGAGTTCCGAAAATGTTAAGGGGAGCAGAAAGGATATGGCTGAAACATTCACGTAACCCATCAATATGGTAGTTACTCTAGTTGAAGCAATAAAATAGAAACTAAAATCCACACGTAGTCGAATTCAGCTTATGGGGCCATAAACTAACGATCCAGGCTAACACCTAAATGAGAACGATAGTAGAGAAACAACAGGCCAGCCGGTAGAGTCCCAGTAGCAAAGTCTATAAAAACAATTACAATATTTGACACAATTCCTAGTATAAGTATAACTAGAGGTCGTAACGTATTTGTATACTTTTATTCGACAATTCAAGTTTTTTTAGTATATTACGTTTTGTACAAAAAAAAAAACCATAGAATCGATGGAAGAGAGGAAGCGACCAAAAATTGCATGACTAAATACTATTTACATTGAGTTTAACCTATTGACGACGGCACCATAGGTTTCGCAAAACATACCAACATAGAAACATGAAAAGGGTAACAGAAAACAACACATTTATTCGTTATTGATTTCAGTTCCTAATTATCAAAAACCACATCAACCAACAACTGGTAAAGAAATTAACTGAATCTATATTAAGAATTACAGACATAAGCATTTTCACACATAACAGTAAGTGTCGAACACTTTAAGTTACAATATGAAGTGAAATGAGAAATGTCAGAGGAATAAATTTTTTCCAAATTAGAATCGATACGACTTCCTTTGCGATTAATAGCACCTTCACCAATTATCCTCAGCATATCGTTCGTCATAGCAAATAAATGGTACATGCTATTTACTCAACGATATTCATATAACCACTCGTACATACTTATTTATTATCGTTCTTTTGTTAGATTTAAGAGCTCCTCATTTTATTGATTCTTGCATATTATTAGTAAATGTTTCAGAAAAGATTACATATTGAAAAATTCATTCAAAACGATAAGATTTTATGCGTGCTTATACCGGTATAAAGTTAGATGTATTAATGCATGGGCATATATTGTATGAAACCGTATTACTACGAGGGTTATATGATTAATACTTGGCCTGGATAAGAGAAAATATTTTTATGTTTACAATTCATTTTTTTCTCTCAATCTGGTATAGATTTAGCTCAACACACTTAGTCCAATGCTTTCCTAGCATGTGTATCACATCTAAAAACTACTATCTATTCAACCCTTCACAATAGGCGTCTATTTCAGTACCACATTTTTACCCGCCGAGCTATTTTATCATATTTGAAATTAGAAAATTGGAAATAATCGCTGGCAGCTAAATCTGGCGAATATGGTGGATGCAATAGCAATTCGTATCCTAACTCATGGAATCTTGGCATGGCGATGACACGTGTGCACGCGTGCATTATCTTGATAATAGAGATTTTTCCTCGAAATTCCATTCTTTATAAGATACGAAGAAAATTTACTTAAACCAGTAAAAAATTATGAGATATATCATAAACATTATAGGCTTCACAAAAAAATACCAAGAATCACAGAATTAACCATAAAAAAAAGATAAACATTGTTTATTTTATAGATAATACAAAAAAAATGGTATATCAATTAACAAATCTATTTGTAAAGCTAAATTTCGAATGATTTTTTCTAAAGGAGTTTAAAAAAATCCCCTAATAAAAATAGACATAATGAATCCATATTTTGTTTACCATTCAAATACTTACCTTTGCATATGCAAGGGTAGCTATAAAGTTTCTTTAAAAAAATTAAAATACTTAAGTTAATTTATTTATAAACACACACACACACATATATACATATATATATGTATAAAGATTTTAAACAGTACTTTATCTTTTTTGTAAAAAATTGTTTTTTAATTAAATTATTTTTATGATGAGATTTTATGCAAAACTGAAATAAAACAAAAGCTCTTCAATCAGTACCAACCACGAACTCCTATAAACTCATTTTAATTATCGTATACTTGAAAGTCAAAAACTGATTGAAAAATGCATGAATACAAGAGCATAATTCTTGCCATATACACGTATGAGAAGTATGCTTCAGTTTTTTGCCATTTGAATATTTTCACAGTTCTTATATGTAATCATCTACAGCTCTGAAAGCTTTTGAATAACTTCCACTATCGAATACTGTACAGGCGAACATTCTCTGAATTTAATTTTTTTCTCCCTATAAAAGTGCACACTTAGCAATTTATATCAATTTGCTTTTGCTTTCCTAATTTTTCGGTTCTTTTTTTTTAAATTGTGGTATATAAGCATCCTCAAATTGGTGAGAAGTTTGAGAGATACTCTGATAGTTTTACATAAAGTTAATAGAAATATTTTGAAGAAGTGTAGATAATATTATTTCAAGTGAAGACAGAATGGGATAATTATATGAGAATTATATTAAGGCAGATTTCATAATTACGACTGGAGTAGTTAAAATGAACAGTCGAAAGTTGTTTTTTTAAGAGATGGTAATTATTTTTTAACATTTCAAAAATTTCATTAATTTTTCTGATGTAATATATAATAGATTATTTGTCTTTAAAAAAAAACTTTCTAATAAAAGTCGTTTATGTTTTAATGCGAGCATATAAATGTATTTATACAATACAATTTTTTAACTAAGCTTTATCTTAAGAAATGTAATTTATTTATAATTTATTACAAAATTTATTAATAAAATAATTTAAAAAATGTTGTTGCAGTATTTTACGTTAGGTATTGATTTGTCGATGGAAAACTAGCATTATGTGATGTTAAAAATAATTATTTGAAAACTTCAAATAAGTCAATCCAAGTAATTTGGTCTTACCAAACCTGTCTCAATATTTGAGGAAAAACTTGGCATTGTATATATCCTTATGAGCTTTTATATTTTTATTTCCCAATATAGCTTAATTAAATCTCTTCCCAATTTTGTATGCTCTGAAAGTTCTTTATAATCAAAATGATCCCAAACCAAAACAAATCCAAAAACCTCCCTACCTTATATAGACCTATTAGCCTCCATCCCATTTTATCAAAAATCCGAAAAGGATTAATCCTAAAACACCTTTACACCATTTATGAAACTGAGGGTGTGATTCGTTAGCATCAGTTTGGATTTCGAACTGAGTATTTCTTTCGCTCTAGCGAGTCGAGCGAAAGGACTACTGCCACTGCCCAGGCATATATCTTTACATTTCACACGCTTTCGATCGTGTACGGTATGCTGGATTGCTTTGGAAGTTCCAACGAGTCCTACCCTCTGGTTATGTTTGCATTCTAAAAATCTATCCCTCAGACCGATATTCTTCGTATCCTGACATTTGTACTTCAAGCAAGTATCCTGACTCCAATCCTTTACAATATTAATACCCACGATATTCCTTGTTACTGTGATATTCTTACCGCAATAGATGCTGATGATACAGCCATCCTTATACATTACAAAAAAATTCCAAACCCATCCATATCCTACAGAACAACATTACTTTCACACTCTGCCGAGAACCGATTCCTAATATTACCCTAGATCGAAGAAATACTGCCCAGGTATATTTCTTATTGTTTCGTTAATATGCCTAGAACAAGCTTCTAATATAACCCTTAATGGCAATAATATATTCAAAAACGACCTACCATCAAAAGCCGTTTACCAGGAAGCTCATTTAACGGCTACCCTACATCCGGTATCTAGGAGTGGTCTTGGATGCCAGACTCAACTACAAGGAGCACTTCTCCAGCGTCAGCAGGAAGGCATCAGCAGTACAGGGCGCACTTTCGCGGATAATGCCCAATATCGGAGGCCCCAGGCAAATCCGAAGGCGACTACTGGCAACTGTAGTTACCACCGTCCTGCTATACGGAGCACCAGTGTGAGCGAAATCGCTAGAGCTAACAACATACCGCAAGACAATGACATCAGTCCAGCGGCTCTCAGCTATCAGAGTGGCGTCGGCATACCCAACGGTATCATGCCCACCCATCGACATCCTGGCAGGAGAGTGGGAACGCCAACATCGTAGGAAGAAGGAAGAGCGGCGAAAGGTCCACTGTGAAGAGGAGAGACCCGAGAGTCTTCGCCTCTGGCAAGAAAGATGGGACAACTCGACGAAGGGTCGGTGGACTCATCGGCTGATCCCACATGTTACCAAATGGGTCACTCGCCTGCACGGGGAAGTCGGGCATTACATTACCCAACTCTTGACTGGGCATGGATGCTTTCGGGCATACTTGCACAGAATCAAGAGAACTGACTCCCCAAACTGTCATCATTGCCGCGATGTGATCGAAGACGCAGAACACGTGTTCTTCCAGTGTCCCCTCTACGAGGAGACGCGGGTGGAGCTGGAGAGAAATCTGGACCGTTCCATCAGTCCAGAAAATATAGTGGAGTGGATGCTGAAGAGCCAATCGGCTTGGAACAGAATTACAGAGTACGCGGAATCCATTATCAAGGATCTCCACACAACGTACGAAGAATAGGCCGCGAGGTACCGTACTGTACAGTAAAAGTTTTCTTTTTACTTAAAACTTACAAGTAAAAAGAAAACTTTTACTATACAATACGGTACTGAAACCGATACTGATATATGGACTCGAACTTTGGGGTTCGACTAAGCATTCCAATTTCCATCGAATCTGAACCTTACGATTCCGAGTGCTTTCAAAAATTATCAATTCTCCCTTTTATATACGAAACACTGTTATCAATCGTGATCTAAATATTCCAATTGCTTGTGAAAAAATAACTGTTCACTGACACCCTTCCATTATACACCCATCGACAGTGATTTTTATAAATCTATTAAATAAATTATTCCACTCTTGAGAAGACATCGATGGATGTTTTTACCCCTATATGTCTTCATGTCCTTGTATCTGTCCTTGAAAAATCCGCTTGTTACAAATTATATGTTGTTGTAGAAAGCATTTAATTTTAAAAAGAAAAAAAAAATATTCCTTATAATTTGAGAATTTTCCATTTTTACTTAGATATTGTCTTCATTTAAGTTAAAAACAATATCTAAATTGAAGCAGAAATAGTCGAATGTAGAAAAGAAAGTAAACTTTTTATTTTATGAGTTCTTAGGTTTTAAATAAAATATTCTGTAGACACTTAATTTAATTTTCGTTTATTTAAATCAATATGTTTATAATTATATATTGTATATAACTAGTTTACCTTAAAATTAAGACTGTCACATATTTATAAACTAATTAGGTACATCCATATAAAAATTGTATTTTTCCATTAGTATTCTGTTTTATCTGACAAATAATTTTCTGTCCGTTTAATTTGAATACAGAATTATTCGTAAATAACATATGGATTTGTTAATATTATTATTAATATCAATATTTTTATATATTTTTACTATTTAATTTCTTGCATTATTCACATATTTAATATTATATTGATGTGATGTTGTATCATAATGTCCGCCTACGAATGTCATAGATTAAAATCATTTTAGAACTTTCAAATTTTCTGGATGATTTTATATTTTTTCTTATAATGATATTGGAATTTTTTAAACATACATATATTTAATGATGTCATGTCCAATTATATTAAATGTTAATTGATTAAAATATTTTATTTTATTTTTTATTTATAATATATTCATATTTAATAGTTATTTATCTTATAATTAAGTTTACTTATATATACGTTATATATATACAAGAATCATTTCGAGCTGATTTTTTATTAAATATATTATATTTTAATTAATATTATGCAGAAGAAGTGAAATCAAATTTATCATTACTAAATTAATCCTAAAATGTGTTAGTATTGTAAAATAAGTTATTTTAGAAAAATAATTTTTATATATTAATGTTAATTAAACAAATCAGTTTATCAATTTTTCTGTCATTTTTTTATTACTGTGACGGTAGTAAAGATATAGTTCTAGATATTTTTCGTTGTAAATTTAAATTGTATTTTTAATTATAAATTTAAATCATTTCCTAAAAGATATTAAAATATTTTCTTTTATTTATAAATTAAAAAAAAAATTAATGATATTCAATGCCAGAAAATAGTTTTTTTTAAAAAAAAAAGTCTATCCGATTTCAATAAATATTTGATAAAATCGTAAAGAATTTAATTGAAAATGTACTAATTTCTTTTTAATACTTGTATTGTATATAGTATAGGTTATTTGATATGAAATATTATAAGAAAATTGGCACATTATGTAATACTTGTCTGATGAAAGAAAATATATTATGTTTCAAACATTTCTTACATTCTCATAGAAAATGAAGGAAAATTTCATAATAAATGAAAACATTCAAATGAGAAAAAAAAATTGAATTGTATTAAAATAAATCATCAAAAATTTATTAAAGTTCAAAAAATTAACCTTTAAACTTCTCTTCATTTTTTGCTAATATGGGAAATATAGAATTTTTCTCAAAAATAACAAATTTTTATTATATCTTCAAAAAAATACTGTCGTATCTGACAATGTACTCTGCAATTTTATAAATTTTCTGACATCAAATATCAATTTTAAATTAAAAAAAAAAATATTTGAAAACATAAAAACCATACTAAAAAATATAGAATATAAGTTCAATTAAATAATGTTGTGTAGGTTGAAATGAAAATTTTCTTGTAACAAACTTTTTGTCTAAATTAAATAAATAAAGAATAAAATTTGTTTATTAACAATTAATACTTGTGATTTGGCAAAATTATTATGGAAATATTTTAATCTGTTATTGAACTATTTTCTAGATGCAAAAAAGACAAAACACTAATCGATATCTTGTTTAAGAAATTTTACTTTAATAAATTTACTTTGATTTTGTTATATTTAATTAAGAATACTATTTTTCACATGCATATACTTATATATACATGTATGTGTATGTAGGTTTAACTCTATATTATTATACGATCATTTAAACATAGTACAAATATTTAAATTAATTTTTCGTTTTTCTTTGTGGAATAGGTAAATATTTAAAATTTACTTACATTATATTATTAACTATAATATTTTTTTTATTTTTTTTTTATTTACACATAGCTTATTTGTTTGGACTAAAAATATCTTTTAATAGTTTATATTTTAATGAAGTTTTTTTTTAAGAGTAGATTTTAAAATATAACATAAATTATATTTTTTTTTTACTCGATTTAATGCAAGAAATTTAATGGTATTTTTAATTTGACGAGTATTTGAAATTCCTTAATACTGACTACCAAAAGCAATGGTTTTATAAATAAAAAAAAAAACCATCCATAGACTCTTTAAGTTAAAAAAAAATTTTTTGGGAAAAAAAAATTTGGTGGCAGTTTTATTATCAAAATAATTCAAATTAAAAAAATATATACTGAATCGATGTATAACAATTAAAATAATTTTTATATAATCAAATTTTCTCATCTTTAATTAGTGTTTAGCATTACCATTGACTACTATTTGTATTTAATACTATCCTACATATATCTCTATATCAGTGCGCGTGTCTTAAAATGTTTTTTAATTAATATTAAATAAAAATAAAATTTGTAAGAAAATATGTAAAAATAAATTTGATGAAATCAAATCATTTTTTAACTAAACTTATTTATATATGTGAGTGTATGCATTTATAAAAAAAGGAAACGTGTATATTATTCTTCCTTCTCGATTCATATTAAATTTTATAATTTATAATAATGGAAAATTTTCTTAAATTTATATTCTTATTATTTTTAGATAATTATCCAGCTAAAAATTCATTGAAGATTTTTACATGCAAACAAAGCACTAGTCCAGCCAAAAGAAGAGCAATCCTATCAAACGATAACATTGTTTTGCCGAATTTGATAGTACTTGCACTACTCCTTGATGTTGAGCTCGCTACCATTTCTAAATCTTCAGAATGTGCATCCGATGCACTTCTTTGTGTATAAAATTGAAAAATATCGCTGACCTGAAATTAGTTAAGACCTTTAAGTCCCCACCCATCGTAAAAAATACATGCAGAGTTACTTAATAAATACTACAGTGGTTTGATTCGTTATTCTTTTTTGCAATTACTCAGCAGTAAAGAAATTTTTATTAAATTTTCATTTGTGTATTTTAATTATTTGAATTTTTTTTATTATTCATCAAAAATAAAAATTTTACTAAAAAAATACATTTGCACTTTTTACAAGTAAAAATTTAAATTTCTTTTATACTTTTGTGCATATTGATTGAATATTTCGTTATTTTTCTGTAATAAAGCCAATATGAATTGGCATTATTTAAATATAGGATTGAACATACATGGAAATTTGCATAATAAAAAAATTTACTTACACATTTCTTTCATATAAGGAAGAGTCTTAAAAATGAAAGCAACATTAACAAATAAAAACTGAGACAGGACAACGGAAATTCAAAAGTTTTTGAATTTATAACATTTACCACTTCCGATATGGTCCAAATATTGTACATAAGAGTTTCTGTTACTGCTTTAATGTTAAAACTAAATACAACTACCATTGGGGTTTTATTATAACTCATACATATATAGAAGGATATATAGAAATATATGTTCCATCTAGTTAAATACAAACCTCATTCCAACCATATCGGTTTTTGGCTTGTACAATTGCCTCATAAACAGAGCCAGGATAGAGACCTCTCATAGTGTAGGACATGATGTGTGTTAGTGGTTCCGTTGAAATCCGGTGTTCAGGACGTAAAATAACATCATGCCATCGGCCTGGTTGCTGGAACGACTCATTTATCTGGAAATTTTGCGAAAATTATTAAAGTTGTTGTTAGTAGCGGTCATCTTGCTCTGGCAGTTTGTGTTAGTTATTTAAATGAAGGATTTTATTTACATAAGCACTTCTACGAAAACCGATTGTTATCAATGCAAATTTGTATATGTGTATGGTGTCCCATATGTATCTAAAATTAGTTATACATCGAGTAGACCAACAAGAATATATAAATAAGTATGCGGAATATATGTATTATAAAAGACCAAGTGAACGAACAGATATTAAACAGCTGGGTTAGTAGATTTTGTACTCAGTCAAGTGTGTGATGAAAATTTTGCTGGTCAGCCACGGAAAACGATGGTCACAACTTGGGAGTATATGTACGTTATAATAAGGAAAATAAATGAATTTTTGGCCTCATATCAAGAACACAATTCCGGTATAAAATACTATTTGCTTATTGAGCGGAAGATATGTGCATATTCGAGCAATCTACCTAATTATATCCGTCAGATTTTAGATCGTCTGCTGTAGTATACTCGTATATTGACCATACAAATATTATAAAAAAAAATAATATTGTATCAAAGAATTGAAATTCAAATTTTTCACCAGAAATTAAATTATATAATTAAAAATTTACGGTTTTCCAACAATATCAGTTTATTTCATCTTATAAATTATTAATTTTATTATATTATTTACATAAAAAAAAATTATGCTCATTAAGATTGAAGTTTTCTTTAAAATGGTAAGTGTAACAGGCATGATAGAATCATAACTCTACTACCACGACATGATCTTATTTATAATTTATTATGAATGATTACGGTAGAAAAAGTAATAAGACCCGTATAGATATAAGGAATACGAGTATAACTTCGAGGACTATAACTAAGCGTTTCAATTCCATATCAAACTTTGGGCTTGGGTCTTTCAATTGAAAATCTACCGAGTAATCGCTGATGCTCCCTTCAATGTGCATAAAAGTGTGATCCATTGTGAAATTAATGTTACATTCATTCATGAATTATCGATAACTCATTACAAAAAATTTCATTGTCGATTCTCATCTCCAAGAGAAAAAGTCCCTCCAAGAAAACATACAAAAATACTTGAAAATGTTACAGCCACGAGATCTCCTAAGATTAAGAAATTAAGCTGAAGCTTAGAGTCCACCATTTGTGCAATGCACGATTTTTTCCTTCAATGGGTTCGCTTTTAAATCGTTTAGATCTACGAACAGCTCGCCGGTATATTATACAGCTCGTGCAATTGAACGATTTATTCTCGAGGACAAGCAATTTTTTGCTTGTGGCAAGAATGGAGAAGGGGCAATTGTGCGAACCTATACATGATTTAATCGTGCGTGCTCATAACATATGTCATGTTATATTACATATGACGTCGGTCATGTTGCTTGTTGCAAACTCATCATTTGCTCTTCGTTTATTTTGACATTTAACAGTAAGTAATTAATGTATGCATATTTATTTTATATATAATAAATTTTATTTATATTATGGTTTTATTATTTATCATTTATAATTTAAAGCGTTTTTGATTTATGAAAAGTCTTTAAATTATAAATAATAAAATGTAGCAAAAAACTAGTGTAGTTTACATAACAAAAAGTATTTATGCTGTTGCAAATAACCAAAATCATGTAAAAATAACCAAAATGATGTAAAAATTTTTATAATTAATATATTAAAATAAAATATTAAATGTTTACTAAAATAAATAACCGATTTGAAATAATCAAAATACCGTTTGCACGATCAAAAATATATTTCAGCATGTGGAAATTCCTTTTTGCTTGCGTAAATTCGAAATTCCTTAGTTATTCAAGGAATTACAACTTTGTTTACGGCAAACCAGCATAATTTCATGCACGAGCAAAATTCGTACATGCTCGCGCATATATTGTCAAACGGGCAAAAGAGGGGAAATTTCCCCTTTAAATCATGCATTGCACGTATATTGTAAATTATGCTTTAGAGTAAATCTTACGACTTACAGTAGCATCATTGGGGTGTTTATTCCTCTCGTATATGTCATGTAACTGTTCCTCGTATTTAAAAATATGTGTTTGTTATTTAAAAATAGTTATAGATCACCAAAAAAATTCTTGCAGTATTTTAAATTCATTGATTTCTAAATAAATTCACATACATTTCCAGTAGCTTAATTTCTTTTTAAATATACAAGAAGAGCGAAGATTAGTAAAATTTTTTCGATTTTTCGAAATAAAGACAATAAATATATTTATGTTAATTTTTGGTAAAAATGATTTGACAAAAAAACCCTGCCGAAATATTCGATTAGCTGATATACTGTAATATAATATTTTCTCAAGTCGCTTTTTATTAGTTTCCTATAAATATTCATCCTGTTTTAGTACATTTCAGATCATAACACCCTATTATATTTGGTCATTTTTAATAAGAAATTAAAATATAACAGCCTACAAGGCATTGCGATTTGATAATTGAGGTTTGTATAAGATATAAAGTAGTATGCCAACAAAATAGACAATCTGATTGCTTTCTTTCATTGCCATTACTTCATTAAGTACATTAAATGCTTTATTGAGTTTTTCGTGTATTCAACTCGATTCTCAATGGAATCGTTGCCAAATAATAGGGCAAAACCATGCCATTACACCTAACAAAATTGTACAATCCGGACTGAATAGTAACAAATAAAAAAAATAAAACGAAAAAAATAAAATAAAATATTACGACTCTATGAAATTAGAGTGAAATTCTCGAAGGGTCAGGTCAGATATTCGTAGAATATCGTGGAGTATATTGGAGTATATAGCAAAATGGAACCGAAGCTATTTCGCACAAAACTCCTTTTTTTTATAGAGGAAATAAATACTTCAGCCAAATAGGTGCTATTTCTGGTGGTTCATATAATACCAGAATAGACGTAGATAAAATTGTTCTCTTGTTCAATATATGTAGGTACGAAAAGAAATTCTCACATATATATAGTTTATGATACTGAATGGTTCATCTACAAAACTTTCAAGTACGAGTATAACAGATACTATAATAACGGGAATGGTGTGCAGATTCAAAATGGACCAAAACTAGAAAAAGTAAAAATAATATTCCCATAAGAGATAAATCTTACCATAAGCCGTCTGTAGAGCAAACGAACTTCTTCTAGTGGCGGATAGCTATCGACCTTCCAGGTTAGATTGTAACTGTCTGGGGATCTACTCCATTTTTGCGAATAGAATTCAGCTGCTCCTGGCCGTCCTGACAATTCCATGTACTTTTTGGCGCGCCCCAGTGAATTATCAGCAACACAACTGTAATTTTAGGTAATGTATTTATTTTTTATTTTTATTTTTCTTCTTTATTTTTATATATGTTATTGTTCATTTTATGAGCTTTGGTTACATTTCACTTTTTTTCAGTTTTTTTCTTCTTCCCCATTCATTCTAACTACCCTAACTATAGTGTCGTTATCAATACGTTTTTTCCTTATTTATGCAGTCATATACGAATTGAACGAGAGAATTGATAAATCACTAAGAAACTAACCAAACTAAACAAAACAAAAATTAAACTGAATTGAATGTGAAATATTGTGTTCGTACTGAATTACTGAACTTCCACCAAATATTCAATCGTTCAGTATAAAAGGTTCGAGTACACAAACGTAGAATGATTGAAAATTTGTACAAGCATATAAAAGGCTATTATCGATACGTTCACCTCAATGTTCATTATGAATTTCTCTAGGGAAATTTTGACCTAATAAATAGGCGAACAAATGGTATTGTACATTGGATTTCAGGACAGATACAGTATTGTAATTTATTTTGAAATTTGTCACCGCATTCAGTTATCTTTCTAATTTTCAAGATTGAAATTTGTTTGACAAACTTTGCATTTAATACCTGTAGTTACCGAAGTCGTCTTGCTGGACATGCCTTATATTCAAAGTGTGACGATTTCCCCTTGATGACATTACACGTCTATCGGTCGGTTGCAAAGGAAATGAGTTTTGGAACCAAGATACCTGTAATTGAAACAAATTCATTAAAATTAATATTGAGCTTATATTTAGTTTTTAATTTAGTTGCCAAATTAATAAAATTATTAATAATGAAAAGTTAATTGAGTAGCTGCTGACCAATTATTAATTTTGAAGAAATTCGTAAAATGCACAAATAATTTAATTTTTTTTTTAAATATATACACGTATATTAAATTGAATAAATTATTATTAGGATAAATGAAAATTGAAACTTACTGTTGGCATCGGATCGGCATGAACAATACAAACAAGCTGCGCTTCAAATCCTTCACCAGAGTGGATCCAAGATTTCTCAACAGATATATCTGGTGGAACTGAACAATATTATTGATTAGAAAAGAATTTCAATTATAAAATATAGAAAAATGTATCGATTTTAGAAAAAAAAACTTATATTATCGCTGCCAAATTAAATTTTATTTTTTCTTAGTGAAAGTTGTGAAGATACAGCTTTGAAAATATTCTCTTAATTTCAAATTTTCTTTTTCATATGACTATTAAAGTTTAATTGAATTCAGACAAAATGTTATGCATCTTATCATATGATTAGAAAAATTAATGTTAAACTGTTATAAATGAGAAAATCACTTTTGACTATCCTTAGCATGACATCTCGGATTTAACTGTAAATGTCATCAAATCCAAGTGCTGAGTGATAAATGTTCAGATATCACCTGTAGATTGCCATTGTCCGAATCTCTAGAAATTATTACTTGATGTTTTGTATCTGACAGTTTCTTGACAATAGAAATGGGGTGATAATTCCTATGATATAAATGGTTACAATCTTGGAATTTCTTAACAATAAATATTTATTATTATGAGGAAATTTATTTGAATCGAAACAAAATCGCTCTTTTATTTGCCTTAAATATAAATAGGTTGATATTTTCGTTCAGAATTCTAATATCTTAACTGATAATAGTTTTACTAGATATTCTCTCATAATAAATTATTATTATAAAAAAATATATATTCAGTTATTTTGTTAACATATGGAATTCTGAACATTAATAGTAAAGCACACTATGTTTATTATGTATTTCTTGACAAGATCAAATATGAATAATGAAAATTATATTTTGTATACAGTTTTGGATTTTTTTATAGAATAATACAAAAATTTTAATAATTTGAATAAAACAATTTATAAATAATTAATCAGCCTTTTTTTCGATCAAAAGTATATAAAAATACCAGTTCTCTAATTATACAGGGTTCTTTTTATGTTCCAGGTCGATATTGTTTGGCCGCCATTTTGGTTTGGATGACATTTATCTGTTCAATTTGACAGTCATAGAGAGTGGTCGATGATAATTTATTATAGAGTATATTATGCTACAACAACGTATTAACATTATTAAAACATTTTATTTAAATAATTGTTCAATTGTGAATACGCGGAGAAAATTAAGTGACTTTTTTTATCCTAACCATATGCGGAGCAGGTGTTTAATGAATAATTTTGAAAATATGCATACACTGAGAGATAAAGCGAAGTCTGGCTGATAATTAAGCCAACGTACAGCTGAAAAGATTGATGCAGTGAGGCAGAACATGAATATCTCCATCACGTTTGCTAAAAATTGTCCAAAAATATTTGCTTTATTACCCGAATAAAATTCAATTGACACAATATGTGTAGCTGCCGGAAAATGACCATGAACCATAGACGAAAACCATTTTTGTCAAAAAATTATTATAAGCGACGAAGCACACTTCAACTTGGCTGCCTTTGTTAATAAACCGAATAGCCGCTATTGAGGCACTGAAAACACCCTCGTGGAGTAACTGTGTTACCGGGCGATATCATTGCGACATATTTTTTTGAGGATACTGGAGGCAATGCTGTAACAGTTACTGATAACCGCTATGGAGACATATTGGAAAACTGTCTCCTACCCGAATTGGAGCAATTAGTCCTACAGAACATGTGGATCTAACAAGATTGTGTCCACATTTTGATAGAAATTTTTTCCGGTCGAATTATATCAAAAAGTTTTGATATCGACTGACCCCGACGATCCCCTGATTTGAACCCTCCTGACTTCAAAAAAATGTGTATACTACTTCCAAAAAATGTGTATACTACAAACCAACCACAACCTCTAAATTCGAAACAAAATTGCTGAAATAACTCACATATAAAAGTGTTCTTAAAAGAGCTCGCGACTTTGCGCCGCGTTCAGAGACGGGCATTTGACTGACATCATATTCCGTACGAATATGCTAAATTGAATCAATCAATCAAATATAAATTATAGAATTGTATTTCATTTAAAAGTTATTAAAAAAAAAAACTTCAACCTGAAACATAAAACGCACCCAGTATTTTAAAACAAAATTATATTATTAATAAATAAAATTAAATATAAAAACCAAAAATTTGAGAGTTTTGTGCAGTTCTATTTGAAATAACAGCCGCCAAATGTCAATATGTCATTGATTAATTAATTTAGTAAAATTCTATTAATACAAAAGTATAAAAATATTATTGAGAGGAATTTTAAAAATCCAATTAATATTTTAACGAGCAGAAATATGTACAGTATTTCCAGATGTATGATAAAATTCATTAAAAAAGAGCATGAAGATACATTTTCTAAAAACTTTTCTATATGTGATAATAAATGAATATTTATATAAAAATAAATTATAAAAAATTTAACGATATCTATTATAAAATATGCTAAAACATCATAAAGGTAAATTATTTACTATACTTTTGAAAAAATCCTTCGGTTAGGCTTATGTGATCAATATAAATTTTTAGTAAACAATGCAATCTGAAACTGTAGAGATACTTTTAACATTGCCTATAACAAATATTTTTGGAACAGACGAACTTTTAATAGCATAAATTCCGAGAAATATGAAATGACTGAATAATATACAATATTAACATAATTAAAATTATGGCAATTTTTTAAAGTAAAAAACGTATTTTTTTATTACAATAAAAAACATAAAAGTGACGTGCTATAAATTTTCCAAAAAGAAAACCGTTTCACTTCATCTCCAATTACCTTACATATTCACTTATATCTCAACTTAATTAACAATAAATGATTTTAAATTCTTTTACTTACAAAGAACATCAAGGCGCATATCGACAGTTACTGGATCACCGACACCATTATCTGCTGTGCATTGAAAGACCCCTGCTTGCTGCCTTTCAACTTTCTCCAATGTTAGAATTGGGCCTTCTCCAATACGAGCAGTTGACTTTTGATTGCCACTCTACAAAAAAAAAAATTAAAATAAAAACGAAAATATTTATAAAATATTATTCATATTCATAAAAATATAAATTTTTTTTTAATAATTATAAATTATAAATGAAAAAGATGAATTTTTCTTTAGTTCCTATTTAAATAATATGACTTTACTTTTAATTCGGCATTCTGTAATGTGTATATATATTTATATATTTCAACATGTTGACGTTTGTTTTTAGAGGTATTTTAATATAATAATAGTTTTTGTATACGCTGTTTGTGTAACAAACAAATATGTTAAGAATCACTTGTCAGGTGCTTGGAAATGTTTTTAAATGTAAAGAATGCAAAAAATTCTACAAAATCTGTTTTCGATAAGAATATTTTTAATTTTTCAAAATTTTTTCAGTATCAAAAATAATTTTATCAAAAATTACTGACAATGTAATATAAAAATTTGTGAGTATAGAACACACCTTTTTTGTCCAAAATATTGATGGTACTGGATTACCAGATGCTTTACATTCCAAAGAAATAGAACCTCCTTTTCTTGCAGTTAGTTGACCAGATGTAGGAACAGCACGAACACTCGGTGGTACTGAAAATAAGGGGAAAAAAATAGTTTTTTTTTGTAGATTCTGTGAATTTCAATATTCAAACTTGATATGAATAAAAATGGAAAGTGAAGAGCATGGAACTTACCCAGAATTTCAACCGTGTGAATTTGATCACGATTCACTTTATCGCTAATCTGACAGAGATAGTCTCCGGCATCCTGCGGTTCTAAGTCAGATATCTCTAAATTATAGCCATCTATCAGTCTTATGCGTTCCTCTGTTGTTACTTTAAGATTTTTGGCTGTTAACACATTAACCCCACGTCTCCATAATAAAACAAGGTTTCCTACATGAATATTAATAAAGTGAAAAATTAAATTTTACTATGCGGTAATAAAAAAAAGGGCTAAATTATAACTTATTATATAAATTCAACATTATTTCATTTATACATACATATATGAAAGAGTACTCGTACGATATAAGAATA
Source organism: Atherix ibis (assembly GCA_958298945.1). Classification (NCBI taxonomy): domain Eukaryota; kingdom Metazoa; phylum Arthropoda; class Insecta; order Diptera; family Athericidae; genus Atherix; species Atherix ibis. The sequence continues at coordinate 5,218,002 of OY282606.1, forward strand.
GAAGTATGAGCAACAGCAAAAATTAGCAATTATATTCTATTAAAGCTCTTCAAAAGAAACCGTAGACGAGTGCCATTTATTGTAACATTTATGTTAATTTACCTCTTAAAACTGAAATTTGCCATTGTTAATCCGTTTCATGGTAGACAAGAAAAATCTAAGCTCAGGTGTGTATACGTACAGGTAAAAGCTACTAATTGTAAATATTTGCACATAGATGTTTTTTGTTAAGGTTCATTTGAGCATAGAATTAGTACGGATAAAAGCCATGTTAATTTTATTATGCAAAAAAAAACCAAAAAAAAACCCTATAGATGCGTAAAAATAAAATCGTTATGAGTCAGAGTTAAATTTTCGGCTTGATTTCTTTTTTAAGTATTTTTAAGGTGACCTATTTTAGGTTGAATTAATTCGTTTTTATTATACATGAATTTCTTTTACAGCCTCAGGCATGTTAACAAAACAAATAAGGTACTATTTGTAGTTAGTATGTAACAGTTACTCTTATCAAAAACATACTTTTTACACTGTTCTTCAAGTATGGCTCTATGAAATGCTTGAACTAATATGAGTACTTAGGTATTAAAACTGTATCCGGTAAATTTTTTTACAGAATTACGTACAATTATATATATATATTAAAAAAGATTCAATTGAGTTAAGTCATAGTTTAATGAGCTTCAACACATACGAATACATGTAATAATAATACAATATAAATTTCAATTCAAATTAAAGGTCAGCGACTTTTACATATAAGAAAATTTTATTTAATAGCAAATATTTAATGTACATGCTTGAATAATTACAGTAAATAAATATAATTTGCATTAATTAACTATGATTACATATACAATTTTATTTAGAAATAGAATATTCTTAGTATTACAACATTTGTCTGGTGAGAAAAAAAATATGTACAAATTTTTACTATTATTAATGTTATACATATTGTTTTAATAATAATATTTTTTTTTAAACAAATATATTATATTTGAAAATATCTACTTGACACTGAAATATTTTTTTATTCTAATATTATTAATATTCGAATATTTGATTTAAAGATTCGGATTATATAATTTATTTATCCTAACAAATTTTTAGTGCATGAATAAGGTGAAATTGGCTATTTTCTAGTAAGAAAATGGTTTAGTAAGAGGTAAATAGATATTATAAAGCACACTAATTTGTTTGAAGAAGTTTAAAAAATCAAGTTGGAAAATAGTGTCAATATTCATATCATAGGAACGAATCGTAGTTGATGTACTGCAATTGAGTTAGTTACCTTGAAAAAAAAAATATTTCAAAATTCTCAAGAACATTGGAAAAAGTAATAACATCGGAACATCCTTGGAAGGTGGTGGCTAGTTTTCACTAAGCATGAAAACAGATTTTTTGTGACAGCAACTAAAATTGCGTAAACATAGATGATACATTTCTCGTTATAACGATAATGTTGCAAATTTCAACCAAATATTTATACCTTTAATAATAATCTACTATTTAAGATCTAAAAGATAAAATTTAATTTATTTTATGCAAAAGAAATAATTTTAAAATGCTGTTGTTGTGATGCTATCGTATAAAAGATTTTATTCCTTTCTTGTTAGATTCAATATTTGTGTGAATATGAATCTACATAGTATGGATGATGGTATTACATTTGACATCAATTTCCCGTTGAAGATCTCACATGAAACGAACTTATAATATGAACATACGAATGTGACATGTGAAACAGACATTTTTATAATATTTGGAAGACTATTTTATGATGATAGGAGCCAGCCTACTCTACGTGTAAGTGAGTATTCGTACACTTTTACATTGTGAGCAAATGCTAAAAATTTAGATGAAAAATAGACTTTACATCGTACACACGATAACAACATATTGTGAATATGACATTTTTAACTATGACACGTTGATATTTCGCATGTGGTGTTATTTCCTGTACACCAAAAATCGTGAAAGCCGGTAATTTAGGTTCCAGCTGAGAACATAAGGACATGAAGCCTGGAAAAAGTGCTCCACTGTGACGCTGTTTGTGTCAAAAAGGTGTGTACACATTAACAACATCCCCATATGATATGTTAGCAGGTGCTGTCGGACCTTGTCATACATTTACATCGCATACTGTGCCATATTTCACCCTTTTTGCTTTTGTCTTTCCGTTTTACCATTTCGTACTATGTGTATATACCAACTACATACGTATTATTAGTAGAAAAACAATTTATATACTACTTTACCACAGTTTATGTGTGCTCTCAAGAACATGGAAAATAGGTATTTGTCCTCTTTTCATAAGTATACAGTTTAATCCTGCCTGATGGAACCATCTTCAATTGAATACATAAGAACAAACGATATATGAATAATGCACAAAATTAAACTCTCTACCGATGGTAGCTCAAAGTGACATACCAATGATGATACTACCACTTGGTGTATGTGAAGTAGCATAACTATTTGAATATGAATGTTTTTGTAATACGATTATGGTTATAGGTATAGTGGTCAATATGAACAGATTATCTAGAAAGAGAAATAAAAGCTCATATAGAGGAATATAATACTATTCTATAAAAGACGATAATGGCAATATTAAAGTGAAGATTTTCAAATTACGAGATAGGGAATAGTATTTTTTATGAGCGTATATGTCTATTATGTTCGCCTACATATGTATGCGAACATAAAAAAAAATGAACGTACGGAAAACCGAAAGGGATTATTAGTTTGAAAACATGGAACTATTATGATATTTAAACAATGAGGAGGTGGTAAAGCATAAAGCATGCGACCATACATTTCAGTTGGTGGTGGCTTACAACAAAAACAATGTCGTTAATTACTTCACCTTCCTGGCAGAGGTAATATTCATTTTTACTTGACTTAATAACACGCTAGCATGGCATGGCAATATATATCATTTTGACCACCCTTTTTTTTTCTCTTTTACCCAAACTTTGATCGCATATATTATACCGAAAATAATAGTTCGCATTTCCAGTTGTTCGTTTTTCTACAAGACTACGTCTGTTACTAATTTCATTCTATTCGTCCCTTATACGAACATGCTATTCCACCAATATTCATTCATTAACAAAAATACCAAACCACGAAATAGGATAAAAGTGCTAGTTTTAGTTCACAGAATTTTTGATGTAAATTATTTTGGGCATATAATATTACTAAATTTCTTCTAATCATTTTCTTTTGCCCTTTAAATTTGCTTACTCTTAGTTTGAAAAAGGTTTAAGTGAGTAAAATTATTTCATGTTTTATTCGTATTTTCCTTAGGATTATCTACGTTTTTAAGGTAATTTTTTTACTGTTTCTAATATAGTTAACTAATCCCCATCCTTAACGAATAACATTCGTAGCCGTTTTTTACGCTTTATATATTTACCCTCTAGTCATACTCGTATTTGTACTGAGCTGAAATATTTACATGCATACACATACGTACAAACGTAATTAGGTGCGCAAGTATACTTTGGATAGAAAAGTAGGTGGCGTGAATGCTATGTTGTTCAATTAATGTTACCAGAAAGAAATTTGCATGAGTGGTATTTCCGGAAGATGAATGAAACAAGGTAGTATGTATGCATACATAAAATGCCGAAGAAATTTAGGTGAAATTCATTTCATGTATATTTAATTAGCTAACTAAGTGAAAACAATGCTACAAATGAAAAAAAAAAATACAATTACTCGTACATTGTCAGCGTTTCCAGGATAGCCCGATTATATGCTTGACGTGATTGCTAACATATGTACAATATATTTCGTTTAATAAAAATACCTCAAGCGATAGTTGAATTTTTTCTACAAGTTGATTTGTTAAATATATTATATTTATATTCAAATTGCTATGTGTACATACTATATATACACATATAAATATCAAACATTCAACTTATTAAAAAGGTATTTATAAAAATTTCATTTTATAATAACATCAATTTTGAAAAATCAAATATTTCTAAAATACTTAACAATTTAAGTCTACAGGTCCTTCGGTAATAGCTGAAATTATGTTTTAAATTTGTATCGATTTCAACATTCTACCATTAAACGCCTCCCCGTATGACTTTACAAAGGTGTGATTTTTGTTTATCTTCTCTTTTTTTTATATATATATTGTACAATTATAGAAATTTATAGTGGAATTAAGAATCTAAGTAATTTTCACTTAAAACTATAGTAAAATATTCATCTTATCTATCCAAAAAAGTTCTAAAACTTAAATTATGTATGGATTAATTTAAATTATGTAATTAAATTAAAATAATTAAATTATTATCCTTAGTTTATGTTTATGAATTTCCAGTTTATGGAAATTTAAAAAAAATTACGATACATTTTGAGATAGAACACTAACGAAATTGAATTGAAAAATCGATTTGAATAGTACAATATAGGGTAGCTTTTATTCAAGGATAAATCTTATCCTCATGGTGCGTTCTTAAGACAGATCGACTATTATTCATTCCCAAAAATGCAAAAGTATATTTGACATTTCTCTAAAGTAAAAATAAAATCTTTTTCAGACAAAAAATATATATAAAAAATCGTATAGAATTCAAAATTGTGTACGAGTATCAAGATTAAAGAAGAATACATGCATTAATGAGTAAATATCAAATCAAATCTTCTCATTACCTTCAGAAACGTCATTGGTTTAAATAATCGAAAAAGCAATAGTCAATATTTATTATAAGATAATTTTGTCCACTATAATTAAATATTTTTTTATTTGGTCTTTTTTTTTTTGATTATTTACTTTTTGTTGTTAATTGTGCTCTCTTTCATATATATTCAAGAATACTTAATATAATGTAAATTTACTAAAATAAGTTATTTGTGCGAAAAGTAAATACAAGTAATAAATAACTCTCAGGTATTCATGTAAATTATGATGGTAGATTTGAAAATTGGTCTACGTAATTGGAATGAAACACGTTATCTTTATGTAAGTAGTTGTGTATATTTGATTGTGCTTTCGTTTATATAATTTTAGTCAGTAAAAATAGTCGGAAATTATTGGTGGCCAGGCATATTATTTATCTTGAAAGTAAAAACAAAAGATGCCTATCCGAAATGCCAATGTTTGCCTGTGTCGGAAAATCAATGAACCAAAGCTGACACATGGGTCGCGAAATTATTAATGATCCTATATTATTATTCACCTAATCACACAATCCAAGCCCTCGACGTATAGAGCTACCAATTTTCAGTTATATAACTATATAATAGTAGTGCTTGTATTTGGTATGTTCAATAGTAATAATTGAGTGGGATGGTCGTACAGCCAATTTCAATACACTTGTATATAGCTATCAGATAGGAAAAAGGCCTGAAAGGAAGCCATCCGAAGGGGATAAGCCAATAGTCTAAGGGGCTCAATACAATCACTATAATCTATTTCTTTATTATTGAACATTTTGCTAAATTTATGTTTTCTAGTTGTCACGAGAGAAACTATTTATCAAATCTTTCGTTCAGCTTCATGAAGACAGAACAACGACAACTTTTCGGGTTTCATTTCTACAATTTGGCACAGCCAAAATAGATTTCGACATAATAAATAATGTAATATTCGAAATATATTGGTAAACATTTACAATAAATACTATTTAAATATAATGATATAAATATTAGTCTTAATTCTTGCATAATCGTTAAAATAGTGAATAGTACCAATAAAATCGTAGGGTTTAATTTTGATTCCTAGAAAAGATAGATTGTAATTAAATATTCATGTAAAAATTTTTGTCAATATTCTTCAACTGCACATTAATTCAAATATATTTTTTATTTGTTTGTGCTTGAAGATGTGTTGAATTTCTACTTTTGTCATTATTTTATTTTACATAATAACAAAAAACCAAACAGATTAAGTAAACTGAGAGCACATGTTCTACCTTAAGTATACCATGACTAATGAAAAAAGTTACATTGTTGAATGTTTATGATTTGTTAAGGAACTTTCCATATTGATTGTTTTCACCTAAACATCGAAAAAGAAAGAAAAACTATACTTCAATGAAAAAGTCTTTGCAAATATATAAACTTTTGCCTTTAGTTGAAACTTTATCAGTCATATAATACAATATATTGTATATATAAATTCGTTTTCAATTTTTCTACAACTTTTGAACTTTCGACTTTAACTAAACGTTTCTATATATGTGTATGTACATATACTAATAAATAATGTCTTATGCATTTATTCGGATGTACCCTATATAGGTTAGGTTAATGATGCCCTTAGAGAAATAATAGTTAAGCTTGTTAATTGACCTTCTTTAAAAATTATCCTTTCAAATTTAATATGAAAATATTTAATCAATTTTTTTTCTTTCAATTATTTCAAAATCAATTATAAATTTTAACAAATATTTTTTTTGCCTTTATTTCTAAAGATACAATATTAATTTAAAAAATTATTATTTTAATTAAGTTAAAAGTAAATTAATTAAAACTTTTTTATAGTTTCTCATATACAAATTTCTTATTAAGATAAAAAAAAAGTTCTTCTTTTGATAGGTGCACCCAAATGATGAGGATAATAATAATGGAAAATTAACTCACTCTAGAAAATCGAAAAGTCCTATTAAAAATATTGTATATATAATAAAAGTATGGAGTTAAGATGTAATAATTGGAATAATATGAAATCGTATACATATGTATGCAGTATAATTTAACACTTACCCAAATTTTCAACTTCGCATGGTAGAACAAGAGTATCGCCAACTACAGCTCGATATGTATGTCCTCTAGAAAGGAATCGGGGTATGGCTGTTGATGGAAGCGTTTTTGTTCCAGCACCTGAAAATAATAATGTTCAAATTTACCAGTTTTTACGATTTATCTTTTTAGTTCATTTGCAATTTTTTTTTATATATGGTATTATATTATAGAATATTACTCACTCATATGTATATTATAAGAAATAAATAAAATCAAATTTTATGGAATCTTGAAAGAAGAATGTGATATCTTAACAATATCTCTTTAAATAGATTGAACATTTGACGATGAGCCTTAATAACTCCCAAAGGATCAGCAATTTTATGACAAGATTACAAACATGTCAGAGCAGAACAATAAATTGAAATTAACCTATTTACGACCGCCACAAATTACCTTCAATCTATTTCAACGGTAGTGTACATTGCGTAAATTTAATAAATTGGCACATTATTCAGTTTAGGATATTTTTTTCTGTTCATATGACAAGTATGCATGATATCTGTTTTTTTATTTTTTTTTTTTTTGGGAGCAAATGACCAGAAGACACTATGTACAACTATATATGATAGGGCAACAAATATAACTTATCTAATTTATTCGACATTCTTAAAGTAGCCAACAAAAAATACTCTCTGCAATTTGGCACGGACGTACGAATTTGTGTCTTCGGTGTCTTCGACATATCATCCTAAATGAAAAATATCCAGACCAGAGATTACAATGCCCATATTAATCACTTTTCCTCATATTAAAGGATGTCTACTGTGTTCATTTCTGTTTCATTGTAGATTCTCTTGAATTCAAAAAAAAATAAACTTATTTCAAAGTTATATTCGGACACTTTGATTTTTGTGGTTTAATATCGATTAAAATAGAACAAATTAAACACAAATTCGATATTTAATTAGTTTATTATTAAAAAAAAAACTCTTTTATTTTTTTGACAGATTTATTTTAAAGTAATTATCAAACCTTTACTGTTTATTATTGATTATTGTTGTTTTTTTGTTTAAGCTTTTTAATTGATTATTTTTTTTCCTAAAATAGCCTAGGGTATTTTTGCTATTTATGGCTTTTCTTCAATATTTTCACACTTTCATTTTTAAGATCTTTTGCCAAATATATTTTTTATAATTTTATTTCTGAATATTACCATAAATTTTCATTCACTCCAAAATTAGATGACTGTGCCGGAGTTTCAGTCATATAAGAGCAATAATTAAGCACTCACAATCGTATATTTACGTGTAGGTATGGGTACATTGTATTGTCAATGAATTTAAGTTTTCTAGGTTCTGCTTCTAATATATGAGTACAGACTTATTACCATGACTAAACCATTGTCATTTTTGAAAGAGGGCCTCAAATCTTCTTTTATTAATTTTGTCTTGAGATGAAACTTCTTTGTGCGGCTGTATATCATTTGGCATAATCCTGTTGAACAAACATTTGAGCAATAACAACACTTCCTAATTTGCCCAGCCGAACAAAAAACAGTAAAAAAAACGGGAGCTTTTAGAGGATGAAGACATAGTCCATAAATCTTACGAGGAGAGATGTTCATTTCGGAAGGATCTTATATGAGTCACGCTGCAAGCTCCTAATCAGTATTTGTTTCAGAAAGCTCTTTGAAATGCCATATTGCTGTACCTAACAACAAGAAGTGTATCAATCAAAGAATCGATTTCTTAAAGTTACTTGATTAAACGTGGAAGAGAGGACTGGTCTGTTATACTTCGCCCGCCGATAATTGAACCGAGTGTGCAAAGTGCCTTAGCATAACTATCAGAATTTTTACATAAAATTTTAATAGTTATTATGCGTTATTATTTAATGTCGCATCCAATATTAATCAATTGACATTGGTATACGTCACATATAGTAAAACAAAACCGGAGCTGCCAACTGTTAAATAATAAAATCAATTAAAATCTGCCATTTATCTGGAATACCTTCAACTGATACTATTTTACGACAGATTTCCCAATCATAATTTATAATTTTTTTTTAAATATGTTGTAAATATAACAAATTTTGTAAGGACTATAAAATTTGAACTAAAGATTTGTAAAAACATTTGCTCGCCATTATTTAAAAATACTCATTAAAGTCTCTATTTGGTGAGGTTTATGGCATCATTGGGCCGTTCTTCTTCGAAAATGATCGTGAAAATGTCATTACAGTGAATCGCGGCACGTTAACGAAAATTTTGTCGCCAAAAAATGAAAGAATTTAATGTGAATGAGCTTTGGTTTCAACAAAACGGTGCTACGAAAAAAACATCGGCTTGTTGCGCACTAAATTGGGTGATTAAATAATCTCACGAAGTGCTGATGTGAATTGGACAAAGGAAAAGTGTAAGACCTAAAAACGACATTCGACAAGATATTGGGAAATATCTTTGAAAATTTCGACGTTCGGATATTGGGCTGCAAACTCACTCATGGTAATTAAATGAATAATATGGTTTTTCATGCATAATTGTAATAGATTCAACATTATTTTCAATAAAAATTTTCTCTAAAAAATACTCATATCACAAAGATATGTGTATTTTCTTTTAGTTTGAAAAAAAACCAATAGATGGCGTACACTTTACTTTCCGATTCCATTTAAATATATTATCGAAATAATAATAAAGTAAATTTACGTACATAAGTGAAAGAAAATATTTAATTAAATAAGTATGGTTACATTAATAGTTAATACTTAATGAAGAATATTTAATATACGTATCAATCAAAGAATCGATTTCTTAAAGTTTCTTGATTAAACGTTGAAGAGAGGACTGATCTGTTATACTTCGCCCGCCGATAATTGAACCGAGTGTGCAAAGTGCCTTAGCACAACTATCAGAATTTTTACATACAATTTTAATAGTTATTATGCGTTATTATTTAATTTCGCATCCAATATTAATTAATTGACATTGGTATACGTGACATATAGTAAAACAAAACCGGAGCTGCCAACTGTTAAATAATAAAATCAATTAAAATCTGCCATTTATCTGGAATACCTTCAACTGATACTATTTTACGACAGATTTCCCAATCATAATTTATAAATATAACAAATTTTGTAAGGACTATAAAATTTGAACTAAAGATTTGTAAAAACATTTGCTCGCCATTTTTTAAAAATACTCATTAAAGTCTACGTCATATTTTTTTTTTTTTTTTCAACAAATGTCATGATTTTTTACGACTGTCAAGTATAAAGTAGAACAATTTATCGAATGTGGGACGTAGAAAACACTCATTTAGTTTACGAAAAACCAATGCATCCTAAAAAAAAGTCTCTATTTGGTGAGGTTTATGGAATCATTAGGCTGATCTTCTTCGAAAATAATCGTGAAAAGGTTATTACAGTGAATAGCGGCATGTTAACGAAAGTTTTGTCGGCAAAAAATGAAAGAATTGAATGTGAATGAGCTTTGGTTTCAACAAAACGGTGCTACGAAAAAAACATCGGCTTGTTGCGCACTAAATTGGGTGATTAAATAATCTTACGAAGTGCTGATGTGAATTGGACAAAGGAAAAGTGTAAGACCTAAAAACGACATTCGACAAGATATTGGGAAATATCTTTGAAAATTTCGACGTTCGGATATTGGGCTGCAAACTCACTCATAGTAGTTAAATGAATAATATGGTTTTTCATGCATAATTGTAATAGATTCAACCTTAATTTTCCTTAATGGTTACATTAATAGTTGATAATTAACGAAGAATATTTAATAAAATGAATATGCTTTAGGCGAAATTAAAATAATTGTATGGTCCCTGGCTAATCAATAATTGCATTTATTAAATGTAAATACTCTTATTCCTGAAGCGTTTGAAACAAATATTATTCACATATATGCATATGTAGTTCGATATAAAGTTTACTTAAATAAAATATGTTCGATTAAATTAAAATTTAATATTTATAGAAAACAGAAAATTTAATAGTTAATAGTAGGTAATATTTTGTATATTAGCACAGATAAGGAGATATTATTTATTATCTATGATATTATATAAATCAAATAGTCCTTATGTATATTTTATTAGTTTTGTATAGTTTACGTTAAATACTTTATATTAAGAAGGAAAAATTGATTAATTGTATTAAGAAGTAATTCAAAATTGATTTTACGAGGGTCATTCAATAAGTCCTAAGAAAAAGATGGAAAAACTGTTTTAAAAAAAAAATAATTTTGTTTTTAACATAACCTTGTTTTAGCTCCATACACTTTTCCAACCGTTTTTCCAAAATTTTTATCCCGTCCGAAAAATAGGATTTCGGAAGTTCTGTAAATTACTCATCCGTTTGAGCAATGACGTCCTCGTTGGAAGTGAACCGTCGTCCGCCAAGCCATTTCTTCAGATTGGGGAAAAGAAAAAAGTCACTCGGGGCCAAATCTGGTGAATAAGCGGGATGCTGCAACAATTCCATTCTCAATTCCACAATTTTGGCCATGGAAACAGCGCAGGTGTGCACACGCGCATTGTCCTGATGCAAGAGGATTTTTTTCTTCTTCAGATGGGGGCGTTTCTCCTTGATTTCCTCGCTCAACCGTTGCAATGACGACGCGTAATACGCTCCTGTTATTGTTTTTCCTTTTTCCAAGTAGTCGATAAAAATGATGCCCTGCGAATCCCAAAAGCCCGTGGCCATCACCTTGCCGGCCGATGGCACAGTTTTTGCCTTCTTCGGAGCCCGTTCACCCTTGAAAATCCACTGTGATGACTGTCTCTTCGTTTCTGGAGTGTAGTAGTGTATCCAGGTTTCGTCCACAGTGACATATCGACGAAGGAATTCGGCAGGATTGCGATGAAAGAGTGCCAACATACCCTCAGAGTCCACTACACGATTGCGCTTATTCTCCTCTGAGAGCAAACGCAGCACCCATCTTGCCGAAATTTTTTTCACAGACAATTTTTCATGCAAAATTGAAGCGACTGTACCTTGTGATATGCCCGTGGCGTCAACTAATTCGCGCACTTTAATTCGCCGATCGTTCAAAATCAGATCGTGGATTTTGTCGATGATTTCAGGAGTAGACACCTCAACTGGGCGTCCTGAACGATGTTCATCTTTTGTGGATGAACGGCCACGTTTAAATTCATTCACCCAATTGTAAACCGTCGCAAACACAGGTGCAGATGTGCCATGAACTGCATCCAACTCGGCTTTGATTTCTTTCGGGCTTAAGCCTTTCAAATGGAGATGTTTGATGACAGCCCTAAACTCTCTTTTTTCCATTGTTATGCACAAATAAATGTCGTTAACTTTAATCGGCGATAGAAATTGACCTACACTATGGATCGAGCTGAAATTTTGACAGCTTTCCTGTCGATAATGCTACTTACAAAAAAAAAAATTTTGACAGCGGTCTTGTCGATCTAAGGACGAGCTGAAATTTTGACAGCTTTCCTGTCGATCTTTACCGACACTACGAGCGCAATTTTTTAGATTTTCTAAGGACTTATTGAACGACCCTCAATTTATACTTGCAAAATTTCAATGTGGTCATATGTGTATAAAATACTTTAAAAGTGACTTTTCGCTTTTAAACAATGCATTGGAATAATAAATTTCTTTTCATATGTTATTTGAAAAAATGAATTTGAACAATTTTTTTAAAAAATTTTTCGTACTGTTATTACGCCCTATAATAAGAATATTCATAAAAAATTTGATCATTACTTAGAAATTAGTATATTATCTTCTTTAATATTTTGGTAAAGATAATTTTTAATTGTTTTTTTTTTATTATTGTTGTTTTGCATTAAGTTTTTCAGTATTTGTCTAATATAAAATTTTATAAATAATTTTGCGAAATGAAATGTAAAAATTAAATTTCTTTTATTTAACTAGAAGAATTTCTCGTTTTATTTCAGTAATTTACAGAAACAAATTCGACTGTTTTCATAACAATTTATTATAAATTTGAAGACATGACTTTTTACTTAACAATTAAATTTGTGTGTAGTCGGTATGAAAATACATACAAATATTCTTTATACCTGTATATGTACAATATATATACTATATACAAAATTAACTTCATTTTATAATTATTTGCGATGGCATAGGTTAATATATACTTGAACAGTTCTAATTTATATTCTTCGGCAAAGGGGCGAAGTCATTAGCAAAATTTTAATTTATATTTACTCTTCGTGATATTATTAACACAACGATTAAAATTTTACAATTTAAATTTAATTGTATTAATTTGCTTTTGTAATTATATTGGAATATTTCCATTTATGAATTTTCATAAGAGAATTATTTCTGTTTTCCTTTCAACATTGCCATATAAATGTGCTAACAATTCGAACGTAAATTCATTTTCAAGCCATTCTATTGTATTTGCCAATTCAATTGGTTTTTATTTTCGAAATGTTCAATTTATTCAAATTAATATTCAATTATGCCATTTTAATATTTGCTATACAAAATTTGAATAAGAAGAAAGAGAAATTCGTTGTACAAGAATGATGATCGAATTAATTAACATATCTACTACAGAAGATGATTTTATTAGATATATAATCAGTAAATCGACCATAGAATCATTTATGCAATATCCTGTTAATTCAACAAATTCTATCATTTTTATATGAAAAAAGTAAAGTGTTTTGAATTTTTTAACATTTATAATAACAAAAAAAAATTAATTTTTAAATTTCAAAGCCGTTCTGCCCATCAAAATGTTAATTACATAACATAAAATATTTAATCATCTATAAATGGATAGGATTATTAAAATCCGAAGTCCTGGATATTTTTCAATTCTAATAATCTGTTAACCGTAACAACTCAAATTTCAATAGCAAATTATTCGGTCTTATTAACGAAATAATGTTGGAAATAAATTTAAAAAAAAGTATATTAGTATATATAAAAAAAAAACAAATAAAAAGAATAGAAATCAAACTTCTATGAACAGTAGCAGAAAATTAAAGAGACTGGCATCACTGAGAGTATTTTGACAACATTGCAAACTTCCCCTGTTCACAAATTAAAATTTATAAACAAATAAATTTAAGAGTTTAAAATTCGAAAGATACTGCCGTACCTTATGTATCAGCTGTGGCAGAAAAGTAATGAAACAGGTATCACTAAGGAGTTTTCCTCTATATAACTTGTACGTTATGCCCTCGTAGACGTGTAGTAGAAGTTTTAAGCTCGTATGCGAGCTTATACGACCTTGCAAAGTGTAAATATTTAAACAGTATTCATTTGGTTTAATTTTCGTACATTTTATACTAAAAGTGTATAGTAATAGTTTATTATAAGATACGATAATTATCCTGCTTTCCTAAGCACTTAAGCTGAACTTTTTCTTTTGTTGAATAATATGAATATTTATTTTTTCTATATACAATATAATACATAGTTGAGATACCTTTATAACTTATGTATGCCTTGTCATATACTGTAGAGTGTAATAAATGGAGATGTGTTTTGTAGTGCGTCAGTTTGACGTACGAAAACCTTCAATGAGTCTATCAAACTCAAGGGGTTTCTATGGCATAAAGTATTTTTGGAGGTCCGAGAACCTTGCTCAGGGAGGTCTTTACCATCGAAAACTTATAAAAATGTGGATTTAGTGAAGTTTCTTGTGGGGTCAGATCCTTGAGAGGCTTTGAGGAATGGTTCTTCACGTTAGATTGGGCATTATAGACACTTAATCACAGTCAGTATAAATCCCCCCCCCCCCCCACCACATCAAAGACCATCTGAACGGACGTTACCTTGATAATGTTGATACCATTCATTGCAGTGTAACCGAGGAGCTAAGAGACTTTATAGTTCAAGCCGTCAATAACTGCTATGAAGAGTAGAAACAAAGGCTTGCGTATATGTATAGCTGCCAAAGGAACTTTTTTAAAGGGCATAACATTAAAAATAATATGGTTGCATAAAAAATGATATAAATCATGCAAAATTAAAACAAAATGGTTGCATAAAAAATGATATAAATCAGTCTCATTAGTTGTCTGTCACTTTTTGTAGAACAGATTCATCCAATCAACTGTTAAGAAATCATGTCTTATTCGTACATTAAGAAAATTAAGAGAAATCATATCTTATTCGTACATTAAGAATAGTCTGGATGCCAATGTCTTCTGTCTCATAACATTATAAAAGCATTTGGTTATTGATTGACTAATTTAATAATTTGATAAAGGATCAGCTATAAATCATTCACACTTGCAATATTGTAAATTAGTCGCGAAAAAAATAATACTTTAGTTTTTATCAATATTATAAGTGTCTAAATTATTTTTATAATTCTGAAGTAATTTTGCATATGTTGTATTTACCAATTCAAGAATTGGTATTATCTATTATATATGTCATTTTAAACGTTTCATTATTGTGCTTTTAATTTAAAAATATAAGGTGAAGTAAAAAGAAATCTATTATTTTTCATTAAATTGAAGGTTTTATTTAGCGTAGATAAAATAATACGATTTAGGTCAAATATGCACCGTTTTGTTCGATAACTTGTTGCCATTTTGGAGGTAATTTCATAATGCCTCTCTCATAGAAACCCTCGTCCCTATTGGCAAAAAACTGGGACAGTCGATTTTCACAATCTTCTCTTGAGGCGAATTTTTCACCTGCAAAATCATTCGTCATAGACAGGAAGAGGTGGTAATCACTTGGTGCCAGGTCCGGACTATAAGGTGGATGCATAAGAACATCCCAACCAAGGTCCCGGAACTTCTGGCTAGTCACTATCGATGTATGCGGTCTGGCGTTATCCTGATGGAACACAATTCCTCTCCTATTGGCCAAAGCTGGCCGCTTCTGGGCGATTGCTTTTTCCAGACGGTCCAATTGTTGACAGTATAGGTCCGAATTAAGAGTTCGGCCGTAAGGGAGCAGTTCATAGTAGATGATTCCCTACCAGTCCCACCAAACACACAGCAAAACCTTCCTGGGTTGCGCCGGGTGACCGCGATTTGACAGACCACCGTTTGCGCCGGGTGACCGCGATTTGACCACGACCGTTGTCGCTTGACGTTGTCGTAAGTGACCCACTTTTCATCACCAGTAACCATCCGCTTCAGAAATGGATCGATATTGTTGCGATTCAGAAGCGATTCGCAGATGGAAATTCGGTCCATGAGGTTTATTTTGCAATAACTCGTGTGACACCCATACATCGAGCTTCTTTTTGTATCCAGCCTTATTTAAGTGGTTCCAAACGGTTTTTTGTGCAATGTTTAGCTCTTGGGCAATCGAAACAGTGCTTACGTGACGGTCGGACTCGACGATTTCCATTATTTTATCGACATTTTCGACAATTGGCCTTCCAGAGCGTGGTGCATCTTTGACATCAAAATTACCGGAACCGAATCGACGAAACCAAAATTACGCATAATTGGCTGTTACAGTATCAGGACCATAAACACTATTCACATTTTCAGCTGCCTGACTTGCGTTTTCGCCTTTATCGAAGAAAAACTGTAAAATATGGCGTATTTTCTCTTTGTTGGTGCCCATCTTTGACGCGTGCTAAAAAAATACTGAGTCAAGTAATCACAAAACTGTATGAAAAGCTTTTTTAGTACAAAATCTTATCTTTCTAACGCCATCTAGATCGCACTTTTAAAACGGGAGATACAGACTCCTAAAGCCATCTATTGGCAAAATAATGGACTACATTTTACTACACCTTATATTTCACAATATGATGTAAAATAAAAATTTGTTAATTTATGCTAGTTAAAGTTATTCTCTATTATGACAGATAATCAAATAATTCTCTTTTTCTATGATATTGCATATACATTATTAATATTTTTAATATTAAAATAGAATATTGAGAAAAGTAAATAAAAAAGTGAAATTTGATTAAATAATCGTAAAATGTAAGCAATTAACTTTGTTAGCATTTTTTTCTTCTTCTAATTGTGAGTGGTTTATTAAAAGCAGTCATAAAGACATATTGTTTTTCATTTTTAAAATCAAGTTCACTCTATAAAGTTTTTGTGAATTAAAAGGGCTTAATGCAGCGCTAAAACTCAAATCTTAAGTAGAGGTACTAACAAAACCACTTAATGAACTTCTATTTAAATGGCATAGAGAAAGTTTTCGACTTCAGCCTTTGTCACAACTGTTACCAGTAGAATAACCGTACCTTGAATATTGCTATTCTGTGGTAATAGTGGTGGTGTACTTTAATATGTCAAAAGAACAAAACATTGCTAACGTAATGTAATAAAAGTACTAAGATTTACATTTGACTGTCTTCTTTCATGTAGATAAGAGTTCTTGTCAACCAATTTAAATCCAAGATAAACAGTAAATTGCGCATTTTTCAACTCTTTCATGGCTGATAACAAATAACAAAGTTTTCTTAGTAAAAGTCTGATTCTAATGACTGAATTTATGCTATGCTTTCTACATAGAAAATTAACTTTTATCATTTATATATATAAACATATACATATAGTGGAAATTTCAATTTAAAGCTCATGAAGTTTTTCTCAAATTAATATATAGCTTATAAAAATTTTAATATCTACTCGTAATAATAAAATATCATCACCGAAAAAGAAATGATGATATTTGATGTTGATATGAATAATTTTAAAAAAATACTATATTCGACGTTGATGTGTTCGGAGAGAATTTTTGTAGAATTCAGATAATTTTTAAAAAATTTATGTACACATATACACTCTATTTCTTTATAGACTAATATAGTGTTGAAATTAGTTTGCCGAAGAATGCATAAGTGTTGAAATTATTTTCCTAAAGAAAAAGCAAATAAAATCAGTGTTACTATGTAAATTGAAAATAGTATTGTAAAAATAAACAACAACTAATAAGATATTTTTCTTCGGAATTATTTGAAAATACTTTTCCAAGAAATCTATATAAAATTTATTGTTAATAATACATCTTACTACAATATATCGCAGATTATCTAATAAAAAAAAATTCTTATCATTAAGATTATAAATTATATAAATATAAATATAAAAGGAACTATGGTAGCTAAATCAAACAACAAAAACTGAAAATTGTTGTTTTTGAAATTTCTCTATTTTGTTGATGAATATCGACTATAAATAGAAAAAATCATAGCCACTTTAAGATTTATTATATTTTAAAGGTAATATTTCTTTATTGTATAATCTAAATTTAATAAATTATAAATTTAATTTTTTTTTTTTATTCCTACATATTATACTTAAGTTATTTTCGATTTTTATATATTACCGACTTTGTATTTATTTACAACATGAAAAAAACTTATTAAATATAAAAATAGTAATTATAAAATATCCTATTACAGGTTTTTATTTTTAAATAAAATATTTTTTGTTAAAAAATAATTATGATTTTGCATAATTTTCAACAAAAGACCTTCTACCTTTCTAGTGTTTCGTTTTTCGATTACAAAACTTTAATATAACTTTACCTGACTGGAAAACATTTTCGTATAATTTTCTATTTTAATTTAGACTCTCTCTCTCTCTCAACACAAATATTGGGGCTCTTCTACATTATATTTATACTAACGTATGTTTGTATATCCGAATACTTATAAAGTCTTGCAGAGCTAAGAGCCAACATCTGTTAAATGTCTGCCATGAAGTGGAAAGAAAAACTTATTAGGCAACATATGTTATATATAAATTAAAACATACAAATTATTCCGTCGACTACATGGTTATTGGGTTGCCCATGGAATCTACTGTGTAAAAATTGAAAGACATTTAATAAAACCGACACTGTAATTTGCATTATTAAAGTGTTACTTAAGAGCTACCATAATTACCCAAGCGAATTTGTTCCCTAGATATAGGGTTCTAAAATCATCCATATTTAGCATTGCTCATATTAAAGTTCAAAGATAGGTAAACAAGCATTTCTATTTGGATTTAAATTGAAGACCATTCTTTAAGAAATTTTTTATTACTAAATTGAAATTGTAAGAATACCATCAGTAACATTTGTCTTTAATTGACAAAACAGGTGTAATAATCCAATATGTTAAACTCATTTCGTATTGAATTAAGCTCATTCGAAAAATATGCTATTTCTTAATTAAAGAAATAAAGATAATATTGGATTTTTTATTTGTTAAGTTGCATTTTATATATGAAAAACAAAAATTATTAATACAAATTTCGTCAGCATATTATTAAGGATGATATTAAAAATATTAATTTAAATATTGTATTCTATATGCTTTTATATTAAATGCATTAAATAAAATTAGGTTTTCTATAGTCAAAATATGAAAAATTTCAATCTGAAACTTAGAATTATTATGGAATGTATGATGAGATCGTTTAAAAAACTAAGTTTTAATGAAAAATTTTACATTGCTAAGACATTATTGTTTTTTTTTTAATTTTCATATACAATGAGAATAATAATTTTAAAATCATATAAAATAATTGAAATAATTAGATTTACTAATTCAAAAGGAGTAACTAAAACATATTTGAATTGCACTAAAAACTTGAATTGTTTTATTCAGCAATTTTTCAAAACAGTATAAAGAACACTTTATAAAACTTCATTCAATTCTGTATAAAAGAAAATTGTAGAAAGAAATTTATAACTTTGGAAAAAATTAAAAAAACTTACTGAATAAAACTTAATGAAAAAAATTACCATCCAATGTTTTCAATGAATTCTGCATGAAACAATTTTCTATTCAAGTTCATTTATGAGTATCTTACAATAAGTTATTTTGTAATGAATACTGAATTATTTGCATAAAGTTTATATTAGTGATGTTTTTATTTATTTTATAATATTTCATTTATTTGATTCATGTGCTTTAAAAGCTACACCTAACATCTCAACCTCAAATATCGCGACTCTGATTTAATTAGTTTGAAACTTAAATTGAAAACATAACTTTTTGCTGATTATATGCCACCCCATATACTCGTATATATATATATATATATATAAATACATTCAAAGCTCATTAGTGGCCGCTCATATATAAATTATCCAAAATACATACAAAATTGAGCATTTCCCTTTTCTAATAAAGTGAATTCGATGATTTTATTGACAAAAACTAATAACTAATTAAAATATTTAATGCATTCGCTTTCTGATTAGATTAATTAGAATCAACACAGAATCTAAAGTCAAATTCCATGAATTCCAGTCTATATGTCTCACATACTCGTATTTAGTTTAGATAATTTGGAATAGCAAGTTTCAATTTATAGTTCCAAAAATATTCCTCATTATTATTTTGTTCATTATTTTAATATAAATGAAGTTTTTACTAGTAATTTGCAATAAATAATATGAAATAAAGATTTTACACTTAATTGAATCATATATAAAAGCCGTTAAATGTTTATTTACAGTAATTTTTGTATATGCTTCATATACATTGGTTTTTTTTTTCAAAATGATTTAGCAACTAAATTATAAATTCCAATAAACTAATTTCCAATAATCCTATTCGAGATCAATAACAAGCCAATTTGCCAATAAACTTTGATAGAAATTTGTATGCACGAATGCGTTGATATTTTACACATGGGTATAACTCATATACACATATGTACGTGCATTCATATGTACATACAGTTAAATGTAATTTTTAGGCCCGAAGGAAGTCAATTTTCAACAAAGACCTCCGAAATTATGCAGAAACAATGATATAACACTGATTTTGTAATGCTATGCAAATAATATCTCATATCACACTTATGTTGAACTGAAAGGCAAACACTGAAGGGGTAGAAAAATAAAAATAAATTGCCAGACTATATGCTATCCAACTCTATCCATGTAGACAATCTTCTAGTCTGTCAATCACGCAGTGAAACGTTTCTAAATAGATTTGACTATGGTTCAGTGAGGGTGGAAGCAACCCCATTTTGCAAGAGTAAGCACAAATATTCAAATGAGTATATTTGCTGTGAGCATTATCGGAATTAGGCAAACACGGCGACATCTTTGTATCTTATCGATATGATTTGAAGTAGCCTCGAGTGATACGGGAATATCCTATCATTATAACCCTTGGTGGTGCACTGACTTTATTACTTATCTATAATCTCTCATAAATCGACCTTTGCACAGCAGGGATAATATTAGATTATAAACGAAACTATATACTGAAATTATGACATTACCAAACCAACTATGAATGCTGAGCATACACGTATATACCAGTTTATTTAGAATTTTTATTATAAAATATAAACTAATAATACAAAAGAAGAAAACAATCGTTTCTGCAATAGCCACGTACTGTTTCTATGTTGAATGAAATTAACGAAGCCCCAACTTCAGCTCATCTAATTGTTATCTAGAAAGTTGATATCTTAGCCAATGTTTCAATAGCTTGTACATTATAGGTACGGATACGTATTGGGGTTGACTGGAGGGTGATCTAAGAAATTAAGTGGATTGAAAGAAAAATTCGACAAACAACAAGAGCAGAGGCGCAATTTTCTTGTAGGTTGACCATCTCCGACCTCAACAAACACTATTATTGAGACATGGAATATAATTTTCACGCCCCCAGATATAATGATAAGAGACCAACTTTTATTTGTATAATGTATATACATATAAGCATGTATCTATATATATATTGTATTAGCACAAAGTGTGTACATGTGAAAAGGGCTCTAAAAGAATGTGGTTGATCTATAATCTCAAGGGAGTTATTCAGCGAACACGTTTGAGCAGCTTTAGGCCTACCCATGACAATGATATCGTTAGCTAGCAATCATCCGCTTTGGGATATATTTTCTATATACTTTAAGCTATATACTTTCTCAATATGCATATATGTACATGACAATTTGTTTTTAATAATAAATTGGTTAGCATAGATAAGCTGGAATTACGATTATCTATAAGCCTCCGATTATCATTTATCGGCTATTTTAGGACAATATAAAATCAACGAGGCTGATATTTCTATTGGAATGCCGGATATCAACATAAACTAATCCGTAGGTAGCTTTATATCCTTGTATATATGATAAAATAAACCTCGAATATAGATATTTTTGAGTAACAAATCCAAATAAATTTCGGTAAGATTTTTTTTTTTATAATTTTAATATCGTTCAGTTAGCATATATTCTGCAAATCAGTTTTGCAGTCAAATCAAATACCTTATTTAATATCAATTTCAGAAAATTAACAACTATCAAAAATATGGCTACCTGTAATTGACTGAAAAATCAGGAATATTATTTCTCCAGTATAGCGAAAGCGAATAGATTTGCGACTAGTGCACAAACGCACTAGAGTTCAAATGCGGCCGAGTACCTACCATACATACATCCTGTCGCCAAATACCCGTGAGTGTCATGAAAAGAACGAATTAAATCTAGGCAAATTTTCCAGTATCGACATTCAAGAAATATTTCTTTCGTTTTTATTTCTTCAACTTTTTGCTATTATCCTAAATTTTAAATTTATTGTAGTTTTTATATATACTCGTAATTTAATCAAACTCCTTAATTGCATGTCAATTCCAGAGTATGTGTTATTATTTTTTTTTCTTTTCAGAATAAAGATAATTTCTTGAATGGTATGGAGGGTGGTTTATCGAGAACAAAAAAGGTGATATCTGGCATAACCTTAGGCCATCGTTCTTGATGTCCTCTAATAAAATAACACGATTAGCTGCATGAATGGACATTATCGCGTTGACAGTCAGTTCTATTCAACACGATGAACGTGGGTCGTATTCCATTCGATTGGGGTGCGTTCATGCCTACAAAGAACGGAATTGATATCAATTCGTGCCATACTAAGCCCGAAACTGAAAAATCCGCACAATATTGGCAAATATCGTACAACAAAATAGATAATCAAGTCAAATCAAGGACATAATAAAAATAAATAGAATGCAAGCTAAGTACAAAAATACATTATCCAATGAACGTGTATATGATTGTATTGTACTGGTAAAAGTATTATTGTACGAATCCATACACATATATTATGGAGTATAATGTTAAAAGAAGCCAAAGAAAGGCTGCCTGCTGGATTAAAAGGACTGTTTTGTTTTCCTTTATCAATTGCTCTTCTTGTATTTTTGTTACTTTATTATGACGCAATAAATTCGAATAAATGGAGGCCTATTTCAGTGGAATATTTTCGATTTAACTTTAATTCATTTATTCAA
Organism: Atherix ibis; assembly: GCA_958298945.1. Lineage (NCBI taxonomy): Eukaryota > Metazoa > Arthropoda > Insecta > Diptera > Athericidae > Atherix > Atherix ibis. Next base: position 5,240,935 of record OY282606.1, read on the forward strand.
TTTTCTGCTGATATAACCAATTTCTCTTTCTCCTTATTCATGCAGTTCTTTCGGTTCGGACTTTCTTGATACATTTTTTATTTCATTTGATGTTCTAAAATATATTTGTATGTGTATGTACGAGAAAAGATTATAAACACCCTATATTAAAATGTATCAATCCGTTGGTTTTTATTAAAAATTTTGAAAAAAATTTCGATCGTTAGAATACTTTAAGTTGCACTTAAAAAAAGTAGATAAATATAAAAAAATCAATGAATTGGAAAAATCTATTAAAATACAATCGAATAGAAGGAAATATCCAATCTAAAATTTATTACTCTAATCCTAATTAATTATTTATTATTAACATTAATTACAGTAGTAAAAATTACTAATACCTTTTATGGACATTTACGACCAATAATAAACTAATGAATAAACCAAATAAATTATCATAATTATAATATTGCAGACAAAATGTGACAAATTAATTTTTCTAATTAAATTACGAATCACATGAAATTGCTTATAGAAAGTATTTCAATATCCTTGTAACTCCCTTAATATTGTACAGCCGATTGAAAGTATAGTAAATTTTATGGCATAAATATTTTTTTAAAAAAGGCAATAACTTTTAAATCTGTTGAAAGTTTTATGCGGCTTTCATTAAAGCCACGGAATTTGAAGTAAAATTATTCACTCAAGTACTTTAGAGTTTTAATAGTGTGAACTATCAAAAAGTTCATCAGTTTTTAATTGGTATTACGAGTAGTTGTCATCAAACAAATTGATAGTACTTCTAGTGGTTTTTACTTATAATAAGTCCTTTTGAGCATTTTTAATTAACTTAGTCGGCTTTTGAGTATTATCGTTTTGTACCCATAACAAATGCTATTAAAAATGATCAATTAATTAATTTCACCAATTTTATATGATGTATTTCTGAAAATTATTCACTCAAATTTTTCATTTTAATATATTGGTGAATGCAAAAGTTATAACCGTTTTTTATGATCCTAGGTTCTTTTAAATGAGACCATTGTACAAAGGATGAGCCCTTGTATTTTTTCAAAATGTCGGTCGATAAAGTGCATTTACGTCATTGTTTACTCTATGAATTCTGTAAAGACAATACCGCGAGTGTGGCAACCAAAAACATTTGCGAATTGTATGGAGCAGATGTCATCAAATTTCGACAGGTACGAAGATGGTTTACAAAATTCCGATCTGGGGATTTTAAACTAATTGATAAACCACGTACCGGGCGGCCATTTAAGTCTGATGATGACAAGTTAAAAGTAATAATTGACACCAATCCACGTCTAACCACCAGGGAGATCGCGTCGATGATGGGAGTCAACCAAACAACCGAATTAAGACATTTGAAGCGTATGGGGATGGTTTGGCGGTACGACGTTTGGATACCTCATCAATTGTCGGCTGCCAATTTATTGGATCGTGTTTCAACGTGCGTTGCTTTGAAAAACTTGATACAATAGAGCAGGTAAAAACATCGCTTACTACATTTTTCGCATCAAAATCCACGGAATTTTACACTATTGGTAGTTGATAAATAGATGGGAGAAGGTTATAAGAATGGATGGCAAACTACAGAATTAAATAATTTCTTAATATATGGCGCTATTAGCAAACTACAGAATTAAATAATTTCTTAATAGATGGCGCGCTATTAGCATATTACAGAATTAAATAATACACTGTGATGTTTTCAGTGAACTTTTAAGTAAAGAACTGTAGTTTAAACTGTAATTTGTAAAAACAAATATCAAACTATGAATTAAGGTTTTTCAAATATATTGAAAACCGATTTGTTTAAAAGAATTTGTCAAACGGTTAATTTCTGACGACGAATTTAATATATAAATTTGAGATTATTTGAATTTGCTTGTTTATTTAGTGAGTTAAGTAGTTAGCATTGCTTTTTCAGTGAAATTATTCACTGAAAAGTAGTATTTTATTCTACTTTTCAAAGAACAGCTGAAAAGTTCAAAGGTAGTTGGATCGCCAGAGAGTCAGGACACTCTGCATCTTTTAGCACCGTTATTTTTAACGCGTCATCAGTATTATAGTATAATGCCTTTAAGATATTGTCGCTTTTTAATAAATCCACTAGGAATGAGTCTATAAAAAATATACATGAAACTCAATTTAATCTAAAGTTATTTGGCAGGTTTGTCCATATTTACCTTTTGGAAGAATTAGCTGAGAAGATAAAAAAATTCAAAGTTTTTGTTGTTGCAAATTTTTTACATCCTTATGACTGAAAACATTCCAAAGCGTATATACTTAAATTATTTTTCAGAAAGTGTCAAATGATTTATGAAATTGACTTTCACTTCATTCGTTTTCTAAAGTGATGTTACTATTCAATACCCGTACATGGTGCAAAGTTATCATATTTTAGTCATTTTATTATATTCAATATTTTACGCTCTAATATATTTTATCGACAGAACAAATCATAAAATACTCTTATGAAAACTTTTACTCTACACAGGTATCAACTAAGACGATAATCAAAATATATCCTTAGATATTTTAAATTTTCAGCATTCATTTTTCATATTCTGTTTTCTTTATTACACTTTCCGACTTGTACAGAATATTAAATATAGTTATAGTTATGGATAGAAAACTTTTAAAAGTTTTTATTAGAAAGTTTTATGTGAATTAGTCTGTAAAATTTTCAGGATTAATATACAATTTTATTATTTTATTCTTAATTAATAATAATCATATATCTGTGAATAAATAATATGACAAATTGTTTGCTCAAATATGTAGGAAATTAGATCATATAATTAATCAAACACATATAAGGTAAAAATAAAATTATTTGTCTCATCAAACTATCAATCAATTGCTAAATATTTTGCTTTCATGTTTTTAGGACACAATATTTAAATATGAATTAAATACAATGCATTAATTGTACTTCTTGAATTATTTGCAAAAATATATTTTGAAAGGCTTTTCTAAAGAAGGACTCTGCGTATATACTCATAGTATGAAATCTATATTTTTGAATGGAAGAAAATTTACTGCTTTTTCATGGAACGATATAAAATCACGATATTATCAATAATATGGTATTACATAAAACAGGCATTACATGAAAAACAATGGTTACATTGACAGATGTCTATAATAACGAATAACTCGTTGATTAGAATTGATTACAGTTAATTACAGCCACTGCTTGTAGTCACGAAATCCATTACAATTAATATAATAAGCAAATAATTGAAAATTTAAGATTTGATATAGTTTAACGTCTCTTGATCACCAAGTATATACAAGTAATACTTTAAAACTTTCTGATTGGATTTTTGCAAAATTTTAGGTTGCTTATACATGTTTGTACATAATAATATAATAAATGCCCTTATATCGAAAATATTTATTCTTATCATTTCTATAATATTTTTTCATATTTTCAATGGATCAGAGGTAAAAATTAATAACGAAAAGTAAGAAATATTAAATTATTGAACACATACATATTTTATACTAAATATTTTTGAGTAAAAGAAAGGAATATTTTTAGTAAAGAATTCCAATGTCCTTTAAGAATTTCCAAGAAGATATCACCATTGCTCGTGGCAACATACACAACGAACCCAGCTTTTATTTTCTTTAATAATTTTAACTTAGCAGATTGGGTATGATTTTAGATTAATATGTGTATATATAAAGATGATCTATAGATCTAAAGATAAATACTGAAATATTATTGTATAATAAAATAGTTGAGCTTTATATTCAAATAAGTCCTAAAATAGAAAATATTGTCCCCACTATGCATACCATCTGGATCACATCATATATGTTGATAATAATATGCTATGCTGCTCATTCAATACCCTTTCGATTTGTGAATTGAATTGGAAAATGTGACATTATCCGCCACATTTAAAGTTATCTAAAAGACGATTCCTCAAATGGTATTTCTTCCTTCCAGTTGGTTAGTACTTGTATATATTATTATTAAATAAAAACTTTTTCATCTGAATTTATCGGTAATAAATAGTTTAATATGATACTTTATGTTTTTATTTCCTATAGTTTCTTTTTTATAAATTTGAAACATATATATTTATTTATATGTAAATAAATTCAAAAATTCTTTGAATTGCATCAATAAGAAAAAAAAAAGTGAATATTCCAATGCATTTTATTATATTTAATTAAGCAGATTTTATATCTCATTTTGTTTAAAAACTATTTTGAAATAAATATTATACTGTAGTTGAGGGCAATAAGTAACTTTATTTTTATGGAGCATTTCGTAATTAGAGTTTTAGCAAAACTGATTATTGACAAATTGGCGCAAATACTTTATAAAAATAAATCAATTTAGATAAACAATAAATATATTCGCATTATATTTATATTAATTTTATAAAAAAGTGTTTAGAAGCGAATTTAACAAAAACAACATTAATGATCGATCCTAATTTCGAAAAGGCATACAATAAACTTTTATTGGACAATAACGTGTATATGGACATACACGTACATACATATAATTGTTTGAATCATCTGAATCGATGAGTTTAGGGGATATTTACCCTTCAAATTATTATTTTTATTTTTAATTTGCCATGTGTAATTCAAAAAGGATTTAGAAAAAATTGAACTTTTATTATTTTTATACTTTGTGGACTAATACAAATGCTTACCGTAACGTAGCAAAATACTGTAACGTTATTGAACAAAGATTTTCCTTTAAAATTCACAATAATATTCACGTCAAATCCATTTCTGAATCCAGATTCTAATCGAATTGGTATTATTGGAAAGAAATAACCACATATTTTGGCCATTTTACGAAATTAAATTCACATCATTCCCATATGAAATTGGAATCCATGTCATTCTAATGGCAATTGAAAAAAAATCAACACAGTTCCACCACATCAACCGGATTTCACATTGTGAGTACATCACTTTCCATTCTATTTATCGTTAAATAAAATAAAACCAACAAATTTTTCATACTCCAACTGGCTAGAGAGTCCATTTTTTTCGCCCATCTCTCAGATCCCCCTTTTATCCACATTTCATATTGTAATAAAATCGTCTTTCTTTTTTTGTTCGAATTTTTTTTCTTCTATTTTTCCGTGCACTGAGTTCGTTTTGGATATTCTTAGTCTCCTTGCTTGGATATATATTTATTGATCTTTATATTTTTTTTCTGGTTTTATTTTGCAATTGGAAATTCCAATACGACCTCATCTCTTACTTTTTTATATAGAAGTTTCGTAAACGATTGAAGCCAACAAACGATAAACATGCATACACCCCCCACACTCATTCGTAGTTTCCTTTGATAGGATTCTTTTCCAAAAGTAGAATTGATATTGTATTTTTGTGTTCTGTATATAAATACGCTGATATAAAAAACTGTAACAAAATGTTCCGAACGATATAGTCGAAATAACAGGACAGCTCTGTAAAATTGAACAACATAATATAACAGTGCTAGTAATAGGGACGCGAGGGCGACAGTAGTATCGCTGATACACCGCGCAGCAACACAACATTCAACTTTCAAATTGAATAGACTCGAATTACGTTTCAGTGAACAACTTTATTCGTAATGCCATCAACATTGGTGATTTGTATCAGCCGAGATTTGGCTCAACGCCCTTTTAAAGACCCTCAGGCGACGTAGATGGCGCATCGTGCTCAGAGCTGTGGATCGTCATATACACTCATCCATACTTTCTTTAATATTTGATGAAAAGTCCCTTAAAAAAAATAGAATGGAACGGGATCAAGAATACAATAAAATCCGGCAGCATTTAGTTCCCACTACAAATAAATTTGAGCGTATAGACGTTGTCAGATTATTTTCATTTTTTGTTTAGGGTTTCCCCATTTTACAGTTTTTGGTCTACGAAAATTATTTGGATATATTTTCAGTACTTCCTTACTAACTTCAATCCATTTTGGCAACAAGAATAATTCAATGTTCACTAAAGAAATTTTTTTCATTTTTAAATTTTTGTTTACAATTTTTCAGATTATTAAGTTAAAAAGAAATTTATTCAAATCGTTATTGTTTCCTTTTCAATGAATACTGTTTTTTTTTCATATCTATTCATTATTTTTTTCGTTTTTAATAAAAACTTCATTTGATTCAGGAAATAAGTTTACACAACGTAAAATAATAGTGAAAAAGATTAATTCATTTTGGCTAATTAGTGAACAAATTATGCTATATCCAAATTCAAATACAAAAATTAGATTGATTTTCTGTAAAGAAATATTCTTTTAAAAAATTTCACTATTTATTGTATAGTAAATATCTGTAAGGAATTTTTTTTTTAACACATTGCTTATATTATTTTTTTATTTCTTAATGATGAAATTAAATATATAATTTTGAATCATTATTTTAAATTCAATAATATTTCGAAATTGTTTTATTGTACAACAATTACGAATTCAGTGTTAGAATAGAAAAACGACTATGTTAAGAAAAGAGTCGAAATCAATAAGATTTAATAATCTTATTATTCAAATTATGAAACCTTCCGATAAATCCAAAAAAGCCTATTAAAGTTCACAGCCTATGATTAATTTAGCTCCTTTATCCAACAAATCTTTTATTAAAATAAATATTGTATAAATAAAATGAAATCACAAAAACTTTCTTCAGACTTTTCTGATTATTAATTTATTGCCACACAAAAAAAAAAATAGAAAAATCGGAAGTGCTCATCCTCGTCTCTTACATTTTTTTGCATAATCAATCTGAAAGTATAACTTTAAGGTAACGATCAGTAAAAGAACGGGTTCTTAATTTAAAAGGGTAAATAGGATAATCATGCAAATATACCAAATATACACAATCATCTCGAAGTGGTTAATTTATGACGAGAAATCTTTAAATGATTGATTAGCTTTATAATGAAAATATTCAAAATCTAATAATTTTTGATTCTCTGCGATGGGATTGTTTTTCATTGAATGCGTAAGAATATAAAATGAGTTAATGTAAAGTATTTTTAAATAATGAAATCTGGATGAACGAAACAGGATGTTAGGGGCGTATATGAATATTAATTCAATGTTGAAAGATCTCTTGTGATTTGATATTTTATAGAAAAAATTTTCTTAGAAAATAAGCTTATAAATTGAATTGAATTCTCTTCAAAAATCTAAATAGATGTAGGTGAATAAATATGCTATTTAAAAATGTCCTAAGGCGATCAATATTCACTGAGCGTCAATTTCAAGCCGAAATCCCATAACGCCAAAATCCTATTCCAGATGTTTAAATGATTGTTATCGCATTACTGTTCCAAATAAAGCTTTGAAAAAGCTACTGGCTCATCTACTATATATCATCGAAGTGTACTTTTAATTTTTCTGCTGAATATTTTACCATCTAATTTTAATTCGTTTTATACTTAAATATATTACAGAAGCTTGAAAAATCGTATGATTAGATTTCAATGTATTACATCATTTTAATATTATATATAATTTAGTAAACTACCTTGAAAATTTATAGAATTATTGATAATACTACAAAATTAGTTCAATAGTACTACATTCTAGATTATTTATATAATAAACTATATTTGACAGTAATAGTGCCACATTTTAGATTATTTATATAGAATATTTATTTAATTTCTCATTTGTTCCTGAAAAAATTTAATAAATTATTGGTCATTTTTGCAGTATTTTCATTTTCTTAAGAATTCTTTGGAATTAACATTTATTAATAAAAATAGGGTAAAATAAATAACAAACCCGTAGAATGATAAATAATTAATAAAATTAAAAATACAAGCAATACTGTTTCAGTGTCACCAAAAAATGAACACGTGTGCGTAGCAAATGGTGGCTTATTACTTTTCTTTACTATCAGAATGAACTTCATTAATTTTGCCCAATAATTCTAATTACAAATTGGAGAGCAAAAGTTTCTACAGAGGAATTAGCTTCTTCGAATCGTTTTCTCAATACAGAATAAAATTATTCCTTACAGAAGGACTAGCGGTCAAATGAATGGAAAGACGCCTTCTTTCTAATTGAGAATCCCCAACAACATGGTGGAATTATTCAAACAATCAAATAAAATTGAGGGGCATTTTTCTTAGGCAAATGGTATTTTTTTTCTACTTACAATTTGCTACTATCGTCCTTATCGTCTATGCCCAATATTCATGAGCAGTCTCCAGGCAACAGGGAATCGCGTCAAATGAAAAAATGAATTAAGTTAAGGGTCACTTGTCGTAAAATACTTACGAGAATATCTTGTGGTTGATTATAAAATTTGAAATAAAAGAAGACTCCGTAAAACCTCATGAAAAATTGACTACAGCGCTTCTTTTATATGGGGCGTTATTTTCGATATGAATCTGCAGCATCACCAGCAGCGCCATCTTTAATTTTTTGCTCGATTAGACCGATGAAATGGATTGATAAGCACAAGTCGACCAACGACTGTAATTAGGCGATATCAAATTCAATTTGGACCCTAAGGGACTGTGATTAGATTTTATTTTTGTCCTTTTTCATTCAATCTAACACTCTTACTATTATAAATTTTATAGTCTAATACCCAAATTAGAGTTGATATTTTATTCGGTATTCCTCTTTTTCCATCAATTCATAAAACCGGCCAGAATTTTATGTAATTCGAAAATAGAAAAGAAGGGTTGCTTTAGAAAATTTCTAATTATATTCAACAATATTACGCTGATTTTACCCGAAAAAAAAAATTCTTTTCTACTTATGAAAATAGAAGAAGAAATGTTTAATAGAATATACTAAAAGAGAGTGAATACATACAAAAATGAACATTAATCATTTTCATATCTGACCATAGATGGTGCCTATTTATGTCCACACAGATCTAACAGATACAAATATATAAGGTTAATCCTAAAAAATCTATCCGAGATGAGGTCGAGTATTTAAAAAGGCAAATGACAATGGTAACGGCAGCCACACAATCATAAGGGGTTAATAAGAAATTATAAATGTATTTTAGTATAATTTGGTTCTTTACATTTTTGCCTACCTATTATTTACTTAGAAACCGAAAAGCATTTTGCTGTTTCATTTAACTTAATTTTTTTCAGCTTAATTTATTGTGTAAATAATTTTATATTTTTTATGAAAATTTTTCCTACCAAATAGCAAAAATTATTGGTACGGAATAATAATACGGTTTGATTGTAGTGATGAGGCTTATCTAACTATAAGAATATACTGAAGGAGAAACATAAACTGCTTTTATATCTATTATTTTTTTTCGTGCCGCGCCCATGAATTTTTGGAAGCTAGAAAATTATCATATTAATCTATGAAAATACTTAAAGATGTTATCTAAAATTATTTTCGCAAGTTTTATGTTATTATTCCATGTACTATCTATGCAAATGCTTAGGCTTATGATAAGAATTGGTAATTAAGTTCGGGTGTGGTATCTTCTTCGCAAAATTACAACAAATGTATAAGAATAAGAACATGTATTTAACCTAATATATATGCGTGCAAACATATAGATAGTATTGCATGTTAACATGTATAAAAAGTGAAAAATATAATTTTAAACGAAAACTGAAAAACTTTTATCCTCAATAATGTAGATTTTTTGATAATAAGGCTATCCAAGTTATATAAGAGATGTTTAAAAAAATCTATACGCATAGTAGTATGCAAAAAAAAAAAACATTTCAGATATCTATAAAAAGCTTAAAATGAATTTCATATTTTTAATTGTAGTCTAATTTTACAGCAAATCCGCTCATATTCGTATATATTACTCGTAATATAAAGAGTTATAATTTATTGATATATCAAAAATTTTATATGAATGTTGTACTATGTTACATTGGTTTTGCAATAAAACATTACATTTTAATGCAATCAATTGGTTTTTTTTTTGAGTTGCTCTTGGTCGAGCCGTACAACATCATTAGAACAAAGTTTGAGAAACTGTATTTTATAATATATTTTTTTCATCATATAAAAATTCATATTATAGTTTTTTTTCAAACAAGTTTTTATAAAACTTAATATGTAAAATAAGAAAAAACTGGAATATAATTTACCTGTTGCACCATGTTTTAGGAGCATGTACTAAAGTTTAAAACTGAAATATTTGGGATTTAATTATACCATCAAGCTTTTGATAGAGTTTGGCACCCGGGTCTACTCTGGAAACTCAAGAGATTCTCTCCTTCCACCTATTTCCTAATCCTAAGATCATTCCTTTCCAACCGACACTTCCAAGTAAATGAATCCAACGAACTGTCCAATATCTCTCCGATATTGGCTGGGGTTCCTCAGGGTAGCATACTTGGACCCATCCTCTACAACATTTACACATCCGATATCCCAACCTGCCCTAATACCTTCTTTTCTACATACGCCGATGATACGGCCTGCCTTGCATCTAGCGAAAATCCCCAACATGCTTCCGAAACTCTCCAAATCCAAATCCAAACCCTCCAGAACTGGTTTACTAAGTGAAAAATAAAAGTCAATGAACGTAAGTCTATCCAGGTAACTTTTACCCTCCGTCATGAGACATGCCCTCCCATATACCTTAATGGCAGTGCCATACCTCAACACACCGAAGCTCGGTATCTAGGACTGTACTTAGACAAACGTTGGACATGAAACCCACATACAAGACTTAAAAGACAAGAACTTATAAGACGATACCTAAAACTACTTCGACTTCTAGACAAACGTTCCAAACTTACTATAGACAACAAAGTTCTGTTATACAATACCTTGCTGATATGGACATACGGACTAGAACTCTGGGGATCTAATTAGCCTTCTAATTCCCGTCGAATCCAATCCCTTCAATCAAAAATACTCCGTACAATTGTCGATGCCCCCTTTTATGTTCGCAATACTGTTATTCATCGTGATCTTAAAGTCCCATTTGTTTTTGATGTGGCTGTATCTCGTTATAAAAAGTTCCGTTCCCGTGTCCTCAATCATAATAATCCTCTTGTTCAAGAACTGTCCTCCATTTCCTTCCCTAGAAATACCCATCGAAGACTTAAGCGTCACTGGTCGCGTGATTTACTTAAATACTGAGGCCTAACAGAAACACACGCTAGCAGGAGGAACTTCATTGAATGTTTACTCCCCACAACCTATCAAGTTAATTAATACTATTGCAAAAATTTGCTTATTACTATGTTGTAGTTGTAAATATCTAAATAAATAAAAAAATAAAAAAAAAATATTATACTATACTATCTTAACACACTATTTTTAGTTTTTTTTCCACTATAAAATATATTCGAAGATTAAAAAAAATGCCCATCTCTATTCTTTTGGATATTAATCTTTTGATTATTTTATTTTAAACATTAGCAAACATATGAGTTAAAAAATAAAATATATTGAGAGAAATTTATTATTAAAAACTTAAGAATTAAAAGCAAAAAAAGGTTCGCTCAAAATTGTCCTAATAAACAAAAGATAAAAGGAAATAACTTGCATAGTAATATTTAATATTAAAAAAATTATTCTGATACAAAAAAAAGTTACAAACTATCAATAGTTTTATTTGTAATAAATTATTTGAAGATTTAAAAAAAAAATAATTTTATTTTACACAATATCAAAAATATCTTTTACCTTATAAAATCGTGAATAATTACATTTAATGTTTACAAATAAAAACAAATTTTTTTTTTTAATAAATAAAGTTTAATTGTTGATACGTATGTGAAATTTAGTTTATCAAAAAAAAAATAGTTTTGACATTGAAAATTTTATTTAAAAAAAATAATGGAAAATTTTACAAAAAAAATATGAATTAAGAATATGAATTTTAATGAAAATTATAAAAATATTTTAATAGAAAAAATGGTAATAGCAAAATGTGCGAAATATTAAGTAAAATCCAAAAAAAAGTATATAAAATTGAGAATTTTTATTCCAACCTCCAACGTATCTCGCTGTTCTGTAACTTTATATGCGCATAGATAAAGCATAAAGTACGTGTACATATTAAAGGAAATTTTAAATTCTAAAGTGAATTCTTATAAAGTCTTAATCGATATGAATGTAAAAACATTTTTCCGATATTCTAGCACAGCAATACGAATATGATTATGTATTACAATATGTACTATTTTATAATAAAACACAGGAGCAAATAAGAATAGTATAATAATCTACATATAAAGCATTAACTGTGTAAAAGCGCATTCATTCATGTTATAAAATGAGACTATAAATACTAACTTGATGTAATTTAGGTATCTTTTCACTTCGTTCGAAAATATATTTTTTTCTCTTTGACATTTTCCATTTTTTATGTACTTAAAACAAACATATAATGTTAAATGAATTTGAAATTTTAATAAATTATCTTTCTAAGCAAGTCTTTTATAGTCGTTCTTTTTGCATTAAAAAAGCAGCAATCTGCTTGAAGTTTTTTTTTCTCTCCAGAAATCTATTTCATATTTTATCCAATATTAATTATTTTCATTATAGAAAAAACTTTTAACTGAAAAAAGTTATTTTGTATAAAATAAGCCGGGTGCCATACTATGAAGGGTTGGGGCATGTCTATTATTCACACACTTGCAGCTACAGAATATTTTTCAAAATTCTTCCTGTACACATTATATCAAATAATAATATATTATAAATTATAAAAGAATACGAATTTAATAATATTATCACATAAGGTAGCTCAACATTTGCAAATATAAATTTCCTATTTACAGTCGAACAGTTTTCTTAAATATATTTATTTAAAAAATACTATACGAATACAATATTTATTTTAGTTAATTACTCTTTTTTAAGTACATAATAGCTGTTTTGTTATCACTTATTTATACAAGAATAATTATATTAAATTAAACATTAGAAAAAATTGGTATTTATCTTGCATATACGTTTTTCTTTAATAACAGAAAATAGATACACTGTTTTTTCTGTTCAATAATCTTGTGCTTTTGGTTATAAATTTAATTTATAAATATTTTACGCTAATTAAAATATTTGATTTCTCTTTTACAAAAAAAAAAAAATGTTTTTAACCGAATATTTGTGCTTTATAAACAAAATAATGAACAGGTAACAAATCCTTTAAGAAATAAATAAGCTTAGACGTATCAATACAATTTTTTGTAATTTCTGTTAAATTTAACGTAAACATTTTACCAAAATGATTAGAATTAATTGAGCAATTAATTTTATATAATTTCAATACGAAACCATCAAAAAAGAAATTATACAAAGAAATTTAATTTATTTTAATTGATTTTAATTTTTTTTTTATTTAATAGGTAATGTTGAATTTAAAAAAAAAAAACATACCTCGTTAATTGTATTAAAAATTATTAAGTGTAAATTCATATAAGCCTTTTTCAATTGGGTTGATATTTTTATTATTTACGTTTAGATTAGAATTTTTAGAATACTTAAATGTTCTATTGATCCCTGTTAATATTATGAGTATAGGTTTTCCGCTGTTTATGTGAGTTAGACGCAAGTTAGAAAAAATTTAATATAGAAAATTTTAAAACTCTTAAAATTTGAACAAAGCAGACCTTTGGCAGCTTCTCATTACAACCCCAAAAATTTCATATTTTTATTCTTCAATGACTCTTATAACTAAATAAAAAAAACTGCAATTGTTTCTATTAGTGAGAAATTCTGGAAAAGCTCGGCATAGATGCACTTAGGAAGTTAGTGCAAAAGATGACAAAAAATTGCTGGACATTTCATACTCACCATTAATTCACCTAAGACCCGAACATAATTCCGGTGAACGACTAATGATTATAACTAAAATCCCAGAGGTCGTGGGTTCAAATCCCACTGAGTGATGATCTTAAGCTAATTCTCAAAAATCTTACATTCCTTTCTAATTTAATTGCCTTATCCCGTTATCCATTATCGCCAAATGGACTTTCCTGTCGTGGAACTTAGAATAATACATTTCAGTACTAATGCTACTTGAAATGATAACAAACGAACGTCATCTGTTCAATTTAAAGTTCAATTAACCTCATACATGCATTTATCTTGTCTTTGATTTTAATTAAAATTATGCTGCTACATGGCAAAACACTAAACACTAAAATGTATGGCAGTACTACGACGGAAATGAAAATTTTCATCATGAAACTAGAATTAATATACGAGTAAATCGTAACACGTTCTAGACCCTTTCGCACATCTTTGCAACTCCCCCTAAAGATTATGAAGTTTTTCAAAAAAAAAATTACACCGATAATACAACAGCCTCTTTGCAAACTCAATCAGTCTATCATAATCCTTCCTGTTCAGTGTGTGTTTAACCGATTGTTTATTTGTCAATCAGTCTTCGGTTTGCGTTTTCGTTTCAAACATATGCTTTTAATGTCAAATCATGAAAGTGATGTAGCCAATGTAAACTCAAACACTGGCATATACTATATGCATTTCCTGGCTCTCGACCTGGCTCTCGCTCAAATTTTATGGCGTCAATATTTTTTTCTAACGGGAATTTTATGGCGTAATAATTGAACCCTAATTTTCAACTTATAATACATGCGCACTTAAATATCTTTGAGCAGTTTTAATTTCCAAAAATGTGGTCAATCATAATAATTACTTTCCTTTGCGCTACTGTAAGATTATTGTATTATAATTTTTAATAACTAATATATTATTCAAATAAGATGAGATTTTATCAGAAATTTCTTGTCGACTTTTAAAGTTATGAAATCCATTTATTTTTATTTTCAACGAATCAAAAATAAATATCCTCTCTAAGAAGATACGTTAATTTGACCAATTACTTGAAAATTCGTTTCTATAAAAAGAAGTTTTACTTTTAAAATAAATCCAGAATTTTTCTAATAATCGATTTTGAGATAATATTATAACTTTTTTTACTTAAAACCATAATAGTATATCTTTTATAAAAGACAATTCCATTGAATTTACAATTAATTATATCAGAAAATATGTTGAATTAAAATAATAATTATTATGGTAAATGATTTCCATAAAGTTGCATAATATTTTATCAACTAAAACTTTAATCAATAAAATATCATTAGCTGCAAATATTGTAGTTCATAAAATAATTTCGGAATCTTTTTGACTTTATTAATAAGCACATTATGATTTTGCAAAAATTCAACTTTCAAGACATATTGCTATATAGATTTTATTAAATTAATTTAACTAAATTGTTTGGAAAATTGAATTAAGTTGTTATTTAGAGCTCAAAGGATCATTGATAAAATTCTATTACAACAGCAGGAAAACATCAAATTCTGTCAGATTTTATGAGAGATTTTTTCTAATCCTTCGTTATTTATGTATTTTCGCACTAGAACAAGGCTATTTCGGGGTGTTTTGCTCCATTGAAAATAAAAAACCCAAAATCCAACGATGCAGTGGGGCGTTCTTAATTTTATGAAACACTAAAAAGCTTTCATTTAATTTTCTTAATATTGTCTCTTTTGCTGCTGTAAAAAAAATTTTAAAATCCCTCGTTCATTACTTATCTTCTCTTATTCAACATTATCCTTTAAGATTGTCGAATTTTTATAAAACAAACAATACTTTCAAACATGTTATTCATATTCTTTCGAACACCATATATTGTACTTATGTACTCGTGTAATGTTCAATATTCAATTTATGTATTTGTATAGTACAAACATCGTTCTATATAACATTCTGAAGAAGTGAACTCAGTTTTAAGTATTGTTTCAATTGATAAAATTATAAATAGGTAAAATTATATCAATTGAAACAATACTTAAAACTGTAATGTTTTTATTTACTTTCACTTTGACACTTATATATTGTACAATGGTTTTTTTTTTTAACAATATATAAGTGTCAAAGTGAAAGTAAATAAAAACATTAAATTAGATTGAAAGTTTATGTATTTTTTCTAATTCAAGATAGAGCTAAAATTATGTCATTAAAAAAATACGATTAAGAATGAAAATGACGGTATTTTATTACATAATTACGAGTAAATAGAATAAATATTCCAATACAGATTTTTGGTATGCCAAATATTTTGTGACATTTAGCATTATGGATAACTTGTTACAATTGTAAAAACTTCCTGGAAAAGTGGTGATTCTGCACTAGCCACGTTTCGGGCAAAATTTTATTCAATAATGAGATTCATTTCTCGTTCAGTGAAAATATCAATAAACGAATTTGAAGTGAATGGGGCTCTAAAAACCCACAGGTAAATGTAGAGAAACCATTGTATCTATGAAAAGTGACTGTCTAGTGTGCATTTCGGTCTGAAGCTATCATTGTTAAGTGTTTCAGAAAAAGTTACCGTCCATTCAAAGTATTATGGCAGTATGATCTCAACACTACAGCGCCACAAGCCACACAACACGATAAATTTAGGCGTTATTGCGCGTAAAAGTTTGCAGAATGCACAATTTCAAAATTTGCTGATTGGTCTCAAAAAATCATGTGGTTTGACGCCGTTTGAGTTTTTCTTTTGGGGTTATTGTAAAAGATCGATAATCTTAAAACTTTAGAACATTTAAAAACCAATATCAGTTAAGTAATTTCCGAACTACAGATAATAATATGTGAAAAAGTCATTAAAACTTAGCTAAAAAAAAAAGAAGTCTCATACAGCCATTCAAATGATGTTATTACGTATTTATAGAAATATTATATTCAAATATTTTATGAATTATTATGTAATAATCAAAAGTATTGAAGGATCTTTTACAACAGGTGCGCAATATTTTATTAATATACAAATAGTTTTAAAAAAATTCCAAATTGATAAATAGCTTTTTCTATCTGTAAATAATAATATTATATTAGATTGAAGGAAAAAAAATTCCTTTTATCCGTCACAAGTAGAAAGGCAATGTAAGCCAGCATACTTTTCAAAGTCGTAAGTACCATTAAAAAAGTTTAAGAATTCATTCAATTATAAATATTCTTAGTTATTCTACTTTGAGAAAAACTTTTAACGATAATTGTAATTTTCACTTATTTATATTTATATTAACTTGACAATTTTCCAAAAAGAAAAAAAATTCTCAGCTCATTTCTATTATCTCTAATATGCTCTTAGGCTTTTAAACTAAATATTAAAAATGCTAGACTATCACAAGAAAAATTGTTTTCATTTTCACTTTTCTTTATATACACTATTTGAGTATTTTTTTCAAATATTCATATTTATATAAGTTTGCATAAAAATGACTAACTACCGTCAATTTACTCTGTACTTATCGCAAGGAATTTTTTCCTGTATAAGAAACTTGTACGATCTTAAGGATAGCGTTGGAACTCCCAGTTATCTTGATGTTATTTTATATTAAACAAAAGACCAATGCACTGAAAAGTGCCAAACAAAACACTTTTCTTAAACACAAAGCAAATCTTTGCCAGCACAAGCCTTCCGTTTCTGCTTGTTAGAATGGAGAAGCTCGTAGAAAATCATTAAGAGTGTTCTTTTCAGCGGTAGCCTTACTATCTACTCGAGGCACTTTTCCTGATAAGAAATGACAGCAATATAAAAGTACCGGCACACTTTGAAGTAGCGCCAGAAGCGAGCTACAGAATCTCAAGAGACAAAGCTACGCTACACCGTGGTATACACATATATATAAATATGTATATTTGCATTTTAATACATACAATTGCGAAAAATAGAATAAATATAAGAGTGCTCAGGTTTGCTTTCCTTTTCTCAGAGATACTCTTGTACTTACATATTTGTATCAAAAGAGAATTGCATAGGTAAATTTGAGTATGTATGTAAATGTGAAAAGTTATTTTCTCCAAAATATTTAGTATATGAAACTAAGTAAATTGAGATCCTACTTAAAAATAAATTCTATTTGTATTCGTTTCAATAGAACGGGAATGACTTCTGTTCAATCGTAAGGACACACTTTCAAAAATGTGTCTCGAATAAAGAGCATTTGAGTTATTGTATTTTAACTTGAGTTAATTGCTAAACATATTTTGCAAATGTACCTTATACGCAAATACACTTAATATTTCAACAATCGACAACAGATATCCTCTTGTATTTGTAAATCTTTGGAAACATAAATTGACTGTTGATATTGTACTATTAAGTCAATTTAAGTAGCAAATAATACCTAAACTATCGGTACAAAATCAATGAAATTTCGTTCCGGAGATACATATGGTTTCCAAAGTATCTATTTGGGTTTTGTTTTATTTGCATAGGTGTGGGTAAGTGCGACTGGTGCGTTTTCCGCACTATTAGTTTTCGTCGGTATACGAAATTGTATACTTTAAATACGGATTTACAAAAAAAAGAACACCACTCACCTTGGCGCGATTTAAAAGGAATTTTCAGTTTATCGATTTCAAATATTTTTGCCAATGTCTTGAAAATTGAAAATAAATCGCAGGTACCATAAAAACCAGATTAACGACCGAATCAATTCAAAACAACAATAATATGGTTTATGCTCACAAAGGTCCAGACTATCATATTTGCTCGACTGCTAGGCGATAGCATTTTTCAGCTCACCTGGACATAATTCCAAATTGACTGGTGCACCATTAGTAGAAAATGAAGTTGATTATTTAATTGAGTATTGATACATATTATTTATTGCAGATTTGAGTAAGTATTTTTATATACGAGCAAAAAATTATAACAATATTTGTCTTCTAAATTTTTAATATGCTATTTGTAAACTAACTATGGCTTCCTAATTTTTTATAAATACATTATTTTGATGATTATTTCTTATGTGATTGACAGTGTGCAAATGTTGATTTGAAGAAAAATAAAATATTTCAAATATAATTACATACAAATTAGAATAAAAACTAAAATACAAATTATATTAATGCTTTCAATAATAATATTAATGTTTAATTTCGCTCACTATACATAATATAAATGTACGAGTACTTACTAATTTGTACAAGCTTAACTTAATTAATTATGATTTTTTCCATATTATTTATGTTTTATTCAGAGACCATTCTAGAAGGTCTAGTTCTATTCAATATAAATACTGTATCCATTTATAATTCGTATGCACGCTTAAGTTTATGTATGTATTTATAGGTTATAAGGATATATACTCCGTCGCATGAGGATACATACTAAAACTAAAATAGCATAAGCTACTAAATAGAAAATAATTATTCATTGACTAAATTATATGATATTAATTTTATTAATGATTAATAAATCTTTTTACATTAATGACAAGTGAATCTGCGCTAATCAATCATTTTCGTGTATTATTAATTGGGCATGAGTACAACATTAAATTATGAAACTTTTTCGTGTATTCTATCTTAGAACACTTGCAAATTTATTGAAGAATTGACGATTATTTCCGACAATTATCTGAAAATTACTCATAATGGCAATTACAGAAATGCTTATAAATCTTATAAAACTATTAGAAATTCTATCTAAAATTATTCTGCTTGGTTTGTTGATGGAATATTTCAACAAACAGCACTTTATATCTATACAAACTTTTATTATTTGTAGAGAAGTTTTAGTCTCTTTATGAAATATACTATAAATTATTTAAAATATGATATCGAAAGAGATTTGAAATTATGAATTGATTAATTTACAAACATTTATGTTGTTAGAAATTCATTATAACAAATTGTACCAATAAAATAACTTTGTAAAGTATTGGACGATGATAATCATCAACATAATATTCCGTGCAGAACAGATAAGTTATTCAATATATATATTTATTTATGATTTTATTGTTTTTAATTTTAGTTGTAGCAAAGTAGTACCATTACCATTATCTATTAGATGCATACACATATATCTATAATAAAGATATTACTCTAAAAATTTCATTGTTGGTTAAATATTCCATACATAGGTACTTCGATTGTACTATGTAAGCAATATAGAAATAATTGAAAAATATCAAATAATTGATTCAAAATTATTTTTCAGATTACTTATTAATTTATATGGATAATTTTCATAGCTTTAATCTCAAAATAGTATTCATTACAAAATATTATTAAATTTCAGATGGAAAATTCTGTTATTACGAGTATACAACTTTTCCGGGTGCATCTTCAATTATAATATTTATAAAGTATAATATAATATTTTTTTACATTTTGATTTAGTTATAAACAATAATAAGCTGCAGAATAAAATTACAGTGAAATTATTTTAAAAAGTTCAATTTATTTCTAGACTTAACGTTTAGTTTCTAGAGTTAACGTTACAAAAATTATGAGCTAAATAGATACTCGTATTTAAAACTATACATACATACAAATCAGCTATATTTTATTTCAAAATATATTATGTATATTTATCACATAATATTTATTTTGAATAAATTCAACTACAATATGCAATGTCATTCTTAAAATCAATTTATCTAAATAAATTTGCTAAGTCATCTTGGGAAGTTTTATTCAAATCTTTCAGTTAATAATATCTCCGATTTAAGGGTAAAGTTAAGCTTTATCTTATTACAATACTATATCTATAGCAGGTAAAGATAAAATTAAAAGTTGTGACGATGCTAGTTTTCATCTGCCTTGCTATTATATTGTATATAACCCAAATGCTTAAAATACTTACTTTAAATGGCTTTTTTTTTTAAATTGAATTTAAGGTGTACCCAACAAAATTTTAAATGTTTGTCAAAAATTATGAATATAATTATAAAATCAAAATAGAAGTTTCTCTGTTCAAGTAGGTGAACACGAATATATGTTATACGCATAATTTTAATATATATTAATAAAAAAAAAACATGAAAATTATTCACTAAATTCCAAATAAAATACTAACAATAATTTAAAAAAATACAAAATTGTAAAGATAAATTTAACCATTATTAATTGATCGTTATATTTTTCTTGGGTTCCTGTATTTGAAACGAATATATTAAGGAATTTTTCAGATACTTCTGGTATATTGATTTGAAAATATTTCTTGGCTAAATTTAAGATATCTTCTTTTTATTTATTATTATTTTTTTTAGATGTTTCAAAATAGAAAATTTGAATATCCAAAGAAATATATATTATGAGATAAATAAATTTATTTATTATAAATAGGACAAACAACAAAATACAAATATAATACAATTTTATAAATATAATAATAAGACTTTGGTCTTGGTAACAATGATGTTATATTAAAAAATAAAATACTTTTTTAGCCTGAAAGAGCCGAAAAATTGACCACAGTTCAAAAACACTTTTGGTTACGACATATCCCTTTTTCTTTGTATACGTAATCCTTTCATGTTTGCCCTCTGATTCAAATCCCCTTAAATATCCATTTTTTTGGTTCAGAAAATATCCTTTTTGCTATTCAATCAGACTAGGAAAATCAATAAGAAGCATTAAGGAAATATAAACAATTTCAAAATATAAAAAAAGAATTGATCCCACTTAGCCAATACGTGGCATGGTGTTGAGAGAATATCAGTTAAACAGTATTAATATTATAATAATTTAAGGAAATATTTTCATTTTTGCAATCAATAAATATATCTACACAAATATATTGTAACAAAATAAAAATACAACATTACAAAACCGGAAATACATATGAAAAAGGATGAAAACATATGAAAATGGTAACTTCTGTAGAAAATGAAGAAGAAAAAATCTGTATTTTATTAATCAGTATAAGAAAAAAAAATGCCAGAACCAGTGGATAACTTGGTAGTGTACAATCTTCTATATACGATATTAAATATACATACATATATGCGCATATCTCACATGGCACAGAAAAACGTGATTTTCGTGTGTAAACTTATATTTTTCTTGATTACGTGTAGATTTAGTTTTCCACGGACAGGTTGCTTGACTAGTACTTCTTTGATGTCTTTTTGCTTTCAAATACTCCCTACCTAGCCTTCTCCAATTAAGATGATATTTTTTGTAGTTGAAGCTAATTATACTCCTTGTGAAACGGGGTGGTTAGAAGTCGGAAAGTCTAAAAGGCCCAAAAATTTAAAAGCTCACCCGGAAGTCTCCTTGTTTTTTTTTTTTATAAATACGAGAAACGCCAAAAAATGTACATATAATCTTTTAGGATAAACATTGTAAAAACATTCACAAGAAAAATGAATTAACGAAAAAAAATGTGTGCACAAATTAAAATACGGCTAAGGACCTGTCATAAACATTCGACGTTACTATGCTTTCATGTAATAGCAGTTTCAGAATAGTACAAGAACTTTGAAATTTTTTTCTACCCTTAGTAATGGACTCCTTTTTGGTACATACCATCGACATTATAGGCTTTTTAGCTCTCTCGGCCATTTAGGTTTTAGCCCAAGAAAAACAAAAAAAACATCCAAGATTCCTGATTCTAGATCACTGTGAACGATATAAATTAGGAAGTGTATAAATACACGCAGACTAAGGCTATTTTATAGATCTGATTTTAGAGATGAGACGTGAAAAGTTTGGTTTGACAGCTGAGATGGATGTGCTGTCAAACGTTTTTCATCCATTTTCCGTGTTCTTTCTTTCAGCGTGCTAATTAGAAGAATCTCACAAAAGAAAGAAAGCTTTTATGTAATTAGGGTGAAAATGTAAACGTTAGATTCGATGATTTTTTTAATGTCGTAGAGAAATTCTTACGAAAATTTCAAGGCAACGAATATTATTTCAAAGATATTTGGGCTCATTTCTTTTTTTTTTTTTACTTTCGTTGTGAATAAATTTTATGTATCTGAATTGGATTTTTGTTTCTGTTTTCTTTGAGAGAAATTTTACTCCACAATCTTTGGTATTATTCTATTGTCGGTAGTGGTGGTAGTGGTTTTCAAGAGGTTAAACGATTCTGTACACATTTTATGTATATACACATTTAATAATATATATATTTATAGCTGTGAATACAATTCATATATTGAATAGTATAAAAGAAAGAAAAATGATAATAAATGCTTACAGTGATTTATTCGAACGTGGTTGTCATACAAATGTTATGAAAAGAATGGAATTCGTATTGCGTACGTAGTGAAAAAGAGTATAATATAAATAAACATAATATAAAATACATGTAAACAAAAGTTGAAAATATCTTTTGTTATATATTAATTTATTTTTATCTATCATGAATAATACTAACAACAAAAAACTGAAAACACTTGTATACAAGTTCAAGTGTGTCAAACCGAAAAATACTCAAATATTAGATAAATATTGAAATAAGGATAATTGAATAATTTATTTAAGTACAGTCATTA
This sequence comes from Atherix ibis, assembly GCA_958298945.1. Taxonomy (NCBI): domain Eukaryota; kingdom Metazoa; phylum Arthropoda; class Insecta; order Diptera; family Athericidae; genus Atherix; species Atherix ibis. The sequence goes on from OY282606.1 coordinate 5,264,169, forward strand.
ATATTTACTTTAATTATATTGAAAGAAGGTAGACGTTCTTTTTCCACAACTATTCAGAAAAGTTTTTAAAAAATATCCAAACTTTTAAACAAAATCATAAAGAAAAAAACAAAAAACAAATTTTACCAAGTGCAATATTTTGTTAAAGATTTTTCCAAATATTGTGGAAAATTAATACAACAAAATAATTACAATAAATTGTAAGTTAAAACTTGTGTGCATATAATAAACTAATATTTTTTTAGTGAAAGTTGGTGAATAAAAACTGCAAATGATTCTTATTAAATATATTTTGCATATATAATTTATTGAGTTAGTTAACTACATCCTCGATATAATAATATCCATATTGTAGTCATTCATTAAATTTGTATATAGGCATTGCTCCATTACCTTAATCAAATAAAACCTATAACACTTCTTATAAAAAAGAACTTAATTGTTAGTACACGTAACCATCGTGCATATACGATTTCCGTTTTTCTGACTAAATTCTGAATGAAATATTACCACATTACCACAATATAAATATGTGAAAATCGTCAATATATCATAACTGAATGTCATCAAAATAAATACGATCAGGTTGCATGAACCGTAAATTTAATGCTTTCATGGAAATCAACCAATAATTTCAATGCTTTCTCCTGTAACATTAAATACAATATTATTACATTTATACATATGTATATAATCGTATTTGTACAAGCAAACATATATGTATAAGTCATAAAAAATCATTTATTGATATTTAAATAACAAATGAACATAAGATTCGGCTTAACCTTAAAATGTACATTTTGTTATCATTGAATTTGATGGTTTTCCGATGGAAAGCATCAAAATGGAATATTCATAAAATCCCAAATATTTATTTGAGTATTTTATTTTGTATTCAATAAATATACAATACATTGAACTTTGCATTAAAAATACAAAATATTTTCTGTTTCGAAACAAAAAAAAAAATAATTTCAAGTACAAGAATTATGAATATATTAATCAAATATATTGTAGAATGAGCCATCGGTTGTTTCTTTTAACTGAAAGAAAAAGACAGAAATTTCGTAAGGAAAAATAGCAAATTTTTTTTTCAAATGTTTTAAAAAACAATATCATTAATATGACCAAGAAGACTCGGTTTGCAAGCCAGCATCCGAACGTCGAAATAAAAGTGGATTAACGACTTCATTATCTTCTCGATTGTTCTTTTTTAGGTGTTGACTTGTTCTTAGATGGTTTTCGCATACTTTACCTTTCACATAACCACAAGATCTTGGCGGTAAATTCACATCAGCGTTTCATGAGATTATTCCATCTCCGAATTTAGTACGCAACAAACCAATGTTTTAACGTATTATGTGGGTGTAGAGACGTATTGCTCAAATCAAAGCTCATTTACATTGAATTTATTCAATATTGGCCCCAAAACGTTCGTTAACATGTCACGATATCGTTCAGAATTCATTGTAATAGCCTATTCATAATCATTTTCGAAGAAGATCTCACCAGTCCATAAATAGCATCAAACACTGAATTTTTCCAAGTCATATGAGGATTTTCCGCATTTCAAATTCGACAACTTTGCTTGTTAACGTAGTCGTCGGTATGAAAATTTGCTTCGTCCCTAAAGATGATTTCCGATAAAAAATTTAAAGTCTTTCAATCATCCGAATGACGAATTATCTGTGCCGCACATGGTCTGGTGGCTTCAATAGCTGTATTCCAATGGGAAAATTTTGCTACTCACAAGTACTTGGGAGTAGATGCCCAATGGAACACAAAATTTACTGACATAAGTGAAATATAACCTCAAAATAATCAACATCACTCCATAACTAAAATTGTACTTCTTCATACTTGACAGTTGTAAAAGAATAATTATAAAGTGTGTTTTGACAGATATTTTGAAAGTTGTAAGAAAAAACCAACAGATGGCTCACCCTACATAAAAAATTTTATTTTTGCCATACAATTACTGGTGGAAATATAACATAAGTTAATATTGTACACAGATAATATAGTTGCATATTAGGTTTTAAGAAATATTTCAAATATTGTTTTTCAAAAACATTTTAAGTATTCGTTTGCATTTGTGCAATCATTGAATAGAATAGTTACTATTTACATAATTAATTTTTAATAACTATCGATAACCCCTTAAAAAATGGTGGCGTTAAACAGTCCACAGTGTCTTGACTTTGACGAGCCACCCACCTTTTGTGGTGACGAGAACTTACCCTCTTCATCCATTCTTTGGAAAGTAGAATAAAATTCTTATTCTATCAAATTTAATTACTATTCAATTACAATTTACAATTTAATTTCAATAATTTCAACTACAATGAAAAGTAGTAAACTTACATGATTACAGGAAGAGTTTTGAAATCATATATACTTTGTGAGACAAAATCTGTATAAACTCTTTCACTGAAAACGTATAATCAAATATGCCAAATTATATATTTAAATTCAAGTATTTCAACTACAATCAATAGTAAACTTACATGATGATAGGAAAAGTTTCTATATAAACTGTTGCACTGAAAATGCACTGTTAACTACTTAACTCACTTAAGAAACTAACATATTCAAATAACCTCAAATATAGTATGTATCTTTAATTCGTAGGTGTCTTCACCGAAATTAACCGTTCATCAGAATATTTTAAACAAATCACTTTCCAATATGACGGTAATTATATTTTAATAACGGAAATTCACCGTTTTACTGTAAAACTAATTACAGTTAAAACTAGAGTTCTGCGCGGAAAGGCTGACTAAACGAACGCTAAGAGCGCCATCTCTAAGTTAGTTCTGTAGTTAGAAAACGTTATAGGACAGACATTGATCAATATTAGTTAGAAATAAAACGTTATAGGACAGACATACGTCGGCAACAAATTTTTATTCAAGAAACACATCGTAGTTTAGGAACAAAAAATGCCCATAGTTTGAATGTGAAAAATTACAAAAATAATATTATTCTGACAAAGAGAATTAAATATTTATTTATTTTGCCAAAAAACTTTTTCTTATTCGATATAACAGCTATTTAAATATTTTAATAAATAGATTTTTATACAAATTAAATTGAAAATTTCACTTTAAGATATACTGTCATATGTATAGACATAGAATTTCTTTGAAATTATTTTTGGTTGGTATTGTTAAAAATAAAGTTTCTCTTTTAGTATAAAAAAAAGATTAAACAATAAATAATGTTATAAAAAAAATAAAAAAATTATATTAACTTTATTTATTTTTTTTTAAATATAAACTGAAAAATTCGTATAACCAAACCAGCAAAAGTTTTGAGATTGGAAAAGTTTTAATTTTTTTACTTTGATATTATATGAGTTTATTATGTTAATTTCTAATTAACATAATAATAAAAATAAAAATTTTATTAAATAGGAAATTTTGATTTACTTTACTTTGGTTAATTTCGAGAGCTTGAAGTTTTATGGAATACGATTTTCTTATATAAAAAAGCTTTTAAAAATAAATTGTTTCTGCACATCTCTGCGTGTTATATTTTTTTTTTTACAATTTGCAGTAAAGTTTCTTTAAATCATTTCACATTTTATTTGTATTTAAGAATAATTTATTTAGTTTTTCTATTATTTTATAAATAAAGATTTAATTTTGAATATCGTTTTGTAATATTTCTTACTCGTCATTTTGACAAATATCATTGTTTGGACCAGAAGTCTTTAAACATCAAAAATACATCATGAAAAACTCGAAAGAGTTTTTTTTTTTTTAATAATATTCAGGATATTTTACTCACCCCGATTTGATATTGCTGCGGCCTCTGCAAATGTGTTGAGTTCTATTTGAATAAAACTGATGCTAATTAAAATTAATAACGAAAAAAATCCTTGATTTCTTCTTCTAATGAATGTCATTTTTGCAATATATTGTTCTTTAACCGTAAAATAGTCTATCAATTTTTAATCTTTAAAATTATTTTTTTTTTTGTTCAATTATATCTTTTTGCTTTGTTTTTTTAATTGCTAATTAGACATTTTTGTCTCATCACATTTTAAATTTTCATGACTGTTAATTTTATTTTGTTCATTCTGACTGAATTATTTTTCAATTTGCAAAATACTACCTCCGATAATTATATGCAAACATATAGCTCTTCATATCATTAATCAAAACTTGATATAGTACCAATTATTATGTCAGTTCAAACTTTATATAATATAATATTAAAAATAAATTTAAGTATTTTATCTAATTGAAACTTTTTAATTTATTTGCCCGCTGTGTTCCAAAAGTAAAACAATCACATTATTAATAGCTAATTCAGCATAGTTATTTGTAAATAACTATAAAAATTGGCTTTACTATTAGAAATAATTTAGAAAGTTATGTATGTTAGTGAGCAATTTGATTAATATAATAATGCAAATCATGATAGCAAGTCTAATCACATTTTTATCTAAATTTCAAAGTTCTTTTTATATAATAAAATAAATTTCGAATATTTTGATTCACACTATATTTAATTTGAATTAAAATCTTAATTCGGTTTATTTCATATCAGTTTTGTGCCAATTTATAGAGATTATAATTGCATCCAAATCTCAGGTCACATAAAAAAAAACTGTTGATCCTGAAAAATAAAATAAAATGTTTTGAAATTTTTTATTAAAATACTATATTTTTATTTGATATCGATATGATAATTGTATATATAAGAAAATAATATTTTCGTAAATTTCATAAGGTAAATCGATTATTAGAAGGAGTACGTACCTAATACAGAAAACTATTCTCTTATATTTTTATACTATCTAAAATATGAGGATAGTTTTTTTATACTGGAAATAATATACTTATAAGACCTATACAAATAAACATGTATGAAAATTGACAGTTTCATCTTCAATTTAATTTTGAAATATTCTTTCGTAAAATATTTTACATTTAATATTATATGCTTAAATTATATAAATGTCATGTAAAAAAATGAGCAATTTTTATGGTTTTCCAAAAAAAAAAAAACACCTGTCTATCTATCCAGACAAATTACTATTTTAACTCAGTCATATATGTATGTATCCATTACAAAAAAATTTTCTTATTTTTATTGTTGAAATTGCAAAAAAAAAAAAATCGGAAGAACATTTCTACATACAAATTTATGTTCGAGTATACTTGAAAAATGTATTTTGTTTTCCATATGGAAATGACACCCTTACTAACGTTGACATGTCAGCTTTAATCTAAAATTTAGGAAGTGCGTTTTTTGACACATTTGATTATAGAAAATGTCAGGTGAAAATTTTGCACAGTAAAATTTAATATTGTATTTTAGAAAAGCATCAAGTTTATTTATTACTAAATTTATTCTTTTGTACCCATATTCTTGTAGAGTGTCTTTTTATGAAAATTTTATTTGAAAAAAAAAATAATGAAAATAAAAAGCAATAAAATTTAATAATATGAACAATTTTTCTAATAATTGTAAAATTGTAAAATACCCCAGCTCTAATTGGCAATATCTTAATTTAATGCATCTTAAATACTATTAAAAAATATTTTAATATGTGTACAATTTTTTTTTTGAAATTATATAAATATTCCATCTTATATTAATCAGAAGTAAAGAGTTGATGGCTTTTGTCATATTATTGTTATATTTTTATTATATTAAATTTAAGTATATTATGGTAATAACAATTACATTTTATAGATTGTTAGCCTTTTAAAAAAACCAATAACAACTTATATTCATTGGAAATTCTATTCATTTGAGCTTTATCAATAATTAATTACTATAAATAAATTGTTCAATTATTCACTAAATAATCCAATTTGTACTCGAAAAAAAATTAGTTATATAACAAATCAACAAACAAGAACTTTTTTATTTAAGTCTAAAAGTATGCTTTTATATGGATTTATCATATTTGTAAACTATTGTAGTAAAATTATATTTATACACATTCAATATTATATGAATGAATGTTCAATTGAATTTTGAATTAAATGTGATGAATTTTATTTGAAAAGCAATAAAATTTATTCAGTGAAAAATTCTAAATTAGCTACGTGACCATATGAACTTTTTATTGTATAACAATATATATTTTACTATTTCTAACATGTTTATCTTAATCTAACGAAGTATGAATACATTTTATCATAGAACAAGCTGTTCGTGCAGTCCAATACGCATGGATGCGATAGGATATTGTTAAAGTATTTTATTTTTCAGCCAATCAGTCCAAATTTTAAATAATTCAGAATTTATTTAATTATTTATTATTTTTATTTTATTTTGGTCTATCTAGCGTAAACTTGACATAACAGCCGTGCCATTCTATCTGATTCAATTTTAAATTTATGCCAAGCATTACTAAACACCAAATGCTCTTACCAACAGAATCGATCGATTGCAAGTAAAAATAGTGGATTTTCAAGTATTACAAAAAAAAACAACAACAACAACAACCGACATACATACATATACGTGTATGAACAGACACCTACCTACCTTTGCGAAAGAAAGCAACCGAACGAAAAATTCTATTTATTTATATTGAACAGGAATATATTCATCCTTAAGAATATTTTCGAAACATCATTTAAATTGCTGAATGCCTTGAAATTCTAAAAAGAAGAATTTGCATGTATCCTTGTTTGGTATGGTTATTTTGGGTAAACATTGATATTCAAAGACTGAAAACGAACGTAAATCAAGGAATTGTATCAATAGAAATAGCTTCCACCGCACTACGTTTCAACTATTCAGTAACAAGCATTATATATTATATCAATTTTTCAGAATATAACAAATATCGTATAATATATAATAACATTTATTTTCTCTAACAAAATATACACATATACATTTATTTACAAATACATGCAAGCGAAAATCAAAAATTCAACCGTAATAGAATTTAGAAAAAATCATTTCAGATTTGGTATAATTTATCAAATAAATTGAAGAAAATCAATAAATTTCAAATATTTTTCAGTTACTTTCTATAAAAAACAAAGCTCATTTTTTCATGTTTCTACTCATATTTTCTCTATTCAATATTATCTATCCTCTTAAAACTATGACATATTCTATATTCAATTTAAACAAATTTATCTAATTAAATTTTTCATTTACAAATCAAATTTTTGATTAATCAAAATGAAATTAATTTTCCTTTAGACAAATTAATAAATGTATCTTGAACTCTATAGAAGAATATGTTAGTAATTTATTTAATATTTTATTTTAACAGTATTCCAATATCAGAAACTAATATTAAAGTATTTTTAACATGTCTTTTCATTGAAATAAAATCAAAATATTCCTGCTACAAAGCATTTACAATAAATTCGGAATAATGTTGAAAAAATTTGACTAAATATGATGTACATTTATAAAAAAAATTTGTTTCTCTTATAAAGGAAGTAAAATAGAATAAAATAAAACTATATTGTAGAAAATGAAGACATCCTATTAATTTATAACTATTTTTTTTTGACTTAAATATACCTAGTCTCTTGTATATTGAAACTGCACCCCAAAACTACTCGCACAATTTCGGAAAATTTATTTTTAAAAATGTAACCGAATACCTGATTATAGTAACGTGATAAAAATTATCATAATTAGGTATATGCTGTATTTTGTATAATGAACACGAAAATCGTGAATAACTAAAATGAAATAAACAAAAATACTTGCGTTAAATAGATTAAATTAATTAACAATTGCGTGTTATGTGAAAATTATCGTAGTCCTATCAAACTGTTTAAATTGCCTATCGCTACCTTTTATGATAATAAAATAAATACAACATGAGAAAATGCTTTTAATTATTTCGTTGTCGTTCATAGTCCAAAACAACTGAACATATATTTTATCAGATCATATACATGAATATATCAACATTGTTAATAATAATTTAGAATATATTTCTCATAATCTCAATTCTAAAAATTTAATATCAAATTAGCAAGTATTTCAATTCAGAATTTGCACTAAATTAAGAGCGCACGATCTTCCAATAGGGTTGAGTTCCTCGCTACGCAGCTTTTACGTTAGTCCTTTCTAGAGCCAGAGTATAAGTTTCAACCTCATCCGGTAATTATGCGACCATATCCAGCGTGATAAGAGAAATTGTGGTTTTTGTAGTGCGAATTTTAGAGTAACCATGTACCATCAAATTTCGTGTTTGCTTGGTGTATCCTCGGTGTTTGACTTACGAAAAGTTTCAACAGTAGTAAACCATAAGTGTTACAGTAGTAAACTTTTTTCCTTATTAAGAAACAGTGGAAGATAGGTATTCAACATTGAAAACTAATTTTATGCCTCCAGGACAAACTGTCAGCCAATTTTTTCCTAAAGTAGTCCTTGGCAGTTTTTTCGGAAAAAGGAATTCTCGTTATCAGTCTGTATGACTTATTTTATTTCCAAAAAAATGTAAAAGAAAACTATTCAGTTATACTTAGATAAGAATCAATTTTTTTTTGAATATAAAATTATAATTTTCTTTTAAATTATTAATCAAATAGGTCTAAATAAAGTATCTTAATTGGTTTATTTTGATGAATATAAAATATACAAAATGATCTTATTTGAATAGTTTTTTTTTTGGTTTCTTTATTGATATCTACAACTACTTACAACTAGTAATAAGCAGAATTATATGAATGTAAATACAAGCACATGAAGATATGTAAAGGAAAACACCCTTCGACCTCTAGAACAGGATCACTTTATTTTGCAGTTTTAAGAAAAATCCTCGAACAGCGCTGTACTAAAATTTTGAATGACTACGATGGTAGGATCGACGCAAAAGAGGGAATTGACAATTACACATATGATTTGGATTGGATTTTTAGTCGAGCCTCAAAGTTCGAGTCCGTATGTGCATATGGATTTCAGCAGCATATTGTATATTAAAAGTTTAATGTTTGCTTTTAAGATTTGATATACCGTCTAGAAGTCATAGTAATTGCTTGTTTCGTCCGTTAAGTTAACTTCTTTTAGTTTTCGGTTCGATTGTAGGTGTAAGGTAACCCACGCTCGTATTATTTTGGTATATTATTGCCTATAAGGGTTATATTAGAAGCTTGTTCTCGGCAATGTTGTTATATAGGATATGGATGGGTGTGGAAAAAATTTTGTAATGTGTAACGGTGGCTGTGTCATCAGCATATGTTGCGGTAAAGACATCAGAGTAACAAGGAATATCGTGGGTATAAATAGTGTAAAGGATTGGAGTCAGGATACTTCCCTGAGGTACACCGGCGAAGATACGATAAATGTCAGGATACTGAAAATATCGGTTTAAGGAATAGGATTTTAGGATATGCAAATAACCACAGAGTAGAACTCGCAGCAGCTTCCAAAACAATCGAAAGCGTGCGAAATGTCAAGCAATATGCCTGAGCAGTATTCCTTTCGCTCTAGAGAGCACGCTATTTAATCGACTACGAGATGACACTGCTGGATAGTGGGAGGCTAATCTCTAATTCCAAAATGATGCTAAGGAATCACACTCTCGGTTTCGAACATGGTAGAAAAATTTTTAAGGAATAATTTTTCTAGAATTTTTAACAAAATTGGAAGGAGGCTTAAAGGTTATATAAGGTATAAGGGTGTTTGGGTTTGTTGGGTTTTGGAATCATTTTGATTATGGAAAACTTCCAAAGGGAAGGAAAAAATAATGTGCGGAGGATACTATCAGAAATATAGATTATCAGGACTGTTTGCTAAGTGTTTGCCAAAGGTGTTGGCTTCCTGTTCGTCCGTTTTTGCCCAGGTTCGTTCGGGATTAGATAGCGAATGTGTGGCTCTTTTTCATTTAATTATTTGTCTTATAGCTGTCCAGAGTGATTTATTAGTTATTAGTGATTTGGTGTATTCAGTAAATTGATGATTTTTTGTTTCAGTTCTTATTGTAGTTGGTTCAGCTTTTTTGTCACTTGGCATCCTTGAACTTTGCCACTGGGCTCGATGTTTGCCGCCTATCAAGCCACAAATTCTTTGTAGCACATTATAGTCATCGTCTAGTACGCTTGGTTTGTTATAAATAGTTATTAAAACGAATTTTCTAGTAAGTACAATTTAAACGTACTATTAAGAATATTAAGTAAATCAGAATAATTAAAATTAAATTTTATTATGTTAAAGTCAATTATATTAAAAGTCTTTTCAGATTATCATAACTGAACTTCAAATTTCGCTTAATTGAGAACCATCCATTAAATATTTGTTTTCCCTTCACTTTTAATTCAACATATACAGATATAATATTAGAATTATGAAAGTTATGCTGATAACCTATTGATAAAACATGTAGATTATTTTGGATTTGATGGAAATTTAGTATTATAATTTAATCAAATTAAATGTTTTTTATTATTATAATACGTCCCTTATGAGTTGATTTCTCTACAGTAAGTATATGTATATACATTTTATGAATTAAATCATATACATTAATGGATGACGGTAGGATCATAAGTCTTAAATAATTGGGTTATTTGGCCTTACATATACAAGTATTACAATTCTAATAAAATTAGAGCAGAGTTTCTTTTATTATACAACAATTAATTCTTCTTATTTATTATAGATAAAAAAACGTTTATAAAAAACGAAAATAAATCAATAGAGAGTATATGTGTGAAGAACATTTATCGATAAAATCAATCCAATTTTTATTGTTCATTTTTAATATTGTCATATAATACATTGGTCAAGAGGACTCTTGCATTTCTGAAGAGAACCTCATGTTACCCTTATTTTCATACTATAAATTTCTATCGTTATTATATTTTCGTTAATTTACTTAATGCATTTAATTTTTTCAAATATTTTGTAATGGAACGATTAAAACAGTAATAATATTATGCTAGTTTCTTTACAAAATATTAATGAGTACTTAATTACTACTATCTTCAAATATTATTTTTTACCTCGACTTTTGTCATATGTTATTCGTTTATAATCAAGAAAACTCTAAATGTGGCCAAGTAAAAATAAGATACGGAAAATTTTTGCCATTTGTCTGATTACTGTTTTTTTTTTTAAATTTAATATTCAATTAATATTTATGTTATATTTTATAAATTGTTTTCTTATTAATAAATATTGTTTTTCTTCTGAAAAAGTACACACAAACGAACATTTTGACAAATCTGTACACCTTAACGTTAATTTGATTGGATAATCGAGTATGTGGAAAGTTATATGCGTAAAAATATTGTATAACAGTTTCAATACACGTATGACTAAAATAAAAGACATGAAAAAATATCGAAAAAGGACAATTTTCTGGGTAATATACAGTGTCAAGTAAGTGAGCAGCTTTTACGGCCAATAAACATTGCCCAATAGCTTAATATTATAAAAAAGGCAACTTCTGCTGAGAGGTTATGGAGTTATCTTAGCTTGCCGAAATACGAGTATATTCCGGGCGTGTTAGCTCAGAACTCGTAAAAGGATCCTTCGTAAAAGCAGTAATATCTTTTAATTGTTAATGAAGAAAATCGTTACCAATAATATTGGTTATTATAATTGATAGCCAATTTTCCGATTGAATACATCGATCGATCGAATATTTTTAGCATATGGATTTAGGTTATATATATTTTTATATATTATTGCTATTTGACTTTTAAGATTATTTTTGCAATGTTCGTAGATTATATGATATATCTACAATATATGAAGTATCAATTATAGTTATAATATAGAGTATTTATTTATGGAAATCAATTATGAAAAATTAAAATTTTCGATATTTGAAAAGTGAACAAAATTTAAAACAAACTACAAATGTATCAGAAAGTTTATCAGCTGAAATAAACTGAAAATCACCTTTAAACAAATGCTAAAATTATTTTCTCAATAAAGAAAATTATTCGAAACCAATAAACAAATCTTTTTTAATAAGTTAATATTATTTGGAGCAAAATAATAAATAACAATGTAAATTAGAATTAATTTATAAATGTTAGCGCAAACTATTACTCTCAGTTTTCTAATTACAAACTTATTAAAAGAAATCCTATTATTAATAGTTAATTAATTAATTATTCATAACTAATAGCGGTTTCTGGTTTTATTAAATCAAAGCTATTGATGGTTATGTAATGACAAAATTAATTTTAATACAAACAATATGAAATTACTAATTGTCTCATATTTCAACGAATAAATTCAAAATAATATAGTTCAACTATAATCAGTTTGAAGATTCTTTAATTAACTGAAATAAAATTTTTATAGAGCCAATATCCTCATAATACAAAATATTTAGTTATAAAAATTAATAGCAATTTTAATTTTTATTTGATGAAAAATATATAAAATTCCGTAAACTTTATACAATTCAATATATTATCATTACTCATATTTCAGTCAAATAAATACATATTTACCTGAAAATTAAATACTATTAATATGTATTTATTTTAAATAAATATAATTGCATTTACGTTTTTGAAAAACTTTTAACACATATTATAGAAAACATCAAAAAAGTTGAAACTGTAATCTTAAAATCTTTTCACAAAAAATTGGAAATCCTTTACATTATCAAGCATAAATCTCAATTGACAGGGATAAAATTATAAGAAAAGTATGCAATGAATATATAAGGGATAATATAAAATTTCAAAGCTAGGCAAATTGTATCAATTTGTCACAGTAAAGGATTAATGAGGTAGCGTTTTATAAGGTCAAATTTGGTACTATATATTTTCACTGAGCAGAGAAAGTAACCCACATTAATTTGTCTTTCTTTCAAGAAACAAATTGATCCCAATTTTATATTTTGATGAGGTGGAAAATTTCAATAATCTGAGAAAAATGATGGGGGATTCGTTTCTTTTATATTTGCAATCCTTTTTTCTATTCATAAATATCCAACAAATCAATGCTAAAAAATTCAATGAATACATTAAGTATACGCAAATGATTAAATAGAATACATAGAGATGAAAGGCAATAAATTAAATTGAAATGTCGCTACAAGCATTCTAGCGCCTAATCGTCAGACTAAGTACTTGTATAATCGAAATAACCCAGATTTACCAGTAAAAGGCTGCTTCACGAGTAGCAGAAATAACTGATACTTATACAGGAAATAATCCTACACCTACATCACTAAAGATTAACTTAAGGTACATTAATTAATAATGGTACAGGAGCAAATCCAGTGTGACATTAATTTTCCAGTATGTGATTCTATGCCAGTTTAACACAATCTTACCTGAAATTATATGTATGCATATGTAGAAGTACAACTTTCAACTATTCCTCTTATATACCAAAAGTAATCTAATCAATAAGAACAGTTTATCTTTTCAACATTTCATCAAGATTTCCAAAGAATATAAATCTTTTCAGTTCATCGTCATTACCATGCATTTATACATAGTATTTAGGAAAAATATAAAATTTTTTTTTTTATATATTTAAACTCTTAAATATTATATATTAACAAAATATGTATTATGTTTTCTATTGTATTCTAGAAATAAATTTCATTGCTACTATTATCACTTCTGTTTATGGAATGTATTTTTTTGTTTGTTGATAAAGTGAGTTTAAAACTTTCAAATCTTTTTTTTTACTTTCTTATGAAAAGCCCAATAATTACAATAAGTAATTCTATTGTAGGTTATAATTACGATTAATTTGAATTCATCGAAATAGAAGCGTTCATACTGATTTATTATCAAAATACAATAGTCAAAAGAAGCGTTTAATAAAAATAAATTTATACACATATACAATAGTTGTATCTACCTATTAGTTATTATCAGTCTAATAGTTCATGTCGTATTCAATACCACGCGTCATACACTTTGTATAATTCAAAACCTACTATTATTAATGCATTAGAACTATGAGATTATCTGTTGATTTAAGTTGTTCAAATTTGCTTCTATCAACATTTTCTTAGAGAACAGGTGGTATGTGCGAGATTCAATGTACGAGTTAATAATAGTAGTAGTACTACAATATCATAATCAAAACCGTGTAGAAATTGTACAAAATTACTTTTTTGATAAAAAATGTAACAGCTTTTGACAAAAATATCTCAACTTTAAGATATGGATCATTTATTTACTGTGTATTCCAACATTACTAGATAGACATGTTCGTCATTCTCGTTCATATTGCAGAACTTTTCGTAAAGGATACGTGTACGTACACAACTACGAATAGAAGAAAACATGTTTTAACATAAGTTTATGTTTATTTATTTTGTCACGGCTCTGGGCTAAATGTTGAATGATTGTCAACTGCGTGTTTTGTTAGGTTGTAAAGATACGATTTCGTGACACGCATTCTATTCCTAGTTCTATCGACGCCTATAGTCAACGATTGCACGTGGTATACTGAAGTTATATACTGAAAATAGTATATAATTAAACGGTATACATGGATTAGTTTCATATCTTTGAATTGTAATTACAAAATGATGTCTGTACGCTTAGGCTTTAGTTAACATGTGTTACTCCCAAATCGATTTGAGTTTGGTAAGTTATTGGCCTCACTATTATTGTCTATCTTTTATTAAAAGTTTTCTTTTGTTTTCATTCAAATAAAAGGCTTTATGAATTTTTCTAACTATACAATTTTATGGAAACATTATTTCTCCCTCATATTATTAATTTTAACTATATTATTAGACTCGTAATAGGCACATGAACTTATCATGTGTTTATAGGTTTCAAACGAAATTTTCAAAATTCTTCACCCACATAAAATCTACATTCCAATTTAGCTAATTTTTTTTAAAATATTGTACATAGGAAAAAGTTAGTAGAAAATTATTATCTCTGATTTGATGAATAGATTTAACCACCCGCAAAGTAAATATTTTTATTTTCAGAAAATGGTATTATATTCAATTCTTATAAATATAATTTAAAAAATAAAACTTTTACTCTTTAATAATAGACATAAATGATTATTATTAATATTATTTTTTTCCTTTACTTTTGTTAGATAAGATTTAATTTGATTATTTAAGAAAGACGTTTTCAAAGTATAGGGACTTAAAATAAAAATCAAGAGAAACAGTATTTTAATGCTATGAAGGGTGTCCCTAACTACCCAGCGTTGAATTATATATGGAATTATTGGCAAACAATTTAAAAACATGGTGCTAATTTAGGTATTTGCAGAGAACTTATTTGAAATTCGGTAAACTTACTTAACAAAGTTTGTAAGTTAAATGAAATATATTTATTGATCAAAATTTCTGAGTAACCAATGATTTATTAAATTAACAAATTATAAATGTCAGATATTTCTTCTAGAATAGCATAGACAAAAAAAAAGTTTACTGCTGGCGATGTAATAAATTTTTACTACCTTAAATATGCTCTATAAACAAACATATACGGCGTGTAACAGAAAATTAATGAGACTGATTTGAATTTTCAATAGTCTATCCCCTTCAGAGAAGGTGAAGGCAATTTTTCCACTCTTCATAGCAGTGCTAGAGTGGTCCAGCTAGAATTTGGATGCTATCGACAGTATCAAGGTAACGTCCTTTCAAAAGGTTTTCTATCTTGCCGAACAAGAAAAAGTCACATGGACTGTGATTAGATTTCTGTAAAGTCCGATTTAACGCAAACGATTTTAGTCTTTCAAAGATTTTGAATATCTATCGACAGATTGACCTCACAAGAACCCTCAGGCATTCCACATATCTATTAGAAGGACTACCTGAGCGAGATTCGTCTTTCACTTCTTCTTGGCCCTCCAAAAATGCTTTATGCCATCCAAAAACCCTTGCATTTGATTAGGAATTCTCCTTATAAGCTCGTGACAACTTTTTATAAATCTAACTCGCAAAATCACCAAGCTTAACGCAACATTTGATGGCACATCTTCGTTTTAAATTTTAATGTTCCATTTTTCATAAGGCACTACAAAACTACAACTTAGCTTATCACGCTTTACAAAGTCGCGTAGTTACCGGATGAGTAGCGTAGTTAACGGTTAAAACTTGTACTAAATGTCTGGAAGGGAGTGTGGCGCTCCCATCGTTCCGATTTGAGTTTTTTTTTTGTTAAGTTGGTACATCTGTTGCTGATATTCCCTCTAAATCTTAGCGTCATAGCTTGACATTTGCAAAAGTTACGTAGCCAAGAGTACATCTATCTCTGTTTGTGTTGGCGATTTTTTACAATTTTAGAAATGGATTTAAATTTGTAACAACAACGAACTTGAATTAAATTTTGCGTAAAAAACGGATTTAATGGTGCGCGAACGTTGGAAATGTTGGAAAAGTGTTTCGGCAACGATTCTCTTAAGAAAACGGTCCTTTACCAGTGGCACGAGCGGTTCAAAAGTGGTCGTGAGTCAATCGAAGATGATGAACGCAGTGGCAGACCATCGACATCGAAAACCGACGAAAACATTGATAAAGTAAAAGAAATGTTGGTCAATAACCACAAATTAACCCTTAGAGAGATAGCGGAGGACTTGAACATTGCCTATGAATCCGTCCAAGACATTTTGGTTAATTATTTGGGTTTCCGTCGTGTAGCAGCAAAGTTGGTGCTAAAAGACCTCAATCAAGACATGATTTGCGAGGCTGAATCCGATCCCACATTCATCAAAAGGATCATTACTTGAGGCGAGACGTGGGTTTATGAGTACGACACGCAATCCAGACATCAGGCAAGTGAATGGTGTTCACCAAATGAGCCGAGACCAAAAAAACCGCGTCGTTTTCAGTCAAAAAAGAAGGCAATGCTCACGATTTTCATGCATTACAACGGTGTAGTGCATCATGAATTTTTGCAAGAAGGCCGGACAGTAAACAAAGAGTATTATTTGGGCGTTATAAGACGTTTGCGTGAAGCAATTCGCCGAAAGAGACCAGAATTGTGGGCAGAAAACTCGTGGATTTTGCACCATGATAACGCATCGTCGTAATTTTTTGACGAAAAATGCAATAAATACCATCCAACAACCACCGAATTCACCTGATTTGGCTCCCTGTGACTTCTTTCTGTTCAATCGAGTTAAAAAACCATTACGGGGAACGCGTTTCAACAGCCGAGAGGAAGTAATGAAAAAATCGCAGAAAGCACTGATGGACATACCGAAAACCGAATATAAAAAATGTTTCGAGGATTGGATCAAGCGCTGGCATAAGTGTGTTAAAGTCGATGGGGATTACTTTGAAGGGGACAATTTAGATTTAGATAAATAAACTTGTATTTTTTATTTTCTGAATAAATTCCGGTAACTTTTTGAAGGTACGAGGGTCGTTCAATAAGTCCTTAGAAAAAGATGGAAAAAAACTGTTTTTAAAAAAAAAAAATTTTATATTTCAACAAAATCTGCTTTTAGCTCTATACACTTTTCCAACCGTTTTTCCAAAATTTTTATCCCGTCCAAAAAATAGGATTTCGGAAGTTCTGCAAAATACTCATCCGTTTGAGCAATGACATCCTCGTTGGAAGTGAACCGTCGTCCGCCAAGCCATTTCTTCAGATTGGGGAAAAGAAAATAGTCACTCGGGGCCAAATCTGGTGAATAAGCGGGATGCTGCAACAATTCCATTCTCAATTCCACAATTTTGGCTATGGAAACAGCGCAGATGTGCACACGCGCATTGTCCTGATGCAAGAGGATTTTTTTCTTCTTCAGATGGGGGCGTTTCTCTTTGATTTCCTCGCTCAACCGTTGCAATAACGACGCGTAATACGATCCTGTTATTGTTTTTCCTTTTTCCAAGTAGTCGATAAAAATGATGCCCTGCGGATCCAGAAGACCGTGGCCATCACCTTGCCGGCCGATGGCACAGTTTTTGCCTTCTTCGGAGCCCGTTCACCCTTGAAAATCCACTGTGATGACTGTCTCTTCGTTTCTGGAGTGTAGTAGTGTATCCAGGTTTCGTCCACAGTGAGATATCGACGAAGGAATTCGGCAGGATTGCGATGAAAGAGTGTCAACATAGCCTCAGAGTCCACTACACGATTGCGCTTATTCTCCTCTGAGAGCAAACGCGGCACCCATCTTGCCGAAATTTTTTTCACAGACAATTTTTCATGCAAAATTGAAGCGACTGTACCTTGTGATATGCCCGTGGCCTCAACTTATTCGCGCACTTTAATTCGCCGATCGTTCAAAATCAGATCGTGGATTTTGTCAATGATTTCAGGAGTAGACACCTCAACTGGGCTCCTGAACGATGTTCATCTTTTGTGGATGAACGGCCACATTTAAATTCATTCACCCAATTGTAAACCGTCGCAAACACAGGTGCAGATGTGCTATGAACTGCATCCAACTCGGCTTTGATTTCTTTCGGGCTTAAGCCTTTCAAATGGAGATGTTCGATGACAGCCCTAAACTCGCTTTTTCCATTGTTACGTGTATGCACAAATAAATGTCGTTAACTTTAATCGACGATAGAAATTGACCTACGCTATGGATGGAGCTGAAATTTTGACAGCTTTCCTGTCGATAATGCTACTTACAAAAAAAAATCTTTACCGATACTACAAGCGCAATTTCTCGGATTTTCTAAGGACTTATCGAACGACCCTCGTAGTATAAGCCACGTGGCAGGAAAGTTCGTAGTAATATCTGTCTCATTACTTTTCTACCATACCTCATACGCACTTAATAAGATTATAATAAACTATGATAAGTTATTAATGATAGAGCAAATTCTCTCATTACAATTTCGAAGAACTATACTAGATATACTTATAATATTTAAAATCGGTGCACACCGAAAAATTCAACAAAAATTTCGGAATTCAGAGTAAATTGGTTTTAAGAGAAATCACGAATTGAAAATTTCATTATTTTGTAATGATCCAGTTTACTTAATGTAGCAATTTTTACTTTCAAAATCTTTAAGTTCCTATAGTTCAAATATATTAAAAGACGAATTGAGAAGAATTCAATTATATTAATTTTTTGTTTCGCATCTGAACATTTGTTTTCAATTTAAATTTTGTATACATTAAATGTAAACAAATGGAACATTACGAGTAGAAATAAGTAGAGATATTTGAAAAATATTATTTCAATATTAATAAGGAGCATAAATTATCGTACAGTATTTTCATATACAACATGAAATTTTTTTATAAAATCAGTTTAAATGTAAAACAAACACACATATTTACATATGTACATATGGTTATATAAGGAAAGATATTCTGGTTACATTCAGGCATATTGTCATGTGACTATATTATGTAATGAAATTCAAACATACGTACGAATATATATATATATATATATATACCATTTATTAAGCTTATAATATAGAAACTTTTCTCATATCTTATGTTAATGGGATATTTTAACAGTATATAGTTAATGTATATAGTTGAAATGAATTTAATTTTCTTAATAAATTTTCAACAATGGGTAAGGTTAAACAAAACTTTTGAAATTTTCATAAAATTTCTAATAAAATATAAGTTAATTAAAGTTTTTGATTTTCTGAAAATCGTCTTTTCGAACTTCCTAAACTACGAGTATACCCATGTACACATATATACATACTCGTATTTGTATTCTACTACTACGGAATATTCACGCATATCATATGTGAATAGGTTTAAAATGTTTTCAAAACTTGTGGTAAATATTTAAATTAATTTGATAGAAGTATGTTGGTAATTTTTTAAATATTCTATTTGTATTTATAAATAAATATTATTGATTTTTATTACGAATATGTGTATTGTATTGTACTCTTAAATACAATATTAATTACTATTTGAAATGAACACATACTTTGTATTACACTCACGTCAAATAAATCTTCAAAAATATGTTATGTTCAAATATTATTGTAAATAGTTTTACTATATTCTTAGTTAGTTTTTATGAAAAATCCTTTCCGTTCATATTATAGTATGCTGATATAAGCATATATTGATCAATATATTTTCATATGTTCATATTGACTTATACTACTATATTGGCTATCGATTTCTGAATACTCTTGAGACTTAAATTCTCTTTCTTTATGCTACAAATGAATATTTCGATATATTAAGGAACTTATATTTTTATCGTCTCCCATTTCGACAAATATTTTGCCTTAGGCAATCATGGTAATAATATGGTATAAAAAGTGGGAATGGCAGACATTTTTTTTGATTATTTTACTATTTCTCAAATTGTTTTCTCTTACACACTTTCTTAGTTTCTTGTGTCCTTAATTTAAATACAAAACAGAAGATAACAATAAATATACATGCTATGCCAATGGATAAATAACATTCAACAATTTATGATTTTACGTTAATACAAACTATTGAAGGCTTATTCATATCTTTTTTTTTTGATAGTTGCAAATAATTAATTGAAATACAATAATTATAATCACTTACAAATATAAATGAACATCGTAGATTTTTTTTTTACTTAACACAGTAGTATGGTCCAGATTAGTAGTTATTATATTATATTTATTTTTTAGATACTTATAGTTTTGTTATTATTTATCTATATTATAAAATATCGTGATGAATATTTTTCTACTATAAAAAAGTTTAAATACTTATTTGGTTTTCGTATACTCGCTATTATAATATGTAATTGAAAAAACATATAAATCAAATTAGCTTTGTTAATTTACGTTGGTTCCCGTTTAGTTATTCATTAGTATCAGGGCATATTGAAAAAAATTTATACTTAAATCACTATGTAGATTTTAGAACCAGTCTTATATTGTGTTTAACTGAATATGATTTTCAGTAAACGCTATTTAATGATATTCTTTAGAGTTTTTGATATACTCGCATCAACAATTTAATAAAAATTCTTGAGTATTCTCTATTTTCTTCTACTTTTTATTTTAACAATTGAAAACAGAAATTTCTTTAGTATCTAAAAAAGCCCGAACATAATTTCTACAGATTTTTTTCCTTTGTTATAATATGTCCTTTGGTCCACCTTACTACGAGTATCATCCTGGTTTCTTTCCATTTTATATATTTTACTGTCCATTCCCCATTTTTTTTAATGCAGACGCATTCGTAAAATAAATGGCATGTTCTTTATTTAATTTCTTCAAAATCCCAACTCCGATATTTTTACTATACAAAGCATTGTGTTTTATCAATTTAATTTCCTGTTAAAAAGTCATTGTGTAAGGAACGTAATTAAAAAATTCTGACACACAGATACCAGTCTTGAATAAAAGAAAATTTAATTTCTCTAAGGTAGTCAAAATAAATTATTTCTTTTTTCTTTTTTTGATAAATATTTTTTTTTACTAAAGGAAAATGTTTAATAAAATATCTTCATATAAAACATTTATAATAATTCTTATCTTGTTTTTATATTTAATAAAAAAAGAGAATAGCAAAATATTATATAAAAGTTAATGAAATTCAAGTATGATTATGTACCGTCATATAAATTCGTAAATATTTAAAAAGTGCTATTTTAAGAATCCATTCAGAATTCATTGAGTTTTCTAATTGAAATTGATAGAACAAATGGAAAAGTCCAATTTTTTCAAAATAATCATTTCATATTAAATAGATTTTTTCAATCAAAATAACTAATTTATTTATATGACGTTATATATCAAAAGTTGGATGTTTTTAATCAATTATATTTACTTAAAAAATATATCAATTTAAAAAATATTTCATGCTTAGTCAATTGATGATATTTAATTTATATTGATATGCATATTGCCTGAACATTTTCCCACTCTAACTATATTTCCGGTATTATATATTGTAATATGAAATTGAGAATTATATGACAATATGTCAATTTAAATGAATCTAATACAGTCAAATTATTATAGAACTGTATCTACGAAATTTTCTGTAGTGTTTTTGTGCACAAATAATTTTTTATTGTGAATATCGGAACGATATTATAATCACAATATAATATTTACATCAGTTCTTAACATACACATATAGTGTATAAAATTTATTTTATATTTAAAAAAAAATTACGTTTCAAAAATTTATATTTATTGTAGTTTTAATTTTTACAAATTTGTATTCTATATTTACTAAATGAAAATTCAATAATGATAATTACCTTAAAATCAATGGATTGATTATCGCAGTTAATTTTAATAATAAAGATCTTCTAGACATTAAAGTTTTTATAAAAAAGAATATTTACTTAAAATGATTTTTGAACTTTCAATGGCAGACTCTCTACTTATCGCATCGGGTTGCAAACCCATTTCTTAATATCTTCTCAAATTCCGTACAAACTTAATGTATAAAAATATTTATGTTTAGACTATTAGCTTCATAACATTTAAAAAAATAGAATATATTAATCTTTCTTCGCAAAAGAAATCTGTCTTTCCTCTTATTAATGATCTCTTATCTTGAAAGATATCCCGCCACTATTACTCTGAATTTCCGAACATTCTTCCGTCATACCAACTGGAAATCATGACTGATAAGGGAGTTGAGATTTCTAAATAGTATGACACCACGCATACAGTCATTGAGTAAGATTGCTTCTACATCCATTAACATAATTGTGGAATCTTTGCTTTTAGGGGGATGATTGGGAGTGAACCGAAGATAATTCGTGAACCATCCAGTGATCCTGTTCTCAGCTATATTCGACATAATATGCTTAACAATAGGATCGCTGAATTGCGTTGGGTTCAAGGTCATCTGAGAATTCTAGGCAATGAGCATTGAAACTCGCCGTCGCCCAGTCTTCTCAGCAGTTCTTAACTTGATAACCAAATGACAAATAAGATCTTTAGCCATTCATAAACATACAAGTAGCGAAATTTTTCTTTTGGAACAGGCCAATAACAGTTACCCAATTAGTCTATTCGAAAACCTTTTCAAAATTTTGCGCACGGAAACTGCTCAATATTCAGATAGGACATTCGGTTTTCACACATAATTTTTGTTTTCGCAAAGCATTCTCATCCCATCTGCCTTTCCATACAGGATCGTCCTATTTTCTAATGGAATGTCATCTTACCCAAAATTCATTTTCTAATTACAATAGATTCCTTCTATTGTGGACCTTTCAGATCCCACAATACCTTTTCCAAGTTCTATTTTCAATTTCTTAGAACAGACAAATATGCACCTTTTACTGATTCAGCTAACAAATATCCAATTCCATCTAACCCATCCACTTACAGGTAGATAAATGGCCTCATGGCCATGGCGCAGCATCATGGCCCCGGACTCATGTTCTAGGGATCTTGCATACCAGCAAACAAATAATTTTCCAGAATGTATAAGTTATTATGAAAGTAACAAGGGACATATTTTTCTAAATTAACTTTTTCCGTTGTACGATATTTGTTTTCTATTATAAATTTACAAAAATTGTTGTAGAATTTTTTTTTTTTTGATTTTTCTATGAACGATACAGAAAATACATTTCTATTAAAACAAAAATCAATAATTAACTTCCTTAGCTGAATTAAAGGATATGGTATGTTTTTAGTAAAATCTGTATTTTTAATATTGTCTAGAAATAGCCATTAATATAAATTTATTTGAATATTTATACTATAAACAAGTTAAATTTGATATATGTATACTATTAATAACAAGCATTTGAACGAACGTGTTTTATCAGGTATTCTTACTAATAGGTATATACCTAACTATAAGTATAGTTTTATATTTATTACTTATGATTGTTAATTAATGATCAATTATTAGTAAATGATTATGGTACTGTAGGAACAAATATTCTATAACCAGAACTGTTTGTACAAATACAGTTTAAACAATAAAGAAAATTATATATTTTATTTAATGACATAAATTTGAATTTCTATAAATTAATTAATTGTATTTAATAATATTTTTTTCTTATTTTTTTTTTGCTTTATATATGTAGAATAAAATTAAGTTAATTCACTGGTGTTTACATTTATTGGGAATATTATACTATCATGTATTAATTGTTCAATTTATTAAATTTTCTGTATTTTTTACTCTATTAGTATATTTGAGAAAAAATATTTTACAAGTGTATACTAAAAATCTTCCATTAAAGAATAGTATATGTACTTACGAAACCTTATGTTTTTCCGATCCATGAATAAATGGACTCAGTAAATAAAAATAAAATTATATAAAACCAAAAGATAAAAACAATTCTTACAAAAACAAATTAAGCAAATCGGCCAGAGTGTGATCAAATAATATGCGCCAATAGACAGGAATAAAAAGAAATCTCATTGAAATCCTTTAATACCAAAATCACCTTTAATCCACGTTAGATAAACAAAAATCCATTAGCTGAGCGCATATTTAATGTATACAACACATCTCGATTCGAAATGGATCAAGATAAACTACTTTAATATATAGCATACGAGTATAAACACACTACGATATGTACTATAGATTCATTTTTATATCACTTCAATACTTTTTCTTCATAATGCATCGACCCTTATTCTATAACAGTATGTACAAGTATACACACATATTTTCGTATTTTAAGAGATTTTGCTCTGAATTTATTTTATTTCTATTAGCAATTTTATTTATTCTATCTTGGATTCTCTTCTATTTATTTTCTGGTTATGTTGATTTTATCACATGGTCTATATTATCAAAAAATGTATATGCGCAAAACTCTTGAATATATTCTAACAAATATATAACAATAAAACTTTTATCGGTTTTATTTTATCACATGTTCAATATTGGATAAACTGTTTTTATTCACTATATTAACAAAAAATAAAACTATTAAATGTACGCAAATGTTTACACTCGTTTACGAAATTACAAGCTTTTTAGTATTTTGTTCAAAATTTTACATGGTTTGAAAGAAAATTACCATATTATATAAAAAAAAAAAAAAGAATACCGAACAGGTCCAATTAATATGTTCAAGTATATTATATTATATTAACTTTCTGTGAAATAACTTATTTTCGCA
This sequence comes from Atherix ibis, assembly GCA_958298945.1. Lineage (NCBI taxonomy): Eukaryota > Metazoa > Arthropoda > Insecta > Diptera > Athericidae > Atherix > Atherix ibis. The sequence continues at coordinate 5,289,078 of OY282606.1, forward strand.
TAACAGAAATTTTACATTTCGAATTCAAGTTTTTTTTTTTTTAAGTAAATATTTTTTTAATAACTTATTAAATAATATGTTATTACTATTGAAAGTGATCCTCTTATAGTTTTTGCGTTATTAATTATTTTGAGGTAAACAATCTAAAATCATGACAATACAAGCGTAACGTCCGAATCAGACTGAATGCTGTTATGAAAAAGTGCCTTCAATGATTATTCCAAACAGCAACACGCTTGCATATATATACAAATACACATGTATAGATAATACATCGAAAATAGATTCTATACATTTAGCCTTGATAAGCCTTTCGAAATTAATTCAGCTCTTAGTGTATGTACGCTAGTATAAAATAAAACGTAAAGGGGAAATATATTCTAGCTGAGCATGCTCAATTCGAAATGAAAATTTATTCGAAATATCGACTCTTCGTCCTTTGATACTAGCATTTGACGTTTTTAAATAAAAATCCTTAACGATACTTATCATACTTTTTGTATTTTCCATTTGAGTATAATGCGGATAGAATGTGTACACTACCCTAGATATGTTGCGCAACATTGTGTCTGAAAAATGTTTTCGAAATTCAACTGTATTAAGGAATATTGAAAATGTACACATTTCTACCCCATTGTATTTTCCCCAAAATTCGATAACGAAACTACGTTTACCGAACGATGTACTGAACTCATTCGGCATTGATAGTATGTGGAGGAATATCAATTTCCTTGGTCCCACTAGACTCAGTGAACAGATAATCCTCTACATGCCACCATCATCGAATATATTTTCCTGGTTACGGCGCAGGGACTCTTATTTTCGGTAATACATTGTGGTAGGTCACTATACCAGTAGCAAATAATATAGTTTAAGTGATAAATCACATAAATGATCCATGTGCGAAATTTTCCTTAATATGTTGCAAGTTAAAAGTAAATTTAAAGCAAATTTCCATTGCGACATCTATTCGAACATTGATGAAATATTTTTTTAGCCCTGTTACATAGTATTTGCTACGATTACCTACATATTAATAATTACATACATATAAGATTAAGACAACATTAAGAAATTGCATATAAAAATATTATAATTAAGAAATTCCATTTTGCCGTTTTTGGTGTATTTACAAAATATTTTATATTTTTGATATATTTTATTGTTAAGTATGATGGTTAAATTTTGCCGAACAACAATTGAACTGCAAAGTATAACAGGATATTATTTATATCCTCTTTAAGAAATACCAATAAAATAATAACTTAAAATATTTTATTTATACTAATTTCTATTATTAATAATAATCAAAACAAATTTGTTTGTCTTTAAATAATTTATTCAAAATGTATATTATAGGAAAACTGTACATTTTTTTAGGATGAGGGTCATTCAACAAGTACTTAGCCTACAAAAGAAAAACGAAAATTTTGGAAAGGTGACAATTTATTTTTTCACATAATCTTTTTCAAGCTCGATACACTTGGCCCAGCGATGCTCTAACTTTTTTAACCCGTCCAAAAAATACATTTTCTCGAGGGAAGCAAAATAGGCCTCCGTGGCGACGATGACCTCCTCATTCGACCCAAATCTATTCCCGGCGAGTGATTTTTTCAGGTTTAGAAACAAAAAGTAGTCACAGGGGGCCAAATCTGGAGAGTACGGTGGATGGGGCAGCAATTCGTAGCGCAATTCGACCAATTTGGCCATGGCGACGTCGGTTTTTAATGAGCCACGCCCAGGTGCCCCAAAAACGGCTGCTACGGAGGAAAACGTTAAAAAAGGCCACGATCTCGTGTTGGCAGACCGTCGATTGATGGTTCACGAGATAGCTGAGACTGTCGGCATCGTAGTAGGAACGGTGCATCATATTCTACACGAAGAACTGGGCATGAAAAATCTGTCGGCGCGATGGGTGCCGCGTTTCCTCACACCGGAAAACAAGCGCAACCGTGAGACCACATCGGCGACGTGTTTGGCGCTGTTTCAGCGCAATCCAGCGGAGTTCTTGCGTCGTTTCGTGACCGTCGACGAAACATGGATTCACTGGAGAACAGTCACTATACACAGCATCCAAGCGATCTTTGATTTCGCTGCGCGTTTTCCCTTCCAAAAACAAGAATCTAATCACCGAACGATATTGTTCTTTTTCCATTTTTGTGCAACCGACCGACACGCTCGCTTTAAAAGGCTCTCAAAACAAAACTAATAAAGGGAAACGACTGAAACTTTGACAGTAGGCTACTAAAAGAATGTACTGCACGATGGTAAATTTTCTTTGTGGCAGCGGTTCTATCGGGCGGTGAGGCTAAGTACTTGTTGAATGACCCTCGTAAATATTTTTGGAAGGGTAGGCTAAATTAGTTTATCAAATGTATATGTTTATGCTCATATGAACATTACTCAAAAATTTGAAAAAAAAAACTATAATCTATTTCCTTTCCAATTTTCGATTTTAATGTATATTAGGTATTAATTAAATTTATAATAAATGTAATATCTTTATAAATAGATTTCCAACTGTTTTACAAGTATATCAGCTTATATTTTTTTACAATACTATTACCTAATATATACAATATATATATTATAAATTTAAACATAACTTTTAAGCAAAATGACTGTTTTGATTAATTAATAATTTTATAACTTTTTGTGCGCTTCTCGTTGGTATAAAATTGAATAAAACTTTATTATTTTTTTGTTGAATATAGTAAAGCAAAAAATATACGATTATTTTAGTTGATATTTTTTATTCTATATATATACGTGTTTATATCTTTCATTGATTTGAGTATAGATTTTAATCTAAAGAACCCTTTTGATCAATCCATAAATTTTATAACTTTTTGGGCTAAATATTCGTTGGCATGAAATTTAATTAAAATTTTTTCATTTTTTTCTTTCTTTAGAATTATTTTAGTATATATGTATATGTGTTTCATTGATTTGAGTACATACTTTCAGATAAAATTCATTAAATTAAAATTTATTTATTTTGTTTGACTACATTATACAATATATACTTTGCATCTGGATTAAAAATAAGTTTATATTTATAAATAATTTTTTTTGTAACTTGCAAAATATTGTATAAATATAAATACAAAACCGATAATTTAATTTTTCATTGGAAGTCTTTTTTACAATAGAATCTCAAATGTCTACTTTATAATATAATATAATCGGAAAGGAAAGTACAGAATGTTAAATCTAGATTAAATGATATCTGAAAAGTTTGGTATTTTCATATAATATCTTGGATGGAAGGAAATGTTTTCCATCTGCCTGTAGGTCATTATCATTTAGATTTGTTTATTACTAATGTTCTGCAGTAAAGGTGTTCTATACATTCGCAAATTACCATTTTAGGAAATAAATTGAAAGTAACATGTAAAAATATCATCAGACTACATTTTAGTGTGAAAATAAATAGGATCTAGGCTTGGAAATTTGCTGTAGTTAGTGCCTGTAAAGGACTTCCAAATGAAACCATTAATTAAGAAAAGAATACTAATGGATGTATAGTAAACGGAACATCAGAAACAGATAATTAATTATAGAGTTTTGTAAATGAATTATTTATTATTGTCGTCGAAGAAACATTCACAAATTGTTGAGTGTAATGTTACTATATTCACTATTTTATTAGCTTCGATCAAAGTAGCAAATGCTACTTTTTTTTATAAATTATGTTGAGCATTATTCAAAATGAACCGTTCTTTTTATACATAAATTATTATTTTGCAGAAAAAAAAATTGAACAAACAAAATCCATATATAAGAGAATTATTTTTTGTACTCGTAAAATAAACTGAAACTAATTTTATCGATTTATGTATAATATAAGCAAAGAAAACTTTTTCACAATATTTCAGCAAATAATGGTGACAAAGTTTTAATCTTAATAAAAAAGTCGAACGAATCTACCTAATAGCGATGATTGTTTTTGTTTGCAGGGCGAATCGCAAAAATATCTTTATTAAAGTTGGCGCAGGCATAAAAGAGAATTTACTGGTGAATCGACTAAATTATAATTGTTATCATTTTCACCTGAATATCTGAGAGCATATCTTTTTGATAAAATCAAGTGTAATATTTTTAGACAATTTCTCTAAGTTAAAGTTTGTTGGAAAAAATTCCTTTAAATTACCTTTTTCTAAAAATATATAATAGACTTTGCAAAGACTTTTTTATTTACTTTTATAAATTAATCAATTTAAAAAGTAAGTTTTCTCTAATGATGAAATTCAAAAAACTATACAAATTTCGACATACGAAAAGTCTTTAAAGTCAATTTTCTTTATATTTGACACAGTTTAATATATAAAATATTGTATGTCAATAAAGGCAACTAATTATAATATTTATGGAGTAGTTGCTATATGGTATACACATATGATACATTATTATATTGACTATATTTTTAGGTATTGAAAAGTAGGGACATACAGGGAGCCATATAAGTTTTTTTGTTATTTTTCGTTGTGCTGTTGCTCCCTAATTTTAAATACCCAAATATTCAAAAATTAATAACCATACTTAGAGAGCACTTTAAACTAGCATTTTGATAATGAAGCGGGGACTCACAAATTTCACCAATATAACACAAAAATCATGTTAAAAGATATAAAATTTTACTTAGAGACATCTGAAGTTATAAATTTCTCCAAGGCAGTTAAAAAAAAAATGCAGAAAAGAATTTATTGTAAAAATATTAAGGATGAGTTGAAGAGAAAGTAACGAACCGTTTCGGAGGGTATAAAAATTGGGAGTCGGATCAAATTTAATAAAACAAAGCAAACAATTTTTTTTAAAACCCAGGAGCCCAAAATAAGGACCAACAAAAGAAAAAATAATAGTGGAGTGGACCGATGACTGTTTTTGGAGAGACCGACAACTGTTTTTGGTTAGATTATTCGATCACCCGATTTGGTGTACAATAAACCGATATTTTTGCGTCTTGTATGACTCGTAGCACCGTCCTGTTGATACCCGAGCTCATTCACATTCAATTCATTCAATTTCAACCACAAAACGTTCGTTAATATGCCAATGATTCCTTAAGCCCATAAAACATAACAAATAGGAACATTTTCATTTGTTCTTACATTAAAAATAGGATGTAATTTTGATAGATATGTTGAAAGTTGAACAAAAAACCAATAGATGGCCCACTAAAAATGGATAATATTAATGGGTGTATATGTTTAACATCAAAACGAAAACTTAAATATATTTGGATAATATTGGTAACAGCAATATCCTTTAAAATATCTGCATTATATTCCACAAAATATTGAGATAACCTTAAGAATTATTTCGACCCAAATTATTTAGAAAAATATCGACCATGATTGAAAAAATCATCTTTTCGCCATTGTAATGTCATCGTCAAAATATCGACCCTGACTGAAAAAAATCATATGAGCCCCAGGCACATTTTCGCCATTGTAATTTCATCATATCGACAGTCCTTATGATATTATTGGTGAAATTTTGTGACAGTTGGCTGCCTGGCCTGCCTCATGGACTCGATCGCTACGTGATCAGCTTTTACTGTATGCTCAACGAAGCGTCGATCGAATGATGGTGCGTTGCTTACTTAACTTCAGGCAAGAAAGAAATATTAAAAACTAAGGCTAAAATTATCATAATATTATTTAAAATAAAAAGCATATTGACTTATTTAAGCATTTAGATTTTGGTGAAAAATAATTTTTTTAAATATTCACAATAAAACAAATAATTAAAGTTTTAAGCTTATTACTAAGTATGCCAATAATTTAAATTCAATTCAAAACTAATGATCGAACATATAATTTTTCTATTCATTATTTTATTTAAAGCAATAATAATCTGTTAATAATTTTATAAATAAATAGTACCGTGGTATTGTTATTAATACTCGTACTAAGAACTATTATAATTTGTGCATATAAATTTATCGAATGTTATATATTGTACAAGCGCACTTAACTTTTGACCAAAATCAAATATTTGTTGTGTGGAGATAAATACGTTATGGAGGACAATAATTCAAGCGATATTTATGCAATAGTTCAAATGATATTTTCCATTTGACATAAATGTAATTTACTGATTAACAGACTTTACTAATAATTTAATGGTACTCTCATAATAATAGCGGATTAGTCTTTTGCTTATTTTAGTTTAATTTTAACATTTTGTGTTCTTCATTGTATAAACTTTTCCGTTGGTAGGATTCTCTGAACTACGGCTCAGGTAAGGATATTATGCACTTGCATGCAGTTCTTGACTTATTGGAAGTCTTGCAGTTTTGAAGAAGTTTCTATTTTAATATAAATCTGATTCAGATGAATTAAATTCAACACTATTGATTATGTACATTATTTAACTGAGACAAAATATAGGAAAACAAGATTAGTTTACATTATTAACATAATATTTTACATAATATAATACCAGCAAAACTAGTGATGTTTAGGAAACACTATAGGTACAGAAAGTAATTATGCGTACATTAAAGATAATTTTAGTAAATTACTTGTACACAATATCCGATGATTATGAATATCATTAGAATAGTTTCGAAGCTGGTCGAGATAACCCGAAAAATATATTCCAAAATAGTAAAGCATGTGAACCATATTCAAAATCAACTACCGCCTGCTGGTCTTGCGTGCAATTATGCAACGAAAATTGATATAAATCATGTGTCAGGACTTTAATGCTTATGAGCATAAATTTCATACATACGCATCAGACGTCCCCAACATTTTACATATGGCCTCATGCAAGCAAGTCCTTTCATTGTACTTTTGCCAAACTACACTTTCCACATTAATATTTCAGTAAGCAGTTGAAATACGAACGACAGAATCGATTAATTAAATGCACAGTGTGAACATTTTGTGGTACAGAATTTTTTCAAAGACCGACACCAATTTAGGGTATGATGACGTTAAATAACGATGACAATAATCTCAACGGTGCATAAATGTTATTTTATTTATTCAGGGGATTTTCTTGTGGTTAGTTTATCATAAATTTGACACACTTTTGATTAATAATTCAACATTAGTAAGAATTTATTAACATATTGTCGATTCTGGGTATTTTTTTTTCTAGTATTTATCAGTATACACATACATATTATGTACAATATCTAGATACATATTTACTAAGTATTGTGAATGCATTTTTGTCCAATTCGAATAATATTTTTAATTTAATACTAAGAAATCATTATTATTTAATACTCAAAAGAAACAAAATATTTTTTTATATTCGTAGCATAAAATTACTGTGCGAGCATAAAAGATATTTTAATACACAGATTATTTAAAATGTATACTTATAGTAATAAAAAAAAAAACAAACTTAATAGAATTAAAATTACTTTAAGGTACTTTTAAGCAATTAAGTGTTTCAAAATTTAAGAGAATGTTTAGTGTGCTTGCACAAATTAGAAAGGAATCTTGGAAAATTCATTAAGACATAAAGAAGATCTACATTGAAGAAAATCGCTTTTGAGGAAAAAATATTTAGATAAGATAATATTCCATCAACAAATAGAGTTACGGATAATTGTAAAATATCCTATCTAAATTTTGGCCTAATTGTACAACAGTTAAAAAAGGTCAGTAAATCTTCAAATTTGGATATTTCCATCATCAGTTGATTGATGCTCGTTGGTCAAATTTTCAAATTACCCGAAATCCAACGCAATCCAATATTTCTTGTAATCGATTGGAATTTTTTCCTAAAAACTATGTTCCACAAATCTATGGTACTGGAAATTTGTATATTGTACTATTAGCTATAAGTATATCTAGCAGTATAAAATTTCAAAAACAAAATAATAATTCGGGTTCATGCAAATGCTATTATACTGAAAAATTACTGCGCTTTTCTGGAAAAAGTTCAGAAAATTTTAAAAACTTTTTGAATTTAAAAATAATAAATTCGTCTGATTTATTCAATTTTTTCTTATTAAAATAAATTGGCATTTGGAAATAAATGTTGCGATGAATCAATAATAATTATTTAAAATACGAAAAATTTCGGATATTTGTTTTATTTCTCAATTATTTATGAAAATTTTAAACTTAGTTAAATCATTAATTAACTTATCAGTTTTTTATTTATATTTTGATATTGTCAACTATGCATAATTAAATTTTTCTTTCCGTCAATCAATTTTTCTGCAAATAGGACATAAATTGTCATTATAGTTTTTTAGAATTTTTTACTAAGATCTGATAACAATATCACATTACAAGGATTTCGTCACTATCCATATACTCGTATATTAGAGCGATTTTATTCTTTCATCTCAAAAAGTAATAATTTGAAAAATGTTGGCAGCAAATTTTTTTATTATTAAGTTTTTTTAATTTATTTATTTTTATTATTAAGGACAAAAACAAACCATAAATAAACATATATATATTATTATCGGATTATATTTTACTAAATTATATAAAAATTTCAATCAATTTACATATGTATATGTAAAAATTGTAATTATTACTGAAACTCATACGTTGATTGACTGAAAGTCTTAAACCGATACGAAGTCATACTCAGTTACTAAAAATTAGCAATTTATCAAAATGTCAAAATGGTTGAATGCCTTCATTCTGTAATAAAAGATATGTTGTAACAATATTCTTTTCAAATATGATATTATGTGTAATTCTGAATTTGATATTTTTTTCCAGATAGAATCATTTTGAAACATTGGAATAGACGGAAAAGTAGCAAAATAACCTTCTGTGTAGACAGTTGAGTTTCATTCACCCATAGATTTACAAGTCCAAGTACGAATAGTGTACTCATAAAGAAGAATTCATGAAATATACGCGTATGTACCCCCTGCTATGACAGTTGAGCACAATTACTGTCTCAAAAATTCATTGTTCTGTATTTGATACGAATGCAAGGTAGATTCTTGTTTCGATGACAGACATTACACTGCTAACACATCAATGTCAAGATATCAGTACCAGCAAATGTTACCATATTCAAGTATGTACTAAATTCTTAAAATTTTTGAAAGAAATATTTTTTATGCATCAAAAAACTATGGACAAATATACTAGTTTTTTTTTAAAGCGTAAAAAAAGATTCATAAATGAAAATAGTGATTTTAGTTAATACTAATTAACTGAAATCTCATTTTATAATTATTGGTTTACGATATAAATTGTTTATCTCAATTATTCGTCCTTTTCTTAAAATTTGTATTTCGTTAGATATTATGAACAAACATACACAACTATACATAAATTTGGTTTTTAAAATATAGCTCAGCATTTAGATGATTAATTATTATATCGGGTATTTTTTACGATAATTAGATCTATTTTTAAAAAAATAGAATAAAAATTAAATTTTAGCAAAATAAAATAACATTATCTCACTTACTATGAGTAATTAAAAATAATTTCGGGTATATAACCACCCTGACATTGTTTTTGGCAAAGCTAATTCGGTCGACCCAATTTTCAAGTAAATCTGCTCTATGACCGAAATAATTTGCTCAATCTGTTGATGGTTTGTCAGCACATCCCAATAACTTGACGATCCTGAATGCCAGAAAATGTATCGTTTGCGTGAAATTGTTTTGTCGTAGAACCGTTTCCAAATTAATTGAAGATACACATATACTCGTATCTACATTGTTTTTAAAGAAATAATTTCTATGGCTTTGTCGCAGTCCAAAACAGGACAATTTTACTTATAATAAGTAATATTGCACCAAATATGGATCTCACCATTAAACATAATTTTGCACTTCGTAAAATAACGATTTATTTTCGAAGTCAATTTGGATGATTCGGAAACATTGTTGAGGCCTGAGGTTATTTACTATAAAATAACCAACTATACTTTTTTATGGCCATTTTATGGGTTTATTCAAAAACGAAAGACAGCAAATATTTTTATCAGTAACGAAGAGTCCAAAGATATTGTTTTTAAAAACAAAGCTCCATATCCACTGCACTTTAAATTCAATGATATGTATTTATTTCGATCATAACTCTTTGTCTTCAAAATGTATTATGTCTATTAAAAAACTCTAATTTATTGTATTTAACTGAAAACAATATTTACAAATGTCCTTGCGGTATTATTATATGCTTTTACAATCTACTATTCAAAAATACGTGATGTTAATAGATGCATGGTAATTTCTGTTGGACCATTTATTAGAAAAGTTTAGTGAAATATTTATTCAGTTAGTCTGTTTTTCTTACAATTTTAAATTTTTATTAGCGAAGAAAATTGTCAATATGATTTTGGCAATTTCAACTAGCAAAATCGAATTACCTAAATCTTAAAAGACTAATTAAAAAGATACCCAAGTAACGCACTCGGAACCCACTCAATAAGTGCCGTCAATGAGTTCCGTTTTTGTTACGTCTGACGGCTCTTAGTTCATGAAAGCAAACAAATTTTCTCTTAGTCCGGCTTTTAGCGACAAAGGAAGAACAGTTTCTTAACCGTTTCTGAACCCATCTTGAACAAATTCGTAATTAGATGACGGAACATAGTGCCGTCAGAGTGCCGTCAAATAGCTTAATTTTCGTAACTTGCGTTACTTGGGTAATTATTAAAAATTATTCTTTATATTAAGAGCTTTACACATAAAAATATGACGCAATATTGCATAAAATATATACAATATACAATACGATGTATATTTGTTTAATTTAAAGTTATGTGAAATAAAAAATTGTATGTCATTAAATATGTATATTTATCTTCTGGAGTCGTAACAATTAAATATTGCTAATGAATCAATGAAGACTACTATTATTATTTGAGGTTGAGCCATCTCTTGATTTTTTTTTAATTAAAAAAAAACATATCTTTAGCAAACATCGGAATTTTTTATTAAAAATAAAAGTTGAATCTATATTATTCATATGTGTATGATCACCACAACTCGGTTTTGCAAGCCTGCATCGAAACCTCGAAATTTTTCGATGACTTTTCCCAATAAAAATGGATCAACGGCCTCAATTTCTTGTCGAATATCATTTTTAGGATTTGAATTATTCTTGGATCATTAACATACACTTTTCTTTTGAGATAGCTCCAAAGACATAAGTCAAACGGTTTCGAATCGTAAGCTCTTGACGACCAACTCACATGAGCGTTCCATGCGATTATTCGATCATCGATCACCGAATTTAGGGCGCAGCAAATCGATGTTCTTTTCGCATTGTGTGGCTCGTAGCGCCGTTTTTTTTAAACAAAAGCTTATTTACATTCAATTTAGGCCACAAAAAGTTCGTTAACCTATCACGATATCGTTCAGAATTCACTGTTATGGCCTCCTCACGATCACTTTCATAAACCATACCAAAAACTCACTTTTTTTTAGTATACATCAGTTTTTCATATATCACATTTGGGTTTTCCGTGTCCCAGATTTGGCAATTTCATTTGTTAACGTAGCCGTCGATGTGAAAATGTGCTTCGTGGCTCAATATGATTTTCGGTGTAAATTTTGAGGATTAAAATATGTTGTTCTGCTGTTAATTTCTCTATGACTGAACTTGTACTAATTTATATTTGACAGCTGTAAAAAAAATCACGGCATGTACATTTTGACAGATATTTCCAAAGTTGAACAAAAAACCAACAGATGGCTCACCCTATATAAGCACGAAATGAGATGATTCGTTTATTATCGTTTCCAATAATTATAATAAATTCTAAATAAACAAAAGCATACAAAAAGCTAATAATATAATTAAATAAACTTATTTCTAAACATAACGAAAATCCCTTCATATCCTAACGATAGGGAAAGATTTTCGAAACGGTCTATTTGCCTTTAGAAAACAAGAATGTCAATAATTTGGACAAATCGCACAGCAAAACATGTAAAATTGGCGAAATGTAATAGACTTTCTGAATTTAATTATTTTACTGTGAAATGAAAATTATAGTATTGTATAATAAAATAGAAGCATATAATACTCTACCAAAACACGAAATTCTCAAATAAGAATTTGTGATAATATTAAATATATTAAATATACGATACAACCTGTTAAGGAAAATTTTTATGAAAAGCAGGGAGAAAAACTATCCGAAAATTCTTTATAGAATATGGAGGAATAGAAATAATTGTACAACAATTTTTTCGTGTTATGAAAAATAACTCAATATCGTTAAGTTTTTCTCTGAAAAGTAAAACCTAATATACTTTTTATTCAGTGTATACAATATTAGAATACAGACGAAGAAAGAAAAAGGTAACTCTATCTTAGAGTTTTTCAAGTTTAAACATACTTTTGTTTTGAGAATAACGTATATTTTTAATTAAAATAATAGATTTATATGTCATTAATACATAGAACATTAATTAGTAGGAAAATTTTCAATTGTTGAAGGAAAATTTTATGATATCTTATAAAATAAATGGTTCATTAATATATAGACTCGTTTAACTAAATATAAGAGGTCCCTTGTTCAACTACTATTTGTGCTAAAGATCAAACGAACAGAATTATTTTCACTAAATAGTGCCCCTATTTTCGTTGTCCATTAAACTACTTAAGTTTGTGGTATTTGTTAACAGTCGATTAATTTTAATTGAATGGACAATTGTACTGAAATGCAGAAGACATTTTGTTCGTATCTAATAGTATCCAATTTTAGTTTTATTGATTATCATTTCCGATTTCATGACTGGAAATATAAAGTAACTATACGACACAGATTTATGAAAGATCTTTGCTAGTTAAGCTCATGTTTCAATCACTCCGTTTTTACAAAAAAAAAACCCTTATAACATATGGTTTGAATAGAATTTTTTTTTATTCAATATTGTATGTAAAATTGAGTAGAATTTTAAACACTTTTATATAACAAAAAAATCAGTATGTATTAAGTTTTCTTAATTACTCAATCTCAGAAATGCAGGTGTTTATTTTAGTGATGTTAATTGATGGGAAAATTTTTGTTTTTAATTTATAGGCAGAACATGTAAGAAAGAACAAATAAGTAAAAATTATAAATCTTTCTTAAAAGTATGTTTATTGGTAAACGTATTCGAAAATACAAAATACAACTGAAATTCCGTAGTCTGAAATTGCTTGTGGTTTTGCAATACATGTGTGTGCTTTGTCTTTTGCAATCTTCATTTATTTCATACTTTATATTTTAATTTATTAAACAATTCATATTCCATTTTATTTTTCATGTAGTCTCATATGAATTAAAATAATAAACAAAGTTTTCATTTTCGGAAAAAACTTTTTCTTCAACTCATTATTTTGAAGACATGTGAAAGCTACCCTCAACATATTTAATTTGCAAAAAAAGAAGTTGAATTTGTTAACAATCAAATAAAATCGATGTTTGTATTTAACTCAATATAGACTATTGATATGTTATCTTATCAAATTACCTGTATGCTTTGAATACATTCGTAATATTATTGTTTTTTGTTTTTATTTCAAAATAAAACTATTACCAGAAAGCGTATGACAATTCAATTGTTAATAAAGGAGTTTTTAAAATGTATTGTTTTTAAATAATTTATTAAGTTTGCGAATAATACGTAGACGAACTCGAGTACAAACCCGGTTTAGAACATCCTTTTTGCATGATGGCTTAGAATGTACATTTCAGTAGTAATGCTTTTTGAAGTGATAAGAAAAAAGAAAAAAAAAGCATGGGTTTCAAAATAAATAAATTTATCAAAATAAATAAATTAAACAAAATAAATAATTTTTTTTCATAATAAATTCAGTAATTATTGTAATATAGTTAAAAACGTTGGTAATAATTTATTAAATAGCTGTTATTTTTTGGAATTTTTCTTATAAACAATATCCTTTAAATTGTATTTTCTATACAAATTAAATAAAATAAACTACCATAACTATTGATAAACAAATTTTCTTTGACAAACAAATTTTTACAAATGTGAACTTTTACATATTATTATTAGTGCCTTCCTATACTATGAATTAATTTTTTGGTTAATTACAAAATGTGCTCGAACATTTTAAGGATATCATGTTGACGAGCACCACTAACTGTTATTGCCTCACCAGTTTCATTTTCGAAGAAGAATAGTCCGATGTTGCTTCCAGGCAAAACTCCGCTCCAAACAATAACACGTTGTGGATGCATTTATTTCTAAACAATCACTCGTTGATTAACCAAGGCATCAAGATGAAAATTTGTGCCATCGCTGAAGATGATTTTGTTCGAAAAAGCAGCATCTACTTCTTGTTGTTCCATAATCCATTCAACGAACTCCATTTGCTTTTTTAGCACAAAGATGCAAAATCTTTCGTGAGAATACTCTATCGAGAGCTTCTCGAAATATCCAATTCGTGAGCAAAGTGCCGAATTGATGTTCTTAGACTCTCAGCAACACTCTCACGAACTGTTTAGATGTTTTGTGTTGAACGACTTATTGAAGAAAAGCCAGTGTTTAAGATCACTAATTAGTGTCCCTACATTTTTTAATTAATCTCTTCACAGTTGATTAAGTTAAATTACTATTTCAACTATATTTTGTACGAAACATGCGAACAGTAGCTGTTAAAACTTCATTATTTCTAAAATATTAATCAATAAATAAAAACGTGTGTTGTTCTTTCATGTAGCGCTCTATTTTTAATAATTATGCACGGCCAGCTGTCACGCTGTATTTTTTTGTCGTTGGCAGTATTGTACTGCAAAAATGGCGCAAATTTCAAATCTTACGTGAATGTTGGGACATCCTATATAACTTAAAGATAAATAAATATGAGATAATAAAATAAACATATATTATTTTAATAATTATTATTTTTAGAATATCTTTAAGCATTTCATTAATTAAATAATTTAATATATTTACAAATAGTTTTAATTTTTTGTCTTTCGTTCGATGTATCAACTGTCAAAAATCCTTTGTCAAATATTTCCTTGTGTACTTTTTACTAAGAATTTTTAATTAATTTATTAATTCAATTTTATTCAATTTAAATAAGTCAACAAACGGAAAAAATAATTTTATTATAAAAATAATTTTACTCGTTAATCGCTTGATCAGATTATATTTTTATACCATACAACCATGAATATACATAAAATATTATTATTACATTAAAAATAATGTAAATATAATACAAAAAACCTTATATTTTATCGGAATTAAATTAATTTTACTGTAAGAAAATTATTGGTTAAATAAACCATTAAATTTCTATTAACTATGTAATATATGTTTATCTAACCAATTACAAAAAATAAACAAAAAATAAATTGAAAAGATATTTCTTTTGGAAATCATTTTTAACAAACATTTACAAGAGATCTACCAATGGGACTTTTTTTTAAATATAGTTAAAATTGGTTATGTTGTTCTGTTATTTAGTTTTTTCACATGCTCACAGTAGAAGAATTACCATTTGTTAAAATGCTTTTAATTTTGCTCTAAAATTGTATTATATTAATTCAAATCCATTGAACGTCCATCGCGTTCTGTGAAAGTCATGTTTTGTAAAATTTGGGATATTTTTGGTCAAAATGATCGTTCATCGAAAATACTACTTCAATGAGTGATGAGTTAATCGGTTTTATGACATTCTCAATAATTGGTCGTGTCCATAATGACTACATGGCGTATTTTGCTCAAGGATTTGACTCTTATGCTTTGCAAGGCCCAATAGGTGCAAGAATTTAAAATCACCAGACCATTTGCAACGTCGAAATTTTGCTGTTTGAATCATTGAACATGATCATGGTTTTCCAGTAAAATTCATCTTTTCGGACGAAGCTCATTTTCAATCAAACGGCTATGTTAAAAATCAAAATTTTCGTATTTGGCCATCTTAAAATCCAAGATCAATTATTGTCCATATTTTTTCGAAAATGAGTCTGGTGCTACAGTTCATTTTTTCTGGATTATTTTGGATGACATGGATGTTGACAACTTGCGGTTTTAAAAGGACAGCGCTCAATGGACGTCTAATTTCGGAAGGAGGTAATGTTAATTAAAATATTAAATATAATAGATCGTAAAGAATATGTTTTAATAACAAATTGAATTTAATTTTCTAAAGATATTCCACTAATTGTCGACTAATTTATTTAATTCATAAAGTATCATTTATCCTACACTTTAGATTTTTCTAAATATATTTTTCGATGAGTACTGTATTTAAAATTGTATATATGTATGTATTTGAATAGAATTATTGAACATAAATTTTAAGGATTTTTAAAATATAAATTTTATATAAAAAGTTGAGTTTTGAAAGAATTTGTTAATATTTATATAGCACCAATACCGTTTCTTTAGACAATTATTGATTTTGAAATGGTATTTTCTTATCATTTCAATTTTATCCACTTAATATTATGTTGGAAAACTCGTTAAAACTATTCCTGTATGAACCCTTAACCTCGTTAGAACTTTACTAATATTTTCCATTCTCAAAATCAAATTTAATATCAAATCAGAAAAAAACTTTCTTAAAGTTAATCGATTTGTTCGAGCCCTAAGAAGATTAAACGAGAATTAATTTATTTTTTAAATTTATATTCATATAAATATATACGAGTATGTACGTACATACAAATATTTTCTTTTCTGTATACCTGCGCATTTGTAAGATTTCAAATCAATCAGATTATATAAGTAAATACATGTTGTCTATGAAAATCAGTTTGATTGTTTTTAATCTATATCAACCCTCAAAATTTACATCAATCTAATAGTCAATTTTATTTAAAAAATTCCAAATACCGTTTCGTGAATTTACACATATTTGGATCGTGTGCTATATCACTTATATATGTGTAGACCTATATATTAAAATATGTTTCATGCTTTGCTCCGTGTTTATTTCACGTTAATAATAAATAAACATACATAAAACGTGCAACTAAAATGAAAAGTAAATGAATAATCAAACGGGGAGTTGACTCACTTTGAGATGCCAATTTAATCGTTTATCACATCACCAGATAAAATGTTGAAAAATGTTACAAAGATTTATAAAGGAAGGGACAACCACCCTATCAAAAGTCGCCCATTTTCAATTCTAATAAAATAAAAGTGATTTCAATTCTTTCATCTTCTAACTGAAATAGCCCGGGATAAGTTATTGTCTAAGGGTGTGTATTATCATAGTCAGCAGGCTTACCAAATGTATTGTTGAAATAAAAATGCCGAAGGGTCGATAGCAATTGGCCTCAAACTAGTACAGACGTCTAAATATTAAACTAGTATAACAAAATTTGCACTTTGCATTAAAGGGATTTCTCGCATTACTACTTTCACTGCTCCAATTTTATTGAAAATCAATCTTCCTAAATCCAACCCGAATTGTAAAAATATCCCGTTACGAAAAGATGAAAGCGTCAATTTAAATTTAAATAAAAACAAACAAATTACATTTAAATATATGATGATTATATAGAAGAAAATTCGTTTTGTAGGTCTTCTAAATAATGCATCCGCCTTCTTGAAATATGAGAAACAGAAAATTGCCATAAATTCGTATAAGGGAAGAAATAATCAAAAAAGACATTTTCTGACAGATGAATGCCTCAGGCTTCGAAATCGTTATGATAACGATTTTAAAATTCATAATTCGACGTTCATTCGAAATACTGTTATTGACAAATAATAAGCAAAAGTAACATTTGAAAAAGGATGTTACATTTCAAGGTATTAAATTATTTATAGATAAATAAATTTTAAAGCAAATAATAATAACTCAAAACTAACTACATATATAGTTTTAATTAAGCTATATTTACTTAATATGAACCCATGTTTTTTTTTTGTTACCATTTCAAGTAGCGGTAGTAGCGAAATGAATATTCTAAGCGCCAGGATACTAAAGGCTATTTGGCGACAAAGGATATCGGAATAAGAAAAGGAATAGTTTTTGGGAATTATTGTAAAACCAGGATGATTGTCCAGTAGTACTTTAACGACTGTGTTACCGGATCAGCTGAACACATATTAATTACAGAAATTTATACGATCATTATGAAAGACAATTCTCTTTTAAAATATTATATCGTAAGATTTATCGGATCCTTCAATATATTGTATATATTTAAAATATATAAGTTTAATTATTGTCATTTATTCAATATATTTGGAAAGTATCATTATCATGTAAATACTATTAAATAGTAATAATGATATTTATGAAAAAGTTTTTATCATCCACTTAATTAATATTAATAAAAAAATAAAATTTTGTTTTAATGATAACAAACGCCAACTTATGTGTATCCTTGAGAATAGATATAAGTTGAACGTTTCTCAAAAAGAAGCCTAAAGATAAAGGAACTTTCGTATAAATACCTCAATCATTGTAAATATTGAGGAGCTCAAATTTCTGTTAATATTTTTTTTTTTTATTTATTTATTTAGATATTTACAACTACAACATAGTAATAAGCAAATTTTTGCAATAGTATTAATTAACTTGATAGGTTGTGTGGAGTAAACATCCAATGAAGTTAGTCCTGCTAGCGTGTGTTTCTGTTAGGCCTCAGTATTTAAGTAAATCACGCGACCAGTGACGCTTAAGTCTTCGATGGGTATTTCTAGGAAAGGAAATGGAGGATAGTTCTTGAACAAGAGGATTATTATGATTGAGGACACGGAAACGGAACTTTTTATAACGAGATACAGCCACATCAAAAACAAATGGGACTTTAAGATCACGATGAATAACAGTATTGCGAACATAAAAAGGAGCATCGACAATTGTACGGAGTATTTTTGATTGAGGGGATTGGATTCGACGGGAATTAGAAGGCTTAGTAGATCCCCAGAGTTCTAGTCCGTATGTCCATATGGGTTTCAGTAAGGTATTGTATAACAGACCTTTGCTGTCTATAGTTAGTTTGGAACGTTTGTCTAGAAGTCGAAGTAGTTTTAGGTATCGCCTTTTAAGTTCTTGTCTTTTAAGTCTTGTATGTGGGTTCCATGTCAAGCGTTTGTCTAAGTACAGTCCTAGATACCGAGCTTCGGTGTGTTGAGGTATGGCACTACCATTAAGGTATATGGGAGGGCATGTCTCACGACGGAGAGTAAAAGTTACCTGGATAGATTTACGTTCATTGACTTTTATTCTCCACTTAGTAAACCAGTTCTGGAGGGTTTGGATTTGGATTTGGAGAGTTTCGGAAGCATGTTGGGGATTTCCGCTAGATGCAAGGCAGGCCGTTTCATCGGCGTATGTAGCAAAGAAGGTATTAGGGCAGGTTGGGATATCGGATGTGTAAATGTTGTAGAGGATGGGTCCAAGTATGCTACCCTGAGGAACCCCAGCCAATATCGGAGAGATATTGGACAGTTCGTTGGATTCATTTACTTGGAAGTGTCGGTTGGAAAGGAATGATCTTAGGATTAGGAAAAAGGTGGAAGGAAGGAACCTCTTGAGTTTCCAGAGTAGACCCGGGTGCCAAACTCTATCAAAAGCTTGACTTATATCAAGAAACACACCCAGACAGTACTCTTTTCTTTCCAAAGAGGATGCAATGAAATCGACAACACGATGACACTGCTGGGTAGTGGAGTGTTCGGCGCGGAAACTAAATTGGTGATTAGGAAGTAAATTTGAAGATTCGAGTAGAGGATATAAGCGGCGAAGGAGGATTTTTTTAAAGATTTTTGAGAGAAGTGGAAGGAGACTTATTGGCCTGTAGGAAGTGGGCCGGTTTATTGGTTTATTGGGCTTAGGGATCATTTTAATGATTGCAAATTTCCATAGGATTGGGAAATGTGTTGTTCTAAGGATGGAGTTATATATTGTGGCACTGTTAATATTTAAATCGTATTTTTAAATTGAAATACTAAAAGTATCCGTACATAGGACGAATACTGTAAGTTCTATAAAATTGACTAGTTATACTTTTCTGTAAAGTCGTAAGGATAATAATTTAATTATTTTAATTTAATTACACAATTTAAATGAATCCATACATAATTTAAGTTTTAAAACTTTTTTTGGATAGATAAAATGAATATTTTAATATAGTTTCAAGTGAAAATTACTTAGATTCTTAATTCCACTATAAATTTCTATAATTGTATACAAAAAAAAAGAGAAGATAAACAAAAATCACACCTTTGTAAAGTCATACGGGAAGGCGTTTAATGATATCATGTTGAAATCGATACAAATTGAAAACATAATTTCAGCTATTACCGAAGGACCTGTATTTTCTAAAATACTTAACAATTTAAGTATTTTAGAAATATTTGATTTTTCAAAATTGATGTTATTATAAAATAAAATTTTTATAAATACATTTTCAATACATATCTTAAACATTTACAAACAAACTCTTTTGATAAGTTAAATGTTTGATAATTGTATGTGTATATATGTACATATAGAAATTTGAGTATAAATATAACATAATATATTTAACAAATCAACTTGTAGAAAAAATTAAACTATCGCATCAGGTATTAAACGAAATATATTGTACATAAACAGTGTGTCCAAAAAATAATTGAACTTATTTTTAAATTATACAACATGCAGCGCCATCTATTGAAAATAAAAGTTTAATAAATTTGTTTAAATTTCTAATAACAAGTGCAAAATACTATAGAAATATTAATTATAACTTGATTAGTTAAAATCTAATTATATATTTCATAGTCATTTATGTAAAATAGTTTCATTTAATTTACTTTGCAAAAGATAACGATTATTCAATTTAAAAAATTTTAAAAACATATCCTAACACTATTGAAAGCCATTTTCTGTTCTTCACAGCATGTGATGAGTTTTTCCGGTTTTTTTTTTATTAACAGAAACTTGCATAATAATATTTATAATATAATGTAGTAATATTAATGAATAAGAAAACTTTGATTAAATTCAATAATTTCTTATTATGTTGCTCATAAAGTTTGGAAAACATAAAATCATATACGCTCGCTCATCTATAGTTGAGGCGAATTTATTTTTTGTAAGCATTGTTTCAAGTTTATCTTATATTCATAATGTTTACCACAATTTGTAAGGAAATAAGGGGATACTTTTTCATTTGTGACCGACAACAATAGGAAAATAATGAACCAAATGGACCAAACTTTCGATAAAATATTGCGACGTAGTTAATGGGCCGAAGCAAATGATACTCGGAGATGTTATGTATTAAGGGATGGCACTCCTTTTTCAATGTTCAACGGTCAATGTCCGCAGTCGAAACAAATAAACATGAATCTCTAGAAATATTTTCAAGTATCGATTCTATTTCCTAAAGTTTTTATTGTTTGGTTTTTCAGCTTTTTTTCATTTTTCTATTAGAGAATTTATCAACTCACATCAGCTAACACTAGTCAATTGATTTTTATGAAATTTGAAGAAGGCTTTTACCAAAAATGTTATTGGAATCTTTATAGCTATAATCTTTTATGTCACGATTGAAATGTGAATTTAAAAATGTCTTATACTTGTACATTCAATACACTAGAATGCAATAAAAAAAATCAATAAATATTAATAATTCCTTGTGTGTATATTATGTTATGTGCCAGTATTAACTATATATAATTAACTGATTATATAATGCTTATTTAATAAGAACATGTATTATATAATATACAATAAAATATATATATTTTAATATTGTTGACAAATTGCTCATAAAACTTTTCGAACAAGATAATGAAAATAAAAATTATCGTAGATTTGTTGTTTCACTATTAACAGTAAATCATATTATAAATATAGGTTGCAATAAAATGAACTTTTTATTATTCTTTTTCGGTTTAATCATAAATATTGCATTAAAATATTGAGAAAAATTAAACTAAAGATATAGCTTTAGTTGTGATATATACTCGTAATTAAGACCTCATAAATATACTCAATAATATTCCCCTCAGTCGGCTGTGTTAAAATTTATAAGAAAAAGCAATTTTTAACGGTGTCTATTGAAAAAAATACTGGTTGCTGATTATAATCCGTAGCTCCCCGCAAAGGGTTTTTTTTGTGAGAACGATAAAAAAATTATCAATACCAAAAGTACCTCCGGGTCTAGGCGAACCCGCGGTCCTGAGCCGATTTAATCCCAGTGCCTAGGAATTTACAAGGTTCCTTACTGTAACTCTTTAAGTGGGTGTACCAACCACATACTCTTGAAACAAAACAGGTGCCACGGGGATTTGGTGCCCGCTGGTGTTAATGCATACTGTGCCTGGTCAAAGAGATGAAGTGCATTTGGATGAAACATGGCGGCTGTGGATTAATATCTACATCGTGGGTACAGGCTTAGGACTGGGAGTAAGGGATACCAGAAGAAAATGTATTAAGAGGCGATTAATGTGGCAAACTCATGGCGAAATCCATTGCAAGTGCAGGTCTGTGAGCCCTTATTGAGCGTGCCCCAACCCCAACGATTGTAGTCGATCCGTTATATTATGTTCAACGATAGATATATCACTTTAAATAACAGAATTATTCTATAATCTGTAGGATACAAAAATAAGAATATTTTTCTTTATCTTCAATAGAATATAGAAAATAATATTTTCTATATGAACATATCCTCAATATACGATTATGCATTTACAACGATATTGTAAGAGTATGTTGAATAATATCCTAGATAAATAAGGTTGACATTTTCATTTGTAAATATATATTCATCAATGTGAATTTGTGAATATTAGGCATTGAACAATTACTTTATATTAATACAAGTTCAAGTTAGTGTTCAAAAACTCTATTTAAGATGAAACACAAACGGATAGTCAAAGGTTAATCGGATTGGATAATAATAAATTTGATTTCAAATTGCAATTCTGTATATTTTAATATTTATCATTTTTAGTACTCAAATATTAATTTTTGTCTCACTTGATTGGAAATTTAAATAAAACAAAATTTCCGATAATAGAATCCAATTAATAAGCATTGATATTGACTTTTTCTAACTGACTTAACTGACTTCTGCTTATTTGAGAAAAACACTCTTAAAAATGAATCATTTTTTTTTTGTTATAATTTATTAAATGACGATAAAATAGAGCAAGTCATATTATTTGCTTCTTTAACTTTGACCCAACATATCCTTTTACCTTGTCTACAGAGACTAGCTTATTGGTTGCTCGCAGATTACTACTATACACAGTTTGAAATGGTTAGATCTGGCTGCCTGTATTTTTTATTTCAAAGTTCTCAAAATGTAAACGCTTTTAGGATATCTAAAAAAAAATATAATTCAACTAACAAGACTTTAGTCTGTATAAATATTTACCATCTAAATGAATTTTCTTACAACAGAGAAACGCTGTTGCGTTATCAAGCAAGGACGTCGTTCTATTTTTCCTTCTGTTTGTTCTGTGGTAGTTGTATTCTAACAATATTCCTTTATTATTGTATAGTATATTTTACTACCCCATATCCAAAACTTTAGCTTGAATCATTTCTTACAATAGCAAACGTTAAATTAGCTGATGTTGATGTTATTATTAAGACCGTAAACAAGATTAAATTAATTCGTTTTTTTTTTATTTATGTAGACATTTTGTAATTTTTTCCCTAACCAATACTTGTATCATTACAAGAAAAATTTAATTTATGGTGGTTTTTTTCTTAAATTTTTTTTTATTTTTTATGTTTTGATTCTGTTTGAAAATCCTATATTTTTTTACACAAACAAAACAAGATAGTTTTTGTTTCTAATATCACAAAAATTTAAGATGTATCACCTTAGTTGAAATCTAAAAAGGACGATGATGATTAATAATTTGGTAATTTGATAATTTGAGAAAAAAAAATGTATTTTTTCAGTGAAGTTTTTTTCACTGAAAAATATGACGAGTAACAATTATGTCAACAGATTTACTATTATTCTGAATCGCAAAATAAAAACTGTTTAATCATTTCAAATAAATTTAATACTAAAATACACTAATCAGAATTTTACCCCATAGAACTAGCAAATATTTATTTTTATTATTATTTTATAGATGTAAAGAAATAATTAATTATAAATACTACGAGAATAAAAAAAAAAAACAAAATTACAATATTTATTATAGTTGTCTTAAAAATCTCAAACGGCTATTTTACAAAAATTTAAAAACCAATACACACTTTAAACAACCATAAACCAACCAAATACTTTTAATAACCTATATATGTAAGGAAATATATTATTTATATAAGTTAGAGTACTTTACCAAATAATATGATTATTTATAATATTTATTAAGATATTTTTTTATTTTTTTTTTTGAATAAGATAAGTTTGTTTAAGAAAAATTGTAATCCATAAAATTTAAATAACATAAATTTATATTTTATTTCCAATCAAATAGAAAAAGTGAGAAAATGGTGTATTAAAAGTAGATATATTTTCATAGATATGGTTATTCAAATTTTCTGTAGATGATAATAAAAATGTCAATGGTAATAAACCAACAAAAAAAAGATAATATAGAAAATCCGGTTCTTCTCTTATCATATTCATTAAAACGTTATTAAGGAATCGCTCAAGATATCTTTAGCTAAGTCCTTCATCATTGCTGTCGCCATCATCATCCATATCAATACAAACACTCTCATTTTTTTAATCCATACATAAATAAATGAAAAGTTTGATAATACAACTCAGATTTAAACTTAGATTTCGAATTGGATTTGGTTTATGCTAAAGCAATTTCTAGAATTTCGACTATCTCAAATACTTTGAAAAAATTCATTCAATAAAATTTATGTGCGCTAGTGTAATTTTGTTTGTAAGAGATTTGGGTTACGGTAGCGGTAGTGTCGATAACAGAAGACGTGATGATGGTAGTCTCTTAAAAAAGGTGCTGAAATTCTCTACAATGTTTTTAAAAACTTCCATCTAATTTTTTACAGCCCTCTTTCATCAGTCAAAATCATTCTTTTATCATTCGAGCTCTTATATTGACTTCAGCATAAAGCTCTTAATATAAAAGCAGCTGCGATAAGGTAAACGTTCAACATTGAATAGCGTGCATGTGTATATTATGTGGTATGCCTTATGTATACTATAATTGAACAGCTTCGGAGACTTACATCTAATTTATACCAATTTACATGCATTCACCCCAAGAGAACACAATTTGCTCCATTCTGTCTCCATAAAAAAAAAGAATTTAGCTAAGGGCAACACAGTAACTCAGCCCGCATTCGAGTTTCTTAAAGATCTAGATTCCAGAAGCTGGAAGGGATAAAAAATACTGTGGTAAATTCGAATATTTTCTTCTAGACTAAAGTATAAGAAGAAACGGCAAAGGCTGAGTTTAAATAATTGTCTGTCACCAATACTGTCAAAGGGAATTTTCAAGGCGGTTCTAAGTATACCAGTATTATTTAATGAAACAATATTCACATTTCTGGTAGTATTATAAGAAATGCGTGTATATAAGAAAAAAGTAAAATTCACGAAATATTATCGTCGGAAATGAAGAACGTTTTACAGAAGGTAAAATATCTATACAACCTTTCAGCTAGTCAAGAAAAACCAATGACATGTTTATAAATTGACAGTCAACATAACTTTTCTATACTATAAATATATAGTATTAGTCAAGTAGAACATACCATTCCAAATAAGCTTTTGGTACGATTGTAACTTGATGACATGCTTCTGACATTTCAAAATCGTGTTCGACAAAAAATATTCGTATTCGACGTATTGTGAATGTACATACACGAATAATAAACAAATACGTAGGGGGATTTATCAGCTATTTTTATTTACTAATATTATCATCGATCAATATTCTTGTCAACAATAAAAATCAAACTGAAAATTATATTTCAATGTTAATTGATAATTTGAAGAATCATCAAACTCGTTGATAATATGAATTTTGTGGAGGTGGAAGTTCTAAATATCGTAAGTATACGATTATTATTGATTTTCAACAAGAACATATTTCTTAGATTAAGTTATATATTCATGAACCTTATACTTAAAAATAAGTTATTATCGAAATATTAAATACTAGCATAAGCAAATTAAAATCTTATATACACACACACATATCCTCACTTAAAAAATACTGTATTAGATAATCGGATTTATTTAGTTTATAAATAATAGCTTTATTTTGTGAGTACTTTTATTCAATATAAATATTAATGCAACTTTATGCCAATAGAACCTAATGAAATAGAAATAATTTATATCTTATATAATGTTAATATAATGAAACTCAGACATCAAATGTATAGGATTTGAATGACGCCTTTATATTTATTGATTCAGAAAAACTAATTTTACTTCATTATTCTTTTAATAAACTTTAAAAATATATATTAAAAAGCTAGATAAATATACATATTATAAAATTTTAAAAATTGAATCAGTAATAAAAAGAATGATAAAAAAAAGAAAACTATAAAATTTTATATTAAATATAGATATTTATAAAGGGTTTTTGAATAAGAGTAATATGATATATTTTCAAAAAAAACCCACTAATTGTTAAGAAAATTCAAATGTTTTTTATTTATTGTGAAGTACAATCGATACAATTAAGTTCTGAATAAAACGTCATTCAAATGGCCTCCACGACTTCTTTTGCAGGAACGAATTCGATGAACCCAATTTTCGAGCACTTTTTCCACTAAATCAAGTCGTATGTCATGAATAGCACTTTCAATATTGACTTCTAAAGCTTGAAGAAAGTCTGGTTTATTGCTAAAGACCGATGACTTCAAATAACCCCACAAGAAATAGTCTAATGGTGTTAAAGCACAACTTCTTGGAGGCCATTCAATGTCACAATTTCTTGAAATAATCGAATCTCAAAACTTTTCTCGAAATAATTCAGTTGTTGCACGTGCTGTGTGGCACGTAGCCCCGTCTTTTTTGAACCAGATGTTGGCAAGATCAACTTCTTACAATTTTGACAATAAAAAGTTGGTTACCATCGATCTATACCGCTCTCAATTGACAGTAACGGTGTTACCAGCTTCATTTTGATTCCACCAGACCAAAAACCGTACCAAACTGCCAATTTAGGTGAATGTAATGGGTGTTCATGAATAATTTGTGGATTTTCTTCGCACCAGAATCGACAGTTTTGTTTATTTACCGCACCACTCAGATAAAAGTGAGCCTCATCGGAGAAGATGATTTTCTTAAAAAAATCGTTATCGTTTCCAAATTGTTCCAAGACAAAATAAGCAAATTCACGACGTTTACGGTGGTCCACTGGCTTCAGTACTTGAGTGATAACAATTTTATACGGATGCAAGCCCAAATCCTTTCTCAAAATCCTCCAGATTATGGTTTGAGACAGTCCCAATTCTTGAGAACGTCTTGGAATCGACAAATTGCGGTCTTCAGCAACACTTGCCTGAACGGCAGCAATATTTTCATTACTTCGAGCGGTTCTTTGTCTGATTGGCACTTGAACATTATGTAAAGAAAATGTACGCTCAAAATTTTTAACAATTCGACGAATAGCGAGCACAGTTGGACGATTATTACAACCATAAAATGGCAAAAGCGCACGAAAAGTTGCAATTGGAGAACGATTGTTTTGATAATAAAATTGAATAATTTGTAAACAATATTCTTGCGTATATCTCTCCATGATGAAATTGTAAGCATTACTGAATACAATGAAAGAAAATGACAGATCATAACATATGACAAATGGCCGAAACGTCACTTAGAAATCATATTGCTCTTATTGGAAAACCCTATATATATAAATAATATATATAAATTTATATCTAGTACCCATTTAATAAATAATTATTTTATTTAAAAAATTAAATAAAACTATGTTAATAATATTAATTTATAATTAATTATTATTTTTATAAGTTATTAATAATATATTTATAAATAGTTATTAATTTTAATTAATTTTAATTATTTTATAAAAATTTATTTTGAAATATAAATTTATATTTATAAGTAAATTTTTTATTTAATATAGGGGATTAGAATAATTAATTGATTTTTATAATTTTACTTATTCATTTTATTTTTTTTAAAATGTTTTAATTTATTTTTAACTTTTATAAATATTTTTAAAAAGTTTTATATTTGTTTGAAAAATTATTTTATTTTAATAAATTTTTGCGTGTTATATTAAAAATTTAATATTTTTTAATTTTTAATAAAATTTCAGTAATTTATGTTATAATTTAAAAAAAATTAGATATAATAATAATTTATAATAAGTGAATCATTCAACTGATGATAGTACCCTTCAGAATTGATCGTTGTGTTGCTCGGTAGAAGCTTAAAATGAATGATTCCTTTGAAATGCCACCAAACCGATAGCATAACCTTTTTTTAATGAATATTGGCTTTCGAAGTGCTTTGAGCCGGTTCATCTTTTCTACTCCATGATCTTCTGCGCTTAACATTGTTGTGGACAACCCATTTCTCATCCCCAGTGATGATACGCTTCAAAAATGGATCATTTTCTTGGCGTTTGAGAAGTAAATCACAAACGTCAATGCGAAGGCACAAATTTTTTTCCGTATGAATATGAGGAACCCATAGTTCGAGCTTAAACCTGGTCGTTTTAATTGATCATGAACAGTCGAATTCGATAAATTTAATCTCTCAGCGATATCACGAGTTGTTATTCGACGGTTTGCATCAATTAATGCCTTTATTGTGTGTTCATCAGCTTCAACTGGCCTTCCAGAACGTGGTGCATCTTCGAGATCAAAATTGCCGGATCGAAATTTTGCAAACCAGTTTTGACACTGGCGCTCACCACACACATCGGATAATTTTTTCCTTGTTAGAACAGCATTTTTTCTTTTCTATAGTAAAAAGGTAAAATATGCCGAAAAAGCTGTTTTTCAATTTCCATATTTAAAAGTGTATCAACCAAAAACTACTGCACAGGATCAATCGAAAGGAAGCGTTGCTATGTCAGCTGTCAAAATACATATGATTATGCGGTTTAAGTGTGAAGTTGGCTGTGAAAAAATACAATTAAGTCGTCTGTTGGAAAAAAAACGAAATTACTTTCTGAACAACCTAATATTAAGGGACATTTTAATTATATTGTATTAATAATAATTTTATAAAATAATTAAAGTTAATTGTAATTTTTTAATAAACAAGTATTAGATAGCCTATTATTTAAATTATAAATTTTAAGTCTAGAGTAATCATAGTTAATTTCTTAAAATTTAAAAAGTTTGGCCGTTTTTAATCTTTTCAGAGGGCAGTTATATATCGTCGTTATCAGAATATTTTTTTAAAAAAAACATAATTTTCTAAAATTTATATTTATAATGATGACAAATCAAGGTGTAGTTTAGGTTTAAGTAAGAATGGGTTACAAAAAATTTATTTATCATTCAGTTTTCTTTTTTGAAAGACTTAATGATATAAACCAAGATGGCGTATTACAGATGCTGCCGAGTACCATTTGATATTGTAAAACTTGGACCATTCAGATCTTGTATGGATACATTTTTATATCCAGTTATAGCATCTTCTGAAGCGATGTCCTGGCGACGCCTAGTGTCTACTGTAAACCGCTGCATTGATCTCGGAAGATCACCAACTGATCCAGTTCTTTCAAATGGGCCAGTTGGGTTCCGAATCGTGTTATCACTAGGGGATACTCTATAAATAAAATGTTGCCGGTATGTTCTCTGATTTTGAATTATTGATCTTTCATTAGAATAGAAAAACTTAATGAGGTTTACTCATTGATGGACATCATACGTAGCGATTTTAATCTCCAAGAAATACTCTATAACCTATAGAAAAAGGAAATTAAAAATATTGGAAATGAACAAGTTATGACTTTTCAAACCAATCAGTTTTTTAGTGGCCACCCTACACAATAGTGTATTTGTAAGATTTATTTCATGATTATATTCTTTCTACAATTATGTATTATTTATTTTGGAAAAGGTCCAAAAATGAAATTTTAATTAGTTTGAAAGAAATTGCGCTCAACAAGTACATAATAAACGTGTAAGAGGAATGATACTAGGCCCTATGTACCTTGTTACAACCCTTAATATGAAAAATACTAATAAAAAATTTATTCGTTCAAAATATTTCGAAAATAGAAGTTTATATTTAGTTCAATCTGACTATAGGAATTTAGGCAATCGAATGTGTTCTTCGGATCTTAGCGTACTAAATGTAATACAATAAAACTTTATTGAAGCATTTAAGCCTTATTTGCCTTCACATAATTTATATTGATGTAAATGTGAGCACCTGATATTTGCGCTTAATACCATTACTTACATAATTCACAAATATACAAGTACATTTTCATACAAGCAGCCGTGAAACTTTAGAGCATTAAAAGTGTACCGTTTACCTTATTGAACGATAAGTAGTATTACAGGTGTTGGCAGCGACGGTGTCTAAGGTGGCGGTGAAAATTATTCTCTAGAATGAAAATAGTTGTTGTGGCTAAAGTTCCGATCTTTCGCAGTTATGTGACTGATGATGAACGAGCCCATCTCCCTGCTGTATAATGTGGTGTACAGTGGGTTGCCCCTTCAAAACTTTCTAACATTCCGGAAAATAATGTTGCCATAAATTTCTTGATGGATTCCAGTTACCATTTGCAAATTTAAGTGGCGTATAAATCGTTGCGGGGTCTGGTCTTGAATCACCTAAAATAGTACCACTTTACTTTTCTTTAAATTTCTTCCTCAACTAAAGATATTCTTGGGCATTTAAAAAGTTTTTAAAGTGAAAATTATCATACAAATTTCTTTTATTACCTAGCCTGTACTCATATTATGTAAGTTAAAGAAATGTTATGCCTTTCAATAATAAACGAAATTTTTTTCTTTATTATCATGAGTATTTGCGCTAGCTAAATCCAATATTGATATATCTCAAGTAGAATAATTATAAAATAATTTGTTTTATACTATATGAATGAATTGTTGAGCCTTTGAAAAATTTAAAGTGCATCTTATTAATGATTGACTATAAAGTTAAGACGAACTTTTGTAAGATAATATACAAAAAAAGCATTCTCAGTAAAATCTCCTTAAATATCTAACTATAATGTCTCATTAAATAAAAGCATTTTTACAATAGTTACGAAGTTAGGTAAGATAATAACATAATAATTAATAATATCTTATAAAATTACTTATACTAGCGAAAATATTTTCGAATTATTTAGTTCAATCAAAATTCATATCATAGTTGGAGAATAGAAAATATTATTTAAATTTAGGAGAGCACACAAAATGTTATTTTAACCAACACTATATTACTATATAAACATATGTATCTTTAAAAAATCATGTTCGAAATTCAGATGCACAATAAATTATGTTTTTACTTAAATAAAAAATCATTTATTATACAAAAACACACCAGATAAATTTATTAATGTTCATATCTACCCATCACAATGTACATATATGAATGTACATAAAATAGAGTTAATTTATTTTTTTAAATTTAATTGAGCGCATTCAATGAATATTATCATATTATTTTATTACTAATTGAAAAATAATGCTTATGTCCTTCGTAACACAATTCCATAAAATTGAATCACAAATAATTGAATTGATTAATTTATCTTGGATGTTAGAGGTAAGTTTTCTTATTGAAAGAGCTTTCACGACGAGTTCGTTTTTTTGGCTTTTATTCTAATTTAAATCTTTTTATATAAACAATTATCATGCTGTTAGAGCGCTTCAGCTTATGCTTGAATTTTATCAGATATTTAAACTTATAATTATTATTAATATATGAAATATCTTTGCTTGTTAAGAATTGCACTGTTTAAAAATATACAGACCATTATCTCTGTTATACCAAATTATACGAATCCAGAGTAATTACATATTTTTACTTCCCAGCGCGTTACTGTTTGAAGAAAGTATTATACATCAGCGAATGGATTGATTGCGCAAAACGAAAGGCTTATGAAAAATGTATAATTTTAGTGCAAAAAAATTTTATAATTACCTGAAAATTATAATATTTGGAACATAACGTTACATTCACTTAAACTCTTCACTTTTGTTTTCATTTTCAAATTCAGTTTATTAGATATATAATACCAGCGGACTTCCGATCGACCTTCATTTCACTATCTAGTGTAGCTTGACTTCCCAAAACAGATCAGACACTCTCTTTCTGTGTTCGACATTCCCTTTCTGTCGAGCGAATATCATTAATGTAATGATCCAAGAAATTCGTCAAGATAGCCTATACAGTCGACCATCGAACTTGTGAAAGTACTTCTGCTTTCCTTGGCATTCTGCTACAGATCAGTGATTACGTTGGTGGAACGGTCAGGTGAACAGGTGCTATAGTGCAATCAAAATCTGTTATCTAATTTGATAAAATAAAACAAAAACGTAAAAATACGATGACCTGTGTACACACAAAAAATTACTGGACCAAATTGTGATGGTTTTACTTTCATTGATACCCGTCTACTAACAAAGGTGCTGTGTAAATTTTGCACACTAAACTTGAACGGGAAATGATCATTTCATTGGAACGTTCCCTCTTAACGAGCTGCTTTTTTTCCTAAAAGAAAGCTTCAAAATACTGTAAAAATAGATTTTAAAAAAGTACGGGCAATTTTTTTCGTATTAACTTAATTTCCAAAGGAAAAAATATGAATGTACTTTTGAGCATATAAATTGGCCGAATATACTGTACCCAGCTATCAATTCAGTTTTAACTTCAAACCAGATACATCGTTTACTCCAAAACGTAATTATAAGAGTTAAAAGGAAAAATGTCGAAATTGTTTGTAAGAAAATTTTCTACTTAAAGGATATAGATTTTATTACGAATTATTCTAAGATAATAATTTATTTTTTGTACCTCTTACAGAATTTATTGGTGTTATGGACTGTCTTTGCGAACTGTTATGCTAGTATAGAACATCATTATGGAAATGGTGGTCAAGAAACGTCCGGTAACGAATTTGGATCTGACGGTGGACAAGGAAAAATATATCATGTCCAAGTAGAACAATATGGCGGATCAGGTTCTGGAGGAGGATTTCAAAATTATGGCGTAGATAATAGTGCCAATGGCCAATTTGATCAACCCAACCAACAATATAATGGCAATACAGACTTGAACAATTTCGATAATTCCCAAACTATGTATGGTTCGAACGGCTACGGAAGCAATTATGCCTTCGCCCAAGAATATAGTTCCACAGTTAATGACGGTTACGCTGGTGGCTCAGGAAATGATTTTGGTATCGGGTCAAATAGTTATGGTAATGGGTATGGTCGTAATTCCTATGGAGGTGGAAATATTGACTCACAGTTATCATCGGGAAGCGGTGGAGCATATTATGGCGATTCTTCTTATGGTGGTTCTTCTTATGGAGGATCTAATGGAGCCGACTTTCAGCAAACTATTCATACAAAAGGACATGCATTTCCTATCAGCCAACATATAGAAGTAGTTCGTCCAGTTCCTGTTCCAGTTGTACAAAAGATACAAATTCCTGTTAAAAAACCTGTCAGCATTCCAGTACCTCATCCAGTAATTATTGCTGTTCCTAAGCCTGTGCCGATCGAAATACCAGTTCCACAACAAGTTCACGTTCCGCTTCATCAAGAATTGAAAATTCCCGTTGAGCGACTAATTCCTTTCCCCGTAGAGAAAAAAATTCCATACCCCGTTGAAAGGCATGTTCCGTATCCTGTTGTAAAATATATTACAGTCAAAGTGCCAAGACCCTTCCCAGTGAAAGTTCCAGTCGTGAAGACAATCATTCATAAAGTCAAATCTGGTGGATGGCATTAGTAAAATACTTTGCTATCAATCCATTATATTATAAACAAAAATATTTATAGGTGTTTTGTTATTTACATTCAGTTGTTATTTTTATTCAAGTATAAATAAATCAAATATAACTTACTAATAATTATGAAAAATTTTTACTTCTCTATTTAAGTGTTATATAAAGAAGATTATTTTTATTTCAGAAATTGGCCCAAATGAAACATTTTCTTACATACACGTACATATATAGTGTTTTCGAATAAGAGTGGTATGATTTCTTTTAAAAAAAAGCACATACTAATTGTTCAGGAAATTCAAATATTTTTTATTTATTGTGAAGTATAATCGATACAATTAAGTTCTGAATAAAACGTCATTCAAATGGCCTCCACTACTTTTTTTGCAGGAACGAATTCGATGAACCCAATTTTCAAGCACTTTTTCCACTAAATCAAGTCGTATGTCATGAAGAGCACTTTCAATTTTGACTTCTAAAGCTTGAAGTGAGTCTGGTTTATTGCTAAAGACCGATGACTTTAAATAACCCCACAAGAAATAGTCTAATGGTGTTCAATCACAACTTCTTGGAGACCATTCAATGTCACAATTTCTTGAAATAATCGAATCTCCAAACTTTTCTCGAAATAATTCGGTTGTTGCACGTGCTGTGTGGCACGTAGCCCCGTCTTGTTGGAACCATATGTTGGCAAGATCAGCTTATTCCAACTTCGGCCATAAAAAGTTGGTTATCATCGATCTATACCGCTCTCCGTTGACAGTAACGGTGTTACCAGCTTCATTTCGGAAGAAGTGATGATTCCACCAGACCAAAACTACACCAAACTGTCAATTTAGGTGAATGTAATGGGTGTTCATGAATAATTTGTGGATTTTCTTCGCACCAGAATCGACAGTTTTGTTTATTTATCGTTATCTTTTTGCAAGTTGTTCCAAGACAAAATCAGCAAATTCACGACGTTTACGGTATTTCATGATAAAATTGTAAACATTACTGAATACAAAGAAGAAAAAAATAACAAATCATGACAAATTACAAATGGCCGAAACGTCACCTAGAAATCATATCACTCTTATTGGAAAACCATATATATGCAGTTCGTCAAATCGATAATATTTTGAATGTCATATTTTATATTATAATGTTAATTTCTAAGCAACAAATAACACATGCAGATGGCTCAGATGTTCAAATACTTTACGGTTGTAAATAAAAATAAAACCGTTCAAATTAGAAAATCGTATAGAATTCTCAGTGTTTCCAATTAGTTTTTATACATGTGTAATGAGTGCAAATTATTTCTCGGTCACAATTTATAGAACGTGATTATATAAACGTGATTATAAGATTATTAAAATTATTTTGATATAAAAGTTATATTTTTAGTTCATAACGAGTATAAGAAATTAAATATTTAAGATAAAAATACATTTCGGTTCAAATATCCTATTGAAAATAAACATCTGCTAAGGTTATCCAAAATTTAAAGAGGTGGCGCACAAATCGACAAGAGTATACACGTACATGAAATCTTCGTTTGGTTTGTTGCCTCGAAGATTCCATGATCCGATGACGCTTCGTCGAATCAACGATGAAACCGGTAAAATGATCGTACGTACAAAGCCGGGGCATCATGAATGTTTATATTTACAAGTGCTACACTCTTACTTTTGTACTTATATAAAATTATTATGATTAAAAATCTTTCAAGTCTCTGACATTTCTTTGTTTTAGAGGCAATTTATGAATTAAATTCTAGAGATGATATTGAAACAGCCATTCAAAATTTTTTCAAAGGTACCAAGCATATCAATTTTTTGTCCACACATTGCATGTTGGTGCACTTTATCAGTTATCGTTATTTAATTTTTTTTTAAACATTCCTTATACCAGATTTTGTGAAAATTGAATAAAGAAATCTCGTCTAAAGTTTCTACATTGAAGAAAGTAACTTGTGCAGTCTGTAAATGCTACAATACTCATGGTTAAATGCTTAAAACCTTATAAGCTGAAAACTAAAATTTCTATTTTCAATTCTGCAACTTATACAATATTCAGTTCAACTTTAAAATACATTCCAAAGAAATGAATTTATCCATTTTCTATTTAATTCGTTACGGTCAAATCTATTAGAAATAGTAAATTCCATTAGCACAAACATTTTGTTGCAATTTGCAGTAAATGAATAAAACCTTTTGTGAATGCATTTAAACATTTTGAGGAACAAAAAGACTAAACAGATTTAAGTATACAATCAGTAGTGTATGCTATGAATTAAAAATAAGCTTAAAATGAACTCACAACACTTTTATAAAAAGGCAAGGCTATCACCGCTTCCACTTTATATATTTTACAAAAACCATCCACCAAAACCTCGCTTGATATTTGTACATAAATAGAACAAAAAAAATATTTTTATTTTCGATATATAAAACTACTTGTTAATAATTTGGTAAACGAAATTCGAACATTTATACAAGTCACTACAAACCAAACTGTGTAAACAATTAATTCTATGCTTTAAAAATTAGGTTGATCAATATTAGTGTGCAGTTATTTGAAATTGTACTCTTTAAGGCAACTCGCACAAAAAAAACTCAACGAAATATTTTTTTGGTATTTTTGATTTTTACATTCAGAAAAACGAAAATCCATTTCAGTTTTTCATATTCAGTTCATAAAGTCAACTCATGTGATGATAAATTTTGTCATTCGACTGGATACTGTTTACACGCCATAAAGCATATTAAAACATTCAATGATGAAGGACCACCAAAAATTGTACTCACCATGCATTTGTATGATTATATGGCTCTGAAACAGGAAGGAAACATCCACGCTATAAAATATTCCCTTCCTGTTGCGTCAAAAACAATTCATTCGCAGATATATGATTCGGTGCAAAAAGTATTTTTGTGCAAAGAAGAAAAACGCAAAATATAATATTTTGAAATGCTTTGCCAAAAGCACACTCTCTGTTCAAATGATTTCTTAATAGCGGACAGTTTTTTTCAAATAATCATAAAGTATTTAATTGAAAGAAAATTAATAGTCTGACTTTGTTTTTTTTTGTTTTTTTGAAACAATTTTATTTTATTTTTATACATTCATGTTATATTCTTCAAAGTAGTTTCTTTGGTCAACTACAATATATACCGGCGGAGAAAGAGAGCGGGCAGTCTAGTGAACAACAGGAATCCTTTTTTTCGACAAATACCAGTTGATAGAGATGCCCGTGTGACAGAGGGCGTTGGCATGGTAGAATATCCAAGTCCGATTGACTTTTTTTTGAGGTTTTCAAGAACTTCTTCTCATCAGCTTCAATTTGAATCGACGGTCTAGCTACACAAGAGTACTCACTCGTTCCACATTTTCATCAGATTTTCATGTAAGGTCTTACTTAGAGAGGTTCGGCTTTCGTCTTTATTCCACCGGAAAATGCTGTATGCCACCGAAAACTATTACTCTTGATAAGAAATGTTTCCCATAGGACCCGTTGAAACGTTTCAAACTCGCCAACAAAAAAAACTATTTCTGTATGAATTAAATTTTTAAATATAATATTTTGTTTTTGAAAAAATAATCAAGCCAATTAAAAGAAGAAAATCTATTAAATGTTTGCATGAATAAATTCAGATAAATTTATAGTAATCCACCCATAACGTATTTTAATGATTTCTTACATAAATTTAATAAATCGATTTATTCTCATCTGATTGTGGGTCTTGGAATATATGGTTTTTTTATGACAAATGCTCCCTTTTCTTCAATGAGAAGGTAAAACCAAAAACTCGCAGAGAAATTTTCAAGTAAGTATCATAACAACTATAATTAATATAGTACACATTTTTTCAAACACAAAAAAAAACTGAGCACGTTCAGCCTTAGTTTCACAGCAATAAAGGTGAATGAAATATAATTATGTACCTTGATTATTGTTCATTTCACCTCGTATAAAAATGATTGCATTTACTTGCCTTATAAAAGGGGAATAGAAGTCTTCGTGTTTACATTTACCACATTGATGTGATTAAAATAGGGGTGAAATCGAAACAATAAAAAATTAAGGACCTTTTCGTCTGAATTCCTAACTAAGTGGTGTGGAAGCGTATTAAATACTATTATTAATACTATAAACAAGTGAAATATTATTAAATAATAAAAGATGCTATTTGATCAAAATATTTAAAAATCTTTTTGTATGATCCTTTTTTCTAAATATAATGAATAGATCTATAAATAAAATTTTTAATGAATCCTCTTTATTTAGCCACAAAGCATTTAGTTTGCATTATATGGAAAATGTTTTCGATGCATTATATTTTCAATTATTTTTTATTTAAAGGACTCAACTTTTATTTTTCGAAAATTTTTGGGTCTTCAAAAATATTGTGTATAGTATTTAGAAACCCATACTATTTTATTTCAAATATTATTTTCAAGCTACATCTAATAACGTTGGTAATAAAAATGACCAAGTGATGTTATATTTGCGCCTCTCTCTCTTAATTGCGACCGTGTAGTCGTAGAAGGATGAGTCTGGTGTATTAACTGGACCAGTAATGATGGCCAACCTTTTTGAGAAGTGGATCAAATTTTGTTCATTATTTTTTTAGTACGATGGTCATTCAACAAGTACTTAGCCTCATCGCCCGATGGAACTACTGTCACAAAAGAAATTTACCATCATGCAGTATATTCTTTTAGTAGCCTACTGTTAAAGTTTCAGTCGATTCCCTTCATTAGTTTTGTTTTGAGAGCCTTTGAAAGCGAGCGTGTCGGTCGGTTGCACAAAAATGGAAAAAGAACAATATCGTTCGGTGATTAGATTCTTATTTTTGGAAGGAAAAACGCGCAGCAAAATCAAAGATCGCTTGGATGCTGTGTATGGTGACTCTTCTCCTTCGATGGCGAACGTCAAGAATTGGTTCAACGAGTTTGTTCGTGGCCGCACGTCGGTTTTTGATGAGCCACGCCCAGGTGCCCCAAAAACGGCTGCTACGGAGGAAAACGTTAAAAAAGTCCACGATGTGTTGGCAGACCGTCGATTGAAGGTTCACGAGATAGCTGAGACTGTGGGCATCGCAGTAGGAATGGTGCATCATATTCTACACGAAGAACTGGGCATGAGAAAGCTGTCGGCGTGATGGGTGCCGCGTTTGCTCACACCGGAAAACAAGCGCAACCGTGAGACCACATCGGCGACGTGTTTGGCGCTGTTTCAGCGCAATCCAGCGGAGTTCTTGCGTCGTTTCGTGACCGTCGACGAAACATGGATTCACTGGTACACACCAGAGACCAAGGAACAGTCGTAACAGTGGACTTCACCCGGCGAACGTGCTCCGAAGAAGGCGAAGACTGTTCGATCGGCCAGAAAGGTGATGACCACCGTTTCCGATTTTGACGTCGAATTGAAGAAAAAGCGGCCCCGCTTTGCGAAGAAGAAAGTGCTGTTCCACCACGACAACGCGCCGGCTCACACCTCCGCCGTCGCCATGGCCAAATTGGTCGAATTGCGCTACGAATTGCTGCCCCATACACCGTACTCTCCAGATTTGGCCCCCTGTTACTACTTTTTGTTTTCAAACCTGAAAAAATCACTCGCCGGGAATAGATTTGGCTCGAATGAGAAGGTCATCGTCGCCACTGAGCCCTATTTTGCTTCCCTCGAGAAAATGTATTTTTTGGACGGGTTAAAAAAGTTAGAGCATCTCTGGGCCAAGTGCTTGAAAGAGATTATGTGGAAAAAAAAATTGCCACCTTTCCAAAATTTTCGTTTTTCTTTTGTAGGCTAAGGACTTGTTGAATGACCCTCGTACTAGCTCGTGCATCACTAAGTCAGTGGCGTCACTTGGAAAGGAGAAGAGGAGGTTGGTTAAAAAAAACTTTTTTTTGGTTCTCACTTTTAAAATCCTCTAAAAAGTTTACTTTTCCTTTTTCTTTTACAACTTTTACTTTTGCAAGTAAAGAGCAAAATTTAATGGTCGACGTCAAAAATGTTGACATCAATGGGGTGTTACAATGAATTACCGCGGCAGGTGACCCCATGCCCAGTCGACAGTCGCCCCCGCACTGAGTATTTGAATGAACACAGATTAAAGAATAATTATTATTAAATTCTATTTATATAGTTAGAGGTATGTGTATGTATAATAAAGTTGATAATAAACTTGAAGTATATTTAATGAGAAATCTGTTGTTGTTTATTTTCAGATAGTTTTTTAATATTATCATTAGCTTAACGCAATTCGCAGTTAATTAATTTTTAAGTTTATTTCTACTAGTAAATTTTACAAAATTCATTGAAGAAAACAATTTTTCATACGAATTGGTTTGACCCAAACATTGTTTAAAGAGCATTTTGGTAAAGAATCCCATATGTTAAATATAATATTTTCAATTCTTAGTGTGGGATCATTATTATCCGCACTACTTTCAGACATTTTTCCTTCTACTTCGGAAATCAAGTTTTCAAATTTAATTTTCCACACTATGCTGCTTTGAAATTCAACTAATTCCATTTCTAAAGCATGGATACCTAGCCACATAAATTTGGTTAATTTCATTGTTTCGAATTCCATTTTGTATGGATAGAAAATAAAGTGAAATGTATTTTCCAAACTTTTAAATTGATAAAATCAATTCCTCGAAAGCTTGTTTTATTGTATTTTGAAATTATTTCATGATTTTCATTTACAAATCTTTAGTAAAGATATCAAGTTTCGTCATAAATATTTTCATATTTTCATATATCATTAAAACAATTTGTCCATTTCCTTGAAGTTTTTTATTCAGTTCATTCAAATACTGAATGATATTTGAAAACTCATCCAAACTATTGTTTTTTTTTCATTCAAAAAGAACTTAATTTCTTCTAATAAAATGACAAACTGATTAAGAACTTGAGCACAACTGGGCCATCAAATATTGTTGTATGTCAAAATCTTCAAATTTCCGATTTCCTGTAATAATTGTGCAGGTTGGCTTTTATTAAGACCTCTTGCGTTTATAGAGTTGATGACTTTTATTACAACTGGCATGACATTGGAAAATGTTTTCAAACCTTCCTTTACACATAGAACTTGCTGGTGTATTATACAATAAAATGCAACCAGAGAATGTGTAATATTTTGCTTAAGATACTGAATAAAATCAATGTTTTTGTTCACCATATTGGGTTCAACGTCTGCTGTTACAAAACCAATTTTCTGTGGGTCAACATCCATTTCTTGAAATACAATATCAAATTCTTTAAAAATATCAACACCAGTAACACTTCCCTTTCAACGTTATTAGTTTCATTAGCTCTGCTTTCATTATATTGCTCGATTTATACTAGACGATCCCTGGAAGACTACGGAATGGCATGCCATCCTTACAGGGTAGCATTGTAGATTATAGGAGTGGGAGGGGAGGGTTCTTTAACTTTCCACTATCGCCTTTGCATCTAATCAAAACCAAAAAAAAATAATTTCAGATTTATTATTATATTTTTGTTTTGTTTTTATAGTGGTGTGAATTTGTGCAAGGGATAAGGTTATAGACTTAAGTGTAAAAATGGAAAATAAATTGCAAAAAAAAATTAATTTAAAAAAATTGGTTTTAAAAATAATAAAAAACTGGTTCTTATGTAGTTGTTGTTTTTTTTTTTTTGAAACACTGGAATCGAGGAGAACGATTTTGATCGGGAAATGTCGTTGGGTATTAACACTTTCCTAGCAATGCTCCAAAACACAGTTCGCGTTTCACCGGCCCATCTGATGATCCGAAATGCTCTTGTTACAAAGGCGATAGTAATAAGTTAAGGAATCCCCACTACCATCCCTTAATGCTACCGTGTACGTATACTCTGCCAGTTCCTCGTCTTCTGGATGACCTAGTTATTATATCAGACCCATTCCTCTAGGACCTCACGTCACTAATAAATTTTTCAACTCCACCATCCAATCGCTCAACATAATAAGAGAGGGGCGAAAACTATAACAGTGGCTAAAGATCATTTTCTATGGTATGTATCCAAACAAATTTTTGTGCTTAAAGTATGTCCATATTTCAATTATTGTATAAATAGCAGCTTCCTCTATATAAATTGTGATAATTTTATTATACATTCATCTATGAATTTAAGTTACAGAAACCACTACTGCGATACGCAAAATATACTGTTACAGATTTAAAGGATAAGATTATTTCAAGTAAAATATCAAACTTTTGAGCAACTACAAAGGTGTCTCAAGTTCGTGTAATGCACCGAAGTAATGTTGTGGGAACGTCTTGCTCAAAATTTATGTAAATTTAATATTGTTCTTCTAGTAAAGTTTATCTACATTTTTAACATAGAAATTTTTAACTTATTTTCCTCCATATGTAGATGCATTTAGTAGTTCTTGACAGAATTTCTTTAACATTATACCTTTAGTTAATATATAATATGTTCATACACATATGTATGTATGGACACAGGCAGAAACTATAAATACCTGTGATTTATTCATGTGCTGATGCCATGTCGTTGTGCAACCATTCCATGTCATATGAACGTAAAGTGGTATTAGCATACGAAACGAACTAACGTTAGTAAATTTTTGCATATTCTTCAACGATTTTATTTATAGTAATCTCTTAAAAGTTTTCAACATAAATTTTTCCCAAAGTTGGTTCTATCAAATTTCGTTTTTTCTTAGTTCTGAAGAATACTTTGCATCGATTTTATAAATGAGAACTAAAAAAAAAAAAGAATTTAGACGAAATATAATTTAACATATTTACTACCAAAAAGATTCTATTTCTTACTTAATTATAATTCAAAATAAAAAAAAACTACCATTAATACAATGAATAAAGATATTAAATATTCAATATAAAAATTATGTATATAAGAATTTGTTAAATTTTATTAAATTATTTTTTCTTATTGTAAGCTCTTATTAAACTTAGAAAATTGTTTGAAACCATCTTATATAAGTATGAATTATTGATCCTTGTATATGTATGTATATACGTGTATATATATATATATATATTTATCTACAAGTAGACCATTTCTATTATCCGGTAATTCATACAATTGGCAAAATTCATATCGACAAAATTGATAGCGTGAACCAGAATGCTTTAAAATTTCCTAAATTTATCTTACAAACCCTCAGTCATAATTGATAACAAATTAATTTTACTTAATGTTCCAAAATTCTTTCATAGAAGTAATAATTTAGTCATAAAAAATTCGAATGTCTCAAACAAATTGAAGATAATATTAATAATATCAAATCTTAAAAAAGCATTTATTTTAGGGATTTTATGAAAAATATTTTTAATCAAATCATCGTGATTAAATATTTTTAATCAAATTATAGAAGGGACGAATGAATTTAAATTTTCGTTTTCATTTTTATGTTACAAAATTCACATTTCATAGCTGTCGTCAGCAAAGAATTCCTTGCATTGTTTTATTAGATTATTTATTTTTATAGTCTTTGAATTATTTCTAATTTTTCTCACATTAACAATGCTAAAAAAAATATTTTCTTATGTTCACAAAAAAAAAAAATTTTCACTTTTTAATAAATTATAATTTGCAGTTGAGTAAATCTCCTTTGCTCAACAAGGGATTTTTCAAAAAGTCGTTTGAAATTGCCTTTAATAGGTTTATTATGTTATTAGTTTCTTTATCAAGTCTTGTCTGAAAAATATTTATGTAGCGAAAAATTTAATTGGATGTCAAAGTAAGACCGAATACGTGTTGACCAGGTAACAAATTTCTACGCACAATAACGTACCTAAAATAAAATATAGAGTAAAATGTACGATAATAATACTCGACAATTTCAGATGTGGTTAGATAGATCAACATTTAAGACTTTCAATTAATATCGAAAATTTCCTAACTATTAAAAAATATATTAAAAAGAAAATTAATAAATAATTAATAATTTATATAAACAAATAATGGAATTAAAAAATTGTTAAATTTGATGAATGCTGTTAAAAGAGAAATTCTAGAAATTCGTTTAGGATGTGAGTCCAGTTTCGCACGTATTCGAGTATCAGTTCAATTTCGGTAAAATTCGAGTATCGGCACTATTTACGTACATGAAATTTGTTTTTAGGAAAGGAGCATAGGACAAAGAGTGGATGTACGTATTGAAAGGACTATGTTATGGCCAGATGACCGAGTAATTCAATTTCGACCGAGCGAAATTGAGCTGCTTGACCGGATGACCGGAGGTGTATCCTCCATCTTCTAGAGTCTTGTGACGAAGCCGCATTGGTTAGTGAGATTAATGATGAGATTTGCCGTAACAAGCAGAATAATGGGTAAAAATCCGCAGGGCTCGCGCTCCTTCTTACTAACCTCCGACTAGGATGGTCACAATGTCGAATATTTTTAAGTTTTCGTTTTCGGTCCAAAAGTAATATAATATAATTCGATAAATTTTGTTTGTATTATTTAATTATTTTATTTTTTTAATAGAGTTAAAATAGCAGACAATTAAAATTAGTGGATAATTGAGAACTAATTTATTTTTTCCCAATATTAAGGAGATTTTGATCCCGAATGGAAAAAAAGTAAAAGAATACAAAAAACTATAAGATATAATATAGAAATAAAATAAAAAATTAAATAAATTTTAGAAAAAAATGTACGATTATTATTACAATAAATAAAAATAAGTAAAATAAAAGATTTTTACACTTGCAAATAAACAAAAATATATTAGAAAGGTGCATGTATAATGGATAAGTGAAAAAATTTAAAAAAGTTAATTCCTCTTTATGCTTTCTGCGGAGACGACCTGCCGTCAATTGTGGCAGTAAGGACATTTCAAGCTGTATGCTTGACCTATTATACTGGCTTCTTGACTCTGGCTGTTTTGAGTTTCAGCTCTAGAAGGAGCCATACGACAAAGTGTGGATATATGTATGTATATAATCGATATAGGTTAAGGTAAAGTAT
Source organism: Atherix ibis (assembly GCA_958298945.1). NCBI lineage: Eukaryota > Metazoa > Arthropoda > Insecta > Diptera > Athericidae > Atherix > Atherix ibis. The sequence continues at coordinate 5,333,786 of OY282606.1, forward strand.
TGTCTATAATTGTTTATTTGTTTCATTAAATTTAAATGGTTATTTATTAAGTCAATATTACAGTATATGGAAGAATTAACTTACAATACATTTATTTGGAATAAGAAAAAACTGAAAGATTTTGTTACTCTCGTTGTATAAAGTCTATTTTTCAATGAAATGCAAGTTAGGAAATTACACGCAAAGAATCAGGAGATAATCAATAAAAATAGTTGTAGCCAACTTTGATCCTGAATACGTATATTATTATTGTAGCGGCTGTATTGAACTTAAGAAATTTGGCTTACTATCAATAAGTATTTAATTATAGATGACAAAAAAAGCTATATTGTGAAATTTTTTTGTTATAATTAACTACTACATTTTCTTATGAGCTTTTTTGCTTATATAAATTGATTGTGGAAATATTAATTTTGTCAATATATGAACTGAGCATTGCTCGACTAATTATTTATTAAACAAATATATAAAATAAAATATTATATATCGAAAAATTTTATTAATCACTTAATTATTAATTTCTAATTGTAAATTAACAAATAATAATTTAAAATGGTTAAGAGTCTGGTTCTTGATAGTCAATTTCGTGAATGGTATATGCCATTAAAACTCAATTTAAGTATATAATAAACACCATAAAATAATTATTTAATTTCGAACATGAATCTCTTGTAGAACATAATTTATGAACAGGAGTAATATCCCATATAGCCTTAATTAGAATTGGGGTTTTACACAACTTCGAATTTATAAGCAACTCTTCAGAATTTTTATACTTAAAAAAGCAAATTTTCTTTCAACTATTTTATTTCTTTTCGAATTAATTGGAAGGAAATGTCATATTTCTGTATGCTATTTTCATGGTTGTATATTAAGTCATAAAAATATTTCATAGTATTTCACCACAACTCAATATTTTTGATAAAAATAATATTTTTTCATAATGTATGCATATTGTAATTTTGTAAATTAAAATTTTAAAAAACTCTTTTTTTTGTAATACTATTTTTTGTAATATTTTTAAGTTTTATCCAAAAGCTTTATTTTCAAGCTAAACTGGTTCAGTTAAAGTTTTTTTATAAATTATGTAAATTTATGTTAATCTAAATTTTTATACCTATGAAATATTCAATCTCTTAGTGTAAACAAATAAATGCCTAAATGGCAAAGTCCACTTATATAAATTATTAATGAGTCAATTCAGTTAAAAAAAATGAATATTGATTTAATTTTTATAGACGCATTTAATAGATTAGAATCCTAGAAACTTCATTTTACTATTTTACTCTTGCATATTCAAGTAAAGCAATATTTTAAATGTAATTGTATCGTGAACAAAGGATACAGCAAATTTCGGTTAAATACTTATAATATGAAATCCTCGTTTCATAAGTGTATTTCGTTCTCTAAATGACATATATTTTTATACATACATACGAGTATATACGAGGAGTGGTAGAAACTGACTTTGTTATTTTGCAACAATTTTATTTTATTTTTATACATCGATGTTATCTCCTTCGAAGTAGTTTTCTTGAGCAATTACACGCTCCTTTCTATCTTATTAATATTAGCTTGTGGAGAGGAAAAAATAAGTCACATTCACTTAAATTAGGTGCATAGGATGACTTGGAGAATCATAAGAATCTCTTTTCCAAACAAACCTCGTAGATGACAATGCCCCTGTGATATGGTGGAGCATCCAAGAGTCCGAAAGGTCTAATATGGCACGAAAAATCCTTTTAAGACGCGTTAATATTAATGAACGATCTGACCTCACAAAAATCCTCACTCAGTTGTATTGAAAAGCTCCCTGAGTGTGGTTCGTTTTCCACTACTTCTCGGTCCTCCAAAAATGCCTTAAGCCAACGAAAAACGTGTGCTCTTGCTAAGGAATAATTCTTATAGGCTCGTTTCACATTTTCGTAAGTCAAATTCACAAAGCTCAACACAAAATTTAAGGGAACATCGTTGCTCCAAATTTCGCTGTTCTATTTTTCGTAACGCACTACAAAAGCACAACTTCACTTATCGCACTCTATAGGGTCGTCCAGTTACCGAACGAGGTTGAAACTTATACTGCACGTCTAAAGGGGGGGGGGGGGGGGGTTTGTTGGTCAGAAACTTACTCAACCTATGTAGAGAAGTTTCTGCCATACCTCGTTCATATTCTCACATTAGAAAATCTAAAAACTCATTTTTTTCAATTTACTCATGTACGAGGCTTACATTCGTTTGCAAATAAAATAATCGTATACGAAATTTATCAACTATAATTTTAAATGCCTTATATTAAAAATATCTTAAATAAACATTCTTTTGAAATCAATTTAATTTATATAAAAGATAATTTTTAAAATATAAACTATCGTTTATTTATTTATACTTTTGAAATTACATGAGAGAAAACGTGCATTTTATAACAAGTGTGATTTTATAATTAAAAATAAATAATAATTATTAGTAAAATCCAAATAAGGTATGTGGCTTATAACGGTGCAATATTGTTTTTATTACGGGAACCTTAACTGGATATGATTGTGGAACGTGTACGGTTATATGTTTTTCTACTTTGTATGGAACTTGTTTCTCGACTGTATAAGGAATTTTCCTCTCAACTGGAACGGGAATGATTTTTTCAACAGGAATTGTAAGTTCTTTAACAATTGGCACAGCTACTGCTCGTGGTATTGGTACATGAATAGGGTAAGGTTGAGGAACAGGAAGCAATACCGGATGTGGAATATTCACTTTGACTGGCTTCTGAATAGGTACGTGAATGCGCCGATATACAGGCACTGGAACATGTCGCGTAACATGAACATGCTTACTTATTGGAAAAGATTTTGGATGAACAATGTGCGGCTTGAATATGGTAGGATTTGAATGGTGGTAATTTGGAATGTTGGTGTAGTGGCCACCAGTAGACGAAACTAAGTGCAATGGAACAGAATTTACCGGAACTGCACTATTAATAATCTGAGTAGTGAGCGAATGACTCGAACTCTGATATTGATCATCTTTATTGCTAGTATTCCCAACCACTTCTGGATCTACTTTTTTCTGCTCATCGTTTATGATATTGTATTTATAATTTTGCTGATTTTTATTGTTACTATCACTAGTAGCTATAATAGAGTCCACAGGTCTAATTTTGTACGTTGAATAATTCTGTCAAAAGAAAAAAAAACAATACCTTACATGTTAAGTAATATTACAATTTGTAAAAAAATTTAATTTACATTACTCATATGGTTATTAAAAACTTCACCATCGTTCACAAATTGATGTTGTAGTTGAGTATGATATTCATGAGGGTGTACCGGTTCATACTGCTCTTTGTAGCTTTGAACTTGATAAGGCTGGTGCTGATAATGTTGCTGATTATAATCTGGAAACAAACTTAAAGAAGAAATCGAATCAACTGTGCCAGAATCATCTTCAGATATAAATGATTCATAATGTCTAGCATTGTTAGCAAATGGAAAATTAAATTCATTTCCAAATGTTTCTTGTACATTAAATGCATCTGAAGGAAAATTCATTTCAATGAAATTTTGGTACGTTGGACGCAAGTCATAATTATTTGAATCAGTTTTACTGTAAGTGCTATCTTCCGCCCTTAAAGCGTTCTGCACACCGGCAACATTCTGATGTGAGAACATATTGATTTTGTTGTTTATGTTTCCATTATTTCCAATATTTGTTGGACCAGCAAATGTACCTGCATATGTATTAATAGAAGACCCAAAAGATAAAGATCCAAATAGAAAAACTGCTATCTATAAAATAAAGAAAATTTAATATTTTCTTTTAATAAAATTGTATTCTGCTTTACAAAAATATCCATAGCTATTAAATGATTCAATTAGCTGTAGAAAAAAATCAATCTGAACTTCTTCACCTATATACAGCGAAAACGCAAATGATAAAATCTTATAATTGTATCTTCTCTTTATAGGATTTAGGAACAACTATTATGGATGGAACGGTAACTAATACTATTATGACATTTATAATAATGGAGTATTTGAAACAAATTCCAAAAAGATTTTTCTTACAATAGAAGAGTTGACTTTAGATGAAAGGTAATAGTGAAATTTAACATATCTCTTGTAATCGAATCCGAAACGAATCACTCCAAGTGATAAATATTGTAATACTGATCTGGTTGTAAGATGAGCATAGAGGTTCTTATTTCTCTATGCACCTTTCAATTTCTTTTTGCGGGAATTTCTTTACAAAAATGCATGTAATTTATGAATAATAAAAAATTTTTTTTAACAATCTGAAATTATTTATAAATTTATTAAAATATATGAAAATGCATGAAAGAAATTTGAAATTGAAATTTTGTTTATTAGTTAAAATATTTAAAATTTAAACATTGTATTGTATTTATTAATTATCCTTTATAAAATGATTCAGTTTGAAATAAAATTAGAAAATCTAGAAAAAAAATTATAGATCTATAGATTAAAATTTGAAAAAAAACACACGATTTTCCGAACTCAACTTTCAAAGGACTTATATGTCAACTGACTGAAAATGCTCCAAAAAAAAACAATTAAATTGTTCAAATGTAGGGTTGAGGGTTGTTACTTCAACTTTTACGAGCTTTTATCTCCTTCAAAATATTTACTATTCCATATGTACGAGTATTCATGTAAATATATGAACTTGTTATCTATTTGGTGCAAATCCTTTGACGTATGCGAAATACTCTACGACCTGAGGCCTAAAGAGTTTCTCGTTATCGATAAATGCAGACATAAGCAGATTAGTTTGAAATTCACTTATTTTTTCAGCAATGAGCAAGGGAAACGTTTACAGGAAAGTACTGAAGAGTTATAGATGTTGGGGATCAATTTCCTGTTAAAAAAAACTCTGCCCTAATGACATTTCTAACGAATTTTCAAAGTTTGATTTTACTTCTATATATTGAAACCTGTGTACTCAAATAATTTTTTCTTGTAACATATGGAAAAAAGCTTGCAATATTAAAAATATGTTTATGAAAATTTTGATGGAAAATTTGTTTACTGCAAATACAGCAAATATTATTCATTTTTAAATAAATCTTTAAGCAGCAGTCCTACATATATTTTCGTAACAATTCATAGAGTGTATTCATATACATATGAAATTAAAGAAATATTTTTCATTGAACAACAAATAATTGCAAACATAAAATATTCTATAATTAAATACAATAAATTCTAATAAGTACATTCTTGAAAATAAAATAAATTCTTATAAGTAGATTTCTTCAAACTTTTCTTTTAATACACAATATTGACATGTGTATGAATGTTTTAATTGAACAAATATTGACCTCTGGCAATTTTAATGTAACGAATTTTCTAAATAAGCATTAAAAAGTTGAATATATGAAATAAATTAATAACCTTTCTCAATTGAATATATGTTTATACGAAATATATTTGTTCATATTTTTTACATCGACGAATAAGTGGAAATTTTCTGTTCGTTATTCTCCTTATTGTAAAAATTAAATTAAATAAGAAAATATAGCCAGTGCTTTTTTATCTTATTAAAGGTTATCATAATTGGTCATTTTTCTCGTACAAATGAATATAATGTAAAAATTCCATATTCCCGAAGGGGAGTTCAAATTTAATAAATAAATATACAAACATGTTTTCTGTTCTTTTCCTTTCATGTAACCATAGATTATTTACGTTAATTTTTTTTATCTGTTTCTGTCATTTTTCAAAATATAAATTATTTTTATTTTCTTAACGTAATTTTAATTATCAAGGCATCATCAAAAAAAAAATTGTCTATGGAAAAAATATCCATATATTTAATGTTACAACTTTTATGTGTAACCATACATACGAGTATATATGCAGTTAAAAAATAAGCTAGAAATAAACAAAACATGCTGGTATTTATTAATTATATAAGTTAATAAATAGAGGTAATATAACATTTGGAATATTTATTCACAAAAAATTACGGTTGAAACAAAATGTTTTATACCAATACTATTAGGTAAAATATTGTACTAAATAATAGAATGAATTTTAAATAATACAATAAACGTAGACAATTGTTTAATACGTGATCTTATAATATTAATAGACTCAAGTGTTTTTTCTGGACATCCACATAAACCTGCACTGATGAACTTTTAAGCATTTTGGTCACGAAAATACCATCAAGAAATTTTATTTCGTTAGCAAAAAGAGCGGTGACTGCTTCATAATCTGACAGTTTTTCTCAGGAGAAGGATATCGTATCGAGATGATAATATACAAGATAGTAGATTGTGTAAAATTGCCTAAGCTTTATGGCAATAAAATAAGACATCATTTTAACATCATATTAGAAAAATCAAAATTTTTGAAGAAATAAGTCGACATTATAATAATAATCAATTTTTGGTGGAAATACTAATAATAAAGTTTTGAGAGAACTCAATTCAATAGATTCTAAAATTTTACTTACATTAAAAATGTTTCTATTAGAGACAAATGTAAATGTGCCTATAGAATTGAATTTGCAAAATTTAACTTAGTTATTCATTTATTTGCTTTTACTTTCTATTAATTTAATAAGTGCGATTTATCAGATACGAGACATAGCAGCAGTTTTAGAAAGAATATTTTAGAAGGGAGATAAAAAAATTTACATACTAAAAGAAATTCGAAGAATACAAAAAATTCTATTCTAAACATGGAGATAAAAATTTTTACCAAAAACATGTAGGTGGTGTTCTTTTTGCTTAAAGAAAACATCATTAATTTTATTAAAAAACGAGAACCTGGCGTTTAGAATAGTAATATCGCAAATGAAAAATTCCGTCAACATTTCACACAAGGATTCAATTTACGAGTATATTCCTAACGAATACACAAAAATGGAATTTATTAAAAACGTTTTGGCCTAACTATGCGCGCGTTCAATTGTACCTTCCGATGCTTTGCATGAATAAGTATTTTTCTTTCTTAATATACCATACTTGGATATGCATCTTTAATGTATATACATTTATCGAATGTTCCCGTTTGAAATACCAACAAAGAAGGAGATACTCGTAACTAACATCTGAGCTACAGGATGTTCATAAAATATATGTTAATACAATATATTCATAAACCATTTTCCAATAAAATCATTTTATTTTTATTGTGTTCAATTATATTGTTAATATACACCGATTATTATTGATTCTTTTAATTATTTTAAATGTAAAAATTAATTTAACAATATTGTTATTTTCAGAAGCATCTGAATATTTTGGAATTAAATTTAAAAAACATAATATGTTTCTGCACTTTATGAGTTCTTATATATAAGAATTTTTTCTTTAATCATCCTTATCAACAATCTATCTCCCAAGAAATATCCCTTACATATAAATAAAAAAGCAAAGAAAAAATACTCAGCCAAATCAATTTATTTTATATATTAAAGAAATATTTTGGTTTTTCAGAAATAATTTATTATGCGTTGAGTGATTCACCAACGTTTCTATATTATAGGTTTAGCTACCATATTTCGAATTGGACCTAGTTTTAGTTTTATCTCTATTAATATCAGAAAAGTTATTTATTATTCTTTGACTTAAAAATAAAAATTTCTGCACTCATCTGCTTTTTATTCACTTTTTTTTCCATATAAATAAGTTTACGATTCGTCTATTGAAATAGTTTTTACTAAGATAAGTTTGTTAAAATCTTATATAGAAAAAATAAAATCTTAAGTTTGTTAATTAAGAAAAATAAACTAAAATGAAAATTTATAAAGAAAATGTTAAAATACGAACATACGTGTATACTAAAAAAATTATAATAAATAAATATTAATATTATAATGTTTAAAAATTTATTTGCTTTATTTATGTGTATTGATACCAGTGTATATAAAAATAAACCAATAACAATAAATAAAAATCATATCCATAAATTAAAGAAAATTTCGACTATCGTATTATATTGATGGACGAAAATTTACTATATCTATATATACAATATAATAAAATTTTATATAGTCATATATATTGTATATATATTGTAGTATGTATTAACAAATAGTTATTACAGTCTAAATTCATATAATTTACATTTATAGTAAATATTATTTATATAAGTAGAGTATTAGTCTCGGAGATCTGTTTAAATTATGTTTAATCAACACCTTAACTATAATTTTCTTAAATTGGGGCTTTCGATTTTATCTCATTATAACTATTCATGAACCCTCGTTAGCTGCTAACCTGACATTAAACTTTACCCTCTTAAACTGTTATGATAACTTGTTCACATCGTTAAATTATATATGCTTTCTGATGGTTCTGGTACAATTGGGGTGCTTCTTAAAAATACTGCCAAATAAATTCGGTTATATATGTGGTAATAAAAATTAAAAAAAAAAACTATATTTACTCCTATTAGTCCATAAAAATATATTATATCTATACGAAAATATAAATGTATGTACATATCAACAGATGTTAATAAATATACTATTGCATTTTCAAATATACTTTGTTCCTCAAAGGTGCTGAATTTCTCTAACATTAAATATAACTAAATAACATGATAGTATGAGTATTGTCTTAACGCCTTCATATAAGTATACAACATAAAGTTAAGCCATATACAAATCTTTACCAATGGCTATGTGCAACCATTTATATTTGATAGTACTGAAGGAAATTTTCAGAGCCATATAGAAAATACAGATTTTTGGTTTAGCAAGGATTAAATATCCCTAAATTCCAGTCTCAGTCACCAAGTTCAAAAGGTGCAATTGGCACGTTCTCGAATAAACTTTAGATACGTGAGCAGCGCATTTAAATTTGTAATCGACTATGTTGTTATACTCGTACATATGTGGCTAGAACAGGTATAAATATAAATTTTATTGTTAATGTGAATTCTGAAATAAATATATGTGCCAGTATACTTGAGTATTTTACGTAATAACACAATAATGTGCATACATGAAGCAAAATTGTAAAATTTTATTGAACAAAAACAAAAATAACAAAATGCAAGTAAACCAACAATTTATCTGTATTCCTTTAACTTTATTGCAAGACTAGTTTTTAATACATATTTGAAGTAAAAAAATTCTTTCTACATAAGTATTGTACAAAATTGATCCCAAACCGTTTTTGAATGGTCAGGAATTTTTAGTATATCTTATCTTTTGGAATATGTAAAATGTTGTCAAGAATTTTAACTTGTTTATTTGTATAATATGTTCGGTGTTTTGCTAATTGTTACACGATTTTCTAAGTTATATTTAAGGGATGTATAAAGGATGTTCTTCATTATAAACTATAGTAACAATATAGATAAAATGTACAAGCCTTAGTAAACTTTAAAAATAACTTTGCTTTGATTTCACTATTTTGACGAAAAAATTATGCTTTATAATTTCGGTTAGCAATTTTAATTTCTTAGCGATATTTAACACCACATTTGTTAATAATTTAATCGAAAGGCACAATGATTGCGAGTGTTATATTTAGTAATATTCTGTCTTATTTCACATTGAAAGTAGAAATAGATGTAAACCATATTTTCAGATAAATTACTTAGCATCACACTGTCGTGTACTATAATCATTATAACATACAAATTATATGTACTTATTTTGAATGAATTCTCTCAATTATTAATTCTATCTTTCTTGATAGCATCACACTGTCGTGTACTATAATCATTATAACATACAAATTATATGTACTTATTTTGAATGAATTCTCTCAATACTTTGATATCCTATTATAGTTTACTTCCTAGTATTACTTAAATATTACATGGCTTCATAATTAAGTAATTTCTATAAAATTAAAATGCTAGTTTATATTTCATTAATGCGAAAAATCATTAAGTACAATATATTTATTTATTCAATTCAATAAACAGATTTATATGAAAATATTCATACAAATAAAATTGTAAATTTTCAATTTTTCTAAAAACACTTTATTGAAGGAGCTTTTAACATTTCTATTCGTTTAGAAACTGTACTAGCCATCGATTGTATATCATACTTTATTGAAATGAAAATCAATTTGAAAAAAAATTTTCGCATATTTACCACTAAAATTACTGAAATGGAAATATCTTTCAATTCTATGTCGTATACAAATGATATCTGAAATCTGCTCAAACTTCAATTAATTCAAATGCAAAATGAAAAAAAATTATCAATTTCAATTTTTAATCAAACTAATGAAATCACTCAATGGAAGTTTTCAAAATTTACAGAATATTTCCTATATTTCTATAGGATATGACGTTAAATTAAATAACGGATCCTATTTTATCTCAGCACATCATAACTGTTACATAATATAAAATAATTATCAAAACTCAATTTAATTCCACTAATGGTTTTGTTTTTGTATAACATCAATTATTTTTCAAACGTAAAAAAAAATTTCAAAAACTAAAAGTGAAAATTTAATTATATAATAAATTGTTTAAAAAAACATAAAACATGTTTCTACCAGTCGACTTATCCTGGAAGAACTGGAAGCCGCATTCACCACCACCATCCGGGGGAGAAGACAGTGGATGACATCGGAAGACCTGTCTTTGGCGGAACATAAGACCGAGGCACTTCTCGTGAGTAGCCGGAAGAAAATAGAGACCATCACCATAACAGTAGGTGACCACGACATCAAGTCGCTACCCTACATCCGGTATCTGGGAGTGGTCTTGGATGCCAGACTCAACTACAAGGAGCACATCTCCAGCGTCAGCAGGAAGGCATCAGCGGTACAGCGCGCGCGATCGCGGATAATGGCCAATATCGAAGGCCCCAGGCAAATCCGAAGGCGACTATTGGCAACTGTAGTTACCTCCGTCCTGCTATACGGAGCACCAGTGTGGGCGCAATCGCTAGAGCTAACAACATACCGCAAGATAATGTCATCAGTCCAGCCGCTCTCAGCGATCAGAGTAGCGTCGGCACACCGAACGGTATCACATGATGCGGTCAACGTCGTCTGACGACTCGTCGGCTGATCCCAGATGTCACGAAATGGGTCACTCGCCTGCACGGGGAAGTCGGGTATTACATCACACAACTCCTGACTGGGCACGAATGCTTTCGGGCATACTTGCACAGATTCAAGAGAACTGACTCCCCAAACTGTCATCATTGCCGCGATATGATCGAAGATGCAGAACACGTACTTCCAATGCCCCTTATACGAGGGGACACGGGCAGAACTGGAGAGAAATCTGGACCATTCCATCAGTCCAGGAAATATAGTGGAGTGTATGCTGAAGAGCCAATCGGCTTGGAACAGAGTTGCAGAGTACGCGGAATCTATCAACAAGGTACTTTGCACCACGTACGAAGAATAGGTCGCGAGGCGTCATAACATCAGGACAGCAATAACATCAAAAAGAACACCCCGACGAAGTAGTATTTACAAAGAGGTGCAGGTTAGGTTTTAGCGAGGTTAAAATCCCGCATAACTCGTCTGACAGGTAGAAGGTTTTTCCAGGCGAGTACCTTTTGAAGATTCCCCCTGTACCTCATTAATCTAAACTTCAAAAAAAAAAAAAAACAGTCGACTTAGATTCGAGATTTAATTATATTTATAAGATAATATCTATTATAGATATTGACTCATTACAGTGTGATTAGAGTACATATTGTAGGGTACAGGGATCAATATACGAGTACTACAAACACCATTTAAATATTACTAATCAATCAATTTTTTCGATAAATTATCCAAATAATTTATAAAGACAATTTTCCATAAACAATATTGTTTACTATTTCATATACTGAAATTTGAAATTTTAACTTACATCAATGCTTCATAAAGCTCTACATTTTATATAATATTTTTTATAAATAGTTTGATGGTCCACTATAGTAAATTTGAATACATATTTTGAAAAATCTTCTTCCATTTATGAAAATTTCTCTTTTTTGCGAAGGGGTGGTAATGTCATTTATGAATAAATTAATTTCAATAGTTCTGAAACAAACAATAAGTTTATCATCGGTCAACATTTTGCTATACGTGTAAATGAAAAGAGATGGATTGGAATCACCAAAGTATTCGTCTATTGAATGTTGTTAAGTTTTATTTAGACAAATTATTTTGTTTCACATAATTTTTAATAAAGAAAACCAATTTTCAAACCAAAATAATTGTATATGAAAGTTAAACAGTGTTCGAGTGCTTGACTGTTATTATCTTTACTCAACTTTGCATATGGTATTTATAGTTCGGTATACGAATCAGGAAGATTTGTGAGCTATCAGAAATTTATTTATCGACGTATTAAGTTTCACAGAAATGCATAAAAACCATCTTATAAGAACGTGGCAAATTCGTCTATGGAATCAAATAAAATGATTTTGCTTTCAGGTTCAATTCCACTCGAGCTCATTCAATTCGATTCAATTGCCATAAACATCTCTGCTATATTCGAATGTGTTACGGATACTCTTTCAATGACGTCAAGGAGTAAACATATAAGATCTTACTAGTGCATCTATCCTACGTGAATTGTTAAGCGTAACTTACGATACACAAACTGAAACTCATCCTGGGGGAATTCTCTTCTTCAATATTTCCAATGTTTAGAAGTAGCAACATAAATGGTATGTTATACTCGTATAGTAATTTATAAACATACAGTATTGAAGTATCGTATAACATAGAACGTTTGCCAAAACAGATAGTGTATATTTATGAAAACTATATCGCTTTACGCATTCTTATATGCACACTCTTATGTATATATAGTATGTATGTACGTTTTTGAAAGTAATTGCTTTCTGACTCTCAACCAATATCGAAAACTATTGCAATTTCTATTGAACCTCTGCAGTTTCCTCTACAAAATCTGTGCGAGTATATAGAGTTGAATCTGTATGAGAATATTATCTAATTTTATGCAATTTTATCCATAAATAGATTGTTAATAAATTTATCAAATTTTCATCAAACAATAATACGTAATTTTAAAACAAAAAAATAGATTAGTTTACATGCCTTTAAGTTTGAATAATTTTTATCGTATACGTGTATGTCTGTCCCAATTACATAATATTATAGTTATGATGTTATTTGATTAAAATTCATATAGATGATAGAGAAGATTATTTCTAACTTACTCATAAAGACTTTTTGTATGCTTTAAAATACCAAAAAAAAAAAATCCTCAGGAATGATATTTATTTGCTCAAACTATTATGTGGATGGTATGGATGCCTAAGCGCATCACGAATCAGTGACAAAAAAATTACTTTGTGGAAACGGAGGGCGAGAAAAATCAAGAGAAATTGACACAATGTATATGATATATTCAACACGGAGCAATTTATTGAAGGAAGAATATTAAACATGGTCTCAAAAGAATAAAATAAATTTTTGTTTTAAATATTTTCCACCGCAAACAATTTTTCATTCTGCTTAGAAAGAAAAATGGTCATCGTGATATATAGTAGCCAATAAATCTAGAATTTCTTTCATTCCACTTGGATTTGTTAGCCAGGAAATATGCAAGGTACTTGAAATAAACAACCATTCTTAAATGTAGACTTTTCTTTTAGGTGTTTCTTATTCATTTATTTTAATAAATTATATAGCGATGTATACATGCGAATGTATAAAAATTACTCTTCGAATCACAAAAATTTTCCCTTGAGTATAATTTTAGTACAGAAAATATTAAATGAGATAAAAATGGATGAAAATAAGCAGAAATTAAAATAAATTACGAAGTGGATCAACCAAATTCAATCAATCTGCTGCTACCCTTACTGAAAATTATTATCGCAAAAATGGTATTTTCAATAAAAGTTTTATCAAACAATTTTAGTTATTAACAATCAAAGTTAAATCAATATTATTTTATACCATTAATATTACTTTATGCCGAATTCTTTCATATTCAATTAATATCCATAGTAATTTTCTTGCAAACAAATATAAGTAAATACGTTTTTTAACTAATTTATATAAAATTTCTCTAAAAATAGGAAATATAATTTAATGCTCACAATATTTTCATAAAATTTATTTTAAACTTCACAGTATTATATTAATATATAGTTTTAAGTTAATCTATATTATTCTTTCATGAATAAAAAATCTTTGTCTAGGATTCATATTATTCAGTAGAAATAATATATTTTTTGCTCTTAATGAATTTAAAAAAATAATAACTGCACCTGCCCTAGCTATTCTTATAAAAATAGTCCTTTGTCAGACTTTTAAAACTTGGCAGATTCCTTAGCAAAAAAATCCTACATTCCTTATACTTAAATCAATTTTAGTCTAGCAGCAATCTTTTTCAAATTATAACTAAAAAATTATTCGAAAACTTTTTTAATTTGTGATATAATAGAGAGAAATTTATGCTGCTGAATTATAATTCAGAAGAAACTTTTTGATTGTGAGCGACAAAAAATGGTTTCAAAGAATTCATTTGAATAGTGAATAATCTATTGGTACGTTTACGCTATAGTACTTTTATATAATTCAATTGAGTAAAGATAGATCTGATATAATTTTGAAATAAAAATTAATTTTTTTAAATTGATTTTCAATCTTCATACTATCTAAGAAAAATTAACATATTTCATTATTTTTTATATATAACAATTAAGAGTAACTAGTCTACTAAATAAGCACTTAGTATTTTTTATGTATCCAAAATCGAAATATCAAATAATTATTTATTGTTTTTCTAACGAAATCAAATTATTGTTCACTCAGAATTTTTTTTATACAATATTACATTTTGATAGCATATTTCAATAATCTAAACAAAAAAAATTAAATTTTATATGTTTTAGTAATAAATAATGTTGGTTGCACAAAAAAATAAAATTTAGGTGCTACAAATATTTATATTACTCTTGGAAAAAAATTGTTTAAATAATATAAACAAAATATACATACACATACACGTGTATGAGTAAATTTTTCAGATAAATTATAAATAGTTTAATTTCATCAGCAAAATATATATAGAAATAAAGGCAATTATATTATCAGCTATTACTAACAAATAAAATAAAAATGAAATTTTATCGTTGTTAAGTTTATGGTAAGCTATAAAGGATTTTTTAGTTCAAAAGACAGTAGAGAAATAAATAAGATATCCACGTATAATACTAGAGCTAGAATAGCTTTTTTAAGTTTCAATTTGTTTATCACTATTTTTTCCATCTTATTTATTATATTCCTGATACAGGTTGATTATGTTTCCTTTTTACAAATGGAGGATATTTCACATATTATGTTGTAAAATTACTAATGCTATAATAGTGCATCCAATTTGCTTCAAGTAAATTTACAGTACCTAATACATTTCATATATTAACATATAAAATAAATTTGTGCGTGCCACGTTACCATTTATGGTTTTATACGGTCCACTTTATTATACAATTTTTAGCTATTTAGAAATATGGTATCAGATAAAGTTTAAATACCTGACATTCAGATGAACGCATAAAAGTATATTTTTTGGCAAATTGAGAGGGTTACAAAATTTAATATCCCTAATATATATTTATCCAAAATTCAGTTACATTTTTAAATTAAGATAATTTTCAATTACCATTAAATAAGATATGATACTTTAACATATAAATAGGAAAATTATCGAACTTTCATTTTATTTATGAATAATTGAGAGATCATCTATTAATTTGTTATTGAGGACCACAAATTTTATCCGATCATAAAATTTTATTAAACACTTAAAATTTCTAAAATACTCAAGATTATAAGCAAAACTATTTAATTGTATAAAAATTTACTTTTTCTTTTCATATTGAATTGAATATATGTTCACATATTCATATTGATGAATATGACTAGTCATATATTCTCTATATTTTATCATTAACATTCGTATAATTTAGTTCGTATATTTTGGTTTTATATTAATTTTTCCAGTTCGGATAATACCCATCTACAAATAACGTTATTAAAGATTAGAAATAAAGATTTCAGATATTTACGTAACTATTTGAGTTGTACTAGATAAATTGCTTTTTAATTTATAAGAAAGCCAATTTATCATCATATATGTTAAATGAAAATTACATAAAATTGAAGATAGCATCACAATGAAATTTATAAAACTACTTTATCTTTTCTAAATTGGTCTTTTTTAAAAATAATACAAAGTTCCCCTTGAATTGAGAATATTTTACTCTTTAGATATTATCAAAAGAAAAAATCAGTTCAATTACGTAATTGAATGTTTATCAGCACTTTGATTCCATTTTATCCTTTTTCACTTCTACAAATAAGAATATGTTTTCCAATATAACAAAATCATGTACAAACATTTGACTTCTTCATCCTGAAAGACTTGAAGAAAAATATCAATTGATAAAAAAAACTACATAAAAGCAAAAATATAATAAATTAAATAAGTTTACCAATTCGTAAAGGCATTAAAGATAAGAGCTTTAGGCAATAGAAGGAAAATTATATTTTAAATAAAACCAGATGAGTGCTTTCTAAGTAAATAACCCTTTTTATCATCAAAATAATTGTCCATTTATTGCCTACTTTCTTCGAAAGATACGAACTCAAAATTTATTGAATTGTTTTCAAGTTAAGTGCATTCATTAATTGTATTGCAATAAGTAAAGAATATCTTTTAGATCATGTATGCAAGCAATTTACAAATATCTATTTTTTGATGCACCAAAAATTATTATGACCCAACAAAAACAATTTACTATTCCACTTATTACTTGAAAGACGTGAAAAAATAAGACTAAATTAAGCATTTCCATATAATACAATAATACATACAAATTTCTAAACTAGCACTTATTTATTCTATTATTATTTTCCAATATTTAATAAATTTCCAATGAAAAATTATTTAATATCATTTTCTTACATCATTATGAATTCTATACATAATATACAATTCATAATGATAATATTTCTAGAACACTTATTTAATTTCATCCAAAATCCTTATTATCTGTCACAAGCAAATATGTGTATGCATATTCCCTTCACTGAATATATAAAAGATATATCTGCACCATAATTTATATTTAACACATCAAAGAAACATTTTAGGGTGGTAATCTAAATTAGATATTTTGAGATAAGTTATTGAAACAAATAATATTATAAATTTATAAAATAATATAATTATGCAATTAATTATATATTATTTTAATTGTACATTCAAATTAATTATATATTATTTTAATATATTATATAATAGTAAAAGAAGTTAATGGATTTATTCGTATTACTTAAAGTTATTGAATTGTAAAGCTTACTTATGAAAAAATCATTGAAAATAAAATTAGCCTTATATGCTATATATACAAATTAAAAATTTTTTATATATAGCATATAAGGCTAATTTTATTTTCAATGATTTTTCATAAGTAAGGCTAAGTACTTGTTGAATGACCCTCGTACATTGTCTTTGAATTCTTTTGTAACATATAAAAATAATTAATAAGATTTAATTAAGACATCATAAATGTTTGATTAATCCAGTAATCTCAACATATTAATTTATATTCATTATCAATATTTCATTTTATAGATTTATTATTATTTATTTTTAAAAAAAATTATTTTGGAGCTATAATTCGGCCATTACTTAACGGAAGTTGGTTTTTTAATGCTCTAAAGTTTGAAGATGTTCCACAATAAAAAGTTCAAATTCAATGGCGTAGCTCCATAATAAAAAGTTCAATGGTGTCAAATCAGACCAACTTGAAGGCTATTTGATAACAACAATTTTCTAAATTACGAATTCTGGGAGCTTTTTGTGCAATGAAGCCAAAATATGTAGTGTTTTGTTGCTTGTGGCGCCGCTATGCTCAAACCATATATGGTCTAGCTTAAAGTCTTTAAGTTCAGTCGGTTATCATACGGTTATAGCCCTCAAAATAGACGGGACTCCTCAAATAGCCCTCAAAATAGACAGGTAGGATGGTTTTCCAACAGTCACTTATAGGTTTTCATAATATCATATACGGCAATTTTGCACATCGAGCAAGAAATAATCCATGTTGTTCCAGTGTCCATAGAGCGTATATCCTGTGCATTCCATGGTAAGCAGACTTCACTTAATTTGATATGGAAATTTTTAAACTTAATGTAAATTACCTAATTGACACATATATCTGACAGCTGTCAAATGATAAGGATGTACTTTTCAAACCACAAAATGGATAAATTCTTTATTAGTTCACGAATTGAAAACAAATAATTTTTAAATGAATCTTTACAGAAATATTGTACAAATATTTAAATTAAAAATATACTCATTTCATTACGATACATTGGCTCTGAATAGAATTATTTAACTTTATGTAAATGGTTCAAACCAAAATAGTACACGGAACTTTTCATCATATCGTCCAACTTTTTCAATTCGGAATGATCCATTTGTGGTTATGAATCAGTGGAAAACTCGATAACAATAAAAATTTGTTAAATATTGATTTCAGCACCGGTAAATAAAATCGAAAATCCAGCCCACAATAATTGTTCTCGCACTTCAATTAATAAACTTGTTGGAGACGTTAATCGCGCGAAAATTCCCAACTGAACGAGCAGCTCCAAATGAAATGATTCGGAAAATTCCACAAACAAGCTATTTACCCTCAATCCGTTGAGATTTTTGTAATTTTCCTCCATTTCAGATTGCTTTGCAGCTGACTTAACCAAAAATTAATTGCTTTCTATCTTCTATACATACAAACAAAAACGAACTTCAAACATAAGCGTAAATATACAATATTAAAGAGCTACGAGTATGTATGAATATGAATATACATGCTAATATAACAATTTTTGGAATTTCCTTTATACTCATACTTTTATATAGATTATTTTATTCTGTAAAGTATTTTTAACTGTTTTATTATTGCATATATATTTTTTTTGAATAAGATAAGTTATGTTTAAATGTGTATAAATTATTTTGTTATAATAACAGACAAACTCTATTATTATTAATAAATTTTATGTTTTCGTAACCTTGGCCTTAGTTTTGTAGATTTGTCTGTTGCTGAAAATAAGTTGGTCACGCACAAATCAACGAAATCTCGCCTTAACCTCTTATATGCATTTATCCTGTCTTTAATTGCAATTTCAACGCAACGTTACTGTCGCATAGCCAAACACTGAAAAGTGTAGCAGTACTTCAACGGCAACAACAAAATCAAATTAAGATCTAGTTAGGCGATAAAACCGTTTGCAGTTGTTGTTCGTCGTCGGAATTCTGTATATGCCCTTAAGATCGTTATGGTTTTAAAATTTAGACTGCGACAACTACATACAGCTGGCAGTTGTAGTTGGAATTATGTTCCTACATATAATTCGACTGCGCTTTTTTGAGCGAACGGCGAACATTGTCGCGGCTACGCCGTAAGAGGTTAAACAATAAAGCAATAGGCCAGTGGGTCGAATGAGGCGGTTTCATCAAGTGTCGTAAGCTGCAAATATTTGTTTCTAAACGGAAAATAATTTTTTTCCGAATGGAATAAAGGAATTATGAAAAATGATTTTTGTTCACTTTCCAATAAGCAGCTTTATTTGCATAAAAGAGAATATTCGTGAATTCAGTACAAATTAGTAGCCACTTACGTGTGGTTTATGTACAAAGAGACGTACACTATGTCGAGCAATCAGTGGGAAGAAGTAAAACACATTCGTATGAGTTAAGATTTGCGTTGATCGATTTTAACGAAAAATATTCAATATAATATTGATCTAGTTCGATTGCAATAAATAAATATGAATAAATAAA
This sequence comes from Atherix ibis, assembly GCA_958298945.1. Taxonomy (NCBI): domain Eukaryota; kingdom Metazoa; phylum Arthropoda; class Insecta; order Diptera; family Athericidae; genus Atherix; species Atherix ibis. Next base: position 5,353,573 of record OY282606.1, read on the forward strand.
TAATAATTGTAATTAAAAATATGTCATTTTTCGCTTCAATATTAAGAACGATGACAGTGAAAATACAATTACTAAACAATGCGGTTCCTTAAATTTGCGAAACTCTGCTGAACACTTACGCTTATATACAATTATAAAGAAAAACTGAAATTAAAAAACTAATCAAATATTTATTATAAGAATTAATTTAAAATTATGAAATAGAATTTTAAAATTTTTTATTAATTTAGCAAAAAAAAAAGTAAAGTCGTTTTTACAAAAACAAAAATAATGAACGAATCCTATTAATTTTTTTTTTTCGCAAATAAAATTACTGAAAAAAATTAAGTATTCGAATTAATTATAAAATAATAAACTATAAAATAATCTCTTTAGGAAATTAAGAAATCTATATAAGATACACAAGAATATTTTTTTTTAAATGTATTGATCTGATTTTAAGCCAATAATTAATTTTATACATAAAAAATAATATTAATTATTTAGAATTTAAAAAAACACATATTTCTTTTACATCCCAGGCCGGAAAACTCCTCCTCCCCTCGAGTTTCCGGTCCAGCAATCCTAGTTTTTCTAATTAGGAGATGTCGTGAAGAGGATCGATCATCTTAGCTGTCTCACGCAACAGTCGTCGGTCCACTCCCCAAGATTGTGAGTTCATCATAGAAATTTGTTTATTTTTTTTTCCAACTTGTATACCCTCCAAAATGATATTCCCTCAATATCATTCCTTATTCGCTTTCCATGTGAACTTAAAATTATTTATTAAACTTAACAACTTCGGGTGTCTCCAAATAAATGTTGGTATTTCTTGGCATAATTGTTTTTGTTATAGTTGTGTGATGGCAAAAGGTGTTTTCTGACTACGGTCGTAATTAGCCGTACACCATTAGAACATCACCTTCATTAACTACTTTTTTTACCTTCCTTTCTCCCACTTCCACCACTTCAGAAATGTTATACATATTTTTAATTTTAACATAACATTTATTGCTTTGTTTTATGTAAATGTATATCAATTAAATCGAAAAAATTTCATGATCGAAACCTTATGAATCCCAAATAAAGAAAAGCAAATATCTAGTTAGTAGAAATAAATAACACTTTTTTTATACCATATGTCGTTATCGATAGAGGACAACTAAAATATATTTTCTTTTATTAACATTCTTATATATTTACATAAAAGTATTTTCGGAGAAATTGATATTTACATAGAGTGTTTGGTTGAACAATAGCCAAACTTGTAGTTCCAGTCCTTGGATCAAGAAATGCAAATATTATATAAAGACAAGGGTGTAAAGAAATGATCTTTTAGCTTTCATGCAAAGAGCTTATAGGTATTTTTTTTAAATATTTCCACACGATACCTTCATTCAAATATTAGCAGTTATTGAATTAAATTTTTTTATTCATGTTTAAATGTAGAAAAAAGATGTAAATCAATGTATTATTATCAATAAATAAAGTTAACATTCGAGTTTCAAACGATAATGATTGGATTTATAAAACTTTATTTTATATTTTGATCAATAATAATAGATACTGGTATAATTTGAAAAGTTTTATAAACATAAATATCAAATTTTTGAAATTCAACAAGTGGCCGTAAATTCGTATTTTATTATATAACAATTGAAAGACAACATATATAAACATAAATTGAATAATATGAAAAATACAGCATTTTTTCAGGGCACTTCTTTTCATGCAGAAATATACAACAACTCCTAATAAAGTTCATTTGAGAAACGAAGTAACTACAAACGAAGAAAAACTAACAACAATAATAAAATACAAAATTTTGTTGTAAAACCACGAAAATGAGTTTTGAGGAAAAAGTTTGCCAGCAACAAATTTCTCACAATTAAATTAAACCGAATCTCTCATGGGTTCGCTTCAATATGAAAACATTTTAATATTATTCAAATTTGGTTGTTTAGCTGTTATAAGAGTATCTGTTGCCTTTTCATATCCACGTATCTGTATAATTTGCTGCATTGTGTACAAATTTAAAACAGAAAATGAACATTTTTTTATAAGCTCTTTGTCAAATACACTAACTATTTTGAGAATATGAGACTGTATTATTTTTAAAGCACCAGTTAGGTTTTATAAAAAACTTTATCAAAAATAACAAATCAAAAGTTTTTACATTACAAAGTCAACGAGAGTAGCAACTCTATAAACGAGTATATTTGAGTATATGTACATTAAAACAGTCAACTCCTTTCCTTTCTCAAGAATACTGGTTGCTGATTATTCCAATTTTTTTCTTCTACAGACTGTTTGTTCGATTAAATTTAAATTAGAGAAATTTTCCAATTATATGAAGACAAAAGACAATATAGACACTCTACTATTATAATAATACTTTTAAAATATATAATACTAAACATCTGGAACGATTTGGCATGAAGAATACATAATGTTTTATTGAAAGGCGAAAATTCAATTACATATTCGAGAATACATTTTATATAATAATAATTTTCAAAAATTTTGAAGTTTAAAAACTATGACATAAGACTAAGTACATTTGTGTATATACAAATATATATTCATTTATAATTATAAAATATATGCTACAATATTAAGAAGAAACTTTTAAATACTAATTAAGCTAAATATTTTAATTAAATACATTAAATGCGATGTTTAATGACAACAATAAACAAACTTAAAAAGTCGGTTATATTCGCATTTTTGTTAAAATTCAAACTAATAGAAGATTTAAATATAATATAATTTTCATTATTTCATAAATTATTAAATTTAAATTTATAACTCCATAATGATTATTTGTTATAAATAATTATTTGAATAATTTCGCTCAAACAATTCGAATAAATAATAACTTTTGTTTAAAATTCATGGGTAACTAACATTTTATTATTCGAAATGGTAATAAAAATATTAAATTTTTTTTTTTAAATACAGAAAAATATAAAAATATCAATTTTTTGACACCCATTAATAATAAAAAATTTAAGATGTTTTGAAATCGATTTAAATACATTATTTATTTTCTTTGCTTAAAAAATTATAAACTTGACATTACGATACGTTTAAATATTCCACAAATACCCAGAAATGTACAAGTGTATATATGTACGTGACTTTAAACAATTAAGTGAAAAAATATATTCTTCTGACCAATCAAATCAAGGAATATAGTTATCGTGACTATTCTAATAAAAAAAGAATCATGTTTTCCAATAAAAAATTCTTCAACCTAATTGAAATTGTGTTCTTTGCTTATTTTTCATATAACCTAAATATATAAGTACATATCGGTATCCGGAAATATATTTCTAACGATAAAATTAAACATTCATACTTCCGATAACATGAGTATCCTTATAGTTGGAGGAAATTTCAAAATTAAGGACGAAAAACCAAAATGGATGAAACGATTAGAGACACACAAATTCCAATTTATCCAAATACCATTTCGATTTGTTCATTATTTACATTGACATCCTAATATAAAATATTTTTCAAATTTTGTATTGGAAAATCTTGAACAATTTATTCTTAGTTAAATATTTTATTCGCAAAGGGATGACAAGTAACCCTGATTTTATATTTATATATTGAAACCCTTTTCTGTAAAATGCGTATTTCTTAATATTTTCATTTTACATTTGAACTAGGCTTGATAAATTGTGTGTGACATAGCGTTTGACCGTACAATGTCATACACGGCTCAAGATATTCTTCAACAGAAAAGAGAACATTTCCATATCCTGCGTATGTTATCCCAGTGAATAAATCAAACCTAGAATGACACGGAAGTTGTTAAAGTCGCGTGCTCTACCAAATAGTGGACATAAGGGATGTCTCATAACAGACGAGGGAGTGTTGATTTAGTAACTTTTACAAGTGAGCAAATGTGAAATGAACTGATGTTGGTTGCGAATGCTACCAAGGGTTAACATAATAGGTTAAGTGTAAAGTCTATGGTAGCTGTATGGAGACACAATGGTAAGGGTAGTTTTGGCATCCCGCTGCCAACCATCAGACCCGATAAATTTTATCAGATTTCAAACACAAGAACTATTTTCTAGGAGTTTTACATATTATCATAATTTCGATTTATTTTCGTATAAGCAAAAGTCTTAGTAAAACTAAAAAAAAAAAAAGGAAACAAAAAACATATCATGGTTTGAATGCAAATGATTGAAAGTGATTCAAAAATTGCGATTGGGTCGTCCGCTCTTCAATTACATCATGTGTTGATTGATCTGCAAAAAAGGATAATATGACAATTATATCATATAATATTTCGAATATTTCTAGAATCATGCTTTTATGCATCTAGATAATTGTATATTTCAATGCGCTTTTTATTTGCTACTATTTTAGTATACATATTTTCATAAATAAGTACGGATATTTTTAAAAAAATTACCCTTGAAAATTAATGTTAATTGTTGAAATTTTTATTGCAAGAGGCGGACTCATACATTTTTACATTTTCTATGATTATCGCCTTTAAATAAAGATGAATTGTACAAATATTGTGGTTTCCTTTTTGGATTATTTTTATAAATATATGTGCAAAAACTTAATCCAAATAACGGCTACACATTTGGTGTACCAGATCCCATTTAACAGCTAAGTAAATCCCATTTGATGTATATGAAAAAAGAAAAAGATTTATTGTTAGTGGACCCGCCCATATGACCACGAAAATTTCACCTAAAAACATCAACTATTCTTACGAGTATATAATACATTTAATGTGAGGCAAAAGCAAAACAAATACAACAAATAAATAAATAAATAAATAAAATGATATAAATATAAAATGGGCATTAGTAGTATGGAGAAAAAAAACTATGGAAAAGCCATAGTTAATCCGAAGTCAGTATGATAACCAAGTCGAGGGGAATTCATTGACATATCTATGAACAACAAGCGCCAAATGCCGATCATTGTACACCAAAAAGCAACAATCACCCTAAACACATCCATTCTGAGATGAGACTGATTCTCTGCTCATTTATGCGCACTAATACGGCCATATATACAGATTAAATTAGAGGAGTTACAGAAAATGCCTTGATAGTGTTCACTATAATAGTATGTATGCACTTAGGCATCTCTTTAAACAAGTGAACTTTACCATAAATACTCGGTGTATGGATGAATTGGTGAGAATAGGCGAATTTCAGAAGAAGAATCATAATAAATTTTCATCGTCAAGAATTGATATTTTTAACGTCGTGCCTGGCATGTCCTTTATCCCTTATGGTATTCATATAATATAGTACAGGCAGTATAAATTGTTTATATAATGAATTTCATATCTTGCCGCAATAGTATCGGATTATAACTTATACCTGAATATTGGCAAGTTATATCTAAATCTTACCATTAACATCTAGCAGAGCAATAATAATCATAATTCATTTAAATCCCGATTATTTCTTTTGTTATGAAATATTTTTAGATTACCCTAAGTCTCCAAATAAACTCAGTATACTCGTACATACTCGTATGTTGCTTAATTCTTTAAACTACAATAGTTTATAAAAAGTAGAATAAAACGTCAGTAGTATATTTAGTTAATGGAAGTCTGTAAAAAATATACTAATTGCATAAATAATTATTTAATATTATACTTATCTACTCATAAGTCAATAGTTAAGTTAATGCGCATAATTATATTACGAAAAGTTCAATTAAATTCAAACTTAAATGTCAAATCAAATTATATTATAATTATAAAATGACAACAAATATTTTTGATAAAATTATATTTGATTTCATAATGTATAGGACAACGCCATAAGCTAATTGTTAACTTATGTGCATGAATTGTTTAAATTAAAATCTAAAACCAAAGTTCTAACACCATATAATATCAAAACAGATTCATTATAAATTTATTAGTCCATTTCTCCTAATAACTTGGTAAACATCACTTTTAATTTCAATTTCGAATTTTTATTCTCCTAAGAGTGCTTATCTATGACAATCTCACTTTGAAAACATATTAATCAAAGTAAGGTTTTTTTTCACGTAGATAAAAAATGAAAGTAGAAAGTCTAGATTTGAATAAATTGCACAGCTTTTTTTAGTACTTTTCTTCTAGCATTATTTGCTCGTATGAGTCGGAGTACTCATATTACATTTAGGGCAGTTCAAAATTTTACAAGCATTTCAATTTCAAAGTATTCGTAACTTATTAAGTATTGATAAGTTCAGAAAGGATCGCAAGAAAACAGGCCTTCCGTATTTAAATAACTAAGGCATTTCTAAGGAGCATAAATCACTTAGTCGATTTTCCCCCTCAAAATAATTTGTTAATTCCCTGAATACATACTCGATAGGGTATACACATATATACGATAGGGTTCTGTTACGTTTTAAGACTGATTCCATTTTATGTTTGATGACTATTCAATCTGGTCAAATAGACGGGTTGGGTTTTCGGTGGCAACCAACCAACTCGATAATCGAATATAATCAAATCTTACCAACACGTGCGACCAACCAAAGTTTACTCTAAATCGTTTTCAATATTATTACCGTCAATGGCAAAAGTGTGACCATGCCACCAAATACGCGTATTACGCCCATTGTTGATTATTTTCATTATTGATTTGAAGGCAAATATAAATTATTGTAAATTTTATAAAATCTTAATTAAAATTTACTAAGTGCTAAATTTTAAATTATAACTTTTTAATTCTATCATTTATTTATAAAGTTAAGATTGATAAATGGAGAAATGTGAACGCTTCTAAGTCGTACTTTTATCAAATTTATATATTTTCACATAATAATATACTAAGCTTTAAAAATGTAAAACTTCTTTTTAAAATTTTATATAATCGAAATTCATATGCGCACTAGAAATGAAAATGGAATAGTTTTTTTTTAGAAATATAAGTAGTGAATAAAGTTCATATTCCATTTGAATATTAAAAACTCAAAATGCTATAATTACATACAACTGAACATTAAATAAATAAGGGTAGTACGATTATAATTACCAAATATATTTTTAAATACGACTGTACATCAGTAATAACATGTATAAAAGTATTATGATTTCAAGAAAAAGTAATCAGCATAAGCTTGATCATATATCAATGATTTGTAGAACTATTGTTTTTGATGATTTACAAGTTATGAGAACGACCACATACAGCGACAAAGTATATGGTAACAAGTAAAACTATTTCTACTGAAAAGACGCACTAATTATATAAGTCACGAATCAACCACAAAATATTTTGTCGACAAAAGTAATAAATCAACCCGAAGTTAAACACGCGTTTCATTATAAAAGAAATGTTTTCTGCTCCAGAATACTTGATTATTTGAATTTATTTATTTAAAAAACAACGTCCAAAAGAATTTATATAATTTATGTTTTTCTGCTTTAGAATATAACGTGCAACCCCATTCTTATTAATTAATATTTTATCTAATCGAAATAGGTATGTTTACTAACATGAATATTTAAATATATCCAATAAATTTGATAAGACATCAATCTACAATGTTCACAATCTAAACTATTCAAATTTTTTGATATTCAAACATGATTTTTGAATTTCTTTTTCAACAATATTAATTTTATGAAAACTAAAAAAAACACTGATAATATGATTAATAAAATCGCTACTGACTATGTTTGTTATTTATTGCGTAATCATTAAAAATACATTTTATCATAATTTTGTAGATGATCCATTAATTTGTTTTAAATTTTTACTATTTTTAATATAATATTGGGTTGTCGGAAAGTTCATGACACGCATTCATAACAGATGGCGATTGTTCATTTTTAGAAGTACTTTTTCTCATCTTTTTAATTATTATTTGCATCTTTGTTATGTTATTAACAGCTGATAGTTTAAGCTTCATTTTGATTCGGTTTTTTTTTAATTTTTTTACGGATTTTACAACAATTTGAAGAACGAAGCCAAAACTTTGCATTTCCCAATATTTTGTTGTTTTATTGTTATTGTTGTTATTGTAATAGAAAGTTAGAAAGATAGAAAGATAGAAAAATAGAAAGAAAGATAGAAAGATAGAAAGATAGAAAGATAGAAAGATAGAAAGATAGAAAGATAGAAAGATAGAAAGATAGAAAGATAGAAAGATAGAAAGATAGAAAGATAGAAAGATAGAAAGATAGAAAGATAGAAAGATAGAAAGATAGGAAGATAGAAAGATAGAAAGATAGAAAGATAGAAAGATAGAAAGATAGCAAGATAGCAAGATAGAAAGATAGAAAGATAGAAAGATAGAAAGATAGAAAGATAGAAAGATAGAAAGATAGAAAGATAGAAAGATAGAAAGATAGAAAGATAGAAAGATAGAAAGATAGAAAGATAGAAAGATAGAAAGATAGAAAGATAGAAAGATAGAAAGATAGAAAGATAGAAAGATAGAAAGATAGAAAGATAGAAAGATAGAAAGATAGAAAGATAGAAAGATAGAAAGATAGAAAGATAGAAAGATAGAAAGATAGAAAGATAGAAAGATAGAAAGATAGAAAGATAGAAAGATAGAAAGATAGAAAGATAGAAAGATAGAAAGATAGAAAGATAGAAAGATAGAAAGATAGAAAGATAGAAAGATAGAAAGATAGAAAGATAGAAAGATAGAAAGATAGAAAGATAGAAAGATAGAAAGGTAGAAAGATATATCAGCATGTGAAAAGTTGCGTAAAGTTTACGGTGGCAATAATCTACAACGAATGTTGAGTGCCAACGAAAGTTCACGAAATTCCGTACTGGTGACTTTGATCTGATGGCAACGACGCTCATCGGTAACGAAGATCTACCTTATAATAAAGGTTAACATCAAAATAAAGGCATTAATTGAGTCAAACCACCGTTACACGGCAAGAGATATTGCAGAAACATTGAACATCCATCAGTCAACCCTTCACAACCACCTGAAGATGCTAGGCAAGGCCGATATTTGGGTTCCTCATGAAATGAAAGAAGTTCATTTGACGGCACTCGTTAACATCTGGGGCATACTCATCAAATGTGAACCAAGAAAACTATTTCGAAATAAATTAGAAATTTTTATGGAAACACTAATGTTATCTGTATGAGCAAATATTCTTGAAAAATTTTTTAAAAGATTTTAAAAACTCGAATTTATCATAACTCTTCAATTTTTATGAATGTTTAGAAAACAATATAGCTATTGTTATAGCCACACATACGTGTATATGTGTATTCAAAAAAAAATTTAAATTACCCAATTTAAAATAGCCCAATGTTTGTTTAGTAAAATTACTAAAATTATATGACAGGATTGCACACATTTGTAGTACACATATACTTATTTATTTATACAAATTAATCCAGAAAAATCTTCGAAATTGTTTATTTCTCTATCTAATAAAAATTCAGTAGGATAAACAAATAAAAACAAATATGAAATTAGAAAAATGTCGTATTAACAACATGACATTTCTGTCTGGATACTAAATAATTTTGTTCATCTACACATACACATACGTGTATATGTACGAGCATAATATATTCCAGTGCACTTTTAGTTTTCATGAGTCTGCTATTAGTAGTCTCGCATACTAGATCTTCCTGGTGCACTTGCTCTAAGTTCCTTTATTATAGAAAGTATCATGGTACTAGTAGCACTGTCATAATATAGTTGCAGGCTAAGGACCTCCAATAGGTTTCTAGAAGTGCATTAATTATGTCTTTTGCAGGCAATTTAATACTAATGATGCTTTATAGTGAATTGTTCTTGTTTATATTAGTCCTAAGTGCTTTCGTTGGAAGACGATAAATGCAGGACAATATGTTTTCAGTGAGGTAATACTCTATGTTTCAACCGCATTTGTTTGTATATGTTCTATATTAAATATGTTATAGAAGGATTTTTTAAGTGTAGACTAATCGTGAACGTCGTGTTCACATAGAATGCATTCATAACATGGATAAAATTGTTCATTGTTGTAAAGATGATTGCTCTTTAATGACTTTCGTTAAATTAAGCTTTTCTATTTCAGCATTTTATTTCAGCGTTGCTATTACTGAGAGAAGTCATATTAAAAAAAATTGATTTGAAATTGCTCATACAAAAAAGTGTAAAATAAAAAGTATCATTTGACGTATTCCCTTTGGTAAAGTTTAGCATCTACATCAATTAAAAGTTTTCCTTTTATCACTATTCAAGCAGAAATAACACATACATTTTATATTTTAATTTTCATATGTGGTTTCAATTACTTTTTAAAATATAAATATATTTTTGTTTTGTATTAGAAAACTTTGCGAAGATAAAATATGCAAAAATGTCATCACAAATAAAATAATTTTATATAATAAGAACTGCACATATGGTATGAACTTAATGAAAGAAAACTAAACTTATGTACTTACGAAAGTTCAAAAAATTATAATTTATACTAATTCAGTTTTTTTTTGAAGTGAAGATCATGTGTGCATTAGCAAATTAAAATATATTTGTAAATTATTCTCTCCATTAATTTAAAAAGGACTGAACTTAAATAATTATTAAAACTCAAGTATAACGAGAACCATGTATATTCGATTCTGTGATGTAAAATATTTTAATGGAATATAAGCCAAAAAAATAGTTCGTACTCTAGGAACTTTCCATATACGAGTAACTCGCTTTAAAACTATTTTATGAAAATTGTAATTTGTTATATTAGAAGCTTTTGCTCAAATAAAATAATCAATTAATAGCAGTCAAAGATAACATAATTCAAACATATTAATTTAAAACAAATAAATAAAAGTACAGTTTATCAAAATGAAATCTATTTTTCTAATACATATGTACATACCTATGCATGTATATGTGTGAGTAATTTTTAATGGTCAATGTATAAGTCTGCTTAACATTAATAATGGAAATAAAATATAATTTCATATCTTCATAGAGTTTTCTAAAAGAAAAATTAGAATAATGTCTCGATTTATATTGTATGTAAAATCCCATAGAAATGTGCCAGGGATTATGATGTACTTAGCGCCATGACTATAAATCCAAGGAATTTCATTTCAATTCATTAAAAATAACAAACCAAAAATTTTAAAATCTTTTCAAAATTTTTACTTTTTTATAAATGTTTTATAATTCCAAGTACATTCAACAAAGGTATGGTAATATTTTTATTAATATAGTTTTTCTAATATTTCCTTCAAAATACAAAGTAGCCCCTACAGGCTTTTAAGAATAAAATTCCATTATTTTCGTCTATTTAAAATTGGCTACATCAGTTCACATATACAAACCAGTATTTTAATTATATAATGTACATAGATATGCTATTGATATTTATATATGTACTTAAATATAATATATTGCATGTGTCTTACAATATTTCTTTTGCATGCTAGAAAACTGTAAGTACAAATGTATATATACATATTGTAGTTTCAACCTGAAAAATGAAATATTAAATTAGAAAAAATGAACAATAATGAATTATTTATGTTTGCACGTTTTATTCATATTCTTGCATTTTTATAAAAATAAATTATTGGCAAAAATGATAACGTTTTCTTATTATTGTAAAAATATGTAAATACAAGCGGCAAATCACAAAAGACGAGTATATGTGTAGGGTGGATTTTTCAAAAGCATCAAGATCACACTTATTGAGCCAAAAAATGAACAAATAAATCATATACTTACTAAATCTCTACTCATTAATTATACTCTAAATTTTTATATATCTTAAATAGAACATTAATGTAAACTTATTAAACATGATTTACTGTATCGTAAATAGCATTTTCCCTTATGTATGTAAATAAAAATTCTAAATTTATTGCTTTCATATTCAATTTAATATTATATCAAATAAAGTTCTACTTTCAAATGTAAGCATACATGTATGTATGAATGATTCCAAAGAAATCGCATCTTTTCTCAAAAGTTAATATTAAATGTCATTTTGAACATTGTTTAAATATTCCGTTTTTCATTCCACAAATATTCTATAAAATTTTATGATTTATCATCTGTAATATTTTAACATAGTTATGATAAAAAAAAAGTTCATTTAAATATCATTTCTAATTCTGCTGACTTAGTAAAATTTTTTTTATTATTTTTTTTTCATTAATGTAATTGAAATTGGCTTTATATAAATATAAATGCACTTATATTTTATTTTTACAGTTTGATAACTTTTTACTAAGAGTTTAAGTCTGTACTTATACTATTGTTAATTGGTAAAAAGTATACGTAAGATTTCATTAATCAGTATTAACGTCATTCCATTTTACTATCAAGAAATTTATACAAATAGAAAATATTTTCATTAAATTTTTGAGTATAGATTATATGATGATATTGAATAAATAAAAAGATAAATTAATGTTGTAAAATTGATTGATAATATTAACACACGTACGTATATATATATTGTGTGTGTGTGTGTGCGTATGCTCTCCAAGTTAACAAGAACAGCCCAAGAAATTACATTTGGTCATTTAATTGCACGCACGATCTTTAATTATCGACATTAATTATGGCGCTATAAATAAAAAGATTTCAATTCGTTTGATAGTAATTGGCCATAACATTTTATTGATGATGGCAAACAAATGATTGCTTCTGGATACCATTCACCATAATCGAGCACGTAAAGTAAACTTGTAAAAGGTTTGCCAACTATTCTTCTAGATATTATAAAACATTTATTTACGATTATTTATATGTATGTGGTATGCAATCGGACGCCAAAGTTCGAAAACCGTCCTTCTTTTGATACATACATCAAACTAATACTAATCTACTATTAGGAAAGGAAATACTACCACAGGGCGGAGGGGCTGACCATGGCACTTCAAATTTTTTGCCTCAAAACTATTTTCGTATATTTCCATGTGAAATGTTTATTTATATTTTTTAGTCATGTGCCAACTCCAGCAACGGTACTCGTATATAGCTGCTTATATTGAGTAAGGATATACATGCATATGTATTTATTTTTCCATTATCAGCATAGTATTCTGTTTCTTTGGTCAGCTGTGGTGGGCGAACGGATGGGTGAACTATGGCGTCTACCAAGAGTTAGGTTTGACTATAGTATAAACCCGTTATTATAATGCATGCGGACTGTGACGTGTGCCACAATTTTGGGTCTTGGTCTCGTGCTTAACATCGTCGGGCGGGGGTCGTTATTGTCTATGTTCTTGTAGTACTAGCTAACACTGATCTGAAAAAAAAGCTATATCTGGCGTTGTTTTTCTTACGTTATTATTTCCCTTTTTCATAGTATTTTTATTTGCCTAGTATGTGGTGAGTTTTTGCTTATTTCGCTCAGTATTTTTTCAGCTTTTTTATTTGTATTTCATTTTGTTGAATTCGGTCGTGGTTCTTCTCTAACAGATCTTCTATATATATTTACCATTTGGAACTGAAATTTATGTGCATAATAAAGGATTTTGGCTGAATATGTTTTTAGGGATAACACCATTTCCTTTCCTGCACCAAAACTTTTCTTTTGGATACTTAAGGATAATATGAGATGAGATGGGCTTTTGAATTACAATACAACAGAACGAAAAGAGGATTTTCCGCCCCATGAAAAGCCTAAAACAAATTATTCAGTAAAACATTGGAAGGGATGTCATTTGAGATTTGTGGCACCTTAATGCGAAAATAGAATTTTTTTCTTGTATTAGTATATTGTTTTTGCCCGAAGACGTCTTGCTTTCATTTTTATGAAAAAGTTCACATACTTAATAGATGAATTCTTCAAGTGTTTGAACGTTTTCACCACTGACTCATTTAATTACTTTGCGATGTCAGCAAATTGTTTTTTTTTTTTCAATTTATAAAGAATACCAAAACATATATCCGTCAATCTTAATTACTATTGAATGGTGAAAATATGTTCAATACTCATAAATATATTATTTTAAAATCTAAAGAATTTTCTAATATAATATCATATCGAAGATATCGAAATGTTTTTATGCACAAAAATGGTCCAATAATATAAAAAATATAATTATAACTTATCGAGTGTTTCATTCATGTAAAGTCATCCTTAAATCTATCCTAATATTTCGTGACTGGACAAAGTTTGTTTGCTCTTAGACCAACCGGGAAGTATTTGTTGTTATGGGAGCAGAAATTTTTATTTGTGAACATTTTTCTTTACGTACATATGTATCAATACAGATTTAGGAGGCAAATTAAATCTGACATGGAACTGTCCGTAGAGACTTGATTCTCCAATATTAATAGCCATGACCACGTTATAAGGCAGACATCCATTAAAACTCCATTTATATCTGTCACACTTTGATTAACAACTCGTTAGAGACGAGGGCATGTGTAATATGTCACACGCCTTTATACTACTCTCAAAGGAATATGTTAGCGAAAAAGCAAGCAATTTCATTACAAAAGCATTTCTACATATTATAATAATTACATATAACCACTAAAATTTTCTGTCAAGTACAATGAACTTTGCTTATATATTATATAATACTCGTATATGATTTAGGTACTTTCAAAAAACTTATTTTTTCATTATCAGTTTCTTAAGAAGAGTTTACTTTAGATATTATTATAATATCGTTTAAAAGCAATAAATAGATATATTAATTTAATTAATTATTTACTTTATTCATTTCTATTATAGAAGAAATTTTTTATTATATAATCTTCATAAATACGAGTGTATAACAGATTATTATAATGTAACTCTGAAATAACTTATATATATATTAGAAATATTTGATTTAGGAATTGCTTTCTAAATGACTGTGATTCATACATTGTAGTAAAATTTGTTCATAATCATAACAAGTCACTTCATTCTAAAATGTACATGTCATTATCAAATGTTAAGTTATTTGAATATGTGTACATTAAAAATTAATTCAAAAATACATTAAATTTATTTATTTTAAGGTATATAAAATTAAATAAATTTCACGTATTTTTAAGGCGTACTATTTTCAAAATATTGATTATTAAATAGATTTAATAATCGGAAAAGTCCTTTGTAAATATATAAGTTTATTAGGGGTCAGTTAACCTTAATAATAATTATAATTACAATTTCATTTTATTAAACATTAGTAATATATTTTATTTATATTTTTCTTGTAAAATATTTTTTTTTCTTCAAAATTGATAATACAAGAAATTTGCCCATATTATATAATTTATGTTGTATTTATTTACTACTGAAAAACTAAATTTATTATTGCTTTAAATCAAATAATATTATTTTAATGTTATGTGTTTAATTAAAAAAACGGTTTATTTATATTAATATTGTTAGATTTTATGTTCTGATAATTGGGTTGACGATTGGTTATCAATTGTTTTATAAAATTTCAAAGATAAAACAATAAAATAAATTAAAGTAAAATACATATATTTATCAAATGCAAAAAGGAGCATTTTGTTATGGCAAAAATTTCATGTTTGAGAAGCTTCATCCAGACTAAACTGCGGTTAGCATGAGCACGTACGACATGTGCTTAGTTCTCAAGTACCATAGTATGTTAATAAATAAGAATATATATAGGAATATATGTATGAACTTTAAAGGTGACACAAAAATATGCAAGGATATTGTATATAGAACATAGGTATATAAGTTCTTAGGTTATACTCGTATAGTTCGGATACAAAATATATCAATTGATTAATTTGGATATTTACACCACTAGTGAATGAAACCATAAGAACATGCATATATATTTATGTACACCTATAATAAGATATATGTTGTTAGTATGGATATGTACTCAGAAATAGACGATATATAGACATTCATTCATACACATATACTTAAATACGTAGGACTACCTTGTTTTTCTTTAACAGAAAACATAAAATTATTTGATAAATTATATCCTGTTGAAGTTATGCTTTTTAACTTTCGTCAGAAAAGTTCGCAACAGTAAAGTTTTGCCCAAATTATTATTATTCTACATTCATTCGTACATCCGTTTTCTCTGGTCCATTGCTTCAGCATAATATGTACGAAGAATGTGCTATAGTAACTTTAACAAATTTATTTTTATGCTTCTAAAATGTCGTTCGTTCTGCTATTTTCATTTTCGCTACTTTCGGTAATCACAATTCTTCAAAATAGAGTTGTACGGTTAGCATGTAACTTTTGCACGAAGGTAGCTTTTATGTTTTCGAAAAACTATAAGCATTCGAAAAGAAAAGTTAACAATATTTATTATTAAAGCAATGAAATAATTTATTTCATACAAAATTGAACATTATTGCTAAATATAAATTTGGTCAAATCAAAGTATTAAATTGATATTTTATCTTCGTATAAAGAATTCAGGTGACAAAAAAATATTAAGAATTCAATACTATACATTTTTTATGTAATGCTATATTTTTTCTTGCCAATGCATTTAAATCAAATATATCATATTATAATGTTATATTTTAAAAACTGTTCACAAGAATAAGAATTTCCAAATAATAAATATTACAAATTTTATGTATGGCTGAAGAACTTTATATAAATGTGGATAAAATTAAGAAACAATTTTTATTTCTCACATTAGTAATAATAATAATAAATTATATAGAAATATAAATTTAAAATTAAATGCCCAGTCAAATACTCTGGTCAGCCACTAAGCAACTGCTTAAATATAAAAAAGCGACACATTCCCTACGAAGAACCCGACGGAAGATGGGCAAAAACATGCAAACAAAGAGCAGATTCTTTTGACGAACATTTGACAGAAAATTTTAAGCCAAAAAATAGCATACAAGACAAAGTTCTCGAAAACATAATAATCAAGTGCTTACCAATATCCACACATACGAGCCAACCTCCCAAACATTTTATATCTTTCGAAGTTAAAAACCGCATTCAACGGCTATCCAACATAAAATTCACGGGCTATGATCTTATAACTTCCGCAATATTGAAGCAACTATCTAAAAAAGCAATCGTTCTACACATATATATATATATAATAACATACTCCATACATAATATTTTCCCCAACTTTGGAAATTCTCAATAATAAAATGATCCATAGCCCAAAAAATCAACTCAACTTACTTCCTCTTATAGACCCATAAGCCTACTCCCAGCTCTTGCCAAAATAGTGGAAAAATTAATTTTAAAACGGCTATATCTATCCCATCCTCGAAAGACGAAATTATGGTTGACTTTATTGTATCCTCTCTTGAGCAGAAAAATACTGCCTAGCCTTATTTTTAGATATAAGGGTTTTGGACCGAGAATACCATTCTAGACTTCTCTGGAAGCTTAAGAGAATTCTTCTTACCCCATACTTCCTTATAATCAAATCCAACTTCTCGGAGCAATATTTTCAGGTGGTTGAGAATGTCGAATATTCTGAGATATTTCCCATCCGAGCAGGTGCCTCTCAAGGTAGTGTCCTTGGTCATTTATTATGCAACATGTTCACTCATGAAATTTCAACCAACAATAAGAAAATAATAGCAACATATGCTGATGACACTGGCATCCTAGCGCATCACCAAAACTCTACCATAGCATCCACTATGCTGCAAATTTATATTTACTTCTTTCCAAAATGGTTCAAAAAGTAGAAAGTGAAAGTAAACGATCAAAAATGCGTTCATATTACAATAAGTCTTCGTCAAAAATCTTCGATAACCTTGAACTCAAATTTGACAAACGATTAACATGGAACGCACATACAAAACTTAAAAGATTTGAATTTAGCGGACGATACAAGTTGCTGTTGAGATTCTTAGATACAAGATCAAAGCTAATAAGCGACAGCCAATTTCCACTTTACAATACGGTACTAAAACCAATCTGGACATACGAGCTCACTCCGAATCCACACATTACAATCTAGAATCCTAAGTTATATTCTCAATGCCCCATATTATGTGCGTAATATTGTTATCTACCGGGACCTAAATATTCCTTTTGCCTATGAACTGACCATAACCCATTACAAAACATTTTACTTCCGTTTAAGTAATCATTATAATCCTCTTGTTAAAGAGCTATCCGCAACTACCCTCGCAATAGACACCCAACGAGAAATTAGGGAGGCTTACAATTAATTCAAAATTACCAAATCGCCATTATAAGTTTTTTAAATTTATATTTAAATTTACCTCCAGCAATAATCTGCCAATTAAAGATAACTTTTCTATGGATGCTTATGACAGGTTTGGATACAAGAAATAGGTTTCTGAATAAGAAGTTTTGATCGACATTATAAATTTACTAACTTTTCGTATTAATACTAAATTCATCATTAAAGCCAATATATTTTTGTGAATCAGTAAATAAAAATTTGGAATGTATTTATTTTAAATTTTCTGGTAAAATATTTTCATTAATAATTTCTATGGTCAACTGCTCCAAAATTTAGAGAATATAACATTCTTCATGTAAGGATATCTCTAAAAGCGAAAGAAAAAGTAACTTGTTCAGCTTACATGTAAATAATAATTTGGATATAATACGAGTATCTTAAAATAGCGGCGCTATTCATATTTTGTCTAAGAAAAGTTATATTTATTTCTTCAAATTGTCATTTTATAAATTTTTATATTATTTTATGTTTCGTAAAATTTATGATATTTTCGTTTTTGACTTTCGAAAATTGTGTTGATATTTTTAATTCATATCTAATTTTAGGTAAAGACATGCTTATTGGTTTTAGTGAGAAAATAAATATTTTATTTATGAATGAATTTTTCAGAACAATATATTTATACAATCAATAATTCAATATTAATTTTTTTTCTACGAGTATACAAAATAAATACAAATTTACAACTATCATCAAGTAATACCATAGTTTCAGATTTGTATCAAGTTTTTGTATACACTTAAATTCCTAATCCATCAATGTGGTCTTACCTATGTGCCGTGCCGAAGCCAATTCGAGAGAATATTAATAACATTACGAATATTTACCTTACGATATGAACTTCATTAAACGTGAAATTTTTATAAATTTCTATACTCGTCTGATACTACTAACATAGAACTAAAACTGCTAAGTTGCCAATATACTTACTTAGACATACTACTATTCCCACTCCTCATTCATTAGGATATGATACGTTTTTACTCTTATATCTATATTTGATACATTACTTGAAACATCTTTTCTGTACATTTTCTTATTAGGTTATCTTTAGATGAATACTTAATATGAATAAAGCGTCCCTTAGTGAATATGTTTAAGACTAATAGCATTTAATAGCATGGTAATTATTTATTAACAAGCATATAAGATTATATTTAAAAATTCTTTATTTTCCTTAATAAATAATTTTTTTATATTATATTAGAATAATTTTTATAAAACCTTTACTATAAAATATATATTAATAAATAATAATATCATATTACATACACGTATATAAAATTATATATCAAAGAATAATGCATGCCCAGATGATTAAATTTTACATAAAAATTTAAAAGAATTCTTTTTCGTAAGGACATGAAAATTTTAAAGCAAGTAAAAATTGTCCTTCACTTACTTGGCGTGTGACTTCGTAAAGGTCAAATATTAATTAATTACAAAGTATTTTGTGAAATTATGTTTAAGATTAGAAAAAAAAAAACAAAAAAAAAACATGAAATTTAACCTAACTATGGGTGTAGAAATAAAAGTAAAATAAATAAAATGTTATAAATCCTAACTTAATCTACTCTCGCATCATGGATTTATATCGGTGGTCCTTCAGTTTAAGTTTGAATTTTGATATATTACATCAAGAACTGTGCACTTTCTTTAGAAACATAAAATATAGAAAACATTTGTGGTTACCGTGAAATTTCTAAAGAAACAAGTGGCTTAAACATGATAAATTAACCCCCGTTCATGATGAATTATGACTGAAAATAGTGCCAGCAGATGCCAGTTTTACCGTGTTCGCACAATATACAAGTGAAACTTTGATAAAAATTATAAAGAAAAAACACTAGATGATGTTTCTGTATGGAAAAATAAAAACCTGCTTATATTAGTATAATAGAGAGGTGACCATTTCGAAAAGGTCATTCTATATATACCGGGCAGCCCACAAGTATATAAAATATTTAACTGGCAATCGGCCAAAAATTAATGTAGAACATTTTTTATAGGATTTTTTTTTTGGAGAAAATTTTAGATAATTGAAATACAATAACAATAATATTCTCAGCTTCAATTAAATAATTTATTATATTAAGTGCACTTACAAATAGAAGGATAATTAACTTAAACTTGACTTTATAAAATTACAGGTTCACAGTTTGTATTTTGACATCATCATTCAGAGTACTTTTTCTATATTTCTTGTTGGTAACTAGTAGAATAACACAAGTTTAATAGCAAATAATGTACACTTGTCAGCTGACTTGTGCTTAAAACATGAAAAGTCTTTACATGTTGCAGGATACTTTTGTTCCGGTTAGCCAATAAAGCTTACAAGAGTTAAAGGTTGTAATCTGCTTAAACTTGTATTTAAAACGTATTTTAGCAAAGAACAGTATTGGGGTTAAGTGGTTTTTGTCACTTGAAAAACGGTGATATGATAATTTTCATGCTACAGTTGTGTACATTATTCCATTCTTCGTTTTAAAGTATTTAAATACAATACAATTCAGTGAAAAGTCATCATTTTGCTATCATATCATACGTGTAGATGTAGAGTGTGAACTTTTCTTTATATTTTAGTTTTTAGTAAGGGTTTCTATTTTTATTCTTTTATTAAATTAATTAAAAATTATCATCTAATAATTATTTTTGTTTAAAATACTTATTTTCCCATAATAATAATATTTATTATTATGGGAAAATAATAAATATTACTCGTATTATTATGGGAAAATAAGTTTTATGTACTATTATTATTATAAATAATAATAATAGTACATAAAACTTACTTTCCCATAATAATAATATATAAAATAAAAGTTTTAATAGATGTCGTTTTACGGAAAGTTCAGATAAAAAATTGTAGTTAGAAAATTAAAGCTGGCGTTTTAAGTTAATGTGAACTTTGTTATATCATAAAGTAATTTAGTAAAAGGAAGTTTACTTTGAGAAGCTCTAGAAAAATCTAAACTGAATAAATATTAATAAAACTATCACACAAAAAGAGACAATAAAAAAAAAGTAAGTATAAGAAAAAAAATGCCAGCTAAAGTTTTGCAGCTAAAGCCAAAGATTAAAGGAAACAATAAAAAGGCCTCTGTTTGGTTAGGATTATTACTCTTAAATCCAAATGCTTTTGCTAATAAATTTAAAAAAATATATATAACTGTAGGTCAGGAAGCATCCAGAACATATCATATTACCCTTATTATAAGATTTTTTCTATGATATGACCTAAGTTGACAAAATTCAAAAAAATTTAATTTCGAACTATATTAAATGTAGTTTAAATTGAATTTGCTGATTCTGCTATGAATGCAAATACAAATAACATGAGTTAAAATATAAAATTGGAATAAATAAACAAATATAAAGCTTTATCCAATTTGTATTGCAAAAAATATAATTGAATAGAACACACTTAAAATGCAAATTTCAGTACATTTTTTGGATCTTGCCATTATGTATGGATCATAACATCACTCGAATACTTGCAGGACTCGATCATTTCGAGATAATTTTTTAAAAGGCCTTTTTCGTAAATTTTAGGCTGTAATACTACTTGACAGATAATCTTTTTTCTTCGAAAAAGAAAATTTTGTTCAAATAATCAACGAAACGTGGCTAAGGCATAATCACCACTTTTGTAGAAAGTTTTTACAATGTTAACACATTATTTGAAAATTAAATAAGCCACAATAAAAAGCTCAATAAATACTACCTTAAATTATATACTTACATATTTGGCAGCTATTAAATTACAGAGGTGTACTTTCCAAACCACAAAATCGATAACTTTGCATCAATTGCGTCTCTAAAACATAATCTTGTCAATATGAGAAAAAAAAGTTTTTAAGTACCAATTATATAAAATCGAACCACTTCAATATCTGATCTATTTTCTTCGTATTCATCAAATTAAATTCTTTCTCTTATAGACTCAAATTTTGTATTATATTCGGAAAGAAATTCCGGGAAATTCATTTACTTTAGAAATAGTATAATATTCTTCTCAGTGAGGTATGAGGTTTAAAATCGATACATTGACAAATTATTAATTTTGTTGTTAGTTTGTGATTCGATATTTTGTTATAATAAATAATTTCTGTGAGAGAGGCTATTAACTAACTGACCAAAAAATTCGGTAATTGATAAAATATATCATAAATTGGCATAGTTTTCCTTTAGCAAAAACATTGGAATTGAACAAATCTTGTCGAAAATTGAAGAAATCATGCTGGCATTTTTTTTTGAATCGATTTGAATGAAATCTTACAGAGGAAAGTTGAAGCTAGCAGGTTCTATTAATAGTTTTGCATACGGCATCGATATATACCATATACTAAATTTAAAAACGAAGAACTTATAGCCAAAATTATCTTCTCTTATTCATTTACAATCAATGATGCTATCCAAACTACGGTTTTGTTTCTTTATATTCTGAAGAAAGTTTTTTGGTGACACTTGCTAAAAATTTTATTCTGAAGGTAAGATGTTTTGAGAAAAAATTCATTTAAAATAAAAAATTTAGATATAGTCCTTTTTATTTTTTAACATAAAATATTTTTTACGAGCGAAAAAGATTAGAATTTGAAAATTATAAAATATGAATTTTGGAAAAACTTGCATTTGTTACGACAATTGCATAATTTATAACACATTTTAACAAATTCATAATAGATATATAAATATGAATATCGTTAAACAGTTAAATTTGAATAATAAATACTGACAAATTTGATACTGATTAACTTTAATTTTAGTATAATAACACAAAAAAACTTAGTCTAAGAGATTTTTTCTGAGATGATGAAAATGGTAAAAGGAAGGTAAAACCAGAAAATTACAGAACGTGAAGTTCTAGAGAAGTACGGCTAATTACGACATTTTCATCGTACTCAGAGAATTCAGAGAATACCACAGAGAGGCTTACAAGTTTGCCACCATAACAAACAAAAATCATGCCAAGAAACACCAAGTTTTTCTTGGAGACACCCTACGTGGTTAAGAACTCTTAGGGAGGGGATAAAAAAAATATAATTGAAAAAAAAAATATTTTATTAAGGCCGTGTGGAAAGCGAATAAGGAATGGTCTGGAGGCCATAAAAATTTGGAGGAAAAAAAATTTTAAAACAAAATAAAAAATAAACAAATTTAACAAAATTTAATTGATAAAAAAAATATTACATAAAGAAACTCGAGGATCCCACAATCACTGACCCATTGCTTTATCGTTCAAAAAGAGTCAGTTGAATTACAGGCAAGATCACAATTCCGATGATAACTGCAAGCTGCATGTAGTTGTCGCTGTCAATATTTTAAAACCATAACAATTTTAAGGGGATGTATAAAATTCCGACGACGAATAACAACTGCAAACGGTTTATATCACCGACTTATATCTTAATTTGATTTTGTTGTTGCCGTTGAAGTACTGCTACACTTTTTAGTTTTTGGCTATGTGGGTGGCAGCATCGTTGAAATTGAAATCAAAGAGAAGATAAATGCATATATGAGGTTAAGTGAACTTAAAAATTGAATTAAGGATTATAAATATAAATAATAAACTATGTCGATGCGGGCGAAAATCGTTAAAGATTGTAGTTGTCGTTTGTATTTGTCGTCAGAATTGTGTTCCGGGCTTAAACGCTTTAACCTTGCCGCGTGATCAGGTTTACCGGTCGCTCCAAAAAGCGTCAGCCGAATTACGGAGTTCTCTATCGGCATTGTTGCCAAAAGCAGCGTTGCCCCCAACTTATTTACTGGCAATGAAGAAGACCACGAAGCTAAGACCAAGTCTACTATAGCTAGCTTAAAATAATTCTGAAATATTTCCATAATTAAATATTATTTAATAAACAAATTTTATTTTGGTAGCGGATTTTTAATTTTCGATATATCGAAAGATATGAATTTAAGGCATTGTATATACAATTTGCTAATTAGTATATTAACGTTTATTTAAATAATATTTTTAACAACTTGACTTCCAACTCAAATAAAAAACGATAGACGAATAAAACAACAAAGTAGGTAATCTTGTTCTTTTTTTGGAATCTCAACAAATTTTTCACAAATTTCTAAATCAATTATGAGTACAAATATTACTTTACTATATTTGGTACATAATTAAATAAAACTTATCGTTTATTTTGGCAACTTCTAAGTATAGTCATATATATGGGCATATGTTATGTTATACGCAGTCATATATTGTAGTAAAGATTAGCTGACTATATCAGTTTTGTCAGAACTACCACAAATAATATGTGTACAAATTTTTGTTGAGGTTCTATCCGTTTAAATATTCTCCTTATATTTCTCACAAATACCTACACATATGTACATTTGTTATACATAGATAGGTAATTTGGAGTTTTCATAAAACCAGCAGGAAAAGTACGTATTTATGTTAATGCATTAGTGTCCATTCATACGTACATGTATGAGTACATGCGAAGATGCTCTTATCTTAGACCTGTCATACAAAACTAAAGTGTTTAATGAGCGTAATTAGTTACGAATATTAAATGCAATTTGCCAAGCAATTTTCATGCATAGTACACCATATTGTGAGTATTTATCCTTGTCATTAGCACCAAGAAGTATAGTTTGTTGAATATATTTTTCACTAGAATCCTGTTTGCCGTGTTTGCATAATGTTTCAGCTGTATACCATTATGACAACTAAACCATTAGCTCTATTATCGTTTCACTTCACTAGAATTTTCCTTTTTGTCTTCGTTCAAAATTTCTTACAAGCACATATATTGAAATAATAGTATGTTAAGTTTGTCAATCGAAATGATTTCAAAAGCTGATTAAATTTTAATAATACCATTTGGCTTTGTTTGCGTTTCTCAACATTTTGTGTTATGAAAAATGTTTGCATATAATTGTTATGTGGAAAAATTTTAAACAATCCGCAATTGTTTTGAGAATTTTGCAAAATTACCTGTTTTTTATCCTTTTAGCAATTGCAAAAAATTTTCTTAATAGATCATACCTATCTGTTTATAAACAAGATTGTAAATTATTCTTCTATATAAATAATTAAAAAAAAAACTTTTAAATAAAAGACTAACTGTATATTATTCAAAGGAAATAAGCATAGTTAAAATCAAATACAACAAAGCTAGTTTTTTTTCAAATACAAAAAAAGCTTAACAAAATCAAATACAGCAAAGTTTGACTAAATCAAATACAGTAAAAACAATTTTATATCAATTTATTTTTAGTTTATAAGAATTATAATAAGGATAAAATTATTTATAGTTAATATTTGATTCTTTTGAATAATAAATGTACATAGTATTACAAATTTTTCCCAAATGCTGATAAATATGACTTTTAAATTAAGTAAAAAGGAGAAAATAGTATAAAACATTTTTTTATCTATTTGGAAACAAATGCACCGAAGTTTTCAGTATATGTAAGAGGATAATATGAGCAGCCAACTATCGTTTGTAGATTTTCCTGTTATATATAAGGTGTAGTAAACAGAAATCCATTATTTTTGCATTAAATTGAAGGTTTTATTTAACATAGATAGAATGATACGAAATCCTTGTCCCTATTGGCAAAAAACTGGGACTGTCGATTTTCACAATCTTCTCTTGAGGCAAATTTTTCACCTGCAAAATCATTCGTCATAGACAGGAAGAGGTGCCAGGTCCCGGAACTTCTGGCGAGTCACTATCGATGTATGCGGCATGGCGTTGTCCTGATGGAACACAATTCCTCTCCTATTGGCCAAAGCTGGCCGCTTTTGGACGATTGCTTTTTTCAGACGGTCCAATTGTTGACAGTTTAGGTCCGAATTAAGAGTTCGGCCGTAGGAGAGCAGCTCAAAGTAGATTATTCCCTACCAGTCCCACCAAACACACAGCAAAACCTTCTTGGCTGTCAATCCTGGCTTGACCACCGTTTGCGCCGGGTGACCGCGATTTGACCACGACCGTTGTCGCTTCACGTTGTCGTAAGTGACCCACTTTTCATCACCAGTAACCATCCGCTTCAGAAATGGATCGCAGATGGAAATTCGGTCCATGAGGTTTTTTTTGCGATAACTCGTGTAACACCCATACATCGAGCTTCTTTTTGTATCCAGCCTTATTTAAGTGGTTCCAAACGGTTTTTTGTGCAATGTTTAGCTCCTGGGTAATCGAAACAGTGCTTACGTGAAGGTCGGACTCGACGATTTCCATTATTTTATCGACATTTTCGACAATTGGCCTTCCAGAGAGTGGTGCATCTTGGACATCAAAATTACCGGAACGGAATCGACGAAACCAAAATTACGCATGATTGGCTATTACAGTATCAGGACCATAAACACTATTCACATTTTCAGCTGCCTGGCTTGCGTTTTCGCCTTTATCGAAGAAAAACTGTAAAATATGGCATATTTTCTCTTTGTTGGTGTCCATCTTTGACACGTGCTAAAAAAATACTGAGTCAAGTAATCACAAAACTGTATGAGAAACTTTTTTAGTACAAAATTTTATCTTTCTAACACCATCTAGTGCAATCCGATCGCGCTTTTAAAACGGGAGATACAGACTCCTAAAGCCATCTATTGGCAAAATAATGGATTACTTTTTACAACACCTTATATGAATACCAGAATCATTCATTTTTTATCAATAAGAGTAAATTATTGTAGTATACAAAAACATATTATTTTTTAAAACAAGTTTAATATCTTGTTAATATTATTAACATATAATATTTTTTAAAATAAGTTTAATATAAAAAAAAAATCATATTCTTTCAACACATTATCTGTAGAATAGATTTTCTTTCAAGTATATATTTAATACATGCTGACTTGATAAGTAATATAAAGTGTACAATCTATGAAATATTTTTTTATTAATTTTGGCATTTTTTTAGTATTGTCATCATTTTAATGAATACTTGTACATTTCTTCATTTTTATTCGATGCTATTTCATATTCACCAATTATGGTAATTGTATTGATATGTTTAGGTTACAAAATAAAATGCAAGACAATTACCCAGTTGGTCCAAATAATGGCGATAAAAATTTTATGTCTGTTGAATTTATAATTTCAAAATAAATCAATTTAACTTTAAATGATATGCTACAGTTTGTTACACGTACCTTTATCACAACGAATGCCATACTTTTATCAAATGAAAATGAAATCTTGAATAATTTATTTTTAACTTCAGAACTAAAGAAAAACTCTACGATGGTGTAAACAGAATTTATAAACTTAATTTCAACACTTGCGCAGTTTTATTGAAATAGTATTAGTTGTATGATAATACAATACTATTGTACCATAGACTGACTCAACTCTTAAACCCTGTCAAATGTCTCCAAATAGCTGAGATTTTAAATATCTCGAAATGGAAGGGAAAGCAAAAGCACTGGAAAAAATCCAAATGAGCTTGAAATTTATTTGGGAAGGGTCAAATTTAGATAAGTATCAAGTCACGGACGAAAGTTTATCACGTTAACTGGACAAATTTATGTTCTTGATAAAATTAAATTGGACTGTTTTATTCGCGTCTTCGATAAAGGGATGCCGAGTGAATAAATACAAATATACAAATACTGCTATCCGCCAATTGAGAAAACCATGAAAATTTACAATCATAAGCAAAAAAAAATATATCTAATTTTTCTTCTCAGTTAATACTGTAATACTGTTTTGGAATTTTAAAATTCCGTCAGCGATTGTACACATATACGTGTATGCGCTCGGTTTATTTTACTTTTTACTCGAAATAAGAAAATCACCATCAAAACTTTTCAAATGAAACTTTTGATATTATATTATATTTTGTATATTGATATGTATAAATTTTTTAATCGCAATATCTATTTACAAAAATATTCTTTATTTTGAAACGTAAATGTACTAAATTTTTATAATAATTTTTATATACAGTAAACTTGATTGTGCTTGTAGAAACTTTTCAAGAATCTCGAAGAATTTTATATTAACATCATCCATATTATATAAAAAGTTTTTGTTTCCTTGAAATTGTATCAATTTTCTGTAGATTTTTTTTATATACTTTTTCAAGAATGTATACTTTTCAATCGTAAATATATCTTTTTATTTTCTTCACTTAAATTAATCTTACCCTGGAAAAATATTTGAATTTTTGATGATTCATAATTTTTAAATTCTGAAAATTTACTCACCACACTTATAAATAATTTTCAGAATATCAACAAGACCTTCTATCATCATACTTAGTTTAGCTATAATTTTGCATATTACCTTAAAAATGGAATATTTCGCAAACAGTCCATGAACTGTTTGCTCTTAAAATATTTCTAAAAACTAATAAATCTACAAATTATTTATTTACGTATTATATATCATAAGTCATTCTTATACATATATTTTATTTATAAATATACAAATTTTCAATATTATCGATTGTTTCTTCGAACAATTCTGAGAATAGTTTCAATTTTTAATGATTAAATTAAATTGTATTTATATAAAGTTATAGAAAAAAGTATTAGGCATACATTTTTTTAAACTTGGTTATGGCTTAAATGACTAATAAAAATAATTTACGCTGCTTAATCATTTAGTATGTATATATTAATAGCTGTAACATTTGGCTTTAATATTATTATTTAACTATATTGTTATATATGAAAAAAAAAGTATTTTATAAAATAATAAATTTATACCAAATATATTTATTAATTTTTACTTAAAAAAATATTCATTTTATATATTTTGATTAAAAATATGTACACTAATTTTACCTGATTAATATCATAAGTATTCCATGTTTAGCAATGTCAGTTTGATTGTAATGGTTAATTTGATATATACACGCATCAAAAAATTATTTATTATTGTACCAAAATTAGGTATGGCAAATTAAAAAACCATCAAGCTAGTTAAAAGTTCATATTCTCGTATATTGTCGAATAACTAACAAGGAGTTGTATGAAGTGATAGTTTGGTTTAGTAGGGTATTAAAAACAATTAACCAGAAACCAGAGAACTAATTCAAGTTAAATAATAACAATGCAACAATATGACTTGCGAACACGCAAAGAACTGGTCTAAACATACTTTTTTGGTCAGAGAATTTTCGATAAACTAGCCTATTAATTATTCTTAAAATTTCATTACAAAATTATGACAAAACCATGCAATGATCTTATTGTAATTGAAACTAAAAATCGGACAGTCAATAATATAATAATTTATTTTCCTTAAATAAAAAAAAGCAAGGATAATTTGGCCATATTTATGGAACAAGGATAATTTGGCTTCACAAGTGTATTTCAGAAAAATGACCTTGTAAAGGAAAAGCTCTTTTTTTTCATTTCTATGCATATTCAAACATTTAATGGTAATAATAGTTTCTTTTTATATTTGTTTTTAAAAATATTTGTCAATAATGAAGTTAACTTAAAGTGGGCAGTTCAGTTACTGCGTTTAGTTATTTTGTGATTGTTGATTTTTAAGTAGATACGTGCGGCTTAGTAATTTATCATTTTACATGAAGATATGGTAAACAATTGGATCCTCCATAAAATACCATAAATAAAAGATTGTAAATAAGTAAACGTATAACTTTTTATTATAATTAATTGATGAAACACATATTCATTATATATCCTAATAAATATTATTAATTAATTATTTAGTAGAATTCGACTTGTATTGTCCTATTATAAAATGTTGAACATGGTATGTTTTTTGGTATGAAAATCGGTTTTAAATTAATCCATGCTCTTTTTTTAAATATAATTGATTTTTTTCAAAATAGGATGCTAGATTTGTCTACCATTAAAAAATATTGCTTTAATAAATTTAGTACTGAATATATTTTAAAAAGAGACTCAGTTATAGCCATCACCAATTTTAAAACCAATTCCATAATTTTTCGGTAATTCAAAATATATGTCAATAATCAAGAAAAGTGGTAAAAATGAAATTATTTAAATTTAACATTTTACATCAATATAAAAATAAGATATTTTCCAAGGATTATCCTTGCTAAGGTAAATTGGAATTGGTAATAGAAATTTCCTTGTGATATTTGTAACTAAGTCCATATTAAATGTTGTAATGGTTTCCTTATATAAATATCTATTTTGATATAACCTATTCATAAAAGACACTTTCTATTCGTTTGAAATGAACCGAAAAATAACTAGAAGCAAATTGAACAACTTTATCAAAATACCTTTGAACTTTTTCTTTTATACCAGGAGATTTACGTAAAGAAATAATAAAATAAACCTTGAAAATGTGTGTTTCTTTTTTTTAAAGGAAATTTATTATATGACAAATTTTCTTTTAACTTATACAAAAAAGTTTTTTTCTCATCATTTATTTTTACTATAACTGGAATGAATATGGTTATGAAAAACAATTTGCAAAAAATACTTATGCGTCAAAATCCCATTCTACTTAATATTTTAGAATCTTATGATATCATATACTAAATAGTCATGAATTATTGTGATTGTTTTAATATTTAGTTAGAGTGGGTTTTTTTTATTTTTTATTAAATAATTGGAATGGGTTTGATTCTTATTTTCGAATAAATCAACTCAAATGTACGCGGCACATCTTGACCAGATGGTGACTGTCAACAAAGAGATAACAGGAAAATAAAGAGAATTAAGTTAAATATTGCGCAACAGTTATGTTATCAACTTATAAATTTATACAACGGAAATTGGCTTATCAGAAAAATCAGATGATTATTTCCACGCCTTCCGATTAGTCGCCGGCAGCATAACCAACATTCTGCACGCAATAAATCAACCTGCAAAAGTTTTCCTTTTATTGATTTCATTTGATATTATCGAAAGAAGTACCACTGCCAGTCTAAGGACTTAGTTTTCTGTTTCGATTCTCTATTATTAGATTCGATTTTGATTGCTGTTCATCTGCTTAGTAGATTCTTGTTTCTCCTGCCGAAGTGCTAGTATATTGTGTATTTTCTATAACTATTTTCAGTTGAGTATTCTATTTCGGTTTAGTATCCTTTATTCCTATACTTTACCGTCTTGGATTACATTTTGTTTACGATTTTCAATATAATAAAAAGGTGTTTACCAATAAAATGGATTTACCCCATATTTATTACCAGATATCGATTCGACTCGAACATGCAGGTAACACAACATATTGTTCTATTATAATATTGCCAGGATGCTGATTGTTAAGAGAATCCGAATGGACTAAGTATTATAGAATAAATAGAAAAACTTTTTGAATCACGTTGCGTTATTATTATTACAATCAACTTAGTTTACTATTTGGTCTGCTTAGAAATAATAAAGAACTATGTTTATGTACCATATACCTATATTATATAGAAACGAATATAATGTAAAAATAAATATATGTATCATATATAACATAGTATATTATTTTATGAATATATTGTATGAAATTAGAAAATAAATACGCATGTACGTGTATATGCATCGACAACGTATTATAGAATCATTTCGAATCAATTATGTTGTATAGAAAAGTTTTTCTTGATTAAATTAATTTAAGAATTCGTATCAGGTAAACATCGGACACAGCTTTTCAAATCCAAATTGATTCGATTAATAATCGAAGCGATTAAATGTTCTTTGAGTGAATATACACATTTACCGTTAGCGATAAAACCATAGATTAGCAAGCAAACTATTTTATCCGCAATTATAACTACACATACACGTATATCGGATGCGACTCAAGGTGTTCTCAATTTAGGAGGAAAATTATTGATTGCCGACTATAATATTGTATTTTGTTCAAATATAAGCTTTTTAATATTGTAAATAAATGTTGTTTCTAAAGAATAAAAATTAATAATTATCGATTAATAAGGGATGTGCTATTGAACTTTGTTAAATTAAAATTGTAACAAATGAATTATGTAAAAAATTAGATATAAGAATAATGTCTATTGAAAAATTCCCATAACTTTTATTTGTATAAACATTATCTGTAACATTTATTCATTGAGCCGGAAAGCAATATCTGAATATATATAGGTTTGGGGATATGTTGACTTTGAAAATATCTATCTAAATACACATGCCATAATTCTTCTTACAACTGTCAAGTATAAAGTAGTACTATTTGAGTTATTGAGTTATTAAAAATAGAAC
Organism: Atherix ibis; assembly: GCA_958298945.1. Lineage (NCBI taxonomy): Eukaryota > Metazoa > Arthropoda > Insecta > Diptera > Athericidae > Atherix > Atherix ibis. The sequence continues at coordinate 5,385,823 of OY282606.1, forward strand.
AACGCATTTTAGTCATTCAATCTTACTACGAAAACGGGTGTTCTATAAAAATTACGTTTCGTAACATTCATCTTTAGCGACAAAGTACATTTTTACATCGATGACTACGTTAACAAGCAGAATTGTCAAATATTTGAGGCGGAAAACCGATGCATCCTAAAACAGTGAGTGTTTAGGTGGGGTTTATGTATCGAATCATTACTATTACAGTAAATTCGAAACGATATCGTGACATATTAAGGCAATTTTTGTGGGAAAAATTGAATAAATTGAATATGAATAAGCTTTGATTTCAGCAATACAGCGCTACTTGCCACACAACACGTCAAAACATCGGTGATCGAATAATCTCGCGAAACGTTGATGTGAGTTGGTCGCCAATATCTTACGATTCGACACCGTTTGACTTTTTTATTTGGAGTTATTGCAAAGAAAGAGTATATGCTAATAGTCTAAGAACAATTCAAGACCTAAAGAACAACATTCGACAAGAAATTGGTGCCGTTGATCATCTTTTATTGGAAAAAGTCATTGAAAATTTCAACGTTCAAATACATGCCTGTAAACTGAGTCGTGGTGGTCATATAAATTATATTGTTTTCACACATAATTGTAATAGATTCAATTTTTATTTTTAATAAGAAAAAAGCAGATGGCCCGCCGTATATTTCTTCTATGAGACAATGTTACTAAACATGAAATTATTTAAATATTTGAAACCTATAATATATATTTTTGATTTGTAGTAAGTACATACATACTTCCTATATTTTTTTAAAGCATTTTTAAAGCAAATAGAAACAATTATATTAAACTAATAAATTTTTCATATGTAATATTTTTAACTGGTTCATTATTTTCAAATCGCGGTTTCTAATAATTAGTTACAATTATTATATATAACCTTTTTAAATTATGAAACATTGACATTCCGAAGAATCAAAAATATTATTTACACGTTACTTGTGTCTCTAAACATATTATATATTGGGTGTATAACTTAAAAATGCGGGATTTTTGGCAAATTTTGAGTGTTTATTTTGAAAAATTGTTACAATATATTTTATTCAAAGTATTGTCCATCGGAAGCCACTACTTTTTCCCATCTTTCTGGCAACATATGGATTCCGGTTTTGAGGCCAAGAATGAATCGAGCCAATTTTTGATGCCCTGTTCTGAAGTGAAGCGTATTCCGGTGAGGGCGTTTGCATGGAAGGTCTGGGCTATAAGGCGGGTGAGGCAAAACTTCCCAGCCACTGTTTTCTAAATAATTTTTAACCGGTCTTGCAACATGAGGCCGAGCGTTGTCATGATGGAAAATTATGGCTTCGTGTCTGGTCGCAAATATTCCGGGCGTTTTTCGGCCAATGCTCGCTTCAAACGGATAAATTGTCTTCGGTAGAGGTCGCCTGTGATCGTCTGGCCCGATCTCAATAGCTCAAAGTAGATCACACCCTTCTGATCCCAACAAATACAGAGCATTACCTTGCCACCATGGATATTTGGCTTTGTCGTTGATTTGGCTGGTTGGCCGGGCTTCACATACGATTTTTTGCGCTTTGGGTTGTCGTAATGAATCCATTTTTCGTCGCCAGTAATGATTCGATTCAAAAACGACTTCTTTTTCTGCCGTTCAAGCAGCATTTCGGACATGCAAAATCGCCTTTCAACGTCTCTCAGCTTCAATTCATATTGGACCCAATTTCCTTGCTTTTGGATGAATCCTGCTGCTTTCAAACGTTTTAAAATGGCTGCTTGAATGACTCCCAATGATTTTGAAATTTCTTCTTGAGTTCGACAACAGTCTTCGTCGAGTAATGCCTCCAAATCTTCATCTTCAAACTTTTTTGGCTGACCTGGTCGTTCTTTGTCTTCCGTGTCAAAATCACCACTTCTGAACCGCACAAACCATCTCTCGCACGTTGAAATCGATGGAACATATTCAGGATAAGCTTCGGTGAGCAATCGATGTGCTTCAGCTGCACTTTTTTTTCAAATTGAAGAAGTAAATCAACACTTCCCGCAAATGGGACTTTTTTAATACGAAATTCGACATTTTTGAAGCAAAAAAAAACTTTGTTGCTTACACTATTTCATTCAATGACTAATCGAGAATGAATGACAGATGTTTAACCTCCAAAATGCCATATGAGTTATTATTAACACAAACCATGTGTAAAAGTTATGCCATCTGTTGTCAATCCCGCATTTTTAAGTTATACACCCAATATTATTATACATATAATACAATTTTGTTGCTAAAATGCTTGGAAATATTTTGCATGTAAATCTATTTAGACTAACTTTCTAAGAAAATCTGAATTAAAAATTTTTCAACTATAATGTGTTGTCCTCTTATACCGTACCATACACATATGTACCTGGAAAAAATAATTTCATTCCATTAAGAATACCTCAAATATATGTGTCTTATGAGTTTTTTTTTGAATAAATTATATTTCATATAGTGGTAACCCCTGTATAGCACGGCACTTCTATGAGACGGTTTTAATTTAACACGATTCGAGACTTGAGGAAAACCCTTATGCAACACGGCATCCTAGAACACGGTTTCACTCTAACTTGGTTCGAGAATCAAAGAAATTCCCGTTCAAAGCATAAAGCCTTAAAGAAACTGATAGAGCAAATTTGGTAGAAATAACATCCGCAACATGCTAAGATAATTAAGGGGACGATAGCATTGATAAAAACGACAATATACTAAAAAGCGTGAAAAAAGCCTAGACTTAGCCGAACAGGTAGAGTGCTTAGCACCATATAAACAAAGTCTAAGAAAGAAATCTACAAATGCTTAGCACCATATAAAGAAATTTATAAAGATCTCTCAGGTAAAACCAAGTAATTTTTTTGCGAAAGTAGCGCATAAGACTTAAGATAATACTGAAGGAAGTTCAGAGGATCTGAATGTCATGTTTAAAAGAGTGAATGCGGTGATTAGGAATGATGACGAAGAAATGTATTATTTTTATTGAAAATTTCTTTAATAAATTACTCTTTTTATCTAGCAGTTCTTTATTTTATATATGATGAATTTGCATAACACGGCATTTGTTAGGAACGTAAAAAACTGTTTCCAACATTATCTCTATTTATAATTGATAAATAATTTTTATATATTAATAAATTACGATTATTTAATATACAATACATTTGTTAATTATCTATGTATATGTTCTTCAACTTCGCTTATTAAAATTGCATCTTGTATAGATTACGGAGAATTGTTGTTCAAAAATTCAAATCTTTTCAATTCTAGTCGTACATGTGTATTTAATTATTTTATTAAAGGAATATCTCAATTGTTGTATAATGTTATTTAAGATTAATTCTTATTTGTATAAATTATTTCATTGTTGTCAATGGTTTTGAAAGTTTCTTGAATTTTCCCTAAGTAATATATTTAAAACTATTGTGCAAAATAATATTGAAATATATTATAATAATGCAAATTTTCTACATTATATTTAAAATATAATAGAAAATTTACTTTTCCAATTACAATAATAAATACACATATTTTAAAAATGGAAAAAATTAAACAATTCAAATATTGGCTAATTAAATGCATTAATGACTCATAATCATTTGGCATGAAAATGGAAATGGAAGCCAGAAATTCATTTCGAATCATTAATCAATTAATGATCAAACCACATAGCTCCTTACACAGCTGTCATTCTAAGTGTTCATCTCTATTGAATCAGGTCAAAAATTTAGTTCATCGTATTGATGCGAAATTGGAAAATAAAATTAAGTTGGTAAAGTTTTTGGCATTAGGGACATCTTGCTCATTGGATAGTAAAGTAAATCGAAATATCTTTTTATTGTGGCCGAAGAGTAGAAATAGTCAAGTAAATTAATTCACATTAAGGCTAATCCCAATTGTCTATTGATTTTCGTGTGGGAAAATAGCATAAAGGAAAACTTTTCCTATTAACTAAAGCTCCCAGTCCAATAAAGATTTGAATAACGACAATAATAATCGACAGAACGTAACAAATCCGAAAACTACAATACATAGTACATCGAAAATTTGTGACATCGATGCCACCAGTACCCCCTAACCAGCATAGATCTAAGACTTGACTGAATTGGCAAATGTGCAAACTCCTAAAATTGTGTCGTGTCCTAAGCAAAAACTGCTCTAGTTTCTTTTTCAGGGGTACACAGAGCAGATGCGATGTGGTGAGCATGAGCACTAACTGCTGAATTGTCCCCACTTAAAATGAGTATAAAATTATCCGCTAGACGTCAGAGCCAGAGGAAATCCTCAGTTCTAATTGCATACATAAAAGTTTCTATACAACACAAGTATCTATACGAGAATAGATATTCACTCGTGGAACAAGTTCATTCATTCACCTTGATTCGAAACTTTAAAACTAACACTTAAATGCCAATAGTAAATTTTATGACAGAGAGTGCCATTAGTGTTTATGAAAATGAAAGAAGGAAGAGCAATAGTCCTTAACGGAATTGAATGAAACTTACGTTGATTTGGCTTGAATCCATCACATAACGATGAAGTTTGTAGATGTGAATCGAAATCAATTTCCATTTTTCTCATCAACTCCTATGCCCTATGCTATTTCCAATCCCTTTTCGTGTTCAAACCAACTCTCTTCAAATATTTCTAAATAATTGACAAGAAATTGACAATTTCATTAAATCATTGAAATTTTTGAAAATTTTTTTAAGTAATACTTACAAACATATATATTTATCAGTCGGTTAATAGTTAAAATCTTATTTATATTTTGAAAAATTTCGATTTAAAATAAATTGTCTCTGTATGAATTTTGCTTGGAACATTTTATTTCTGTCATATTAGATGATTTTTTTTTTTTGTAAATCGGGATAGAGGATATTGAAAATTGTATATCATGGTGAATCCATATTTTAATTACAATCTATTTTGCTATCATTTCAATTAAAATCTATTAAATTTCTTATTATATTATAATTTTTGAATATTAAAACCCTCGGTCACAATATGAAATGTACACAATTTTTCATTTTTGAAAACTGATGAAAATGTAAAGATAGAATGATTAGTATTTACTTATGTATTATATTAAAAGTATTTTTAATAATAAACCACCAATATAAAATCATAAGGTTATAAAAACAACTCAATAAAAGTTTTATAAACTCAATGAACAAATATTTTTCGTATGCAAGGTATTTATGCTTTTAGTCCGTTGTTCATTTGTACGAGTAACCATATCTGCAAATTAATGAAAACATTTTTAAAAAAATTCAAAGAATTAATAATATATTTGTGCTTTGTAGAGGAATATTTTTATCGAAATAACATCCAAATTAGAGTTTCATAAAATGAACAAAGAAATATTTTGTTTAAGTTAGCAATTAACAAAAGTCCGATTTAGTCAAAAACTCCTTCATATTAAGAAAATATTTTAAAATATTTTTAGGACGAAAATTAATAAAATATATTTAATGAATTTTTAATTATAACAAATTATTCGTTTTCATTATGAGCTAATATATAATAGATCTACCGATTAGACATTTTTTTTCAATAGGGTGGAAATCGGTTATGTTAACAGTTTTGCCATTTAGCTTCTTGGCATTGTTACATTGGTTATAATTCCTTCAATTTTCCTTAAAAATTGGATTAAAATTATTCAAATGAAAAAAATTATACTTTTATGAAAATGGTCGATCGGTGAAAGTCGCATTTCGTAAAATTCGCGATATGTTTGGTCGTAAAGATCATCCATCTAACCCTGAAACCAAAAATTTGGCGGATAAATTTGATAGTACTTGTTCGGCGCAAAACATACCAACAATAATACCAGGATTATAAGCTTAAATCCGCTGGATAAATTTGAGCGTACTTGTTCGGCGCAAAACATACCAACAATAATACCAGGAGTATAAGCTTAAATCCGCATAAAAAGTATGGCGTGCCCATGGTAGCTTTATACGCTCACTCACGCCATCTGTTTGGCCATAGATGGCGTGAGTGAGCGTATAAAGCTACCATGGGCACGCCATACTTTTTTTTATGAGTTTAACATCTGTCAACAGTAATCAGTACACATTGTCAGCAATTTCGTACAACAACATACATTTTTCCTTTGGGAATCCTAAACGCAAGAAATCGTGGGTTGATCCCGGCCAACCATCAACATCTTACCCAAGACCAAATGGGGTATCGTCTTCTATGAGATGTTGAAACCTGGTGAAACTGTCAATTCCCACCGCTACCATCAACAACTGATCAAATTGCACCGTGCTCTGCATGAAAAAAGGACGGATTATCAACAAAGACCAGATCTGGCCTCTTCTGACTGCCACCTGTTTTCGTCGATGGGCCACGCGCTCGCTGAGCAGCACTTCGATTCTTACGAAGACGTCCAAAAATGGCTTGATGAGTGGTTTGCCTCGAAAGAGAAAGAATTTTTTGGCGTGGTATCCACAAATTACCCGAGAGATGGTAAAAATACTTTGAATAAATTTGTTTTTGCTTTCTATGAAAAAAAACATGTGTTTTTTAAGCTTACACAAGGATTTAAGCTTATACACCTGGTACGTGCTCGTACCACTTTTAACTGAAAATATTGCTTCGGTGAGTGAAAGGGTTGCAGAAAATCCAGTTTTATAGTTCTCCACAAATGGCGAATTTTGCACAAGGATTTGGCTCTTAAGCCTTATAAGGTCCAGTCGGTTGAAGAACTAAAATCACCAGATTATATTCAACGTCAAAGTTTCGCTGATTGGATCATTCTCGGACGAAGCTCTTTTCACTTAGACGGCTAATATAGTTTTATTAAATACCAAATTTCGCGATGAGGTGATGTCAATTTGCCAGCAAGATCATGGGATTTAATGCCGTTCAACTTCTTTTCGTAGGGCTATGTGAAAGATAAGGTTTATGAGAACTATCCACACACAAAATCAATACCAACCGCAGCATCTGTGAAATAGAGACACAATTATGCAAAAATGTGATCGAAAATATTATAAAAAAGATCAATGTCTGTAAATATTATGGCGGTGGATATTTCCCAGATATTGTTTTTTATTCATAAATCGAAAAGTCTAATAAAGAATGACGGCATTTTCATACAAAAAATGTGTTTCATTCAAAATTCAAATAAAAAAAAAAGTTTTAATTGCTCGACTCTGTATATGTGCGACGATATTACTTTATAAAAGAATAAAATTATTACGGAGATAGAACTACTAAAAGAAATATCCCAAATTAAAGGTTTATTGTTTCTTATCTCAAAATTGTTATGCCATAAAATTTAACTTTTGTTTTCTTATAATATATGAATAAATTTACTACTTCGAAATCAGTTTGTTTAATGTTTTGTTGAAATAAAAGCGAGTATTATTTATAATATCTACTATTTCTTGAAATTCTATAGTTTTTTCATCATTGAATATTGGTGTACATTTATGGAAAAACAAATTAATTTCATTTAATCAAATTCCACTATGGACTTAAATATACTCTACTACTAATACTATTTAATATGTATTAGCTGACAGCATTAAAAAACAATAAACATTAACAAACAGGATCAAAGCTATTTATTTCAAGTATTTCAAAATGAATAACCACCAAAAACTAATTTAACTATTAAGCTATTTGAGAATAATAAGGAATTCAGACAACTTACAAAACTTTCACAATACTTGAATGACCCATTTAGTAATTACAAATTTCTTTATGTCTTTGGAAAATTAATTCAATTTAACTCATTAAGAATGGAAATTATTATCTACGAAACATTAATCGTATATAAAGTATTTTTTTATTTATTTTTCATTTAAAACAATTTTATTTATTTTGTTTCTTTTTCCATTAATTTAGGAGGATTTATGGTTTTAAATACTTTAACATAAAGCATATCATGTCCTAGGGAAATTAAACACAGTATACATATTTTAAATACATTGAATAGAATTTATTTAAAAAAGTAGATTAATAGAAAAAAAACTATCAAATGTTCTCTTCAAAAAAAAGAATCTCAATTTTATTGAAATAAATTTACAACTTCATATTGTACTACACGTATTTAGAAGGCTATTTCATAATAAATTTCTTATTTCATACTAAATTAACTTATAGCAGAATCATTTACGTTTTTATATAACTTAAAATGTAATATTTTTTCACTATGATTACTTCGAAAAAATATATTAAAATCTTTTACGATTTTAAGTCATCTTATAGATTTACAGCACTGTAAAGAAACAGATATTATAGTGTATTTTTTTTAAATTTGCAAATATATATATTTAAATTAATAATTCATATTTATTTATATTATAAAATAATATAATATAAATAAATATGAATAATATTATAATAATAGGTGTATAAGTTCTCAAAACAACAATAAAAAAGGGCACAAAACAAATGCTAAATAATGTCTATTTTTTAATATAATTCGCATTACAGCTAAACAATTTTCCTAGCTTTATACTTATAGTTATGATAATAACCTTGTTTATAAACAGAGTTTTTTTTATGTAAAAATCATTAAAGTGTTTTTAACGAAAATATTACTCACATTAACTACACTTAACATAACGTATTCTTGGACGGGCAATTCTCATGAGAGTAGTTATTTTCAACTCAAGTAAAATGTAAACGACAAATAAGTAGAGTACATCCTCACATATGTATCTATATCCCATCTAAGTGTGTATTGGATAATTTGCGTATTCAACTTTAACAATACCTATAGTATATAACGAAGCAATCATATCTAGGGGCTAAACCGGATAATAAAAGTTTTGAGTTACGACAAAAATTAAAACAAAACTGGATGAAGAGCAAAAGTTTTGTAAAAGTAACATCAACAAAAAATTTCACCTTTATATGTTCGTATTTATTTATAAAATATATCAACAACAAAAAAACTGTACATTGAATATCGGTATTACGTGATCGCACACGACAAAATCCTATAAAAGATTTCATGTTGCTAGTGCAATTAAAAATAAAAATGTGGATACGTTTTGGTAGGAAGAAATATAATAGAAATCCTTAATGATTAAATGAGATAATCCATAAAATTTATTTAACTTCGTTTTACTTAATAGAAATTAATTACAGTATAATTTACTGAACATTTCAAATATTGTAAATTTGATGCTCTTTAATATTAATCATATATTAAAAATTATATCAATTTTAAGAATATTAGTATGAAATTATCTTTGCAACTTTAAACATACTTTAAAATAGGAAATAATAAATGTTAGCTCTGTAAAATTGGTATTGTAAATTTTATTATTGTAGAAATATATTGTAGGTAGAATTTTATGAACTCATATAATATTATCTCCTCTTTCAAATTTAGATAAAACATACTTTAATGCACAATATTAATAAATGTTATAATATTATTGATACTTATTTTCCAATTATTTTTATAGTTCTAGATTGTTTTAATACATTTCCAAAAAAAAATTTTTAATGTATATTTTTATTAATACAATCGACAATCAACTCCTCTGGCAACTTTTACATTTTTAAAATTATTGAGTTGATATCAACTATACAACTTCTATTATTTATTATCAACTTAAAAAAAACTCATATTATTTAGTTATTTTTAAATTCAACTTCAACCTCTCACAAAATAAATATCCTTCTTATATACTAACTTACTCAATAACGTAAACTACAAATTTCCCATTTCATTTAACTTGATTTTAAAAAAATAAATTAGAATCAATTTAATATTTTCATTTGAGTACAGTGTATCAATGCGCTATATTTTTTTTCTTATTTTTGTTAAAAAGTGATTAGTCCAATGGTGTGTCTAGAATGCAAAATTTAAATATAATATAACCGCATAGTCGGCATATACAACCTTGTGGCGCTCTCATCGTTCCGATTTGAGTTTTTTTTTTTGTTAAGCTGGTACATCTGTTGTTGATATTCCCTCTAAATCTTAGCGTCATAGCTTGACATTTGCAAACGTTACGTAGCCAAGAGTACATCTATCTATGTGTGTGTTGGCGATTTTTTACAATTTTAGAAATGACTTTAAATTTGCAACAACGAACTTCTATTAAATTTTGCGTAAAAAACTGATTTAACGACCACTTTTGAACCGCTCGTACCACCTTTACCAGTGGTACGAGCGGTTCAAAAGTGGTCGTGAGTCAAACGAAGATGATGAACGCAGTGGCAGACCATTGGCATCGAAAACCGACGAAAACATTGATAAAGTAAAAGAAATGTTAGTCAATAACCACAAATTAACCCTTAGAGAGATAGCGGAGGACTTGAACATTGCCTATGGATCCGTCCAAGACATTTTGGCTAATGATTTGGGTTTCCGTCGTGTAGCAGCAAAGTTGGTGCCAAAACACCTCAATTTCATGCAAAAAAGAGACCGTGTTGACGTCGCAAAAGACATGATTTGCGAGGCTGAATCCGATTCCACATTCATCAAAAGGATCATTACTGGAGACGAGACGTGGGTTTATGAGTACGACACGCAATACAGACATCAGGCAAGTGAATGACGTTTACCAAATGAGCCGAGACCAAAAAAACACGTCGCTTTCAGTCAAAAAAGAAGGCAATGCTCACGGTTTTCATGGATTACAATGGTGTAGTGCATCATGAATTTTTGCCAGAAGGCCGGACAGTAAACAATGAGTATTATTTGGGTGTTATGAGACGTTTGCGTGAAGCAATTCTTCGAAAGAGACCAGAATTGTGGGCAGAAAACTCGTGGATTTTGCACCATGATAACGCACCGTCGCACAGTGCCATCATTATTCGTAATTTTTTGACAAAAAATGCAACAAATACCATCCAACAACCACCGAATTCACCTGATTTGGCTCCCTGTGACTTCTTTCTGTTCAATCGAGTTAAAAAACCATTACGGGGAACGCGTTTCAACAGCCGAGAGGAAGTAATGGAAAAATCGCAGGAAGCACTGATGGACATACCGAAAACCGAATATAATAAAATGTTTCGAGAATTGGATCAAGCGCTGGCATAAGTGTGTTAAAGTCGATGGTGATTACTTTAAAGGAGACAATATAGATTTAGATGAATAAACTTGTATTTTTAATTTTCTGAATAAATTCCGGTAACCTTTTGATCACGGTGGTAATTTCAAATAGCATATGGCATATATTTGAACGAATAATTACTCTTTATCAATTTCAATTAAAATCAGTTTCAGTTTCAATTTAAAAAAAAAAAATTATAATTATAATTTGGAAAATATATTAAATCATTTAATATTTTTGGTTTAATGGTTCTTAGGCAATTTTATGCTCCTAACTCCATATATTATTTGTGTAAATATATTTTATATTGATTTTGACAAATTGTACTCATATTTTTTGTGTATATTTGAAAGTATATTAGTTGTACTTTGCTAGTAACCCAATTCGTAATTGCAATAGTTTATTGACTTTCAATAAAGTAAGAGAGAATAAAAGCTATTTTAAAAGAAGAAATTACTGCAAAAGAATATCCATAAACAAAATTATAGTAAGTATTTCTGTATAGTTTTTCTTATATTTAAACACATTAGAACCATTATTAAGAAGAAATAATTTATTTTATACCTTAATTATTCAACGAATTTTCAGATAGCTAAACATAATTTATATCAATTACAAATATCTATAAAAAATTTTATGTACACGTATATACACACATAGAATGTACCTTATAATAATTTTCTAATTGTAGCAGCTAAATTCTGATTTGAGCATAGAACATTGAAGTGTATGGTTAGTTATGTAGTTAATTTAAACCGCGAAGTTATTTTACAACTGAGCAATGTATCTACATAATAGACTAAATATACGTGTAGGACTGAATTCCTAACTGAATCAAAAATAAAATAATAAGTAGGTTCATAAGGCAAATTTAGTTAACAACTGCGCCAAACACCTTTATTTCGACGGATATGTGAACATACTTAGTCAGTCCACAGCCGAAAATCTCATCATTACCTAACCTACCATGATTTTATCTATTTCCCAACAATGAAATGAAAATAAGTGATAATCGAGGAAATTAAGTTATTTTAAGGTAAGAATTACGCGTTAATAAAAATAGATTGCTATTTTTTGCTCCATTTTGTCTATATTATATTTTTTTATGAACTATATAACACCACAAGCATATAGTATATGATAAATAGTGTTTTAGTTAAATATATGCAAAGTATAGTGAAATAAATATTGAGGAGATACTTTTAAAAATTAAGTAGCATAGTCACTCATTTTAGTAAGGGAAATTATCTGATAAAAATTACACTTTGTTTATTTATATTTATTATAGAGTCAATATAAAATACTCGTCAGTACCAGTTTAATATGTAATTAATTCAATTATTTCATAACAAACATTACGAACAAATTTGTTACTTCCTTTCAGTTTATTATCAAAGCTTGAATGCTTACATTGATTTTGTTTATATATGCTTACATATTAAAACTATTAAAAGTTGACAAAGAATATAAAGCTCAATTAATTAAATTACATTTTTAATTTCATCCTTTGTATATGTTTAATATATAACATAGTAATAAATCGATTAATAAACATTAAAAATAACATATGCTTGTAGAACATTCCCATACATTAAGTTTTATATTAATTATTAAAAATTCTCTTTTCAAAAATATCCGATAGAAACTCTTAAAAATTTTAAATATTGTATATTAATTCAAATATTTCAGATCTTTATAGCAGAAAATAAATTAAAATCGGAAATTAAAATTTCTTTTAAATAATTGAATAAAAATACCAGTATTAATTTACTGAAAAACTATGAAAGAGTTCGAATGTATTCTTTTCAAAGTGAACATAATTTATTAAGGGCAATATTTAATAATTTGCAGTTTTTTGGATTGTTCGGTACCGTCATCATTTTGGAAGTCCTGATAATATTGTAATGCATGGTCATAAGTATTCATAAAATGTCCAAAACATGATTGCATTTTCTCATCGTAAATTACTCTTAACAGGCAGACTTTTATAAACATAAACGCCGAGTCTGATTACATTTCATCAATTTTACTTTCTACACTGTTCGAATATATCCACATCCTTTCCTATTTCCGACAACACCCCATAAATCCATATTGTCTTTGTATACCATACTTTTATTTATCATTTCGTTAATAGCTGACTATTTCTACAGTGTCTACGTTCACACATAATCTAGTTATACGCTTAAAAAAATGATTTTCTTTAAAAATAAATAATAAACTTTATTGAATACTTTCTTATTTTGAATGAAATTTTCTTTTAATAAGGAAACTACACATTTTATTTAATATTAAAATGTTTCTATTCTAAATAAATTTCTTCTTCACTATATGCATAACAAAGAAAACCTAATAAAATAGTACAATCCTATTTAGGTATACCATAAGTATATAAAATATTTTACTTGTTGTAAAAGCATTTTACTTATAGAATTCGTTACTTTAAATTCTGCATCTTATTGAGTCAGTGTATTCCTCGAATTACAGTCAATACTGATCTTAATAATAATAGAATATATGCTCTGACAAAAGACAATTTATTTGTTTTAATATAAAAGCTCCGCATGAGAATAAAGCACTACCATTCATTCATTTAATTCACTCTGCAGGACACAGACTTTACAGAATAAATAATAAATGAATGAATAAAATTACCAATGACTTGAAATTCAAAACTTTTTACATTTTTTCCCTATAATTCTTTCCGTATTTCATTCTTTGTGCCATTTTAACATAATTTATATCGTTTCATCGTTGATTCACACATACTCGTACTAAGTATTGTTGTCTTTTTGCTTTCCTTTTTACATAAAAGCCAACATTTTTGAACATTTTGCCTTTCATGAACTTTTTTTCTGTTAGTTTCACATATTTTTTTTCAATTTTTTTCAAAGTGAAAAGTTTCTGAAAGCAAATCCAATTCCTATTCTTCATTTTAAGTTTATTTAGCCTAAGAGCGTCTTTTATAATTTCAAAGAAATTCTACAAATCATTAAGCAACTCGATATTTATAAGATTGAACTTTCTGTTCAATATTTTATGCTTCATAATATGAACTTTTCTTTTTATATATGTAAATACCTATATAATTATATGTATGTTAAAAATGATTTTACATAAAAGCCTAGATCTTCATACGTTAATATGGAATAAAATAATTTACATATATTTATGGATAAAAATTTAAAACAAAAACAAAAAAATATTTATGTATGCTGTTCTTTTCAAAAACATAAAAGATTAATTTGCTCCAAAAGTAACTTCTCTCATAGTACATCAATGGTTCCGCTAAAACAATTGATTTGTGGAAATGAAAATTCAATGATATACAAATAAAAATGAATCTGCTTATCGGATTTCAAGATGAACAATATTGGATTATTTTAAATATATTGAAAAAAAAAATATAATCAAATAATCCCATTAGTTCCGGCTTAGCGCCTAGCTCGTCCAATTCAATGTCGAAGCTTACATCGCGTCTGCTGCTACAATATAAATGTATTTACTCTAAACTTTCCCAGTGGAACTTTTTTCTTTCATACGAATTTAGTGCCCCTCTCAACAAAGGCTAAATTTTACGAATTACAATATGAAGGAATAATTATTAAAGACAAAATGAAGTTTTTAGGAATTTTTTAATTTCTTAATATGGCAAATTTTTCTATAAAAATAATTTTTTTTCATATAACTTTTAACTATTGTACATTTAAATTTAATAGATTACTAAATTTTATAAAATATACTGTATTTTGGATAACTATCGACAAATAACATTTCATCTTTTTATAAGTCTTGTTGAAAGTCATATAATTATGATAATTATGCGTATAATAAAAGAAAGCTTCAGAAATGTGATGGAAAAAATTTACTAAAATACGAGGGTCATTCAACAAGTACTTAGCCTACAAAAGAAAAACGAAAATTTTGGAAAGGTGGCAATTTATTTTTCCACATAATGTCCTTCAAGCTCGATACACTTGGCCCAGCGATGCTCTAACTTTTTTAACCCGTCCAAAAAATACATTTTCTCGGGGGAAGCAAAATAGGCCTCCGTGGCGACGATGACCTCCTCATTCGACCCAAATCTATTCCCGACGAGTGATTTTTTCAGGTTTGGAAAAAAAAGTAGTCACAGGGGGCCAAATCTGGAGAGTACGGTGGATGGGGCAGCAATTCGTAGCGCAATTCGACCAATTTGGCCATGGCGACGGCGGAGGTGTGAGCCGGCGCGTTGTCGTGGTGGAACAGCACTTTTTTCTTCGCAAAGCGGGGCCGCTTTTTCTTCAATTCGACGTCAAATCGGCCCAATAAGTCAGCATAGTAGCGCCCCGTGATTGATTTACCCTTCACGAGGTAAGCGATGTGGATCACACCTTGTGAATCCCAGAAAACGGTGGTCATCACCTTTCCGACCGATCGAACAGTCTTCGCCTTCTTCGGAGCATGTTCGCCGGGTGAAGTGCACTGTTTCGACTGTTCCTTGGTCTCTGGTGTGTACCAGTGAATTCATGTTTCGTCGACGGTCACGAAACGACGCAAGAATTCCGCTGGATTGCGCTGAAACAGCGCCAAACACGTCGCCGATGTGGTCTCACGGTTGCGCTTGTTTTTCGGTGTGAGCAAACGCGGCACCCATCGCGCCGACAGCTTTCTAATGCCCAGTTCTTCGTGTAGAATATGATGCACCGTTCCTACTGCGATGCCCACAGTCTCAGCTATCTCGTGAACCTTCAATCGACGGTCTGCCAAAACGAGATCGTGGACTTTTTTAACGTTTTCCTCCGTAGCAGCCGTTTTCGGGGCACCTGGGCGTGGCTCATCAAAAACCGACGTGCGGCCACGAACAAACTCGTTGAACCAATTCTTGACGGTCGCTATCGAAGGAGAAGAGTCACCATACACAGCATCCAAGCGATCTTTGATTTCGCTGCGCGTTTTCCCTTCCAAAAACAAGAATCTAATCACCGAACGATATTGTTCTTTTTCCATTTTTGTGCAACCGACCGACACGCTCGCTTTCAAAGGCTCTCAAAACAAAACTAATGAAGGGAATCGACTGAAACTTTGACAGTAGGCTACTAAAAGAATGTACTGCACGATGGTAAATTTCTTTTGTGACAGCAGCTCCATCAGACGGTGAGGCTAAGTACTTGTTGAATGACCCTCGTACCTATTAATATATAAATACTTATATTTTTTATATTATAACTCACAAAAGTAAAATAATGCATTAATTATTTCAACTTTCATATTCATATTTAATACATTATACAAAATACTGTACGTATTTGTGCAATATTGCATTTGAAGTTGATTAGAGATTAAAAATTTTTTTAATATCTTAATTTTTTTTTAAGGATATAAATATAAATAATGTGAAGTAAATATTAATAGACATGCTTTATTACTACAATATCATCTCTACAAGTGTTACCGCACAAAATGCACGTATATATTCTATTACAATTCGTATTGATATTGACATTAAACAACAACAAAAAACTTATCAAAATACTGTTCACGTATAATATTTTAGACATTTAAATTTTCTCATATTTTCAAAGTCATAATTGTCATATTTTAAGTATTCACAGGGAACATTTCAATATTTTTGTATCCAGCCGTATACGTTACTCAAGTATTTGCAGGCATATTCGTGCGACTCCATATACAATATATATGTGTGTATGTACATGTCATATTATATACGAACATTTGAATATAGTCGTACGTACGTGTCCTGGACAAGTGCTGAAAATTCTTTTTTAATGAAATTCAGAATTAAAGTATATTTTCCGCTGACAATGTTCAATTAATTTTTTCCGAGGACTAAAGTAGGGCCTTGAACCGCGCGTTCCGTTGTCTACTTGTTAATATATTGTTGGTTGGGATAAATCAGCGAAAGAGCAACTCATTTTACCCGCCATGTCAAATGGAAATTATGTGCATATTTTCGGGAATAACATAGTCATCACTTTTTGTACATGCCTTTTTCCAACTTATTTCATTATTTTCATTTTAATACACATACATTAAAATAAAAGAAGCTGGGAGAAGAAGAAAAAAACAGCTTGATAAATTTTACAATATTAAATATTTTTGGTGAAAATTTTGTACTTTTGCCTTGAAATAAACGTACAAGAGAAAAACATTAATTTACATAATATTTTAACATTTTATTTTTAAATAGAGAAATTATTCTGGTAAATATGATTAAATAATTTATATTTATCAAAATTTTTATTAAAAGGAGTGAATTTTAATTTTCAACAATTGCAGCGATACTATTTATCTTCTTCTCTTCATTATTAATATTGTTACGATTAAATTAAAGTACAAAAATATACACATATGTATGTATGATTATTTTTAAAGACTAATTTATGAGTATATTAAGAAATTATATACCATAAATAAAAAATAGACTATAACCGAAACTATTTATTCTTACGACATGTACAGAGTGTTTGTTCTAAATGTAAGTTCTCAGCTTTTTTTAAAACATAATTTTGAATTAAAATCAAGAACGATGCTTTCATTGACCAAAATATTTTACATAGACTTGGGAATTATATATGGAAAATAATATCGGCTGAATGGCCTTGTAACAAATATCTGCTCTTTTGATAATATTTTTCGACATGCTTTCACATATTTCCTTGTTAATTTCATTCATTTGGTTGCGTATCTGTTCTTCACTATCTGTGCTCCGTTTAAGTTTGCCCGCAGAAAGAAACCGAGAGAGAGCTTAAATTTTTCAATTTTCATTAAAAGTTACAATATTGCTACCAACGTCCTCAAAGATATACGGATCTCTATCCACTCAGTCGCTGTACGAGGGTGTAAAGGTTGTTCGCGAAATGCTTCTGGCTATCTTGTCTATGGAATTTAAAAAATGTTTTGCTTCATTCGGTTTGAGAAAAATTTAATTATTGGGTTCAATGCCTTATGGAAGTTACAGGACATTCAGCTACAGTTCCACGCACTGGGGAAACATTCTCGATTGAGTGCAAGGTTTTAAGATGACCACACTTCAATCTATCGAACATTAATTATGTTCTTTCAAATTATTTCCTATAGGACAAAAAGTGTAATTTGAGGGCACGCTATTCCGACACAATTATTAGGGTTAATTTACCCTAATTACGATTTTAAACGTTACAATGCTTCATAATTTTGTCGTATCTACTCCATATAACTGCCAAGTAATGACAGCTAAACAAAATGGCTGCGGACCTTTCTGTAGAAAGGAACCTTTCCGCATGTAGATATGAATAGAAAGTAAACATATAAAAGTCTAATTTTTTTCTACAATTGATTATAATTAATTTGATCTACCATTAATATTCAGATAAAACTTTTAAAAACAATATATTTTCCCTGTAATAGTTTTAATGAATGTTAGTTTAATTTAGTGCTGCCAGATGGAAATTAAAATTGAGTTTTTTAACTTTAAATTCCAAACATTAACTGTTTCATCGTCAAAATATTTATTTTTTTCTACTGCGATTGGAAATGATGCTAAAGTTATAATTCGAAAAATCGTACTACATTCTTAGTGAATAGTAGAACCAAATAAATATATCAAAATATCTTTACATAAGTCAGAATTTCTCATCTCCAATTCTACATAGCTACTAGCGTTCTGTCTATATCTCTATCTTTCGGACTAACCGAATATTGGTTTCTCGATAAAAGGCCAATATATCTTATTCTCTCGTTCTCATGTTTACAAAAATAGCTGCAAATTCATCTGTACGCGCCATTGTTCAAGCTTTAGTGTTTTATATTAAAAACAGCAATATCCAATTTTCATAAAGTAGCACGTTAATCTATGTGTATGTGCGAATTATTTCGGTTTGAAATATTCTGTTTAAACTGAATACGATTCCTTTTAACAAGGATAATCCTTTACTTTAGTTCCAATGGAATTTCAACATTTTTTTAACAATTATTAATTATTAAAAAATATAAACAATTATTAAAAATTAAACAACTAAAGAATATTTATTAAATTTTTTTATTACATAATCACATGAATAAAACGATTACGATTACAATTAACTAACGTTCGTGCCAATAAACTTTTGAAATATATTTTTAAGCCAATTTAAAATTTTACTAAAACATTATCAGAAAATGTACATTCACCGAAAAAAATTACATAATATTACAGTTTCGAAACAATAAGTTCTTCAATAATAGCCTTAATTTTTGTCATATTCTCATCAAAAAATTTCGCAAACTTATGCGCACTGGACTTGGGACTACCCCGATACGCTGTTATTATCATATTAATTCTAAAAAAAGAATTTAAATGGAATTATTATTATTACAGAAAAATATAATATCTTTTTGAACATACGCATCTCCAGTAATGCTATAGAAGACACCATATCCATCGATGGTCATAGGAGCCACAAAACCAGTATTGATAGTATATCCTAATGTGCTAGTTGATAGTACAAAATTGCCACCTCCGCCGCTCTTCATATAAAGTGGGTCCGAATATAAATCCGGTATATCAATGTTGTTCTCATAGGCAGCACACCAAAGTCCAAAGAGGTGACGGTCAACTCCTTTACCTAATCGTGCTTCCGCCATTTTCTTATTATGCGTATTGGTTGCAGCCCGTAAATGTTGAAGAATTGATTTCTTCGATGATGTTGGATCTGATGCGGCTTTAACAAAATTTGCACAGTCTATGGTACAAGAACGCAGTGTTTCTGTGCGTCCATTATAATATTGTCGCATCAAAGCTGTTTCGTAAGTTGGTGCAAATCTGAAAATATGACAAAACAATAAAAATAGTTCGATTTACAGCATAGAATTCCTTTAAAAACTAACTCATTGTGCATTTTGTAATAAGTTAATTGCAATAAAACTTGTACAAATGCATCGGGATGCATTTTCGATGATTTCATCAAATCCTTTCCAAAGCCATTAAAGATATGCTGAACAACAATAACGTCATTTCTCTAAGTAAATATAAACAATTTTTTATAAAATTTTCAGTTAAATTTGGTTGTTCTTTGACATTCTGCTTACTCTAGAGTCGCAATCCTCTAAAACTCGCTCGATATTTGTTTTAATATTATCGTCGATAACAAACTTTATCTCCGTTGCGGGAGGAATAACGGTTGGTACTGCAGTCCAATCTGGTTCAGGCATTTCAAAAAAACTTAGTAGCATAAATATACCGAAATTTATACTTATGGTTCCATCATAGCAAGAATGCTATTAGAGAGAAAAAATATACATTCTCAAAATGGATATATCCAATGTGAAATATTAACAGTAAAATTCGCTTACCTCACCAATGCATGCTAATTTTCCGTTCTTGTAAACGGTGAGAATACTGCTTCTGTCAGCCCATTTGGAATGGAAATCTCCCGCTAGAGCCAGTTGTGATACTTCCGAGTAGTCAACCGGTTCGTTTTCATCAAGTGCTATTATCAAAATTGAGCTCTCAACAATTTCTATAAATTTTTTATTCTCTGGAGATAACTCTTTTAAATAGTTACGATTCTAGAAGTCAGATATTAATAGATAATAGTTCAATAATATGATTGAATACATAGATAACTAGATAAATGTCCTACTTTTGCCCAACTGGTTCGGTCGTCGCAAGTTAATACAGGTACACAATCACCTACGCTTTCAGAATCCAATTGACCTCGAATATTACGAAATATTGCAAGCAGCTGTTGCGGAGTAAGAAGTGAGCCATCATAGTTCAAGCAATTTACCTGGAACATTCGACCTTTTCCTGTTATGATCACGTGCATTGGTCCTCCACCTTGGGATACTGTAATACACACAATTGAAAAGGGAACGATATTTTTGGAAATTGTCTAAACTTGTTCGAAAGTAGCTAACGACATCATCAAATTCTTCTCCAGGTATTCGCGAAGTGCAGAAGAACCGTCTCCAGAGATATGACGAATAAGCAACGTTTCCATCGCTAGAGCTAAACGGTTTTAGTCTTTCTCTGCGTGCTAAATCCCAATATTCAAGTGAAAAATACGCACATCTCGCTGCAATCTATAATGAAATGGCCGAAGATTATCAGGAAAATTCACCAACTTATGTATACAAACCTTCAAGCTATTTTCTGTTGTTTCCGAAATTCCGATAGTGTCCAAGAGGACCGGCATTGCCATTACCGAATAGGGATACAGAGGAAGCCGCATATTGTAGTAAGCATAGAGTTCCCACCATTTTTCTACCTGAAAACAATATTACGAGATCGTTTTATATAGCTTCAAGTGAAATTTAATACATTTCCTTACCCAGTTCTTCTCTTTGGCAGCTTTATCTTCAATAATTTTATGCAATTTCCTTCCGATACCGTTTCGGAACTCATCGATAATAGCCCGTGAATTTTTTAATTCTTCTTGTGTTCCGAATGGTTTAAGTGTTTCGTAATATCGCTCTAAGGTATCATCTAATTTTGGTAGCGGAAATGGTGGCAAATCATTATCTTTTTCGAATGTGGATCCTTCTCCTTCCTCGAGAATAAATAAATGTTGTCGGTTCATTGTAGAAAAAAAAAACTGTCCGTATGAAATTAATATAAATTTCTTTTTCAATTTCTTATAAAAACACACTGTTATCTTTTTAAAAACTCTCTAATAAGTTTTCGGAAACTTCGTAGCTTGGTAAACACTTGTCGGTGGTTCGGTAATTATTCAAGCACTCGTAAATTATAGGCCGTCACATTCATTTACATTATTTCCACTTATCATGCTTAAATACAAATTAGGTGTACAGAGTCTATTTGCCTCTTTATAAGCCTGAATATGAATCTGATTTTTCTATCTACATAGTGAACTTTGTACCTAAATTCGGAGTCATTTGCTGGTCCGTTGAACTAGTTTCGATATGTGGATGATTGCTATTCAAACGAACAGTAAAAGCAGTATTTTTGTCGTAAGAAATCGCACTTTAATAGTTAAGAAAATGTAGTACTAAGCTGCATCAGTAGAATGCCACCATAAAAAAGTTTACGATTTGTTTACAAATAATTGGCGGTGAAAAAATCATTAAAAATCGGAACAACTAAACAAACGTCATTTTTACCGTCCAGAAGCCATTCAACTATTGCCAACTGTTATACACAACTTTACGCACGTTAACGTTCATGTATAGTTGTGTACATGTGCAGTTCCAGTTATAATGTAGTTGATACAAATCTAAACATTTGCAGCGATTTAGTCATTTGGGTTCAAATCTTTGATTGCTCATTCATTAATCCAGATAAATGTTCGCGAAATATTGTTTGTTTATTTAAAAAGAAGACTGTTTAGGATAATTTTTACAAATAAAGTAGAAAGTGTAATATTTTTTCGGAAAATAAAAAATTTAACTAAACAGAATCAATTGTATGAGACAAATCTAAAAATGGAATGAATTGAAGCTAATCCAAAGGTGATTATAATTGCAGAAAATAGAGGAAATAAATATTATTGGGTTCAATAAAAGTGCAAATGGGAATTCCTTTGTTTTAAAAAAAAATGTACATATTAATTTTAAAATAGTTTTATAAATTTTTCAATTTTATAAAAATCTGTGGAAATTTTTAAATTATCTACACAATATTCTCCTCCGCTAAATGACAAATTTACATGGCAATAATAGGCAAATAAAAATGAAATAGCTAAATTCTATGTGAGAGCTACTTTAAATTCAATTTTATAAAACCGAACCTGTATTTTACACTATTTATGATATACTTAAATGTATTTGAAAACTAGAGACTAAATTAATTCTTTATCAGAAGAGCATATCTTCTGATCGTATGTATTCGCCAATGTCCGCCTGATGAAAACACACCGTGGCCATGGGATCAGCTATTTTACAATCGGCAGTCGATCGTGCTGCTACACCGAATCCTAAAGGCAAATCGTTCATGGAATAAACTACTACGCCTTGGTATTGTGGCGTATTCTCAGTTATTCTGCCCAGACAAGATTTTGGAATATTGTTACCATACAGGAATTGTTGTTCGAATGATGTTTTCACCCAAACTTTGTATTGGGCATAGGGCGCCAAATAGTACAGCGCCGTTATATGAAGTTTGAACTTGTTCGATTTGGAAAACTTCCCAAAACAAGTGCCAACACATATCAGTGTTTTTGGACCAAAGTGTTCAGCTAATTTTAGATTTTTCTCTGACATATAATATACGCGGTCCTTGTGTTCACGGAAGCTGTAAGTCCCATCGGCTCGATCGATCAGTTGTCTTACGTTAATTCCAATACTGTGAATATCAAATGGAATCAGCTAAAATTCTAGTAAATATTGTAAAAACTTACAATTTCGATAATTTCTCAAATAGTATTTTGGCACGTTCATCGCTTAATCGTTTCATTTGGATGCGGAAATTTTTTTAAGTCCTTTTAATTGCTATTAATTATACCAGTAATTTCGTGTAATTTTATTTTAAATTAAGCAGATAATAAAGTAAAAACTAAAAGCACGACAAACTGACGCACGTTGGAAGAAAAATCTCAACAAACAAACTCTAATCTGCCTTCCTAAACAGTACGCACGTGTTATTGACGTTTTACCGGTACTTCTTTCACTGCAAATAAATGTCAAATCTTTTTCCACTATTAATTGATAGATGTCACTGTTAATCATTAATAATCAAAATACTTGACTCTGTTTATTTCTATTCTAATTATATCTATGGAAATCATTTATTTCCTAATTGAATTCTTTAATTTTATGCATCGTCTCTGTTTTAGAAATGTTATAAAATATGTAAGCTAATTAAATGCAATATTTTAAAATATCCACTTATCATAAATTTCATGGTTTACCGATTATTTACATCGTAAATTAAATATTTTCTTACAGCGGCTAATTTGGTGATACTTTTAGAAAGCTATGTCGCTATTAGTTATTAATGGCTGGTGTTTTCGATAACGATTTTTTTTTAAAAATTAGTAAAAATACGTAAAAGGGTGCATACAAATTAAAATAAAACAAAACAAAAAGAATGATTATAAATTATATCACAAAACTGAGAATCATAATAAATTTAACTTTTGCGTTATTTTTCTTTTTTGTTATGTGTCTACTGGTCGAGGTGCGTCTGACTTGGGAATCTTCAGAACATCGCTAAGATGGATTTTGATACATGATCTGAAGATGTTTCCAAACAAGATTCAATTGCTCCAAGGAATTAAAAAATTGTTGCTTTTGATTTAATAAATAGATGGACCATGTCTAAAAAATTATATAAAATCGTGGAAACAAATACTAGGTAGACTGGTCTGCTTGGTATAATTACATTTTGTGTAATATCCAAAAAAAAATAAAGATTTGGTTTATTTTTATGAAGTTACAAAAAGTTGCCTCTATGTCAAATTGCGTCATTATTTATATGATTGGTTTTTCATGGATTTATTTCATCACGAATGACATGTAACCTATGACAAAGTCATAAGTGCTCAGTTAGTATTGTCATTTCATCAAGGAAAGGCTTACATCCAAAAGGCGCTTACAAATTATTGAATTTTACTATCCAAATTCGTGCTATACGAAAAAAATGTGTTTCACGCACATTGACAATTTTATGGTCATAATCTATTATACTGAGCAAGCAATTGTCCGCTATTACATCAAACTACCAACCTGTGTACGTAGATTGCGTACAGAGTAAAATATTATATACGCTTCCAGGCCGTAGCGTCCAGTTTTGGTGAAGACCGTGATTTGACCATTCGTCGCCGTTCAGAGTAATTGGGATTGTATAACTCGACTATATGGAAAATTTTACGCAAGGATCTTGGCATGAAATCATATATAATATAGATCGTGTAAGATCTAAAGCCGAACGACCTTCCAAAGCGTCCAATTTTTGCTGAGTGGGCCTTAAAACAACTTGAGCAAAATCCGTTTTTTTTTACCAAAACATTGCGTTTAGCAACGAAGCTCATTTCTGTTTGAATGGGTATGTGAATAAGCAAACTTGTCGCATTTGGTCTAATGAAAAAGAATAGACAAAACAAGAACTGGCATTGAACCTAGAAAATGTACTGTTTGGTAGAATCAGGGGTACATGTTTCTTTAAAGATGACGCTGGCCGCAGCGTTACCATCAATAGCGCTCGTAATTGCTCGATAATTTCGAACTTTTTTTGTCCAAAATACAAGAACTGCATCTGGTCGACATATGGCTTCAACAAGAATGCCACACAGCACGTGAAACAATGGATATATTGAGAGATGAGTTCGATGAGCAATTTATCTCAGGTTTCGGATTAGTGAGTTGCCTAATCCGCCTAGATCGTGCGATTTAACGATTCTAGACTATTTTTTATGGGTCTACGTAAAGTCACTCGTTTATGCCGATAAACCAGCATCACTTTCAGCCTTGGAAAACAACATTATATACCAGCCTAGATGCTCGAAAAAGTTCAAAATTGGATTTCTTGCAGGAATCACTTAAAACGTAATCGTGTCCAATATTTACATGAAATAATCTTTAAAAAGTAAATGGCAATTATATCAATTCAAATATTAATTTTATACACTTTTTTTCTGTTTTTTTTTTTTGAAATTTCAAAACCAAATACTTAAAAAATCACTCATTAGATAAGCAAAAATTTCCTAAATTTAATTTCATAACTATTCTATTAGAACACGGCATTTATTATTATTTGCAAAAAATTCACAAATAATAAATGTGTAGTAATTATCATAAAACAATTTATTTATTTATATATAATCAAATACGAAATTGCAACAAAAATACTTTTAAAAATTTAAGAAAATCAAGGAAAACTAGGACTAAGTGGCGTAAGAATATAATAAAAGCAAGAGGAGTGGATGGTTAAATATTTGAGTAAATGAACTAATATAAAATCGAATCTTTGGTTGTTAACAAAATGGCCTTTGATGTCGTGGCGCAATCAAATTTATATTTCAGTACAAGTGTTACTTAAAATGTTCTTATATTATTACATAAAATTGAACCACTTCTGATTGCTCCCTCCAATATACAATTGGAGGGAGCAATCAGAAGTGGTTCAATTTTATGTAATAATATATAAAAACGTATTTTTCTTTAAAGGGCTGATGAAAAATGTGTGTTTCAAGTTAATCTTTTATTTAAGTAAAGTCTTAAGTAATGCGCTAAATCGTACTATTACGTTTTTGAATTATTTAAATTCTTATTTAGGTATAAAGGACTAGGTGTATTCTATTCATTTACTTTAAGTATCCATCTCGTAAAGTAATTCTGATAATTTTCGATATGAGATTGTAAATTACTATTATAGAAACTATGACAGGATAATTATGGTTAGTAAGGATCGCAATGATATTAGATAGGATATCGTGAGTTTAAATATTATATAAAATAGGCTCCCAAGGAGTCTAGATGAGATGGAATATACAATATTTTTGAGGAAGTCTAGATAAGATGGAATATATTTTCCAGATTTCTGAGTTGACTACTTCAAGAAAATGACGTTTAGAGCGATATGTGTTTAGAGAAATGAAAATTCTTAACAAATAAATTGGAATATTGCAAATAAACTAATAGAAACTAATAGATAAATTAATATAATTATATGTTTGTGTTTCAGATATCCAATGAAATTATAAAAACATATTTACACAAATTTTTTGTATAATTTCTATCAATTAGTTTGGTAAAATGAATTCGTTTACTATAACGAGGCTATTAGCATATTTGATGAATTCGTTTACTATAACAACTATTTTTAGAACTATTAGCATATTTGATGCTAAGCTTAGAAGTTGTATAAGTCTTTTTATAATCTCATTAATATATAACATTGAATAGCTTGAATTTTTACTCAAAATTCACTATATCCATATTGTAGAATATAATTAATAAAAAAGTTTACCATACATTTCGATTTCGAACACATTTCTTAATTCAAAGACACCATTTAGATTAAAATCAAAATTCTTAACAAATAACTGATAATTACTTATTTCCACTTTAATCAGTATTTTTCTTCTTCTATGCAAGCACTTCTGGTAATTATGTAAGCGTTATTTTGCATGCATTCTAGGTTGTGGGAGAAGGTATTTAAGTATTGTCTGGATTTCCAATGCTAAAATTTAATTGAACTATTTTTATACTTATACGTGTAAGTATTTCTTACGTGAAAATTTAAAAATATTCGTATTAAAATACATCATCTTAAATACAATAAAAGCTAATGAAAATTATAAACAACAAATTAATTATATGAATTTCACTAGAACTAAAGAATAGAACATTTTTCATTTGTTTGCAGTATCGTTTTAGCAAAAATCGAAATGTGAATTCTAAAAACTCGGTTGTAGTTTTCATTCAGAAAAAAAAGAAAAATAACTCATACTAAATACGTTGTAATAAAAATGAATGACAAAAAATACATTCACTTACATTCAACTTAAATTGGTTCAGTAAATTGCTATCATGTGAAAAACTATTATTTGTGTTCAATTGGGAGATTCATCATCACAAAGGCATTTTAAATATTTCAACATCATACACTATTCGTAGTTTTCAAATAAACAATTTTCTACAGGTAAATATTATTTGAAATATTATTGCTAACATTGTTTGTCAATTTATTACTAATTTCCATCTGCTTGGAAAGAATTTGTTTGCTTCCAATTTGTATTTGCAGTATAAAAATCTAACCGTTAATCAGTTTTATATCAATTAAACATGTTAAGAAATATTTTTAAATAATTTTGCAATTTAGATATTAAATTTATGAGGAACAATATGGATTATATTACTTTTTATTTTAAATATTACTTTACTCCATATGCAGGGTTTTTCACGAGAAATTGGCATAACTGCAGGACATGACTTGAAAAGAGAGTAATTGTTCTAGAAGATGGATTAATTCTGAGTGGGCATGGAATTGCAAAGGATTTAAAAATGTTAGCCTCGGGGATATCAAAATGTAATTTATTCCTGAACACTATCTGCGTATTAGGCATGTGTTAATACTTATAAAAATGCACTATATTCTTTAAAATTTGAGAATTGGAAAGAAATATATTTAATATTATATGTATTAATTGTAAATTATTAATGTACCCGCATATTTTAGGTATAGAACAATAAAATAATTTTATATGTTGATTTATGGTTTTTTTATTAATTTTTTTTAAACAATATTTCCATAATAATTGTAGATACATTGATCTTGTTTATAACAATTTATTAAATTTAAATAGGACTATTTTAATAATTGATGAAAATAATAAATTAATAATTTTATTTTTACAGAATCTAGCTTTTAAAATTAAAAAATCTATTGTAGCAGAAGAAAATGTGTCTTTGCTTTTGTTGTTTATTATCAAATAAGTAAGAGAATATTGAAAATACAAGGACATGTAGACATATAGGGGAAAACATTCATCGATTTTTCCTTAAGAACGGAATGATTTATTTTATAAATTCAAAACATCTCGAGGTCATTGCTGTTTCAAACGTCACTGGATGCATAGTGGAAGAGTGTGAGTGAACAGTTTTTTTTACGTTAGGCTTAAGGTGGTAGGATAGACGCGGATGGAATTTTTAATAATGGAAATATCTGGAGTTACATCAAAAGCCTGTTCTAGACAAAGTGTAAAAGTCACAAGAGCACATTTATAATCATTTACCATCTTAACATTCTGGACCAAGCTCCTAAAAACTTGATGTGGTTTTGGAAAGGTCTTGATGTGGTTTTGGAAAGATTTTAAGGCTCGTTATATCGTCGGTGTATGTTGCGGTTAAAATATCAACGGGGGTATAAATATTGTAAAATATTGGATCTAGTATGCTACCCTCCTGAGGGACACTGGCGGTAATAGAATAAATTTCAGAATACTTTATATTCGCAGGTATCTGAAAATATTGGTTTGTACCCTGGATAAATGTACACTGGATAAAGTAATCCAGGGTACATTAATTATTTTATAATTTATTCTATCCTTGCATATTTATTGTCTTTCGCTATATTTCTTAAAACAAACTTTTACAAACTAACCAAAAACCGATTCCATCTAACCCACACAATTAAAGGTCTCTAAATGGCGTCATGGTTGTGGCGCTGCAAAGTCGGCTCTGGCTTATGTCCTAGGGATATTGCATACAAATTAACAAACAAACAATAAAGGAAATATAAAGTTAACAAATTTTCAACTTATTTAAATAAAAAAAAAGAAATCTTGAATATATTATAATTTTTATTTTAAAAAACTGCTTATTTTGAGGTGAAAAGATTATATTATAGGGTATTTTCAAAAATCTAGCTAATAAGCCTGCATGTTCTTCAAATTTTAGATGGCTCTAAAAAATTAAATGCACCTATAAAAGATAATCATTTACAAAAGCATATTTATTTTATATCAATGTACAATTTATTGTATTAAAAAAATGTATTAAGCAAATTTAAATTTTTTATTCTTTATGGCAATATATCTTCTATTTAACTATTATTCGTTGTTAAAATTACTGAAATATAAATTTACAAGTTTGATGACATTTAAATAATAATAATTTTGAGTGGATTAATAATTTTACAAATTATGCCTATTTTATTAAGAAATAAAAAAAAAGGTTAACGAAATTATAATGATACGAAGAGGATGTAATGACAAACGTTTTTCTAACGGAAATAAGAAAACATCGAATCATAATTTTGTAATATTTACATGTAAAAAGTTAAATTAAATTTTAACTACAAGTTCAACAAAAAAAAATTGTTTAAGACGACTGATCGCGGTTTTTTACTATTTTCGATAATTTAGATTTTTTATGCTCGACTTTTTAATTCTATTCTTATTACCTAAATAAAGTCTATTATAAATAATTTAATTCATTTATTTATATAATTTTTTAAAAATAGTTGTACTGTAGTTATGTAATTCTTCTTATAAGACCATAATTAGAACAAATTAGTTTTATGTATTGTACTTCAATACTTTTAATATAAAGTTAATATAGTGACGCTGGAAATTTTAAGATATTGTCTTAAACTGGAATAGTGCTAAAAAAGAAATATTATATTAAAAATATGGTTCTTTTTATATATATAGTATAAATAGAAATATTATTGCGACTTATTAAAAAATCTTCCATATATGACGCATCGTTTTGTACAAATAAAAATTGCATCAAAACAAACCATTTAACAAAAAAATTGCACATATAAAATAAAATTCAAACAATTGTGTTTTTTATTATTATTGTTTACTCTGTCCTTGCATACGTAGTGTCCTTTGATATATTTGAATGGAAAGAAAAACTCTTAAACTACACATAAGACCGCTATTCGACCTGTTTGATGCGCAAAATATCATATTTGCGTTTATAAATGTACAGTATTATGTATATGCATATGTTTTGTATTTATGTAAAGAAATATGTGTATGTATACTTATGAAAAGAAAAAAATTATTGTAAAGAAAAGTGAGAAGTTGTACATACAATTGCGATATATTAAAAGTAAGTATTGTTAAAGAATTTCAAACAAAAGACGAAGGGCAATCAGATCCTTTCCTTAAATGAGGGCTGTACGTAACTTATAAATGAAGGTCACAAAACCGGTTGGAACACGTGGCCGACTCAGCTATATGCGGAATTCGAGCAAAAACATTATTCGAACCCATAAACACCGTAAAATTTTTGCACAAATTCTGCTAGATTCAATTGCATAAATATACCTACAGGTATGTACATACGGGTAAGTATATTGGTAGGCATATTAATATGCAAATTATTGCACTAATTTCTTAAGAAGCATGCTAACATAAAAACGTGGGGAACATACCAACTTTATACATCATGCATGTGCGTGCTCATTTATGCAAACGACACACAAATTACCATACATACTTAGATGGCTACGGGGCAGGTTATCTACGGGGATTCACTTTCGTACCATAAATTTTCGATTGCAATCACCACTACTTATTTATATCGGAAATTTACCAGAAGACTTGATCGCAGTTGTTTTTAGAAAAATAACAATTATGAGCTTACCATACCACTGCCAGAACAGGTACTTGTGCAATTACATATACTATGTGCAATATAGTACATTCCAATATATTCTTGGAAATCTACGAAAAACTAGGTCCACTTTAGCTATAATATTTTGAAGTATTGCCTCAGGTAATAGATAATTAACTCCATTTCATTTACTTTTATTATTCGAATACAGATATCCCTATTTATATCTACGCATATATGAACGCATGTGCCAGTAATGGCGCTAACAATTAATCTAGTATTATTATTTAAATATTTTATAAAATTATTGTTGTCATAAACATATATTTATATTCGAACAATTCTTGTATATTATTGACAAAATAATAATATAATAGTAATATTAAGACTATTTACTAATGAAAATGAAGAAAAACATTAGCAAAACATTTATATTTTTTAATTATTGTATTGTAAATCAAGTAAGATATATAAAAATTGAACCTGGTACAGCTTTTGTAATAAAAATGCACATTATCGCTATTAAAGGGGCTATTATTGCTATAATTTTATATATTCTCGTGCTTATGAAGTCAGTACAGGGTTTTCCAATAAGAGTGATATGATTTCAAAGTGACGTTTCGGCCATTTGTAATATGTCATAATCTGTCTTTTATTATATTCAGTAATGTTTACAATTTCATCATGGAGAGATATACGCAAGAACAACGTTTACAAATTATTTAATTTTATTATCAAAATAATCGTTCTCCAATTGCAACTTTTCGTGCGCTTTTGCCATCTGAGTGGTGCGGTAAATAAACAAAACTGTCAATTCTGGTGTGAAGAACATCCACAAATTATTCATGAACACCCATTATATTCACCTAAATTGACAGTTTGGTGTGGTTTTTGGTCTAGTGGCTGGTAACACCATTACTGTCAATGGAGAGCGGTATAGATCGATGATAACCAACTTTTTATGGTCGAAATTGGAAGAAGTTGATCTGACAACATCTGGTTCCAACAAAACGGGGCTATGTGCCACACAGCACGTGGAACAACCGAATTATTGCGAGAAAAGTTTGGAGATTCGATTATTTCAAGAAATTGTGACATTGAATGGCCTCCAAGAAGTTGTGATTTAATACCATTCGACTATTTCTTGTCGGATTATTTGAAGTCATTGGTCTGTAGCAATAAACCAGACTCTCTTCAAGCTTTAGAAGTCAATATTGAACGTGCTATTCATGACATACGACTTGATTTAGTGGAAAAAGTGCTCGAAAATTGGGTTCATCGGATTCGTTCCAGCAAAAGAAGTCGTGGAGGCCATTTGAATGACGTTTTATTCAGAAGTTAATTGTATCGATTGTACTTTACATTAGATACAAAGCATTTGAATTTCCTTAATAATTAGTATGTTTTTTTTTTTAAAAGAAATAATATCACTCTTTTTGGAAAACCCTATATAACATTAACTTTGAATATATTTAAAAATAAAATCTCTCAATGTAATTTTCAAAAAAAAAGTTTTGAACGTTTTATTATCAATTAATTATTTTAAACTTTTATAAATAATTGAATTTTTCATAAGCCATTTTCGTTTAATATATTTAAAAAAAACATAATTTTCAGATGTTTGACGTAAAATTTGAACGTTCGCAGAAAAAATTATTGTCAGACTATTTGAAGGCATTGTCTAATAATATTTACAGGCGACATCTGCCAAGCAGATGCCACACATACTTTGGGAGCATTGTAAGAATATTTGTAGGCATTTGCACATTGTCAGATGGTGAAATTTATAACATCAGGCTATGCAAAAATAATCTGACAATAGTTTTGACATTTAAGTGCGGAATTCGCTGCGTTTTTTACGTTTCTTCAACACCACCTCCTTGTCAGCAATACTGCTTTCAAAAATATATGCTGTTAAAATTGTAGCAACACACAATTTTTAATTTCTGGACTTCATTTGCATAATAATTAAAAGCGCATATTTCATTTTTTTACTAGAATAAACCAAACAAGGAACTGAGTGCACACACTTTTTATTTGCAATTTTGCGACAATCGTGTGATCAGAAAATTTTTACTTGCGAACGTTGCCAGACCAGATCACTGTCAGACTATTTGAAGGCTGCAAAAAATTTATGAAATCTGGCAATCGTATTAAATTAATGAAATCTGGCAAAACGACTATTTTTTACACTGGAACGTTTGCGTCTACTCCGCAGTGGTCGTGAGTTCAGATCCAGCTAGTATCATAGCCAGATTACGCTCTAGTGGCCACAAAGCGAACTTTAGTTGTCGTGCCGTGCCGCTAAGAATTTACTTTACAATACAAATGTTACTTAAAATTATCTTTAAAAAAAAAACTAATTCCATTTATACAGTTGTGTTCAAAAAGATTTAATATAATTATGTTCAAGCATATTTGCTTAGATGTTGTCAGCTAATCAAATAAAATTTGATTTTGAATTATTACCAACAATTATAATTTTCAATTAAAAAAAAAATTAAGCTTTTCAATATGCAAAAAAATAATCGTAATGGATTTTTGTAATTATTCTAAAATGAAATTTACTATTTCATAGTTAAACGATGATTGGTCAATTTAAGTATTTGTAATGGAAATTATTTGAATAAGAAAAATCGTATTGACCAAGGATACATTGGTTAATTTAAAATAAATAATTCTATGCAAAAACTTTATTCGAGTTATTTATAAAAAAATAAATACTTTTATTAAAGAAGTTATTAGTATCATTAATATTAGTTTTTTTTTACATACATATGTGTATATGCCTATGACAATAGTATATAGTTTGGTTAAAAGTGCCGGTGAAGAAATAACACATGCAATAAAGATTTCAACCTAGAGTTTTGGAGAAGTAATAAATTATCAATGATACTCAATTATTTTTATGTAAAATTATTTTGAAATTTTATTTAATTTAATTTTTAATACAGAATTCAAAATGCCACCGAATATTTCTCTTCTAACCGCTAGAAATAAAATATAAAATAATTAACAATCAAACAATATTATTTCATATAGAGACAATTAAATAGTAAATGTTGGATGATTAAACAGAATAATCTCATCCCTAGGTGTGTTCACAACAAAGAAATACGTTTGGCGCAGAAATTGGGATTTTTTTTTAGAAAATTTCAGAAATACGTTTGGCGCAGAAATTGGGATTTAATTCTTACAAAATTTTCTTATAACTTCAAAATAATAATTGTACATAATATTAAATAAGTGAAATATTAAAAATTCATTCTATTAAAACTGAGGATGTAAATATTAATTTTAATTTCTTTTTTAGTTAAGGGCTTTTATAGACTATAACGTATGTGTTATTATTTTCTATGTATTTACGTTAGATGTTATGAGTAAATAATGTAATTAAGGTAATTTTGTGAAATTTTATTATAAAATTCTTCTATAATAATCTATTTAAAAAATTTTGCTAAATCATAATAATTTTGAACTATAATGTTGCTTTGTAGGGCAAATAGGACATTTGTTAATAACAATTTGACGTCAAATACCTAATTTTATTAACATCACGCTTATTGATCATTTGTTAATTTCTTCATAAAAACAATTCTTTAAATAATTAAATGATATTTGTTTTATTTGAATTATTCTATTAGTTTTTGATAAATGAAATTTTTTTTTTTTTATATTTATATTTTTTATTTATTTGAAATCCAAAATTAATAGCTTGTTACTTATATATAAATAGTGATTATTTATAGCTAAATAGTTAAAAGGATGTTTTTTTTAATTATCTTTTTAATTGTAATAGAGGATGATTAAGGGACGCTTATACTTTAATTAAAACATTAATGTTTACCATTTACTATTTTAAATATTTTTACAGTTTGTGTTCATATTTATATATTGTAGAAAAAAAAATAATATAAGAATATAAATAGTGCATTATTTAATTACAAAACAATCAAATTTTATTATTTTAATTCCTTGTTATAAAAATAACTTATCTATATTTAAATAAATGGTAAAAAAAAAACTATTTACCATTCAACTTTAAGAATGTTCTTTTGTATAATACTTTTATCTTATTAATGATGGAAATTTCATCAGAAATTTCTAAGAAAAACATTATTGTTCTAATTAATTGTATATAAAACCTTGTACATTTCGAATATATTGAAATAATTTCCTTAAAATCAAACAATTTGTTTCATTTTCATTTTGATTATTTGCATTGAAATTGTCAAAGATTATAAATTGTTCATTCATTTTAATTCCTTGTTATAATAAAACTAAATTGGAATGTATCAATTTAAAAGTAGTTTTCTATTACTAAGTGAGAATGGAGTGAAACTGCAAATATTCAAATTCAAATTTAAAGTGAATATTTAAAAATTACTAGTAAAACTGGCGCTAAACCACCTCACATGGTAAAACCGAAATAGAAGAAACAAAACGTTTGTAACTTGTTTTACAGTAAGTAAAACTATTAGACATCTAACACCTATATAACATAGTTACCTACCTGACTAGATGCCGGCTTGTATTATACGCGCGCTTGTATATGAATTTTTATTTATAAATATGCTTTAGCGAGCGTACAAAAAAATTCCAATACGAAGAAAATATCAGCCCCTCTTATAAAAAAAACATACCCAATTCTTATGTGGTAGTGCTTAAACGTTCGATCTTCATACTCCCCAGTCCAATAGTTTATCCAAATGCATACTCACTTTTTAAAATTTAGTTTTTCACAGTGCAAATAGTTAACTTTTGAGCAATTTACTCAATATATGCTCTTACGTAGCGCAATTTAACTACTTCTGTATTGAGCTATTCGCGCAAAACCATATCTACCTGTAGTAAAGTGGGGAAACCGTAAATCAGTTTGATATTCACGAGCATAATATACAGTCGTTCATATTGAGATCAGTGAAATCGGTCTGAATTCCTAATTTACTTAAAATTAAAAACCAAGAAAATAATATAAAGGACATTTCTTCAATTCAACCATATTCAAAATAAAACGCAAAAACTCTCAGTGCTTTTAATTTATTACTAGTTGCAAACTTTTCAATAACTAATTATAAATAAAACTCAACTACAAAATAATAATAATAATAATAATAAAATAATATGCCTTTTCAAATAATTAACAATACTTTATTAGTGAATTTTTGAGTGCAGTAATAACAATTGTTGGCAGCATATTAGTGCACTTTTCAATATAATATTTATATTGTTTTCCTCATTCAATAAATTATTATTAAATAGCAAATTCATATGCATGAACATAGGCGAATAACAAACAAGTGCATGTGAAATGATCTTGTGAAATTTTTTGCGGAAAGATTTCTACTTAGATATATATACCATATATACGAGTATATATAGTTAAATTGTAAATCTGTTTCTTTCCGCATTTTTCATATGTTATTTTATAAAAGAATTTACAAATCAGATTCAGAACAAATAACTACAGTCCATTTATATTAATTATATAACTTACTAACTGATAAATTGATTCTCAAAAATCAATAAGGCGGAAAAAAAGTTTGCGGTTTGTATTAAGCTAATTTTTTGTATTTTTAAAAAGTCATACAATTCCACGTTAGTTAAAGAATAAACAGAAACAACATAGATATATATCTTAAGAGAATTACGAAAATAATTTCTATTTCGAAAAAATAAATTTCAAATAAAATATTTTAAATATGTTCACAGATTGCTTTAAAATGAAACTATTTTGTTTACATAGTTGACTATTGTCAAATTGAAATTAGAACGTGAAATATAACAAAAGAGGTTGTTGTTTTGTTTTTATCTAAGGTTTAGTAAATAATTATATAATTATATTTAGGTAAAAATAAGTAACAATCAAAAATTTTTTTTTTTTAAATAATTAAAATAAAACACTTTGTTGGATTGTTGTGTGCCACTAAATTATTGCCTAAATCAATTTTTAAAATTGCTATAATTATTTTCCACTAATTTGACTTGTCACTTACAATAATTTATAATAATCGTGTTTTTCAGATATTTTAATATAAAATTTATATAAAAGTGACTAATTTTCCATATGAATTGTTTTGGGAAATTTTTAATTTGTTTTTTTTTACACATTCATTTTGAATTTTGCAGAATTATTTTCTAGTAAATTGACTTAAACAATTTCTATTTTGCGTTCTTTTAAGTAGAAAATAAAATATAAAGTATTCAAAAAATTTCTTGTGCCAAAAAAATATATGATACGTTTTTAAAAAAATGAATTAAAAATAACGTAAGTAGAAATATTTTATTTAATCGTATAATACAGGCGTAATAATATTCATCGTAAGCCCAAAAATATTATTTTTCCACATAAATTACATACGAACTTACATAGTAAGCAGATATTTACTTATTTATTGTTATTCTCACAATATATAAACATTTCGCATAGTTAACTTTAGTAGGCATTTTTTATATGCTAAAAATACAAGAATCACCCTTATTCAAACATTTAAATATTATAATGATATAGAAATTTATATACAATCACTTTTCTGCATTTTAATTTTAATGTACATTTAAGTGCACACATACATACATACAGTTTTTTATTAGAAAATTTCCATTTATACTATAGTCAAAAAAAAAGCTCTAATGAAAACACTGCAAATTCATGCAAAAATGACAGTTTTTATCGTTGAACTTTTACGGTATGTTAATTTTGGGGTTATAGAAAATTATTTGATATAATTTTTTTTTTATAAATTAAATTCAAATACCAAATGTATTATTATTTATATTGCTATTATGAAATGTTTTCTTTAATATATTTAGTATTACACGTATTATATTGAAATTAGATAATGTTTTTCTACACCCAATTAGAAATTTAATTTTATATTCTCCCCTTTCTTACCATACATATTAAATAATCAAATGTTTTGAAAATAATATAAAACAACATACGATCAACTGTATTTCCTACCAAAATAATTATATTGGCATGATCCTAGAGTAGTTATGGCTTTCCCATCTTAGAAAGTACATATGTTATTTCCCATTTAAACTAAAATGCGGTTTAATCATAACTTTTTATAATGGGAAAAGGGGAATAACCTATACATACGTATATCTGAGTTAATTCAAAGTAAAGTTGCACATTTTATACAGTTTGGATTGGTTTAATATACGGAAATATTCAGAACAAATTTCTTGTTAAAATCTGTTTTGTACAAGTTCATCATATTTTCAAATAATTATAATTGAATAATTTTGAAGAAATTTTTTTACACAAATTTTTCTAGTTACTTGGTCTTGTTTTAAATTTATAATCATTTAAGGGATTATTTAATAAATTTGAAACTTTATGTTTAAAAAAAAAATAAAAAAAAAAACCGAAAATTTGAATTCAAATTTTATTGAAAATATTAAAAAGTAAATTATTAGAATTTTATATTGTTTTTTTTGGTTTTTT
This sequence comes from Atherix ibis, assembly GCA_958298945.1. NCBI lineage: Eukaryota > Metazoa > Arthropoda > Insecta > Diptera > Athericidae > Atherix > Atherix ibis. Next base: position 5,424,311 of record OY282606.1, read on the forward strand.
TTTAAATTCATTTGTTATTGTTTTAATTTAGAAATTGTAGTTGTTACGTACTCAGATATTGATATTATAGACAACATTTTTATCCAATAATGCTAATAGACCACAGCTAAATAAATATACAAATTTTTAATAGATTTCCCTATATCGATAATTCAAAAAAAATTGCGTTTAATTTTTTATTGGTACATTTTTTTTGAAATACGTTCACAATATTTGCCTTAACAAAATATTTTTCTTATATTTTTCTTCATACTTTTGAAATTTTTAGCAATTTTGATGTATTTTTGAAATAAGTTTATATAAAATTTTATTGTAAAATATTTTATATCACTTTTGTGGAGATTTTTAATTGAGAATTTTAGTAATTATTACAAAATTTCCGATTTAGCGAATCGGATATAATATATTTTGGAGAAATATTTTAAACCATCGTATTTAACACGACTATTAGCCAATTATAATCGTTATTATATTTATAGACTATACTCGTACATCTTAACATTTAAGTTTATATATGATATGTGTATAAATGTTCCAAGAAATATTTCCAATTATAATCATGTACTTCGATGAAAGCATTCATATAATATATTATAATTCATATTGTTATCTATAAAACAACTAGAAGGCCGGTGTGAATGGCTAGCATTGAACTTGTATTACTGCATTTACCTTTCCACGAAAGTACGAGCATGTAGGAACAGGTAACTTGAAGAGCTTCATAAAATTTATTGTTTAAAAATAATCTGCAAATAATAATTTACAATACAAATAGAAACTGTTTTCATGCATGTAAATACTTATATCAATTATTGAAGATATATATCATAAAGAAAATCAAAAAGAAATTACTAAAAATATTAAATTGTTCAAATTCCTGCTGAATCACACCTACTTACTTAAGGTCTACCTAATATTATATGTACACAAATATAGAAAATATATAAAACTTTTATTTAAATGCAATTATGATTATAAATAGCTAAATTAGCATTTAATATTTAAATTGTTAGTTAATTATTGGAAAAATTACAGTTATTAAATTAATTATAAGTGGATTTTGTGAAATTATGTTTTAATAATGTAATAAAGCTAACATAAGTTGTGAAGTATAACAGTTACACATATAAGAAATTATTGATGAATTCAATTATTTCTATTATAATCGTTTTTAATTAAAAAGAAGTTTAATAATTGCAATTTGATTTTAAACTAGAACAATACTTTTATAAATTTCTAAATGTATCTGAAATATTAAACAATATTAGTAACATATTAGTAATTTGATAGTTATAGCTATTAGATATCAAAAACTTTATTTATTTATTATTAAATTTTAGGTAGTGTCATTTTACAAGAAATATCGAATGTTTATTTTAATGAAAAATTTTATTCTTACTACTCGTAATTTGTGAAATTTTTCAATAAAATCTTACGTTGTTTTAACAAACAAGTTTTTAAACTATAAAATTATTTACTACCGTAATCTGACAAAGTCGATATTACTTTCATATTAATTAAATTCACCTATGTAAACGTATATTAGGTTTAAAATTTACGAAAATGTACAATTTACGAAAACCATTTCCTTTACAGGCTTCTATGTTCATTATTCAATTATATATTATTCAATAATTTAACTAGACAGTGATTAGTCATCAGATCAATTTTGATTTAAATACATCAATTGAACATAGTATAGTAATGAGTACAAAGTCTGAATTGAGTACAAATATTGTATATACTATAAAAATAGATCACATGTTTTTGTTGATAATTAATTTTATCATCAAATTGTTTTTATTCATTTCTCTCGAAATAACTATTCTATTTTAAAATTATCTATATACTCGTATGTGCCTATTAAAATTTTTCATAATTTTCCTATAATTAATTTAAATTAATTTAAAAAAAAAAATAATATAAATTCTTTTCCTAATAGTTGCTACCTAATATATCCAAAAATATTCACTCTGAATAAGTTTTGTAAATTGATTACCTTCGTTATACAATTTATAAACAATAACATTATATATTTTTTTTTCTCAATTCCATATATTTTATAGAAAAAAAAAGTCTATTTATTTATAATAGAAACTTTATTTTTGAATGTAAAAATTAATTTTCAAAGAAAAAACATCTACTTATATCGTATAAATTTGCAGAAACTTTTTGAACACACTAACATAATATCTCTTATATTTCAAGGCTCGGAAATGAAAGTTGGATGAATAATATGTTTGCCAAATAAAACATTTGATTATAATTCGAGTAATAAAATTTACCCTAAGGTGATTATATAGATATAAATTGTGCCCATGAATATTTTCAAATAACTCATTAACCTTAGAGCAATGCATTTAAAAACTAAATAATATTTTTTTAAATAAATAAACAATATTATTTAAATATAATTTAATATAAATAAAGTGGATTTATTTGTTGCATGGTATATCTAGTAGATATACAAAAACTATTGTTTTTTTCAGCTATAAACATAGTATATGCGGTTTATTTATTTTCTTTAAATTGAAAATGAACTTTTTAGGCATATTTATGTAGATGGAAGGAATACTTATTATTCTAGCAGATAATAATGTACCCTTTTAAATATAGGTTCATTTCATTAAATATAATTTCAAAATCTTTACTTTTTTACTATTAAATTAGTCTTATTTAAATTCAATAATTTCCAATTTTATATATAAAAGTTTTATTAAGAAAATCGAAATGTAATATAATATTTTCAATATAGGTAAGATTAAAAAGCTATTTGTACTTTTTTAAGCCATTAATCAATGTTTGTTTTTTTTTTCAAGAAATGCAAATATGTTTTGTAAAACTTTTCAAAATTATATCATATAATATTTAAATATAGTTAATAAACTGAAAATTAATTTGAAAAGATTTGCTCTTATATCAGTTTTTATTTTTACATTAATTTACACTCTAATTTCTATAAATAAATTTTGCAAGAATGGAAGAAAGTCAAGTTCATCAGATCCAGTTTTGAATAAACCACATATGAATTATCAGCAATATTATTTCAAAAGTCCTTAACCAACTATCAAGTTGTGGTAAATTTGATGTTAAATTGATCCGATGGTTTTAGGCTTATAGACTGACTGGCTGATGGTTTGTTTCAGCTTTGTAGTCATTAAAATAACAATAAGTTCGTTGCTCCAGTTTTCACCTTTCTTAAATGAACTTTAATAGTTGCTTACGTAATATTTTTAGATTTATTTTTTAATATGTTCATCCGCATTCATGCAAGTTGATAAAATGCAATCGAAAATCGAGCATACTTGATTGGCTGTATTGTTTTCACTACCAACTTGCAACTATTGACCGTTGATTATGTTCGATACAAATCAGTCAACAGTTTGTTTTGCAAGTGGAATTACTACAACAACATCCGAAAGCAATAATATGAAGGACACATGGTTCAATGTACATTACAACTTGTCTCAAAAGTTTTTTTAAATTATTATTCTTTCACTTTCATTAAAGCTGATATAATATGTATATACTCTTAAATGGTATGCTCATGAGTTATTTTCCTGCATCCATATTATACTTAAAGTTGAATAACGAGTACATGTGCATTAAAATTTTAATTTTTATATATTAATTTTTTCAAGCGAAATTACTATAATTTTTTTTTATTCATATTATTTATGTTTATGAAGTGTTATCAAGTATAAAATGTTTCTATTATTATAAAATCCAAAGACAACACAGTACGAATCCTAAATGTATGTATTTGTATTAATTTTATTATAATAATATTTTTTTTTTAAAATGACGCCTTCTAATAAAGGGTAAGTTAAGAGAAGTCATTATAAAATCAAAGTGTATCGCATCATATTAAAATGTCAATACTTTAGTATTTGGGTCATGGAGTTTTTATTTAGGTTGCTCTTTCTATTGTGAAAATGTCTAGGACTAGGTGTGCTGATTACTAAATACCACTGAATGATTTTTCACAAATTTTAAACCACAAATATATTATTCTCGAATAAATAAAAATTATATACAAATAGACGGTTATATTCTTTTTTTTTTAAAAATCATTTATTATTAAAATGTGAATTTAATTCAATTTTATATCAATTGTACTTGCAGGTAATGTATATATGAATTTAAATTTTTTATATGTATGTAAATCTTAGTAATTTACAGAATTTTCTTAAATGTATAAATATTATAAAAACAAAACGAATCCGACAACTTGATTTAATGTCACATACACATACTTACGAGTATTCAGAGCCGGGTTTAGTAACTTCCGTATGCACTGCTCGTCAAGAGATTTACATAAGGACATGCTTAAGGTTTTCGTTTTATTAATACGTTAACATTGAAATTATATTTTTATTACATTATCACATTAAGTTTTAAACTACGAACATCATTCCGTTTGAGTTCCGTTTGTTCTTAATTCATTTTCAACTGATTTTTTTATATATTTTTTTCTCAAAACTTATATTTACCATTAAAGTAAAATATTCTCTATGATTATTAACATAGATATGTTAATAAAAAATTTTTAATTAATGTTTTTTTTCTCCATAGAATATAATGTCTACTCTTTTAAAGTTATGCAATAATTATACCTATTTAGAAGTGATTGCAGCAATATTTTCATGCCTCATCTACTAGACATAATTGAATCTGCCGCATTTTATTTCAATTCATGTGGAACAAGTTTTATGCGAGATAGTTTCATTAACACATTGATCATGAACTTCACAATAAACAAACTGATTGCGAATCAATTTTAGACTATTATTATTAGTCACACTGTTCAATTTTCCAAAGGTTGATTTTTAATAAAAACTTATATCACATAAAAATAAATAGATAAAATCAAGACTATTATTTAAATAAAATGTTCAATATTAATATTTTTTTAAAATTTATACCAAACTTGCTTATGCCATTATTATAATTCAATCAATAGTAATGAAAATTAAGAAAAAAAAACTATTCAAATAAATTGTCCTAAATAAAGGTCATTTGATTAATACTCGTATGTATGTAATACCTTTTAATATGGAACAATAGGAATAGTTTAATAAACTATTTATTCTTCACTTCGATCTAATATAACATACGTATACGTTAGTCTTCAGCCAATTAAGATTGATCTTAATAAAACTATTATTTTATAACCAATGATAAATGGACATTTTCCAATAAAAAATATATTGTATATATTAAAAATAGTATCGATATTTGCTTGCCTTTAAGATTTGTGTTTTCAATCTTTGTTTGTAAACAATTTAATCTTGATTAATTAAGAATACAACTATTTTATGACTGGTTATAACCTCAAACATATCAATTAGTATTTTTAATCCTATATTTATTTTTATACTCGTATTTTAAGCTGCTATATTTATTTTATACTCGTATCTGTATATTTATATTTAAGCAACAAATACAAAATTTGAAATAAATCGAGAAATTTAAAAATTTTCTAATTAATATTTGAAATTATATCCAGCATATCGGTTTTTGTTTTGATATTATTATTATTGAAAATTTAATAAAAAGAAAATTTTGTAAAATATGTAAAATTTACTGACACAGATATGTACATTTGAAGTAAATATTCATATAAAAAAAATAAAAATAAAATATTATTTAGCTTTGCATTCCACAAACAATTCAATTTTTTTCATACATCTTATTATTGGTATCGATTTGTATTGATTAAAATATAATATTTCGCTCAAAATTTGATATTTCCATCTTCAATTGTATAATTATCGAATTTGAATCAAATTATTTGACGTTTCAAATAAACATTTTCACTATAAAAACAAATATATATAGCATCATTAAACAAAATATAAAAAATAATTACAAAACGATAAAGTTAATATTTCAAATGCCATAAAAACATTGATTACCAATTAAATATCATTTGATTATTCTAAAACCATAAATTATAGCTGATCAATTATGTGGTGGTCGATTATATATATTATATATTAATTTTTAGTGAAAGTACTTATTATACGTGTATTATAAATGTGAAATTAAAACACAGAAAGCGCACTACACGTAGCATATTCCGCTCGTTAACAAAAATTTATTATTACAAACATTCTACCTGCAACTATTGTTAAAGGACTCTAATGGTATATTTTTTAAATGATATCTTTTTGGATGAAAAAAAAATGCAATTATAATATAAGTATTGTTTTAGATTTCATTTATTTAATTGTGTATTTAAGTAGATAATTGTTTCTTACACGTGGATAGGATGTTTTTGTTGGCATCTCGATACTTTTATGTATACAATTAATGTTCAAAACTTCATATTAAAAGCTAAATGTAACGTAACTAAAAGCTTCATACTTTTTTTTTTATCAAAGATTACAGATTGTATATACGTGTATATATTATATAATAAAAAATGTATACAATTTTTAAAAAATTATCACAAAACACCTTTTAAGAAATTATTATAATTAAAATAGTGTCAACTTAAAGTTTTTTTTTATAATTGGATTGTATTTATGTATTATAAAATTGTATGCATCATTTTTATATTTGCAACTAAAATTTATGTTAGCCTAATTAATGTCGTTCAGTGTAAATCGTTACTTTTTCAGAATCAGCAATAGCATTCACTTGTTTCCCAAAAGGTGCTAATAGTTATATTACAATAACTATTATAAATCTAGTTGCTCACTTATATAATTAAAAGTTATAAAAACATTTAACACAAAGGGCCTCCTTTATATATTATAATAAATGCCGGTTGAATCAGTAAATAATAATAATAAACATATGATTTAACTGGCATTTAATTATGCAATTTTTTTTTTTAGAATTTTACAAATATGTATGTGAATAAATGCAATAGATTAAAAAATAAAAATTATATCAAATATTTTGTTGGGAATGTTTTTTTTTTTTGTTTGAAAATGTGCATGGTTATTTTCAAGGTTCTAATTTTTGATACAATTTTGTCTTATGATTTAATGTTAAGTAATTTTTCTAAGAATGAATATTAAAATTTTTGAAAAAATATTTTTACCCAAATAATTACTGTTCCATAAAAAAGTAAATGCGGATACTTTTCAATTGTATGAAAATTTTAATAGAAAAAAAATATACTCAAATTATCTGGTGCTTTTAATTAATCATCTGTAACAATGAAATTAGTAGGCAAACCTTGAAGTGATCATTTTCCAATTCAACTTGATAATTTGATAAAGGTAAAACAACTTGCGATTTGCAATTCATATTTGTCTGGACAGTATTGTTCTAATACTATAGCACTCGATCTCGTGAATGCATATTAGTTCTACACTAGTTGCAGCAGCACATGCCCCAACTGCATTTCAACATTTTCTACGTAAATACATACGTGTATGCATTTATTCAAGTCACCTGTGCATGTAGGATTCTTCAATTAATGTTACGTGAGATTAAGTAAGCGAACAAGTCCAAACGTTTTCATTTTGATAAGAATAATAAAATACAATAATTTTCTCTATTATTTAAATGAAAATTGCACGCTAATATGTATGAACGTATAAATAGAATGAGAATTATGTATTTTATGATTATTAATAAACCGTAAATAAAAAGTGAAGATTTCCCCCTTCGATAAGCTGATTTTTATTAAATTCCTTTTCCTTTTCTATAGCAAAATTATAACAAATACTGTGACTGAGATTACGCATATATCATTAATTGCTCTTGAGGGTAATTTAAAATTTATAATTCAAAAACGGACTTTTGTATGGATCTCTTGCAAATGCTTACAACAGAGCAAATTGCATTTATTCTTATAATTAGATACCATTACGATCAATTACCTTCAAAATGTGTAGCCATAATAAAATATTTCATATTATTGAAATATGTACATATCAGTTTACTATAGTAACATATTACTTGCGAGTATAAACTGCAACTTAAATGCCTTTCGATTTAGTTTAAATTCACTATTAATATACTTGCCCAGCTCCTATAAATAAGCATTTTCCGTTTTATGCTTTTTTCATTTAAAAAAAAAATTATAATAGTAATGAAACAAATTATTTTAAAAGTCAATTGAATTTTATGTACGTGTACGAGTATGTATGTATTTTCCATTCAGCCTGATGAACACGCGATTGAAGCAAAGTCACATTTTATATACCAAACTTGATCACTTTTGAATTTTATGTTATTTACAGTCTCGTAAATAATGTCTCCGGCTATAACATTTTTTTACATTATTATTTTTTTTTTAATTCAAATAAATAGTGTATATTTGATTTGTTTCTTATTTCTCTTTCATATTAAATATTTATTCTATATTAAAATCAACAATTTAATATGTTATACTTTTGCAATACAAGTATTCGTAGTTGGGTAAACGCACAACACTAAGAAAAATATTTCCATATAAATTAAAAAATTCACTACATAATATTATAGTAAAAGTATATGAACCAAAATATGAAAATACGAGTGTAAAATATGCAATCATTCATAACAAAAGTAATCGTTTACGATAAAAAAAGAAATCGTACTGAACGATTAAATTTAAAGAATTAGAGCGACTATAATTTGATTTGAGATAATTTTCTGTCCTTTAATAAGTATTAAATTCAACTTTGGTGAACTATTATTTTATGGAGAGCAATGTTGAATTTTCAGATTTGATTTACATTTAAAAATTTAAAATACGCATACTCTAGTTAATTGAATAAGTGTTTTTTTTTCATATTGGAGAATAAAGAAAAATCACACGAACGTAGATCAGAAGAATCTGTGGGCTGGGGGAATCACAAGACTACCTGTTTCTGACAAAAACTCGTTGATAGAGATGGGCGTGTAATAGGGGGTTTTGTTATTGTGGAGCTTCCAAGTGTCTGCAATGTCCGATTTGACAGGAAAAATCCTTTTTCTTAGCCTTCTTTATAAAAATAAATTTTATTTATAGACATCGTTGAAGTATTACACATTTTCATCAGCTTTTGATGTTGAAAACGTCTCTGAGCAAGGATCATCTTTTACTGCTTCTTGCCCCTTCAAAAAATGCTTTATGTCGCCAAAAAACTTATATTCTTCATAAGTAATGTTTCCCAATGGCTCGTTACAACTTTTTCTAAGTGAAACTCGCAAATTCACCAAGCTTAACAAAAAATATGGCGGAACACCGTTGCGTACTACAAAAACCATTTTTTCCATTTTTTGTAACGTAATACAAAAACACAACTTCATTTATCACGTTCACTATAGGGTCGTGCTAGATACACTTCATTTATCACATTCACTATATTTACCGGACGAGTCTCAAACTTTTACTGTACGTCTAGGAGGAACCAACTTCCCTTATTTGGAGGGAAAGGTCGCAAGGTTGCCAGATCGCTCTCAGTGCTACCAGTCTCATTACTTTTAGGCCACACCTCATATATAACTTGTTTTCCTACAATTCGAAAAAATACTTATTTTAACAAATTTGTGGAATACACAGAAGCTTATTTTAATGTAAATATTAGTTACATATACGAGTATCTATAATATATTTTCAAACATATAATATTTAGAAAATTTCACATTTTAAAATAACTACTAATTTAATAGCTTAAATTTTTTCTATAAAACCGCATATTCTGTTAGTTCATACAATGAATATTTATTATCTTCCTTTAATCTTTTTTTTTAAATCCTTTTATTAATTTTTTACAAATATTCTACAAAATTTAGCAGATAGTAACTGGTATAAGTTCGTTAAACTCCCCCATGTTAAGAAGTCGAGTCCTTTTCTGATGTTTTAGAAACTTAGAATTATTTTATAGAAAATCTAATTATAATTTCATATATACATATTAAATTTTCCATTAATTCCTTCAAAAGCATAGATTATTTAATATTAAAATTTTTAATAAAAAAATTTCGTAAATCAATTTTTGCCTCCATTTATCAATAAGCAAAAAATACAAAGAAATAATTAAATAATATATTTCAAATTCTTTCCATTTACAGGCAAGCAAACTTTTCTTATAAGTTCTTCTTTAAAAAAAAATTATTTTTTATGAAAAAAATTCTGAATTCGAAACAAGAAATTAATATAATGAAAGGTAGTACGAATTCAGATCATCTTTACGTCAATGATGCTATAAAGTGTTCATCGATCAATATTATGGGCGAAGGAGATCCTCATCACCAACAATGTTTACATAAGGGTTCAAATGAATTTATACGTAAGTTTATATTACAAATAAAAATAAATGTTTTATTTGTTCTTAAGTACTCGTCCTAAAGTTTTGGTAATTTATAAAAATCCGTTATTTAAAAATAACTTTAATTCTAAAACAGTGGAGGAGGGTGTTCCGGCACCATTTTTCTTTTAATACTGTTTTACTAATATTAATTATAAATAATTATCACGTTATAAATAATTAAACCAAACTCAAATAAATATATTTTACTATAAGTATGCTTCTAAGAATACCACAATCACATTATTTTTGCTTCAAAAAGTGATATTCATATTTTAAAATAGGCAAACGACTTTAATGTAATAATCAAATAAATATTATTAATTTTTTTAAATAATAAATTGTTCTATTCTGTATTTAGTAACTTTATAGTTACAGAAAATGGTAAGAAAATAATTCCATCATGCGCACGTTTAGATGGTATTCAATCATGGTTTAAACGAAAAGCTAAAAGTGCTTTCTCTGAGAAGATGTTGTACAGAAGATTACCAATTCTGCGATGGCTACCAAAATACAATTCTGAAGATGCAATTGGCGATCTTGTAGCTGGATTGACCGTTGGATTGACTGTTATACCGCAAGCACTTGCCTATTCTGGAATAGCAGGACTACCTGCAGCCGTAATATAATTTTTTATAGAATTTATTTTTATGATTGCTATAATATCTTATAGTATGGCTTATATGGATCATTTCTCGGCTGTTTTGTTTACATATTTCTTGGAAGTTGCAAGGACGTACCAATGGGTCCAACTGCAATATCAGCATTACTGACATTTCAAACTGCCAAAGGATCATGGCAGAAATCAGTTTTATTATGCTTTTTATGTGGTTTTGTCGAGCTTTTTATGGGGTTACTTGGTCTTGGATTCTTAATTGACTTTGTATCGGGGCCTGTATCATCTGGTTTTACGTCCGCAGTCTCCTTGATAATAGTAACATCACAAGTCAAAGATATTTTGGGAATTTCGGCGCGTGGTACAACATTTGTTGAAATTTGGAATGAAATCTTTCATAATATTACAAATACAAGTTTGTGGGACACGCTTCTAGGATTAATCTGTATTGCAGTTTTATTAATTATGAGGGTAAAATTTTCAAATTGATAGAAATAAATTATAATTTAAAAAAATTAATATAATATTAAAAATTAGTTAAAACAAATTAAAATTAATAAAAATACCGTAATTAAATTGTTTTTTTTTTTTTTTAATTTAAAGAAACAATTTTGAGATAAAATTTCATTAAACATAACAAATTTGTATGTAATTTAATATTTCTAGATGTTTACAAATATTAAAATTGGGCCATCAGATGATAGCTTGAAAAATCGACGACATAATATTATTAATAAATTATTTTGGCTAATTGGAACATCTCGAAATGCAATTCTCGTTATAACTTGTGGAATTTTAGGATACTTTTTCTCCAAATCTAATAATAATTCACCATTTAAGCTAATTGGAGATATACCTCCAGGCTTGCCTTCACTACATGTTCCACCATTCACACTCACTGCTAATGAAACAATTTCTGGAAATTCAGAAACATTTTTCGAAATAATTACCAATATGGGATCTGGATTGATAGTAGTTCCCCTGATATCGCTTATGGAAAATATAGCAATTTGCAAGGCATTTGGTACCTAAAAAAAATCTTGATAAAATTCTTATCCTATTTAAATTGCTTAAATTTTTATAGCTAATGGTAATCCAGTTGATGCAACACAAGAATTGATAGCGATTGGCGTTGGTAATATTGCAAACTCATTTGTACAAGGATTTCCTGGATCTGGAGCTCTTAGTAGAGCGGCTGTGAACCATGCCAGTGGAGTCCGCACTCCTATGGGAAACGTTTATACCGGTGTTCTTGTAATATTAGCACTGCTATTTTTAACACCCTACTTTTACTTTATTCCAAAAGCAACCTTAGCAGCAATCATAATTGCTGCCGTTGTTTTCATGGTCGAAGTAAAGGTCGTTAAGCCCATGTGGAGGTCGAAGAGTAAGTATATTTCTTAACGAAACCGTATTATGGACTTCTCTTTAAGTTGGAAAAAAATAGTTAATATGTTTAAAAATATATATTTACAGAGAGCGATCTTATACCAGGTTTAGGGACATTTATAGCATGTCTAGCTTTACCATTGGAAATTGGTATCATTTTTGGAATTGGTATTAATATTATTTTCATTTTGTACCATGCCGCAAGACCAAAGATATCCTTGGAAACCCTGTCAACACCTTCTGAAATCGAATACCTAATGATAACACCGGATCGCTGTCTCATATTTCCGTCAGTTGACTATGTTCGGCACCTGGTCACAAAACATTCAATGCGTCAAAATTTACCAGTTGTAATCGATTGTTCACACATTTATGGTGCTGACTATACAGCGGCTACAGTAATTGAAAGTATAACACAAGATTTTTCCCGAAGAGATCAACCGTTGTTCTTTTACAATTTAAAACCAAGCGTTTGTTCAGTTTTCGAAGGTCTATCGCCAGTTGACTTTTTTGTATATTATCGTGAAGATCAGCTTGACGAACTATTAAAGCAACGTAATTATAATTGTAAAGAATCATCAAAAGTTTAAGAACTAAACCAAAGGAACATTTTAAAACATCATTTTCAGTTGCTGTTTTTATTATGACTTATTCTTATTCAAGCATATTTTTATACAAATGGCCAGACAAATAATAAAAATATATTTATTTTTTGTTTACAATAGAAATAATTATACAATATAATAATAAGGCCAAACATAAGTTATAAGAATTTTTGTCAGCTCACACAAATTATTTACGATTATTTTAGTTGCATTTTTATAATTTGTATAGAGTTTCATTAAAGCGTCACAAATTATAGTAGGCATAAAACGATTAAGTTATAGAAATAGCTTGAATATATTTTTTTATTTATAAAAAAATTATTCTAAAATAGAAGATTATATTTATATTTATATAAACTTTCTTTAATGGACAAGCATTCTTTTGCTCTGCATACCCACTTGCTTATACAATACAGACAAAAAACATTTATACTTTTATTAATCATAGAATGTAAATTTAATTATTTACTTCATCGTATGTACAACACGCTATTAAAAAATATATGTACAATAGTTTTATAAGTTTATTTTCTAGTTATGTAACAAGTAATATAGAGTGCAAACTATTTATAAATTTATAAGAGAAGTTGTAAATTTATATTTAAAAAATGCACATACATACACATACTTCTATATATTCTGTTTAATATGTAAATAAAATTAGCTGTGATATAATATTCAAATTATTTTTAATTGTTTGAATTTCGAAATGTTCGATTTTATTTTTCTATAGTATTTGATTGTTCTTTATCAATGGTATTTGATTTTTACCGAGGAAAAATCTTTTCTTTTAAATTATATATTTCTACGACAAGGAATAAATATATAATTACCAATTTTTCAATTAAAAAACTACTATAGAATATATTATTAAACTATTGTTCGGTGTCAACATCCAAGAAAGATGCTAAAGCCAACTTCCGAATCTGGTTTTAGTATATTTTTTTATGTTGGATTCTTAATAATTGTTAAATAATATTTACTAAAACCAGCTTCCGGTTTTGCTTTTCTTTACTGTGTACATACATGAATGATACGAACTATTATTTTTTAAGAAGAAAAAACAGACAACTTCGATGATTTAAATTAATTTGTTTTTTTTTTTTAATTCGTTTTGTGGCAAATATACAATTATTAAATGTGTATTTAATCGAGAGATTTTAAACGACGGTTTATGGATTTCATTTTCTCCTTCTGACAACGAAAAACTTACGACCGGACAGTAATTTTTGACTGCAAATTCAATTTCACTTGAAAAGTTAGATTTGTAGGGAATAAAACCCTACAAATGCATTGTATTCGGTAAGCTTTCGAAAATAATATATATTTTGGTTAATTTATTTTATGCAGATTAATTTTAAACTTTATACAAGTTAATACACATATTTATATGCATATATAATTAACAAAAAATAATCTCAAAGCTAAATGATCACTAATTATATGTTCGATATATAAAAATTTTAACGAAACCACATTTGGTGAATATCTGCCCATAATAAATTTACTCACCACAACGTGACTGACGTTTTATTATGACGTTTGAGAGACAGTATTATTTTCTTATGAGATTTGGTGAGACTTTCATTTGCGATAAGATTGACAGAAAATTCAATTCTGTTTTAATGGTTTTAATGATAAACGTATATTGAGTCATTTTAAATTAAATTCAATTTTTTAATAAGTTCAATTTTCTTATTTAAGTATTTAATTATTAAAATCAATTAATAATAATAATATATTAAAATATGTGCGGGGGATTTACTTGCTCGAAAAATGCTCTGATTGCGCTTAATATACTTTATGTGGTAAATATAAATAACGAAAGACACTAATAATATCGATTTTTATATTTTATGAATATTCAGTAACGTGAAATGGTATTTTTTCAGCTTGTTGGATTTTTACTTATTGGAGTTGGCGTATATGGACGAGCTGCATCCATTGTAACAAATCTTCCCATTGTTGGGGGGATTCTTGCATGTGGAATAATTCTCATTGCAATATCAATTCTTGGTCTAGCTGGAGCTATTAAACACCATCAAGTTATGCTATTTTTCGTATCCTTTGCAAAATTCCAAAAAATCTTAAAGAAATTTTTAAGATATCCAATAAATTTATAATAGTAATCACTAAAATTTTCATCACTATTCAGTTTTCCTTAACATATATTATTGATATTTCTACGTAACAGTATATGATAATCTTGTTTATGCTATTCTTGATCCAATTTTCAATTGCATGCTCGTGTCTTGCGGTTAACTCGGAACAACAGAAAGAATTTGCTGAACAGGGCTGGGCAAGTGTTTCCGACAGTATAAAGAAGGAAGTCCAAGAAACATTCTCCTGTTGTGGTTTTAATTTGACTATTAGCGATAATACTACACCACTTACATGCTTTAATCCAGCTACAAATAGCTGTACATGCCCCACTTGTCTACCAGTGCTTGAAGATAAGATCAATTATGCATTTAAATTATGTGGAGGAATCGGTCTTTTTTTCAGTTTTACTGAGGTAAAATCTATTAAAATTTTTAAATAAATTTCATATATTTTATTTCATCTCATTTGTTTGCTAATCAAAATATTTGGGTATGCATATGATGTATGATTGTTATCAGATTGCTTTTGTTTTTAGAAAATTTTTATTTGTTTGTTTATGTTTTCTTTTCCATTTTAAATTCAATTTTATTATTCCTAAATTATTTTGTTTATGTTTCAAATTTTATTAATTTTCAACTTATTACTATTAATTTATCATTAACTAATATAACATTCACTTAACTTTGGTTTGGGTTACATTTACAGTTTGTTGGTGTTTGGCTAACTGTTCGATATCGTAATCAAAAAGATCCGCGTGGACTTCCAAGCGCTTTTCTTTAAATTTATGAGAGAAGTTGCAATAAAACAAATGGATAAAATAATAATTGTAATATTTTGGTGATGAGAGTTCATTTCAATTTTATTCTTAATAATCAAATAGGTTAAAAGGCTTTCTAAACATAAACTACTAACTACTTTTAGAATACTATTTGTAATGATGATAGTATTTCATGAACATATATAACGAAGCAATATATAAGAGATAATTTTCAATTAAAAATTATTATGTAATGATCGGTAGATATATAATTAATTTGTGAAAGATGAATTCTATCCGACATAACTATTTAAAATAAGTTGATATAATTTCATACGTTTTAATATTGGTAATTTTTAATAATTTTGTTTAAAGATAAAATGATTTTTAATACATTCTGAAAAAATATCTCTTTTGTATTTATTCGTTTCTTCAAAACTAAATTATTGCATGCATTTATTATTATTTTTTTCTCCATTTATATAGCATTAGCGGAATTCATTGTATTTAAATTATCAGATTTAACTAGAATCTTGCATCATCAATAATATATTTTACACTCTTCGAAAATGATCATGCTTATTTAGTTGATTATGTTATCAAAGTATATTAATTTGAAAAAGGAAACATGATTTTTCTGTAACTATAAAATAACAATTTCACAATTCAAATAATAATTGGCTTCAATCGCAACATGGAAATGGTCTATAGCTATGTTATCAGTTCTTTCAATAATTTATTATAATATATGTATAATATAATCAAATATTATAGAGTGCTTTGTACGTTTGGTTAATATTTACTATCAATTAAATTCATCCAATTCTTTGCAATATAATTTTTTTACAACAATTATTAATATTTGAATAGAATACATTGTCAACTCTAATTTGAGTTATGTGTACAATTGTTTTTATTATATTTTCATTAATTTTAATTATTTTGACAACGTAAATAATTCATATAAACAATTGTATTTAATGAAAATAATTATAATGTTTATATAAATATTAAAACAAAACTAAGCAATTTACCTAACAGGTCTTAGCAGTTTTTCACACATGGCGTTACCGTAATCAACACAATCCAGATAATTTACCACCACGTGCAATTTTCCCCCCTCGCACTAATTACCAATATTAGAGAACGCGAGATCATATATTATATTACCGAAAAAATTGACTTTAAGACGTTTATCAATTAAAATATTTCTGCAAATTAGACTCAATAATTATATATTTAATAATTTTATTATAAAATTAATAAATTAAAACAAACGAATAATTTATTGATTTAAAAGAATTACAGATGGAATTATATAGTCACAGATATAAGGCTGATTTATGTAAATTTACGTTAATATTTTTTATATATTTATTTTTATAATTATAATATATTTTTCTTTTATTTTTATTTATAAGAATAATCTTATTTTATAGTGATATTCAAATTTTTTATTTGATAATTTTCAAAGAAACAATGAAAAATAATTTTATTTTTTATTGTAATTTTTATTTAAGAATAATGTTTATATATCATTTCATTATTGATTGTAATAATATACAATATATAGAAGCGTCTATAAATTGGACAATATTTTTTCGATTCAGTAAATAAAATTAATTATTTTCCATCATCAGAATAATTATAATATCTTTTGAATTTTGAATAGAAAAATAGAATCAACAATTTAATGACGCTACTCAAAAATAAACAAAAAAAATCTGTTTCAATACTGATTTTTATATATAATATTGAAGAAAATATACTTTGGTAAAAAAAAATTGTAATAAAAATTAAATTTAATTTATTTGTAGGAAAAAAAAAGAAAACAATATTATATATTATCCAATAATATTCAGACATATAATAAATACCAAAGATTATAATAATTTATATATTGTATAATAATTTATAGTGGAAAACAAAAGTAAAAACTATGAAAAATTGTATATTTTTTTGTGAACAAATATCGTTTGAACAAATTTTTATTTAAGGTTCTTACTATTATTATTATTTGTTTGATTTTTAAGAATAAGTACCATTTTTATTATATAATTTTTGGTTTAAAAAAAAAATACATTGGATTGACAGTGAATAATTTACCGATTGTCTATTTAAGTGATAAGAACGACAGGACCAAAATATATTAGAGATTTTACTGCTAATTGTAAGACAATTTATATTGTCGCTTTGAATTATCAAAGACTGTCATCACTTTAATTATAATTGTAATTATTATTACTATTTTCATCATAAACGATTGGGCCTCTTCATAATATATAATTATTAATTAATGACTAATTCTGAATTAGTTTTTGCATATAAAATAGGCCAATTCATTATAATTGGATAATAAAAAGCGACAATCACAAATTCCATTAAATATAATAAATAGAGAAATTTTAGTGAAAATTAAAATGATTCAAGATTTTAAAAGATTAGAAAATAATAAAAACAACAACAAAAAAATCACTTAATAAATTGTATCATTAGTTTTAGTATTTTTGCTTGCTTGAACAAATATTTAAAATTAGACAGTTATTAATATAAGTGGATTAACCTATGTATGAACATATGTAACGTCAAGGTACGAAAGAGAAATACATGTACATAAAGCTACTATAGATGAAATAAATATCCATAAAACTACTATAGATGTATATATTTGTACATGTACTGTGATTGGTATTGTGGAAATGTACTTATATGTATCTATCTATATAAGAATAAATTATAAATCTTGGACAGCAAAATAAAATCATGTGTACTTTTATTTAGATACGTTTAAAAATTTGCTTAACTCTATTATAAATATCATCCTTGTTACATATACGTGTATGTATATTTACAGTCTACATAAAATAAATTTTTCTCTGCGAAATATAAAACGGACAGTAAGCGGTAGTCATTATACCATACACAATAGTTCCCTAAATATAGTCAGTAAGTAAAGTTAATTAGTATGAATGGTGCAGATCGATAGATATTATTTGAAATATTCAATAAACTAAAAGAAAAATTGGTCTCCTATAAAGGTAGGTTACAAATTGTCTTCTATAAAGGTAGGTTAATGAATTTTTTACCTCAATTTGTAATATTTTTTGATAATATGTTTACAGGGCTGCAGTATGCGCATTAAAATAATGAAAATTTGTCAATACGTTTCTAAAAAATTTGTTAATTTGTTGATAATTTTATAAATTCATTTTAATCATATTGTAAAAGGTACGTCAGCAATTTGACAAATTTAAACTAAAGTTTGGGTTTATTGTAAACTTTTCAGATGGTGTTAATTAAATTCCATTTATATGTATAGTGATTACATTTGAGATTGCGCAAGAAAACAAGAAAACTTGTAGAAGAGTATAAAAGAAATAACTTAAGAGTTGAACAATAAATGGTTCGGTTTCCGTATATGGCTGAATATACATATTGTACATTGAAAAGAAGGAATACTCCCTGTTATGGTCATATATGTTACCTCTGCAATTGGTATTTTTATAGGAATGAAATGCGCAAGAACAGAATTGTTGATTCCAAGTAAGAGTTTTGCGTTTTTGCTGCAATGTGTATGTGCTGTGAGCAAAATTACACCGAAGAGAGTGACTGAAATCAAACATTTTTTGGTTCCAATGACTCCGCAAAGCAGTCTCTGTAAACATTTTACTCGGTTTAGTCACGTTAAAGAATTTTTCAGTACCTATCTAATATTTCGTTAAATTTGATTGATTTTAAATTAAAGGAAAGCTATTTTAACTGTCTGAATACGTGACTTTTTTTTAGTTTTCTTATTACTGAAAGTGTAATCACATACAGAGACTAGTATTATTTTCTTGCGATATTTTGTTTGAACAATTATAGAGAAGTGCTGTAGACTATTTTTTGAATATATATACAAAGAAAAGTGTTAATACAACGAAAATCAATAGTTTTGATACTCTCAACAGGAATATTATCATAGTTGAAGAAGCGAAGGTTCGTAAAATCTAATTTCTATCTGATCACTTATGATTATTCATGACTTATTTGAATAATCGATTGTTACATACCGAATAAGGTGTATTTTTGTACTTGTAAAATTCCATAATTTTTTTCTCTGTTAGCAACCGATTTCGTTATACATACTATATAGATATCACACCGTCTTTTAAAAGATAAGCTTTTTAGTGTTTGTATATTTTAAATAAATTTGATAATGCAAATTTATCAATATGTTTCTAAAAAAATTGTTTATTTGTTCAAGTTCTCCTTTGAAATCGATAAAAGAAATGCGGTATTGCCAGATATAGATATTTCGCAAAATTACTTGAGAAAAGTGAATGTTTCTTTACGTTTTAGGGGCGAAATAAAATTTTATTGATTTTCACGAAATATATATATTTTTTTTGGATTTTTGTTAACATTTAAAAAAAAAAATTAGTAACGGATGAAATCACGGCTATTTAAAGTTTCCATATGCGTATGTCGATACAGACGTGTGTAAATTGCAACAAGTTGTAAATAGTTTTCAGATGATATGGTCAATTATTCTAATTGAATTAAAAACAGAATATTAAATAATTAATTAATAAATAGATAGTCTCAAAAATATATTGATTCCATTTGTTATGTCAGTAGTTTAATACCATTGTGTTAATTTGTTAAATTAAGAAAGCGAAAATTCAACTTAATTGTAGATAAGCACATACATTCGTTTTTATAAAATTATAATGTGCATTTATAATATTGACTAGCTCAGCAATATATTATTCAACAGAAATTTTACTAAATAGAATTATATTATCCCTCTAATATTGGTTAACAAAATTAAGTGAAACTATCCTTATTACTTGGATCTTATTCAAAAACTGTAGAAGTTGCATAAGAATTCATATATTGACAATATTTTACATTTCATATTCGTAATAGAACACGTGCTTTATATGTTCAAATTGTATATAATAACATAAATAAATATGTATGATTTCGTTAGAGAAAATGGATATTTTCCACCTTTTTTTTAAAATCTTTTTGCTATCATATATAAAATTGCTAAATTTGTTTGATAATTTTTATATATTTATATGTATAGTAATTTCATTTTTCCATCATTTATTGATTATATTAAAAAAAATAAAAATGGTTTTTATTCTTAGTATTTCATAAAATATAATTCAGTAATAATCAATTCAAGTAAAATAATTAATTCAAGTGACTATATCTAATCTTACGAAATTTATTTCATTAATTAAAAGAAATGCATATTTAAAAATTTCTTTAATTTATTGTCAAAATTCAAACACTAAATCCTAAATAAAATAGAATAGCTCTAATTATTCTTATAGGTCAGTTAAAAATTTAAAAAAAATTGAAAATTATATGTGGATTTTGGCTTTATGACAATTTATGCATTTATTGTTTCCCTAAATTTTAATAATAACATAAGCCATACAAGCATACACATAATTGCCTGTTAAAGATACCCTAGATAATAATAAACATCATCACACATTTCCTCACATTTTAAATTACTATTAAATTTTAATATTTAAGTGTAAAATAAATGGTTGTAATTACGTTGATATATAATTTCTTTTCTCAATTAATATTATTAATTTAAATCATGATTATATCGGATTTTAAAAGCAAAACAAATTGTTATTATTAAAAATATTTTAACGTTAAAGGAATAAAATTTTTTACAAAATATTTATACTTTTATGTATTTTGAAAACTTTCTCACATTAAATCGTTTCTCGTTTATTTGTACATAAAATATACAATACTTCATTTTCTTTTGCTGCTGGGTAATTTTTCTGAATTTAATATTTTTTTATAAAGTACACATTCCATAAACTACTATAAAGGCAATTTAATGAATAAGATTATATATTAATAGCTAAACATTAACTTTTTATAGTATTTTCCTAAAGCTTTATTATAATACTAACGATAACCCGTCAAAAATGACGGAGCCAAATGCTGCAGTGTCATGACTTTGATGAGGATTATTCACCCACCCACCTTTGTTTGTGCTCACGAATCATCCGCAACTATCGCTCTTCATCCATTCTTTGAAAAATAGAATAAAATTCTTTTTAATTCAAATAATTTGATTGAAAACGCAATGTTAACTAATTAACTCATTTAACAAACAAACAAAATTCAAATAATCTCAAATTTGTATATTTAATTTGTCGTGAAATTCATTAGACGGCATTTATATTTTAATAACTGAAATTCTTCATTGTTTTGACATCTTCTTTTAAACAAAATACAGTTCAAACTACACTTCTGTTCTAAAAAGCTTACTAAAAAAAATACTAATAAAACAGCGCCATCTAGCAATATTAGTTACAAATAAAACGTTACGGATAAAATTTTAGCGACAGCTATATGGACCGCAATTATATATATATAAGATTTTATATTTAAATATACATGAATGTTTTAGTAAATGATAAGCTATGTAAAAATTTAATATATAATTTCATTAAAAGTTTCAGAACATACCAAGTTAAAATGATGCTAAATTTGTAAAAAAATATAAGCAATTTTCAATAAAAAGCTAGAATAGACATATATTGGGTACTGAAAAATATATAATTTATAGATAAATATCTTTTTATTAATATATGTAAGTAAATTTTCGCATTATCAATTATTAATTATTAACTAAGAACCAAAATGCAAAATAACATTTTAAAGTTTATTATTGGTTTTTGTCTATAATAATTATTCTCTCCCATATCTTGGCACATTATATTCTAAAACTGTATTTACACGATATAACATAATAGTTATTTCCAATTATAATGATCATTTTAAATGAGGTTCTGAATAATACATCAAATAATAATTATTAATATGATTTTTATTCAAATTAATCATATATAAAATTATATGAGTATTCTAATTTTTGTAAATACTTTTCAGATAAACAAGTGAAAATGTCAATCATAAAAAATATTAATCATTTCTCACTATCCGAAGAGGAAAAAGATGAGTAAGTATTCTACTTTTATATATGTACATACTCGTTTATGCCTAAAAATAAATATTATTTGCATTCATAGTAAAAAAAATTGATTTTAGAATTTTGCAATAAAAAAAAGTAATAAAATCAATTTTCTTTACTATGAATGCAAATATATATTCTCTGTAAATATTATTTTTTTTTCAATAATATTTTAAGATTCATATGATTTAAATAAAGAATTTATGAATTTTTTTATGAGTTGTTATATTCTTTTTTATTATTATTAAATAAAAATGACAATGTGTGTGGTCTTTTTTTTTTTGTTATTATGGAATAGAATATAATTTTATTTTATGAAAATATTCGGTTTTTATATTTAAAAAGGCCAATTCTATAATTTCTGGCAATTCACTTACTTCAAAAAAAAAGATTTGGTTTCTTATACATCTGACTCGAGAAAATTGTTACTCAATTAGAATAATTTTGAAAATTAAAAAAACTTAATCAGCAAAAATACGAGGGTCGTTCAATAAGTCTTTAGAAAAAGATGGAAAAAAACTGTTTTTAAAAAAAAATATTTTTATTTTTCAACATAATCTCCTTTAACTCTATACACTTTTCCAACCATTTTTCCAAAATTTTTATCCCGTCCAAAAAATAGGATTTCGGAAGTTCTGCAAAATACTCATCCGTTTGAGTAATGACGTCCTCGTTGGAAGTGAACCGTCGTCCGCCAAGCCATTTCTTCAGATTGGGGAAAAGAAAATAGTCACTCGGGGCCAAATCTGGTGAATAAGCGGGATGCTGCAACAATTCCATTCTCAATTCCACAATTTTGGCCATGAAAACAGCGCAGGTGTGCACACGCGCATTGTCCTGATGCAAGAGGATTTTTTTCTTCTTCAGATGGGGGCGTTTCTCTTTGATTTCCATGCTCAACCGTTGCAATAACGACGCGTAATACGCTCCTGTTATTGTTTTTCCTTTTTCCAAGTAGTCGATAAAAATAATGCCCTGCGAATCCCAAAAGACCGTGGGCATCACCTTGCCGGCCGATGGCACAGTTTTTGCTTCTTCGGAGCCCGTTCACCCTTGAAAATCCACTGTAATGACTGTCTCTTCGTTTCTGGAGTGTAGTAGTGTATCCAGGTTTCGTCCACAGCGACATATCGACGAAGGAATTCGGCAGGATTGCGATGAAAGAGTGCCAACATAGCCTCAGAGTCCACTACACGATTGCGCTTATTCTCCTCTGAGAGCAAACGCGGCACCCATCTTGCCGAAATTTTTTTCACAGACAATTTTTCATGCAAAATTGAAGCGACTGTACCTTGTGATATGCCCGGGCCTCAACTAATTCGCGCACTTTAATTCGCCGATCGTTCAAAATCAGATCGTGGATTTTGTCGATGATTTCAGGAGTAGACACCTCAACTGGGCGTCCTGAACGATGTTCATCTTTTGTGGATAAACGGCCACGTTTAAATTCATTCACCCAATAGTAAACCGTCGCAAACACAGGTGCAGATGTGCCATGAACTGCATCCAACTCGGCTTTGATTTCTTTCGGGCTTAAGCCTTTCAAATGGAGATGTTTGATGACAGCCCTAAACTCGCTTTTTTCCATTGTTATGCAAAAATAAATGTCGTTAACTTTAATCGACGATAGAAATTGACCTACGCTATGGATCGAGCTGAAATTTTGACAGCTTTCCTGTTGATAATGCTACTTTACCGACACTACGAGCGCAATTTCTCGGATTTTCTAAGGACTTATTGAACGACCCTCGTACTATGAATTATTTATAAATTCAATAAGTATATATAACAAACTAAAATTAAATTGTATACTTAATGCTTATTCTTGTTATATAGGTGAGTGAATGTATAGTAATAAATTGTCCTTATTACTATTCATTTACTCAAATGAATGAATAGTAATAAGGACAATTTAATTCTTATTACTATTCATTCATTTGAGTAATTAATTAGTTTTAAATCATAATCACAAAATATTTAGAGTTAATATTCATTCGTGGTTGTTATGTTAAATTATTCGTAAACATTATTATAATGGCAAATGTTTTAAAAAATTTACGAAAGATTATTCATTTTTTACTAACTCAAAAAAATGATTTGCTTGGATCGGTTTCATGGTTCAGTTTCATAAAAAAATCCAGTTGTTATTTAATCTTTTCGCTTCATACATACGTGTACATGCAAATCAATTTTGTATTTGAAATTTCAAAAATAATCATTAGCAATGTTGACTTTAAAAATCATAGTTTATATGAATGACGCATTTTTAAATATATATATATGATAGATAGATAACCTTTAAAAATATTAAAATAATTATTTTTTTGTTCTTAAACTTTTTTAAAATTAAATTCAAAAGAAAATTGGAAACTTCGTATTTTTATTGTAATAAGAGACATATATTTTTGTATAAATAAAAACCGTAATATATTAATTTTAATTTTTTTGGAATAGAATAAATATGCTCATTTTCATTTATTAGTCATTCAAATAAAACCATTTTAAACTTTTTATGAAATGTTTCATTGTCAAGGTGAAATAAAAAATTGATAAGACTTCATTGATAACATTGGCAAAATTGTTGACATATGATTTCCGCCGTGCCAAATTCTCCAGTTGCTATAATATTTTTGTAAATTCAATAAAATGGCAAGCGTTTTGGCCAATTAATTTACTTATTTTGTATAAGTGCACTGTTTTGAGATTAAAAACGAAATTCGGCGTAATTTTCAATGTCGCAATAGTCATAATATTATCAGTATCAAAAAAAAAAAGGAAATTAGATCAATAAAAATATATAAATACATTATTACTCGTATTTGACTATAATTTCGATGTCTCGAAAAATAAACAAAGCAAATGCCTTTCATTTTTTTTAATAACAAATTATTTCTACGTATTAAGTAATTTATCAACATAAAGGATATACTTGAAAATACATTAATTATGCTTTGAAAATATTTAATTACAATTCAATTTATATTACGAGAGTAAATCGAACTGCATTTGCACATATGTGTATGTTTGTATACACATGCATATTAATCTTTTCATTTTTAGATATTATAATTTTCCTATTTTTTGCCTTGTTTGATTTAAAAAAAAAAAAAACTATAATATTTTTATCATCGTAAAATTCAAAGGAAAATACCATATTTAATTTCAAAAAATTACTGAAATTATATATTATAATCAGAAAATTGAGTTATAATTGGCTGAAAAATATTTCAACTTTCCCAGTGATGTATTTCTATTAAAAAAAAATATACATATAAAATTCGCCTTTATACGATATTATTCATAAATGGAAAGATTCAAGGCAAACAACTTCTTAAATATCAAAAAGTTAAATTATACAATACAACAACAAAAAAAATCGATTAACTTCGATAAAGTTAAATTATACAAAAAATCGATTTGAAAATATAACAAAATGATTTAAACCTTTATTTGAGTTTAGTATCGAATCATGCCACGTTTACTTGATTTACGTTTTAAAAATACACAAATTTAATGGAAAATGAAATAATTTTAGACGTAATTTTGTTTAAAAAAAAATGGTAACGCGTATAATATAAATGCGGTATTATGGAAATAAGAGGCTACATACTTATTAGCGGCGATATTATGTATACATGTACTATTTACATATGCACATTTGTACATGAGATTGATTCCCAGAGCCGTTGACGCCAAAGTGTTCGAAACAATAATTTGTATTACGCAACATCAGGCAGCATCTTACCTGAGGAGGGTTCGTCCGACAAACATAACAAGCCCCTACTTATAGACGAGCCCCTTTCATTATGTACCGGATTTTATCAAGTAGCCTCTCTAGATATCATTTTCTACATTAATACCGACAAAAAAACTGAACATTTCTAAACTTGAGATTATATAGCAGCACACGTTTACAATCTCCGATTTTGCTCGTTTCTCGACATGATTGCATAGCGTAATAAATTCTTCCGTTGCTCCTTATGAACGTTTATACCAGTCTCAGTTTCAGTGTTGTTCAGTTCTATTCGTGAAGCGGAAGTAAAATTTCGTACAATATAAAACGTCTAATGTTCATTTGGAAGAATCGAATATAATTTTGTATTTTTTATAATTCAATCAAATAAATTTTTGCTATAAATATTGCGAGTGAATAAAATAACGGAGAAATAATATTTGTTTTGTTAAAAATACTATCGGACAAATATACAGCAATATTCTCTAATACCAATAAATTTTTGTTTTGTGACTAGTGAATTTAAAAATAAAAATGCCGACTTGTAAATGTAAAGACAAAACAGATGATTGTAATTATAAAATAGTCAACCATAATTCTAGATGTGATGAAAATGATGAGTCTAATGCCGAAATTAGAAGAATCACAAGGTGCTAACGAATATAAACAATTTCTTTTAATTAAATCGAAATAATCATAATGTGCATAGAGCGTTCCATTTACATAATATATTTACATATATACATTGGAAAATATCTTGAATAATTAGTCATTATTATTATATTGTATTTTTATTAGATATTCCGATGGAACTGTTAAACTTCGGAATCCCAATATTGAACTTATGGATCAAGACATTCTATATCATTTGGCTTTAGGTAGTGAGAGTCATGATTTACAAGAGATGTTTGGTGATGTTCAGGTAAATAAAAATCAAATGTTCGTAGACTTGGGCATAAAAATAAAATATCAATAAATCAATAAAGTTTATTTTAGGAAATAGAGAAAAATACCGTTTACATGTTGGTTTATTGATTTTTTCTTATTAACAAAAACATTAAATATAGGACATACACATACTCATACGTAGTGGCACAAATCAGAATTGCAAATTATTATAAACGATAACAATGTCTTTATGGATAATATTATCATCTGTTTTTTTTTTATATTTGTAAAATTACCAGGTGTATAAGCTTAAATCCGCTGTTTTTTTATTAAAAAAACACATGTTTTTTTCATAGAAAGCAAAAACAAATTTATTCAAAGTACTTGCCCTTGCTAGCTACACATTTTTTCCATCTCTCAGGCAATTTGTGGATACCAGGCCAAAGAAATTACCTCTCTTTCGAGGCAAACCACTCATCAAGCCATTTCGGAAGTGCTGCTCAGCGAGCGCGTGGCTCATCGACGAAAACAGGTGGTAGTCGGAAGGGGCCAGGTCTGGTGAATAAGCGGGGTGGGGTAGCACCTTCCAGTTGAGTGTCTCCAAGTAGTTTCGGACCATTTTGGACGTGTGCGATGGTGCGTTGTCGTGGAGGAAAATCAGCTTGTCATGTCTTTGTTGATAATCCGTCCTTTTTTCATGCAGAGCACAGTGCAATTTGATCAGTTGTTGGTGGTAGCGGTGGGCATTGACGGTTTCACCAGGTTCCAACATTTCATAGTAATCGATACCTTGCTGATCCCACCAAACGCACAGCATCGTCTTGCGTCCGGGGCGATTTGGACTTGTGGAAGATGTTGATTATTGGCCGGGAACAACCCACGATTTCTTGCGTTTAGGATTCTCGAAATATATCCACTTTTCATCGCCCGTCATATTCCGATGCAGGAACGATTTTCTTTTTGTCGCGCGAGCAAGATTTCGCATGTGTTTGACGTCGCTCTATCTGCCTATTGTTCAATTCATGCGGCACCCATTTTCCGATCTTTTCATCTTCCCCATGGCACGCAGACTACTCCGCGAGCAGTTTTTGCTATTGGGTATTGCCTTCGTCCAAAAGAGCCTGCAATTGATGGTCCTCAACCTTCCTAGGCC
The DNA here is from genome assembly GCA_958298945.1 of Atherix ibis. Classification (NCBI taxonomy): domain Eukaryota; kingdom Metazoa; phylum Arthropoda; class Insecta; order Diptera; family Athericidae; genus Atherix; species Atherix ibis. The sequence continues at coordinate 5,452,793 of OY282606.1, forward strand.
GATTTTCACGCTCCTTGTCCCACAAGTCAAAAATGCCGTCTTTGAACCGACGAAACCAATCTCGGCACGATATTTCTGATAAAGCACTGTCACCATAGGCCTCCATAAGCATTCTATGCAATTCGGCAGCCAATTTCTTCAAATTGAACAAAACTAGACATGATTACCAAAGGGAAAATGTATGTTGTTGTACGAAATTGCTGACAATGTGCGCTGATTAATGTTGACAGTTGTCTGCTGACAATGACAGTTGTCAACATTAATCAGTGCGCATTGTCAGCAGTTGTGGCGTCACACGGTAGCTACGCTCACGCACGCCATCTATGACAAAACAGCGGATTTAAGCTTATACGCCTATTACATCATTACTTTTAATTTTTTACATTATTTTTTTTTATATTTGTAAAATTACATCACTACTTTTATCATAACTAATTTCTGAAATAGTTTTTCCGATGAAGATTAAATGTTAAATGCTTTACGATTTTTGTTTTTAATAATAAATATGTTTAGAAAAAATCAATTGATATGTTTACTAAAATTATTCTTATAAATATTCTAATTATAATAAATCAATAATATAATTAATAATACAATTTGAAAATATAAAAATAACTTCAATAATAGAAATTAAAATAAAACAAATATAGTATGAGCAGTACATAGCTTGTTTAATATATTGTAGTGTTTAGTAAAATAATCCAGGAAAGAACTTGGACTTGAATAACAAATCAATAGCAATACTGGTTCATGTGGTGCATAAAACATTTCAAAACTATTTTACTATAGTTCAAGTACAGCTAAGCGTACAATCTTCCTAGAACATTGATTATGAACTTATTGTTTTTGATGTTTGCTTATTTGTTATAATTATAAGATTATTTACAAAAAAAATTCCTATAGACAAATTTAAACATAAAAATATTATACTGTTTTAATTATATTATTGCATAAATAGACCCTGTAAAAGGTTATAATTAATTTAAAACCTATTAAAATTAATTACTAAATGCATTTGACCCATCAATTATTTATTTAAGTACGTTTATTTAAAGATTTAGTATGTATAACATCAGAATTTTGTTATTCAATCTTTATTGTTTTGATGATCAATCTATTGATTAAAAATATATATTTTTTAAATACGAACCAGAGCAGATAGAACACAATCTAAACAATACCACATGTAGTAACTTATGTATTCGTAATTACTTCATCGCATCAATTGTCCAATAAGATTGTGTATTTACTCATATTTTATAGTAAAGTCGTCACATATTGTGAATAATTTTCTATCGCGTTACGTAAAATCTAATTTCCCATTAGATCAATGAAAAAAATTACGAAACTGCATCAATAAATAAAATATTGCTATTGGTGTTCGTTGCTATTGTAACGAATATGGCCTGTTTCTAAAAGCGCTATGGCAGGGGATGTAACGAAGGCGCTCCTGTACTCTATGATGATAATATATCACTTAAGTGGTGAACTTTCCATTTTAATTTGTGTGCTCTACCCTTAGAGTATATGTGTACATATACAGGATTCTTATGCATATGATTCGCCCATCGGATTGACAGTCTTAAAACATGTAAAAAACTTATGTCCCAAAGTGATAACTACATATGTGTACACATAGATTGATAAAACTTTTTCTTTATTTTGCATATTTTTCGCAATTGTACAAACATTAATTTTCTAATGACGCAGATTTCAGATCGGACAACTTTTCATTACACTCACAACAACAACAAAATAATGCTAACTAAATAATAAGAAAACAGCTGTGTGAATAATTACGAACAAATTTTGGTTTTTGTTCAAATGAAAACAACTCTTTTAGATGAAATATTTTTGTTTAAATAATTTTTTTTATAACTTCTTCGCAAGCAATTATATTTAATATTAATATAGGATTAAAATTTATAATTACGTTCTATTGATTAATAGACAATTTGATAAAATGTGTACTGAAAGTAAAACATAATTGAAATGTATTAATTAGAAAGAATTATTTACAATATAGTATTCAAAAAAACATATCAATACATAAATTACCCTAATATAAAGAATTCTCTCAATGGCAAATAATAAAAGAAATTATTTATTTCTTTATTTTACTATAGTTTGTATGTATGGGAGGCACACCAAAACGTATGGAAAATTTTGCACATTATATAATGGATGAAATTGGTTATAAACTACCAGCTGGAACTCAATTACAAGATATAAGTGCTTTTTCGTATCGATACTCGATGTATAAAGTAGGTCCAGTTTTGGCTGTTAGCCACGGAATGGGCACACCCTCAATCAGTATTCTTCTGCATGAGATGATAAAACTCATGTACCATTCTAGATGTGAAGATCCAATTTTTATTCGAATTGGCACTTGTGGAGGAATTGGAGTTGAAGGTGGCACTGTCATAATAACGGAAGAGGCGCTTGACAGTCATTTACGGAATTCGCATGAATTTGTACGCATATAGTGAGAAGAAGCATTGGAATTATTTTTAACTTTTTCTTAATTTTAGACTATTCTTGGGAAAACTATTCACCGACCAGCTAAGTTAGACAAGCGTCTTTCAAAGGATCTAAAATCTTTGGCTAGTTCAGATGATCCTTACGAAACGATGATTGGAAAAACTCTGTGCACAGATGACTTCTATGAAGGTATTCTACCTTCTTAACCGCTATACTCTGAATATATTATTTAAATATATGAAATATTTTTTTAAGGACAAGGGCGTCTTGATGGAGCTTTCTGTGAATTTACTGAGAATGAGAAAATGGATTATTTGCAGAGTTTACGGGACCATGGTGTAGTAAATATTGAAATGGAAAGCACAATATTTGCAGCCCTCACTAATTATGCTGGAATTAAAGCTGCCATAATATGTGTTGCTCTTTTAAATCGTCTAAACGGTGATCAGGTAAAATGTGTGAGAATAACGTTAAAAGGAAATCCTAAAGAATTTTTTACAATTTCGTATAGGTTAATGCACCAAAAGAAGTTATGAATGAATGGCAATTACGTCCGCAAATTCTCGTTTCACGGTACATTAAAAAAATTCTAGCACAAAAAGGTACACTAAAATCATTTTATGAACAACACGGTTCAATCAAATCGCCAAGACGATTTAAATTAGTACAGCAAGAGTCACAAGCACATGAATAAATTATTTCAACGAGTATGTGATTGATTGACACAAATAATTTATAACATAAATTTATCGATTCAGGTTAAACTTGAAGAGTATTATAGATTGTCTTTTTCGTTTTTTATAGTGATGACCATAAACGGTTAACTCAAATAACTAAAATAGTGTTACTTATATACATGCATATACAAATAATTAAAAAAGTTACAAACATATTATTATAATATGTATGCTAATATTTATATATTAGAACTCAAATATTATTAGTAGTAATTTATCATCGTACAAATATAATATATTAATTATGTGAAGTTCAATAAAATTTAAGCTTTTTGCTTGCAAATGTATTAGAAAAATGAAGTTTTCGTTAATTGTTAGGATAAATGTTAAACTAAATATTAAATGAAAAAATGTAAACATGATGCTTAAAAAATTTATTGTTACATACTAATTAAAAAAATTAGTATATTGATTGATTAACATTTATATGTATTTAAAAACCGCATATAGAAATCGATTTATTCATTAATATGAAAGAAGCATTCCACTAAACTTTGTTATAGCAAATTAAAAAAACAAAACAACAACAACATATAATATTGATAATAATACATAATCTTATGTGATGTTCAGAAGAAATTAAAATTTTTAATATAAGGTTTCATATGGCTTAAAATTTCTTTTAATTTTATTTATTTCATTTTTTTATTATTGCAAAAATTATTTTAAAAGAAATATTTTTACATTTTATTTTCGTAAATGCTAATACATTGAGTGCCAAAAAATGAAAGAAAAAAAAACAAATCAAATTGGTCTTTAATTTTGTTGAAGAAATTATTTTTCGAAGTTTATAATTGGAGTTTCCAATATCTTTCTACAATCCCAAAATATAATTTTAAAATGATGCTCATTTGAATTAATGTCTAACAATTAATTGCAACGAAAAATTTCAATCGAAAACTCTATGAAAAAATAAACTTATTCATTAATAAAATATGTATTAAATATTTAGATATATGTACAATTGATTATACTATGATAAAACTATTCATATACCTTATTTAAAACTATAAATATTAATAAAAATATGTTAGTATTATTGCACAAATACAAATCGACTAATGTATAATAAAAAAAACACTAATATTATTTATTTTTATATAAAACTTTACTATATATTTTGTAATTTGTTTACACCCTGATTTCACTTTATTTTAATGAACATATTTCTATTTATAAAAACTATTTATTTTATTTCAAATACATAATAATTATATTTCGTTGACAATGTATGTTTTTTTTTTAAATTTATTGTTAAAGTACATATATAGTGAAATAAACATCGAAATTGGTGGTGGTTTGAATTGCAAACTTATGATCATTTTAGTATGCAATTTAAGTTATTATTACTCACATCATTTCATAAATAGTGAACTTATATTTTTAAGAACAATAACTAATTGATAATAAAAATCATATTTTTCTTCAATAAAAAAAACCAACTTATTTACACAGTCCAATATAAACTTAAATGTCAATAATTGACTTTATTAAAGTTATCGTAAATTATTCGAAAAATGATATAAATTTTTCATATAGAATGGAATGGACAATATAAACACTTTCTTATATTTTTTAATAATTAACAAATATTGAATTAAATAAGCTTTTTATCACCAAAAAATATATATAACATCATCAAGCAATTATAATTATGTATGTGGATATCTACCTATGTAGGTAAACTATGTTATATGTTCTGATGCAGTCAAGTTATATAATTAAATAACTATCATATTGGAAATAGTATATCAAAAATATATAAGTTCAAATTAATACTGATAATTATTATAACTATTATTTCAGTTGATCTTAAAAGTTTTACATAATAAAATAGATTTATTGTTAGGTAAATAGAATCAAATTGAATTTTGAAAAATATTCAATTACTTTTCAAAAATTTATAAATAAAATACATTGTTAATCATATTGTGATATCTCACATAAATTTAAAACTGATATTTGATAATACATTTTTGTAGGTTTTTATACTAACTTCCTTAGTAAAAATATGAATGGAAATAAGTATAAATAGCACAAATATGTCTATCAAATATCAAAATTAGTAGCTTGTATGAAGATAATTAGAAACTTTAACTAATATATTATATTATTATAACGGTTAAATCCGTGCATAGATAAATGCATTTATATATAATTAAGTATAATGCTACAAAACAAAATGAAATAATAAATAGCAAAATAAAAAAAAACATATTTATTAGGATCTAAACATTATCACTCTATCTTTTAAACCTCGAGTCTTACTCCAAGTGTGAAATCGTAGCACAATTTATCAATGTAGTTGCCATATTCTTATCAAAATATTTTTAAAACAATTGAAAAAAAAATTTAAGTTTATTTTCATGTTTTCCTTTCAATTATGTTATAGAATATTTAATTTGTAATTGGTCAAAGTAATTCGTATATATCCAAAAAAAAAAAAACTTCTTATCAAATAATTTCACACTCGTTTTTCAGTTCAAAATAATTTTAATTTTCTTTCAATTGAATACAACATTATGCATTAATGCATATATACATACATACATATACCCATACGCGCATAAGTACACACACACACACACACACACACATATATGCACACAGAAATATATGAAATTACAAAACAAAGATATTGCCTATCATATCAACATTTTAAAAATATATAAAGTTTTTAAATATCAAAATGAATTTTATATTTTCTATCTTTTATATGATCTTAAATACAATACAAAAACATATTCAGAGAGACTTTATATAACTACATAATACAATTTTATAAAAAAAAAAATTTTTAATAATTTAAGTTCTCTTCGTTCGAATAGCAAAATATTTTATTTCAAATATTACAAAAGACAAGAAAAAGCATTTTTTTTTTAGTTTATTATACAAATAATATAATTATAATAATATATTGTTATAGAAACTGGTAAATAAAAATTTATTTCAAAATCAAATTGTTTTTATTAATGTTAACATAAATAGAGTAGATAATATTACATGTTTTCAGATATTCGATCATTTATTTGCAATTATGATTAAATTTTCGATTATGAATTATAAACTGAAAATTCTTTATTATTGACTTTTTAAGCGAATTTTGTTTTTATAATAAGTGGATCTTTTATGGCAAAAGTTTCTAATAATTAATGTTTCGATAAATAAATAATAGTCAATATTATGGAATGTTTACGAAGAACGAAGTATAAAAACGATCATAATTCTTGTTATTTTTTTATATTGAATATTTTTCGTAGCATTCGTATTATTTCAATTATTCAAACATGTGTAATTACAAAAAATACAAGTTTGTGTACGTATTGTCTTGGGTATTTTCGGATATTTTTTTGTAATTGAATAAATAAAAATAAAAACAATAAAATTATACTCAAACGTTTTTTTTTTTCAAAAAAAAAACAAGTATTTAAATATCTCGATTTTGTTAATTTTTAATTTGTATTTACATTAGGGAACTTCCCCAAGTATTAAAACGTTTGAAAATTTCCCAGAAATGTACTGATTTCACATACACCTAACATATATGCAATGCTAACACCAGCAAGTTATGCACTTTTTATTTTTCTAATACACATAATGAAGAGTTTTTATACCCAACTAACTAGCAACTTTTATTGCTTATTTAGTAAGCTTCTCTTTATTGCTTTGTACTTCGAATATATACACACACACAACTAAGCTTTAAGTCAAGTAACTTGCAAATGAATAGTACATATGCATGTACATATGGTATATTCCGATTCAATCATATACGCTTCATATGGAGTAGTACGATATTCATAATTTAGTATATACATAAACTACACATAGCATGTCTCAAAATGGGAAAGTAGAACTTTAATAAAACTTAAAAATGCATACCTATACCGATAATTTACCTTAAGAATTATATCTTAAAATTTTGCACATAAGCTTATGAATATTCAACAATTTTTTATAGCAGAAAAAAACTAGATGAATATGGATATGGAATAAACGTACATATGATTTGATTGCAAATTCAGTACACAATAAAATATAATATTTAAATAAATATGAAATATCGTATGTTAGATTTAACAACAATGCTTTTAATACATAAATATTGGCCTATACTCTCATTGCTAGTCTCTCTTATGCTATATAAATATCCACACGAATTGAATTTAGTTAGTTTTGTCAGATTGTCTGTGGCGACAGCTTGTGATAAAGTTAATATTATATGCCGTTTAAGTAATATTACTCGAAATTTATTGAAAATCAAATTTATTACAGTTTAAATAATATTATTCAAAAATGTAAGTACAAACATAAAGAATATATAGTTATTAAAATTATTAAATTTTACGAACAACTACTCTTTATTTATTTGCTTCGAAAATAATCTTACTATTTATAAGGTTTCTATAATCATAAATATGTAAACATTTGTTAGCAACATTAATGTTTGAATCTTTATTGACAGATTAATGTTGCTAACAAATATTTATATGCACAAGTATATTGATAGTAGTTTTTTACAATTAACTTTCCTGTATTATAATAATGCCTATTAGTAGCTAATAAATATTAAGTTAATTTTTTCATTTTGGCTTTAAGTTAATAAAATAAAGAGGATATACAATCTATTATGATTTTTTTTTATATACACGTACTTTGAGAACACACATAAATAATTATATCTGATGATAAGGGGTTTTCCCTGAATATTATAAGTTAGAAACTTCTTCTGCAAAAAGTGTTTCTGTTTGAATAATCACTTGCCTTTTATTAGAAATAAATTTAAAAAAAAAAACAGAATTGTATTTTGTAGATTAAACTGTTAGTTATTATATAGTTGTGTAAGAGGAAACAATTGGGAAATAGTTGTGTAAGAGATGTGATTTTACACAAAATAACATTACACTACAGTTCTATGATTTTTTTTAAACTAAAACATGTATATAAATTTCTAAGAAAATTTAATTTTATTATAATTAGAATCTTTGTTTGAGCATGTTATCTTGTGTCCATTCATATGTACGTAATTTCGTTTTAGCAGATATTTTATGATTATTTATTTTAATTGATCTCAGTCTAATTTTATATATTACTCACATATTAAATAAAACTATTATTCAACTTACAAATGCTATGGAGCGGAACAAATGTCGCTTGAATAAATAACATTATTAAAATACTTGGTAGAAGTGTGACATCAATATCATTAAATTGATTGCATATATGGATCATAATAAAGAGATAACGTATCTTAAAAACTAGTGCATACAATTAAATTCGTAATTTTTACTGAGCATTTCCAAGATAACATAGACATTCAGTAATTAGTATTGAGAATATTTGAGTAATTGTTTTATAAAATATGGGAGAAAATATTCTTATTTATTAAAATACGTTTGCAATTACTTTAAAGTAAATAGTAAATTTGAAAAATATCATTTGTTTGGGGATGTAGCTCAGATGGTAGAGCGCTCGCTTAGCATGTGAGAGGTACCGGGATCGATGCCCGGCATCTCCAATTTATTTTATTTTATTTTTATTCAAAATCAAATTATTTCAGTTAAGCATATTAAAAATTAATTATTTCATAGTAAAAAAAATATTACAAAAATATATCACACATTTCTTTAGGGTTGTTCAGAAATTAGTATATATAGCTCGTATCTTTGCCTATAATTAAATACATTATATAGTTAATAAAAAAAAGTACGATAACATTATCTTACTCATATAAGTTTGATAGATTAATAATATTCAAAGCATAGGCTGAAATTTTCTTTGCTGACCGATGTATTTTTCTTCGTTTCGGATTTTTTAAAATAAACTTCAAACGATATGAATTTTGATATCAATGTTAACTGTTAGTAAGTAACAACATCTAAATATTGTAATTGGCTTCTCATTAGCTAAATAATTTCACTGGTGGTGAAATTATTTAGATAATGAGAAGCCAAAAATATTATATAATGCTATATAGTATTATAACCTAATATTTTACATGTTAGAAAAATATATTAATGGCAATAATAAAATAATACATTATTATATTTAATAGTAATTATTAATAGTAAATAATTAATAGTAAATTAGTCAAATTAAAATCTCTTAGAAAATATCAAATTATTAATATATTATTACATTTATAATAAGTGTAATAATATATTAATAATTTGATATTTTCTAAGAGATTTTAATTTGACTAATTTACAATAATTATTATTGTTATATTATATATTGTAATTAAATAATAATAAATATAGAATTTAGTTAATAATAAATATTATCATTGAAATTTTTTAGTTCTTCAGATAAAAATAGTCTAATATATCTAATCATATAATGTTTTTTCTAAATACTACTTAAAATGCTTTCAAATACTGCGATTTTGTACATTATCTAAGTCAGGTCTTAGTGTATGAATTAAAGAAGTGTAAAAAAATGTATGCACAAAACAGTTTCTTTTGGTCGAATAAAATAAAATAGTACAAATATTACATTGTTTCAGGGAATTAAAATTACCAAATCCTTACCTAAAATCTCTTAAAAGTGATGTTTTATATCATCTTGCACTCGGGACTGAGACTCACGATTTACCAGCTCTTTTTGGAGATGTTAAGGTAATTTCAGATTAAAAGGATTGAAATTTGTAACTATATGACAGAGGTTTATGTTTGTTTTAAATGTTGTAGTTTGTTTGTATGGGTGGGACAGGATCCCGAATGAAGACGTTTGCCGAATACTTAGCGAGAGAAATTAATTATCTACAAAATCCTGCAGAAGAGTTATACGATTACAGTGCAGCTTCGCATCGATTTTCTTTGTATAAGGTAGTTTTACTTATAGGGAAAAATTCTTTGAAGTTTTTTTTCTTATTTGGAGACATTATACGAGTAGGTTGGACCGGTCATCTCTGTTAGTCATGGAATGGGCTTTGGTTCTGTGTCTATTTTGTTACATGAAATAATAAAACTTCTATATTATGCGAAATGCAAAGATCCTATTCTCATCCGAATAGGTACATGTGGAGGTATTGGTGTGGAACCAGGTACGGTAATTGTAACGAACGAAAGTGTTGATGGCACGCTACGGAACGAACATGAATTTGTAATAATAATTAATTTGACTTTTGCAAACAAATCTTACCTATCATGTCAATTTACAGAAAATACTAGATAAACGTGTTTTTAGGAAAGCCTTGTTCGATCTTAACCTTGCTAAAGAGATCATATCCTTTTCTAAACCGGAAGACAACTTTCAAGCTGTAATAGGAAAGACTTTAGCAACTGATGATTTTTATGAGGGTATACATTTGAAAACATAAATTTATATTATTTATTTATGATATTGTTCAATATTATACTTTTTATAGGACAGGGTCGACTAGATGGTGCTATTTGTGAGCATTCTGCTGAGGAAAAACTTCAGTTTTTAAATAAATTATATGAAGGTGGAGTAAGGAATATTGAAATGGAGAGCCTTGTTTTTGGAGCAATCACACATTATATTGGGATCCGTGCTGCAGATGTTTGTGTTGCCTTTATTAACCGATTGAATGGAGATCAAGTAATAAATTGTTAAATTTTGCAATTAAAATAATTATATTTTTATGTTTTTTTTTTCATTTGAAGGTTACTACCCCTAAAAATATATTAACGGATTGGCAATTGCATCCACAAAAAATTGTCATAAGATATATTAAAGAATATATGTTTCAATGTGGCATGCTATAAATAAAATTATTGATTATAAATAAACAAGATAACATATTATTTTAGCTTTTATCTGATCGTCATCATATGTGTGCCTTTATTTTACCGCTTTTATTATTAATAACTATAAAATTAAATACAATAAGTAACCTAATTAAATGTATGCAAATAAAATATATTAAAAATTAAAATATATAAATTGTATTGTACTATATTTATTATTTATATTATCCAAGTAAGATGTTACTGATTGCAATTATATATTGTTCATAGCAACCACATTTCAGATTATTTATACTGTAAATCGATTATACAATTTGACAACCAAATGTAAATCAATTTTACTGAATTTAATTTGAAGCAGATAAAAATAGTCTAAAAATGTCATTAAAAAGTGGAAATCTATTAAAAAAATATGATATTCCCATAAATCATTTAGATTTTGATTATATAAGAAATTGTAAAAATGGTCGTGAAATGGAAAAAATTGTTTCAATACTGCGCTCGGGGGAAGAAGGTTATTTTCCCGATTTAACGAAATGCGCTGAGGATCGCCTAAAAGAACTAAAGCCTGGAAGTAAAGTTTTAAGAACGGAAGTGCCAGTTTTGTCAAAATATACATTAACATATGATGAATGGGGGGAAATAAATGATCCATTAATTGTGAGTATATTGTGCAGCTTTGTAAAAAGTGAATATTGATTAATCCAAATTATATGGTTTTATAGGAATGGACAACTGAAATAAAATTTAAAGATGAAGATTTAATTAAATCTACAAATAATACAAAAGAATTTGCTAAAAATTTACCACCTATTCGCAAAAATATAATCGAATCACCTATTATTATAAGACAAAATATTAATAATCGTAAAGTGGAGAGAGAGCCGATCAAGTCTACAGATTATCAAAATTGGGATAAATACGATGCCGAAACCGAAGAATTGAAAATTGACTTGGAAGAAGAAATAGTCCGTGAAGAGGTTGAGCGAAAAAATCGTATCAATTCTGAGAAAATAATCAATTCGAATGAAATAGAAACTATTACATTGGAAGATGTCAATAAAATGTTGCCAATAGAAAAGGAAATTCTTGCAACCAGGTTAATAAATACTAATTTGAAAAGCGTATAAATAATTATTTTAGTTTATCATCTTAGATATAAAGAACGAGGTAATGACTACTTTAGAGCAAAAGAGTATTCTTTGGCAAGTAAAGAATACACTACATCAATTCAAATTTTACCTTTTGCTGCAACATATAATAACCGTGCATTGGCAAGTATGTAATACATTCTTAGAATGGGAATATATTTTATTTAATAATATTTGTTAGGATTAAAATCTTCCAAATATTCGGAGTGCATAAATGACTGTGAGAAATGCTTAGAAAAGGATCCCAATAATTTAAAAGCGCTTTTACGGAAAGGTGAAGCACTTTTAGCACTGGATAAGAAACATAATGTCGGTAAAATTAAATTTAGAACAATGCCAATTATTAACAAAATAAATTTTTTAGGCACTACAGGTATATGAGAAGATTTGCGACATCGATTCTAAAAATACTATAGCACTCACCCATTTGAAAAATTTAAAGAATTTATTAGCAACTATCCCACCTACGTCCGCAACACGAATTAATATTGAAGAAACGAATGAAACTCAATCCAGCAAAAATGACACAATGACTGGTCCCTACAAGAAAAAACAAGAGGATTTATCCAAATTGATAATACCTCATAAAATAGTTAAAAGTAATCTTACAAAAGCTGTTGAAGCTCTCGGTGCTAATATTGGAAAGGGCAAAAATATAAAAAATATAAACAGTAAACAGCCAACGAAATCTGAAATGAAATTATTTCCAGATGTAAACACCAAGCCAAAAAAGAAGATTATCGAAGAAATTTAAAAATATTGATGCCGTTCAAAATTGTTGTAGTATATTTTACAAAAATTCAATGATTTATGTTAGATCGGATGAGCGAAAATGATAATAAATTATTATTATCTATTTACATAAATGAAATTCTAGGTTCATTGGAAAAAATAAGAAACTGATGTTTGCAGGCTTTAATTTCTTAAATTTCCCTATCTGTATATCGACTTAAACTGGATAATATAAAATGAAACTTAAATAAACTTCGCTTATTTAAAATTGACAAAATTTAGTATATTATTTATGATAGCAATATCGCTTGAAATGTCTACATTATATTCACAAAATATTGACCTTAAAATTGACAATAGTTTCGACCCAAATTATTTCGCTAAAAGACCCGTGCTTGATTTAAAAAATTAAAATTAATCAACAATATATTTTTTTCATGTTGGTTAATAATATGCCTGGAAATAATCTTCGATTTATAAAGATCATTGGGCATGAATTATTAGCAACGATATAAAAATTGAAGATGCGCGGGAAATTGTATGTGCAAGTGTTTATAAAAAACCATCCGTAGAAAATTATGTCTATCCTTTCTGGTGGAAATGCAAAAATATAACGTCTATACTTTAATAATTTCAAAGCATGAGACTAGATAATAATACATAAGTTAATTTTTTTTAAATACTCATTTATTTATCTTATTTGATTATTTAAAATATGAAATTTTCGTTCGATGTATATGGCAGAATTATTTTCAGATATCCAAACACAGAAAAAACTTAATTATTTATTTAATAAATTAAGTTTTCCCTTATTATTTTCTTGACAATTAATTTTTTTTACATTTAAACGAAAAATAAAGCTAAAATATATTTACAAATACTTATGGTCATTATTTTAAAAATAATATAAAATATATTTGAAATTTTAAACAATAAAATATGCATACTAATTTATTTAAACTGGTTTTTATAAATACTCTTAATTTTTTATGCATATTTTGTATTAATTTTTTTCTAAATTACTAATTATAAGCGTGTTGTTTAATTTAAATTTATTAAATATTTTTTTCTATTGAATTATATAAATATATAAAAATAAAAGTAAAATATTAAATTATAATACAATACATTAAAAAGAAATAAAATATATTCTTTTTAATTATGGTTTTTTTTTTCTTCTTAAAAACTGAATCACAATTCTTCTTTTTGAAACTAAATAAAAATTTGTTATTCGTTCTATCGTGTTTTCGTTAATACATTGGATATTCATTTTGGTGCGTTTTATATATCATTTTTAATTTTTAATATCAATTTTATTTTGTGCTCCATTTCTAAATAACAGCATTTGTATTGGATCATTTGCAAAAATATGGCCATCATTTTTAAATATTTCCATAAGCAACATAAATGTGCGACTCGGTATGTTCGAAAATTCGAAATAAATTTTCATGTAATAATATACGAACGATAAATTGAAATACTTCATTTACATAAATACGTAGATCTGTAACATTTGTATTAAGCACTTTTATCCTATTTCATTCAGTCAATTGTATATCTTACGTAATAAATTTATTATATTTTATTATTATTGATAACCAAATTTACCTAAATTTTTATTGTGTTCTTTGTGTTTTATATTATTTTTACAATACAATTTGAATGAAATACATTTATGTCAAAGAAGTAAGTTACAGCATTTCTCTAACAATATTTAATAGACATGATTAGAAAAATTATTCTTAAAAATAATTCTCACTTCTTATCGTACAATATTTTTATATTTATAAATTTGAATTTTTCAAATATACACAATTTTTAAGGCAAGTTTTAGAAAGTAAAACATACCATTTTTAAATATGTAATTTTGTTATGAAATTAATATAATCATGTACTTCACTTTATACTATTTGCTAACAAAACATTATAAAAATATATTTTAATAATGTTCAAAAAATATCATAGCAAAAATCATTTTGTACAAGGCCACATGATTGATATCGCAAATAAAGGTTTTGATGGCATTCCTTATGAATTAATATTATAAAAATAATAATTATTTATGTGCTGCTTAAAAAATTATTTTATATATTTCTACAAAAATATTGTTTCATTTATGCGTTTATATATAAATGTTTTTTTGTTTGTTTTTGAATTTCTATCAATTATTCATTCTGTTTTTATTTCTTTTGTTTTTATATTGTTTGATTTGCATAAAAATATAATAACAATAAGTTTTTATTATTTCTATAATTATACAGTATTTAGAAATTAGTCTCTAAAACACGGTTATTCCGAATTTCTTATTTATCGCTTCTAGGAAATTTTTCAAGTTATAATAGGATCGCGATCGCCAATAGATGTTATTTTTGACTTGTACCGAAGCTAATTCAATCGCTGTTTCCACATTTTTTAGACCAAGACTTCGAGCCTTTATTGCAAACTTGTCTAATTGGTCTTTTTGATATTCTTTATTCATAAATGTTGTTACTGAGTGAACCATTTTCGAAAGCGTTGAAAATCCATCACCAAAACTACAAATAATTTTGAAATTTATTCGTTACTGAAGTTTTTATTAAATATTATTTTACTTACTATTCAGAAATTTCTTTTATATTAGTAACAAGAAAATCAAAAGCAATCTCATATCCAATAAAATTTCTAGCAACGGCTGCAAATGCTCGGGCGCCATCTTGTTTTCTTATACCAGAACTTGGATCGATTGTCATATTCAAATATCTGCAATCAAAATACAAACACAAACAGTATAGTATAGATATACGGATATTTATTACAAAATATATAAAAAAAATTTAAAATTAGTATAAAAGTATTAAAAGCCGATATTTGTAAAATTAATCAGTTCACATAATTACGAAATTAGACAATTTTGGCAAAGTGGTTCCATGGTGTAATGGTTAGCACTCTGGACTTTGAATCCAGCGATCCGAGTTCAAATCTCGGTGGAACCTTCGCTTTTTTTGCATTTTCCCTTTTTATTTTCCTTTTTTATTTACCTATTGCTTTTTATTTTTACTTTGTAGCATAAATTTTATTTAAAAAAAAGCATTCATTGTCCAAGAAAAATCATCTCCATTTGAATGTGGATTTGACTCCACAAGTTCTGACCGTTTACCTTTTTCATAACTTATTAATAGATTAACTTACTTGGATAAAAGCCACGGTTTCATCGTGCATCCCATCGATGAAAGTATCTGTTCTTTTTCTGACGCACTCTTTGAAAGAAGATATCGATCATAAGCAAAATACCATTCTTGGAAAGATCCTTCTCTCAACGCGGTACAGTAAATTGTTTCCTTTAAATTTGGCTTTATTCTGAAAGAATATTGTTTAATTTTTCAATTAATTATTCTCACTTATATTGCATTATTTTAAGTCATTACAGATTCTTGGTTGGAGTTCTCATCCATTCGCGGTATTTCAAATGTGCCGCATTAGTACATCGATCGTAATTAAAATAGCAAGCATATCTAACTACACGAGCTTGTTGCATTAATTCAATATGAGATGAATTATCATGTTCTACAATACCATAGTGGTCGTAGGCTGAACGCACCATATGTTTCATAAAACCCTAAAATGGTAATCAATTTATGTAAGTTACACTAAATTTTAATAAGAGTAATTAAATTTTTACCCGGAAAGTTTCAAATGCTGGTTCTCTAACTAACATATGTGTTAAATATGTTAGTCCGTTGGATGCTGCTCGCCAAAATAAATGATCTTCTACTTTATTTGGTAGCTCTAAGAGGAATGTTAGCGGAATATCGTAAGATAGTAGTTCACTTTGCGCCAAATGCAAAGAGTCATCTAATAGTTGAGCTCTTGTTAATGCTGGTAACTCTCGTATTCTTCTCTTCAGCACAATCCAAGAATTCTTATCATAGTTTACACGGTAATATCCAGTCCGCTTGATATTCAAATAAATCCATTCATTGGAATTATTAGCATTCGGGAAGACATCTGCAATTATTGTGTCTTGAACTTTGTTCGTTAGCCAATGAGTTGGAATTTCAGTTTTGTTATTTTCGATGCTCGTTTCGAAGGTAATCGGAATAAACCATTTAGATTCGTCATTAACATTTTTTTGTGGTAAAGAATATCTGAACAATATATATTAAAATTTTATTAGTTTAATTAATATAATATAGATAAAGAAAGAAGAAAAAAATGATTAAGATGCTAACCTATGTTGAGAAACGACTATATCCTTTCCTAAGCGTTTGACCGTAATTACTGGATAGCCTGGCTGAATTGTCCAAGAATCCATAATCTCTTTTATGTTAAAGTCTAGAGGCAAAGTACCGTGCTTATGACCAAAACGCGTCATTAATTTCCATAAATCATCCTGATCAGCATTTCGATATGAAAAATCTTTCAGGTATTTTCTTATTGCTCCAATAAATGCTTCATCGCCAAGGAATGAATTCATCATTCGAATTACGATCGCACCTTTCGAATATGATATTGGATCGAATATTCGCCTTATATCAATATTAGATGAAACTGCGAAGGATATCGGATGTGCACTATTAGAAGAATCTTCTTCCATTGCCCCTTGAAACGCGGTAATAGGAAATGTGCTAATAACGTCCCAAGACGGTTTCACCTAAAAATAAGAACCGAATATTGTGGCAAAAGAATTAACGCAAAAATCATAATCTGTTACATGATCGACAGCTAAATAGCTCATGTATGTAGCAAAACCCTCTTTCAGCCAAAGATCATTCCACCACTTTGGTGTTACTAAATTCCCAAACCATTGATGTGCCAACTCGTGTGATAGTATCGATGCCACATTCTCATGATGTGCAGCAGAGGAACTTTGTTCTTCTCCCTCGGGAACTAGCAGTGCAGAATCTCTGTAAACAAGCCGCAAACATCAAAGTATAACCAGAAAACATGTTTAGTTATAACATAAAAATAAACTTCGATTCACAGTGAATTTGAAAATTAGAACATAAGAATGCTTTTCCTATTCATTCTCATTTGGTAACAGAAAGAAAAATTCTTACTTTAATGCGCATCTTTTCTACAATAAAAGATTATGTTTGACATGAAAGGAAAAACTACCAGAATGCATAGTAACTAAATTTTCATGCATTCATATAAAAACGAAAAGATGTGATTTTCCAACGATAATAAATCACTATTTTTTTAAATATTATTTTACTATTCGAATTTTTATTATAAGCTTAAACTTATTAAAAACAAATAAAAAAATCATAATTGACTAAGCTAATGTTTCATATAGTAATAATCAAATTAATAAATACAATTATTGCCGTAAAATACTATTAATAGAGCTAATATAATGGTATATTTTTGGTTCTTTTAAATCGCATCATAAAACATATGCATTTATTAAATTATGCGCATACTTTTATGTATATGTTCAATAAACTTACATATATGTGTAAGATATATTAGGATTTTTTTTATATCATCAACAAAAAGTTACATAGAAATTACTATACTATTTTTTAGGAGATTTTCAGATGTTTTCGAACTAATTATCATAAATATCAAATTTTCTCATTTATTTTAATATTTCATATGATATAATATAATAAATTTAAATTTATTAAAACAAATATAGAGATATAGGCAAATATTGTAATTTTAAATTCTATTAATGCTACTTAGTTGAAGAAATCAATTTTTTTAATTATATTTATAAATTATTATATTTGAAAGAATATCAAAATGTCAGTTTGAATTATTTTAAATTAACCGATAATGGATATATGCCAACAATTCAACTAGAAAATATCTACTTATTTTATAGATACATATGTGATATGATATAATAGAGTTCAAATGTATTAGAGCGGAAAACAGATTCCCAAATTTATGGACACATTATTATTTATATCGTTTTAGAAATTCGACATTTATAATATATTTCCTATAGCATATAATTATATATATATTTAAAAACACAGCAATTGGAATTCATGTATATAAAATATAATTGGGTAGATTTTGTTGATGTTTGAGAGTATGAACAAATTTCTTCATTTAGAAACAATTTTATTGTAATATTAATGTAAAATCACTATAATGAAATGTAGCTTATAATCTAGTATAAAATGTTTAAATAATTGATAAATCTCTTAAAACTTTAAATTTGTTAATAGCTCTTCTCCACTGATAAATTAAATATTTGCGATAATTCAGCAGTTGATAAATTCTTGCATTTGTAATTCAATCCCCTTTTCAATTTTCTTCTTAAGCTCTAATAGTTATAAGTACATAATTACTTACCTAAATATTATAAGACCCCAATTTTCCATGGCGCCAAAACCAAAATCGGGTACAGCCACTAAATCAATTTTTGGAAGGGCAAATGGAATATTAAAATATTCCTCGAAATATGGCAGAATTTTCCGTGTTAGCTCAAAAGCATATCTAGTCATGGTAGTTGTATCAGGACGTGTCCAAATATTAACTTCTGGCCATATTAATTCATCCTCTTCAGTGTGATTTGATCTAACAAGATCCGATACAATAAACGCAACCAAGTATGTTGACATTTTTGGTGTAGTATTGAAATCTTCTCGAACATAACCGGGATGGTCCAATCTGTGTTATACAATTGTATATAAAATTAATACAATATAAACACAATGATCACTTCCATTTTCTTACACTGTCTGAACACTGGGCATGTTTGAGAGTGTCATCATGGTATCCTCTTTTCGAACTAAACTTATGTCGAAAGTGGCTTTTTTATCGGGTCGATCGAAACAAGGAAATGCGCGACGAGCATCGATTGGTGAGAATTGTGTACTGGTGACCCACCTGTAAATAAGCAATGCACAAATATTTTTTTAGGATTAATTAAATAATACTTAAATTATAGATTAAAACTATTTTTCAAATACTATCAATATAAACTATTCAACATAGAAACTCACAATTATTTAACTAAAAAATACAATATTAAAATTAAAATTGAAGATTTCAAACCAATTATGATATTTTTAATTAAGTAAAATGATTTAAATTGATCTAAAAAAGATTTCTTGAAGTTATGGATTCGAATTTCATTACAGCATAATTTGACCTGTAACATTATGTACATAAATTTTTCAATTTATCCTAAATACAAATTTGTTTTTGTTATATAATATCAGTACAATGAAATTTCGAGCATTTTTCTACTTGTAGAATTACATTCTACATATTCAAGAATTTTAGGTTTTCTTTATAAAAAAATCAGTTCTAAGTCTTTAAGTTTATTTTAAGTAGTCAACAATTTATTGATTTTCTACTATTACATTCGGACAGATGAATTTTATTGAAGTAATTCGATTGAAATGAGAAAAGTCTATAGTTGATTATTAAATAATGTATTTTCATGATGGAAAATGCTTACCCCAATACACAATTATAATTTCATTGATTTTTGATTGACTACAATTGAGTCGAAATTTGTTTTTTGTAAAAATAAATTTGTGATTGATAGTTTAACATATGATAAAATCGGAGGGATTAAATTAATGAGAACTGATTAATAACGAAATTCGTCACACTTTGGGAATGGTTTAATACAATTAACAAAAAAAAGTCTCAAAACTGATGGTATTTATTTAATGAACAATATTATAGTAATATTTGAAGAATGTTAAAGATCAAATACGAGTATAGAAAATTATTAATACCATGTGAAATTATAATAAAAATATAAAATGTTCTACTTACTTTATTTCACCAGTTTCCTTGTCTGTGTATGAAGTTTTGTAGAATCCTTGTAAGGTACTAGTAAGTTGGCTGGTGAATTCAATATAAAGTGCCAAAGTTAAATTGTTTGTATTTTTTATTGATCTTTCCGACAATTTTATATAATATGAATCATTTTCACTGCCATAATCGGCTGTAAAATTCAACTCTTCCTCATCCCTAGCTGTGTCCACAACTATGACTTTATGAATTGTGATATTATTAATATCAAGTACAATGGGTGGGAGTTCTTTAGTATGGTCATCCTTTACAACTGTTATTAATACGCTGCCAACACTTTGAGAGGATGATATATTTGGCTCTATCGTCAATCTGTAAGAAGAGAAAACTTAATATGAGCAATGTCTATTTTTAACACTAATTGCGAATTTATTATAGTCTAATTTTAAAATGCATCTGCATATGACTAGAAAAACAATATAAAGTTACCATTCGAGTAAAAACCACGTTCTAACGATTAAATAAGGAATATTAAGTAAATTTCTATTAAAAAATATGAATATATCTTCAACAGTGCACGTATTTCTAATTTATACACATAACAAATGGCTATTCGTATTTGAAAACAAAACTTTTCAAGATGATTGAAAATATTTTTCGATTTTAATAGTTTCACCCACTTTTTGCACGTTCCATGTATGATTAATTATAAAAAAGCCTTTTCGTTTCTGAAAGTATAGATTACTTTAGAAATGAAAGCAATTTCACTCAATAATAATATTCTTAACAGTATTATATGTTCTCGTTGAAGAAATAATATTAGAAAATATAACAGGCTTAAAAATTTCCACTCTGCTA
This sequence comes from Atherix ibis, assembly GCA_958298945.1. NCBI lineage: Eukaryota > Metazoa > Arthropoda > Insecta > Diptera > Athericidae > Atherix > Atherix ibis. The sequence continues at coordinate 5,474,171 of OY282606.1, forward strand.
GATTTAAGCCAATCAGGTAGTAATTATAATATTATTTGTCATTTTCATCTTAGAAATATTTGAAATTATTATAACCAATTTAAATCACATACTAATATTTTACTTGCAGAGACTATATATTAGAATATGTTTTATAATTAGTAAACTGTATTTATTTATTAAAAAAACTATATTTTCTAGTGCAAAAATGCTATATTGTATTCCTTATGAGGAAAATTATCTTTTATTACTTATGAATATATAAGAATTTATTTAACGTTTTATTTTATAGAAATGATTAATTTAAAATTTATACTTAATTATATAATAATATCTTCAAACATACAAAAACCGTGTATATTAGTTCATTTGAAGTTGGTAAATTTTTTACAGAAAATTCATAAAAATAGTTTAGGAATTTTAATTTGTTTGGCATATATTTTTTTAATGTTCTAAATTTATATTAATTAAGACTTTTAACATTTTCTCTTATTTTTATTAAACTTTTATTTTGAATATAAAATCTAATTCAAATTTTAATCAATATTATCGAAAAAACTAAATTAAATAATTATGAAATTGTTCGAAATATTTTTTTAATTGTTCGAAATCTTTTCATTTAAATCTTTATAAACAATATCAAGTTTTTTCCAAATAGAATAAATCTTATCCTACGATATAATCGTACAAGTACAATACTTCGTATATGTTTAAGAATAAAATAAAAATAGGAAGAACTCTTCAACTTAAAAGATTTATATTTTTGCAAATAGTATCAGTAAAAAATTTAAATGAAATAGAAGCAACTATATTGCTTATAAAATGCATAAGGTTGAAGTTAACAATACAACACATTCTTAGAAACTATTCTGAGAAAAAGTATAACAAAGCTGCCGACTTTTGCGTATATAATTTTCGGCTAGAGATCAACAACGGCAATATCTAAAAATAAATAATCACCTGAGATCATTTTCCATACATTCGTACAATAATATAATACTAAAATAAATGATTTCGAAAATATAAAGAAAAAAAAATAAACCAATACATTTTAAATTTTATGATTTATGCATATTATTTTGGATTCCATTTCAATTTTATGGCCATAGTGATCACATTACGAACGAGAATTATATAATTTTTCCGGATAAGAAATATTAATGGAAGCTGCATGTTTAAACTTTATTTATTAATGCAAAGACCATATTCTAAAATAATATAATATAAATTTAGTCCATCTTACTCATATTATAATTTGTACATTTAAAAATATCTATTGAAAATTACTCATAAGAAGTAGATAGTTAGTGATAGTAAAATCTGACTCGGATGCAAAAGTGTTCTTAATATATTTAATAAATATGTGCGTGTACATACTATATAATGTTAAGTTTGCTTTAAATTTGGATAAGATAAATATGTACACAGAAAACATCAATAGAATATGTGATTTATATATTGACATAATATTGTATATGTGCTTCTCTATAATAAACTTTATTATTATTATTGAGTTCAAAATATATTTAAATCTTTTTAAAAAAATTATCTTATGTATATCTTTATCTTAAATTTCCTTAATATATTTTTTAAAGAAAAATATTTTAATTTTTAAGTGTCCGGTTTTTTATAGTTAACATTTCAATAATCGATTTTAACATGAACAGTTTTCCGACAATAGTCGATTTTCACTTTCTTATAATAAATTAACACCTTTCGATCGGATAAGATATAGACACTCTGTCTCAAGATATTTAAATCAGTTTCTTAATAGTTATTGATTAATTATCTTTTTGTCGACAATATCTTTGATCATTTTCAATTTTTATTTATGATTACAATATGTTTCTTATAGAATGGCACTTTGAAATTAATTTAATATTTGCACTTTTTTTTTCTTAGTTCAGAATAATGTAATGATTAACGAACATTTCAGATCAAAGAAATAATTTTTATAATACACATAGATAAATACGTTCAAACTAAATATGAAAAATTGCTTCAGGGACTTAGAAGATATAAAAATTTAGAAAAACTAATATTATTTAGACTTTCATCTTTATATTTAATTTGGACATCGATAAATGCATAATTAATTTAGCTGAAAATTTTACCTTCTGAATACAAACATTTTTAAAACGTTTTATTTAAGAATTGGAATTTTTTTTTTAATTTTTAAACTGTATTAAAAATTATTGAATTTTAATAATAGTAAATTTATTTTTGTAAAATTAATAAATTAAGAATAAATAAAATTATAACAAATTCAATTGTCATTAAATAATTTCATAAATACTCTGAAATTTTTCGATTTTATAATATTTTTTTCTTTGATTTTTACTTTGAAATATTATAAATCTATTAATATTCAATATAATAAATATATACACTTTAAGAACACCATCAAACACATATCCACCATTATTCTGGACAGAATTTTTTTATTACGGAGACATTATTTTTACTATACGTTTAAAGTGAAGGGTTGAATAAATAATTTACCTTTCATCATCTTGTTAAATTGTACCATTCAAGGTGAATATCGCAAACTATTTCTTAATGGATTAATGTTTAATAATCGTTCTTATGAGTAAGTTCTACCTTGAACCTTCTTCTTATTTATTACTATTTATACAAAACAACAAAACAAATGATGATGAAAAAATGTTTTGAAAGCATTTTAAAAAGTAAACGTAAACTCATCTAATCAATCAAATAATTGAAAAATGATGTTCGAAGATATGAAAAAAAGGGCAAAAAATTGACAGAAAATAAATGACAATTGAATGACATATTAAAGTAATTGGATATTTTTAGTAATATAAATAATGGGGGGAGGGAGGGGTGTAATAATTATAATTGCAGTAAAATAGTAAAAGAGTATATTGTACTTTTTTTAATAGTTATTAATAGGTTATATTTTTAATAGAGTTTTTAGTTACTATATGTACAAGCTACTGAGTTATGTACTTGAATTTCGCATCAAATGAAGTTAATAAAAGGCATCTAAAAATAATTTTTGAAACAATTCAATCTTCTTGAATCGATTGCCCTAATATTTTCTTTTCTGTTTTTGTTTTTTGCAAGCAAAAGAACATCCGGTCACAACATACCGATTGTATAGTTCAATTAGAATAATAAATCTTAGTACAATTAGAAATGATATTCAGTCTAAATATGCACACATATATATTTAGGGTACATACACATACCATATGTGCTCTAAATTTCTTCCGATTTAAAATATTTTCCGCCTATTTGAAAAATATCTATTTATAAGATCTTTTTAACTGTTGAATATGTGAAAATACGAGCAGCTAAGTTAAGAAAAGAATTTTTTCTGATTTCTACTTAGTTACGCTAGATGGTAGAAGGGCGTCATGTGTAACTGCTACCATCCCAAAACTTCTACATAGACGAATTATTTCAAAGGTTCTAAATGTATCGATGTGTTCATTCTGCAAATAAACGCGAACGTAAACTGAATGCTCTTATCTCAAAGTATAGTAATTTAGTGCAGATTTAATTTCTGCCTACGCTTGCAAATCATAGTTATTTATTTGTTTACTTATTATGTATTCATGGGTGTTTATGTTTCGGCATTTATTTGCTGACTATTAAAAGTGACATGTTGCACGACACTTCCATTGAAACATTTAGATCTACTTAACATAAATGGAAAACAAAATATGACAGACAATTTCAAATGTAAACACCATCGAGTAAAAGCAATACACAAGAATGAAAATATAAATTATCATATTTTAAATGCATAGTATTAATATTAAATAAATCAACATAATAGTTTATTAAACTATGTAGCATAATTTGAATATGAATTTATAACATTGCTATTTAAATATATATTTAAAAAAAGTTATATTTGCTTGCGTTTTAAATAGTTTTTATAGTATTTGTTTAATTGTGACGATATTAATGTATAATGATTGATACGAGTATTATAAAAAATATTTTTTACTATTGTAGTCTTAATGTTAAATTGTATAATTTTATGCACACACAATGTGATGACTCCTTCGTTGTAGTTATATTCCTTTGTGGTCTTCATTTTTGTCTCATTATTACGGAATACCATTTCTGTCACTTCTCTAAATATGAGTGCATTAATAATAAATAAGGAAGTAAAATGAAAATCGCACAGAATTATTTCCCTTCATTTCGATTGAAATCAAAACGATTTCTTTCAATTATGGAACTTTCTATTGCCTGGTGGAACAAATTCATTGACAAGAACAGTTTATTCTTTAAACGATCAATTGGCAGAACAACATTCGATCTTAATTCGTGTTTTCGCTATAAATGCATAAATTCCAGTAAGTACATACTCGTATATTACATAAAAGCAGTTATTTAAGAATGACTAGGAACAGATGAATAAAGACCGCAATAAGTGAAGTGTTGCTTAAAAGCATATCGTATGATATTCGTGATGGTGAAGATGATTATGTCTAGATTAATAAAGTAGTTGATAAATTTCTTATGTCATAATACATATTTGGTATCAGCCAACTTGTTGACACTTTTGATATCTCTTGCAATAATTTTCTATATTGAGCTCAATTTATATTTAAATAAAATACTAACAACAATTGATTGCTGAAAAATATTTATGCTCTTTAGATTTTCTATTTATTATGTTGAATTGTAAGAAAATCATTTCTAACTGAATGTATCGAAATAGTAATAATTTTTTAAGTTATCATATGTATCTTCCTTTAGTTACTTTTTAAATATAATCTATAAAAATTGTTTGTGTAATTTCTCTTATTATGTACATTATATTGTATAGTAAATTCGTTTGAGATATGCAAAATTTAACAACCGTCTGATGAATTAAAAATCATTCATTTTGCTTGATTAGCACCAATTGAGGAAATGCGTATTTGCAATTACATACTTCATTTGAGTAATTTACAGATATCTCACCATATTAGTAATATTTGAAGAATATATTTTCATGTGCGAACAAAACAAATTATAATAGTAAATTTGACCTTAATATATTATATATTGTAGAAAATTAATAAAATCTGCATATTATTGCAACTGTTTTAATTCAAAGTACATATATACATATATATGTATTCATGCTTTTGTACGTATATATATATAGTAGCGGGTGAATGACTTTGATTTGTGTATACAGAGTAGGTAATAAGTAATTAGTTGACCGTTCCCTAGTCAAAGTTTACAATACAATTAGAAAATCTTATTTGGGTGTTCCGAATAAACATTGAAAATAATGAACACTAATCGATTGGGCATTTTGTTTTGAATAGAAATGCTCGTACGATAGTTTTGACGAGTTCGATCAGTAAGAAGGGCTTAACACACTTGATAAGACTACCATTTCGAGTATGTTTACATTAGAAGGGCTTTAATTTATTTTTTTTATTTGCTTTAAGATTTGTTTATGCAGTGTTTTAAGATGAAAATTACATTACGAACTAAAAATAATCAATAAAATTTAAACGTAAATTGTTCATTGGACAGTAATTGAAATTTTTTAAAGCACAAAGAATACATTTAAAGTTTATTGACTTTTCGGATGTTTATGTGTATATTTTGCTATAAATTCTATTTATTAAGATCGTTTGCAATCATGCGATTACTCATACATAGACAAACGTATCAGCCCCTTATACACGTAAGATTGAGTTTCCTAAATTATTGTGGATAAATTTTGAACGAAGTTTTACAAACAAAAATATCTAAGATAAGAAAAACAAACAACAAATTTAATAAGCTATTATTTAATTAAATTTTTTTTTAATTGTAAGAATTAGTTTTATGTCCATTGAAATATTTATGTTAAGAGAAATATTTTAATTAAAGAAAGAAAATTTTCAATTGGTTTTCTTAACAGAACATTAAAATTTTGCAATTTCCATCAGAATATTAGCAATCAATCAAGAATAGAGTATAGTTGTGCTCGTTAATATTTCCTTTAAAATGATTGCATCATCGATTTAATAGTGGTATGTAGTTTGCAGTAATTTTCGAAACGTTTCTTTAAAAAATCATCTGCCATATGCATCGTCTTAAATTTGATGAAATTAAAGGCTTTAACGCCGCCGCAACTGCTATGTAAGTCACTCACTTTATTGGCGTGTTACAGGTTCAATCAATCAAATAAATTGGATAATTGCGAACAATTTGAGATATTTACGCATAATTATTGTATAACGTTCGAATTTTTTTATAACGATACATATTTTATTTATGTTTGTTTATACCATCGTTTCTGTCCGTTTATTTATATGTGAATTGAATTTTTTATTATGGACACACACACTTAGCTAATTCATGTAGTCTAAAATTGTAATTTCAATTGAAAATATCCTTATTAGTCTCTATGGCATTTAATTAATACAAAATGACTTATTAAGTTAATAATCAGAAACTAATTGCAAAAACTTTACTTATCCAATTAAGTCATTAGAATCAGTTTAGATATTTAATTCAAATTTATCTTAGAAAACATATTCATCCTACCTGAATGGGTAATTATATAATCAATATTTTTTATTTAATTAAATATTTTCGATTTATAAGTAATAAATTAATAAATTTATTTATATTTATTGAAAGCATAGTAATTATTTTCATACATAATTGGAATACCAACAACTACAAATACAATTTTTTTTTGATTGATTTACGAGAATACTTGAATGGTGAAGTTGTAAAATGAATTAGATAAAAAACAAAGTAAAACTACCAAATGGAAATTGTTATTTCAAATGTTTTTCAATATTTATGAATTGTGTTTTGTCTATCAACAATAATAATTATAGCACCGGTTTTAAAATCAACAGAGCTTGCGGCCGTTGAACCTTTGGCGCATAACAGCGGATGTTGATACTATGCGGCAACATTATTTCAGAAATTTTGATTACCAAACTATTCAAACGTAATTTTATGCATTCGCACATGTCAATGATTCCAGTCTGTTTTGGAATGTACATTCAAAAATATAGATAGGTTAATCGATTCGTTCATGTACAAGTATCAATTTTGCCACGATCGTGATTATATCAATCATTTTAACTATATCACGTCTAGATTGGGTGACAACTCTATACACTATAGCCGATTCTCCAACAAACTATCTAAACTATTAAAATTGCAAATAGTACTATTCGTTATTTTATTTGAATGGAATTTATTCACAATAATGACGCCTTTGCTATGAATAAATGTTATACTTATTCTCGTCGTATGCATATGCCGACAAGAAGTCTTAGTACCACTTTTTAATGAAATCTGATCTAACGATATGTACGAATAATTTTGTATCGCATGCCTAAGATTGAAATGTTGTTTTGCATTATATAACAAAATAGCTCAATTTTAGATATCATCATAAGTGGACTATTAAGAAAATTACATTTCAATTCCTCTTCTGCTTCTTCTTCTTTCAAATTACTTTTCAAATCAAACAAAAAATTTTGCACTATAAACAATGGTTATTGCCACCGTTAAGAAATAATTTTCAATATAAAAACCATTTTATTTAGAATATCTAGACGAAGTATTCAAAAATAGAAACTAGAAAAGCGTACACATTATTTGAACTTGATCTTCAAAAATTTAAATTAACTCTAAATTGAGTTGTCATACAATATAATTTTTATTGAACAGAAAAAAATAGTTTACATTTTATATGAAAATAATCATAATTGCTACCATATTCTAAGTGATTTCTTAAATATATTTTTGCGAAATAAATATAAATACAACAAGATTTTAGTTATCTCAAATTACACAGAACATTGAAAACGATTGTATATTGTAAATTTCACCGTACAAGAATGTCAATTATGAAAAAGTTTCATAAATTGTATTTTCTAAAAATATTATTGAAGAAAATTTTAAATAATAATTCATACTTTATTTGGATTTCTTGACATTAAAATATTTGGTTTTCAGTAAACATATTTTTATTTAAATATTTATAGTAGTTTTTTTTATTAAATTTTATTAGAAAATAACACTGTGAATAACTATTATAATACAATATAATAACAGTTTAAGAAAAAATGAAAATATTTAATTTATATTAGAAAAGTTGGTACATTTTATTAAATAATTATTTTATGATTAAATAAAAAGAAATCTACAATATTATTGAATTTTTTTTTATTATACATAATGACTATTAAATGATATAAATCACAATTTAAACTATTGAAATTATCAAAAGCAGTCACCACCAGTAATTAAAAGTCTAAATTCTATTGCCTTCACCTTTGATCTTTAGGATTAAAAATGTCGACTATTAATAAAAGCCAATTTATATTTAATTTTTATCAAATAGTCTTAATTAAAAAAATAGTATAAAAGAATTTGTTAAAGTATAAGTTGAACGATTTTTCTGTGGTAAATACATTTTTTATTCGAATTATAATGTACAATTATAGATACAGTACTATTGATTTTTTATTTGAGATTAAATAAGAATTAAACAATACCAAAAAAAAAACCTTTAATCAATTTTTCTTTAGCAATTTTTTTTTATACATAAATATATTTCGATCCTCTGACATATATTTTATATTACAATTGCACTCATGGTAGTTTTAACAACTATTTACTAGCTAATCGAACAATATGAACACTTATATGAATATGTCCATCCTGACTTATAGAACCATCATATTGACAGTTAAATGGTGGTCTATAAAATTGTTTGTACGTATCGACACGTACCATCAATGCATTTTAATGAGCGTTTTGGCGGTAGTAACTTACTTAAGGAATATGGAAAATTCATAGAGGAATAACCGACAACTGCAAGCAAGATAAATCAGTAGCCGAAGTAAAATCAACAATTTCCAATGTCATCTTTACGCACGTTAGAAACTTATTAATGAATCTTTGTTATTTTTCTTAACTAGTGTTAACTATTCGGTGTTCAATTGTAGTTAATTAAATTTAACCACACAACAATTAGCCTTAAAGTTGTGAAAAATAAAAAATTAAAAATAAACGCACCAACCGATGTTACTAATATAGAAACGCACCAACCGATGTTGCTAACAGCTCCTAGGCTTTTTATAGAATTTTTTTATATTGTTTTTCTATAAAATAATTGAACTATGGTATTTTATTCAACTGTGTTTATAGTATAGTCATATATGCGAATTGATAAGCAAAAGAATTTTCTACAATAGAAGAAACAAGTACATATGCGTACACTCTCTTAAAAATATATGAATAATAATGTATACTAAATATATATACATATATTATATATTATATAGAATAAAAAATGAATATAAAATAGTTAAAATATAATTGATTTTATAAATAAAACGAAAGTCTACAATATCATACATGGATGCCGTCGATAAATATGTACTCAAAAATAATATTCAAAGATATTATTTGTACTAATGGTATATATTTATTTTTAAATTTCATGCATTTTTAACTACTTCACACAATTTTCAACAGTATCCACTTATGCAATTGAATATAATATACAAAAATATATTTATTTTTATTTGCAAGTAATAGACCTTGAAAACGACGTATTTTTTTTTACCATCTTAAAATATATAATAACTAAGCTACCAAAAATTATTTTGTATTTACTTATTTTCTTAACGCAAAATAACCAAAGGAGTATGTAAACGAATTATTATCATCTTATTAGGCTACCAACCGGATCTATTATAGAATCGAATGAAAAACAAACTAAACAAATTTTTAGATGAACATAATCATGCATAATAATTTTACTATATTTTTCTATTTCTTTCTAATGCAAAAAGAACTTTCAACTTATTCTGCTTCTCTCATATTTCGATTAGGAGGAGTCACATATTGACTACAAATTTCAATTCGTAAAATATATATATGATATAATAAAAAATTTTAATACCTGTACGAAATGGGACTCCAACCATCGTGCAATTTAATGTCTTTACTAGTAGTTTTAGTTCCTTCATCAGCCAAAATTGCACTATTCTTATTGGAATCTTCAATGGTTTTATTTTTCGAATCACCATTTTCAATAGTACTTGATGAATGTCCATTTGTTGATGAAAGCCCGTACATTCCGGCAGTAGTAATTGTTCTATTAGACACATCAATTACAGGGCAACTGAAATAGAGATACAACATTACGATATCAATTATACTTGTAGATTGTCTCTAGTTTATTAATTAAGGTTGAGTTAAATTTAGAACTAAGAATAAGTGTATCGTTGAGGCAATCTTTTGAGTTCGTGGCATATAATCTGCATTATTAACGCACTTGTATGTTTTCCACATGGATTGATAGCTTAATGTGGTTCTTGTGGATTTCTTAACTGCACATTATCGTATCTTAGCTAATATCGAATTAAAACATTCTCATATTTCACACACAATATATGTGCTCTTTAAGAAAATGTCAAAATGCGCATTCAACTTTTTTCTGTTCATTTTACATAATACGAGTAACGTGAACTTGAACTTCTTACAAAATATTTAATTTAAGCAATTTTTCATTAATTTCAGCAATTTTAAATATTTTTTTCTTCTATTTAATTTAACATTTTTAATATCAACAATACGTTTGTATAATATTTCTTTTATATTTAATAATTATTTTTGCATTATGAATAGTTTAATTTCATAATTTTGAAATTTGGTATGGTTTGGTCATCCATGCGAGAGTTTTTCTTTCGTTTTCGTTTGGTGAGTGATAATGAAAAAAAAAACAATATTTAATAGGCTAAATGCATTAGTTTAATTAGTAATGTATAAAATTTTACAATTATAAATACTATAAAGTTTTTAATAAAAAACTAAAAATTCTTTACATAACATAAACAAATGGTCTTGATATTATCTATAAGAAAGCACATAGAAGATTTGATTATTTGATATGCATTCTTATTAAACAGAAACAATGGTTTTTCATTAGAATTTTTTTTATTGAAAAGAAAAACAATATTTTGTAATAAAATTTTCTAAACATAAATCAAATCTTCCTGTTAATTTATTTGGCTTAATTTTGTGTGCCAACTAATACTGAAAACGTGCGAATAATAAATTCCAAAAAATGCACAAATATATACAAGTATGAGAAATGGTTTTGCGTTCAAACAAATCTCCTTCAAATTAATAGAATAAAAACGCAGAAGCTCTGAGAAAATCTTGACCCAATTAGCTTGACTAATCGTTACTTCCTTTTGCTTAATATAAATAAGTATCTGCGTGACTACTAAATTGAATTGAAAAAAAGAAGATGAAAGCCAAAAAAGTAAAATTTATCGATGTTCAACTGTTGTTCTTTGGACTGTCAAGATCGAAATCAAAAGAGTTTGTCGCACGCATTCCCAACTTACGATAGTACTTTTTTTTTGACAAAAGTTAAACTCGATCTAGATTTAAAATCGATACAAAAAAAAGATAAAAAATCAATGGATTAAAAATACCGACTATATTTGTTGAAGAGAAAGTTGACTGCATGCTATCATGTCCGTCAAGAACTCTTTATATTATTTTCTTCTTTATCGTAAAGATCACTAATTAATGCTGGAATATATAATTGGAATATGTAATGATGCATCGGCTCTCTCTTCACATAGTCATGCATAAGATATGGAATCACTTCATGTCATTGGTATTAATTACAAGTAATATACTAACGGTTACAATACCGTATATAGTCGAACTGGCTGGTATAGTCATTATAATAAAGTACAAGACAACAAAAAATAATATATTCAAATATTTTTTAACTGTTGATGTTGTTTGTCTCTTCCTTACTAAATTCAAATAAATATTATATTTTTGGTCACTTTATACTATATAAACATAAAATAAAAAAAAAAAACTACGCGAAATTCTGTTTGCTATATAAAGCACAATAGCTCAAATTAACTTATTACTACTTTTGAATACTTAATTTGTTTGGAATATTTTATTGTAAAGTATACACTCATAATAGGACATTTTTTGCGCTACCCAGAAAAGATAGAATCAAACATTCTTGAGGTGGCGCTACGCACATAGACTGAATCTGAATTAGTCTATGTACATTAAATATATTTTTTATTTTTGTGATTTTTTTGCAGTCGTTCTATAATTTAAATTATCTAGTTGAAAATTGTGCATATGTTTGTATAAAATTTATATATAATTTCAATATTTAAAATACCAAAAAAAAAAGAAATAGAAAAAACTATAAAATTTATTTTTCTGATGTTTTTTTATGATTGACTCTAAGGAATATTAAAAACTGAAAAGCTTATGTTACAATAAATTTAAAATATGTATTTCTAACATATATACTATATATACTATTGGAAATATTAATGTATATATATACAAATGTACTTCAATCATGGCAAAAAATAATCATTTTAGTATCTGCTTCGAATTTTTATAAGAGATAGTAATAAAATTTGATTTAGGTAGCAATAAAATTTTTGTTTTTTACAACACTATTCCTAACACCTTAAATAATAAATACTGGGAATAAAATCATGCATTGTTAATTGATTGAAATATTTATAAAAACTTTAAGCATTTAAGTACTATCATATATATTATGGAACTTATGTAATTGTGTAAACATAATCAAATTATAAAATATGTAAAAAAATTTAAAAATATTTACAACGACTGGCATACTTTGCTTAATTGTTGCAACTAAACTGTTCCTATTTCTTAAACATGTTGTAGGATTTTGAAATTTCTCCCCTCAACTCATCGATTCAATTTATAAATGACTAAAATATTATTAGTAGCATTATAAACAATTATATTTAAATATAAAATAAATAATCAGATTTTATTAAAATTTGACTTGTATTAAAAAAAATTTAACAAACAGCATTTTTGAGAGTATAGATGGGAAATAATTTCTTGAAAATATCTATTATTTCAACTTTAATCGTTTAACTATGGTAGTAGATGCATAGCCAAAACATATTTATATAATATAACTTAAACGAATTCTATCATAATAATTAATATAAGAAATTGGGAAAACAATGGCACAGTTATAAATTATACATATAAGTAAATTTTACCTTATATTAATCCCTCTTTTCCATTTTATACAAATTAATATATTAACTGTAATAAATAATTTTTATAGTTTTTCATAAATATGAAATAAACTATAATAAATTTTCAAAATTTTGGTCTAAATTAAAAAAATAATAATAGTAACAGTGCAACTGGCACGGGAGCATTCTTTACAAGCTTAATAAATTAGTTATGATAATTCAGTTGAAAAATCTTACTTTAAAATTAGTTTCTTTCTAATAGTCAAATAGAAAACTACTTGAAACGAAATATTAGAAAACTATCGTTTCACTATATTAGAAAAAAAAATTTATAAAAGTTGCTCAACGTCTTTGAGAGCTATTTCAATTTAAAAAGCGGCACGCGCTATCGGCTGGATAAACTTGAAAAATCGCACATGACTGAAATCTTTCAATAGACTTCATTGATTTCGAAATATTGACTGTAAAACAAATAAAAATTACATTTCGAAATTGAAACTGAAAATCGATATAAATTTTCTATATATGTACACAATTGCATTCTTTTATGCACTTTATTAATATCAGTTAGAATTATATTGACGAAATATTTAAACATTTATTAAGAATCACCCTAAATTTTATACTTATTGATTCTAATATTTGGTTTATGTTTATTTACATATTTATTACAAATAAATATGTTCTATAAAATTTTGTTAATTAAATAAAATTAACTTTGTTCATCAAACAAATTGTTTATGCTAAAATTTTTAACGAATTATACGGGAGAAATGCAGAATATATATTTTAAGTTTTTATTTCAATTTATTTTGATATTTTATGTAGGCTACTAGATCAAATTTATGTTCTATAATATTAAGAATTAATTTAATACAAATATAAATTTATAGAAAAACTCCAAACATTAAGTTCATACTCATCATTTGTATACAAAAAATCATTTAGTACGAGTATTACTATTGAATGCACATGCGCATATTTAATGAACGTTTATTGTTGTATTGATTAAACTACTTTTATTGTCATGATTAAAAAAGCATAAAACTAATGAAACTAATTAATCAATATTTATAGACTATTTCATTATTAATTCATTATTTTTAAATATACACTATACTATCGATTTACTAAATAATATTCAATAATAAAAACGAGCATATTGTAGTGTAAAACTATTGTATATTTATGTTGTCTGATTTATAATCATTTATATAAAATGAATTATGTTGATTGGAAGATTTATATTGTTCTTATTTTGATAAATACATCGAAATATTATCCGTTTTATTATCACTACTTTCTGATAATCGTTTGGTATTTTATTAGGAAAAATACCTCTTTGGTAGTACGAAAGAATTACACTTAAAGTTACACTCCCAAAACTAAATATACCTTGAAGATTATTATTAGTCTAGTTCTTTATTATCGAAAAAGGCACAAAGATAAGGGCAACTGACCTGACCACTTGAATAGTGTGCATTAGAAAAATGAATTTTCATAATACTATGGAAAACTAGGTCGAATGATGTTCGTGCACAATGAAAATATCATCAAAAATTGGGTCAGCTTGTAAAGGTCGATCGATAAAAATAATAAAATAGAATAGCACGCCTTCTTTTTTGCTCTTATATTAAAAGCAGAAGCGAAATAAATTTCTAAATAACAAAGCTGTCTAAACATTTTCATGCTAACTAATTTTCTATGAAAATTTCTATTAAATTTTTTAAAATTTAATTAGGTTTTTTTTTTAGATTTTCTACGTATTCTAAATTTTTATTAAACTAAATAAATTATGAGCAGGCATGTCCGGAATTTAATAAAATAATCAAAAATATATTGAAACGCTTTCATATCACTAATCACTGTGACTTGGCTATAAATATTTACAACATAAGCTATGATATGTGTATGTATAAAAGTGAAATTTTCTGCTATTTATAAATAAATTTTATTTGAAATTTTTGTTTCAATTATGATATATTCTTTCTATTAAATTTGTCCTTTCTTTTGATATGTATTGTAATTTTTAATGCCCTTTGGTAAATGTGAATTTTATCACCCACTCAAATTTTAATAAAACATTTTCTAGGAATTATTTTTTCAATGTTATTTAAAAATATTTAATGGCATTGAAAATTTTCACAACACATATACTGTACTTATTTGATTTTTTATTAATTCTACTTATTCCAATAGAAAATATAAAATGGTAAATAATTTATTATTTCGAACAGAGATTATGTTAATATTTAATTGAAAAGCATTTATCTTATCCTATCTTCAATTATTATTCTTAGTAAGAGACTAATTTCGTATCTTGAAAAATTCTCGTTTTCAGCTTAAATATTTTCATATAAAAAAATCTTGTTTGGTAGAATTATAAAGGTCGGAAGGCAAAAAGGACTAAACAACAATAGTAATTTAAAAATATTTTGTATGACATTTTTATATTCAAAAAAAAATTTAACTAAATATTATAATTATTTAAATTTTCTTCGAACTTTCAAAAATATTTAATCCTATAAAAAATTATCAAGAGTATACAATTTTAGACAATTTAAACTTATACGGTTGATTGAAAAGATTCCGATTACGAAATTGGACTAGCTATGTTAACAACAGTATTCGAATTTAAGATGATGATCTCAGTCGACAACAGATTTTTTATACTGTGTCTTAACATTAAATTATACCAACTTTTACAAATCTATAAAAAACATTGTATTTATATGTATACATTTAGATTTGAATATCCTTCTGAAAAAGTTAGTGATGTGTTCAACGAATTATTCTATTAATTGACTTCGTCGTGGTACTATTTGATCGATTACATTAGAATTGATGGACAAAAAAAATTTAATTTAGTTTTTTTTTTCAAATACATAAATTTACAAGCCAAAATTATTTCAATAAAAACAATTTGAAAAAAATTGTTATTCGTATTAGTATAGTAATTGAAAGTATATTTTTTTCTTTATATTTAAATTGAAAGAGAAAAAAAATATACTACAATTTCGAATAAGAAATAAAACAATTTCATCAGATACCATAATTGAATCATTTTAAGATAATTGGTCAAGTGTTGACATATTCAATAAACATTTACCTCTCAATACGACTTCCAATAGTCAAAAAATATGTTATTAAAATAATGATTATCATCATTAGTGCAACTATTACGGCTGTCAGAATTGCACAAAATTTCGAAATGAATATTCCCTCGGGTCGATCGTTGATCACGTATTTTTGCCCGTTTTTTGTTTTTAACTGACCACCTTAAAAGAAAAACATTTAATTAGAGTGTATAATTTTAATAATAATGGATTTATTTTATAATTTACATAATAATATTTGAAAAATAACTTAACTACATATGTATGTGCATATAATTTTAAAAAAGATTGCAATACTACTGATATTTTGGCAATTCATAGAAATAAATCAAAAGTATTTAAAGAAAAAATCTATTTTGATCCATAATTCAAGTATTTCTAAAATATAATTTCTAAACATTATTATCATAATTTTTAATGACAGAAAATCAAAATAAGTATTCTTGAAAAAAATCTATTTAAAAATATCTATAAAAATTCGTTGATTACTTTCGTTAAGTAATAAATAGCATTTAGGAATTGGTATCTATTTTATTCTCAATGTAATATTCGCTTTTGCAAATATAAAATTTTAACATAAACTAAAAAAAAAAAACTTTTCAATAGGCTGTGAATTTTTTTAATGTAGAGAAAATTCTAAAGTTTTATTTAAAAAATATGCGTTTGCCTCCATTCAATACAGAATACGCCTACAGTCAAAAAGTTGACGTATTCGTAGGTGCGTGGTCAATCAAGCAAAAATGAATGTTGATTGTTGATCGTTTATCGCCTTATGTAATACGCATTCGTTCGATTTCGATTAATGAACATGATCGATTTTATGAACATTCTTTTTTTATTATTTTTATAGCTATTTCTATTCACAACTACATATTTTCAATTCAAGAAGAAAATGGAAATCTAGTGAAAGAAAAATGTGAAAATCTGATAATATGCTTTTGTAAGTTATAGCTCTTTGGTAAATGAATTTTATAATTTTGGTATAAAATTAGTAGAAAACTATATAGAACTAAACGAAGATAGACAACTTATGAAAGATCGAATATTTGGTATCAAATTCCGGATGTATGCATGTACATAATTAAATTTCTTAAAAAATTCAAAGGAAGTATTATTTTTACACATGACAAAATTTATATTGATGAACATAAAAATATTACTAAAATGAATAAGATCAAATATCAAAATACCAACCAAGGAGATTTAAAAAGTAAAATATTCGTAATATTTTATATTTTCAATTCATTTTAGGAAGATATTAGATATACGTATTGACAAAGTTGATATATTCTTATAAATTGCTTTACTGAATTCATAATAGAATCTTTTATATACATATATAGGGTCTACCAATTTATTTTTTAAATTTTAAATGAAAACCACCATTTATATGGAAATTCCATCATTTTTTATTGAATTTTGTTGTATAGACTTTACCATTTATGAATGAAAAACAATGTCGGACAAATACGACTAAATCTTTACAATATTTTCGATCACATTTTTGCATAATTGAGGCTGACGCGGTTGATATTGGTTTTGAGCTCTTCAATTATGTGTGGACTAGCTTTTATATAACCCCACAAGAAGAAGTCCAACGGCGTAAATCACATGATCTTGGTGTCCAATTGACATCACTTCCTCGCGAAATTAGACGTCCATTGAATTTGGTTTGCAATAAATCAATTGTTTGTTGGGCAGTGTAACACGTAGCGGCGTTCTGTAAGAACCACAAGTCGTCGATATCCATATCATCAAAAATAGGCTATAAAAATATGGTTACCATGTTTCTGAAGCGCACTCCATTGACAGTTACTGTAGCACCAGACCCATTTTCGAGAAAAAAAAAGCATACAGTAATACGTTATTAATGTAATAGTTCTTCAATAGATGCTCTTGGAATATCATACACATATTCCCAAACGCGACAATTTTGCATGTTAACATCGTTCGAGATTTATTCTGAAAAACCAGGACTATTTTCAATGATCCAATCAGCAAAAACTTATAAGGCTTAATAGCAAAACCTAATAGGGCTTAAGAGCCAATTCCTTGTGCCAAATTTGCCTTGTAGTCATTGCGAACAGGCACAATTGTTGAGAATATCGTTAAAACGATTAACTTGGAATCTTCTTCAACACTTTCACTCACTGATGTAGTATCTTCAGTCTTAGTTATACGAGTACGAAAATCAGCAAATTCCTGATTGCAGGCTCAGATAGACGATCATTATAGGAATGAAAATATCGTCAATTTTACGTAATGTGGCTTTCACAGATCGACCATTTACATAGTGGGTTTAAATTATTTTAACACAATTTTCGAGCAAAATTTAAGATATTATATGGTAACAAATGGTAAACTTTCTACAGTAAAAATGTTGAAAAACTAAATTACAGAACTGGCAACATAGCTTATTTATACCCAATTGTAAAAAGAAGTTTTAATTGGTAGAGCCTCAAAAAAAATAGATTATTAAAAATTTTTTTGCAGAGAGAAAAAAATGCAAGTCAAAACTAATAAAAAATAATTTGATACATATACGTGTATACTCGTATATGTATAAACTTTTGTAAGATAATCTAAATATTACTATATTATAAGAAACTACCAGGATATGCATATAAGCTTTGGAGAACAAACAAAAAACACGTTTAATAATAATTCAATAATATTAACCTACTTATTATAGTTCTTTGCTTTTCTCATTGAATAAAAATCACCTACGCCAATCGCCAAAATAATATAATAAGTCTACACTTTTAATAGATTTATACAATAGGAACAATTGATACTAAAACATTATAACATATTTCACGGTTAATATACAAAAACCTGATTTTAAATTATTAGTAAATATGCTTTATTGAATAATATTCAATCCAATAAAAATATACATTATTTAATGAAAATATATTTGGATAAATTTTAAATGCCAATTGATTAAAAAAGAATACATTGTTTTTATTTTGTAATACATTATAATATATTAATTTTTAGGATTATCAAAAAAAATTTAATAAAAATGTTAGCGATATGTTTTCATTATAATTATTTTTAAAAGTCATTAATAATAAAATGCCTTAATTGTGCAATAAAATAAAATAATACGCATTATTATGTTCCTTGTTCAAGTTAAGTATCTAAATTATTATCGGAGCAATTTCTCTTTATAGTGAATAGAATTCCAAACCACAATTACAAAAATGTTATTTCGCAAATGTGCAAATAACATATTATTAAAAATGACATTTATAGCTACTAGTATTATGGTTATTTAAACTTGAGCACCCACTCTGTTAGAATATGAACTCTAGTTGCATCTATTATGAAGTTAAATATTCGCATATACAAAAAATTCATTTAGAAACTGCTGTGCAATGACGAACATATGACAATTTATATTAGTATTGCACTAAAATATGACTGGTAGTAAAAATTCAATTAATAGACCATCTTGGCAAAAACAAATTCTCGTATAAGATTATAACATGAAGACTACACATATGATCCAGAAACTTGTATTTATAACTATTTGAATTTGTTCAATGTGTACTCATTGTAAGATATTCTAAAATTATCTCTTAAGTAAAAAATGTTAAAAAGTAATTTGTAATTAAAAATAATTTTTTAATTTACTACTAATTCGTTATAAATATTATTGCATGAAGGACGTATTAAATTTATAAATTGTAGATTATATGGTAAATTAAATGCTTATTAAAAAATTCTATCTACTTTGTGATGAGATCTATAAAAAATCGAAACAGTTTTTTGGAGTTTCTTCATTTATTCCACATAAATATATATAATTAATACAATAAACTATTTATATATAGCACAAGCGTCTAGTTTTATTATTATTAAATATATTGTTATTTTATTAATTTTAAAAAGAAAACACATGTAGTTGGATATATTAAAATATTTTCATCACAAATTATTAAAAAAAGACAAATGAATATTTAAAATATTTTAAGCATCATCTATATGTATTAAATTACATATAGTTAATTTATTTATTATGATTTTTAAATATTCTTTGAAGTACTCTTGTTCCTATCTAAATTTAATATGAATGAAAATAGATTTCAAATGCTCATCAGTTTGCGGTTGACTTATAATAACATTTCTATAATTAATACTATCTTATTTTTTATGATATGCATAAGTAAATTTTCTTTTAATATCGATGCAAGGCGATAGAAAAACATATGCCCATCCTTCTATGTCAATAAATTAACATAATAAAAAATTTACTATTTACTAACTAAGTTTAGGAAGCCGTCTTACAAATAAGGAAAAATATTCTTTTTTTGGATTAACAAAATTATACTATTCTAACAATATAAATATTCTTGCTTGAATAATAATTAATTATCTTAGAATATGCATGCAAATGTATAGTTTAACAAGCTTGTTTAATAAATGACCTAAAAAAACTTATTTGTCATGTCCGTATATGATTAAACTAGTCCTTGCCCTAAAAATATTTCTCAATATCTTCACCGATAATTTATAAAGTTTACTCAAATTTTTCATGATTTTATTATTATACTTCTATATGAAAAAAGAATTGTGTTCGGGAAAGTAAGTAAAGTTGTTTACTTAATTCAAGGTATGTCCCTTTAACAGTTGTATCCTTGAATACAAAATACAGAAAAAAATTTAGCATGAACAAAGTGCATAAAAAATGAATGTGCCAGTTGAATTGAACCATGCAATATAAAATAAAACTTGTTTTTCGAAAGGGTACATGAGACTTTTAGTATTGGGATTTTTTTTATTGCAATATCGCGTATCTTTATAACCAACATGTGCATGTTTAAATTTATTTTACTGACATTGAGATTATAAGCCGGGAATATTACCGATGAAGTATTTTTAAGTTAAAAAAATTAAATTATAACTTCTTTTCGATTATATAAATAATATCGTTTATATACGTATATGTACATTTGTTACAACGGTCATAATCTTCAATTTTATACGATTGTAATCAAATAAAAAAAATATATTGTGCGATTGCTTAAAATAATTTAATAACAAAATATATCAATTTGGATATATACATTATTTACACTTAAATTCTTTTAGAAAAAATTCAAAGAAAATAAATTACTTGTCATACAAGTTTTATCACTTTAAGACCCTTTGAGTGAAAATCATTAATAATATTTTCTTTGTCAAGGAAAGATATTCGCAAAACAGCTGCGATCGAACGATAATAGGAATGCCAAATCAAAAATGAATGTCTGAATATGGAATAATGGATATATATTATCTTCATATTAAATTTTAAAGTGGTCACATTGTTGGCCTTTCTTATATATAATAGCTGCGCTAATATTCTTCGTGGTCTAATAAGTTACTTTTAATTTTAAGTACAATCATCGCACAAGCCAGCTTCAAAAATTGAAAATAATTTGTTATTTGTTAAATAAACCGGACAGTTTTTCTACAGATTTATAACCAATTTAATTTTTAATCAACACAATATTATTTATTCATATCTCGTGAGTTTCTGTACAGACAGGAGTATAAGCACCAGGCGTTTGTAAGATGATATTGAATATTTAAAAACTTTTTTATTTTTAGAAATATTTTCATTGCAGTGTTTATTTATGCACTGAAAAATTATGTAAACTGATACGATAAATAAGTTAGAAAATAAGCCACTTTTCATATAAAAATAGTATTATGATATTTTATGAAGAAAATTTAATTTTGTATTTCAATTCTTAAATACAGTTTTTGCTTCTTTTTTTTATAAATAAATAATTAAATTTAAAATTTTATTTATATAAATAAATGATTATATAATATGTTAAAACTTACTATTTATAAGAATTACTCAGAAATATTTTAGATGAATTCAACTATCGAATGATTTTGTTTCTAAGCTCTTTAAAACTTAACCGTCAACTGATTGGAAGTTGACCATTCCAAAGCCAACATTATTTATTTCATTCTCAACATCAAATTTCTTTACATATTAATATATGAAACCAGTTTAATAACTGTTTAAATACAACGAATATGTATATTAACAGGATACATAAAATAATATTTAAGAAATTATGGTTATCGTCAAACATTCAAATATAAAAGCTAACAAAAATTATATTTTACGATAAAGTGAATGTATTCACTACATTTTCAATAGTTTCAATATGGATAAATATGCATGAAAATCTTTCATAATACATGAAAATGCAATATTTCTTTAAATAAATTCGAATATTTGATATTGGAAATTATTCAATTTGATTAACTGATATTTTTTGCATGTTACCATTATTTTTGCATGACCTAAAAAATAATGCATGAACAAACGAATGATTATATTGATTTCAATTGATCTTTACTACCTATCAACTGTTACAATCTTTTAAGTTAACTTTAATATGATATGACATTTTAAAATATTATTTTCCATAAATGATCTTACGATATTTTGATATTTACTTAATGTTAAATATTCATAAAAGAAAAGAATCAATAAAAATTTAATTTTTGCAAGCCAATATAATCAATCTACTCTTAAAATTTAAAGTATATATAATTTATTACTTCAATTTAAGGAAATTTGGGTCAGAAAAAATATCATGAAATCAAAAATAATTATTAAATTATCAAAAAAATCAGAATATTTATATTATTATAATTAAATTCCAATAGATAACAATTTATCAAATAAAACACAGAAATTGTATGTAGGGTGGACCATATAAAAGTTCCATTTTAAAATGGTGGACCATTTAAAAACTAGTGTATATTTTTTTAAATTTCCGGTTTAAAAAGAAAGATTGAACCTTGAAATTTAATAATTAAACACAACATCATTCCTAGAAAACTGGGAAATATTGTATATAATAACTATTTAAATAAGAATATGTAAAATTCAATAGACAAATAGACTGTAACTCCAATTAGAGAAAGAAAGTTTGTCATATTTACGAAGTTTTTGTTTTTTTTGTTAAGATTCTTCTATACTAGCTAAAACAATAAGTTCAATTTAAATGTACGTACGTATATTTATATAAATATGTCACATTGTAATATTAATTTAAATTCTAGTCCAATTGAAGGCTTTTAATAATATCGTAAATTTATTATAAAATACATAAAGATTGAAGTTACGTTGAATCACGCATGCACATTAGATCAATAATTTATGAATGCATCAGCAAGTAAATAATGTTCATAAAATAGAATCTACTGTTTATATGCAACCAGATAAAATGATGTCACAACCACTTATAAAACATAGTATAAAATAAAAAGTATGTAAATTAGAGATTGATTTTAAATATTAAATAATCTACAAAGTTCCGATTATGACTAAATGCAATCGATTGAGTTAGTAATGGATCTAATTATAAAATTAATAATGTATTTTAAATGGAAATCGATTTTACTACCATATCTAATTATTGATATTTGTTAAAAATAAATTAATTCAGTTTTATTAATTTCATTTATTACCAATCAAAGCCAAAATAGAACCAAAGATATTTTTATATGAAAACTGTTAATTTAATCATAATGTGAATTCAGCCAAAAATAATACGATGCTATTTTCTTAAAATAGTAAACTAATTTACTTATAAATACTCTTTATTATTTGTATTTTTATGGAGCTACAAATTAATCAAATTTATATTTTACCCAAATTAGTATACGAAATTATTATCTTCATAAATATACTTCCCTCAATTGTAATTAAAATAAATAACTACCTTCCATTTGTAGACATATATTTATTGAATATATTTTTTTAAACAATCTAAATTTTGAAATACAAATTTAAAAAAAAAATCATATAAATTTTATTAATCCTTGGTCTTAAATATAATTTAGAGTTTTTAGTATACGTGTATACTCCATAAATATAATTTTTTTTTATTATAAAAAAAAGACCACTTATTATGTTTTAATCAGCAACGAAAAAAATTTAAAAGAATTTATTTTTGCGTATACAATTTAATTTTTTATCCAGATTTTAATATAAATTATATATCTGTTAAGATAAATGTTCAATTTTTTAATTCATCAAAAAAAAAAATTTAAATGAAGCAAAAAACAACAGCTAGCCTTATAATCATTATGATTTGAATTAAGTAATTTACGCGGCATTATATAACATTGAACTTAATTTGTTGCTGGCATTGAAATGAATTTTCGACCTCGATTTATTGCTAAAGACTACGTATATCATAAGAACACCATCATCTATCTTTTGATCGGCTTTCGTCCCACGCACAATATTTTTTTTTATAAATATATTTTCCTATAATTGTTATTTTTTCCAACATAGATCGTTAACAAATTTTTTAGTTAAGATAATTTTATGTAACATTTCAGATATATTTTAATGAAAACAAAAAAAAAGGAGTTCTCAATGGGATATGAATACGGAAAGATTTTTTGGTCGTATTTTCAATTTGCAAGTTGATAATTGGTTTAAATAGCAAAAAATCTACATTCAAAATCTAAAACCATGAGCATGGTCACAGTATACGAGTTTTCCAAATAGTCGTAATTATCACGTGCATATTTCCTTTTAATAATAATAAATATAAACAATAAAAAGTGATGAAATTATATAAGAACTGACAGAATTGCTTCTATTGTACCACATTATACACATACAAAATGTTTACTATTACTACAATTAATAGTAGTAAAGATTTTGCGATAGTATTTTGATAAGAAACTACCAAATGGCAGCGAATTTATCAATTAGTAATCAATCAAAAAATTAAGTCGGCAATTCGTGAAGTCAATAAACTTATTATTGTTGAAAGTACGATTACCATACAATAATAAGTATTAATATTAACAATTCTTTCGTGACAAAACAACAATCGATTCCAATTCACTGTTTATAGAAACTCGTATGCACGCGAATTGCGAAAAACTATTCCGTCTATTTATCATTTGGCATTTTTACAAATATCTCTAACATATTTTATTTTTTTGATTTTCTATTTACGAATGGGTATAAAGTATAGTAAAAGCCGGGTTTTGTTTATATGAAGTGAATACAATACATTTCAAGTTCGTGCTCATGAGCTTGTACAAAAAACTTACTTCGACGTAATGAATGGCTACAAACTAATAATTAGCAAAAAATACATATCACAATTAATTACTAAAAATGCGAAACTATTTAATTTATTAATTATGTATTTTGTTTAATTTTATACTCTTAACAAATCGAAAAAAATTATACAATAATAATTTCATATCTTAATTGTTTAAATGATGTTATTATAATAATAAAAAAATTGTTAATCAAATCAATAAGAATATTTTTTGAAGTGTCCGCAGTATCATTCGGCTCATGTATTATTTGACGTTGTTTTTAGCATTTCTTGTTCTCATTTATAATCGAAAATTTTATTTTTTGTAGAATGGAGAAAATAATCTATTCATTAAAATATCATGTAACATATGTTATTATGTAAAATTAGATATTCACTTAAATATCTGTTTTTAAATACAATATATGTATTTACAGTAAATTAGTAATAATTAAAAGATTTTTGTTAGTTTTAAATTGAGATTGATTAAATTATTATAAAAAAGAATTAAGTCCTTGAAGTTAATTTTCATATTGCATTACAGAAATATCAAAAAATTTTATTGTCACAAGCTTTATCGAAATTATGTGTATATAGGAAATTAGTTCATCGTTTTTATGTATAATACTTAAAATTTAATCCCAGAATATTAAAAAATCTATGTATACACAAGAGAAAGAACTAATCTCAATGGACTTAACCGATTTATTTTTTCGGATTTGTCCTCATATCAGCAATTTTAATTTGCTGAAAGGTTTAAATTTAGAAATAGGCGCAAAATTATTTATACAAACAATATACATAAAATCAGTATGTAAAATATTATATACATAAAATCAGATTTTATGTTCGAATTCATATTTTGGTATATTTTTGAAAATATCTTATGCAAAATATACTAATGCATAGGGAATATAATAGAAACTGGAGAGTAGTTTTTCTAGAAAAGTAATATTCTATATCAACTATGCCAACTATAAAACATACACGTACATCAAATGTCCACAGATGTTTTGCTTAAAACGATGTTGTCCTAAAAATATTTTTCACTATCCAAATATAAACATTTGTATTATTTTCAGCTAAAATATTTTTCTTAATATTTGATATTGCTGCTGAACGGACTATCAGAAAATAATTCTTAGGATATAAATTTCTTGAAAAATTGATTACTTTCACTTACAGTATTTTTTAGATATTTTTAAATATTGCGAATTCTTTTTTTTTGCAGTAATAGTTTCAAAATATAGATATTTCTTAGAAAATATATACGTTTGTGTAATTTTGGTTGTGGATTCTTTATTTGAAAGCTAAAACTTCAGTGGCAAATTAAAAGAGTGAAAATTTACTGTTTGAATTTCAAAACTAAGTATACCTACACGTATAGTATTTTATTATGATTTGTTTTTCTTATTTTAAAAATAAAAAGTGATAAAAGATGTGTAATTTGTATAATGCCGTGTGAAAAGTTGTGATTTTATTGCTGCTTTTTACTTTTCAACCTACATTTTTTTTATAATATGAGGTAATCATGAGTTTTATATATACATATACATACATATCTATATGTATACATACATATATGTATATTATTTTAGAATATTTCAAGATCAAGAAATTTTTGGTTTAAATATCAAAAGTTCTTCCTATTTAAAAAATGTGCTCAACAAAGATTTTTGTTAATATATCACGAAACAATTTTAATTTGAATATAAATTAAAATATTTTTGTGACATATTAATGTGAACTATTCTTATAGTAAATAGTAAAATTATGAAAATTCATATAAAAAACTTAAAATTTTTGGAGGTTTCTATATATTTTTATTCCATAAAAATATAATTGATCTCTAGAATTTCAGCGAAAATGTTACAATAATATCGATGGTTGAGGAAGAAAACTCACCATCTATAAAAATATTTAATATTCCGAATCTATTCATATAGTAAATATATAAAGATGAAATTTTTAAATAAATTAAAAATATAATTTGATATATATCTGTAACATTAACACTTGATTGAAATTTATTAAAAGATATTTTTTGATATGCAACTAATTAATGGTTTTTAATTATTTATACTATAAGATTTAATATTTTCTATATTAGTTTATCTTAAATAACCGAAGATCTATTTTGTTGTGTATTCATCGCATAAATTTATCAAAGAGAAAAATAAATATTTCTATAGATGTTATTTGAATAACCTTATTTATTTTGCATTCTTCATGCATAATATATAATAAAAGTTGAATTATGTTATTTTATTTTTAAAAGCAAACACACAAAAGTATTTATTTTTAACTATTTATTAATAATCAAATATGTAATATGTGATAATTGATAGTGTGCATAGAAGAAATGTACTCATATCTTCTATTATGATTTTCGAATACAAATGAATATGAAATTCCAGTCAAATTACTAATGACATCTGCTAAATTTTTCTACAAATAAATAAATGTTATAATACTGTGAGTATATTACAATGGTTTGATATTCATTCAGAATTTTTAAACATTCATTTCGGTCCCATTACTGAAAACGGAACCCACTGCCAACATTCCATTTCCTAACAAATATGTATGAATATCTTGTGTACAAAAATAAAATTGAGTGTCAAAAGTTCATGGAAATATCGTTTGCATAACAACCACTTATATTCAGAAATAATGTACGAACAATGGTTAAAAACCACCTACATTAGAAAACAATATCAAATCTTCTATTATTCTAAGAAATATCTTAATTTTCATATATTCAGAAAAAAAAATCATTTTTAATTGAATCAAACTCCTAAAATAAAAAATATTTACATTTTCACTAATGTTATAAATTAATAGATTATAATAGAAAAAATATTTCATATATAAATAGTATCATTATAATATTATTAGTTGAAAAATAATAATACAATATTTTCTTAGTATTTTAGATTAGATACTCAAGGATAACTGAAATATTGGAGACAGAACAATGTATAATTATTAGAATAAACGTTTCTAATTTTATAGCAGAATTAATTTTTATAGTTTAATGCAAAAAAAATTTATGATTTTTTATTATGTACTTAGAATAACAATTAAAACTATGACAATTCAAAAGATAAAAATAAACCAAAAATTTTTTTTCATAATTACATAATACAAATATTATTGTATTGTAGTATTTTGTTTTTAAAAAATTTTAGAATTTACTTAAATTTTATATTTTTCTAAAATACTCACAATAATAAATAAATAAATTTGTTCACTTAACAATCACGATTAAAATCGCTTCTGTACTAACTGAAAGTGAAATGTTACAAATTGTTTTATTTATACTCGTAGTATTGAATTTTTAAATTTGGTAATCGAATGTCATAATACAAAATTTATTCATTCATAATTTTAAGTCACGAAATTCACAAAAACAAAAATCAATATCGTGATGTGATTTTAAAATGAATCAATATATAATATATTTGTACTATAAAAAAATGTCCTTCTATAAAAAAAACACTTAATTTTAATGTTATACTCTACCCATATTATTTATTTTCAATTCTCGGTAAACCTTTTATGATACGTAATATAATTTATTTTTTAATTCTCCGTATTTAATAAAGGAAACTTTGAAAACTTAATATATGATTAGGAATTAATGCATTTCGAAGAATTTCATTATTCAAATTGATAGCATGCAATTCGGCATACATTATGATTCTATATAAGGTTTCATAATATTAATTATATAGAATTTCATTAAAATTAACCAAAAATATTATTATTTTTAGCAACTTTAAAAAGTAGATGGAGCGTTTCTCTAAATGTAGATTTCTTTTTAAACTGCAGTCAGCTTTTGTTATTTCATTAAAAAGAATATTAAAAAATTAAACCCACTTTTTAAAAAAAAAATTATTTATTCAAAGCTGTCAGAAGATTAAAATGATGGGTTTAACGCGATGATGAAGTCATCATTGCATTTTAAGATTTTACTTTAATTTGCAATCATATGACTAATCAATATACGGGGTAGTGTGTGTTGCATCTTTCACAATAAAATGTAATCAAGTATGACAAATGCACGAATTAATTAAGATTCTTTTTCATGATATTTTTCCAATGTAGATCAACATTGCAACATTTTTATTTATTCTTATTTTAGTATTTTTTTTTATAGATAAATTGTGCTATTTTTCTATATATAAAAATATTTGTATATTTAAACAAAAATATTTTTATATTTGACAATATATTCTCTTTAAAAAAATCATTAATTTTTTTAAAAGGTATTTTAAAACGGAAATGCTTAGGACAATTTAAAAGACAACAATATAACAAGTTAATTTATAAGAAGAAAATATCAGCATTAATTATTTAATTTTTGCTGAGTAATTTTTTTTGTTGATAGTCTACTATTTTTATGTTATCTTATATTTTCTATAAATAAATATTACAATTTTGGTACAGGTTTTGATTTTTAGTTCTATGCTACATTTTTACCTATAAATATCATTTCAATATTACAATAGTAAAATTAAATTAATTTTTTTTTAGGCAAAAATATATAGAGTTATTTCGATTTTACTATTTAGGGTCGTATGCAATGTATTCAAAAATAATAGTCATGATATCATGGATGCATTATCTTAATAAAACAATTTGTATTTACCACACCATGTAATTCATTTATTTATTCAATTCAGTCGACCATCTAAGAATAGCAAATATTTGAATTTGTGATGATGACACACACTCGGGGTGCTCATTTGGATGAAAATAGCTTAAACTGTTTGTACTACAATATAATCGAAGTGCATAAAATACCCATTTGTTTCAGGTGCCAACCTGACTGAATATGTTTTTATTTGTAATTTCCAACATTCCCTAGTCTTGGCAAAATAATTATAACACCTACTATAAATCAAATGATCAGAAGTCATTTTTAATTTTATTTTTTTAACGATATTTTCATAGAACCTACATACTTATAATAAAAAACCTTATTGAAACTATTGCAGAAATTGTATGCCCTCTTATCGCGGAACATTATTGGATTTTGCTCATTTAAATGTGTACGGAGACAGGGGAGACAAACGATATTTATTGACTTAGAAAAATGGTGCTATTTTCTTTTAGAGCTTGCAGTTGGTATAGCGGTTAATGGAAAAATACAATCTTTATTGTATTGTTGAAAATTCAAGTTAAAATGTATTAAACAATTGTTTTGTCAAGTGACCTGCATATAGGAATAAATCACCGTTTGTTATACTCTTTTTGGAATTCTTAATTGAGCAATTGGTGACATTACAATAGCATACATAAAATATATGTGGAGACATAAATTTTTTGTACTGTACCCGTAGTAGCAAGTAAGAACACGCAAATCGATGATCTCCTCAATGAGTTACTAGTACAAATTCCTATTAAAAATACCTGCTTGGTTTCCGTAGCGTATTTAGCCGTAGTTTAACATAATTAATGAAAGTGTTTAGAGTGCCAGTATTCATAGATTACCGTCACCGGACACTAACTGAAACAGCCCGGCCTCACACAAATTCATTACACTTATGTTAGTTATTTCGTCTGTGCGGATGTTGGCGTCATCGTCATCATCACTGACTCCATAGTCATGTAAATGGGCATCTCATATAACTGAATATTACAAGGACAACGTCTGCCAAGCTGATGTCATCGTTCAATGTGTGGCCGTCAAGTAAATAATTTTTATTTGAACTTCTACTTCGCAATGATCACGAGTATGAAAATTCGCTTGGTGTGACAATTCGTACGTACACGTACTCCAAGTTATTTTGTTTTGCTTATAGAAAAGCTGAGATCATTGCCCATTTCATCACTGCCGGCGAAATGAATGGAGATGCATGTGTGTGTGTGCGTGTGAGTGTAGAAAATGGGAACAGTTTAAAGGCATTGTTAAATCTTGGGAAGAAAATATTGTATTCTTTAATACATGCTCGATAACAAATCTATGCGCAAGTTTTTATTACTTTGGCACATAAGTATAAATAAATTTCAAAATAAATTATCAAAAATTTTTGCTATTTTATTCTTAGAATCACCCATATTATTATTGTTTTAATTTTCATTTCCGTATGATGGTTTTTGCCAGCATACAAAACAATATACAAATTCATATTGCGTAACCACCCATCCATACATATATATAACATACATGTCAATTTTTACTACACGTCAAATTGTAAATTTATATAACATAGTAAATTCATGCCGCCAACATGGAAAGAAATAAATTTAAATGAGCTTTTTTCCATATATTACAAATAATTATTATATTGTAGATAGAAGGAAATCATTTGTTCTAATTTTATTTAATTTTGAAGGTTAATTAAATTTTTATTTTCATTCTAACATATTTAAGCAATATCATTATATGTTTTGCTAATTAAATAGATATTACCTCATTCTTAATTATTATTATTATTTTTTATTTGATTTAATTACCGAAAGTTAATGACTAATTTTCTATTACAGAAAATTTTTGTTTACAATAATTGCGCAGCTGATGTTTATACGCTTAAATTATATTAACAATTATAATGCTATATTTTTATAGGAAATACTTGAAATTAGTAATTACCATATAATTGTTTGAAAAAATTATATTATACATTTAATTTAACTGTAGTTAAATGTTAATCATAAATATTATTTCTGAATGGTTTTATCAAAAACTATTCTCATTGAATATTATTCCTTAAATGTTTATTATTAAAACACCATCTGTTCTCACAATTACTCTCCACTCTTCTTTAATAGTTTCGCAAATTTATTTCAAAATACAAAAACATTCAAATAATTTCCCAAATGGAAATGTCCAAAAAATGCACATAAAGGCACTATGTATAAATCGGTTGCTTTACACGTCATTGTCTGGAAATGACGAGTTGAACTCTTTCTGTTCTTCCATGCAATTCATTTTGGCCATTGCCCTTGTAGAATGGCATCATCTCATGTTAATATAAATTCCCAGAAATTCTCAATCCCTTAGTTCCAAAACCGCAGCTGGTTACAAGCATTAAAAATGCCAAACATGAACTTCCAACAATTTTTTTTCTGTCCAAAAAGTCAAACAAAACTTTCGCTTTGAATTGTTGAAAACACAAAAACTATAAAAGACTTCTCGAGAGATTCTGAAGCCTTGAACTTTTCTTGGCCAAAATATGGATGTCTTGTGTACAGCAATAAAACGGAATCAATGAAGGGAATCTTTGTTAATTTCCGCTATTCGAAATTATTTAATGCCTATAAGGATAAATCTGTGTATATGAAAAGCGGGATCCAACATTTGTTCATCATTGAAAATCGATTAACACAACAAGTTTTCATAATTGCACTTTTGACTTCGCCTCAAACATGTGTACGAGTGGCAGCACACTGGCTTGTGCATTCCTTTCCAAATTACATATGGTAGTATTGATTGAATCCTCTATATCTTCCATTTTGGAGCAAATTTTCAAAATGGTAGTAAATACATAAATTAAAAATATTTTTCGATTTTTAGAACTGCATTCATAAAAGTTCGATTACTGATTTTATGGAGATTGTGCGCTCTTTGATAATTTTCCGCAGCTTGACATTATGTATTTATGACTCAACGACGGCTCCTTCAAATTTTTCACTATAACATTTTTGTTGATGAGATTTCCTCTGTTGAGATTTGTTTTCTTTAAGTTTTATCCAAAGCAACCTCTTTACAAGAATTTGATCATAATAATTGTTGGATTTTTTCCATTTTGAATGTTTGTATATTTACGTATGTTAATTTTATTATTAACACACTAAACCTACTTCATTTCCATTACTAGCCATCGCTTTTCAAGTAGTATTAAAAACTCTAAAGAAATACAGAAAACTCACTTTGTAGTTTTTATGTTTTTTTCTACAATAATAAGTATTTTTTAAATCGAATGAAAATTATTCTAGACTATTATACATAATTGATGTTTAGGACAAAAGCTCAGAATATAAGATATTCCACTACCATAAATGGAAACCAGTCAGTGGTTGTAGAAAAATATTATAATAAAAAAAATAGAGGTTGGAAATCTTTCATAGAAAGCAGAAAAATGTCGTACATTACGATTGGAGTTGCAGACAGACTGTAGTAAAAATCAAGTTTTATTGAGAATATTTCTAATGACGTAAAGGCATCAATCGTATTGAAGTCACGTACCTCAAAAATGAATGTGAACGACATTTATTCTGGAACTATGACAGAAATTGTATTCACTTGTTTTACACTAAACAGCCTCTTTTGGAGATTAAATAGATATTCTTGTATTCAGTTTAATTTATTCACGTCAACCTTCATTTCTTTTACTTTTTTCTATATATTTCTTTGTAGTTATTCTAACTCGTATCGATATTCTCAAATAGAATATCAACCAAGCTTATACGAAGATAGCAATATGAAAAATGTGGGGGTGTTAGGGCCACCTAGGATTGCGTACATATAGATTGGAATGTTTATAAACATTTCACAACCGGCAACTTTGCGTAAGAGGCTGATAAGAACCTGAGATATTTTTTTTATTACAATACTTCCGCCCACGTAGATTATCTCTATATCAAATTTGATTCAGTCAGCTTTGTCTTATCTCCCCTTCTTAGGCAAGTTTTGATTATATGAAAAATATGGTTTCTAAGTAAAAGAATCCACATTCAACTTAAGTAAGAAAATCAGATTTAAGGTAAAACGACTTTTTCACAATGTATGCATAAGTTTTTCAAAAATGCTCCCCACTAATATAAATATTGTACCAAATAAAATAAGCTTGTTGATTCTTAGCTTCCCTATAATTATCCAGACTAAAACAGTATTTAGGGTTTCAAATATCGGCAATTATAGTAGAATAGTTGTTCGTTACTCAATTTCTGTGAATCGGTATTTTTAGTTGTTACCTTGACGAATGCATTTAGTGAGGAAATAATTCTTCTATGTTTAAAACTTGTTTGTAAATAAATTACCCAAACAATCCAATGAATCTATTTAAATAGTTTGAATAAATGTGAATATACACAAACTAACATAAGGAATTATTTGATGTATCTACTTTCAATAGTCGTCAGTTCATCAATAATTATAAGTAAGTAGACATTGACGAATTTAAAATATTGGTTATTTATTCTAGTCTAAGCAATATGCGTATTTAATGATTTTAATGGATAATAGTCAAAAACAAATTTTAATTTAAAATGTTCTCATTAATTTATGGAAATGATACTTGATAGGAAAGTATACGAAATCAAATAAGTTAAAGTTTTATGTACATATGTATGTTAACATGTACAATCCATGATATATGCTATGTTTGTATATATAATGATTAATTCAGTATAATAATAATAATACATTTAATAGCGAACCATTTTCTTAATTACTTAATGAATTTTGCTTGGGGATATTTTTCTTTTAACGCCCAAGTTGACACAAATTTTTGCCTATTTAATTTTATGATATTAACCTTGAAATTGAGCACATTAATTTTGCGATCTAAACTAAAGTCTATATTAAAGTCATCTACATATTTATCCCACGTGTAGAATATGTAATTCTCTTTATTCCACAAGAAATATTTACGAAATTTTAGTTATTGAAACTTTTCGAATTCATTCTATTTTTTTTTTTTTTTGGATAATATTAACATCTTAGTTTTTCTATAATAATGAACATTATTTAAAATAGGAACTATATTTTTTAATTACCATATTATATAATTTGATATATTATGTAAATTATATTTTCTTATTCTCCAAATATATTTTCTTATTCTTACGTACTCTTAAGATTTTTAATATATTGTAGAATTTGTGTTTGATTACACTATACTTATTTTTAAAAAAAAAATTAAAAATAATAATTCAAAACAAAATACTAAGTTATAATTAATTATTATTTGAATAGTTATATACAGTTCCATTTCTTGCCAATTAAATAATACATATTAATTATCATTATAAAAATACAGCTTATTGCAAACAAAATATACCATACATAAATTTGAAAATTTTAATAATTAACACTTAAATGGCCTTGTCTTCAGGTTAATATTTGCATACAAATCTTGTCCCAGATAGTGTGAACGGATAAGTGATGTTTCCGCTTTATTTTGATTCTAATGACTCACCACCAAGTTAATATATAATTTAGCCACATTTATTCAATAAACAATTGTCGTGAAGGTATGCCTCAACTACTCGCTTAATAAATATTACTGTATAGTGTTTGTATTCAACGTATGTAATAGTCAATTGAGAATTGGGACGAATTTCGGGAATAGTTTTTAGTTAATGCAATCTACGAGAA
The DNA here is from genome assembly GCA_958298945.1 of Atherix ibis. Lineage (NCBI taxonomy): Eukaryota > Metazoa > Arthropoda > Insecta > Diptera > Athericidae > Atherix > Atherix ibis. The sequence goes on from OY282606.1 coordinate 5,509,719, forward strand.
AAATATATGTCCTAGTGAAATGAATATTCTATATTATGTTATGTGAATAATTTCAAAATTCCTAATTGTAATATATATATGTATGTGTATACATATTCAATAGAGCATGATTTCTTGATGAAGTCAAAATAATCATAATTATACAAATATGTATATGCCATTAGAAAAAACTTTATCATCTGGAGGTTCTGGGAAAGTATGGTAGTATCTCATGAAAACTTCATTATTCAATTTTTCAATCAAAAACCACGGAAGTTTAATGCTGATGGAAACATGGCTATTCCCGAAAAATTGTCAATAACAATGAAGAATATTTGATTTGAATAAATCGATTTTAACACTCTGATTTAAGCATCTGTATTTTACTGAAAAAACGCCATGAACTTTTTCGACGAGTAGTATTCGTCTACTTAATATCTTAATTTTAGTTATTATTTTTTTAACTTCAAAAACCCATTTAGGAAAAGCCAATTTCTAAGAAAATATAAATTTTAATTTACTTTTGTTTTCATTTTTTTTTAAATTTATTATATGTGATAGTGGTATAAATCTATTTGTATCTATAAATAGATTTGTTTTCTTTCACAATTTTAATAATTATTTTTTATTAATAAAATTTAACAGGTTTATAGTATTTAAAACATAACCCGAATCGATTACCGTTTGCTAAAAAATTTTTATTGATTAAAACGCAAACCCTAAAATATCTCAACGTATGAAAAAGTGAACTTATACCGGCTCATATATACAATATAAATTCACTTCCACTAAGTGTCGGATAACGAATATACACATATATGAATCCAAATAAAATATTTGAATATTCAGCAGAGAAAAAGTGCAGAGTTTTCTTTTAGTATATTTTTCATTACCAAGTATAAGCGAGTTTTATTACAGGTTCATTACACTTTATATATAATAGAATTGTATAAATTCAAACATAATGAATATTTTATAAACTTAAAAAGTAAAGAAAATCTTATCACAAAAGTACTCGTGTACATCCAATGTGGTTTACTATAGTAATCCTAGATTTCATTTCTAAGAATTAAAAAGAAAGTAAGAATAATAGTGATTTTTAATTTATATACGAGTTTAATAATAATAAAATTTCAAAAAAAAAATAGTATTCGTATATTCATGTTCGAGTGTATATGCACTTAAATAAATTAAACCGCTTATCAAATCAGTCTGATGTTGAAACTAACCAATTTGCTTTCCATTGAACTTATTTTGAAAAAAAAAACCATTTACAAGTCAGTATTCCACTTGGGATTAGCTTTGCCGATACTGAACTACCACCTATTGCTCATGTAAACTAATATGGGGTGACCACGCGATATTCATGGGGTCACTAACTTTACAGGAAAATATCCCTGAGAATCTGTACTAAATATTGTATTGAATAGCATCCATTAACATGGTTTACTTAAAAACCTAAGTGCATATAAAAACTTTAAGGTTGCAGCTTAATTCAATGAACCTGACTGAAAGTAATAAGTATACTGTAACATATTATGATGATGACATATATATTATTGTTATTATACACATAGGTACGAAAATATAAATTTATGTTAGAATTTTTATTCAAATATTGACAAGTAAGAACATATTGACAGTCGACTTTAAATAAGAAAGTATGCATAAGGCTAAAACTATATCGATACTCGTACTAATGACTATGAAATCGAGTGCTTACAAAAATATTTACTATTCAATTTATTGATTTATGGCTGCAATTTGATATCGCAGATAATTCTACAGTTCAAATAGTTGAACTGCTATAAATACAATAATACTAAAGCCGAGTACAATTGGAAACGTCTCAGAAAATCTTTATAGACCAAGTATCCAAAGAGTTTCTTTCATTTACTTTATAGACGTGCAATTGTGAAGGAAACAACAATCAACCACTTGAAATGCATCCATTTCAATATTTCTCATTTATAAAAGTTCTGATATGAATTTTTCCGGTATAACTCCTGTTGGGAAATTAAAAAAAAACCATTCCATAGTTTGCACAGATTATCTATAAATTGTTGAGATTGTAAATATTTGTTAACATTGTTTCAGACCTTCTTTATTCGTAAAAAATACTATTTACTGTTCTACCAAAAGGTTAACGAACTACATATTCTTCAAGTTTTTGTAATACTTTATTTTTTTGCAGCGCAAATTCTTTCTCATATAAAAGTACTTTATTCAAGTGCATGCAATCACTATTGCAAATAACGTTCAATCGCACTTTGTTTGACAATATTTTACCATTAGTCCAAGTTACGAGTATATTTGTTGATTATATGCTGAAATTGAAAATTGCGCTTGAACAATTGTGGTTAACGTAACTCGAAACTTGAGGTAAAAATTATACTAGAAATTTCCTTCTATAAATAAAAAACACTGGCACTTTGCAATGGGGAAACATTTTTAATTAGTTGAAAATCAATACCGACAACTACTCGTAATTATGAAATTTTATACATAAGAAAAGTTAATATTACCTTCATTCAATCATTTGATTTAGGACATTATTTGCGGCAATGATCAAAGGAAATATTAGGTACATATGAGTTTATCAACTTCTTCCTTTAAAATCTGGTATAACCGTAAAATCGAACTAGTAAATCTCTTTTGTTTTCTTTTCTCTTTTTAATTTTTATTTATTGATTTGCTAAAGAAAAGACTTTTCTTCAAAATACATTTTTAAATGTTAATTCGCATCGATTAATATAATAAGTATTTTAAAAAAACTTTATGCATTAAATTCAAATATTTAACTAACTTAAGTAAAATCTTAAAATAATCACAACACATCATTTTTGATGTTAGAATTGGACAAACAAAAAAATCTTGCCACAAGTAACTGACGCCAACCAAAAAATTTTTCGTGTGTTCATAGGTCAAAATATTTCTACATTTGATTTTATTTTATCAAATACGAAATAAATAAAAAAAAAGGAAAAAAAAATAAATATTATGCGAAAGTTGCGTAATTGCGTATATGTAAATCAAATAGAATTTACACTGGTAATTTTTTATCGAATAGTAAGCAAATTCTTATGTAAAAAATTTTAAAAAAAACTAAAGTACACTATCATATGTTAAGCAAACATTGTTCAGTCTTATCACTATTTGTATTCGGTCTGCCAGTCAGTTAACCATTTTAGACAATAGAGACTATTTGTCAAATTGTCACCCAAAATTAATAAAAAAATCTTTTAATAAGCTGAACTTGGGACCTGATATTCAGATTAAGTGTAAATTATATATATTGATAGAGTATCGTATTCGATTTAGGTGATAGGCATTTTTTCTATCAAGATACATGTATTGCCAAAAAAAAAATTGGATTTGTTGCTCTCAATTTGTATTACACTTACCTCTGAAATGAATATTAATAAAGTTTTTGTTGATTCCATTTAATAATTTTGGCTTATAAGTTTTGGCAAATATTATTATCAGATAGTTTGATTTCTTAATACTAAATAATACAAGAGCAAACATATTATTGAAAATTCCATCATTTCACTTGTCAAAAGAATATTAACAACTTTACAATGATTATGTAAGAATATGAATGAAAAAATTATTCAAGATTGCATAGGCTTTTAGTTTAAGTAGAGGTGATAATTGATTAAAAACAACTATTTCATTATCACAAAAAATCATTTGAGAAAATTATCAATACATACCTTTAATTGAGTATTTTAATCAAATTTTTTCTATGCCTAATTTTAAGTGTTTTAAACATGTTTATTTTGATAGCCTTGAATTCTTATCAATTACATTTTTCTTTCAACCCTAATTTGCTTATCACATCTTACATTGAGTTAAGTGTTCAATAAATATTTATAACCATTTAAATGTTAGATATTTACAAAGCTGTTAATTTAAGCTAATAGAGTAAGTTAAATAAATATATTATTTTTACATCTTATTTTGAGATGTGGTAGAATAGTTACTAACAAGAGGATTTCAGATATTACTGCAAGTATTATATAAATCGTAGCTCAATACATATTCTTAGTTTTTTAGAATGCACATCCATTTTAGATCTTTAGTAGGCCTATACCTTTTTTCTGTACTACAGAAATCATAATGTACAAAATAGAACCTTTATAACACGTTCTTATGCGAGTGTGTACATGTTCCATAAATATATTTGTATTTATTATAGTTCTAATAGATAAAATGGAAATATAGTTTTGTTATTGTTGAAAATTGAAACTTGATGTTAATTATATTAAAATGAATTCAATAAAAAAACAAATAGATTACCACATTAATGTGAATGTTGAAAGTGTTAGAATGACAAACGAGTTTTCGATATTTTGACAAGAGTTCTAATAAATTTTATAAACAAAAAAATACTTCAATAAATCTTTATTTTGTATAATATGAAATCAGAATAAAATATGTTTAATTTTTTCTTAATCGAAGAGTATTTTTTGCGCTCAACATTATGCGATAAATTCAACTGATATAACATGATTATGAATGAATTATTCAAATTATAATTTTAATTTATAATTCGTTTGTATTTTTAATTTGTTAATTTTTTGCGTAGAATTTAGAAATAGCTAAATATTATCTATAAACTAGATTTCGTCATCATATACGAACTTATTTACATACATACACGTATGTACATATAAAATGACTCAAAAAATTACGATCTAAGATCTTAACACAAATATTGTAAACGTGAACATTTGTGAATTGCGTTGGTCAAGAATAGCGGAAGTTATGAATACATATATCATTCATTCACTTTGAGTATATAATGCCTCAACATGTTCACTAACTAAAAATAATACCTTGAACTGAAGAAATCTATCTTATTTAAAGAAATCGTTACGCAATAGAACATTTGTAATTAGCTGCGTCATCAAATTTTTTCAACAAAATTTATGATAGTTTTTTATTCTAATTCTACTAGCGCTAAGCAAAATATGATTACACATAAAATCAAATTCAATTCTATTTAAGTTGATTTCTCGAATTGCCTTGAGACGAAACAAATACCTTTTGTATAACCATAGAATAGTTTTTTTTTAAAGATTCACGCAGTTTAAACATTCATCAAAAAGCCGAAAATATTCGAGTTTCAATATAGAGATTTTAGTTTTAAATATATACTATTTTTATAAGTGTTGTGACTCATCTTTCTTAAAGACTTTCAAATGACCAGACCTCTGGGCGACTTTACAAACAAGCTCAATATATATGTACATATGTCCATATGCGAGAATACCGCATTACACCCCAGACTGTACCAAAACATTTTTGTTATATTGCACCCAGTGTTTGTTGACCTTCCCATAACACCACTAATAAACTTTATACGCGCACCTCAATGAATTTAAATTGATTTGTAATGCTTTGCGAAATATTAAAACCAGTTTAACCCGCTATGATATGCTTGATCTTTTAGATTCCGTTTAATACCAGCGTTGTATTCTATGAGTATAATAGTAATTTCTAGCTGAAAATACTAAGCCCATCTAGTTCTTTTCTTTGAAGCTAATAGCAGTCTGCGCCGCCCACTTTCGTTAGTATTCTCGATCAAGTTAAACCCGTTTTTCGCCTACGCTACTTGTAATGGCGTTACAAGCTTAAGCTCTTAGATGCCGGTGCACCTTAGAGGATCACTGCATTGTATTGACTGAACTTTCATGCAATACGAGTGTAACATTGAGAGATCGAGGTTACAATATCTTTTCTAGTTCAGGGAATGGCGAAAAAAAATGATCGGTAAATAACTTTTAGACCAATAAACATCTTAACAATTTACGCGTGTAGACCTTACCTTTTAACAGAATTTTTGCTACCAAATTAACTGTAGATAGACCAATCAACACGAAATTGAATTACACTGAACTCTCAATTATGCATTGCTCATAATTCATTTTTGTTTACTCTGCATTTCATTGCAGTACTACACTGGCCAAAATGTAAAAGTAGGCATTATGAATGCACTTTCAATGTTAACAAATCCCTATTCAGCAGTTTTCTCTGTTTGGCAAAATCATTGACAACGACACATCTATGGTCGTGGAAAAGTAGAATCGGAAAATATTTAAAACAGTACGTCTTCCTGTTACTTTCAACTTTCTCGTATTTTTTCTTTCAACATTTCTTATTCAAATTTATTGTTTTCGTTGCGTAGGATGATTAACATTTTCATTCAGTTTTATTTATTTTTCACGACTTAAACGATTACAAATGCCTACGTTGAACTTGGTTGGTGACATCAAAACTTTTATGTCACAGCCAATCAAGATTGTGACATTTAAAAAAAGGTCTTAAACCATGGTTTCGTGAATATCTTTATGAATATTAGTAAAAAGATATAGGAATATTCTCGATAATATTAATATAAATTTTTGAACCCATAGAATTTATTAAATTTATGATTTTATCTACGACAAGATTTCTCTGACATATCATTTTTTTTCTCCATTAAATAATATTTAATATCAGCCATCTTTCTATACAATTTAAAAATATATTAATATAATATAGAAAAGTTTAAATAATAATTTGTCTTTAATTATAAAATCAATTAATGTTAAATTATCTAAATAAATTTCGCCTTATCGCGGATAAAATTATTTGATTACGATATTTAACACTAAGTAAAGAATTATCTGATCTAACTAAGTAATTAATATTTTAGCATTTTTAAATTTATTTCGAAACATAACTTTGAGAAAAATTTAAAAAAAGTTTAAATAAAAGCAAGATTAACATCAACGATTGCGATTGTAAGGCGATAAAGTTACCAAAATAATTCTACTTCTGTGATTTTGTCACATATAAAATATAAAACTGAAATGAGTTGTATGAAATCTTATAAAAACAAATTATCTTTATGTTACCTATTACCAATATTTATCTACCATTTTAATTCTCAAAGAATTAAAGGTCAAGACAATACTAATCGCTTGACCTTTCCGATTTGATATGGTTTCAGTAAATGTGCACATTTTTTACGTTATCATTGTTTTTCCAAATTTAATTCTATTAATAGCAATTTGCTAATGTTTTGGAAAACTTATTTGAGGAGAATTAAATAATGATATCGGAAAATAATAATTGCTCCAAGCCAATTGTACATAATCATGCAAGTTTTTTTTCAATATATTTACAGTATTATTTTGTTCTTCAAAGTAACATAGATGATATTATAAGACACGGTGTTTATTATTTTATTCAATCAAATAATTATTTCGGATTAGGTTAGGGTTTTTTTTAAATATAAATAATGATTTTGCGAAATAAAAATGTTGCAATCTTTACCAATTTTTTACTTATTCTTAATTATTTCGATTTTTTTTAGTAAATCGTTCACTAACATTTATGTATAAAAAAAACTCAAGCATAAATAAAATATACATTTGTTATCTAGTAGAGCATTTTATAGGAAATTCTATGTTTGCCAGGAGAACTTTGTTCAAATCAATTTAACTGACACACACAGACTATAGACATTTTGATATACAATACTTTTATTTGAATTCTTAAAAAAGAAACTTGATTTACTAATAAAATTATTATTTAGAATGCCTTATAAATATTATTTATGTACATAGGTAAATATGGAAAAAAAATTTGGGTTTGTTGCTCTTAAGGACTTCTTATGATTAAAATCAGTTTCATTATGAAAATTTAAGATATAGACGAGAAAGAATTATATTTTTTTTTAAATAGATAATTTTACAAATGTTTTTAAATAGGCTTTATACAATTTTTTTCTACCAAACATTAGATCTGCCAAATAACAAAGAAATATTAAAAAATATTTACGCCTTAAAAGTAATTTTTGAAGTAGTTTTATAACCATAAAAGCCTAAATGATATTTTACTATTAATAAAAATATATAATTTTTATTACTGTGATATTGAATGTTTCGTTGGTTTTTTTTTTAATGTTAAAAATCGTTAACACTTTATCAAGTCACTTTTTTGTCCAAATTATTTTTCTTCGTTAAGGGCCATACATTTTTAACGTGTGAACATAAACATTAAATTTCAAATAATATTCAGCTAATAATATGAAAAAAAAGAAATCTTTAATAATGAAAAATCACAAGCAACCAAATGGCAACTATTTACAAAAAGCTTGATTAATGGCAGCATGTTTGTTATGTTTTCTTATGTACCTTAACGAAAATTCATGTTCCTATGTTAAAATATTACTATCGTCATGACGTTTTCAAAGCGGTATTATAAAAATGAAAAGGTTTTTACCAACAATTCTACAATTAGTAAAACCAATTATGCTACCATATGCTCCAAATTATTTTGGTATTTATTAATATCTCAGTAATATCCTGGGGTAAAAACTATTATAATATTTAATTTTACAAAAATTTATCAGTATGTATGCACAATAAGAACGTGGAACGAGCAATAATTAAAGTTCTTCAAATTTCGACATATTTTCTGAATATCGTTGCTAGTATAAAATTAGATTATTTTTTTTTAAACTTTATTGAAAGAAATGAGAAGAATATTTTTGCTATTTTACTCAACAAAAAAAAATTGTTTCTTGCATTTTTCTCTTTGGTAATTTTTGATAGAAAACATTTCTTTTTATATATTTTCGAACTGTACTGATCAAGTATCTAAGCGTCTTGGTAATAAGAAATTCTAGATTATAGCAAATACAAGTATTTAAAATTTAAAAACATATGTTTGTTCATATTAAAATTTAGCCTTACAATTGCAATAATGACGAGTAAAATTCGAAAATCGAGGCGAAACTAAAGAGATTTCTGAGTAACTTTATTTTCCGAATATTAATATCAGCAGTTTGATGCCTGTGGCCTTCACACATAAAAAGTGAAAATATTTCTCTTTTGTTTTTTTTTTTGTTATATTATTTTACATTTCATCCACTTTAAATATAAACAGTGATATTTTTAAACCATATGTTCGCATATGTGAAGAGTACGTAATTTCTGGAGAAAAAAAAACTTTAAGAAAAACTAAAAGGCACTATAACTATAGATACATGAAAATATGAAATAATAAAAATACTATCGTAAATAAATAACTAGTTAACAAGCATCCTTTTCCCATTGAATAAGTTTAATTATACCAAATAGTCAGTTAGTTAGTCATATCATAGGCATTTTGGCTGCACTTTTTATTACAGGAGACTACTTAGCATATGTCAGTATGCAGAGTGCATGTAACTGCATATATTTGGAGTCAACTTCAACAGTTTCCCGCAAAGTCAATATATTATTTTATTGTGTTGCTCATGTATAAGTGACACTATTTAAAAGTGCATGAAAATAAATGAAATAAAAATAAAAACATTTGAAAATGTTTAATGCATTTGACGTTGCCTATTTCGAATTATACAGGGCATACCATTTTCACTGTGCTCGTATATATGTGTTCATAAGTAGATGGTTATTATAAGCTGCACTACTCAGATTCGCGGCATTTTTAGGGAACACAAAGTAATGTTTACGTTTTTATATATTGATCACTATAGTAACGATTTCTGATCGATTCGATAGTTGTGTACGCATTATAATGCATTCGATATGCGTCTGATAATGATAATATTTCACAAATAAATTCACTTATAATAAGATATTTTATATATTCTATTTTTTACAGTGAGGTTATTACATTTTTTTCGAATACATATTATTTGTATGCCAACATTACTTCAACTTATAAACAAAGTAACACGTACTCGAATAGCGATAATCTTTTGCATGATTTCCTTCTTAAATATTCTGAACGCGAAATGGCGTTTAACAAAACGTATTTTAATACATTACATGCATAGTTCATACCTAGATCTGTACATATATAAATAGTGACAATATGTAGAGTGCAATAAGTCATCGTAGTCAATAAAATAGAATTCATTTACTTGAAAGAAAAATGTAACAACTCATTTGGGCGATTTAGGTCGAAGTACAGTCATGAAAAAATTGAGGAATTAAGCTCACTTTAAATATATCAATTGAGGAAAATATGATTTTTTTTTTTTAGTTAATAGTAGAATTTTTTCAAGCTAATTTATTCTTTTAATAGTAAAATATATATTTATTTTCAATTTGATAATTAAAATAGTTTATAATCGATTATTTATGAATTAATATAAACTAAAGGACATTTTTTTTCTAATAGGTAAAATTAGAAAATTTCAAGATTAGAATTTTTTTGGGTATATAAAAAACTTAATATATACAAAAAATAGTAAAATAAAAAAAAAATTAAACTTCGAGCTTAGAATTATTACTTAACGAAATTTATATGTTATTAATATTATTCTAATTTGTTTATAATTTTAAACATTTTCTATAGTATTCTTAATTTTTCAATCACCAAGTGTTCATTTAAATCTAGACAAAAGTAATTTTTTTAAGACAAACGATTTATTTGCTGCTAGCTAATCCAGTCTGCGTGTCTTCTGACCAAAGTTTTTTTTTGTAAAATATTTTGTTGCGTGATTCAAAAATTCTTAAACATTAATCAAGTCATGTTAAGGTGACAAGAACACAAATTTATTTTGAATATACTATTTGGCTTAGAATCATTTAGGAGGTATTAGAGACCTTCACCAACCAAATAAGGCATGAGAGCTTGATCCTACCATGATATTTATGTAAATATGTATAACATGAAACTATTGATAGCATGTTAAGATACTCGTAACTATGATATGTATCTGATATGGTGTATTTTAGAAAAAATATTTCAGAAAATTAATTAAAAAGGATTGTATTTATCAACTTCAAATTGAACCATTTTGTTTTATTATAAACTAGCGAGATTACGTGACATTCAAAGACTAATTCTCGATTTAATAAATAATATATACAAGTGATTATTTACTTAATACAAAATTAGTTATCTGTCTAAAATTGATTAAGGAAAATTTCTTACAATATGTAAAAATAAGTACTACTCGTTAACATTATTTCATATTCGAATTATGTTGTATTATATGTATAGAAAGATTCTGCATCACTAGCATATGAATGTTAAAACTCTCATAAATTAGAACAAATGAAAAATTGTATGCAGTTGTTTGACCTCATTTTATTATTATCAGTTCGTCACGAAAAGCACATTTGACAATTCTTTAAAAACTTTTTCTGTTTCTGAATATTAGTTTAATAATATTGTAATCAATTGTAAATATGTAAGTAATATGAGTTAACTTTGACTTTTATATTACACAGTTTTTATTTCATTTCCAATAATTATAGGTATACTCGTAATTATGTATTCAAATCATATTTTTATGCGATTATTTGGATTTTTTTATAAAAAAAAGTTTAACTATGAATTTTACATGAACAAATGTTGATGATAGTTAACAATTTTATGTGGACAATAAATAATTTCAAAAACTATTTTCAAAATAAAAGTCAAAATTTAATATTAAATTATAAAAAAAAAATCCTAAATGTATACACGCACTTTTATAATTTATAAATGGTCTTTAGAAATGGAAAATATATTATGCAATATGCCATGCAATAGTGTAATAAATTATTATACAAATAAAATTATTCTAATTTTGTTAATTACCTGGTCCTTCTTCAATTATAGAATCCGAATCGTCTAGTGTTTGCATGTTAGAAAAAATTCAATTTCAATGATTCAAATATAAAAGTATTAAACTACTAATTATGTCTTCTTGTAATATTAGTTATTTTTCAAATTAATTTTAATAAAAATTACAGAGAAATATTATTATTAATTGTCAGCTTAAAGAAAATAATTTGTTTTATATACAATATTTTTGCCAATTTTTAGATACACCAATATTGAAATAGGCTTATTTTGATACTGTACATAAACATTAATATTTCTATTACCATTATATAAGGTTATATTTGAGCATTTATTGATTAGTTTTTCTCTTATCATATTTTATCTCTAATGATAGTTTTAGTTACTATATTTAATCTTACTGGATAAGGCTAAATAAACTGTAACTAGATGGAATATCAATCCCATTTAATTGTTTCTTTATATTAAAAATTTACTTTGCATAAAATTATACTATTACAAAAAAATATTGTAATCCAAAAATATTTACTCCCGGTAATAAAAATTACGACTTTAACAAATTTATTAAATGGAAAACAATATCTATCTCATTGCTATTTTAAAAAAATGTTTTTTTTTCAAATATTTGAAATTTTATTCTATGCAAGCGCCAAATACTAAAAATAATATAAACATACATTTTTTTATAAAATCCAGCAAATTAAGCAAAATTCATATACGCTCATAAAAAATTTAATTTACTAAAAGAAGAAAAATACTATAGCAATATTATATGAATAATTTGTTTTTGTTTATTCATAAAATTATTTAAAATTTTTGAATATGAACATACTCGTTTGTTTACTCTAAAACAATATCATCCCTTATTTTTTTAATTCAACAAACATTTTGGGAATAATTTTATAGATTTTCTGATTCGTGTTAGGTTTGTTTATATTTGCATATATTATTTTAGTTAGAGAGAAAAAGTTAATGTTAATTGTGAATTTTACTTTAATTACTCTTGCATTATAAGTTGGGCATTACTACAATATGGTATGAGAACCCACCCAAAAATGCCGTCTTCTTTTCATTAAATTAATTGTCGACTGTCTCTATCTACATTAACTCAATACGACATTGATTGATCACTATACTTTATAAAGACCTGCATTAGATGTTTCAGATAAATTTTTCAATACAAATCCATTTTTATTGTTTCTATAAAGTCAAAGTTCTTATTTTATTTAAATAAAGTCTAACCAACAACTATTCACGTTATTTAGATCCATTTGAATGATTTTTTTAAACGAAATCCAAACATAGCGCACCTATAAGGCTTTTATTTCAAAGTCACAATGAAATGAATAGTTGTAAATTATTTTTTCCTGTCGATGAATCCAGACAATTGTCTTAATTACGAATGGGCTTAAAATATTTTTATCACCAAATAAGTTACTTCGAAAAAATAAGCAAACATAGGCAATAAAATTGTCACCATAGTCCTAAAATAGTCAGCACCAAAAGAATTCGGAAACTATGCTAGGAACAGACTTACATATTCTTTCATAATAACAAAATGCACATACTTTATCCACTTATAAGTCATTCTAATATCAACACAAACACATTTAGTTAAGTATTTTAATGGAAATCAAATATTTACCTTCATTTATATATCCCCCGTCCATATTTGATTGATTTATTTATGTCCTTTCTTTAAGAGATGAGAGTTGGTATTCGATGGGAGTTGATGTTGATAAAATTAGATCGATCGAATCGGTCTAAGATAATTTCTAATATTATTCAATTTTTTATATTAAAGATATATAAATCTAAATGTTTTTTTAACAACAATTTTTTTCACAATTTTATTTTATAGTATGTTCAAAAAACTTTTTAAGACACTTCTTGGCATTAGCATATATAAAATTTATTCTAATGAATGTCCACACTAACATCTGTAATATCCATAATAAGTTTTTATGTATTTTGAAATCAATATTGCCTCATTTTTGCATTTTTATAATAGTTAATTATATAATTGCAATAGAATTTAAACACTTTTACATAAGTTGTTTACTGGACTTTTAGTCGGAAGTTCCCCGTTGCATTAATGACAGCTTCCTCGTAAATGTTCCTCAAATAAAATAATGCACCAAAGTAGGTTGCATAATTTACTCATTGCGAAAAAATTATTAATATGTGAACGTTTATACTGCAAATAAAAACAATTAAATACATATATTAGAAGATGTCTGTCATGTGAATATTAGACGTTTAATAAAATGTAAAAAAAAAAAAAAATATTCAAATAACAATTAGTAATTTTTATTATAGTTGTTTTTTGTATTAATAAAAATACATATTAAATAATTAATAATGAATAATTTATTGTATTGTTTTTTTTTTAATCTAACCGTATATTGAAAGTTTAATTTTTAAAATATACATTTTATCTAATTTATGGAAAAATAGAAAATTCCATTTAAAACTCTGCAATACAAATTTAAGTTTAAAGACTTTCCTGAAATTGAAACATATTTATATTAAATATAATATTGAAGATATGAGACTAAAATGGAAATGCAAATCTTCTTCTGTGATCTCATTTTATTGGTAATGATATAATTAAATGAAACTTTATTTAGATTCATGACCACCCCTATTTCGGAAAATATATTTCTTTTTAAATATAACAGTCTATAGACCGCACATTTGTCACATAGTAAATTGCTTAAATTTCTCCGAACTATCTAAAATGACCATCTAAAGTGTCGAATACAATAACAATAAGGGTGATTGTGCGCTTTATTGTAGTAAACATTGGCCATATATAATATAATGCTGCAACTCTTTATGATAAGATAAGAAATAACATGTTGGACTATAATTGAGATTTAAGGTTAGCATCTATCACTCTACTTGTACATTGTTTTTTTAAGTAATCATTTACCACAATTATACTGGCAATTAAATTACAGTAAATGGCACTTATTCAGACATTTTTAATTTTCATATGATTTCAATTATATAATACGAGTAATATCGTTGTTAACAAGGGTACACAAAATGGAATTTTATTTAGTACTTGCTTGTTTTTGATAGTTTTTAACCTATTATAATTATACTAGTGCATCTTATTTCTACTGATAACATATTTTTATTTAGTATTGATAACTGAACGAAAATACTATACAGACTTGTATCCCGGCAAGCTTATTGTGCACACATACATACATATAATACGCATGAACTCGTAATATGATTTTCATTGCGTTGAAAATTATTCCAATCTATTGCCTATCAAAAGTTTTTATATACCCACCCACCCAGCTATATATGCACATATTGTTATATTTATCTCCGTATTTAGTTTTGTTGATTTTATTTTCAACTACAATATTTACTCAATTGTTTCAAATATAAATATTGATTTGTCATTAACGCATATGCGAAATATTTCATTTTGAAACAAATTTAAAAGTTGTATACATTATAATTTAGTTTATTTAAGTACTTTATATATATGGGGTATATGTACGCATATTCAATTATAATTGGAGTACTAGAAACGAATACGGTTTTCAACAAATTATATCAAAAATTATTCACGTGCCTAGCACTGACTGTCACACCTCTTGTATATAAAGAAAAGTAAAGTTTCTGATATGAATATACCATATAACATATGTGTATACTCGTAGTTCTAGAAAAATGAGTATCTTCCAAATGGAAGCGAAACCAATCTCATTTCTTAGACGATGGGGATTAATAAAGCTAACAAAAATAATTTGCTGCTTGTATATTTATGTTTAATTATACTTTACGCATTTTTATCATTATACAAATTAGTCTGATAACAGAGGTAGGCAACTTGACAACAATTATTCGAAAAACTTCTTCCAGTAAATAAAGAAAAATTCGTGTTCTCATACCTGTGTGTTAGATAATTAACCATAAGTAAATGTTTTTGTATATACTTTGTGTTTAGAAAAATACAGAATGAAAATTCAATTTTACTAATACACTCATACTAATCATGACGCTTTGAATAAATATCATTTTACACCAGACAGAATTAAATAGTACAATACTATTAAAAATTTTATATTTAACATTTTTCTGCTGACTTAGTTTCAATTTGTCAAATATTTATTTTAGCTGAATCACTTTTAAAACAACATTGAAGAGTTAACTCAAATGTTTGAAAATTAACCATGACCTTAGTTTCGAATAAATAATAATTAGAATCAATACAGCCAATAGAATATTACATTTGTATGTAGAAACTTCATTAACCTAAGATAATTTTTTTTTCATTCGCCTAAGATAAAATGTTATTTAAATAACTGCATTTGTATATCATAATTTTATATTTGTATAAATGCATACGATATCATAATTAATTCAAAAATTCGGATGATTAATTCACACGAGTCATTGTCACCTTATTTCAATAACTTCAATTTCTTTACATACTAAATAGTTATAAAAAAATATTTTTGCTATACAAATATACGTCATAAGATGCACATTTTTAAATATTATATGAGAATTTTGTACAAAAAATATTTGACTTTTTGACTTTTTCAGTTAAATGGGAGGATCGTCAAAAATTTGCTTTTATCAATTTTAATTTAATAAAATATCTAATAATAATAATAAATTGTAATACAAACAATTTAATAGACCATAATAGTAAATTAAATAGACTGTAATAGTGAATCAACTAATAAATACGAGGTCTGTCCTCATTCAATGCCGTCTTTATCTCCTCAATCGTAGCGTAGCGTCGTCCTTTCATGGGGCTCTTGAGTTTCGAGAGCAAGAAAAAGTAACAGGGGGCCAGTTCTGGGGAATACGGTGGCTGTGGCATTATTAGTATGTTGTTTTTGGCCAAAAATGGCAAAAGCCAATTTTTGTTCTTCCACAAATGCGGGCGTTTCTGGCGGAAGCGCATAACTTACAGGTAATATTCCTTATTGACCGTTCTGCCCTGTTGCAAGAACGCATGATACACCACGCCCCTGCAATCGAAGAAAACTGTAAGCAAAACCTTCACATTCGACCGAACTTAGCGCTTTTTTTGGTCTTGGCTCGTGTGGCAGCTTCCATTGGGATTATTGAGCTTTGGTTTCCACGTCATAACCATAAACCCATGATTCGTCATAAGTTATGACCCTCTAGAGCAAATTTGGGTCGTCGCAGACAGAGTCCAACAGCTCCTTAGCAATGTTAATGCGATGCTGTTTTTGGTCGAAATTGAGCAAAAATCGAAGACGAGCCAAAACATGTACAAGCAACGCAGCTGTCAAAAATTAACTGAACATTCAAAATAGCCGAACTTGTCGGCATAAGTGAGAGACATGAGTACCAACATAACGCCACAAAAAATCGAAAATCGAATATACGTTTTAAATTATCATTTATATTTTAAATTTAAAAAAAAATACTGTTAGTAAATTCAAATTGATATCAGATTTCGGTGTAATATAATTATTTTTATAAGGAAAACTTTATAATAATAATTTTATTAATAATCATCTTTATTTTTCTTATCATGACATTAACTTAGAATAATTCATAAATATGAAGTTTCTATTTTTTTTCTATTTTTTAAATTTTATTAATAAAAAAAAATTAACAATTTATAGATTCAAGAAAAAAAACTATTTTTGTCAACAAAATAAAATGTTTAAAGGTGATAAAATAAAAAAAATTCTTTAAAAATAGTATTTAAAATAAATGAAAATTTCAACATTATTTATTTTGCAACACATATTATTTATTTTCACTATTCAATATTTTTAGACCACGCAGGAAACGCACCTCAAAGTCATTTTAATCAAAATTAATAACATGCCATCTTGGATTCTAAAATTAGTTGTCCTTGTGCGATTTTTATTTTTGTTGTTTGTTTTCGAAATTTCAAACTTTTGTATTCTATTAGAATCGTTCTTTTTTTTCTTATATAAGAAAAGCCGGAAAATAAATATACATACATGCGTTTATATTGATAAAATTCTAAATATTTGGGTGTCATTTAGGATTCGACTTATAATTTCAATTCCCAAAATTATTATTTTTTAAAATATAGAAACGATAAACTTCTATTCTATATTGAATTAGTGAATCATCAAAAAGTTTATATTATAATAATAAAAGCTCTTTATAGCATCTCATAGGTATACTTTATAGCAATAAATTTATAAATTTTTAAACATATTTTTTTGAAGCTTTGGCAATTTGTTCAAAATTAAGAATATTTTTTGTATTGTTGTTTTAACACAATTTTTGTTTATAAATTTTAAATACTGTAGATGAAAAAAAATGATCTAAAAAAAGATTTTTCAGCTTATTTCAAATAGTTATATAGGACTTTTAGCTAAATCAACTATGCATTTATTGCGCCTAATGTGACATTTTAATTTGATTCATACGATAGTCAAAGTAAGACAACACTTTTCGACTAAAAAAATTCTAAAAGCTGCTATTTTGTGGCTATAAGAATTAGTCACATTAAAAAAATTGATTAATTCTTATGATACCATTCAGTTTCACTAGTGGCTAGTTTATTCAAATGTTCTCTGTTTTCAAATTATATAGAGTAAATATATTTACCTATGTGTATACTGAGATTTTATTTTTTTTTAGCAAAATTCATTGATCCTATTCTAGAAATACTTCGGGATACTTTAAGCCGAAGACATTTTGTAGCCAACCGTAGAGAATTTCACCGACACGCTTGACTCATATTTTAGAACTCAATTGACTATTTTCAATTTTCGAAACCGGTGAAATGCTCTTAAGTTGTTTTGACAGTTTGTATGGGCAATAATATATTTCCGCTAAATTATTCTTGTGAGTAATTTATTTAATTTTTATAATCATGTAAATTTTTAGCACATTTATATTTGTATCTATCTATTTCATGCATTTAAAAATAAAATAAGTAATAATAATAAGTAGAACATTTTTTTACTGTTTTTTAATGTGATAAAAAACTAATTTCGACATATACAATAAGTAATGGTTATGGTATTGAAAAGTAATTTTTGAGGTTTTTGTTATTTGTTGCTGAAAGAATGCATAATGAAAAGATATTTTTGACATTTGTTATTATATTTTGTTAAAATAATGCAGTTTTTTTTTAATTTTTTGAAAATATATGTAAATTTATTTTAATAGTTATAAAGTAAAATAACCTGGTAATAGAAACAAAAAATTAAAAAGAAAATTTTATTTGAAAATAAAAATAAACTATTTGTAAGTCTTTCAAAGAAATTATAAAACATGAAAGACTACAGATTATTTGAAAATATTATACTAATGTATAAAAAATTTCACAACTATTGCAAATTTTAGAAAATTCAAATCCATTTTCTAAAATATCAAAATAAATCATACTAATCCCAATTTTTTTTATTTATTTATATATATATATAGCTAAAATTCAAGCTGTTATATGAATTTTACCACTGCATACTCATGAACGAACAATTAATATTTCAATGCTCGTTTGTAAATAGTAGTACTTAACATTCGGGCATTAATCTTTTTTACCCATTTTTTCATCACTTTGATGAAAATCTAAATATTTTCTCAAGTTTTTTTTTAAATTTATATTAGATAGTGGAGCATTTCATATACGATTTTCTATTTTATGTATATTAAAAAAGAAATAATTTCTATTTCGATTTATTTATTGCAAAGTTCGATATTCTATTGAAATAAAAATTCGTCATATTTTTAAAAGGATTAATTTAATCCAAAAATAAATCAGATTTGCACAATTTTCAAAAAATATGACAAAATACAAAAACATTTTTTTAAATCACTTAACTATAACAAAATAAAATTTGGTTATAAAAAAATTCAGTGATTTTATAAAATTGACCTTATTAAATATTAATACAAAATATCATTTACTATGTTCGAAAATTATTTTTGAAATAGGTCAATTGGTTTATGTAAAATTTCTTTTTAGAATAATTTCAAAAACGAAAGTGCTCAATAATAAATGACTTTTGTACGATTATTATTTATATTTTACTATGGCATATAATCCGAATTAATTATATTCTAAAAAATAAATCCAAATTTTATTTTATTTTTTGATGACATGTTATGCATAAATTATAATCCTAAGCATATTATTTAATAACAAAAGCTTACCGTGCATCTTTAAATAATAATGTATAAAACAAATACTGTCGAACGTTATTTAAATAAAAAATATGGTAAATTTCTTTTCTTTTTACACAAGTACTATTGAAACATGAACTCTTCTTCTGAACAAATTTTTGTATATACATATTTAATGTCAGTACATAGTTATAAATTTACATAATTTAAAAGCAAAGGGAAAATAATAATATAATTCCATAATAAATCCGCTTGAAACATTCAGTTTTTGTATGTTGAATATACTTCTTAATTTGGTTGCGTGATATGCGTAGGAAAAACTGACATTCAGAAAACAATACTTCAAAAGATAAAAAATTTTAGAAACCAAAAAAAAAAAAAGACTTATTATCTTTTGTGGAATAAAACGTCTGAAACAAGATAATAAACAAATTTTCATAATAAAGTCAGATGAATTTATAATGCTCAAAATCAAATACAGCTAAAATCTTCAAAGTGAACAACAACTTAGACACTCATTTGACCATCTTTCTGGATGATTTACTTTCATTTATTATAAAGTCGTAACAATTATCGTATTCCATTAGGTTCATCTAATTAATTTATTCAATCGTTTATTTTCACCTGAATATATGCTAACGCAATATGAATTCAAAACTTTGTTACCTTATAAACGTACGATCATAGAGTTAAGGCAACTTAACTCAATTCGTGTAAGTAATAACATCAGTATCAGTGCTGTTATTGTACTTGGACGAGTATTTACAATAGGAATCGTATAGAAAATTGTAACCACCAGTTAAGTGTACTTCCGCAGTGGAAAATTATTTACCAAAATGTACTCTCTGTTTTTTTTTTCAATGCATTTAAACAGAAAAATCTTTTTTTGTGTATTAACAACTTTTTACATGTACAAAAAAAATTCCCTTCGAAATGTAGCTAAATATACGAAACAAAACATATGACAATGATGTGTCCACATAAATTATGCACCTCACTTGAAGGTATGTTATTTTGACTTTTATCCGGCATACACTCATATACCATTTATGAAATTAAGGTGAATGTAATTGGAAAGGTGGCAAGAAAACTATAAGGAAGTCTATAATAACGTGGTAACTTTTGGATATACATTTATTTCGTGTATAAGAGCTCTTAAATCCATTTTATTCTTCTAGATGAAAACAGTGTAACTGATGAGATAGAATGAGCTAAAAGGGAAATTAACGCAACATTAACCCATATAATTACCTTTCACAGTTCAATGTGCACGAAGACCAGGGTCATATAATTACATAAAAGATTACATTTTTTGAAGCTTAGCATATACTCGTCCGTTTGACAAAATACGAGTAATCAACTGGAGTTTCTACATAAATGTATCAAAGCAAAAATATTTCACATCATATTTATATGTGAAGAATATATACAATTTTTTTTCATTTTAGTCAATAAAACGATTTCTAAATAAAAACTACTCATAAAATTATCTAATGTTAGCTTTTACTATGCTAAAATTATGATATCGATAAATTGATCTTTTACATTCATACTATTATAAAAATTCTATTAAAATACATATATTATTCCATTCATAATATGGAATATGAAAAATAACTATATTTGAGAATATTTTATTAGAAATGATGATAGATATAAATGTCAAAATCAAGTAAAATTGAAAAGTCAAATTCTTGTTCAATTAACATTTTTGAAATATGGTACGACTAAAATAAAATTGTTTATTTATCAACCGGTATTTTATGATTATTATTAATACTGAAAAATGTCAACTATTTTTTTTTCAAATTTATGTATATATTACTTATCAAAAATTTAACTTTCCTTTTTAAATATCATCAGACTAATGTCAATTTTTGTGTTTCCAAAATTCTATATTTAATAAATGTTTTTTTTCTTCAATATGTTAATATTAGAATTCAAACAAACTGAATGGATCTTAAAATTCATCATTTATCTATTTTTGTAAGTATTAATATATTTTATTTCATAAGTTCCATTGTTTTTTAAATCCTACACAGAATTAATCTTTCAAAATTTATATGTATAATTCTAATTTCAATAATTCTTTTTATTTCAAGAAATATTGAAAGTCTTTCTTTTTATTGAAATCTTATCAAAATAAGCAGAAGAATTAAATTCTCTTCTACATCGGCGAGATATTTTTGTACTTTCAAATAAATTGATAAAATTCTAAATTTTTTTTTAAAAATCACAAAAATAATAGAAATTTTTATACTTTTCTCTTACATTTATTAACGTTTTAACGATTCTTGAGAACACTTAAGGTACGATTTTATTTTCAGCGTGAAATTTTTCTCAAATATATTATCCGCAAAATTATGCAAATCAACTTTTTCTAACTTTTTTTTCCATATATATAAAAAAATAGAAAGTAATATCTACTGTGAATTCTGAATGATAGGAAACGATTGGTTTGCGCCAAATACCGATCAAAAATAGCACACAAAATTCGGGACTAGACACCGTTGCGAAGTGTTTGGGGTGCTATTAATTTTTCAAACTTCCCCTTCTGTGCTCTTTGCACGCTGCAACCGAATGGGGTACTATGCATTGAAAAGAAATTCAAAAAACTTTGGCGCAAAATAACCTTTACGCGTGATATACTATTTACCCCACAAACACCCTACCATATAAGCTTTCTCACTACCGAACCGACTTATAGCAAATCTCGCTGCAGACTGCCAATCCATTCACCGCCAGTAGAGGGCAACCGGCAACCCATCAATTTTAAACGCAACGCAAAGTGGAGCCGGCTTCAACAACAACTTCGACGCAGGCGTCAACAACGCAACCGCAATGAAGTCACCGTCAAATGTTACGACTTCATCTTAGGTGTCATTTTCTCGATTGTACATATTATAATATGAATTTTCAACTATTTTGTATGGACGCTTTTTCATCAAAACTAGTGTTCCCATACATACACATATACAACCTGTAATATACGTAAAACATATTTGAACTACTGATAGTCTAATTAAAATAGTACAAAAATTTAACGCAAATATATGCTACACATATTTGTATTTCACCAGGATTAATTTTTAATATTACATGGGACGAATATTTCATTTTTGTTTGCTTGCCTTACTAACTATGATGTACTAATAACAATAGTGTCCAATAAAATTTTACATGATAAATTGTCGGTAGATAAAATACCAACGAAACAACTTTTTTACTAAAATTTAAATAATATATTATATGTTTTATAATAAATTCTAGTTTGCCCATTTGGACTATGAAGAATACCAAACAGATTTATGAATTTTAAATCCATATAATGTTGGTGTGTACGATTTAGTTGGAGGAAGTGGACGTTGTTCCGGTAGCACCATAAAGAACATATGAGGAAATCCAGTACCAAAAAATGCTCCATCCAAGTTTTCGTAAATAATATTTGATGTAGAATATATATCACAACATCTTGGACAATAAATTTTAACAGAGTCCATTTCCGGTATATCAGTTTTTCCAATAGGTAGAACCGCTTGATTTTCACAAAAGAACCGAGGACAAACACCGAATTCTAGATTATTATATTTTTGTAACATTTTTTGAAGTCCTTGTTTCGTTAATATATATCGAGCATGTATCAAGCCGTATAGCTTTTTTGCAGATTTATTAATTTTATCATTCTTATAATTATCATCAATATGTTCAAAATCTAATATCATTGCTAGCGCCTGTCTAAAGTTTTCCACTTGTTCAGCTAAACCAATTAAATTGAAATTATCTTCTATATAATCTTCTTCAACTTCACAAAAAAATACATTTTCTTCTAAACTGCAATGCTGAATTATCCAAGAAATACTTTCCTCAAAATTCATATTTAAAAAAATCCACTACATGCATACGGGAATATTGTTTGCAATTAGTTTCAATACTTAGTTTCGAAGTTTCGGCCTACTATTTTGTACAAAATGTTTGCTTCAACTTGCGTAAACTACATACATTTTCAAATACTAATTAAACAACGTTGAATTATTTGCGATATATTAAAAACACAGTACATTTATACACATACATTGTATGCGAACAAATAACGTTTTTGTTTAATATAAATTTTCTTTTTAAAATTATATACTAATTATCATCAGTAATACATTTTTATCCAAACGTAATGAATTAAAACAAAATATTTCAATAAAATTGGTTTTGAATTTCATTGAGCAGACCTAAATAAATTCTGTCATTAATGTGATTTGAAATATAGACAGTAAACTAATAATAAGAACAAAATAAACCTTTTAAAACTACAGACAAATGTCGAAATTTTAAAAATTAGATCGCATTTGGAAACGAAATTAGATCAGCTGCAGTTTACGTTTAAATATCTTTTATATATTGTGTTTTTTATATCTACTGCAAGCATATTTCTATTGATCATTTATTCATCTAATGTTTCAAAATCCACCCAAACTATTCATTGAATGCACCCTAAGCATATGCAATTCTGCAACGCGATCCCTTTCATATCTGATTTATTATCCTTTTGAAAAAAATCCTATTATATCGAATATTAAATCTACATCTGTTCTTTTATAACAATTAATGAATGAATCACATTATATTAGTTTCATTGTAACAGATACCACCAGCGCATATATGGTTTTAAATTTATTAATTTATTTTATAATTTTATTCTTAAATCTTCTTATATTAAATTGCCAAATTCAATAAAAGACGTTTCAAGAACTTATAGTGAACAAAAATTTATTTTAAAAGGCATAGGAATTCTGTAATCTGATTGATTAAATAAAATTAAAATTATTTGATTATGCATAAATTAAAAAATATATTCAATTTCATTTATTTGTACATAATGATGCCTGATAGGCTTTATTAAGAAATTTTTTTATTAAGTTTATTACACATAGAAAAAAAACTATGACTCATGGAAGTATTATATTAAATTTATTGTGTTTGGATTCCAGAAATTAATAATGGAAAATTTTATTTAATTGTGGTTTAGACTTTCATTCATATTATGTAAATATATATTCATTCATATATCATAGTAGAACTTATTGTCAAAAAGGAAATGCAAATGTGATACTGCGTCAATTAATATAGTCATTATATAGTATAAAAATATAGAAAATCATGACCAATATTTATTCTTCTGCAATAGAACTGAATATAACATGATTAAAGAAAATAATTTTCTTTTAAACGTTAAATTGGCTTCATTTACAGTATTTGCAATTGTATAAAGTTTTGAGCAGATATTTTGATAATGAGCCCGGCTAGCTCAGTCGGTAGAGCATGAGACTCTTAATCTCAGGGTCGTGGGTTCGAGCCCCACGTTGGGCGAGAATTTTTTTCATAAATTTTTTATTATTAATTATCATTTTTAATATTATAAATATTTAAAATAATTATATCAGAATAAAATTGAGTTATTTAAAATTTAAATTACGAATCAATTGTAAAAAGCTAAATAATGAATATCTATTAATGCATTTGAAAAGGACTTTCATGTTAAGTGAACTACTTGTTGATTAAGAACATGCTCCTGTACGTTTATAAAAATGTGTGTAACGAAATCGTAGGTGAAATTTCTTTGCAATGGCTCTGTTATTGTGTTTAATTTTGCAATCGATACAGCGCAGTAGCAGAATAAAAGGAAAATTTGTATTGCAATGCTGGTCAAGGATCAACCCCATCATTGACATAATTGGCACGACGACACTATGTCGCGTTTTGAATCAAACAATTTTTGGTTGACCCAGTTTGTAAAATTTAACCGGAACGTGATCCTCTTTCATGCATATGCTTTAATAATAGTTGTATGAAAAATCCATATTCTTAAATATAACCACATACACGTATATAACCATTTTAAAGGAATTTTATTTATTGCCATTTCTGGCATCTTAAATATGTATATTTATTCAGATATTTGTTGACTCCTATATTATCATCAAAATAAATATGTACTATATTATTTCCAGGTGCAATCTTGATACTGTTAGCTTTTTAAATAAAGATAATGAAGTGAATCACTATAATAATGAGCTCATAAAGAAATGACTTATAAAGCCATTGTGGTATATGGTATAATTCTGACTAATAAAAGTATTTATTAAATAAAAATTATTTATTCTTTCCGTTATTTGAGTCATTCTTTACTTTAACAGATTAAGGCATTGGTATTATTACTTGACGCGAAACGTGTCTCTCTTAAATTTATGTGTTTTTTAGAATATACCCCGATTTCTAGTAGTTTATATATATATTCAAATATACAATTTTCACGCCATTTTATTAATTTGAAGAAATGTTTCAATTCATTTTAGAAAAATAATATTTTCAAAATTACATATTCTTTTGAGAAACATTTTAATACCTTGTGATATTATATAAAAAAATAGAAAAACATTTATCTATGATATTATTAATAAAATATAACAAATATAATGCAAGAAATATGTAAAAAGAAAGTTTTTTATGTATGCATATAAAAAGATTGATAATGCATAAAAAATTGCTTATTAGAGACAATTATAAAATGAAATTCATAATAAAATTTTCAATCATTTTTTAAGTATGAAAAAAAATCTTTGTATAAAAATAATCAAATATAAAGTAATAAATGTAACAAAATAATATTTTAAAATAAATCGCAAATATCATATCATATTTGCTGTTAATATTTTAATAGGCAATTTTTATTTAAGTGACAATAAAATAAATTTTAAAACAAAATCTTCCCAAAATGTATAGTATTTATTTTATTACATACTTAAAAAAAATTATTAATATGGTAATAAATTTCTTCAATCTTTGTGTTTCAACTAAAATCGTTGTTATGTTCACACATAAATAAGCAATAAAATTAGGTATAACATTTAAGTTTTTTTTTTCTTAAAATGTTTTCTTAAAGTGAATAATTTCAGCAAATAGTTATAAATCAGATATTATATATTTAACATACATATATCACTAGAACTTTTTCTAGTTTTTAATACTTAATCCACAAAATTTAGAAATATATTTTTACTTATTAATTTTACAAAGAAAATCCTTCCTCTTGATGAAAATTTTATTTTATGATATCTTAGCAGATCTTCTTTTATTTACTTTACATATAGTATCGATTTTTGAAGTTAATATTTTCAAATTATATTATTAATTATAAAATATATTTAATAAATCTTTGTATTTTATTAAATAAATTCCATGTTGAACATCTTAATTATTGAAATCGATGTAATAATAATAATAAATTTTAATAATCTGAATGTACTGAAATTTCTTCAGATCAGACATTTTTAACGTCTATCAATATATTGTCATCTAATTTTTTAGCAATACCTGATGTGTAAGAAATGAGAGGCGCCAGCCGATACAATTAAATTTATAATATGTGTCTTGTGACAATGTGAAATTATTTTAAATTGTCAATCACTCACCCAAAAGTATTTATATTTGGTATTTAAATCATTTCAGTATTTCAACAATAGTTAAAAATAAATATTTACTGTTGATAGAATGGTTAATGATACTAGAAAAATTTACACATAGGTGTAATATATAAGATTTTACCTGATATCATCTTAATTGTTATAAGAAATAATTTACTTATAGTAAATTAGAAAATATAGTTGCCATATTAACTTCGGATTCGTTTTTAAAGCATTTATATATAGCAATTAGAGTTTTTAAGTATAAATTTAATTTATAATCACAAAAAGTTCAAACAAGTGGAAGGCTATTATATTTTGCTTCAATAATGCTAATATGATTATATACGAGTATATGAGTGTTGACTTCATTTCCATGTACTACAAGAATATATTTAAAGCTGAGTCAAATAATTTCTAGTGATAAAAATAATGTTTGGCATATTGTTTATAGTGTATATTTGTCGCCACGCGTATTTGACTACAGTAATTGGATTTTTTTTAAGATCTCTAAAAAGTCACATTCGATACTTTTGTTAAAGTGTGTTATGTTATAATGGATACTCTGACCATTCATATTCAAAGAACAAATTTATTAATTAAATATACTAATTGTTACCAATTATTTTTGAGGGCTTTTCAGCAATGAACATGAATAATGAATTTGAGTATGAAATAGTATTTGGAAATCACTATGAGGTCATAGATTGAAATATCATATGTTAAAACATCGTACATTGATGACACAATATTAGCAGTAAGTCTATTGATGATCCTTTTTATTAGGTTTTTGATTTTAATATTTCATTACAATAGTTACAATAATATACTGAACTAGAATATATTTTATTTATAATAAAAAAAAAATAATTCTATAACTAGATAAATTAATTAATTCGACTATTATGAATATGGGCTATATAATCTTCATGTAAATTTTAGTCATTTAATACACGATACTTAATAGATAATTTCTTAAAACAAATATTGTAATTGCAATAGTAAGTTTATTGTTTTTCTTAATTTTATACTTTTTAAAATAAAAGTAAATTCAATAGTAACTACAATTCGATAAATCCATTTATTTGGAACTAATCATGCGATGTAATTATTATAAGCATATCATCAATTTCACTTTATATACATTTTTGAAATTTTGACGGTCAGCTTGGATTTTTTTACGTAGTTATATTATCCATGTCTGGATGCACGCTATTACCAAAACCAATTACTGAAATGTAAACGTAGGGTCTCTTGTTTCGAATATTTTCGTTAATTTTTTTATTTTCAATTTCTATTGCACATCTAATAAATTTCAATACATCTTACATGAAAAATAGGAAAATTATTTTTCAATCCACAATCATCCTTTTTTATTTATTGGAGATACTGTTCAAAATACTTGTCAGGGATTACGATTCTTGTTTGAGATCATGGAAGTAACCACTTAAGTTTGAGGTAACTCAACACTTATCATCACAATGCAAACAATCTTAAAATATGAAACCTCAGCCTGCTTAACATATGTGCATTAATAATACAAACTGTTGACAACAGGAAAATAGTATTACCTACGCCATATGGAGAGTTATACTGAAATATTTTCGACTCGTGACACACGATTCCTTAAGGAATCACTATTTAAAAGCAAGTGATTTTTACTAAATATTGTAGAAAATATCCATTCTATATTAGACTACTAATGCGATGGTTGTAGAAGAATTGCACATTGTTTATTCTCATGTGATAGGAAATTTTATTTAAGACAACATCTGCGTGTTTATGGTTTTCAATTGAGGACGATGACATCTTACACTAGCACTTTCGTCGCTCCTATACCCAAGAATACTCATATCAGATGCAGTTTAACCAGCATCTCGGCTAACAGACAAATCGGCACCATACAAGATGTACTAAAACAAAACTTTTCCCTCTCACCAGATATTATAGCGGCATTTCTTTATTCAGTTTTTTCTTTCGTTCAACAGAGCTCATCCCCTGGAACGAGCCTAACATGGAGAATTCAGAATAAAAGTTTGATTGCAATCTGTTGGATAAAAATGTCTCTGCATTTCCTATTTTAAATTCTCCAGAAAATGGCAAGTGAATTTCCTGTCACACAAAAATTCAAATTTACTCGCAGGTAAAACTTTGATGAAAGTATATGTGTACATATAAATTTGTTATAATTTAGTGCAAATAAAGAACAATTTCTTTAATTATAAGAAAATGTACTAGAACCGACCGTCAATATTATAAAATAATAATTTATCTTATCTCGAATTTTATAAAAATGTGTTCAACTATGTTTATTCCTCATCAACATTTCTTGTATATATACATGCAAACAAATTAAACAGAATTAAAGCTTTCAAAAACTTACTCAACCGCAGCTTTTCTAAACATTGAAAAATTGCATGCCAACAGGCGCAAAATAAAATTTTATCACAGTGATGGACAAATAGACTTCATTGATTTCGGGGCTTCTTACTGGCAGGAACTTTTCATTTTACGAGTAAGACATAACATGATAAATATATTCTTAGTTATGAGAAAGAACAGAAAAAATATTTCGGCTGACTTTATTTAAGATGCTTAATATATTTGGAAGGGGAAAAGAAATCTGTAATGAGATTTCCAGATTTACTTTCTATTTTCCCACAAAAACCCGAAAAGGAAAGTAAAGAAAGAAAAAAAATTGTATTTGTTGTTTTTTGTAGAAAAGATGAATTCTTGTTTTATTTGAAATTTCTAGCTAACTTATTTATATATGGTTTTTAAAATGTGTTATTCTCAACAATACTTCCGATCTCTAAAACACAGAGTACGGAAGTTAGAATATGGAATAATTAAATTTTGCAAGTTGTGTCTCATAAAATCTCATACAAATATTTCTTAAAGAAGCTTGTCGGCAACATCAGATGATGTTACTGTAAGATAGATGTAATGATATTATGTTTCGCAGTTTTCGCGCATCATTTGCATTACGAACAGAGCATACATCCCATTATCCACTTGTTTCATCACCCTACTGCTCCAATTATTCAAAATACATAGACCTATTAAGATATGAATTATTGTTCTTTAGAGAATTTCATAGCATATATGCAATGCATGTCTATGGTATATTGACTCGGTTTCATAAATCAACAACTTCCGATGAAATCCCTTCTTGGTGCAGGTGTAAAGATATCGCAAGGGATGAATTTGTGTTTGGGAACCATAAGGACACGTGCTATTCTTGTACTCGTTTCCATACTTGTATCCACATGCATACATACTATATGTATGTTTAAATAAATGATTATAGTTTATATTCGAATACAAGTAACATTTGACTATTATTTATTTTTGAATGAATTTCTTCTCATTTACTCAATTAGTTTTTTAACAATACGACGGTTGACAACTGAATTCATGTTTGCCATATCTTACTTTTTAGTATTTCATGTGTCAGAAATCAGTCTGTTATTGTTTCTTTGATCATTCAAATAAAAGTAATTAACATGTGTGTTCTATCAAGTTATTCTCGCTATGTCATATCCAAACGAAATGAAAATGGTCTGATGGGGTCCAGGTTGACAGGTACAGAATGCAGCCTAGAAAAATATAGTCAATGAAATTTATGTTGGCTTGCAGATAGACAAATATTTTTTTATTACTGCAAAAAAAAAATATTTAAAAAAAACCGTTTATTTAGGATTGTACTTAAATATTATTTATACAGACCATAAAGATGAAAAATAAATAGTAAATTTTAAAAAGTGATTGAAATAGATTTAAGCAAATTATGTGTATATGATAAAAGTTAATAATAATATTTATAAATTGTTATTGAATCCTAAAGAGAAATCGTTTTTAAATTTATGAAATGATTTTATTATCTCACTGAAATGAAAAATCTTTAAGATTGCTTAAAAAAATTGTTTCAAAGAATAATAATTCTTATTTTCTGGTATAAAAAAACTGAAAGAATATAATAACTTAATTTAGGCCCTTCCAAATTATAATACATTAAATATATGAATTTTTTATAGAAGTTATATTAAGGTTAAATGAAATAATATGGAAATGTCTACAATACTGTACTTTATTTAATATGTTACTTTATATGGTATTGCAAAAGAAATTCGAAATTCCACCACTTTTTTCATAGTAATTAAATAATACATTCAATCAAAAGTACACGATAAAAATAAATCTAATAAAATTAAAGAAATTTCGCTTGAGTAAAATTTTATAAATTTTAGAAGAAAAAAATTATAATAGTCATAAAATATTCAAATAAAAAAAAATATTACGTAAAATTTAACATATCTTGCAACAATCAATTTTAAGGATATTAATTAAAACTGAATATCACAAAATTTATAAAATTGTTATCATTATCTAAAATATATTTTTTAAATACTTATATAGCAACTTTATATATTATGTTAGATTTCATAGCAACTTTATATATTATGTTAAGATGTCGAAAACTTATCTTTTTATAAATATTTTATATAAAATGAAAAATTCCAAGATGAGAAATGCGTTTGATTGAAAATTTAGTTTTCTATATTTTTATGAATTTCTTATAGTTATGATAAAATTAGATAATTTCAAAATAGAAAATAATTCTTTTTGGTTGTAAAGAAACAATGGAATTATGGAAAAATGATTATAAACTCTAATGTGAAAAAGCTGATCGATCTTAAAATATATAACATTTAAAAAAATTTAACATAAACCGATTGAATTGTATTCTTTGGTTTGTAAAAATTAATTTGTGTTTATACAGGGAATCATTTAGAGCGGAACAAGTTAATTTTTATTGCTGCCATCTTACAAAAATACAATAAATCTTTAGAAATAAAATAGTAATTTGAGAATTTCTCATCACAAACTTTGAAAAATGTTTCCCCGACAGATAAATCCATCTCTTAGATATTTGTTACTTACTAAAACCGAAGTATTGCAAATGAAATTTAAACAAGTCAAGTATTTATAAATGAACCAATCGAAGAAAAGTCCGATACAAGATTAAATCGACTCCACCCACACCGGAAACTATTTGACTACAGCTATTGGCTGACTAACATTGAATAAAGATCAACATGATCCCTTAAAATAAAGATTACGGCGTAGTTGTCTTTCACTTGTGTAAACGATCTGATTGAATAAAGTTCTTTGGTTATTTTCTATAATTTTAAGAGTCTATATTTCCATAGTGACGATAATACTCGCAATATACGCGTCGGCGGTTTTCGTGTACGTGTTTTACAAAATGGATTATCACAAATGTTCGACAAACACTTTAAATAATTTGTTTTTGGCTACTTCCGATCCATCAATACAAACTAGTCAGAGTTTAGAAAATTTAAATATTTGTGACCAAACTACAGTAACCGCAAATTTTTATAAAAATCCAAATATATACTCGGATTGGACGCAAATTTATCAAAACTGCAACACATTTAAGGATTATTTTAGTTATTTTCAAAATATAGCCGTTAAACCAACCGATCGTAATGCTTGGAATGATAAAATAGAAAATAAAAGTTGTTGCATGTACTCTCAAATAACGTATCCACTTAATCAATTTAGTGACCCATATGACAATCAAAGGATTAATTCGGGCGACCATGAATCTGGATCAAATTCTTTTTTGGACGAATGGTGTTGTAATAATACTCATACTCCTGGAATCAATACTGTAAAATTTCATCCCGCCCATAATCATAACTATAACAAAAGTGAAATAGCTAATAAATTTTCAACAATAAAAAATATATCAGGTAAGTTAATCTAAAGGCAATTCAATCGAAACAAAGTATTTTGTTAAGACATCTTTTATTTTCACAAAGTTCTTTAATAATAATTAATCAAAGGTCAATGATTAATATTAAAGTATAATTAACACATATTTTCAGCAAATAGTGAGAATACCAAAAGGGGTAAAACTTGTGCTGCATCGCTTAGAAAGGAGCGAACCGCATTTACGAAGGATCAAGTGAAAGAGCTTGAAGCAGAGTTCATGCATTCGAATTATTTGACTCGTTTACGCCGATATGAGATTGCTGTTGCCTTGGACCTTACAGAAAGACAGGTTAACACTTGAAAACAATTTAAATTGTACTAATTATATAATATATCGACTCTTTTTTCTTTGCTCTAATTGGAATAACAGAAAAAATAATAACGTACTTAATTAAGTAAATTTATTTTATATTTGAAAATTCTCATGATTTATAGTTTTAAAACTGGTATGTAGGTATATTTTGCTTATATTCGAAAAGGTAACCAAATTACGCCATTTATGTACATATTCGAGAATATACCTGTTTGCTATTTACTTCCACATATATTTGTATGAATATATATGTTGAATTTACATACAATTCCTTGCACGAAAACTAAAATATTTGTCCAGTCAACTGAAATATTAATGAAAAATACGAGTACATAAATAATCTCCTCTACTTTACAAATTCTAGTACATAAACCATGAGGATTTTAAAATGTTTTCATAACTTTATCAATTTTTTCTATTATATATAATAAAAAATTCTTCTTTAGATGAGTTTATTGGAAAAATAATTTGCAAAAATAAGTTGTAATAGTATTAACAAAATTAAACTTTGGAGATGCCGGGCATCGATCCCGGTACCTCTCACATGCTAAGCGAGCGCTCTACCATCTGAGCTACATCCCCATATATTTTTCACACATATACAATATGAACTTTATTTTTCAGGTTAAAGTATGGTTTCAAAACCGCCGAATGAAATGGAAGAGAATACGATCAGATAAAATTAAGAAGTAGCTTCAATTTGCCAACATCATCATGTCTCCACAATTATACCAAAGTGAACTTAATATATATTTGAATGAAACACTTAACAAACATTCTTAAGCAATTTATTTGAAATAAAATTTTAAAAAATCTAGCTTTATTTTTACATAAATCTAACAATTAATTATTTTGTTGAAATTTTAAAAACAACAATTAAAAATGAAGTTATTTTTTCTTTTTCTTAAGATCTTTTTGCTTTATATAGGGAACAGTACTTGTTTTCAATATTTCTTTTGCTGCCTGCTGCATTTTTGTTAACTCGGCACTTTTTGACTGTGCCAATAATTTTTTCGGACGCTTCAATTTCCTTTTTTGAACACCGCCAGCTAAGCGTCCACGTTTAATTACTTTTTCAAAATTATCAGCAGTTGTTTGTTTCTGAAAGGAGTCATTTGCACTGGAGTTCAGCTCAGACTCAGAGTCCGATAATGTTTCGTTTTCTGTAACATTTTCCTCTTCATTTTGTGCAGGATCGTATTCATCATCACTAGAAAAATCTTCCTCTTTCAAAGATTCACCAAGTAAACAAGACACGGAAATATCTTTATCTGTTTTCGGAATCGCATTTCGTTTATTTTTTATGGCAACATTTTTGTGTTTTTTAACTAAAAGAAGACTACCAGGTGTTTTTGTTGGTGTCACAGAAGTATCGTTGCCGCTTTCCGACTCACCATTACTATTTCTATCACCGGAAGACACTACTGAAAGTTGTGATTCGGACAAATTATCACATTTTTCTAACGAATTCTTTTTTGGCTTCAGCACTATTTCATCGACATTAACATCCAGATCAGGAAATTTGCTCTTCAGTTTTCGTAATTGCCGCAAACTGTTCTTAGTGCGCTTCTCATAATTAGGTTCATCCCAGTTGTTAATCTCTTTTACCTTTTTGTTTGTTCTTTTTGTTACCGCTGATATGAAAATTTTTTTCCCAACCTTATTTGTAACCTGTTTTGTATCAGAGCGGAAATAATTAA
The DNA here is from genome assembly GCA_958298945.1 of Atherix ibis. NCBI lineage: Eukaryota > Metazoa > Arthropoda > Insecta > Diptera > Athericidae > Atherix > Atherix ibis. The sequence goes on from OY282606.1 coordinate 5,544,674, forward strand.
ACATTTGTTGTTCCGGAGGAATGTATGAGGCTTTAACGACTCGCTGGAACATAAGATAATTTTGCATTGTTTCAGCGGCAGTTTGTGCTACTTCGGGTACAGCAAATTCTACAAACGCACGACTCCGGCTTCCACCTGTCCGTTGTGATCTCATCAAGCGGAGTCTTGTAACACGGCCAAATTGTTTGAAAAATTCTTTTAGCTGTTTCTCAAAAAATCCATGCGGTAAATTCTTAATAAATATAACACCGCGTTCCGGTCGAACTTTCTTATTTTTCTTTAGTACTTTTTTCTTCTTTAACTAAAATTGTTAAACCAACTTTATAAACTCATATCAATTTTCAATCTCAAAAAGTTACCTTTATCGGTTCTGCTGCTGCATTTACATCACTGCCACTTTTCTCCAATTTACACAGATTAGTCCTTAACTTTTTTTTATTTACATCCATTTTATAAATTTTCCAATAAATATTAGCGTAAATTATTTAAAACCAAATGGCGGTATTGAAAAAAACTAATGACATTTACGAAAACATGTGCTTAGTAGCCCTCTGGTATCTTTATTTATAATTACAGCTCTTACTGTTAATAACATAAAGGCTGGTCTCACCACGTAACACATGAATATTTTATATTTTTAAAATTATTTTTTGTGTATTAAATAATATACAGTTAAATATATATAAATTTAAATACTAAATATATTACGAAATCAATAAAAATATGTGTTAGTTTATTTAAAACACAAAAATTCATATATGTTATTTTTAAAAATTGTCTTAATGGGAGCGAATATTTAAATTTATTGAAGATACTCATTGTTTTTTATTCATGGTGCAATCTAGTTTTTTGTCTTTAATTAATTGCACACCGTACATATTAAATATCATTCAAACTAAGCGTATTTTTTAATCGAAGGCGTAAATTAATTCATTAATGACGTTAGAAAATATATTGATTTAAAATATAAATAAGAAAAACAATGACATCGGCTATTTGGTTTTAAATTATTTTAGAAATATATGTAAAAAAGACAATGAAATCTGCTGGAAAAGCGTTCTTCGTCTGTAATTATTGATCAATCAGTAAACCGCCAGTTTACTCTTATATGAAAATGCAAAATTAATATTAATTCTGATATTAAATTGAATGATATAGTTATGCTGATAAAAACATTTATTAATTCTTGAACAAAACAAATGTATTATAGGAATAATTATTCGTAAATTTATTAAATAATTTCGTTCGTTTTTATTATATACTTGAAAATTTCATTTTTACTACGATTTTTTTAAGGCAAAGGTAAAAATTCGCGATCTTTCTCTTTCAGTATTCCTGGTGGCAAGAAGCCTATTAAATTATTTGCATGTTCCTGTAGCATACGAATGCGTTCTTCTTCGATTAGATTTTGCCTATGTAAAATATATTACATTAGTTTAAAACTTTTCAAATCAAAATAATGGAACTTAAAAATTAATACAAATACGTACAATTTCTGTTCTTCGTGTAGATCCCGCTCTCGTTCCTTTATTAAGGTTGCAACTTCTTGTGCTCTAATCAATTTCTTCTTTTCTAAGCTTTCTTGAATGTCTCGCCTATGTTCCATAATCTTTTTGCGTCTTTTTTCATCAGATAACTGGTCAATTTTATCTCGTTCTGCCATCAAACGTAATTGATCCTCACGGAATAGCCTATCGTCTTCTTGATCTTGCCATCGACGATGTGCGTTATCTTTTCGCTGCTCATCTAATTGTAGACGGTTTTGAATACGTTTTCGCAACTGTTTTTCAATGTCTTCACGGAATTTAGCATCCTCCTTTTCTTTTAACTCTTCGATATGTAAATCTATCAATAAATCCTGCCTTTTCTTTTTCTCCGCCTATCGTGGGAATCAAATATTAGTAATATTACAAAAACAATAAATTTTTATACATTACATCGATTCGTTTCAATCTATCGCCGAGTTGTTCGCTAACGTTAATACGACTTTCTTCCATCTCCTTTCTTTTTTGGACTTCCTTTAATGTTTTTTCTTCCTGTTCACGTATATATGCCTCGAATCTACGATTCTCTTCTTCGGTGTCTGTTTTCTGTTTTTCCTTCCACAATTTCTGTGCTTTAATGAATTTATCCATCTCGGACCGCAATTGTGCCTTCTTTGCTAATTTGTCCCGCATTTCTTCTAATTGCTCCTCATATATTTTGCGAATAATATCATCGAAAATTTTCTTTTCCTTCAAAAACTCCTCATATCGTTTTCGTTTTCTTATTTCCGTCGTGTCCATTTGCTGTTTTAATGCACATCGTAGCTCTTCTTTTTGTTTGCGATCATCCTCCTCTTTGGTCTTGGCATATTCCTCATTTTGAATTCTCGCCCTTTCAATTAATTCTTTTTCCATTTCTTGTTGAATTCTCTCCCTTTTTTTATGAGCATGCTTGTTTGCAATTTGAGCTGCTAATGATTTCGCAACGTATGCCGATCGTAGTTTTACTTCCAACTCCCTCAACTCTTGATTAGATTCCCTCAGTCGTTGACGCATTTTTTCTTTCACAAACCGATCTCTATTCAAAGCACTCAGTTCGGTAGCCAGATTCTGTTCGCCATCATCACTCAAAGCAGTATCTTTACTTTGAGAATGAACATCTTGGCAGATATTCTCAATCAGTTTTTCCCGCATTTGTTCTCCAATCATACGTTGTGAAAATTTTGCCATTGAACTTGTACCAATTTTTTTCGTGTCCATAAAAAAATCTGAATATTTATTACTTATATCAAACGAGCTAGTGACCACTATGTTGTGATTATTCGATTTCGTTTTCTGAAATTTATTTAGATACGTTCCCGAAATTAATGGTACTATCTCATTTAATTGTTGATTTACCATTTTGTTTGATTTTAAAACTGCTTAGCAACGAACAACTACAATCGAAATTCTTGATTAATCATTTTCAGGAAGTATTATTATAATTTCCCCACCGCATACTATACATATTATAAATTGAACTGTTTTTTTAACTGTTCTAGACAAATTCACTTATATTAATATTCTACGTCTGTTGAAGTTTTTAAGAAGTCGTAGTTCTGGCAGCACAGTAGTAGCAAAGTGGGCTGCCAATAATGGTGTCAGAGATATGTCAATTGGGCAAAATAAGTTGTTTTTTGTATTCGTGTTAATTTAATTAAAAATAAATATCCGGTAAGAAATTTATTGATAGCATCGAATTTATAAAATTCATAGCAGTGAGAAAAATATATTAATAGCGGACCATACCATATGCATATTGAAAATACAATAAAGAAATTACTACAATCGCCTAAGGATAGACAATCTTACGTTCGAAGCATTCGTTTCGACAATAAAGTATCTTCATTAACATGCCTGAGAACTTATTGAGAATTCTAATTAACTCTTCTGAGAAAGCCGCAAACATAGCACGACGATGCAGAGCTGATGAAAAACTTTTATCTCTATTGGTGGAAAAAAAATCTGCTAGCGAAGCAAATCCAAGATTTGTTGATGACTTTAAGACCCTAGCGGATGTGCTAATTCAAGAAACTCTTCGTTATGAAGTCTCACAGAAGGTAAGTAAATTATAAATTCAGAAATTTTCTACATATAATGGCAAGTTAATAAATGTTGTAGTTTCCTCAAATGAAAGATAACATATTCGGAGAAGAATCAGCTACGTTTACAAACACACTTGGAAATAGTATTACTGTAAATATTGGATCTACCTTGGAAGAAACTATTGAATGTTTAGAAACTGTTTTAAATGGGAAACGTGAAGTTGCTGAAGCACTAGCATTTGAAGTGCACCGGGAAACTGAATGGCCGGATATTGGAAATTCTGAACTCCCAGAACTACCCAACTGTTTAGATTATACGCAGTTAGGCATATGGATTGATCCAATTGGTTTACTATTTTCTTTTGAAGTTTTCGATAATAGTTTTTATATGAGAATCATAATTTTTAGATGGAACGGCAGAATATATAGCTGGGGAGACGATATTCAGTAACTTTCCAGGTATAACATCGACTGGCTTAGATTGTGTGACTGTATTGATAGGAGTATTTGACATGAATACGGGCGAACCAGTACTAGGCATCATTAACCAACCTTTTGCTAAAACAATAGATTCAACTACCTACAAAAGTACATTGTTTTGGGGTATTTCTATTGGTAATTTGGTGTCTAATAATATTGATGATATACCAAATGTAAAACCATCCAAAGTTGCACTACTATCATCTTCGGAACATGTGGATGTTATAGGAGCATTAAGAAACGCTGAATTTGAAATAGCATTCTCTGCTGGAGCAGGTCATAAATGTTTAAAGGTAATTGTTGGAGAGGCCGATGTATACTTATTAAGTAAATCTTCAACCTTCAAATGGGACACATGTGGGCCGCATGGCATTCTTAAATCTATGGGTGGTGTTCTGTTGAATTTCAGAGCGAGCATAGAAGCACGGAAGCCAGTATTTGTTAGTTATAAAGTTGGTTTAGGAAAATGCAATGATGGCGGACTGATTGCATTAAGGGATATAAATTTATTTGAGAATATTTTAAAAATTGTGTCCCCAATATGAATACTTCTTCAAACTTTACTTAAATTTAAGAAAAATTGACGGATAAATTCAATAGTTTTAATATTTTCGATAATTGTAAATTATGTTTATCAATCTTGTATACATGTTAATTGTTTGATATTTTAAAATAAGAAAATTTTACTTCAAAATATATAAACATACATAGCCAAGTTTTGTAGGATTTTTCATTTAGATAGGGTAGTTTTATCGTGGAGTTAATTATTGTGAATAATTCTGTTTCTATGTGAAATTGCCTGCCTCAATAATAATATGTGGCTAAGTTCATGTAGAAAAATGGCAGTAGAGATTTTGAAAGATGTGTGTAGTTTTCTAATTTTTTGTTGTATGTAGCTAAGGAGTTATATTTTCGTGGGTAATTTGAAGTTATTCCATACTAAATGTTCGTATTATGAATTATTGTTATAATTCCTATAACAGAGGTAAGAAACGTCGGAATTTAATCATTAGAGACGAACAAAAATATAGTTTTCAATTAGGCAAACGTCTCCACCCACTTTACTATCAATGACGTTTACGATTTTATATATACCAAAAACTTTGATGGTTTCTTAAAATCAAAATGTAGAATTTGCGTATTAAAATTACATTTCGTAATTAATTCAAGATTCTTTGTACCAAGGCGACCATAGTGGTATGGCCAGTGAGAGCATAATGGATGAACTAGCATCATTAATACGAACCGAAATCCCGGAGGGACGCCAGAGCCTACGCGATAGTTTTACAAATTTGGAGAGGGTTGCGGATTATTGCGAGGACACTTACTATAGAGCAGATAACAAAAAAGCTGCTCTAGATGCCACCAAAAACTATACAACCCAATCTTTGGCAAGTGTTGCTTATCAGATCAATACACTAGCGTACAGCTACATGCAGCTGCTGGACTTACAAGCTCAGCAATTGGGTGAAATGGAGTCCCAAATGAATCATATTGCCCAAACAGTTATGATTCATAAAGAAAAAGTAGCGCGAAGGTAACTTCGACAATAATAAATTTAATCTGATACTTAAATATATTCAATATTCTTTTAGAGAAATTGGTGTTCTTACAGCAAATAAAGTGAGCTCTAGGCAATATAAAATTGTAGCACCAATTAATCCAGAGAAGCCAATAAAATATGTACGAAAACCAATCGATTATACTTTGTTAGATGAGGTTGGTCACGGTGTTAATACTGGTGCCCCTCCACGGCAAAAGCACCGAGGATCTAGCCAAGTAATACATGTGCAATTCTAAATAATACAATTATAAATTAAATATTGTAAATTTAGGGATCAATTCAATCACTGAGTACGAACACTTCAGTTGGTCCGCCGCCAACAACAAAACCACCAACACCTCCACAAATGTCACGTGGAAATACTGGGACACTGGGAAAATCAGTAAGCAATACTGGTACTTTAGGGAAAAGTTCTCGCGAGTATCGGACACCTCCGGTGGTTAATCCTCCTCAGGTACCCTCTCATTATGCCCCGAATTATCCGATGGGTCATCCAAAGCGGCCAGTTTCAAATTCGGGCAGTGTGGAAAGGGGAGTAGGTTATAGTGCTTTGCCGATGCCTCCAAGCCAACAAGTGGCAACTCTAGTTAATCTCCCTTCTGTTGGTATGATGCAATCTTTGCCTCCACCTCCACCAACCACTTACGATGAGAGAAATAGTATGCCTCGTAAGTATTGTTTAATATTTCATTTTCGTGACATATAAATGTTTCATATACATATTGCAGCACCACCATCTCCTCTAACGGTAACTCATGAGATGCCAGATCATGGGCATATTGGAATGCACACACTTGGTCGAAATATAAATAGGTAAATAGTTTATTGCTTAAAATTAATATAGCAACTTCTTCAGTCCGGCTAAAAAATTAATTTGGAATATCATCTATTTGATATAAATTATAGTCTTAATTTTGGGAGACCAGGATCACAGAGTCCTCCATTACCTCCTCCTCCTCCGCCAGAGGATGAACACCAAGATTTCGGTCGTCCTAGAACGTCGACACAAGGTCAACTAGCGCCAATTGTGCCTGATGATCAAAATCTTCCGGGATGGGTGCCAAAGAATTATATTGAAAAAGGTGATTTTATTTTTGTTCAAAAGAAAATGTGTTTTGATAAATGTTTAATGATTTTTGTTTGCGTTCACAGTTGTAGCGATATATGATTATTATGCTGACAAAGATGACGAATTAAGCTTTCAGGAGAGTTCTGTTCTATATGTGTTAAAGAAAAATGATGATGGATGGTGGGAAGGAGTTATGGATGGAGTAACCGGGCTTTTCCCTGGTAATTACGTTGAGCCGTGCGTCTAATTAGGGAATGCCACTACGTTTTATGGTCATTTAAAATTCTCAATTGAATTATTTCAATGGCTGCATTAACAGTATTGCCAATAGTTTAGAAGTTTACTCAAGTATATTATATTTAGTTCTGTCTGTTATTATAATTTTTATATATCTTTTATAATATTCTTTTATTTATTTATATTCAAAATAAAGGCTAACAATAATAGTCCCAAAATAAAGCAAATATAATTAAAATATAATTTTTAACAAAATATTTTAAAATAAGTAACTGAAATTATTATGTATAATTAGTTATGTGAGGATTTAGAGCAATTTATTATTTTGTTGCCTATTATAAATATATAACGAAAAAAATCGGTTAGAATGAGCAATTTAGTAAGTTTAAAATATTAAATAATTAATAGACAGTAAGTAATTAAACATTTTTATATGAGGATTTTCTAATATATGTAGGAAAAGAAATGAATTATATGTTTTCACTTTAAAGAATATGTAGGTTGAATTAAGCATAGTGTAATATGTGACATGACTAGAGCCAAAAGAATTTTATCAATTTTCAAATATCAATTATTTGCTAATAAAATATTAGAAATATGATAATGAAGTGAAATAAATATTTACAATATATAAAATATATGATAATACATTATGAAATGTTTTGAATTCAATAAGAACATGAGACACGTGTTTGGTTTCAGTTTGATTTAGGAAATTAATTTAGGCTTTTAAATTAATTTTATTGTATTAGATAATGCGAAATTATAATTTTTTATATAATAAAATTACTATCAATAAATGAACTATGCGTTTTCAATTCATTGCTGTAGTTTTTCTGTGGGTAAAAACTGAATTTCGGTTGCATGGCGAATTTTTGAAAAGTAAAGTAAATAATTAATTTTAGTTTAGTTCAACTATTAATGAGTAGTGTTTAATTAATAAATTCGCAACCAATATTTTCATTATGCTGGGAAATGAAAACACAAATTTTTGATTAATAAAGAACAATATTTTACTCTTAATAAATTTCACATTTTACAAAAAATTAAATCGTAACGTCCTTAAATATTTACAATAAACTAAAGTTTTTGATCAATCTAGACATTTCAAAAATTAGTTTAAATGTGAAATTGTCCCTACTATACTAAGGTAACAATTCAAATATCATTTTGAGCAATTCAATAAAATTTTCGACCTAGGTGATGTTATGTCATCTAGATTATATTAAAAATATTGTGATATAAAGTTATAATTTTTAAGGCATACCTTAAATAAAGATATTTCTAATGAAATTGGCATATAAAATGTGCGATCCAATGAACGAATATCAATGCTTCTTTAAAATATTTGAAAGACACTATATTTGAAATTCTGGTATTAGTTATGTCCCACCATTGTGGCACGGATAGATTTATTTCATATTATTTGAAATATTTTATTTATTTATTCAATGCACATTACAATAATAATGCATTTAACTCAAAAATGAGTTATTCTTCACTGGAAGTGCTATGACGACCGTTGTAGTTACTTGTGCGTCTTCTGGAAAGCGAAGGTATTCTTGGAGGTACAGGTGGTCCCATTAAGCGATCCGGTCCTTCGGGAACTGTTTCTAAGTTTTGTGTATCTGCCGATGGGAGAGGCGATGGCGACCAATCGGATCCAGAACTTGAGCTAGTCGGCGAATTTGTACTAAAATATAGGAATTGAATTTTTTTTTGGATAGTAATTGGCAATTAGCATACCCTCGTGAATAAATGGGGGGTAATTTTTTTTCATATAGCTCTCGTGGTGTAATTGCGGTAGTCAAAGTGCTAGCATGAATTTCTTGTTGATACAAAGAATATAATTCCTTGAGCTCATCAGGCAGCTCTACTTGACCTTCTTCTATAAGTCTTCGTTGCGAACTTATTATATCTTCGCAAAGTCGCCTTTGTCGTTCAGCACGCAACAATTGTAAGTCCCTTCTTCGTAGTTCGGCTTGTCGTGCCATACGTTCTGCTTGTAGAGATACCTTATCAGCTTCGAGCTCGTGAACTCGACATAAAAGTGCTACGATACACATAAATAAAACAATTGGAAACAAAATTTGACTTCTAGTATTATATCTTATTTACCTAACAGCTCACGTTCCTCATCACTACTTATTCTTTCGGGAAGTTCCTTAATAAGAAATAATATAATAATATAAATTGTAAAAATTGAATTATTAATTTAATGATATATAATTTTACATCTTCGAGCTCAACTCCTTTTTGTCGACACATTTCCAATTCTTGTTCAGTTCGGGCACGTAGTTCTTTAAATCGTCTAGATTCCTTTTCTATGGCAGCTAGCTCACCCCATGCATTTTTTAGAGCTGTATTTCCTTCGTTATCTATTTCTGCATAAAGAAATGGATGAAAATTTATTTATGAATCCAAAACAGAATTTTAAATGATAATCTAAGAAACCTTCATCAACTGGTTGATCATAAAGTTTTCCCATTCGGCCTTGCCAATGGGAAATAACCATGTGCTGCCTCTCTGAATCCAGCTCTAATCCCAAAAGATGACTCTCTGCTTCTAAAAGTTTTCGTCTCAGTTTCATTTGCTGCTTAAATGTTAGAACTATTTGCTCTCTCAAATATCTGAGCTCAGACTTTCTTTTTTCGTCATCAACATTTGTTGTAGTCAAAGCTGCTACTCCACTTCTTGGGCGATCAGTAAGCATCTTCGATCTTAACCTGGTTACTTCCTCACGCAATTCAGAAACTAAAGTCTGATAATGTTGCATAGGAAATTGCCTGGTGTCTTCTGCATAACTTGTGTTTTGAAGTCTTGTTGTTATATTATTAGCTCTATCAGCATAAACCAAAGTGTTTTTCGTTTCGTCCCGATGACGACCCTCTGGAGCAATGTGGGCAATCATTACAGTTTTACATCTTCCGCTGAGTGCTTCTTTAAGTAATCTAGTAAGTTTGGAATCACGATAATTAACGTATCGTGCACCACCCGACAGTGCGTTTATGCAGTTGCCCAATGCTAATAGACTTCGATTTATATGTGCGCCTTCTTGTAATCTCTTACCACGATTTTTAGTTTTCTTAGCTCGTTCAGATCCAGCTAAATCAGTCAAGAATAGACGGCCTTGTTTAGTACCAAAAAGCGTACTGTTCTCAACGGTTATGCTAAGAAGTGCATGGCTTCTTGATGATGTTTTATTGGCCGCTGTTGGTTCCATAGTTCGAGCTTTATTACCTTTTAATAGCAATTGAATTACCTCCTGACGACTTATGGTAGTTATTTCAGATAAACCAGCAACTGTTATCTTTTGGCCTCGATTGTCTTCACGTAATTCTAATGGTCCACCCGGATTTAAAAGATCTCGTATAAGTTCATTGTAAATTTCTAAATATGAGATTGAAACCTGCCAAAATTATTTAAAAACTAATATATTATACAAAATTTACTTTATCTGATCAAAAATAAATAAAGATTTAAGAAAAAATTAGCTCTTCCTTCCAACTGGATTATATACAATAAAATTTATTTATCTTGATAGAAATGTTATAGTTTGAAGTCCTTACTTAATATTGATTATATTTTTTTTAATTATTCAATATTTATCTACAATCTCTTTTAAATTCAAATTAAAATTGCTTTAGATTAACTTTAAATAAACGTCAGTTAAAAGTACATCGACTTTTCAAAAAATAATTCACTACACAACGTCTAAGATGAAATGTAGTTACAGTAATACCCCGTGTTACGTACACTCGCACTTACGTACATCTCATTTTTGTCTGCATTTGCCCATTATACGTACAATGATTCACACTTACGTACAAGTACATTTTTTACTTCTAAAAAAATTTTATTAGTTATCGATAATGCTCCCGGTCATCCGCAAAATTTAGGCAACGATAATATTCGAGTTGAATTTTTACCTCGAAACACCACATCAATCCTTCAACCCATGAAGCAGTGTGTTATCGCGTCATTTAAACAACTATTTAAAAAAAAAAATTCAGTAAAATAATTGATGCAATTGGCAGTAAAGAAGGTTCAGGTATATTTAAATATGTAGTACATATTGTTGAATTTTTTAAGTTTATGTTTATTTTTTTAGTTTTGTTTAATATGTATATGAAATTATTTTTTTTTTTTTTAATACACGTTAAATATAGCATAAAAAAATATAAACGTATGAAATAAAAGTGTAAAACTACATACATATATCCCTCTTTTTCTTTTTATTTATATACTTATTGTTTTAGTTTGTTTCAAACATATTATTCATCAATAAAAGCAGTAGATTCGCTTTACGTACATTTTTGTTTTACGTACACGCTCCGGTCTCAAAGTGTACGTAAGTGCGGGGTATTACTGTATTTTTAAATTCTGTTAATTATTTTTCGATATGTTTCATAGAATTTACAATAATGTTCCTAGAAATATTTTGCTTTCAGTGCTATTGTATATTTTTGTAAACTGGTCTTTAATTTATTAAAAAGTTAGTAGGCAAAATTCATACAAAGTAGTAACATCTTATAACAATGTTTATCAATTTAAGTAGCGAATTTTCATCGGCATAATACGATATATAAAATTGTATTTAAATGCTCATAATACTCGTATTTTAATGAACAATTCAAAACACATTTAAATAAGTCCAACTTCAAGATAGAAGGCACGAGTAGATCTAACTATTTTTGTTTGTTAAGATTAATGAATATTATAAAATATTTACATTATTATGAATAAAATATCAATATTAGAAAACATTGTACAAATACATTTGAAAGTTTTGTAAAATATTTTTCTAAATACAAACTTAACACATATTGTTTGTATATTTTAAATGTTTATTTTGGTATTTTAGAATTTTAAATGTTTAAGAAAGATGTTTAGAAAATATTTTTGAAAAAAAAAACATTAAAAAGGTTACATAGTTTTTATGAGTTTTTATTTTATTATACCGAAATAATGTTAGTTTTTATGAGTTGTATGTATAGCTTATATAAAAATTTCCGTTTCCTGTATTCAAAAATATGTTTGTTTAAAATCTGTACATATTATATTCAAAAATAGATTTTACTTTCATTCGAAAAACTAATTTAAAGTTTAAAGACCAAAATTTATTTGTAATTTATAAAATAATTAAATTAAATATATAATTTCAACTAAAACTATTTATTGGAATAAAATTCTAATTATTATAATGGTATTAAATATTTAAAGCTATTGCATAATTATATTTAAGAAACTGTTGTTTACTATTATTAATCATTAACTGATATCGTTACTAAATATATAACTATAATTCATCTATTTCATATTGATGTTTTTCCTAATACATTTATTTAAAACAAAGATGTAGTACGAGTATAATATAATTTAGAAAAAGTTATTGAGTAATTTTCAATGAAATAAAATTTATCAAAAGACTAATATCTGAACATACAGATTGAAAAAGTTTAAAAAGCTTTTTTCATTGTTATTCTTCATAAAAAAAAGTTTTTTCATTTTTATAATAAAACTTTTTTTTATTGTTATTCTTATTATAAAATATAAAATAAAATTTTACTCTAATGCTCTATAAAGTATAAAAATATATAAACCCTTCAATTAACATTAATAACCTAGAGGCTATCTCAATTTGGATAAGATATTATAATCGACTAGCAGTTAAATTTTAAGAAAAAAACCGTAATAATTAAATAAATTATATTAATAACCAAAGAAATATACGTGTATATGTGCATTTATTTAAGGAGAATAATATTGAATTATAAATAAAATTGGATCCAATTAATACTGAATAGTTAAATATATTTTCCAATTATATTTGATGATAAAAATGTATACTATGAAATTTCGCTCGAGTCCTTTACTTACAAATGAATCTAATTTAAATATTTAACAGAAGTTTTCATTTAAATGAATATCAAATATCAATTGCCTAAAGTAAACATTTTTTTCTCAATTTTATTTACTTATGAGAAACGCGACACTTCTTTCAGTAATATTTGAACATAATCTAAGCGTATATTTCTACAATATTTATTCAAACATGAATGCACATCTACACATACATACATATAAGTTTCATGTTAATTTGTTCGACTTTGGGGGAGGTTTTTGTAATTTTTTGTGTGGAGGACTGACATTTTTAGGAAAACAGTCAATATAATAAAATGAAATCGGATAATGATGAATTCATTTTTAAGAGTTAAATTACAATATATGTACTTCAAAATACAAAAATATAGAATTATATGTTAATTGATATTTGTATATTATAAAAAAACATTTATGCTAAAATATTATATGGGTATTTTCCATTTTCATGTTCTTAACGGGGTATGGGAACTATGAATAAAGAGATAATCTTATCAAACAAGCTTATACTCCGTATATGATAAAATATCTCATGTATACTAAATATATATTGTATATGCATATACGCCTACAAATATGTATATCCATATATATAAAAATCATATGTACAAAGAGTGCTTTCGTTATTTATAGTATAGCAAAATATTAAAATTTATCAAATTATTTTATTTATATTACTTTTATAAGATCATATAAAGGTAGTTGTTTATGCAAATAAATATCTTCAATCATAAAACTGTAAATAAACACCCTTATATAAAAGCTGAAAAAACTAGATAAATGAATTTTATAAACTTAAATTTCCATTACGAATATATGAGTATTTATTTTTCACCAAAATATTTATGAAAAACATGCTAATAGAACAACCTTATGTTAATAATAAAATACTCGATTTTTAGCAAAATATGCAAAAATTAATTCAGGTGAAAAAACTGGGTCAAGGATATTTAAAACTAGTTTGTTTACTTTATATGTAATATGCTATATTCATATTAGAATTTTTTCAAAAATAATTTTTGTACCTTCTGTTTTTATCGCATAAGTTAAACGGCTGATTTTCCTTAATCCTTATATCAGTAACCTACTTCAAAGCACAATAAGTTTATTATTATATTCCTTTTTTATCGAATATGGTATATAAGAAGAAAGTGGATTTTTAGGGTATGAATCGATAAAGTAATATTAAAGGAACAGAAACACGAACTTGTTTGGCAGCTTTACAACTAAATAAATTCTATATAAATTGTATGCATATCCATATATTTATATTTAATGTGAACTCGCTAGGAGAGTTAAATGTAATGGAACTAACTAGGATAGTTATAGTACACGCATTATAAGAATTTCGATTTAATTTACAAGCAATTTACAAAAAATCAAGTTTACCTTGTTACAGATAATTTCATTTGACATTAATTATGCTAAGCCAAGAAGTGAGGTGATCACAATTTAAATCGATTTTGTAGGCTTGTTATTTTTGAAAAGTGAATAAATAACTAAGAAATAGTCACTATTTAATAATAAGTTAAAAATAGTTAATGTATCACTGAATTTTTTTGATGATTTGCCTACAATCAAACGTTTAATAGACACATCACGCAATTGAGTCATTTAATCAAATATCTCTTTCTCTCTCTCTCTCTCTTCAAAATAAATTCTTTCAATAATATAATATAGTATAAATTATTTAAAAGTATGTTTAAATTGAATTGAATTAAATTGGAATTAATTAAATATATGCAATATATACATAGTTGTATAGCATATGTTCTTAATCGGTTAAGTAAAATATGTTTAGATGCTATAAATAATTTATAGGAATGCCACATTTATAATTTCTCTATTTTTCCTTCGATCTTGAATACGAATATACACATACAGTACCTACAAGTGTGAAAGTATTCAAATATTTGTACTTATTGTATTTTCGTATTTAAGATCGAAGGAAAAATATCGCACAGTATTCGTATTGTAAATATATTTGTGTTAATCGATAATCATTACTTAACATCATTACTTTCCTTTAACGGAACTATTCAAAGACGAAGTACTAATTCGATAATAAATTAATTGATGAAAGTATTTATTTATTTTTACTAGTAGTTTATTAAAATTTCCTTTATTCAATTAGCTAAAATTTTTAATAGAAATGTTATTGAAAAGATTCGTCATACAATTATGAATTTAAATTTTGGGTTTTTTTTTGTTAAGTACGCAAAGTATTAAACAAAATAAAGTTTCCAAAATTATAAACTGAAACTTTTAGTAGAAAATCCTTAATATATTTACTGGCTTAGTAATTTTAACAAAAGCAGGAAGTTGACACTTCTTTTGTTGAACAAATTCAAGAAGAAGTATATGAATATAATCTACACATACAAATGTATGCAGTGTCGAAGCAAGCGGAACGGTTGGTGACCAATTTCGAGTGTACAAATTTTTCGGGAAGCAACCGTAAAAAACGAAAAAAATAATTCTCTATCTCAATATTGTAAACAAAAATTTATCATTTTTGGAGGAAGATAAAAAGGTGGTAAAATCATAGATCAGTTCTTCTGACAGAAAAGTATAAGTGCGCAAGGATCTAACATATACACGTATTATTATAAAATTATGTAATTCTATATGCATTGAGAAATTCATTAGATAATTTAATTTTTATTCAATTTGCCGTTTAACTTATGGTATATTCGTATATACAATACCTTTATTTACATTATAAATAATTACATTACACATGTTGACATTTTTAATTGACATAGTTATTAAGTAGTAGCATAACATGAATGTACACCTATACGTCTGTTAACATAAAAATCAGATATACATATGCATATATGGCGGAATTATTTAATTTCATTGTAGCTTGATGGGGGGGATTATTACGGTAATTACGCAAAGAGCTCATATAAATAATAATAATAAATCGTGAGAAATAATAATTATATTAAAACAAAAATTTGTATTTTATCAACCCTAAATCTTCTGCTAATTTATTTATGTGTACACATATGTTGAAATTCTTAAAATATTCCAATCGTTAGAAAAACAACTATTCTATATTGTGGGAAACTGAAAATATATTAAACTTATTTGTTGGGGTTCAACATACTAGTATATTTACTTAGTTATGTGTATTGCAATAAAGTTTTTGCATGTGAATTACAACGAAAAATTATTCTTAAATGTTTTTATTCAGTCTAGTAAATAGTTGTTAGAAGCCAGGTTGTTCCATTTAATTTCTTGTTAATAGTGTATTTTCTACTATGGCTGCTAAAAATTATTGCAACGTTGAAGAAATTTATTGGTTCAATCTCGACAAGAATGCAAGTAGTATAATTGAAAACTGTAATACTCGTACTATTCCAAGTTTCTGTAGAGAATAATCGAATACCATACTAAAGAAGTATCCTGGAATTTAACCGCAAGAAGCTAGAAAATTCTTTAATATTTTGTCCTTAAGAAACTTGCTTCACTGTAAGGCAGAATACAATAATCAGGAAAGTATATGTGTACTTTGTGAAAACTCTATTGTGTTAAAGTTTTTAAGATTTCAAGATATCGTTCAGTAAAATAAAAGTCTTTATTATGCGCATGTATAGGAACTCACCTTAAATGAATTTAAATTTTCGCCACTTTCAACGTGTTCGAAAATTTCATCTATTGCTTTTACCATGAGCCCGTCGCCATAGTTTGAATGCGCAGTTTTTGGTGGGTAGTCAACAATAGGAGTTGCAACTTTCTTTGGATTTGGCCCTAGCATTGTGTGAGTTTTTCCTGAGCCCGTGGCACCATATGCAAATACAGCAGCATTTAATCCATTTAATACATCCCTTACAAGGGGTGCGGTTGTCTTTTGATATACTTCTTCCTGTATAAAACATTTAACAAAAATTATAGTACCATATTAAAAATGTTCACAATTTTGAACTGGCTATATTTAGAGTGATTTATTTCAGAAATTTTTATAACTGAATTCCACACTCTAAAAGTTTTCTTATAATTTTAATACAATAATATTTATTAATTCAAAGTTTTTACATACAGAATGTAATACTTATCAGTGCAAATATTTACGGTGCTATAAAGGAATTTCTAGAAAGAAAAAAGGGATCGTTGAGCTCTTAAGTCTATAATAATATAGTTATAGCATTTCAAAGTGCTAGCGGTTATTTTCAAATACTGACCAATTAATGATACATAAAAACTTTATTTCAAAGCTAAAAAAAATTGTTCATGAATTAATTTAAGCTATAACATAAATTTATGAAAAATGTATGCCACTGAAAAGAAGTATCTTTATTATCATTTTTTTTTATTCTTTCATGGAAGATTCCTTTTATATTAGTTTTTAAAATAGTATAAAAAACAAATACCTCTGATCAATTAATGACGCTATTTTTGTCTGTATCAATTTGATTATATATAGAAAATTTAATCTTGCTTTATTAACTATAAATATATTTAGTATGTCTAATAAAGCTAGTTTTGCATGCTTCACGTGTACGTGCATATGTGTACGTATTATTCTATAGCGTATTTTTGTATAACTACTAAGTCATGCTGCTTACCTGTGTGGTATTTTCTCCAAAAACAAAATCGTACACATATTTTCTAGGTCTATTTTTTGGTCCTTCATCGAAAAGTAATGCTCTAGTTGAAATAATTTGAATGCATTTGTTTTCATGTGTTTCAATGCAAGGACGAACGCGTACAGCGACCTACAATTACGCGTATATATAAAATAAGTCCATAAAAATTGTGATATTAGTAAAATACGAGTAACATATACATTTAAAAGAATTACCAAATATAAAAATTGATAATATAATTACCACTAATCTTTCTTCGGCTGTTTGTGCTGCAGCTGTTGATGGTAACATTGATGAGGAGCTGCCACTGCCACTGCCACTTGATAAATTTCCGTTACTGTTACGATTCATTATGATAAACGTTTTCGTTGAACAACGCGACTCATAAAATTTGAGAGTATACTATTTGTGGTGTTAATTTAACAATCGTATATATTCCTTCCATTAGAAAGGGAAATAAAGTTTATGTGCGCGATTACATATGCCCTTAGCAACTTCTTCCTCCACAACAGACCTCGATAGCTGAAAGTATATTTTCTGTTAGATTTTCCTTGTTCGAGGTCAGCTTGACCATCAGAGAACATTTTGAATGTTTCCAAACAGAGTTAATAATTAAATAATTGAAATTAAAATAAAATGCTTATTTCTACCACAGAGACGCAAATTTTATGAACAAATACTTGTAAAAGTGTCAACAAATACGTAAAGGTGCGACACTATTTCCGAATTGTTAGCTTATGTTTATATTAAAAATTAATTGATGGTTGAGTGATAATCGATTGGAGAACAACTCATTGTTGTCGCACTTACTTTAGTATTTGTCCAAACTTTTTCTAGAGGTAGTCATTAATTGGTTTTAGTCATGAAACTTCCATATTTCAAGGTGCATTTGTCTTATTGATTATTGTCAATAGTATTGTATTATTATAATTTTCAAAAGGAATATTTTATTATAGTCATTTAATTATAAATTGCTCTCACTTTTTCCTATTAATATATTCATGTGCATATATTTTAAGATATTATTTAGACTAGTATAGTATAATGCAATTATTGATAATTTCCTAATATGAGTTTCTTTAAAACGACTAAATGAAGATGTTTATATGTGGCTTGTATACAAACAATGTGATTAATTAATAATTTAATGATTATTATGAAAATTTACATTATGTATAATCACATTCAATTTACTAACAAAATAATTTTATTGTAAGACTCCTTCCATTGTTAACCATTAAAAATTAAGCTTTTAAGTACTTTTTAATAATATGTTTTTAAAAAACCATTCAGAACAATTTGTTCATCACTTTTTTATAATATATGTTAATATAATTTGTATATGGTTTTATTGGTTTAAAGTCAATGATTTTCGTATAATGGCTATATATTTGTATGATGCCATATTTTCAAATCGTAAAAAGTTTTTGAGGCGAGATAAATATTTAAAAAAAATAACTTATTGCTTTTATAATTGTTTACAAACGATTTATCAAATTTTTTGCAAAAACCTGTTTTGAAAAGTTTAAAAATAAAGAATCAGTCGTGTTTGGAAGATATTATTATTAAAAACATTGTATAGATCTAGGAAATTATTAAATGTATTCATCATTTATAAATTATATTTAATAGAACTTTAATTAAGCCTAATAAACGATATTATTAGTAAAGAACATAAACTTTATACACGCAAGTGAAATTTTGGAGATTGTTATCAAATAGAGTTTAGTGAAATGGGCTATATTTTTGAAAAAATTATAACAAATTAGCCTGTATATCTTTAATTATATTTCAAGTAGTAATTATATCTTTATATTATCTTAGTTAATATTTTGATTAAAAAACTATCATTTGAGGTATTATAAAATTAATAAGTAACTATATATATAAATATATATGAAATAATTAATAATTTTTTTACCGCCAACATTTTAAAGGTACTAAATTGCAATTGAAATAATAAATATCTTTACCATATCATTTGTTATAATTTAGTACACAATATAGTTATATTCTTGTATTCTATCAGCAAATATATAGTATGACAGCTATTAATTATATGCAAATGTTGGCTGAATGATGAGGTTTTTTGGACTTTCCCAAACTATAAAGGGATGGTTATTAATTGCTATAATTTTACAAGTAAGGAATTTCATATGTTGGGGTTTTTAAATTAATAATTATTTTTCATTAAATTATAACAATTATTCATTTCTAATATTGTTAGAATTTGTTATTTGCCATGATTTCATATAATGAATATAATATTATTTAACACAAAAATCTATTACGCTTAACAATATTGGCTATAAAATAAACTTATATAAATATAATTAAAAAAAAAATTATTATAAATTAAATGATTGTATGAATAAGATAACATAATCTTCATTTAAAGCAATTAAATATAAATACTATTTAATATAGATTTATCTATAAAATATATTGTTATGCAGTCAAAATAAGTTATTTTAAATAAATAATTACCCAGTAGATTGGTTTAACTATAAAATTAGAAATATATACAAATAGTGTATTTTTCTTCAGTATTTAAATAATACACACGGCATTTCGAAATATTTTAAATTAATAAATTCATTGGTTTATTAAACAAATGACATTAACAATATAAGTTAATAAGACAACTCAAGATATTTCTTTAATAAATACTTCTCTAAATATTTCTTTTATCCACAGTAGATATTTAAATATATATCATAAAAAAAATAGACACATTTTTTCAATATTGGCAGAATAGAAATTTATGCATGTACATGTAGATAAATTTAGCAGAAATAATATGAATAAATCAATAAAATTGCTTTTTCTACCAAATACATGTTTATTACAGTAACGAATATCATGTTCAAGGATATAAATGTTAATTTATATGTTCACTTACATTTTTTTTAAAAAGTCAATATAACTATGAATTTAGGAATAGATTTTTAATATTCGATTAACTCTTTGAATTGTTCTCAAAAAATTTCCGTTAACAATCACGTAACCATAAAATATTTTAAATTTTTCCAATTTGATTTACAATAGTTCGATTTAAGGCAAAAAAGAAATACTATCCCTTTCAATCGTATTTGGATTAAATTTCATTTATTTTAAGTGAAACAATCCATTTTCATTTTAAATGAATGAACAATTGCCATTTAATAACACTTGACACTACGACTCGATTATTACTTTATTCAAAAGGACGCGAAGTAGAACTGTTTGGTCTGCGCCGGACATCCAACTAATATATACCGTATTATGGATATTGGAATAAAGCTTTACTTACCTAACAACATAACTAAAACATAAAAAAATGTAAAAGAAACAATAGTTTTGCATGGAAATAGTGGACTACCTTTGGTTGGATGAATATTTCAGGGTAATTGATGTGGCAAACAGCTTTAAGCAATCAAATTAAATTCAGTCCTTAAAGCTCTAAGAATCGAAATGTGCTTGAGGATGTTTTGTTATTCGGAACGAAAGTTTCAAAAGTGTCCGGTAACATTTTTATATTTTTGTACAACTACATATGTAATTAAGAAGTTTCCTTTTATTTTTCATCCTGTAAAATACATATTATTGAAACCATTTTTTCTATTCACAAAATTAAATCTGTAAACTATGAAAGTTTATAGACTTAATTTTACTTTTTGAATTTTCCAATAATTTCCTCAGTATTAATGCAAGTTCTTTTGGAGTTTCCAATTTAAACACATATTTTAAACTAACAACGTTTTTTTTATTATAAAAAAAGAACAAATTACTGAAACATTTTTTGGTCAATGGCTTTCGTAAATATTTTTAAAAGTTTTTATAAATTCTTTCATTTATAAATTTTCTATTCTTCCATTTTATGAGCTACAAGAAATATTAAATACAAAATTATAGCGTTATTTTTCTTCTCTTTTAAAGAGTAATTCAAAATAAATTGGGTACCGAATTTGAATATTTCTTTCGATTAAAACGGTTTTCAAAATTTTCAATACAATTTATTTTTATTTGTATGCTTTAGGCAAGGCCAATCTTATTTAAAAGTATACACAAAATATAATCCTTAAATCCTATGATAAAAGTTATGTAGATGTCTATTTTCGATTAAATATTAAAGTTTAAACAATTTGTGAAAAGTTTGCAATTTTTATGCGTGTAAAAATATAATCTGTACTTAGATTTTCTTATATCATAAGTACTTAGATTTTCTTATGTAATAAAGATTATATTTTTATACAATTTAAATTTATATTGATCAATTTATCAGATTTAAAAAAAAATTAGTTATTTGTTTAGGATTTTTTTTAGAAATTAGATCCTTCTAAATAAACAAAAATTTTTGTTTTCAGAAATTAGATCCTTTAAAATAAAAATTTATTTTTACATTATGGTAAATAATGTAAAAATAAATTTTTATTTAGAAGCATCTAATTTTTACAAAAATTTTGTTTTTAGAAATTAGATCTTTTTAAAAAAAAATTTATTTTTACATTATGGTAAATTAAAAAAGGACTTTCTGTTTAAATATATTTTATATTAATATAAAACTATAGTTAAAACGTATATAAAGTTAATTCTAAATATATATTGTATATATATATTTTTTAAAGATTTATTGTAAATATATTTTATTTTAATAAGTATTCCCTTTTTCAAAGTAAAAGTGATTTAGATATAGTATATGTCAATTCAGTCCAATTAAAAACCAATATTTCTTTATTTGAGAAAATTTTATTTAATAAAATTTATATAAATATTATCATTTTTAAACAAATATTTCCTCATAATTATAAAAAAAAGACTAAAATAATAGAATTAGTAAGGCATTTAATATTTAGCAAATAATAAAAATTACATATTTGTAAATACGATAGTGAGTATATTTATAGTACTACTTAAGGCAATATAAGATGTCCGCTTATATTATTTCAACAAAGATAGACGGTATAATTTGTCTAATAAACTAAACGACAATAAGGGTTTATTTACCATTAAGTCTTCTAATATGATTCATTCATACCCTAGGTTATTGACGTATATAATATTCTATCAAAAAAATTATGAGAGCACACATAATTTATGATTCCATTCATTTACTTTAAAAATCTTACATTATTGAAAAGTTCAACTCATGTATTCATACATGAAAGTATGTCACATGTACGACTAAACTGGAGGGTAAAATATTTCAATTTATCGATTTCGTTTCATTGTCTTATCTATTATTATAGAACTTTTCATAAAAAATTCAAATGAAAACACTATCATTCCTTAAATATAACATTATATTAAAAAAGACAGTATTTCCTTGTTGGAAGAGTCAATACAATTTTAACTAAATATTTAGTGGAATTTAAAATAAGTTTATCTATTATTCAGCAAGGTTATTGACCATCGATGATATGATATGTTGTGACCCGTAAGATACTTTATTGGATGTTATGATAATACTTATTATTTGATTTGAAACTATAATACTAGTATTCAACTATTTAGTTCTTTATTAATATTACCTTTTTTTAACATTTTTTTTTCTTTTATACAAACAAACAATAATAAAATTTATATAAATGAATATATAATTTAAATAATTGACCAAAATGTAAAGCTAGTTTACATAAACTTACAATATATTTTAGGTTTTATTTAAATTTTAAATGCAACTTAAAAATTTACTTTTTTAAGGAAATAATATATGTTATACAAGTATAAACTAGAATATATATATTCACATATTTGTATGAGTTTCTAATTGATAATACATACATGAAACTGTATTTAATTAATTTGTGTATTTAAGTTAAAATTAAGAAATAGAGCAATCTTACTTCATTATTATTTTGTAGATAGAGTAAATTGACATAAAATTTACTGAAAATATTAAGAGTATAGTTAGCTTCCTACTCAATATAGGCTATAGTATTTTCGTATTTCAGTTACCCCTTCAAAATATGTGTTGAGTGGGTTTTAAATATATTGAAAAGGAACCATATTCTTGCGCATGACTGTTATAAAAATATTTCCCAAAGTGAAAGTGGAGAATATAGTATATCAACAAGTGGCTGTATATCAATATAGGATAAGAGTACTTTTACTAAATCACATATTTCAGTGGCAATATATTAATCAGTGCACAGAAGTCGACTTCCTCTGTTCTAATAATTCATAAATACGCACTTGTTGTACGTATTAGAATCGAATATCAACACCATAGAGACGAGGAAAGATATTTTTAAAAATATTCGATTATTTTTATTTTTTATAATATTTAAAATATTAAGAATATTGTAATTATGCATGTATATGTTCATTTAAATGAACATTTTTTGTCTGACCCGGCGATTGAAATTACTTTGTAGTATAAGCATCTTACCCATGAATTGGTAATTTTATTGGTGTGATATACTTAAACTTTCTAGGAATCAGAACCAAGCATGCCAGGAGCAATTTTTTTCTTTTCTTCTATAAATAATTTCAAATAATAGATTTATTTTTCGTTGTGAGAAAATATTCCATAAACATTTTGCGAAATGCCTTCAAGTAAAAAATAAATAATATAAATTTTATTATCTTTACTTAATTTTTTTTTTAAATGAAATTTATAAAAAATAAAAGTAATGATAATAAACACTGATAAAAACAAAATTTTTTTTAAAGACAATCATGTAAAATGAATTTTTCAAAATAATTTTTCCAATAATGTCTTAATATTTTAATGTAATTTTTCCAATAATGTCTTAATATTTTAATCTAGATTTTTGTTTGGAAAATACTGTTCGAATTATCAAAAACAAATCAATTTCATAAATATTTGTATACAATTAATCTTTGAAAGATACTACATAAATAATAATACTACATAAATGATAAACGAATATGTTAAATTTAATTTTGTGGTGCGTTCATCATACCATATTCCTAATATCCCATGCCACTAAATCAATACTTATATATATATGTATAAATGTATAAGTTTGTTTTTTACGTTCAGTTATATAGGACATTTTCTTTTGTCAAACTTGTTTATCAGTTATATCAAATAAAATTTCTTAGAATTATTTGCTGCAGCAAATTTCGAGGATGTCGAATAAAAATTTTGGAACAGATTTCTTGTTAATTTCGCAATCAAAATAGAAAACAAATTTAATTATAATACGCATCGCCAATTTCAATAAGTAAGTCATATTTTTAAGAATTTCTCAAAATTTATTTAAATAAAGTGTTATTCAACCGTCTTCTTTAAAAGTAGTTATCGGCGTTTAAAAGAAAACTGTTTCAAAAATAAAAACATATAAAATTTTTTAATGAAATACAATTTAAAAAGTTGACAGGATAACAAGATATTTTCAAACTATTTCTATTAAAATAAATATTTAAAATGTTTTATACAAGAAAGACTCAAATTAAAAATAATAAACATAGTAGCTGCTGTTGAATATTGAATGATTGGTTCAAGAATCAAACAAAAATTCAGCAAAAATAAATTCAAATTCATTGTTATAATAGTTAGAAAAGGTTGTTTGAAATAACAAGGTAGACTTCTTTAATTGTTTTTATGATGTTTAGTGTAGATGTAATATCTACACATAACAGCAAAAGACTAACGAAAATAATAATTTACATTAGATTGAGATACATAGAATTTTACCGACTAATTTTGCTATGCAAGGCGCAAGCAGAAGAGCTATTTTTACACATTTTTAAAAATATTATCAAATATTTTATTTAAATAAATATATTGTATAGTTTTTATTTAATTAAGATCAAAATTATTTTTCAAAAGCTAATCAAAATTTTTGTATAACTCTAAATTGTCAGATCGTATTAAGACTTTAGTTTATATTGTAATATATTTTCAACTAAAACTGAGTTTATTTCAATAAATGTTTTAACGTAATTGTTGTATTACGTTTTACTACTTATAAAATAATACATTTTATATGTATATATATATATTGTGCCCTAATTTAGCGATACAAAGATGACTGTGTCTAGAACACAGCAGTCTTGAGCTCAAATCCACCTAGTTACATAATCAGGATGCACTTTAGTTTTCGGCAAATGCCTAGAATGATAAAGTTATATTAAATTGATATATAAATTCTGTAAAATATACATGTTTTAAATCTTTGACAAACCTATTCATATAATCCCAAATTTAAAATATTTAAATGGGTATATTGTTAATATACTCGTATAATCACAGTAATACACATATACTCGTAAGATTAGTATTTTAATTTAGATTCACTTCCGTTATACACACATATACAGACTTATTTCCTTATAAACTCTGAAAGTATTCAGAAGATCCCAGTTTCTTAAGAACTTAATAATTATTATATTGAATTCTTATGAATTATTAAAAAATATTAAATATTATGATCATGAAAAAATGATGTAAGATATTTACAAATCAAATATAATACTCGTATATTCAGATATAAATAAAGGTTCCTTCATTCTAAATGATTTCGTTTATCAAATGTAAACGCTTCCTATTAATTATCACATTTACAATATTAATTTTCTAATTTAAATTAAAAATATGATACCATTAGACATTGTTGTGTAATATTTTATCGATTTAATTTATTTGATAAAATCTTAACTGCGTTCTGTAATTGCATATCATATTTTAAATTTCGTCATAGTAATCTTTTTTGGTTTTAAATTTACAATATTATTAAGATTTTTTAAACTTTACTGAGCATTTATTTTGTGAATATACTCGTATATATATTATTATGACCTCCTGCGTATAATCTATCTAATATACTCGTATACAATAAATTTAAATTGATTTTTTTTTCTATTTAAAATATGTTTAATTCTTAATAGTCATTGAAATATTTCTTAAATAAAAAAATGTTTCATTTTTAATTAGAAATTATTGCAAATATGATTTATTTAATTATTTTTCTAAATATAAGTAGACAAAAACGTGTATAAATTTGCTAGTATAAAATTTAAAATACAATAAAAGAAAAATGGATAGTAGAAATTATTTTGTGACATTATACACCCTAAATCCATTTGAAATAAATACCATAAATTTTCTTCTGTTAAAGCTCTATTTACTGCGTATCCATTTCAAATGTGATTATTTCAAAAATACATGTAGCGCTTTTATATGTAGGTACGTATATATACTAGAGTATGAACATATCATATACAAACATATGCACATCCATATATACATTTTTTAATTTTTATACTGCATAACTTTGCTAATAAAACGGAGTTTTGTTATTTATTGAGTTGGTGTAGTAGTGACGCAATTCTCTAATGATCAAATTTTGAATAATCTAATAGAAGAAAAAATAAATTAATTGCAAAATCGATGGTTCCTGTAATATTTGTTCGATTTTACAATGATTGATATGATATAATAGGGTACATAAGGAATATGTTTTTTATATTATCTATTTAGTTTAAATGGATTCCATGTCATCAAAGAAATTTCTATTTTGAGTAATATAAACATATATTCATAATTAATTAACATTAAAAATAAATAAATAATTGAAATTATTATGAATAAAGCAGACTTCACTAATGAAAATAGTATATATGCACATTTTTTATTGTGCAATTTTTTATCCTTAATTAAAATTAAATTAATGTTATTCGTTCAGTTTAAGAAATCTTAAAGGATATTATTTTTTTAGTATAACTTTATTTTCAACTCTGTTTTTTATATTTTTAATTAATATTATTTTCATATTGTTTGTTCAATTTTGGTAAAACAAATCATATGATGTAAAATAAAATTAGTTTTATGGTCCAAAAAATTCGAAATTCGCAAGTGGATTCCCAAATTTATAGGAAGGATAACTGAATGAAAATTTAAAGGACAAATAATTGAATGTATAACGCAACATTGTCGTAACATACGAGTGATGTGGTTATTTATTAGAATTGTTTATTGTTTATTCAGAATACAAAACGAATTGATTGCTTTGTTTCCCCTTAGAATAGTATTCTTCAAAGATTTCAAAACTATAACTATTAATCACTTTTCAAAATGAAAAATTTCATTATCAATTAAAATGCTTATAAATGAAAGTAGTTATATTTTCAATCAATTTATTTAAAGTAATCGATTACTGTATTTTTTAATAGCTTCTTTTTTTCCTCGCAAATGCATGTACGAGTATACGGGAAAACCTACGAGCTTGTTGGGTTTAAAAAAAATATATAGACATAAAAATTATTGCTTTAGAAAAATTTTTCATTTATATAGGGTGTATAACTTAAAAATGCGGGATTTTTGGCAAACTTTGAGTGTTTATTTTGAAAAATTGTTACAATATATTTTATTCAAAGGTCCATCGAAAGCCACTACTTTTTCCCATCTTTCTGGCAACATATGGATTCCGCGCCAAAAAAACTGCTCCGGTTTTAAGGCCAAGAATGAATCGAGCCAATTTTTGATGCCCTGTTATGAAGTGAAACGTATTCCGGTGAGGGCGTTTTGCAAATGGTAGTCGGACGGGGCAAGGTCTGGGCTATAAGGCGGGTGAGGCAAAACTTCCCAGCCACTGTTTTCTAAATAATTTTTAACCGCTGTTGCAACATGAGGCCGAGCGTTGTCATGCTGGAAAATTATGGCTTCGTGTCTGGTCGCATATTCCGGGCGTTTTTCGGCCAATGCTCGCTTCAAACGGATTAATTGTGTTCGGTAGAGGTCGCCTGTGATCGTCTGACCCGATTTCAATAGCTCATAATAGATCACACCCTTCTGATCCCACCAAATACAGAGTATTACCTTGGCGCCATGGATATTTGGCTTTGGCGTTGATTTGGCTGGTTGGCCGGGCTTCACATAAGATTTTTTCCGCTTTGAGTTGTCGTAATGAATCCATTTTTCGTCGCCAGCAATGATTCTATTCAAAAACGACTTCTTTTTCTGCCGTTCAAGCAGCATTTCGGACATGCAAAATCGCCTTTCAACGTCTCTCGGCTTCAATTCATATGGGACCTAATTTCCTTGCTTTTGGATGAATCCTGCTGCTTTCAAACGTTTTGAAATGGCTGCTTTAGTGACTCCTAATGATTTTGCAATTTCTTCTTGAGTTCGACAACAGTCTTCGTCAAGTAATGCCTCCAAATCTTCATCTTCAAACTTTTTTGGCTGACCTGGTCGTTCTTTGTCTTCCGTGTCAAAATCACCACTTCTGAACCGCACAAACCATCTCTCGCACGTTGAAATCGATGGAACATATTCAGGATACGCTTCAGTGAGCAATCGCTGCACTTTTTTTCAAATTGAAGAAGTAAATCAACACTTCCCGCAAATGGGACTTTTTTGGTACGAAATTCGACATTTTTAAAGCAAAAAAAAACTTCGTTGTTAACACTATTTCGTTCAATGACTAATCGAGTATGAATGACAGATGTTTAACCTCCAAAATGCCATATGAGTTATTATTAACACAAACCATGTGTAAAAGTTATGCCATCTGTTGTCAATCCCGCATTTTTAAGTTATACACCCAATATAATAATTTTATACAGACATATATATTTACTTAATTAAATACGATTGCATATCCAGAAAAGGGCATATCCAATTTATATTATTCCTATATCCAATATTTTATATGTGTGCATATAAATTTTTATAAATATATTCCTTTCAAAATGTTTTATATAAAATAATTAAAATACAATATATACAAATTTAGGAGGTTGATGATAAACATAAAAATAAAGTTTATTTAAAAATTGTTTTTATCATATTCACTATTATATTAAAGTATGTATTTATGTACATGAAATATTTACATTAGAAGAACGAACTCAGTTAAGATTTTGCCAAACAAAATAAATCGATAAAATCTTATACAAAAATGTCTAATGGCATCATATTTTTAATTTAAATATTTTGCAAATATGAAAATAAACAAATTCAACTAATGAAATGATTAATAAAGCTTCAGAAATTAGAAAGTTAATAAATATTTAATCACAAATATAGAAGCGTTTACATTTGACAAACGAAACCATTTAGGACGCACGAGCCTTTGTCTATATCTATCTTTTATATTAATTTGTAAATATCTTATGTTCTTTTCTCATGATCATAATATTGAATATTTTTGAATAAATTCATAAATCAATATTTAAAGAAAAATCTAAAGAGATAATATCGTTTATGTATCATAGAATTGCTACAATTAAATACAATAATTATTAAATAATTGAGACACTGGGATCTTATAAATACTTTTAGTTAATCTCAATTAAAATAACCATATTATGTAACTGTGATTATATTTATACAATAAACTCATGCAAATATATATTTTTAATTTGCGATTATATGAATAGTTTATTCTAAGAATTAAAACAGAACTTTTAATTTATACAACAAATTAATATAATAATAATATATTGTATATAGATGGTAACAAGAGGCACAAAGTCTCAAACCACCTGGAATAATGAATTCTCATGAGGTGAGTAACCATAACTCAAATAATACATTACTATAATATTGATGCTTGTACCGAACCTCTATATCATATTGGCAGTTAGTCAGGAAGTCTTGTAGGAATCAGGGAATCCCAAGCCAAGATGTCCAAGTCTCTGGCGGGCAATAGCGTCGCAATTTCCGGATAAGTGGTGCTCCAATATTTCATCCTCTTCAGAGCAAAAAACAACACACTTTCATATCCTATTTGCCCATTTTGTTAAGATGATATCTTAAGAGACAGTGCCCAGTCAGTAGACTTAGTATTAAATGTGATATGTTGAGTTTCCAGACCTCTAACAATATATTAACACTGATAGAACTTTATAATATAGTATTATAAAGTACAATTAGTGTTAACGAGAGCTAAGCTGAACAGGTTACATACGAGGTGTGGCAGATAAAACTAATGAGACTGGCATCATTAAGAGTGATCTGGTAATACTACGAATTTCGCTTGAATCAACAATTCAAACATATTTGCAACAAGTAAAGAAACGTCATTTGATCAGTTTATTATTTATATTTAATGCTTAATTCAATTTTTAAATTCGCTTAACGTTGTGTATGAGGTTTGATTTAACACCATTCGACTATTTCTAGTGGGGTTATTTGAAGTCATTGATCTTTAGCAATAAAATAGACTCTCTTCAAGCTTTAGAAGTTAATATTGAACGTGCTATTCACGACATACGACTTGATTTAGTAGAAAAAGTGCTCGAAAATTGGGTTCATCGAATTCGTTCCTGCAAAAGAAGTCGTGGAGGTTATGTAGTGTGTTAAGAAAAATTAAACAGCACTACAAAACATTTTGTGTTAAACTTTTTGAATCTGCGAGTTTGACTTACGAAATTTTGTAACGAGCCAATGGGGATCATTCCTTATTAGGAGCACAAGTTTTTCGGTGCCATAAAGCAAGGTTTAGAGGGCCGAGAAGCAGTTCAAGACGAACCTCAATTAGGGAAGCACTCAAAATTGAAAACTGATGAAAATGTGGAACGAGTGCCTCCAGGACAAACTTTTAATTAAGTTTTTTATAAGATATTCTTAAAAGGCTCAGAATAAGGATTCAGCTCAGAAAAAGAGTTCATTGTAAATATTTAGATACTTTAGCCTATAACCAAATGAATATTTAAAAATCATTTAGCCTATAACGAAATATAATAGATTTAAGATATTTTTATAAAATCGACATTTCACAATAAATATGAGTAGAATTTTTACTAATAATCTCATCAGTTTTATTTTATTTTTATTCCTTATAATGTTTATATTTATGAAGAAAAACATACTGATAATAAATAGAAATTTATTTTAAGGCCATATCAGCATTTTGTACAGGAAATGGTTTTATTTTTTTTTAAATTGTTATTTTTCCCAAATTATTTACTTGAGGCTGTTGATTATTTACACCCACCATATGGATTCATTTCCTCTTAAGCGGAAACTGTATTTAAATATCTTTAATCGGTAATAAGAAATTAAAGCTAGTATTTTATTTGACTTTGAATTAAGTGGTTGAGTTTCTGGAAAGAAAATGGATAAATATTTTGCAATTATTTATCTTCTTCTAATAACTAAAAGTGCAGTTATTATGGGTGAAGAAATTAAAGAAATACTCAATATTCAAAATTATTGCAATGAAGAGTCTAAAACGTGTGAGAATTTAACGCAAGCTGAAGGGCTTAATTTATACTTTTCGGAATTGTCTACTATTGGAGGAAGTGAATATTCATTTAATAAAACTGAAATTCTAATAATACCAAATAAACTGTTTGTGGTTTTAAGAGAAGTGAAAGAACTAACAATGAAAAATTGTGGAATTAAATTTTTATACAGGGAAAATTTCGAAGGAGGACAAAACTTGAGAATTTTGTATTTACAGTCAAATAAAATTGAGATATTGAGGAGCAATGTTTTTGAATATTTGGTTAATTTGATTAAACTTAATTTAGATAACAACAAATTGAAAATTATTAAAGAAAGAACATTTTATAATGTAAGAAATTTGGAAACGTTATATTTGAATAGAAATCAAATTGAAGAGATAAGCGCAAATGCATTTGAAGATGACAATAAACTAACATCACTACGGCTAGACTCGAATTTATTAAAACTTAATGAAAATAAAAACTTCCTTTTCAAATTAAATAAACTTCAAAAGTTAGGATTGCGAGAAAATGTCATGGAAGGAATATCATCGAATACGTTCAGTGGACTCAACAGTCTTCAAACATTATATTTGCGGGATAATAAAATAAAGCACATTGAAGATAATGCATTCGACGACACACAATATCTTGATTTTATACATTTAGATAATAATTTATTAACCGAAATTAATAATCGCGTCATATTCACATTAAAGAATTTAACAAGGTTAAGTTTAAGTAACAATAATATTTCCGAATTTAATGTAATGTGTGCATTGAAGCATACAAAACTGAACATTTTGTATATCAAATTTAATAAAATGAGCTGCCAGTACTTCGAGAATATCAAAACAGCGGTTGGCAATCGTCTAACCAATTTCGCTTATGATGGATGCATCAGTTCCCAAAATTACAAAACTGTGCAAAATGATTACTTGGAATGCATTGAGGAATACCAAAGCCAGAAATTTGAGAACAAATTGGAAATGCTGTTCTCTCAGCAAAATGAGAGTATCCAAAGCCAAGCTGAAAAATATGAGAACAAGCTGGACAAATTGGAAACACTCATCGCTCAGCAAAATGAGAACATGCTGGACAAATTGGAAACTCGCATTTCTGAGCTAAAGGAACAAATTGAAGCAATGGCGAAGTACTTTCACGAACACAAAAAATGAGGAAACTGGATGAGCGCGCAAATGCTAATTTTAATAATGACTGTATTTTCTTTGTGTTGCATTATTTTGATAAAATTGTTTAAAAAGTATTTAAAAGAAATACCTTTTTTTTGGAGAGAATAAATTTATTAAAGAAAAACTGCATTAAAAATATTTTATTGGAGTTTTTTTGTAAAAGAATTTGCTTAGAAACATAAATAATAACAGTTTGAATATACGTAAATTAATTTTCTATGCAAATTCTCCTCACTTTTTGATGCTAAATAGAAAAAAAACTCTTAGCACTAACACAATTTTTTGTTATATTATTTACAATTAAACGAACATTTTCGCTGTGTGATTCGATCAGACCGCAGATATTCTTTTTTGAACAAAATACACCAAATTGCTTTCTCGCGTGTCTATAGAATTTATATACAAATAAAAATATCTGCCGTATGACTTTATCGTTCGGCTCTGGAACCGCCCAGGGCTTATTGTCAGGTACCATAATTTTCGCGTTGCCCCAGAGCAAGAACTCAAATGGCGTCAAATTTCAAGATCTCGGCAGCCGTTTACGTCGTTCTTTCGTAAGATAATGTGTTCTGGGAATTTTGTTCGCAAAATAGCCATCGTTTCACGTGCTGTGTGACAAGTGGCATATTGTCCAACTCTATAGCATTCAGGCCAGAAAAAGTATCGCTGCCGGCTTCATTTCCAAACAGTGACTCGAGGTGGATGCATAGGCTTCACATCTCAGTACTCCAAATGCGGCAGTTTAGCTTGCTAATGTATCCGTTTATGTGGCTTGTTGCTCATAATAAGTTTTTTTACAAAATCGGCATCAATTACTTTTCGTTGAAACACTTAATAGCAAAAAATGCGCCGCTATAAATGGGTCTCAAGGCACTGGTACGTAAATAATGGGATAGTCACCTTAAAAAAAATTGCAAAAATCTATGTCACACGACCATCTTCATCAGTAAGTTTATGTCGGAAAAAGGGATATCTGTGGTTCCACGACCCTCTATTCACCTGATCTAAGTCTCTGTGATTTTTATTTTGCTCCCAAAGACCAAAAACTACTTGAATGATGTCATTGTCGATAACTGTCGATAACATCTAATCCAGTTGAAGACTTTTAGAACTACTACGCCGAGAGAAAACATCACCGCCGCCGATATATAGCTGCCTAAGGGAACTGCTTTGAAGGGGATCATATTGATGCATAAAAATAAAATGAAATTGTTGCAACAACAAAAAAACTAGTCTCATTACATTTCTGCCACTTCCAACAATTAAACTTTTAAAATATTGAAATGATATTCATATGATATAATATGGTACATAAGGAATATGTTTTTTATATAATCTATTTAGTTTATTTGTAGATTAAATTTTTATTATATACGAGTATATACATAAATTTTATGATTAAATGGATTCCATGTCATCAATGAAAATTTCTATTTTGAGTAATATAAACATATATTCATAATTAATTAACATTAAAAATAAATAAATAATTGAAATTATTATGAATAAAGCAGACTTCACTAATGAAAATAGTATACACATATATGCACATTTTTTATGGTGCAATTTTTTATCCTTAATTAAAACTAAATCAAAAAAAATATATTGAAAGAGCTTTTACTGCAACTCTTTGTTTCGAAAACCATTAAAATTAAGTACCTAAATAATGTAAAAGTAGTTCATAATTTTAAAAATATTACAGTATTGATTGGAATATAACGATTAGCTTCAAACATTATATACTTGATTTAACCGAATATATTTTCTAGCTTTTCAGAAAAAAAATTGACTATCTAACAAATTGCTAATAGCTTTGAGTAGGTCTCATTTTTTATTCATTATTAAATAAAGACTTTGAACATTTACGTTCCGAAATAGAAATAGATGGAAGAAATTCTTGAGAAAAGAATTAACTATAAGATCTAAAATTGTTTGAAAATCTATCAGTGGGTTCCCATTTTCCCTAAAAAATTCTGAATATCTATTGTACATATGTAGGCTGGTTTTACTTCACTCCAATTAAAAAAAATGCTAACATCTTTTTGCAACGTGGGTGACTGTGTATATTATTTATGGAGTTACACTAACCAACAATTTATTTTTCATGAATATCTTATTCTGACAATATATCAATCAAATACCTTCTGTAATCACTAGAATCGATATTTTGATATTATTTCGTCTTAAGATAAACCTCGATCAGGAAATATTTGAATATAATTATATATATAGAAGTAGTGAAATAAAATTAAATAAAGTAATATAGGACATATCTTTAAGTTCTTTTCGAAGTATTTCTAAGAAATTTTACAAAGTGAAGAAATTTTCTCATTTTAATAGATGTATGTTTAGAAAATCAATGATAGTAATTTTATTGGTGATAAAATTGAAAGGAGCAACTAAATCTTGAAAGCCTAATTTACCTGAAATTGAAAGATAATAAATTTAATTTGTTCTCATTGCAGCTTTATACGAGTATTTATAGTCATAAAATGAACCACACTGTTCGTTTATTTCGTAATTTTAAAGAAATTCCAAAACTATGTTTTTTTTTTATTTTAATTGGAATTTGCTTCTTTACATAATATAATTAATTTTATTATTTATTTTAGCAATTTCAGTAATAAAATGGTTTCATTTTAGATAATAAAAAAATTAAATAATTATTAACCGAAAATTTTAATCGATATTATTGTATTTACAAATATTATATTATAAATGTATTTATTATCAATAATACAATATTACAATATATACTCGTATGTATAAAAATAATAAAAATATTTTTAATTTTAAAACCGAATGATTTTATTTTAACTAATATAGCCAAGAAAAATGACTACAATACATATTGATACAAATTTTACAATATTTTTTTATCTTTATGTATACATACGTGTATAATTAACAATTTCAAAAAATGTGTATTCAAAAATGAATTTTTAATTTTATTTTAACTAAGAAATTTCTTAGTTATAATAAAATATATCGTTGTCCAGCCAACCATTAATTGAGAATTCTACAAAAATGTAAGCAAAATTATGGAAAACTTTTCTATTCCTTTTTCGTTATAAATATAAATATTAATTCTCAAAAATTTTCCACAGTCTTTTATGTTTCTCACCTAAAAAAATTAGATTTCTGTTTGCAATATAGAAGCAGAAAATTTACGGTACTAATTAAAACTTATAAATTAATCTGGATGATTCAAAAAAAGTAAATTTTTTATAACTGAGAGTCGCAATAACATGAAAAAATGTAAGAATATCAACTTTTAACAAAATATAATTGCTTTAATAGAAATACACTATCAAAAATATGAAATCAATATTCATAAATAAAACTAAAATCGGTAAGTTAGCTGCATCAGTGAATGCAATTAAGCTCGAATTATTATGTTCGAAAATGCAATTAATAGTTGAAGAAAATGTTACGGTTAACAGTTAGTAATAGTTACTATTTCTGTGTACGCATTTTTTTTTTATTCGAAAGTCAAAGTAAAAATTGTCTAGTTCCAAATTGAACTTATTAGACCATGAGCACTTTATAGAGATATTGCGAATGGTAGTCGTATTATTCACATATGAGAACGCTTGGAGAACATTTGATAAAGTGTATTTACTCGAAAGTAATTAGAAAATTTCCCAAATCGTTCTTAAAGTACTTTAATGGAAATTTATGTTTTCAATTAAAATATATAATAGTATTTAGTTTTAATCTGAAAGTTCTCCATCAAAACATTTTTAAATTGTCGTCATACAAATTATGCAATCAGTAAAAAAAAAGCTTTCATGAATGAAACTTTACCATTTCTTTAATTTCTCGATGCTACCTTATCGCATAATAATCTTAAAGATGCTTTCATACCAGTAGAAATAAAATTCTTGCTAAAGTTTTGATTTCTGACTATGGTATAGTAACTTATGTAGATCCTCATGGACATATGTTACTTTACGCTATGTAGCCAAATAAATACACAAGTATGTTACTACTCGTATATTTTACCCATTTCAAATGTGCCGACTACAAAAGATTGCCATCACTATTATAACATTACAGGCTCATTCTGTAACCTACATTATATTTAAATGAATATAAATTACTCATTCATTAGTTTATATTTCATTTATGTATCAGCAATTGATTAACAGGCTAAGTTTGGCTATAAACCACAAATTCTGCTTAAACTTATAAAATATCCTAGCAAAGACTATTTATTTTCTACTTAAAGAAGATTTAATAATAATTTCTCAATTTTAACAGGTAATATTTTAAAATTCACAATTTAAATTATTTATATAGATTAACATGTATAATAAATATCGTTCTTATAATAAATATATATTGTTAAAATATTTCGATTGGATATTGCAAATCAGTAGTATATTAATATTGATTTTTTTTCTTTATAAATATTCACACATTCACTTTATTTTGTTAAGTTAATAATTTATAATTAATTATAAAATATATTTTTATCTATCAATTCATAAAGGTTAGATATCCAATCATCATTAGATAAAAGAAAAATTGCATCTAACTTGGTTTATAGTATTCGATTATTGTCATAGTTACGTGTATGTTTGGCATTTGATATGTTATATTTATTTACTAGAGGCAAGAAGTCTACTTATGCAGAGGAAGTCCATATTTAAAGACAGAAAAAACAACAAGAAGAAGATCGAAAGTCTAAGTAAAGAAATAAATATACAAATCAGGAAATATAGACAAGAAAAAAGGAATAATATAATAAATGATTATATAGAAAAAACAGGAGGAGTTAGGATAGCATGAAAAGAGCTTCGAGAAAGTACAAACTGGATAGACAATATGACACACCAGAAAGATAAGAGAAAGAAGACCGATAGAATCGGAATATTAGACATAGCCACGGATTACTACCATGAGCTATACGACAACGACAAAACACCAGACGAAATCCACCAACTAACTGAAAACGATACAAATAATAACGAAGAAATTCCAAGTATACTGAAAGAAGAAGTAGAAAAAGCTATTAAATCTCAAAAAAGAGGCAAAACACCAGGAGAAGATGGCATATCTAACGAAATTATGATAGGAACATCTGATATTATAGTAGACACTATTACAGATTTATTTAACCAAATTTTTGAGACAGAATGTATACCTCACCATAGGATCACGTCAACTATAATACTACTACATAAAAAGGGAAATAAAGACAACATAACTAACTACAGACCCATCAGCCTGATGTCGAACGTATATAAAATCTTTTCCAAAATACTGTGAATCGTTTGACAAAGACTTTGGATGAAAACCAACCCAGAGAACAAGCAGGCTTTCGCAAGGTCTTTTCAACAATCGACCACATACACACCATAAAACAAGTTATCCAGAAATGTACAGAATATGGTATCAATTACTATTTGGCGTTTGTAGATTATAATAAAGCTTTCGACTCATTAAAATATACAAAAATATATACAAGAACTTGAAAGCGAAAATAAGAACAGAAAGAGTAGGTGTATACTTCCCTATAAAAAGAGGAGTCCGACAGGGAGACCCACTATCACCCAAACTTTTCTCGCCGGTGCTTGAATATATATTTAGACGTCTCGAATAGAGTCAATATGGACTAAACATTAACGGAATGCAACTAAACCATTTAAGATTTGCAGACGATCTAATTCTAATCTCTGAAGACCCGAGAAGCCTGCAACCAATGCTTGAACAGTTGGTATACGAAAGTGATAAAGTCGGACTCTCCATGAATAATACAAAAACCAAAGTAATGACTAATTCCGACAAAATCACCATTACAGTCAACGGCAACAAAATAGAGTACGTCGATGAATATACATACCTAGGACAGATAATATCACCAAAAGACCTTACAACCAAAGAAATAAACAACAGAGTACAATTAGCATGGAAAAGATACTGGTCTCTTAAAGAAATTGTCAAAAACCCGCAGGTACCACTTAAAGCTAAGATAAAAATATTCGATTCCTGTATTCTACCTATCATGACATACGGATGCCAAACTTGGAGTCTAACAAAACAAAACTTACACAAACTAGAAACCTGTCAACACAGCATGGAGCGAAGTATGCTCAAAGTCAAGTTAAGAGACAAAGTAAAACTACGAACATTACGTAACCAAACTAAAATTAATGATGTAACATACTGCATAAGAAAACTAAAATGGAGTTGGGCAGGTCATATGATGAGGAGTAAACAAGAAAAATGGGCTAAGGATGCAACCGAATGGTGTCCAAGACAAAATAAAAGAAAGAAAGGGAGGCAGCTTCTAAGATGGGAGGACGATATTCGGAAAATAGCCGGTGCTACTTGGAAGAGGACGACTCATGACCGGAAAGTGTGGCAAGCTCTAG
Source organism: Atherix ibis (assembly GCA_958298945.1). Classification (NCBI taxonomy): domain Eukaryota; kingdom Metazoa; phylum Arthropoda; class Insecta; order Diptera; family Athericidae; genus Atherix; species Atherix ibis. Next base: position 5,583,767 of record OY282606.1, read on the forward strand.
GGGAGGCCTTTGCGGAAACGCAAGACAATCTCAAAACCGGTGTCAATTAACATAAGTGATAGTAACTTTTTTCTAAGACTGTTAAATAAAGGCTATTATTATTATTATTATTATTATTTATTTATTTACTAAAATAATCACATTTAAAGTATTTAAAATATCTCCAAAAAAAACATATTCACTAACATTTCATGAGAGTATATCTTTTAAAAATAAATATCAATTTATTTTTGACAATACAAATGCTGAAAATTTAAAAAAAAAAACATATTTGTATGCATTATAATTTTCATATATTACATAGCATAATTATTTATTATTCCTAATTTGATGTGTATATCTTGTGGATGACCATATACGTGTATGTAATATAATTACTGATTTAATATAAAACTTTTGATTGTTTACTTAATTTAAGCATATTTTTAATAATTATGAATTGCCAACAAGTGATTTAAGATTTTATACAATAGAATAAAAGGTTTTCTAAAAATAGCTTTCCATAATAAAATATTTCAAACTCAATATTAATTTTTTAAAAAAAAATTATTAGAAATCCAAGCGTTGGATTACAAAATAATATTCAATATTAATACTACCTTGTAGCAAGAATTTTCGTACCGGATTATTTTTCCAATTCATTAACGAGTGTTTTAATATTTTCTATTAAGTTTTTATGATATTGGAAATATTAATTTTTTTTTAATTATAAAATACTAAGGACTTGACCTTTTGTTAATTTCAACATTCTACGAGTAGTATAAAAAGCCGGTTCAAAAAAAAACCTTAATTTTATTACCAAAGGCTATTCGGAATCCATGGAAATTAGTTTTTCGATATTAATTATTTGAGTTGTCTTTTGTTTTCTTGTACGAAAGAAATAAAATGAAATATTCAAATTTGTTGATTGAACTTCAAGAACTTACTCTTTATTTTCAATAATTAGAAAAATTTGTGTTTTTATAATAATACATGATTAACTTCAATTCTTGTTATTAATAACTGTTCCAACCATTTAGGCCTTATTAATATATATGTGTATCATTTAAGAAAATGTAAACTATTTTTTCCGAATAGACCGAATTCTAATAGCGAATATAATATTTTATTGTAATATCAAAAGTTTTCATATTCATAACAGCTTTATAAAACGTTCCTCTTAAATTATAATTTTGTTGAAATGAGACCTTGTGGATGATGTGACTTGAATATAAAATTCAAAACTTAAGTAATACCACAGTATTATGTGAAAAACATTTTCTTTTTCCTCATAATATAACTAAATCTCATTTAAGATTTATAAAAAGTAATTGTTATTGTGATAGTTAATATAAATTGAAATCAAATCTTCGATTAGATATTATTGTACTATTTTTAAAACGACAAGAAATTTGAAGGATACCTTAATTGTAATAAAATATCATTTAATTTCTACTTTTTTTTGTAAAATAAAAGTAAATTTATATTATATTAGTTTTATTCTTCAAGGAGAAAATGATATAAATTGAATGTACAATAAAGTAACGTCAGTATTCTGTATGTTCGATTAAACGTCATTAAACTTATAAAGAGATACTTCGGTTACAAATTAAAAATATGTGAAACAATTTTTCGTATTATCTCTAGTTGATTAATAATTTTGTTTTTATTATTATCAAATATTTGTAATTTTGTATATGCATTTGCGTATTTAATCTGTGAAAATAAATTGGCAGTACTATTGTACAAAGTGGACTTACACATAAGATTGGAGATTAGGCTTGAATCAGTGAGTGAACAACAATTTGTTTCGGTTGCGGTTCGTAATGTTCGTAGTATGCACTCCTATAATATTGTGAAGGCTATGCAAATTTTAGTAGCGCCTTTTCAGTAGCTCGTCACAATTGTGCTTGGGGCATAATTCTTACACAAAATTTAATCACTTCCATTTAATTATAAGGTATTTGACGAAATATTGTAGTATAACAATGTAACATGAGAATCATTCAATGACGACATTAAACGAAACACTGCTTAGCAGACCCATATTCTACTCTTACACATATATTTATAGCTTATATTAAATATATGTACGAGTATTACTTAAAACAATATTTAACATTTTATAGTTTTTAATATAAGTTTCAGAATAGTCTATAGTGTTTTTATAGTGCTTATTGTATGTGAACATATTACTATGTTGTGTTTTCATATAAAACAAAAGTTTTCGTATATGACCATTCATTCGTAAATGTAGCTAGTATAAAACGTGACACTCGCATAAGAAGTAAAAGTTCAAACAAGCTGTTGTTTTTAGATAATGCATTTCATTATTATGAGTATAACCATAATATTCTTATATATTTGCTTCATAAAATATCTTTTTTCTTATTGTTACGATTGAATACAGGCGTGAAAAAAACCATACTTTTTTGAGGAAATCTACGACAACCATTTTATATATAGCACAAAAAAAAACAAGCTGTCATTGAAAGCTTTCTGCAATTATCCTTAATTCAATGGAAGAAAGTTGATAAAGAAAAAATTGATAAAGAAAATTATTATTAAGTCTCTTTTTCTTGAAAACATTGAAGAACTGACCATGACTGAAATTTAAATTACTTTTTCTTAGAAATTAATATTTGTTATATGTTTATATGTACATTTATATAGTAAAACAATTATGAAATTTCAGTTTAAAATATATTTTTGTTTTGATTTAAAAATAATCACAATTATTTTCTTTTAAATAATAACAATAACACAATTTTCAATATTTTCATTCTATTTTATACTATTTATACGGATTAAATAAAATATTTTATAAATATTTTTTTCAGAAATCTCTAATTAACTATTGTATAATGATTATATTATATAAGAAATTCATAAATATTGTTAAAATATCAGTCTAAAGAGCTTAGTTTTTTAACCGTAACTTTACTATTGTACATAAAAAATAATTAAAGATACTTGATGTAAAGTAAGAGTTTTTCATTTAAACTTAATTTTTAAGCGCAACATATATGAAAAAATTATATGCTATTTTGAAAATTATTTTTGAATTGATTTATTAATTTACTCATATAATTTTTTTATTCACTTCTAATAGATTTTTCGACCATAATTTTCATTTACTTGAATATTAACACTTTATATTTACATAACTGTTTTTTGATTAAGATGATAGTTAAAAATTTATAAGAGTTACACTTTGCTAGAACTGCACACATTCTTAGTTGATAATTGCATTTATTCTGATTTAATGTTCCTATTTAAGTAGATTAATTTTTCAATTTATATGCTTCGATTGTAACGTAGAAATGGCAACAATTTTACTTTATTATTTATTATTCCAAAATATTTCTAGTTTGAATAGTATGTTAACATTACACAAATCTAATAAAAAACAATATATTTATAATTTTTGTATTTTGATTTAAAGATTTTAGAATAATAATAATTGTTTATTGATTAAAGGATTTATTTATTAATTTATGTAGTTCAGAAACGATTTACAAGATTAAATAAATTTTAACAATCAGATTATCAAATAATTCGATAAAATTAAAAATTAATTATTAAATTTATACTATAGAAAATTTATTTTTTACATAAGTATTAACCTTTTTTAAATTTAAGTAACTTTTATTCCCATTTATATTTGTTTGACAATTTCTTAAATATTACATGCATTGTGACTTAATATATTTTTAGTTTTTTCATTTCTTACATATGGTATTCTGATCTAATCTATGTGTATTGAGCATTTCTCAATGAATAGTTTGGAGAAATATTTCCATAATTCACTTTATTAGTTAAATAATAAAAATTATTATTATTTTTTTATTTATTTATTTACAGAAAATAAACTTTTTGGCATTTTTTTTTGCAAATTTAATTAGTATTTTATTTATAAATTGTAAAATACTCGTAAATTATTCTACTTGTACTTAATATATAGTATAAATTTAAGTTTTATTGCTTTGCATTATTTTATCAAAAATAAATAAATTATTATATCCATACATATTTTCTGAAGTATTTACTATATTAGTAAGAGTATGAGTTTAAATATTGTATTTTCAATCGATTATTAAGGTCGTTTTATTAATATTTAAAAAAAATGTAAAATCGAGGAAAAATTATTTTAAATAAATAATATGATGCTTATAAATTGCCTTTTATAAAAAAGTTATTTTTAAAACTACGAGTAAAGTTAACTTATTCTATGAATAAATAATATACATTATTCAATAACATTTTTTATTAAATTTTCATTTATGCTCAAAATAATTTTTCCTTTATGTTCAAAAATACAAATTAAACTTAAGTTAATAATAATAAATAAATGTACATATGTACATACATAAATATTTGTATGCAAGTAAGATTTTAATTAAACTTAAAATTGTATAACAATATAATCGAATTTTTGGTTACAATATTTTTTAATACAAGTATTTATGTACGTACATTTTAATTTAAAAATAATATATTATGCCATATATGGCTATGTATAGTATGGTTGTATATAGAATAATAACATTTGAAAATATAAATTTTTAAGTACAACTTACAGTTATTTGTTTTTTTTTATAATTTTACTAAAATGTTAATTCTAATCACCACAGCACTCTAATGTCCATTTGGCGACAGGATATTCAAACTATATTTATATTAAAAAAAATTTTTTAACAGTATATTTTTTGTTCTTAAGTAAATATGATATTTTATTAATACATATTATTGATATTTTGATTCGAATGTTTATATCATATTCGATGTTTATCTAAAGAAAAATTATGATGAACTTTAGGTATTGTGTATTATGTTATGAACATATATGTAAGTGTAATATTAAATATTACAAAAATATTATTTATTTTATATTTGAATTATTGGGTAAAATGTATATTTGATCGGTTTTCTATAAAACCTAACGTTTACTGTACCTTAAGAATATGATATTCAATTATTAAAAAAAAGTTCATGTGAAACCATCAACTTTTGATGTTGATAAGAATAAAATTAGTTTTTTCGGCTTTTTGCAATTAAACAAATCCGTTTTCAATTTGCTTATAAACTTTTTTTTATTTGCGTAAATGGATTTATAAATTCTTTGAAGTTTCTCGTACTTAGTTACAAATAAATTGAACTGGTTACTACAATACTTGGGAAATATTTAGGGGAAAGAACACGATTCTGCGCAGAATTGTTTGTATGCATTTATCCCTTCAAACAAACAAAAAAAAAAACAAATCAGAAACTTACATTCGGAAAAGTAGAACCAAATCTGTTTAGTTACATTTGAGCAAACAACTAATGTGCTTGTTAAATATTGAGCAATTCCATACAAATATTGAACAAAATCAAATGTTTTTTATATTCATCAAGAGATTAAAATAGTTGAGTGCGTATTATAAGAAGAATTTCCAACAAGAATAAAAATATCTAATATTATCTGTTTTTAAGATTTTCAATTATAATATAAAAATATTTTTTAAATGTATATTTTACTAAATAAATATTACTTCTATTATTTATAGTTCAGTGGATTATTTAGAAATTTAAAAAATAATAATAATCATGACTTATAACAAAAGTGCAATGGTATTTGGTCAATTTTCTAGTGATTTAAGTAATTCGAGTATAAATAAAACTTTTTTCGAAAATACTACATCTGAATATGCTGAATTATATCCAATACGTGGCTCTTTGGAACTTGTGATTCCCCTAACAATTATATACTCATTGATATTCATTAGTGGAATGTTAGGAAATATTATTACATGTATTGTCATTGCTAAAAACAGGGCTATGCATACTGCAACTAACTATTATCTATTTAGTTTGGCTATTTCGGATTTACTTCTTCTTATATCTGGTAAGCCTTATAATTTCTTCACATAAAAGCATTCTATAAAAATATACGTTTTTATATTTTTGAATTTAGTTTAAAATATTCAAATTATACAATATATATACTTAGTTTAACAGATAGTTTAAAGTATTCTACTATATATGTGTGTATAATGAATAAAGTACAAAATATAAGCGGTAATAATTTTTAAATCTCTACTAAGTTTTATACATATTTTAAAGTAAATGTCAATTCATTTATTCTTTACAAATTAATGAAATGGAAAATGTCAATAATATTTATAAGTTATGCAAAATACAATGCCAAAACATTCATGTTTGCTGATATGTAACGAGTACATAATAATAAACAAAGTTACAAAAATATATTTTTTTTATAAAAATGGAATGGTAAAATGCCAAATAAATAATTTTAAAAAGAAAATATATTGCCTAAAGTAAATAAATAATAATAATTAGCCGATAAACTTTAAGAATTAAATAAATTATTTGCACTCATAGTTTATTTAATTTTGATATATAAATTTAATTAATTTTCATAATATATTTAATCATGTTATTGAAAAAAAGGTATTCTCTTAATTCGATACATGTTTTTCATTAAAATTTTAATAAAACCACTCAATATTAATTAACATGTTGAATTTGCTTTTGATTAAATACTTATATTTATTTTATTTTCCTACTGGTATTTTTAATATTGTAGAAAAAATATATTATTTTGGTAGCTTTGAAATAAAATACAAATAATAATGTCAAATATTATTTTATGCATGACTACCCAATGAATAATAATATTTAATATATATATATGCGTATCATAAAATTCTATGAATCCTCATTTTATATTTAATTGATTTGTAGTCGGAACGTACTTTCGTAACAGATGGCATTTGTTCATTTTTGGTAGTACAAGAGTTATTAGCATCTATATTATTGTTATGTCATTTAATAGCTAGTAGTTTAAGCTTCATTTTTAAAATAAAATTGATCCATTTTGTTTATTTTTTACGGATTTTATAATAAGTTGAAAATGTAAGATCAAAGTTTTCATTTATGCCATATTTTTTTACGCACGTCAAGCTTGTGAAAAGTTACGTGAAGTTGACGGTGACAGTGCTCTATAAAAGCATCAGTGCCAACTATGGTTCACAAAATTCCATGCTGATGATTTTGATCTCAACGACGTTCCTTGATCAGGAAGGCTAACCAACGTTGATAACAACAAAATAAAGGGATTAATTGAGTCAAACCAGCGTTATACAACGCGAGAAAATGCAGAAAAATTGAAAATCCATCACTCAAACGTTCACGACAATCTAAAGAAGCTGGGATCACGACAACGCAAGACCCCACACACGTTCGATCACCCGTCAAAAAATATTGGAGGTTAGATAGCACCTTCAGACTTCCACTTATTTTACTCATTCAATTCAGATGAGTCTGTAAATCAGCACCTAGTTCAGTTGTTCGACGATGAACGAGGAGTTATAAAGCTCGCTGACAGATGGCAAAAGGTTATTGAGCAAAAAGGACAGTATATTGATCTTTTGTAAAAAAGGTTATCGAGGAAATGGACATTATTGATCTTTGTTCTTTATATAAATAAATACACTTCCTAAAACATAGAAAAAATGCGTGATGACTTTTCCGACAACCCAATTATTTATTTATAATTAAAATAATAACTATCCTAATAAATAATGTATTATCATTAATTTTTAATACACATATATTTATTAATTACAAAAAGTTCGTTACATGTCAGTAATCGTTCAGAATTCACTGTAATAGCGTCTTCTCGATCATTTTCGAAGAAGAGCGGCTCAATGACTCCTCTAGCTCATAAACCATACCAAAAAGTGACCCTTTTAGGATACATTGGTTTTTCGTAGTTTATAAACGTAGCCGTCGATGTGAAAATGTGCTTCGTCATTAAGGAAAAATTTGAGAAATGCCATTTTTACAGAATGTCCGTTTTTCGTTGTAAATTTTAAAGGATTAATATGCGTTATTCTGTTGTTAATGACCACATGACTAAAATTGTAATACTTTATGCTTGACAACTATAAAAAAAAAATCTTAATATGTGTGTTTTGATAGATATTAAAAATATTGACAAACCAAGGAATGGCCCACCCTATAAAAAATTTTCTTATATGTATGGCTGTGTGTAGTATTGTTTTTATAATAATAAAAAGTGTTATTGAATATATCTATTTAAATAAATGGAATACTTATTATAAAGACTACACATGAAATATAAATGCGAGGTAAATTTTTGACAAAAATATCTCAAATTATTCTCTATTCTTTGAAATATATTTATCAAGTTATATTACAGAAAACTAAAGTATGTAGCTGAATAACTTTACTCATATTTAATATAATGGTAATATATGTGGTTTAAAAATGAATTGATTTTTATAGTTGGAGTCATTCGTTCTTATTAATAATAGGAAATTTTCCCTTATTTATTTTTACAGTGTTTGAAATATTAAATGTATTTCTACCTTTGCATTTAGTTATCATAAAATTTTTCAAACATATAATTATACGTTGTAAAATTCTAATTATAAAGAAAATGCTTTTAATTATTTTTACAATATACTAAGAAACATATTTTCAATAATTTTTTTAAATCGCCAAACTGTTTTTTAATTACTTGTTTTTGCAAGTTCAGGAATCTATTTTTACATAATGTAGAAATAAGATTTTTAAACTCAAAAATGATAAAAAAGTTTTTATATTTACAAAATATTTAAACTGACAAATTATTCAGCATTTCTGAAAAAAAATATGCTTTTTAAAATATGAAAGTGTGAAATACATTTTATTGAAAATAATACATTTTTAGTTTTTATTAAATAGATAAATAAAATTATGCATTGAATATTTAATTAAAATTGAAATATTTCTTATTTAAAAATTTCATCCAATAATACCATAATTTTTATGCAGCAATAAACATTTTCATCATACGAGTATAATTGGAAATGATTCTATGATAGTACAAATGGAAGCTTAATATTGTACATTCCATTTTTAGTTACATACAATTAAATAGAAAATATCGTATGCTATGAAATATTTTTCATGTGATAGTGGAGATTTTATTTCCAAAAGCATTCATTAGTTTTTCTTTTAATTTAATATTCACAAAAAAATATCGTACATTAACTGATATAATAATTATTATATCAGTTAAAAAAAAATATCGTACATTTTTAGATGATGCGTAAAATTTACTATGTTCACATTTTGAGAACTCATAATATGTTTGTTTTAAAACTCAATGATTAAATTAAAACCAAAAAAAATTGATACATAAGAGTTTGTTGAAAAATTTATATATAAGATTATTGTAAAAAACGTATTTGAGGAAACAAATTTTTATTTTACTATAATGTTCACCAATTGCTTTTACGTATATTTAACCGTTTTTATACGTAAAACAAAGTTAAACACATCCACGAAATGAATTTATCATGTTCATAAACCTTGCTTATAAAAAATCAAATACAAAAAGATATTCCATTTAAAATAATACATTACAATTTGTTTGAATAAAATTATTTTGATTAAAGGAAAATGTTTAAAAAATATCAAGTTTAGTCTTACAAGTAATCCTGAAAATACTACAATGAAAAACAAAACTTCTAATAACAGGAATTATCTATGCTGAACCAATAATTAGTTTTGGAATTTTTCTATACTTACTATTTGATCCTGTTACCCTGTAATATTCTAATTGTTGATGGTTTACCCTCCCCCTAATGTAGATATTTATGTTTAATATTATGTATTCCATAAATTATTTTGCAAAAAAAAAAAAATATAATTCCAGGAATTATTTTGCAAAAAAAATAAAAGAATTATTTTGCAACCATACACATAGTTATAATTGAAAAAATAAAGATTCCATTTAATTTATATAAAATAAACTATTAAATCATTTTTAAATAAATTTCAAGTTTTCAATTTCATATTTAGAATTTAATAGAATACAGTCAAAATATTTCACTGCAGAATTTTTTTTCTCTTTTAATTTTAATGTTTTAACGAGATATGTAAATACATACTGTTTAAAGTAAATATGAAGAGTTTTTCAACCCGTGTCTAACCAAATATAAATTATTTATATTTAATGTTTAAAGTAAATATACAGGTGGTATTTGAAATAAAAATAAATATAACTTAACATATGAAAAATATTTTTATCAGTTAAATTATCTACAATAACAAAAAAAATATTTACGAATTTAATTATTTTGATGAAATTGGTTTTGTTCTATTCAGAAAAAAATTAAATAAAATGTAGACATAGTAGTGTACTCGTTATTCGATTTAATAATACGGCATATGTTTTTTTCTAATTCGATTTGAGTTATTAAATTCGAAAGACTTACTAGAAAATATAATAAAATGTTATGTAAAATTCAAGTTCAAATAAGAGGGTTTTTCCTACAGGAATATTCTATTTATGACAGTTTATAAATTTATATAAAGACGAAATTTTTAAGATGCTATAGCAGAGACAAAGTATTAATTAAAAGATTTTCAAAATTATGTTCAATTGAAATATTTATATTTAATATTATCAGTTTAATAGAGTAAAAAAATAGAAATTTATATTTTCTTAATTTTGTTTATCATAACAACTAAATAAAATCCATAACTTCACTGAGAAAACTTTCTTCGATCAAATGATATTTTTGCTAACTTAATCTATGTGGCAATTTCAACCATAGCTAAAGGGATTAATCGACTTTAATATAGATTTGTGGAAAATATAAAAGAATAAAATATATTAAGTTTTCGTATTAGTAGAAATGCTTTAAGATAATTTAATCAAAAATGTGATTAAAAATGGCTTAGCGAATAAATAGTCTGTAAAAAAGTTTTATTTTTTTTATTTTCGTAAGATAACAGAAATTGTATTTATTTATAATTGCAGGACTACCATTAGAGATTTATGGCATTTGGTATAGATATCCATTTCCATTTATTGAATCGGTATGTATTCTTCAAGGATTTGCCGCTGAAACATCAGCAAATGCTACTGTTTTAACTATAACCGCATTTACTGCTGAAAGGTAACATAATTAATATATGAATACAAGTATAAAGTTCAGAAAATTCCTTCATCGAATAGAGATAAGTCCAAATAATCATCGATACATTCAGATCAATATCATTATGCTTATCGTAATGTTTTTCTCCCTTTTTTTAGATATATAGCTATATGTCATCCATTTCTGTCGCATACAATGTCGAAACTTTCACGAGCTATTAAGTTTATTCTTGGGATATGGCTTTTGGCAATGGGTTTGGCTATTCCGCAAGTAAGTAAATAATGGTTTAGCTTTATTTATTTGTGAAAAGATATATACATGACTTTGTTTTCCATTTTATTATGCCTCTATTTTTATACCAGATATCTCAAGATTTTATTCACTTGAAAATAAATTAATCGACGATAGATACTTCTAACTTTTAATAGATATGCATCCATGAGTTTACACTTTACTCGCAAATATACTCTTTAATTTTGTTTTTGCTTTTTAAAAAATTGTAATCTATTGCCTTTCTAATTTTTATTTTTATCTATTGAAATGTTTTTCTTTTATTTTCATTTTAGATTTTAGACTTAGGAATCACAAGTGATTACGATACGTGTGGAATAAAAAGCAATTCACGAAAACATGTCTTCACGATTTCATCGATTTTATGCTTTGTTTTTCCAATGATTGTCATTACAGTTCTTTATGTTCAAATTGGGCTCCAATTACGACGATCAAAAATAGTTGGCCGTGCTGTAACTGCGAATGGCAATAGCATACGACTGAAGGTATGTAACTTAAATAGTACTTTAAACTCGAAAATAACTACCTTCATTTCTGAGTAATATTCATATAATTTTAGACAAAATATCGTTTGCCATCTCAAAAAAATATTTTACTCTCATTGGATAAATCTGGTAAAACAACTAATTTGTTGGCACACGAACAATCTCATATATTAATGGAGGCCGTATACCATAATAATAAGAGGCAAGTCTCGGAAAGAATTTCTAATTCATCTTATGATGAAGGACGCAAAAATTATTCTTATAAATGGTGCATGGGTACGCGACACGTTGTTAATATGTTAGGTAAGTGTTTTAACATAATTAGTATGCATACTTATACCTTCCTGAAGTGCTTAATTATTTTTTAAATGAATATTAACTAAACTTTAATAAATTCAAATTACTAATTCCTACTTATTTAAAAGTTTCTTTAATTTTTATAATTATATATTGTAAATCAAAGCGGATACCTATCAAAAATGTAAATGAAGTAAACGTGAGTTCATGCAGCTAAATAATATTTTCTTATTTGACATCTTTAAAAGTATATATATATATTATATATACATATCTTTTTTAAATATCCTGTACTTTTATAACCGTAAAAATTTTATATCAAATTTGTATGTTAAAGTAAAATTTCATCTACTTAAAACAGCTAGTTGTAAATTTTTAAGCTAAATTTTATAAACCTATTACACAATAATATAAAACGTGATTATAAAATTTTATAATAATAATTCAATAACTTAAAAATATAGATTTTTTCGAAAAAATCACTTTTATATTGTTATAGAGTAATTAAAATTAATTTATGACTGTTGCAGTTCACGTTAATTTTTTTATTCCCATATAAAAAATTCCATTATCCTCTATCCTATCATTGTAATGTTTTTGAAGTTAAGGAACCTATCCTTTTAAACTCAAAGTACTTTTTAGCACTGATCGACTTTTGAATGGAGAGTAGCCACAGAAGTTACTTATTAAATCATTTATATAATTAATTAAGAGTAATCGTGTATTTGCAGTTGTAGATTTACGTTAATAAATTTTAAATTTATTATTTAATTTAATAATATAAAAATTTAAGGATTAGCATCCAAAATTAACCTTTAATAATTTCTTTTCCTTCATGGCAGTTTAACAAACTTCTTCATTTATATTCCACATTAGTTTTTTTTTTAAATTTTTATGAAATATTTAATAATAGTTAAATATTTAATGTTTATCTGAGTTTTATTCATTTAACTAAAATACTTTTAAGAAGTATACTATAGTTTTTAATAAGATATATTTAGAAACATATTAGTTAAGCCTAACAATAGAAAAAATAAATTTGCATTTCTCCGTATGGATATTTTTTTTTGTAGTATACGAAGTCTGTTCAAAAAGTATCACGAACTTTGAATTTCCGCGGATTACGTACTATATATTCGATTTTCGATTTTTTTTGTGGCGTTATGTTAATACTCATGTCTCTCACGTATGCCGACAAGTTCGGCCATTTTGGATGTTCAGTTAATTTTTGACAGCTGCTTTGCTTGCACGTGTTTTGGCTCGTCTTCGATTTTTGCCCATTCCAAAAAATGGATCAAAGAATCTGTATGAAAAACAAAATTAATTTGTGTGAAACACAAAATTAATTACGCGGACGCATTCCAAATATTCATATGGTGAAGCTACCTTGGACCAAAGCAACGTTTTTCGGTGGTACAAAATATTCTCAGAGGGCCGAGAAGATGTGAACGACGAAAAGCGTGCCGGACGCCCGAGTGAAGGTTTTGCTTACAGTTTTCTTCGATTGCAGGGGCGTGGTGCATAATGCGTTCTTGCCTCAGGGTAGAACGGTCAATAAGGAATATTACCTGTAAGTTATGCGCAAGTTGCACGAAGCAATCCGCCAGAAACATCCGGATTTGTGGAAGAACAAAAATGTGCTTTTGCACCATGATAACGCCCCTGCTCATGCATCATTGCTTGTGCGCAAATTTTTGGCCAAAAACAACACACTAATAATGCCGCAGTATTCACCAGATCTGGCCCCTGTGATTTTTTCTTGTTCCCGAAACTGAAGAGCCACATAAAAAGACGACGCTACGCTACGATTGAGGAGATAAAGACGGCATCGAAGGAGGAGCTGAACAAGATCACAAAAAAATGATTTTTTGAAGTGCTTCGAGGATTGGAAAAACGTTGGCACAAGTGTATAATATCTGGTTGGCATTACTTTGAAGGGGATAAAATAGATATTCGCGATATTTTTGAACAGACCTCGTTATTGAAGTAAATAAACTATATAGATAAATACTAACTAAATATCTTATAATAAATATTATAACACTCCTGTAAATCTACAAATAGAACCTATTTTATTCATTGTTCTTAAAAAATATTTCATTTCCATCAAAAGAAAGTATAAACTTATTTTTTAATACTCTTTTCTGCAAAAATACTCTTATCTAATCAAATATTATTATTGTAATGCAAAATTATTTAAATAAGATTATTAAAAATTATTGGTCTCAAATAATTTGAACTATGTTTAATGGAAGATTTAAAAAAATAGGTTAAATATTTGTAATTGCTTACAATAAGAAATTATTTTTAAATATTTTAGTAGCGGTTGTAGTAGCATTCTTTCTGTGCTGGGCACCTCATCATGCACAACGGTTATTTGCAATGAATGCACATCCAAAATACAGTGCTATTTACGATGTTCTTACATACATATCAGGAGTGCTGTATTATTTATCAACGTGCATTAATCCTTTTCTTTACAACATAATGAGCTATAAATTTAGAGAGGCATTTAAGGTAAAACTAAATGAGAAATAATATTCACCAAATTACAGTATTCGACTTGTAATATAGAAACATGTTGTCTGCTGTATTCCTTGATAGAATACATGCGCCCGTTATTTTTATCACCGTAGATGTACAAAATTTCCGCCTGGTCTACTATCTAGCAGTTTGTCACAAGCTTCGAATTCTCAATCGGCTCATACATATTCGTCAATTTGTTCTTGCCAAAATATGCAATCGTCAAATGTAAATACGATTGATCAGGATATATCAATGCTACGATACACGAAACGTCCATTAACTGTAAAATTCAAAACAACACATAATCATCGTGACTTACAGATTGCAAGCAACTTTAAAGACAATGATTACAATAAACAATTTGATTATAAAATGTCATCATCTCATTTTCAAATAAATTGTATACACAATATGGACCCTATGACGAAGTACATTTTTCCAGACATCGAACATAATAATAGAAACAAAACTTCATTAAAAATGGACAGTGCAATTCTTAATACTGATCTATGTGTGAGTGATAATATCACACACAAAATTGATGAAAATCACGTAAGTATTGTAGAAAATAGTATGCATATTCATTTTCATGATAAAATTTAATTCTCAGACATATGATATTTGCTATCGACAAAAATCTATTGCTAGAAAAAATTCTTCACCATATAAAAGTCCAGTATTAACGCCAGAATCAAGAATATTAGAAGATAACTTACAGATAATTTTAAAGAACGTTATACGCTATGAATATTGTGAAAATAGATCTCGGCTTCAAAATAAATTACTTAAAAGTAAAAGCATGTCGAGTCTCTCAGTAACTAAAAAATAAAATGACACAACGCCACACGGTATTATATTAAGAAAAACCAATTGATTTAATAAACTGAGTATTTTTAATCAAAACAAACACAATATTTATTGTATATTTAAAATCCTATGATACGTGTATAAGCTAAAAGCTAATAGATAAAATGTATGGCATTATGTATGAACTTTTAATTATACTAAATTAAACGTGAATAATACAATTATAAAAAAGCTTTTGTTAAGCATATTTACATTATCTTATTAATTGATATTTGCATATACTTGTTTAACTATATCTGTACATATATATTGCCTATTTAATAATTAATAAGTACGACTATATTAACTAAATTATAAAATGTTTATGTGTATATATAATTGATAATTAAAAATTGAAATATATTTTTTACGAATTTAAAAAATAATTAAATTCCTATTAAGTCACTTATTATAACATAATGAATTCTTAAAAATACCAAAAGTTTTTTTTATATAATACACATAAGTAAGCTTTATGATAAATAGAAAATATTTAAATAAACTGGTTTGGCTGTGTTGTGTCTACAAAAATTTAAATAACTAATCAAACTAATCAAACTGAAAGATACAGTTATAACAACAATAGTATAAATATATTTTGTACTTATTTTTATTATTATTATTTAATAAATAATTAGATTAAATTTATAAAAAATATTTATTTTTATATAGCAAATGTTAATTTTTATTAAAATTTTTAATACAATTCCATTTAACCACTTTGAAAATTATTTTATAATATTATTTAGATGATGAATTATTAGACTTAAACGCTTACGAACGATTCATGGTGAAGATTTGGTTTCTTATCCAATTTATTATTATAAACAATAAAACCAATTTATAATATATTTAATATTATTATGATACAAACTTATCAAAATTATTTACTAATTGTACTATTGTAGTAGTTTCTTATTTTAATAATTGACGCAATGTGAGAAGTGTCAATAACTCATTGCAAAGGTATTGTGGTTTTATGTTAAGTTAGCGCTTGTTAATGCTGAGTGCTATCGTACGACTGACTGTGCAACGCACATTTATTGCCATTGTGCTCAGCTGTGTGCAGGTGAACGGTAATGCGTATGTGTAGTATGCATGTAGTGTGCATGTTTATATGACTGTTTGTATGAATGTTTAGTTTTTAAATCCAATTGCCACAAAGAAATATCATTAAAATAAATATTTTTAATATATGTTTCCAATGTGTTGGTTAACATTTTTCATTATTTTGAAATTTTTCACTTAAATTGGTTACTTTTGCCAACAATCATGAAGCTATTAACTATCTTTAGCAAACAGGATAATGAAAGGAACAAAGGAAGCTTCGCATTGACGATCCATGGCCTAGTTTCATCTCTTTTTCTACACACTCTGTTACTTCTGTTTACTGCGATTGCTGACGCTGACGCTAACGCTGACGCTGACGCTAACGCTGACGTTGATGTTGACGCTGACGCTGACACTGACACTGACGCTGACACAAGCACTGACACTTATACTGACGCTGCCACTGCCACTGACGCTGACGTCACAAATGTAGTAACTTGCAGGCTATTCTTACTGATGGACGATTGTGTGTCACTTTATGTTCAGCTTCTATGGTAGCCGATTTTGCTGCTGATGTTTGACTGTCGCTGTTGCGTTAAGTTCACCTATTTTGTTGTCTCTTTTCCATCTGTCAGTGCAATTTCATCATCAAACTAAATAACGTACATACACAAACGCACTCCGTTTCTCTTCAGCCGTTTCGCTCACAATTTGTGCCCATGTACACGTATATAGTATGTTAATATAATTTTCTTCTTTTTGTCTTAAGTACGCTTCCAACAAATTGCGCACTTGAGAAATTACAGCTCTTATGACTTTGTGCTGAATTTCACAATAATACGCACTAACATGAGTCGTACGATACACACATACTTTAGATTATGTCAGATACACTTTAAATCACGTCGGTGTCACCAATATGGTTATAATAACTAGTTGAAATTACAACACATTATTAAAATTTAAAATTTTATTTATTCTGTTATATATCAATTATAAAATTCACTTCGTTTAAGTTTACGCGTGTTCTTGTTAAATGCTGGTTTACGCGTATTTTCGTTGAATGCTATCGTACGACTGACCGTGCAACGCACATATGTTGCCATCGTGGTCAGCCGTATACCATTCAAAGCCAATGTGTGTATTTTGTAGTATGCATGTTGTGTGCATGTTTGGAAGACCGCATGTGCGAATAATTTAGTTTTAAGTCCACTTTGCCACAATATCAAGTATGTCAATCAATCTTTGGTATTATTTTGAAACCATCGCCAACGTAATATAACCATAATGTGACGGTTTATTGGACCTTCAATATATGAACACTTTCATGACAGGGTGATAAGGAATATTCTGTCATGAATTTTGTATCCTTTCAGAATTTGTGAAAACTTCATAATCTTCTGAATGAGAACGCCAAAAATTACAAGGAGCGACGAGAACGCGAAACGATTCACTGGTCGAATTAAACCTAGTTTCTAATATTACGTTTTCGTCGTAGTACTGCCACACATTTCAATTTTGCTTATGTGGTAGCTTTCTTGAAATTGAAATCAGTGGCAAGGTAAATGTACATATGAGTTTAAGTATACTTAAATATTGAATGGGGAGCATAAAGTATAAATTATAAACTGATCAGTTGACGTTTCTTTACTCGTTATAATTTTGTTTGTGTTGTTGTCTCAGAAATTAACAACCCCACGACCTAACCCCCCGTCCCTTATTCAACTGAGCTACGGCTGTGACTTTTTTGTTTGCCAAAATAAAAAAAAAACGATAGGATATCAAATTGTACTGTCGATAACATCGTGGAGCTGAAGGCGATATCAGTTGAAGCCTTCCAACACTGCTACGAAAAGTAGAAAGAACGTCGCTGCTGACATATTGCTGCCCACAGGAATTACTTTGAAGAAGATAACTTTGATGTACAAAAATAAATAAAAATCATGAACAATTTTATAATTAAAAAATGCTTAAAACACGTTAAAAAAAACAATAAATGAACTGTTTCCTGCGTCATGCACTCATTTCATAGAGACGGACAAAATTTCAACGTTCTTACAATATACTTCGGAGCCTATTCTGTAATTAATAACCTCAAATATTTTTTTTAAATCATACAATATTCTTCTCTTGAAGATATTATTGTGCTTATTGCGTAAATAACCCTATACGTCTATTTTGCGAAGTGGGCTATTTTACATTGCAGATTACATAGAAAAACTAATTAATTAATAACTAGACTTAAAAATCGTCTTGATCAGCATTATCATATTCAACAAAAAAAGCTCCCTTGTATAACAGTTCGTTTAAAGCAATAAATCTCAAATTAAATGTAACCGAGCTTTTTAAAGCACATCAATTACGTCGCTGTAAACTTTTTAGAAAAAGCTTTCATTCATACGCTGACAAATAGTCTGTGAATTAGCATGCAGTTTATAGGATCGGTAATAAATATGCGAGAGTTTTTGTCTAACTATGGAAAACTGTTTTATTTAATTATGAATAATAGTGTAAATAAAATAAATAATAATATTAATTGTCGTAACAAATTATATCAATTTGTATACAATAACTATCAAAAACTAAAAAACGTTCATTAGTTTCAATTAAAATTTGTAATAAAAATATAATAGCCGTATTCCATTGAGCCTATTTTGTTACTCGCGACTTGAGCAATGGAACGCAGAGCTTTCAGACAGAAGTAATATATACTACTCATCTGGATGACGTGGTGTAGAAGAAGCTTTTTTAAGAAGCAAAGCTTTCCCAATGGAATTCGGCTAATATGTAGTTACTGTGCTGATAAAATAACATTTTGAATGCCACAATTTTTCTCTCACTATAATTTATTCGATGAATTAAATTTCCGTGTTTTAAGTAAATTCTTTTTCACTTTTCTACTACACCTTTAAAAATAATTAATTTTTTTTTGTAGATATTAGCACAAACTAATATATTCGACTTAATATAAATTTCTTTAAAAAGAAGTCCAATACAAAATAAGTTGAAAAATACTTATTTTATTGTACTGAAAAAGCCATCATTGAATATTTTAATTAGGAACTTATTATTGTTTTCCGTTTTTAATGTGATTTCTACTACTGATCTTTATTCCTATTTAATATAGTTTTTATATTAGAAAAGAAAATGTGTAAAGGATCTTTATTCTCAGCATATTAATCTAATATTCCCACATTTCGACATTGTGCACTTTCGATATTTAGTATTATAATTATTTGTCCA
Organism: Atherix ibis; assembly: GCA_958298945.1. Taxonomy (NCBI): domain Eukaryota; kingdom Metazoa; phylum Arthropoda; class Insecta; order Diptera; family Athericidae; genus Atherix; species Atherix ibis. Next base: position 5,603,442 of record OY282606.1, read on the forward strand.
AATAAAAAATACCATTTAGCAATTGCAAATCATTTAGATAATTATATTAAAATAATTTGATAACCAATGTGATGGACTTGTAAATCCGCCGAAAAAAAATAATATTTGATTAATTGTGTTTTTTTATAATCAAAACAAATTAAATTGTATTTTTAAAATAATTTATTTGTTTTTTAAAAAACGAATTTTCTTAACAAATTCGGCAAATTCTGATATCGTCAGTATTATTTATTTAAAGTTTTTATACAATAAAATAAAAATTACTTTTAGTAAAAAGAATAAACATTTAAATAAAAAATATAGTTTATAACTTGGGAAAAAAATTATCTATAGGCTCGTATTTTGTCCAGCTATACAAACATTTTCTAGTGTGACATCATCTTTTACATAATAATACAAAAAAGTTTTGAAGCCATTATTTATCATATAATCCATTCTAGAATAATCAATTATTCGCTTACACATCTTTCCTATTTCGGCTTTTTGATTTCGACTAAATTTGCACTTTTGATTATCAACAAAAATCTCAGCTTCTTTTCTGCAATCAACCGAATATTTTTCATTTGAATTCAATTTTTGTCGAGCTTCTCGACTAAGCCCATCACCACAAATAGCCCAACTGACCATCTTTATGATGATTTGAAAGTCAGATTTATTAAAATCATTTCTAAGAAAAAATTCTCTACCAATAAAGGAATTCCAATCGCATCTATGATGACAGCAAGTTGATATTAAGAATCCTTTTACTTTCAATAAATTACTTTTAACATTTTCGGAAAGCATACGTGTTCTACACAAACATCTCAGAGCTAAATCGGTAGCACCACCGCATAAATGCTTCCCAACTCCCACAATGCAGCCAGTTTTCTTCAATATTTCTAAATTGTTCATCTCAAAATCAGCAATGTCAGCTCGTATTCTGTGAATGGAAGCTCTGTCTTCAATTTTATTATCTTTTTTGTGTCTATGCGAGGCCCGGTCCACAAGGACAATATTCGAATTTGCGTGCTGCTCAATTGCTTTCGATAGCCAGTACGTAACACTGCCTTTACCGGCACCAAATTCAATAAATGATGTGTCATCATTTAATAAATTCAAGTGATTTAAACATCCCAGAATTGCCGAAACCTGATATAAATGCTTTTTTGTTTCGGCCCCATACTCTTCCTTTTGGCATTGTAGATGAACTACTTCGTGTGCTGAAGAAGTCATATCGAACAAACTCAATTTTACTTCAGTATTGAAAACATATTCAATTTTTTCAATTAGTCTGGCCATCGGTTCTTCATCAATATCGTCGAGCCGAAAATCTATGAAAACGCTTTCTTGTGAATCGCTATTATCATACGCAATATTTATTCTTGGAATAATGTAACTTGGCTTTGCTGTAGGCCGTGCATTGCAAATTTTCAAATGTTTTTTTAAATTATGTTTATAGATGGTATGTTTTGGATCCATTGGACAAGGAATTCTATTTGTAAGCTGTCCATTTTCTTCGGTATTATTCTCCAGCAATAAAATTTCATGTTCACCGCAGTAATCTTTGCCTTTTTTAACTGTCATTTTGCAAAAACGTTTCTTCCTTAAAACAAAATGCTTGCAATTATTTTCAATAAACTCCTCTTGACCAGATTTCGCTTTCTTTTTCTCGGGTTCCATCAAAATACCTTAATTCTTTTACCATTAAGAACTAATCTTTACACAATCTTAGTACAATCTAAGTACACAATTATATTAGAAATGTCAATATGACATTTCTGCTGGAATGCATATCAATGCTATCGAAAGCAATTTTAAGACATGAGTACTCTTAACTATAAGAGCAATTTAATATGATTGAATAATATATCTCTTCCAATTAAGAATTTAGTAGAAAAACAAAATTATCGTTTTATAAATCCAAACCGGTTAAATCTTCTTATTTCATCAAGTTAACATTTATTTTATTAAAATTATTTATTAAAACAACCCTATTTTAAAATTTAGTTGACTGAACGGGCGACTGTCCAAATCTGGTTTTAACACAGTTAAGAATATATTATTACAGGTAAAAAAATGTATAACCGTTAATTATCTGCTGTTTAGTTGGACAAGATTTAACCTACTAAACTTAACTAATTTCCCTATTTACTGGATTTATTAAAACAATCTGGTATACAGTCATTCAGAAACATTTAAAGACAAAAACTACATTCATTTTGCAGAAACTTACATAATTTATGAATGGAAGAAGTAATATCTGCATAACGGGCGAACAGTTAGCGAAAAGTGCAAATTGCTACATAGGTAGCACAGTTAACCGTACTGCACTTTGAGGATGACAGTTCTCCTTCAGTCAAACTTTTCGAAGTGGGTACGAAGCAAATTAGCAGAAGTTGTCTAATGTTTTTTGTTATTTTTTATTTAATATTACACAAATTACATATGAATTATTAAACACCGACACAAATTGTGAATTTATATTCAAAATCAATTGTTTCTATAAAAAATGTCTTTTGAAACGGATATTATAAATAATTATAATAATTGGACGGAATCATTAAGTGACCCGTTAGAGAAGAATAAGATTAAAATTCTTCAAGTAAATATTTTGAAAATAATTTTAATTGCTTATTATAGTCCAATGTATTTACAGGAAATTCAGAATAAATTCAAACCCCATTCGGAGAATGAAACAAACACTTTCGTCATTTCATTAGTGAATTTTATAAAAACAGAGAGTTCTTCGAAAAGATCAGACAAGCGCACTTTAGAATTTGCATTCCGAAGTTACTATAGGATTCTCTGTTTAATGAGAAGGGAAGATGATGTATTTCTTCCTAAAATGTTTACAGAATTAGACTTCCAAATATGGCCATATATGCTCCATGCATGTATAATTACACAATATACTGATCGAATTGGAAAATTAGAGCTAGAAAAATTGTGTATCAAAGTATTGAACGAAAATATTGCGGCAAATTCAATATCGTTGCCATTTGCATTACGCAGTATTAACGCTCTTTACAAAACCAGAGAAGATGTTGAGATAACCATTCCTTTATCGAGCATTTACTTTTGTATGCAATGCCCAGTGCATTGTGCGCGTGAAGAAACAATTCGTGTGTTCGAATATCTGACAAAATGCTGCAAAAAAGCTATACTTTTTTTTTCTATAATAACTAACTTCTGGCCTTGGTCTAACAAGACAAAATATCATCTATTAGCTGTTCTTATCAATAATCACGGATTATATATATTAAGTGGAGACAGCATAAATTTCAAGATATCAGTATTTTTGGGTGGATTGCGGGATGCGCTTAGTCATAAAAATCTATTTGCTTGTAGTCAAAACTTAGTTAAAGCGTTAATGAAATATGATTTTGATAAAATTCAGCACTTTTTGTTAGATTTACTACAAACCGGAAGCAAACTAGAACTAATGAATTTGAGTTCACAGTGGGCACGGCATATTACAAACAAAGACAAACTCTATGAAATGATTGGACTGAACCAAAGCTTAGATTATATTCATCAATTGAGTTACCTAAAAGATAACAATTTTCGATTTATAATCATACATCAAATTTTCCTAAAAGAATTTAGCCAGCATCATCAAGCTCGAGAAATATTAGAATACATGCAATCAAATTTTACAGCTCTTGACCTCGACGTTCAATTAATTGTGTACAGAATCACAATTGAATGCTTAGTCACTAGTATTGGCAACTTTAGTAATAATATAGACTTTATCTCGAACTTCATTGGAATTCATTTAGCAGTGCAGTGTGCCTGCTTTCGACAAACTGTTTTGGGCAAACTGCCGCAAATATTTGATTATATTGCAAAGAGTTTAACAAAAATTGATTTAAAAATACATATTCGAAATTTTTTTCTAAAGCTAAAGGAAATTTTTCTATATGGAATATCAAAAAACGACTATCAGCCGCTTATTTTTAGTTTAAAAATATTCGATACATTAATAAAGGCAACATATCAAACAAAAGGTCTAGTGAAAAATACCAACTATAATCTTAACGAACAATTAAGAAAGTTCCTGTATCTGGAAGAGATTTGGCCATTTGAAAAGGAATACTCAAAAGTGTATACTTTATTAGGGAATGCTGGTGATTATGATGATGTTCGAGAACTAATTGTAGAAATTTTAAAATACCTTCACCTTAATAAAATGCAAAATAATGCGAAAATTTATGCGGATGCATGTATGGAACTGTGTAATGATACAGATATTGATAAATGTTTTCTGAGTTCTTACTATGCAGAATTGTATGCTAATTGCAACCTAAGCAATGAAGAATTTTCGTTAGTTTTTAATCACTACGTTAATCAATTGCTAGCAGCCTTCAAAAATTATGAAATTGATCCGCTTCAATCAACTAAAAATGGGAGGCATCTATTTGGATACGTTAATTCGATGAATAAATTATTTACCAGTCGATACGAATTCTTTTCGCAAACTTATAATATTTCCTCGCTTTTAATAATAATAGAAGAAATAACATCAGTAATCTTAAATTTGTTAAATAAAGCTGGCAATGATGAAAATGACGCTCCAAGCTTTCAAACAATGGAAGAAAGTCTAGAAATGCTTGTGGAGATGTCAAAAAATATTTCTTTAAATCATGACGAAGATCGAAAATATCTACTTCTATCTTTTTGGATGTCTTTGCAGGTATAATTAGACAACTTACCGATAGTATCACTTCACTAATAATAATTTCATAATAAATTTATTAAAAAACTACTTTTTTCAGTCATGTTGTGATTTATCATCTAATATTGGATGTTTTCTGATAAATGAAAATTTTAAGAACAGATCAGATAGTCAACAAGTTCAACTAGTTGAAAGATCGTTAAAAGTTATAACCGATGTCCTGCGTCGTTGTCGTCACAAAGGTGCTATAGAATCAGCTGGCGTAAGTCTAGGTACCTCATACTGAAAAAATAATATAACATTATTATTAAAATAAAAAATATATATCTTCAATGAACAGGCAAATTGGTAAACGTAATAACTACCAACGCTGATAAATTCTTTAACGACTGTCGTTATTATCAACTTCTTTACTCATGTTTCTCGATTGTTCTGGGTGATGTTTACCGAATAAGTACGACACGTCGTGGTGCTGGCTTATCTATTTTATTTCTTCAGTTAGTCAAAAATGATGTACAAGAAAACAAAAACTTATTCCAACGAGCAATAGACACACTATTAGAGCATATAAGCTATAAGTCTAATATGAAACGCGAAAGAGATGTCTCAGATCAAAAATACGAGAATCTAGATGCCTTAGTTCTACATTATCTTTGCGTTTTAGTAAAAGATTCGAATCTAAAAAATCTGATATCTGAGTACTACGATAATATTATGTTAGCGGCAATTTCAAGAATCGAAGAAAACGAATGGACCATAAGGTAAAATAATCAAAATCAAACTACTTTAATATGTAGACAATAAGCATTTGATTTATTTTAGAAACGGTGCTCTTCAATTGTTTGGGGCGCTTGTACCAAAAATTGTTGGACAAAAACAGTTAACACACCTTGATCAGGATAATAGTGCATTTTGGATACCTAGCGAGATAACATTTACAGAAATAATAACACAAATGCCAAAAACAATTGCACATATACTTAAATACTGCAATTCTGAATTACATCGTACATCTTCAGTCATTTTGTTTCTAGAATTTCTTTCTTCGATTGATTACATGCAGAAGAACCATTATTGTGACGAAAAAGATTTTCCTATTATTGTACAGTTTCGGAACATTTTTTGGCGGCTGTTATCTCATCGATCTGAGAAAGTTCGAAAGTTATCGTCGCGTTGTTTGGCCAAATTTCACGAATTTCGCTACGAAATACCAAAATTTATCTTCTGCCAAATAGAAGCACTTTTTGATTTAATTGATGAAAATTTTCAACACGGAATTTTACTATGCTTAATTGAATGTTTATACAAATTCGAAAATAACTCAAAATGTATTAATGATGAGCATTCGCATAATAATTTTTTAAGTTCCGTTCGCGAACATTTTTTTGAATGCTATAAAAGAAAAGGGAATGTGCAGCTCAATTTCTATATACGGTCACAACTTAGTTACTTCTTCAAACTAGCCAAGTTCAATTTTAATAGCACTGAAATTGCTGAAATTTTAGGCTGTAAAAGATTTAATGACTTGCTCTGCGTAAGTTCACGAAAATGTATCGGATATGAAATATGGAAAGAAAATGTTTTAAGTTTATTTTAGGTAAATTTCATTCACGTTAATGAACTCTAGTCAAATCAGTACCTTACATTTTAATGTATGTACGCAATAGTTTTGGTTAATTTTTTTAATATAAATATACAATTTCCATCAAAAAATATAAAATACATATGTAATTTTATTCTATTGATAAATTTTCAAAAACATTGTAAAACAAATCATTATCATTATTTAATATTATCGTTTGAATCCTTCAATAGACGATGACGTAATTTGATTCATTTGCATATTTTGTAGAGTTCTCGTTACAATACTACGAAGAAACTGAGGCTTACAATGCTCTTCCATCCATGGAATAACACCTGCCGTTAATTGTTCGAAATTATCCATTGGTATATTTTGAAATGTTAAAAATAATTCATCCATTATCGTTTGGAACTATTAAAAAAAATAAGAGAGAAATAAAGTGCAATTGACCCCGTATCATAATATTACCACTTGAAATGTCGCCTCATCACTAAGACGAGTGTCGGATGGACTTGGATTAGCTTGTTGATTTTGTAGCATATGCTCGTATACTTGTTGGATAATTCGTAGAGATTTGACATCTTTTTGCAGTGCTTCCTTTTCATCGTCTTCATTCTGTTTATGCTGATGTAGCAACCCAATATAGTCAATTGATTTCTGTAAAATTGTCGCTTTACTTAACTTGTACCCAGATACGTCGCTCTGTTGACATGTAGGCACTAAATCTTGTAAGCTATCGTAACCTTTTTTAATTGCATCTCGTCGTTTTTGTTCAGCTTGTGTGTGAGCCTCTCTACGGCGTTCTTTGTATCTCAAAGAAGCACTCTTAGCATTGTCGCTATCGTCTTCATCATCTTAAATATGTTATCGGAATAAAAGAATTACCTGAACATAAGGCTACAAAAATAATGTTCTTACCTGTATTATGCGCCGACGAGTTTGGTGTGTGTGTGCTTCCAGCACTACTGCAACGGGAGTATATGGATCTATCCTTATCTGTTGGACTACACGGTTCCAGTTTGATTAAATCGTCGGGGCGACTACCACCTTAAAATATTTTTGATTAAGAAACAATTGAAAGTTATATGCAAAATTATTATTAACTAAAATCACCAAATGCATTTTCTGCCATTTCGTTTACTTGCATAAATTGTGGTTTCTGCCAGCGTTTGGATCCAATTGTCTTCTGTTAATATTTATGAAATCAACAATTTCTAATTTACAAAATATAAAAAATCAATATATAATATAATTAAAATATAAATAATACATGCAACAAAATTTTTAAAAATTAAAATTAACTTTATTAGGAGTATTTACCTAATTTTGAGTTAATAATTCACAAAGTTATCATAAACAGCTGACTCTCCAAGTTTAAATTTGTCACTTTGACATTAAATTATTTCAAGTCTCCGAAAATGTATCGCTTCGTTCTGTCGCCGTTGCGGCGGCGATGCAAGATCGCTGCTATTTAGCTGTATGACAACGCGGTAACGATGCAGTAGAGTGCAAATCGCAACCGATAAATAAATAGTATTGAAAAAAATACAAAATATAAAAATTACTTGCTTAAATAAATATATTAAAATATAATATAAAAATTGAAATTTTTTTAAGAATATATGAATATTCTAAATTAAGAATTCTTTCCGTTATTCACAAAAATAGATAATTTTCATTCTGCAAATAATTTCTTTTTTCTTAGCATTTTTTATAACATATCTGTAGGAAATACTAATTTATAAATTTTTTATAAATTTAAGAAAAATATCTCTATGCATATTTTCAATTATAATCGGACTAAGCTTTAATATTTACTTGAGAGCGACGTTTTCTTAGAGAAATTATTACTGTTATGGTTTAATACTAGATGGCATTGATGTAGGTTATTTATTAATCGGAATGGAATTTTTATTTATATATAAATATTAAATACCGCTCATAGATAAACACTATAATTATTATTTTCATAAAATGTATATTATATCGCACATACTAAAAGAATATCTATATTCAAATTGCAATTACATATCTATAAGTACAATTAATTTGATATAAATTGACTAATTAAAATAAGTTATTTGTATAAGAAATTAATATATATAATAATTTGTACATTATTTTTGAATAAATATATTAGAAATAGAACGATTTGAAATGAGCACACATATTTAATTGGTTTTGAATTTTGTTCAATACTAAGGCAGCACTGGCGCCATCAAGAGGTCAAAAAAGTAAAATTTATGCGCGTCGCAATAGTTTTTCCACAGAAAATGGCGACTGACCAGAAACTTTGTTTGGTAACTCAACCAGAAAAACCGAATCATTACACGTGAGTATAGTGATAACAGTGTTAAATTAGTGAAAATTAGTTTCTTGAAATTATTAGGTTTTGTTTGATGTGAATATTATATAATTTAATCGTAGATACCTCAAAGAATTTCGTGTGGAACAGTGTCAGTCATTTCTACAGCACAAATGTAATCAACATCGTCCATTCATTTGCTTCAATTGGCATTTTATGAATCAACGACGACGTCGTCCAGTACGTAAGCGCGACGGAACATTTAATTACAGTGCGGATAATTACTGTACAAAATATGATGAAACTACCGGGATATGCCCAGATGGCGATGAGTAAGTTTACGTTGAAATTCTTGCAAAATTTGTTATTTGGTTCGGTAGAAACAGTTTCGGAGTGAAAAATCGCACTCTTGAATAAAGTGAAGTAGAATTTATAATACATCAGAGTGCTTTGGAGCAATAATAGTCAAAATAATGGTAAATTTGCAATGGTGATAAAAACAATTTAAAACCTCTATCAATAAGAAAAATAATAAATTTTATTAAAGAATAAATGGTAGGTATGGCGACAGTTAAGTGAAATAAAACAGAAATGTTGACAAAATCGAAAAAAGCGAATAAACAAGGTGATTATTGCATCGTTGTTTAGAAATGCAACTGTGTGAATTTAATTTTAATGTGTGCATATGTTCTGTGTGTGCATTAAGTTTGTGTACGAAAAAGATGTGTGCTTATGTGCCAAGGTATGAGAAAAGGTAAATCGTGTAGCGGACTCTGTGTGGGTTTTGTTTACCCAAAATGTGTTTGATATTTTTCAATGTATTGCAAATAAGTGATATGCGGCTAAAATATGGCTAAATTTCGGTACAATACTCAATTAATTATATTATAATTAAGAATATAGTGCAAATAGATTAATTGGAATATTAATTCTGAAGTTAAATGTCATATTTAATTTAAGTAAAGTTAAAAAGAAAAAATCATTGAAATGTCATCACATCGGAAGTGTCAATTTGATCATATTAAACAATATATGAAAAAGTGAATTTAATTAAAGATAATTTTTCCGCCAAAAATCATTAATACAGATTCAAAATAATATTCTAATATATACCAAGTGATAAGTAACATTTTATTATTTAGTTTATAATGTAATCGTCGCCCTTGACCAGTGCTGCTGATAACATACTATTTGTAATAACTACTATATTGCGTCCTTGACCATTAAAAATATCGGTTTATATATTGTTGCTGTGCAATTAGTTATATGTATTAATTATTAGAGGAAATTATGAAGTAAACATTATAATGATAATGAAAGAGTTATAGAAAAAAATATTCACTTTCGATTTCGTTTTATTTATTATTTACACTTTTGATTTTGTTCTTTTTGCTGCATAGACAGACGTTACTTATACGTAATGAATAAATATATGAGAAAAAGTATATATTGTTATATCTTTTTTAAAGCGTGGGGCTGGAAATATTTTAAAATTTATTAATTTGCAAAAAACTGCATAAATAGGTGAATAGTAATGCAGTTAATCACTAATGCATAATATGTATGGGCAGACGTGGCGATGTTTTTCAACTGATTTAAATGAAAGTTTCGTGTATGTGCTTCTGTATATGTAAGCCGCTAAACTAATAGATATGTGTTTTCGGTTTAGCTGCTTGTATTGGAATTGCGCGCTTATGACGCCATATTTAATGTTTTGTAATACAAAGTTTTGTTTTTGTTTATTGTAACGTTTATAAAAATTAGCTTACTTTCAAAAACCAAATAAATTAATTTATTATTAAAAATTACTTTATCTCCTAAGATAATAATAATGTTAATATTACTGTCCTGCTAATATTTTTTTGTTGGAAATGTAAATTCTTACGATAATTAGAAAGTAATACATTTTGTAACAATATTATATAAAAATAGAAAATTCATAAATTTTCATAGTTTTTGTTAATATTTAATATAACGTTCTTCATATTTGTATCGTAAGCAATAAAAATTTATTTATACTTTTGTTATTTGTTCTATAATCGAAAAATATTTTATCATCTTATTACATATATATTCATAATTAATATATTATTAGTAATATATTAACACGTACATCAATTTATTTAACAAAAACATAATTTTTTTTAAAATCAAGTATAAATTGTAAAAGCATCGTACTACTTCATATTGTTACAACATACTAGCGTATAAAATTTATTCAATGTTTGTAAATATTAAAAAGTGGAATTCTCCTAAGAAAATTCTTATCTATTTATATAGGCTGCTTTATAAAATTTCTGACACTTTCTGCGAGTAAAAATTGCAATTATATTGTATCATATGTAAAAGTGATTATTAAAAGTTAACAGTGCAATTTTTTGGGGTTTACGTAAATTGAGTATTTTAATCGAACCAGGTGATCGTAAAATCCGTTGATTTAGAATTTTTATTCCTCTGAATTTACTTCATTAGCATAATTGAATTAAATAGAATCAATTAATTATAAACTAGTTTGTATTATATTATCAAACTAATTTCTTTTTGTTTTTCAGTTGTCCGTTCTTGCACCGTACTGCAGGTGATACAGAAAGGCGTTACCACTTAAGGTATTATAAGACGTGTATGTGTGTTCACGATACAGACACCCGTGGTTATTGTGTTAAAAATGGACATCACTGTGCATTTGCTCACGGTGTTCACGATCAAAGACCACCAGTATATGACATCAAGGAATTGGAAGCATTACAAAATTCAGAAAACAATATTGATGGTGTAACATGCCAAAATGCTTTAGATAAAGAGAGAAATTTAATGAATGAAGATCCCAAGTGGCAAGACACAAATTATGTTTTAGCTAATTACAAAACAGAACCATGCAAAAGGCCACCACGGTTATGTAGACAAGGGTATGCTTGTCCACAATATCATAATAGTAAAGATAAGCGAAGAAGTCCAAGAAAATTCAAATATAGGTGAATATCATATTTTAGATAGTTAGGCGTTGAAAATCGAAAACAAAAGTTTAGTAATTGTTTTCCAATTAGAGAGTTTATTCTTGTCCTTAAAATATTTTGCTATTTTGTTATGAATTTAATATCATAAATAAATTTAAATATAATATTGTATTTTATAAGTTACGCACTACCGTTTCAATTTTGCTAAAAAAAAACGGATATTAAAATTTCTATCTTATAATTTTTAAATCAAAATAAGACGTTCATAACTAATATTCCAAATACACAAAGACAATAAATTTGCACATAATTTTGTTTAATGAAATTTTGAAACAATATCATTTAAACAAAAATAGATCTACTCCATGTCCAAGTGTGAAGCATGGAGAAGAGTGGGGGGAGCCCGCTAATTGTGAGGCCGGTGATAATTGTCAATATTGTCACACTAGGACGGAACAACAATTTCATCCAGAAATTTACAAATCAACAAAATGCAATGATGTTCAGCAAGCTGGCTATTGCCCTCGAAGTGTATTTTGTGCATTTGCACATGTTGAACGTAAGTATTTTACATTGATTTGCAAGACCCTGAGGTTTTAGTTAAAAAACTATTTACTATAATAGTTACATTGCTGTTTCACATTATTCTGATATATCTATTTAAAGAAATATTCATAAAGTATCTATATTCTGTACATCATAGACATATTTCTAATTGTTTAACATTCAATAGATCATGATTTCATTTACAACTTCATCGAATATAAGAATAGAAAAAGAAATTTTTCGTTCTAAGCTTTTGCAAAAGATATTACATTAATAATAGAAAGAATTCTATGTAGTCTATAATTTTCAAGATTACATAAGTTGGTATTTTAGTGCTTGAGGGTACTATTTTCCTATTTATATATATTGTTTTATAGTGTTCAGCTATGTATAATTTGATTAGTTTTCAAAAAACTAAATATTTTAATAAACTAAAATACTGAATTTTCTTTTCCAATTGCTTTCTCTTCATATTCGCATTTCTGATTGAATAGCGTATATTTTAACAGAGGAGAAGCCAAGGGATTTAGATGGACCGGCAACAAATCTCGGTGATATTATTTCAAATGCATTGCCAGATAATAAAAAGGATAAAACAAACAATGATAGCGTGAGTATCTTCATATTTTTTTCTTGTTATTTGATATCTATAAGTAGGTTTTTCAAAATATGATTGGTTATTGAATTACAATCTTTATAAACTTCTGCAACTTATAACTTGCTATAGATGATTAAGAAATAATGATTTAGAAATTATTTCTTTATATTTGAAATCTGTTTCTGAAAATATTTAATGAAGATAAAAAGAGAAAACATCAAGACTTATTATCTGTTCGTGCGGCATATAAACGAGTATAAGAAAGATGTTAGGTTAAAACTAAAAGAGATTATTTCATTTTTGCATAATATTTCTTAGTTAAAAATTGATATAATATGAATGAGTTTTAATTCCAGCATCTGAATACTATATTTAATATTTAAAAAAAATTAAATAATGTAAGTTTTCTGAGAATATATTTTTTTTCATTGATGAAGTAAATTGTGATTGTTAATTGATATAAAAAAAATAAAAATATGGTTCGTTAACAAATTAAACATAACATTTTATTTATTTAGATACAAATATTACAAAATGGCAGTGGTGAGAGTTGTGAATCAGCTAGTACATCATCTAATGGATCAAACAATTCTCATAGTAAAGCACCTGGAGCCCAATTACAACAAAAAAATAGTATTTTTTCAAATAGCAATACAAATGGCAATTGCTCTAGTAATAATAGCAGTACAACACAATTACCTAACTGTAGTACAATATCGCAATTTCCTGATTTCACATCAGATATGGCGAAACAGGTAAACAAAAATGTAAAACAAAATTTCCGAGGATGTATTTATTTCTAAACAGAATGCGTTTAATTTTATAGAAGAAATTGAGTGAAAAATTTGTCTTTTTCAGTTACTCGCGATTGATAATGATACAAGTATGAATTCTATAGACAAAGAACAGCGGAAATTATGTTTTAATTATGGATTACCATTAGAAAGATTATGTAAGTTTCATATTTAATTAAATAATTTGTAATATCGTATCTGTTCTAAGTAAATATTTTGGGATGGTGTTGGTGTAAATTTTTTTGTGTGATTGTAGTAAGAATTATACTTTTTTCATAAAAGTTAAATTATTTGATTATCCAGACATTTTAATTTTAATTGCGATCTAATTTTTTTAGTAACAATTTTTTAATGTTATTAAGATGGCAAATGCATAATATTGGGTAATTGTAGCAGCTAATTCTAAAACTTTTAATGCAATTTGCCCATTTAAAAAAAATACCTCTGGAATTTTACAATTTTATATTGTGGTAAAATACAAACTCCATTTTAATAAGACTTTCTAAACTTTTAATGCCTCATTTAAAAAAAAATTCTACCAACTAATATCTTTTTAATTTTTTACAAACTAATTTTTTAAATTTCAAATTTGTATAAACAAACGTTAATTTTTATAGCATCCTGTTCAATTGATGAGATAAGAGACATAGTACCAAATCAACGTGAAAATCCTATATCAGCTGGTCTGGCTCAGGGTCTGTTGCAAAGATCATCAGCTCCAATTAACATTCCGAATTCACCACTATCTAATTCAATGTCTGGTAAGAAAAAATATTTTCAGAGTGAATTTGGCTTAGTTAGTATTAATTTGGTGTTCATTTTTTTATAAATACAATATTTATTTTTAGTTAACATTCCTGGTAATTCTCTAAGAAATTATAGTCCAACCAATCCGAATATGTTTGCCGTAGCTGAAGTTTTCAATATGAACAATAATTCTGCTTCAAAACTAAGTAGCTCATTAAATAACCAAGCAGATAACATATTTTTTCAGTCACATATTATGTCGCCGGGTTTTGGAGATTCTCTTTCAATTAGTCCATCATTAAGGTAGGTATATATGTACAATGGTACAAACTGGAAAAAATTGTGCCAAATACATTTGTTTTTGTGGATTATTGATAATCTAATAATATTTTTGACGGTGTAATTCTAAAATTATATTTTTTGTGTAGAATTTCAGAATTAAATTCAATACGAGATGAATTAACTAATAACTCAGTTGGTAGTAGTATTTTTGAAAATAATTTAACATCAAATAAACAAGCATTCTCTATACCATGCCATTCGAATATGGGGGAAATTAGTCGGTTAAGGGAAGAATTAAATAATAGAAATGCACAAATAGCGCAAATAAATAAAGCATGGAAACTAGAAGCTCACGAATTTCGAGAAAAGGTAAATATCTTTATGATTATTGATAAATAATTATTTCTTATATATTTTATGTTTTCTATCTAATAGTTAGCATTAAGTGAACTGCAAAAAGACAAACTGAAAGAAGAAATACAAGAATGGAAAGAACGTTTCGAATTAGCTGAATCCCAATCAAATATTACTAGAGATTTACGTAGGCAGTCAATACCAAAATTAAAGAACATACAAGTGAGTTTATCGCATTATTAAATTGATTAACTATCATATCATTAACAATTATTCGTATGCCCAAATAAAAGCTTTTAAATCCATCTTTCAAAAAGTATAAAATGTTCTTCAGTTTTGTTTATAATTGGTTGATATTTAAACTTTGTTTTCTATAATTTACTAAAAATATATAAAATACACATCACAATTCTTACTATTTAATTAAATAAATATTTTTTTAATATTCCAACAGACACAACTTCGAACAGATCTAGAGGAAGTTGAAAAAGTATTATATTCAGAATCAGCTAGAAAATGTATGAAATGTGAAGTAAATAATCGTACAATAACCTTAGAACCATGCAATCATTATGTTTTATGTGATGCTTGTGCACACCTTGTAATCGAATGTCCGTATTGCCAAACTCCGGTGACAACACAAGCCTAAAACTGAAAATTATACAGACATTTAGAAACAATATTAAATTAAAAATATATAAACAATTATAATTGAAAAAATAAACAATAAATATAAATATTTAAGAAATTATATTTATTTTCGAGTATTTTTTATTTAAAATAAAAAAAAATGTTTCCACATACATATATATTAATATATATCGTTTTATATATTTAAATATTCTTATATATGAATATTTTAAAAACATTAGTAATCTTAATATTCGTTGTGAAATTCATAAAAAACGATCACAATCGAATTAATATATAAAAAATTTGAAATAAAAACATTTATTTTGTCTATCAAAGAAATTATAAACTAAAATAAACTGTGTAAAGAAATATTAAATGTACAAAGAAGGCGAATATTTGTCTACAGTACATTCCTTTTTTTACATATGTACTTGTATTGTAAAATATGGTAAATTTAAAGCAAAAAAGAAAAAAACAAACGATTGCAGTTTAAATTGGAACTAAATAGAATTCAGTTTAACACACAGGAAGAAAAATTGCAAGATAAGCATAAACATTATTATTTTTACTACAACTTTTATATTCGTGGGTCCCGATTTTTACTACAAAATAAATAAATGCAAAAGAGTCATTTTTATATCTTTTAATTAAGTTATAAATATATTGATGACGCTAATATACATTTTAATTATGGAACAAAAGAATACTGTTATAATAAAAAGAAAAACAAAGTAATAATAAATAAAAAATTATTATGATTTATGTTTTTAATAAATTTTCAATTTACTTCTATAATTTTTTAAAGTTAGAATATCTTGTAAGACAATTCCATACACGCTGTATTTATTGCCCAATTTTACATTATTCAGAACATGTTTATGTATTCTTGCAAACTTGTATTTGTTCAGCCGACAGAGTTTGAAAGAACAACAATTTATTCATGTTATTTATATTGCTATTAGAATACATATCATTTCGTCTCTTTTATGAATCTAATATATTTAATTAGAGCGTTCTTTTTAAACATAATTGGGCTTAAACATTCATTTGCATTATTAAAATAAACAACTAAAGGTTCTTCTGTTCTAATTTAAATCGTTTCAGATATATATATATATATTATCAAATGTGGAGTTTTTGTTGCTTAATACAATTTCCAATGCTTAGTTTATTTCAAATAAAATAACACGTAAGTGTTTGTCACTATATCGACTTTTGTTTTTTTCTTTCTTTTATTTTCGTACAGTTAATATTTGAACCTGGCTTCGTACTAATTTATTATAAAATTTGAACAATTTTATGACACTATAAACATTTTTATTTCTTATATACAATACCAAAATTGATTACTTTTTTACATTAATTGGTAATTAGGATTATAAAACTTCTAATATTATTTAACTGAATTTTTTCTATTCGTTTTATTAATATAATAAAAGTGATCTTGCAATTAAATTACGATGAAGTAATTTCGAAAAATAAAATACAAGAAAATATAATTAAAAGCATTGAACAATTTGTTAATAAACCGAATTTATACCCTCTTCTCTCACCGAATATAGTGTATTTGATAATTATAAAACAAATTCGAGAAAACAAAATCAATTTGACACAAATAATTTTTGTTAAAAATAATTGATATTATATTTAAAAAAGAGAACTTAAAAGAAGTTGAGGAAAATCCGATAAAAGTTATTCATTCTATAAAAAAAAAGTTACTTGCGAATGAATTCAAATTTTTAATAATTTTGGCTATTGCCATAGTTTGATCACTATTGTTTTTTCACATAAAATAAAATTGTAAATTCACATAATTTTTAAAAATAATTGTAAAAATGTAAGAGTAGTATCTCTAAATTATTTTTTTTATTTAAATGTTTGGATAAAATTTGGTACATACAGCATAGACCGAAAAAGTTTACCGAAACTAATAATCAGAATTGACTGATAAGTGAATTGTTTCTAATATATACATATTCCACCTTAAAATTTTCCAAAAACAAAATATCATATTTTATAATAGAAAATGTAAAAAAAACTAAATAAAAATTTAAAAAATAAACAATAAATAATAAACGTAATAAAATAATGATAATAATAGTAATATTTGAATTTTTGAAAAAGTAACTAATGTACTTCAGATAAAAACAAAGAGCATTATATAAACGACTGATTTTTTTACTGCATCATTAACTAAAAAAACTGAGTATATATGACCATTATGTAATGGTTGTAATAAAAATAAATAGAATAAACTAAATTTTCAACACAAATTAAATCAATAGAAATGAAAGCGATAAACAATTGTATTTAAATGTTTTTTTTTTGTAGTTGAATAAAAGAAATATAAAAGAGATATATAACACAAAAGATATAATATATGATCAAATGAACAGTTATTTGTATAATGAATATATAAAATTTGTACGATAAATTCATGGAAACTATAAATTAAGAATGAAACACTAATGTTTAGTTGGATTAGTTTGAGTATTTTTATTAGTAGTTCATGTAATTTTATAAAGTTTACAATTTGTGGGTTTGTAAATGATATATTTTATTCATATAAAATAATAATTAAAAAAATGTACTTACTTCCAAACTTCAAACTTAAAATTCGGCTTTATATTTTAATTTCTTATAATCGAAATCAGAAAATTAAATTTTTGAATTTTATGAAATTTATTATTGAATTAACCAAGTTAAAAAAACAATACATATATTTGAAATATATATTATTTTTTGCAATTTATTAGTATTTCATAAATAATTCTGCCTTCGTTAAATTGATAAAACAATATATGTAGCAATAGAAAAACTTTGCTTGTAGAAGAATCAACTTATGTCGATTATTCCAAATTCTCTTTATTAAAATAATTTTTCTGAGCAAACTTGTCGCATTGGAACATCAGTAATGAATGCGTACGGGAAAACGATTTATTCCGATATTAAATGATACCCATGGTTTCATAAACACTTGGCATATCTCGAAATCTGCTTTTTCGATGCATTTATGGTGCAATTTTATATTCGTTTTACAAATATTGTTTTTTATACCAGTAAAAAAACAATTGAATTTTTGTTATAAATATATTCAAAAAAAAGAACAAAAATAAACATTAATATTGACAAATAAGAAAATTTAATTATAATTAAATTGAAAATTTAAAAGTTATGATCGACGATTACATTGAAAGTAGATATAATAGAAATATTTGGAAAAAAAACAAACAAAAAAATTAGCGATCTATGTAGTTTTCTTTTTTTAAAAATGTAAACAAATTTAAATAAGTAATATAAATATATTATGTACGAAAATGTAATTATTTTTCATTATAAAATTCTCAAAGGTATATAAAAATGAAAAATAACACTAACATTTAATAGTAATTAAAATGGTAATAAAAAAAATTATAATATGTATATATATACATTGTGTATTCGAAATAATAAAGTGGAATGGCAAATGGAGAAAATGATTTGAATAAAATATGAATAAAAAGATGCATATTTATATATATATACATATATTCTTGATATAATTGTAATAATTATAGACTAGGCTAGGTAGAATAACAAATTATATTTTGAATTGATTCGCTGAATTATACTTATTATTATACATACATATATGCCTATATACACGATAAAGAAAATATAAATAGCAATAATAAATCTATACGAAATGTATCTAGAAAGATTGAAAAGGAAAAAATATAGCAAACATTTGGAATATTGTAGTTTTTTTTAATTTCATCTCATGTAATTTGCGATGTTATTTCAAAAAGAAATTGTTTCTATTGATAAAGTTGGATAGTTTTTTATATTCAGTATTTCTAATAAATAATTAAACTGAAAATAACAGAAGAAATTATTATTTAACAACGAAGCAAGTGCTTATTGTTTAATATTGGTAAAATAAATATAATTATGACAAAATGTAAAATAATAATACAATTCATTTTAATTTTCGTTGTTGGGTAATGAAATATATAAATATTGGACTTATTAGCTTAAAACCAAATTTTAAAAGATAATTATTATTTTAATGATTCGAAAAAAACAGCATATGTTTATACTATTTTTTTCGATTTATTAAAATAATAAAAAACTAATATTATTCGGATATAGATGATATTGAAAAACTATTAAAGTTAATAAATATATTTTATTTACTAGTCATTTTCCAAATTAAATTATTATAATTTCAAATTCTTTTATGTGGTAAAAATGAACAAAATTCGGAAGATAGGATTTCTCTTAAATGTCAATGTAATCTATCTTTATACTTGGACAAATAATATGCTTATTCAATTTCAAATGTCCTGGCTTTCTTGCGTGTCGAACACATTTATATATATATATATATATATATATATATATATATATATTGTATATATATTCAACATATATTGAATCTGAATCTAAGCTTTCAAAATATATATATATATATATACCAGATTGAAAAATATTGAAAACATGTTGTAATTAAATAATATTTACAGCCACTTAAAAAAATAATACTTGTATATCATATCATATTGGGTTGAACAAAACAATAAACGAATTATTGAGGCAACATAGTGGTAAATATTAAATCTTCCCTTCCAAAACATCAATTATACAATTTTTTTTAATATATAAATTGCCATTCGACTTTTTTATTACTGCTAAAAAATTGATATATTATTATTATTAATATAATCCTTATTTCGAAACTAAATATGTAAAATTATAAAATACAAACGATTCTATAAAGACTCGATTTTATTTAAAAAATGGCGAAAAGAATAATATATTTTGATAATGTATAAAATTCTGGCTTAATTCTACTCTAGTCAAATGATTATTAAACGTTCAATACGATTAACTACTAATTTTCTGGTAAGTCCAAATACTTTTTAAAATATATGTAAATTATAAAATAATTATATTTGTTTTATTTATTTCATAGTTGAAATTAATAATAATTCAGCTTTATATCTAAATATCTTCAAAAAATTTAATTTAAAAATTGTAAATTACAAAAAAAAACTAATATAATTGTTACATTGATAATACTAACCCAAATTATCAGAAATTATATACCAAAATAGTAACAAAAAATTCGCATTAAATACTTAAAAAAATGAAACTATTGTGAGTTATACAGAGATGAAAATAAAGAATTAATAAAAAAATATTAAATTTAATGTGTATGTTTAGGTACTCGAAAGTAATATAAAAAAGCAAAAGTATAAATTAATTATAAAAATAAATTATAATATATAAAAAAGAGAATCTAGAAATTTAATTAAATTTAATTATGAAATTAAAAATATAAACCGTGTTTAATTAAATGGGACTATTACTTATTCCGAATTGTTTTGGCACAAACATTTACAGTAAAATTTTGCAGGGATACTGAGTTTTCATACGACGGAATTTTTTGTTAAAATTTATCTTGTAATTTTATAAGTACATTGTTAATAATGGATAAAAATTGTGATGTTTCCAAAATATTTTAACTTGATCGATTTGTACGTAAATTATATAGTTTAGTCGTTCAAAATTGAAAAACTAAATTTTCACTAAATGATAAATAACATTAAAAATTCGTATAAATAAACTTCTTACACTAACAATAAAATAACATTTTATGTTAGTTGAATTGAATATATCAAATTGGAAGAATTTTTCATTTATTTTAGATAATGTTAAACAAAATATAAGATATTTGATAATTACGATTAGCTGCTGTTCTCCTTTGTATTCTTAAATCCGTTCTTTTAAAACTACTATATTAACTGAACTAAAAAGCAATATCAAATAAAATACTATTGTAATTATTAGCAATATGATAATTTTGCTCAACTTTCTTAACACACAAATTATAAAATATATATTTTCCATTATGTTATATATTTTTTTTGTGTTATAAATTATATGGAAATAATTAAATTTGAAAAAAATTGTTTAATTTTTCAATGTAACATAGTATTTCACATATTTGAAATTTATGCAGTCTTCCGAATATTCGCCAAATTCTTAATGATTTACAAAATATATTGTAATATTATAAAAACAATATTTTTTGTCGGAAACATTTTCTAAATGATTAGTTTGCAGCCATATCGGAATTACAGTATCTTATCTAAAGTATATCCTTGTCTATATATATACAAATGATCTGATAATTCCCCCTAAAAATACGGTTTATATTGATTCTTTTTATATTTATTTTGTAGATCTTTACAGCAATTTTATAAGAATATTGTAGATGTTCTTAATAAATTACATGATCATTTGAATGTTGAATTTTTGATATATAAAATTAAACTTAAATTGTTAGTACAAATTCGTAGCTGGAAACAAAACGAGAAGAAAATTAAATTTCAGAGAGAATTATAAATTTAAAAAATTACGAACCTGTAAGTTAGTATTTAGTGTATACTGTAAAGTATATAAAAAATTGAAGCAGATAATAAGTAAATTGGAAATAAGTTGTTACTTACATTTAAAATTAATTCCTTACATTAAAAAATTTACTCCCGTCATATAGGTAATGCCAAAATGGTATAGTTAGTAAAACATCGGTCCGGACTTTTATTAGAGACCATTAATTCCTTATGGTGGTCTATACTGCAGTTCATTCAATGCCACCAAAGCTTTTCGTGAATATTAATGCAGTTGCATTTAGTTTTAGTACTTGCACTTTCAGCTGATTGTGTAAAGTTTGAGTGAATATTTTACTTTTCTCAAAAGGAGACGTAATTTATGTGTTTATATAGGAATTTGTAATTACACTAAATTTAATCACTTATATTGGGATTAAATGGAAATAAAAAAATTATTTTTTGCACAGCACTTTTAAATTGCAACCTTTTGAAATGGAAAAATATGAAGCAGGTGAAAAAGATAATTTTGTTCTATAATTATTTATAATGTTGACTAAATGCGGAAAATCTATATATGAGATTATTAAAGAAAAGGAATTGCAATTAATAAATTTAGATAACAAAAATTATAAACAATATTTAAGATGATTTACTCATAAAATATATGTATGTATGTATAAAGATAAAAATAAAAATAGACAATTCGATTAACTATAAAAAAAAACCGATAATTCTAATGAAATATATATAAATTATATAAACACTAAATTTAACATACATTAAATTTTTTCAAAAATAATTTGAACAAGGGGTATTTAAAAATATTAATTCGAAAGAAATATACATACATATATTCTTTCTACAAATGAAAATCATTTAAATAAATTGATGATTTAAGAAAAAATGAAAATCAATTGAAAACTGTATGTGGAAATAAATATCTAAAATATAGAATACTATATATAAAAATTATTGGTATGATGAAATTAAAAATAAAATAATATTAATAATACCCATTAAATAATTGAATTGCTTAAAAATATGAAATATTGTAATTAAAACGAAAGTACATTTGAAAAATAATTAAAAATAGTTTACAAAAAATAATATGTAATGTAATATCAACAAAAAAATATGTAAAAATTAAAAATAAATTGACTATAAAAATTAATGTAAAAAAATGACGAAAAGAATTTCATGAAGAAATTGAAAAATATATGTAAACATATTTACATAAATATAATATACATGAATTAAAATATAATTGTTTTCAATTCGATTGTTTTCGATCTATCCATTGAATTGATTGTTAAATATCAATCATATACATAGGTAGGTAGGTAGATAGGTGTTTTAATTAAATTTTTACTATTTTTAATTACATAAATGAAGGAAAAGATAACATATTAACTTTGTTAACGTTGCATGGAACATACCTAAAAATTACCCGTACTAATTTGGTGTTACATGTTTCAACTATCTTAAATTAATTTTTTTTCTTCTTTTACCATTTTTCCGCTTCTCTGTTTATTTGTTTTGCTTATGTGTGAGCAGTTTTACATTTACTGCCGAAAATATATATCACCGGACGTTAGGTACAACTCAAATAAAAAAAATCTAAGGACAAAAACAAACGAAAAAAATCAAAAACGCCGACACTTTAAAGGTACAAAGGAGAAGATGTGATCCTATCTTATTGTTAGTAAAAACTGTTTAAACAGAGAAACTATAAAAAAATTATTTACTAAACACAAGATGGACCAAAAGAGAATCGAGTGACCAAGGCGCTATTTTTGTTTTTAAACATTTGCGGCATACTACTATATGGCGAAATGAACCATCCACTCAGTTAACGTAAAAAGAGAAAATAAATAAAAGCATGTTGTGTGAAAAAAACCGCAAGTATTTAAAAAAATCGAAAACTATCATGCGGGTGGTCCTGCCTATTTGAATGACTGGGTAGTTAACTGGGCGCTTGCAGATTCCTTTTTCGTACTAATGTTTGATATAAGTCATATCTTGATACAAAAAAATTTCAGAAAAATTCTATTGCGTAGATATGAGTGTGTATGTGCATTGCATGCACACAAACCACTCGTTTATTTAATTAATTCGGTCAAATCAGTATTACATAATTCATACTAAATAACTATCTTTACCCTATAATTCATGATTAGTATCTTACGATTAATATTATAAATTATAAATCAGTTTAACATAATCTTTTAACTACTATTTTATAATGACGAATTTGAGTATATTTTACAATACAGTATAATGCAAAAATAGTTCTTGTAATAATTTTGGGTTGAATTTACATTTTTGGACACGGTAAGCATTATATTGTATATATTTTCTTACGCATATTAATTGGCAAGTTGAGATTCAGAAAAGTGTTCAATAAAAGCTTTTAAAACTTTACCGAAAATGTTCTACATAAGAGATGAACCACAATTAGGCTGTAAAGAGATAAAGCACAATATCAATTGCAAGAGAAACATAAGCGGCAACAACAACAATGCGGTTATATCAACGAAGAGAGAAAAGTTAGCGAAGATCAATGGAAACAGCAAGAAACGACAAAAATCCCACCCAGAACTGAACGCGTGCCATCTAGTGTGTGGTCCAATAACTTTAATTGAATTAAATGTGTTGCTTCTGCCGTCTAACGAAACGCCAAACAACACAAATGCTTGTTAGCCTTTTGTTCGACGCGATCATCGAGCGCACATACATACCACCGATTCATCGATCCATTCATCTACTTGCTCACGGGTGCAACCAGTATCGGCAAACTGCTCGTTCTTGGATGATTAGTGATCCGGCAATCGCTGATCGGCGGCTGTCCATTCCTTCACCTCTCCGTCAAGTTATCAGCGGCAGTAGAGAAGCAAGATGAGAACTGCTCACCCCACACCTCTCCGCAGTACACCTACCGTATCAGACTGTACACATATATTAGACAACATAAAGAATGTTGAAGCATCGGCGCGACACAAAAATGGTATGCGGCTGGTTGGTGTAATGGCGCTCAGCGAGGATTTTGAAAATTTTCTCACAATGTTAGATATATGAGCTTCGCATAGCGGCTTTAAATGACTCAGGTGCTTGGAAAGGTTGATCGTTTCGATGTTTGAGTCCATTCGTTGGATAATGTAGTGTCGGCTAAATGACAGCCATTTGCGTGTGAAGAGAAATACCAAAAGATCAAAATACCATTGAATGTGTGGTTAGTTTCACGATCATACAGGTTAAATAGACGGTATTCGTACGTGTAGATGGAACGGAATTAGGCGAAGTTAGTGAGATACGATCAGTATCAATGGAGTCCAGACTTTGGGGTCGTGTACTAATGCCGATGAGCCAGCATCCATCCAGCAGAGCAGGGTACTGACAGGTACTACCACAAAACTCCAATCTACGACTACTACGGCTTTTTAAAGAAGAATTTTTAATGCGAACTCAAGTGGCAGGCGGCAAGCGAAACGGAATGAGGGAGTTAAACGAATGGATGCGCAAGATGCTTACGCTGTCATCGAACGCGTGCCTGTGCTTGTGTGGTCCCGGATTTTGTTGATTGGAGTTTGTTTCTCGCTTAACTGGTAATTTTATGTGGGAAATTTACAATTATCCATTACCTGAATAAGGGAAATTTTCACTATTTTTTTCTTTGTGGTTAGAGAACTACACATATTTTTATGAAATCTAAAAAAAATGCTCATATTTGGATATTGAAAAATTATTCTTTACGATACCGTAAATAAAACTAATCAATTAAATACATTTACACTTTTATTTATTTTCAAAATTGTTCATTCATAAAATATATTGTTTTTTATTAATAAATTTTATAAGAAAGTTGTTAATTATAAGATTTAAACCATTTTAGATACATTCAAAAATAAAAACTATTTTTAAAAAAATATCTTATGTTAAACAATACAATCTCAAAAATAGTATTATTGCTAAAACAAATTAGTACTTTTATACAAAACTGAGGAAACCGGTACTTATTAAACAGATTAATACGAAAGAAAAGATATGGTGAAAATATTTTTTTTTAAATATATCTGGAAATTTCATAAATATTTGACCGATAACTATAAGTTAATATATATTTTTATATTATTGAATACATAAGTTGTTTGCATACAAGATTTAAGCTAGGAACCTTATAATCAATGTGTGCATCTATGCATATACATATGTGCTATGAAAAAACCCGTTAGAGATTACTGAAAGTCTGAAACAAAAAATTCATTTTGGCTATTGTAGAACCGTAATGGGTATAAATTTTATCTTTCAGTGTTGATCCAAAAGATTGCACATTACAATCACATGGCAACTTCGATTAAAATTTAGAAAATTTAGAAAAATGCTTGTAATTTTTTTCGTTATCAGCTCATGTAGTTGCCGTTTGTAGGTAAGGTGAATTTCAGTTCCTACGCATATGTTGATTTTAATTAATTGACCGTTTAAGGCATTATTACACTTCGACATATTGGTTCCAAAATTACTTTGTTCAAGACTAGTACACGTAAACTTTTGAAGGAACTTTCGGCTACGTTTCATCGAAAAGTGTTTGTGATACACAAATTTGTTCTTGCAGTTAAACTGAAGATTGAAGACTAACAAACTATAGAAGTTGCTGTATATGTAAATTAATTTTGGATAGGTCTCTTTTGATTTTCATTTTTTCTGGTTTTGGTTTTTAAGAATTTTATGGTAAATATGCTTGTATATATATATATATATATATATATATATATATATATATATATATATATATATAGTAACACACATGTGTTTGTAAACTGTTGAATGCGATTAAAGCCAAAACTATAGCCATTAGCGTAGCGGCACCTTTTAAACGATATGGTTCGTGTTAGGTTGACAAAAATTTTAAAGTGTCGATTTTAGTGAGTTGAAAGAACCACAAACATTTAAGTGTGGGCCATATTATTAATTTTTTGATGATGGTAAATAGAACGATGATTGAATATTTATTATATAAATTATTTAATATATTAAATGGAATTCAAAATCAAAACAAAAATAAAATCAATAAAAAAAAAATTTAGATATTATTTGGAATTTTTATTTTAAATAAAAATACTCAACAACAAAATCTATAAATTCTATAATGGAACATATATGTACATATTTATATCGTTTAAAGACAGAGTCGTCATTGTTAAAATATTAGAAATAAGAATCTCATACATACATATGTATTTATATATACATATATATATATAGATATATACGTATTATACTTAGAACTGGACTAAATATAAACGTGTTTGTTATATATTTTTTATTTTTTAGAATATAAGAAATAAGTCAATATGAAAGATATGAAAAAATACAGAAAGAAAGATATTTTGCAATATTTATTTAACTCAACAAAAAAACAACAAAAGAATAGACTTGTTTAGTTAAATTTTTTTGTTTTCAAATTTGATATAAATTGATTATTATCATCATTATTATTATTAGAATT
This sequence comes from Atherix ibis, assembly GCA_958298945.1. Lineage (NCBI taxonomy): Eukaryota > Metazoa > Arthropoda > Insecta > Diptera > Athericidae > Atherix > Atherix ibis. Next base: position 5,630,771 of record OY282606.1, read on the forward strand.
TTAGACTTACTAGCCGATTAAAAGTCTCATATTCGTATATTTTTTATATTGTAACTGATAAAGTACTAATAAATAATACCAAAATATTTGGTTAATTTGGAAAGTTACAAAAGCGATAGTTTTTATTTTTATTTATCACTAAATAGTCATAAACACGACGTGAACGTTTCTAAAATTGTTTGTTAACTTTCGTATATAGAAAGACATGAATACCTCCCTAGACATATGAGGTGGAAATGTTGAAAAGTAGGAGAATAACAAATAAAATTTGCATTTTCATTACCTAATAATTTTTTGATTTTATGTTGTTGAAATTTCAAGGAAATCTATTGAAATTTTGGAATTTAAACAGACAAATAATAACTACAGAGAATTTTTCTATATATGGTAAAATGGTAAAATATAAATTAAAAAGAAATAATAAATAAATAGTGTATATATAAGTTTCATTGGGAAATATTTATGGAAATTTATTGGCATTCGTAACGCAATATTATTGTTAATAATATAAAAGTAATTTTCTACGGTAGCGCAGAAAGGAATTAAACATTTTAAAATTTATGTGTAGAGATATAAGTTATTAGTTCTCAGTCTTATTTGTAGCGAACATAAGTTCATAGAAAAGGATCAAACAAAGCCAATTTGGACGAATTCCTATCTAGTCACCAGCTGAGAAATTCGAGAACAATCGGTGTAAAGGTAAGAAAAGAAACAATTTGTAATAGCACAGTTAAAGTATCACGCAGGTAACTTACAATTTCTGTTTTGTTTATGTATGTATGGGTAGATAATGTATTAGTATGTACATGTATATACACAAAGATGACAAATTAGATACAAACATTTTTTAAAACAATCGATATGGTTACTTTACGTATGGCAGCAAACGGTGAACTCTTAAGAAAAATTACCACCGATAACATGAAAATAGACGTCAATAAATTGCGGTTAACTCAAATGATTTATGTGTGCCTTTGACAGAAACCACAAAACTATGTCGAACTTTCTGTTTATTAGAATAGATTTTTTTGCGGCTTAATGATTTTGAATTGTTTTGACGCTACTTGTAGATAAATAGCACAACCATTCGTTACCACAAATTGTAACAAAATATGACAAATGCTTCAACCGATTACATCACATGTGATTGAAGAACATTTTTGTCTGGTGTGAAAGTTTTATGGGATTGCGTTCTCGAGTATCACATATTTCTATCTTCATTCAGTACGTACAAGTCACAAGCCACATGCAAATATGCATCCGTATACTATGTGTGTTTAAGAGTTATATTTACTTGAAAGTTTGTATAATTCTGATTACCTTTGTAGTTCAAGATATATTTTCTTTTGTTTCTGACTATATCGAATTCCCAAAGATTTCTCTTCGAATTCTCCGTCAAAGCCATAGGAACTGCAAATGAACCGGTTATAAGGGCAGTTGTCTGCTTTAGGTACTCATACGTACGAGCATTTGAGCCAGTTGTATTCATCAATGAAAACTTTCGTAAGTCAGGCAGACAGTATACACACTATTAAAAAGAAGCCTCAGCAAAAAGGAAAAAAAAGCTCGATACTTTTTACTTTTTACATATAACATTATCTATTTCTAATAAACAATATTTGTTCACTTAATAAATTAAAATCCACCGTGTGTACAATATTTAACGTAAATAACATCAATATGGTAAAACTTTGGTCCTTCGAATAGTACTATCGTTTTTAATATATTTTGCAGACTATAGTGCCTAGTTAGAAAAGAAATTATTTACATCTGGTATATCTATAAACTATATTCATTAATTTTAATTTGGATTTCATCGGAAAATTTATAATTAAACGTATTTAATCATTCAATTAGTATTTCGTTTTAATTCAAGATTTATTGCAGTCTTTCAATTTTATAAATTATTTCTTTGTTTATGATAAGTTTAATTTTTAATTTTAAATATCAAAACTGTAACAATGATCTAGATTATTTTACCTATAAAATATATATTAGGTAAAAGGCTATTAAATACAGGCGAATAATCGAGGGTACTTTTATCTTGAGTAATCGAAATTTTCCATAAAGTATTTGACTGAATCACTGCGGTGAAATGCTGGTACCACAGTTGGTATCAATATTGGTGCCGGTTAATGTATTCCATGATATAAATGTTGATATGCTGAAAAAGACACATCAAAACGGGAGAGATAAGTTTGAAATAATCGAAAAGCGCACACCTTTACTATATTTAATACTCGTACTCTTAGTTTATAACCTGTTTGATGTTCTGTTTAATGTAAGTCCATTCAAATCATTATTATTTTGTTTATTTTTTTTTCGGACTATGCACAAGGTGTCTTGTTATGTTATCTTTTCTTATACATGCCGCAACATGGTCAAATAGAAGCACAGCGTTATGCTTTCTTTTTTTATTGGTCCGCTTTCAATAAGAATGTTAATGTTACTTGTCTTATTGGTGCTGTTTACATGTTACATTTTCTTTGTTATTGGATGAAATTTTCCCCCAATATAATCAATGGGAACTATTTTGGCAACAATTATTTACAATACATACAAAATGTAGTACTCATAACTTCGAAATCATTGGAAATGTGAGAAGTTGTTTGCTTTTGATATGATATGTATAAAAAAAAAACCAAATTATTATAATATAACTATTATAATATTATCAATAGCTATCAGATCTTATTCTATTTTAAATACAGTATCAAATTGTTAATAAATGAAACAAATTAAATATCGAAACTTAATGGAAATTATTCAAGTAAGTTTAAATTGTACGCGTATTATTTGTTATAATAATAATTCTAGTATGGTATTGATTTTACATTTTGTTATCTGTTTTATACAATTCAATTAAAAAAGTGTTGTAGCATAAAAATTAATCTAGTTTCGTTTAAGTGTATTTATTTATTTATTTACTTATTTATACTTTTGGTCCAATGAGTTTCTTTGAAGCATATTTTTCAATGAGTTTCTTTGAATCATCGCGAAGTGCGTAATCCATTTGAAAGTACCATCTTACTCGTATGTGATGGAATGTAAGAGTATCAAGTGGAGTTTATGAACTGAAATCATTAATTTTGCCATACCGATCCTATTTGTTATTTTTCTGTATTTTTACGATAGTGTTTATTATGTTACTCAGTATAACTCCAGTGCATTCGATATCGATGCTAGTCTTAATTAAATTTATTGAGTTTTGTGAATGATTCACATTTGGTTAAAGCCCAGTAATATAATTTCATATTATTTTTGTATAATAAAATTTCAATAAAATATATTGTAAACAATCGTATACCCGGTCATAACTCCGTTTCGAATGTTATTCAACATTATGCTTGATAAGGATTTTGTTATTTTTTCTATTATTATTTCACAACGTAAATATAATCAATAAAGAATGTAATAAACTTTATCCATAGTTGTAAGCATAATTTCTAATTTTTCCATTGTTTTATATTAAAATAGTTTAAAATTTATTAGAATCATTATTTTAATATGTACTGAATTATATGTAATCCTTATAAATTACTTTCTACTTTGTTACATAATCGACCATATGATGTTCTCCATTTCTATCAATGAAAATCTACCAAATTTTACTACCAAATACTAATATATAAATATGATATATGATATGATCAAGAATAAACTGTTACTAATATAGTTCAATGTATATGAAAATAACAATTTGGTATATTATATTTGTTGAAAGTGTATCCAAGGGAAGTTGGCGCTAAACAAATTTCTTTCAATGAAAATAAAATTAATTAAAAAGTATTATATGTTTTTTTTTTTATTCTTCTGGCGGTAATTCCAAAAGAATAAGGAAGTCAGATCATAAGTCAAACCGACTAGAATTACATTTTAGGAGTTTACCGTTTAGGACCCCCATGGTCAAGGATGCTCGAATTCGATTCGGACATTGAATTCATGTAAATAGGATTCAATTTTATGTTAACTCATGCTTTTCATACTAAAATGACAAAGTATAAGATTTAGTACAGAGTACCAGATATGATTACTTTTCAAGTCCATAGTTATTTAGTGTAGTTTTGATTTCCATCAATTGACAGGCAAAACTATTAAATTGTTTGTTTATTAATATATGTTTGACTAAACCTTGAATTCATTCATTTTTGTAATGGTATTGTCTTGGGGTTTTGTTGTTCTCAACAATGTCACACATATTTTGAGGATCCGCATTTAACAAATAAGGCGTCCTAGGGAGATCGATATTTTTACATTTTTCTTTTGACTCTTGAATGCTCACTTTGAAGAATATTATTTGCCGACATTTTTGTATAGTTATAATTGTGTGTAAACTGGCGAAATGTCATACAAGAACAAAATCAGCAGGGGTAAGCAGACATATAACAAAACACGTTGTTGTGATTGTTTCATACAATACAAGAGTACAACAAACCGAATTTCCTTTATTGTAATGGATATGTGACCACAAATAAGGTCGAACATGCCCACTATTGTATATAATTGGTCCTATATACATTAAATGTTTGTATTAGTCAGAGCCTATAAGGATGTGGTATAATTTTCTTTCTTTTAAGGATATTCGCGTGCTCATTTTATTATTTCATTTTTTTTTCATAAATAACAAATTAGTTTCTATACATTGAAAAAATAATGTAAATCGATACGTTGAAGAGGAGTTATTGAAGATAAAGGGCTTATGTAGAAGTCACCGAAAAGAAAAAGTACGATTACAAGAAGGCTTTGTATGTTCTACAATATAAAGGTATTGCTGCTATTTTATATACTTTGAAATCTTCTAAATATACAGAGGAACGGTGATCTCAAACCTTACGAGGATACTTTGGCCAATTCTCACGTAGCTCTAACCAAGGATCGATTTTTATCAGCGATGGTTGTCTGAATTTCGATTTTAACTGAAATAATACGAAAAATTGTAAATCTGATGTGAAAATAGATCTTCTATGACCATGTGCACAAGCTACCTATTTAAATTATATTATAAATGAACCGATAGAATATTCCAGGGCAAGAAACTTAAGCTAAGAACCGGTTGTTCCATCATTTACTAAAAGGAAGAGGATGTAATTGTGTCTGGTTATTTGTATGGCTATTAGTTATCATTACAACAAGCCATACTTTTTCTATGGAGACGTGTTTTTATGAATAATAATAAATATTTTTTAGTTCTACAACTGGGTTTTGTATTTTACTACTGTAAATTGTTTTATAAACTTTTGAATTATTCAAAACTTTTCATCTTTATATGTTCTATTTTAAGTATAAATAAATATTGAATAATTTTTTAAATTGAATTTTTTTGTGACAATTTGATTTCATGAATAGTAAATTTATTACTCTAAAATAACAGATTATAAAATTATTTGCTTTGAAATCACAATCACAACCGCAAATAATTTATTAAAAACTTCATCTTGAATTAAGGCTTTTGGGCTTACGCAAAAATCCATAATCAATAAAAAATATTTTTATATTCTTCATTAAAAATGACAATGAAGTTCATTTCCAGAAACATCTTCGGAAATTATTGACACAATCTGCTTTTTTAACTTAAGGGAAATAACATTTTTGTTATTTTATCTAATATGAGAGTGAGCTGCTTGTTATATGTACATAATTTAATTATGAACAGAAACCTATTTAGTACATATTTAAAGTAATAATTTGTTTAAAATTTAAAAGCTAAAAAAATGCAATCACATAAATACGGACTGCTTTTGTATGGTCTTTAGTTATATTAAATTCATGAATATAGTTAATGGTGATAGATATAATCGATTTTTAGACTAGATATACGTATTTTTATTGTAGCTAATGTGCAACCATAAATACAGATTAGCTGAATCGTTTAAACTTGCTTAGAATTAAATGAATCTGGTAATAGTCAGAACATATTTACTACTGCCCAACGAGCTTGAAATATATTTTGCTCTACTGTCTGCGGTTGTGGATATCCTCTATCTTTAGTAGTCATTAGCCGCGTCAAACATGAGCCAGGTAACCGACAAGGTAACAAGTCAACAAGGAATTCAAATAATCAGCTAACCACCATCTATCTAACCAACATAATACCGCTCCGCTTAAGATCAATAAGAAACCCAAGTGGTAACCATCATATTCGATTAATCATTGAAATCCGAATCGACGGTGGCACTTTAGTTGCCAGGCGTGTTGATAAATTTGCATTCAACTGAATAAGGTAATCAGACTACAATCTCTGTTTTATAATTTTCTACAAGTTCAATTTTGCATTATATATAATTCACAATGAGTACAAATACATAATCGAATGATAAGCGTTTATGGCGTATCAAATCAATAAATGTAAAAATTATTCTAAAAGTAATATTTTATGAATTTCGTAAGTATTCATGCATGATTGTGTATTTATGCACTTTTGTTAGGATATATCTTGTTTGTATACGGATACTATTATATATGAAACAAAATTGTATTAGTGATATTTTGGTATTTTTTTATACAGAAATTTCAAATTGTAGTCATATTCTAAATAAAAAAAAAGTTTAAAGAAAATACCAAGAACTTTAACATGAAATTGCAATGATCCACATAATTTTATATATGAAAAATGTTTTTCACAGAATTTTTTCGTGAGTAAGAAAGTATATCTATATAAAAAGAACATTACGTTTTCTTATAATATTTCCTTTAAAGAATTTAAAATAAAATCATTGATATAATTGAAATTTATTTGAAAATAGTTTATATAAAAAACAATAAGTAGAAAACTTTTTTTTGTGGTTGTTTTTATTGGAATGCAAATTTTATTATATACCGTCGATAACTAAAGATGCGAAGTTGATAAAAAAAAAAGAGCTGCCGAAAAATTCCAATCAAAGATGGCGAATGGGAGAAAAATTTATTCTCTGTACCATCGATTAAATTCATCGACTGTTAGCTTACCTGTTCATGACATCGATTCAAGCAGGTAAGAAAGAGGGAGAACGATTACTATTTCATACGTTCAGATGTGAAGATCTTAGCACGGTAGGAAACATTAGCTCTGCAAACATATTTCCTGACGCAAGTGACCGTAGCACATTCATACGATCGTAATATAATGTAGAGAATTCAAACATCATATTACAACGGCAGTAGGTACAATGGTGCGTCAGACTTCCGAGCCTGCAGTTGTACGAGCAACAAAGCAGAGTAGGTGAAGACAACGGTGGGAGTGGCTGTTTTGAGCTGTATGTTTTGTATGGATTTTGCGGTGGGTGTGGCGGTTTAGCTAAATACTTAGGTGCCTTGCCTTGGTGAGTTGCGCGCGCACAATCTCGCAACACGACGAACTGGACGAACCTCCTTTCCTAAGATATCGTTTTCGTTGAGTTTTCAGTTAGCGCAAGAGCTGTTGATCATAAAATTCTGAATCGTTGCTGAGTTATGTTGCACGTGTAAGTAACTAACGAACAATATTATATATGACATATTTCAAGCGGTTGTTTGAATAAGCGCGAACGGTTTAAATTGAAAAAAAATCAATTATTATAAATTAATAAAACTTTTGCAATAATTTGTATATCAAAAATAGTTTGTTTATGACTTTTTAAATATGATTTTTGGTGAAAAAAACGGTTAATTTTAGTGCATATATTGAATTATGTATATTAGCGGACTTGCCTCTACTAGAAAAAATTAATACAATAATAATTGGATTAGACTATACGTCGAATAAAAAATATAAAAATAAATCTATTTATGGAAATTTTGTAATTGTTTTTTTTTTTAATATAAAATGAGATCTACTTGTAAAAAATATATTTGACGGTTTTTGAGTATTCATTTCCTTATGTGTAAGCACTATTTTTCTCATTTTTTGTGCCGATATAAGTATCTTTAATAAAATTATAGATAAGAAATACTAAGTGAATTGTTTATGATATTAAGGCATAAATATTTGTTTAATATTTTTTGCGATTACTTGCTAAGAAATATATTTCAATAATAAAAACACCAGGTGGTTGCAGACGGTGAAAATTCAAATCGACATTTGTTTAAAATTGTAATATAATTTATGGTATTTATTGTACAGAATGCAATACCTTCTTATTTTATGGATGTTTATAGAAATTTCACTTTGATTGGTATGTTAGTTTGAAAGTGTAAATAGGTAACAAACTGTAATAGTCATAATAATAGCAATCACAAAAAAAACGTTCGTTTGTTAGAGTAAAAAGGCAACACTGAAATAAGAATTATGACATGTGTAACATAATACAATTCAGGCTACTTCAGTTTATATTTAAGCTCACTTAAACGCATTTCTATTGTGATTACCTTTAAATATAAACAATTTTAGTATAATAATACCAGCAAGTGTTAAGTGTCATTATAAGAAGTGTAAATCACGTTACTGCATTTTAACATAGTAACCGTTTTCGTACATGTATCTAACCACGTTATTGTACAATATATATATATATTTTTTCAAGAAAAAGTAGTAACAAAAATGTGCAAAGGTATTGGTTTTTAAAAATATATTTGTAGTTGTGCAACTAAATATTTTATTCAGGGAAATAAAAATCGAAATGTGTGCATGAAATGTGAAATTATTAAAAAAGTCGATTATTCGAGATAAAAATAACTATGCGAAAATACGAAATCCTTATTGAATTATATACCTATACTCATATACATTATATATAATAATATGTTACATGTTAAATATTCTAATTACATTTTCATAAATTATTACGAAAATAGATTGATCAAATATAAATATAGAATTATTAATTAATATATGTTTATATATATATATTATATTTGCAAAGTATTTTTATTATTTTTTCCTCAATCTTTTCTATTTGTTAGAATGAAAATAATAATTAAAGAAATTTCAAGTTGATTTGATAGTATAATAAAACGAATAATAATAGGAATTTAATAAACAAAAATATGTTAGCAATAAACATAAATAATAGTAAAAAGATGTCGTGTAATATTTTATGTAATTTAATAGTATTATTATTAATATTCACATCAGTGCATTCGTGTGGTCCAGGTCGAGGTGTAGGTGGACCTCGAAAACATCGAAAATTGACACCATTAGTATTTAAACAGCATGTGCCTAATATGCCAGAAAAAGCACTTGGTGCTTCAGGCTTATTTGAAGGAAGGATATCACGTGATGATGAAAAATTTAGAAAATTAATACCAAATTATAACAGGGATATTATATTTAAAGATGACGAAGGAACTGGAGCTGATCGTGTTATGACACAAGTAAGTCGAAATTGAATTTAATTTTATATAGTAAAATATAGTTTTGAAACGTAAACAATTGATATTGAAAAACAAATAAGTCGATCTGCATCGTAAATGGACTTTCAGCTATCTGCACATTTAAAATAAATATTTGTAAAAAAATATCATTACCTGAAGATTTATTCCAATAAATATATGATAAACTTATCATTTTATTTCAACCCTTCATCAAATTAAAATTGATTTTGATAAGCCTTTAATGTTTATATATTTACACACAAGACCATACAAACATTTGTAAGATTACATGCGATAAACATAAGTGATAAAGATTTCGATATTATGTGCTAAAGAGTAAAACGTAAAGAAATTATGATTAATATTATACGTGTAAATTTATTATACAATGATAAGATAATTAAAGTAAAAAGCTGTAAACGAACTTAGTCATACATGTTTTTTTCTTATTAAAATTGTTCATAGATTATGATTTTTATATATTTTGAAAAAATAAATCATTTTGAAAAGGCCCGATGCTTTCTTAAAATTCTTACTTGAGAAATTATGTTTTTCTTTTCTATTTTAAATACAAAATATTTTCATGTTTTCGTTAAAAATTGAAAATATTTGAACTGATTTCAAACAATATATCGTTTAAAGTAATATGTTGTTAATCATTAGTCTCTATTACCATTTTGCCAAAAAGATTCAAACTAAATTACCCAAATAATTATTTTATTATATCTACTATAAACGAAGTTTGCCTTTAAATATTTAATTATTATTATTGTACAATTAGTGGCACTAAAATAAAATATGATATTTAATCAACTCTATAGTTTTTAAAAGATATAAATTAACACTTCACTTCAAATAAAGTATCAAGAAAATTCTTATTACTTTATTTGAAGTGAAGTGTTAATTTATATCTTTTAAAACAAAGAATCAAGTAGAGTATCAAGAAAATTCTTATAAAATAAATATGTACATTTAAAATAATAAAAATATTTATTGCATGACATAATTTTGTTTAATTTACACATAATTTATTTTTTTAATTAAATTTTATTTTTAAAGTATTGTACAATAGTATACGTAAATTTTTGACATCACCTAGTGAGAAAAATGTTTATACATTTTGTATTTGCAAAAGTTTTAGGCAAGGACATTTAAAGATTCTTTCACATTAAACACATAACATTTACTAAACATTCACAGTAGGTTAGTTTTGTTTTATAAGATTTGGTAAAATATCCTTGGCCAGTCGTTTTATGTCCAACCTTAATCTTTTATGAAGTAATATAAATATTAAGTACTACAAATGCTCAATGAGACTTTTATGATATTACCGTAGAAATGGCTTCTATTGACTTCCAAATTTGTCTACTACAATATGAATAAGTCTGAGAAAAGAGCATACTTATTTTATGCATATATTGTTGCTATAGATAATATACTGTTTGAATTATAATAGATATGAAATACTCATATATATATATATATATATACGGAAGAAAAAATGTTTATTTTTTTTTATTTTAAAAGTTTTATTGATCTTAACGTTCGTAGAATTTCATTAACCTTGAAAAATTAACGACGTCAATAAGCTACTGCAAACGTTGAAATCATCATTTTGAAATAGATTGTAAAAAATTTATGAATAACATAAATTACATTTCATCAAAGTGAATTTTCAATTTTACTTCAGAGCTATTAAAAAGCTACTGGACATTTTCTAATTTAAATGTACTTCTATAAAAATTTACCTGAAAATTGTAGAATATATTTTAATATATGACTTGATTGACTATCATAAAATAATTATAAATAATAAAATCTATTTGAATAATAATAGATAAATTATAAAAAATATAATAAAACGATAATTATAGAAATAATTAAAATGATTATAAAAAATGTATAAAAGCATATGATATGAGTTTAATATTTTATTCAAGAACATATAGAAAGTATTTGTATTCTCTCAAAAAACGATAATGTTCATTATTTTGTCAATGTAATTTTTTGATAATTTTGACAAGATAATCTTAATTAGTATGCAATTTTTTAAAAAAAATTTTATTCGATAAAATATATTACCAAGTATGTTATGTACAATAGCAAAGCTTTTATTGAATTAAAATGAAAGTATATAATAATAAAATTGCCATATTATTTGCTCAACCATTTAATTTTTTTAATTATACACTTAATATCATAAATACTATTTGGATATGATGAAAAATAAAATTGAATAAAAGTTTGACCAATTAGTCGAAATAAAAATTTATTTCAATTCGGTATCATTAAGGTCTCAAAATAGTAGGCGACCGAAATCAATGCAAGCAACCGTTTACGAGTACGTGATTTTGTTGAAAACATTTAATGTGTGGAGCAAAATCATATAAAAATAAAAAGTAAATCGTTTGCTTATATTTAGTTTTCCGTCATGGATTTTTAAAGATATCAACTCAGATAACAATACCAGGAGTATTTAAATATTCACATATTTGAAAGATTTGTATGTGATTTGGTGTTGTGTAGAGATATCTTTAGAATTCATTTGCTAACCCAAAATGAAAGAAAAGTTGAAAACCATCAAAACACTTTACACCGAAATTGATTTTAAGCACCTAAACACTGGCGGCGTACAAGTAAACATGGAATAAAAAAATAAAGAAAAAAAATATCAAATGATCATCTTAAGAAGCCAAAACTACCATTTAAGCTTAAGAATATCAGACCCTCATAAATTCGATTGCCACTTGGGTCTGACATGCAATGATACAGGCGCTGGATATAACAGCCATCAGCATCTCTACACGTATATAATCCATATTCGTATAAATATCAATAGGTTCCCAGGTACGAGTATAAGCTTCTTCACCTTAATATACAGTATACTAATCGACGTATATTATACTCGGTCATATGTTGTATTTGATATAAAACTATAGTAGGTATCATTTTCATATTTCATTCTGGTTTTGTTATATACGCGAATAAACTTATACTGTCTTAAAGCTTTTTCTATTATAATGTCTATAGTGTAGATGAGCTATGTACATACTTATGTACTTATGTGATCAGAGTTAGTTTTGAATATTACGAGTACGTGAACAATAATAGAATGAATTAGAAAAAGAACCGTCAATTTTTTTAAATTTTTTCAATAGCGAACATTTTTTTAAATATTTATTCTTATGTTACATATACTACTCATATAGTCAATAACGAACATTTTTTTAAAATATAACTTATATTACATATACTACTCATATAGTATTTTTAATTAATTGTTGTTCTTTTTATCATCACTTTTCAATTAAACGTTAGATAAATTATATGATAGAATATTTTTCCTTTGGCATTAGAGAACAAATATTGTAAAATGGTAAAAGATGGACACGTATATGCAATTTACATCCTAACTATATAGCAGAAAAACTGTTAAGTTGAATTTAGTTAGTGCGGGTGATAAAGATAAATACGATAAATAAACGGCCATTAAAATGTAGATAAGAGGTAAAAGAGATTATTTTTACATCTACAAATACGATAGTTAAACAATAATGCTTAGCTATCATTTGAAGCCATATCCATAAAACATATATACGTGTGTACGGAGCAGTACCATGTTTATTGAGCATTACAAATATTACAAATATTAGCTAGTGTTCAGAGGGTCTTCTTATTGATGTACGGATACCATGTGTGTAGGTAATTGTGTGCGTGTAGATAGGTACCTAAGTTCGATTTAGAATTTGCATAGGACACCGGCGGTATTTGTACATTTAGCATGTGTGAAATTCAATAAAGCATATTACCGACAAATTTCATTTTAAATCTATACATTCAAAACAGATTATTTAAAAAAAAAACTTTAGTTTTTATATATTAAATTTTCTTCGGAAGAACTTTTAACTATAGAAATAAAGAGTTAACTATAGAAGAATTTTTAATTTGAAATATTTTATATAGCTGAAATAACAGTCTATACTACAAACACTTACTGCTGCCACTGTTATGCCCCAAAAAAAAAAAGATTCTGAATAGAAATCGGTCAAAGAAATTCCATTCGATAATAAATCTTAAATATCTTATACATAACTGACAAGGTAAAATCATTTTACGATTTATCACTGATAATTTTATTGGTGCAATAAAATGAATAACTAATTGGCCCAAAATATTTGAAATGTATTATCTCATAAATTTTAAATATTTAATCACATCGTTTTATGATTAGAAAATTAATTTTGCAATTTTCGTTGTATATAAAAGATTTCAATAAATATTTTATACATTTTCTTTTTAATAAAAAAAGAAAGAAGAAAACTAATAAAATCTTTACTATAAAATACTAAATATCTATTAAATTGAACAAAAACTTATCTAGAAAAATTAATAAGAACTTTATTTTACTACCAAAATTTATGACAACTGTTATTATTTTTTTATATACAATGAATTCACTAAATTTTATTAAATTTCGTATAAAAAATTAAATTGAAAAAAAAAATGAAAAATATAAATAGTTTGAAATAGCAACTTTTTACCATATTTACTATGTGAGACTTTTTTCTTATTTCTGGAATAAAAGTATTCAATTATTATTTTTCATTTTTTAATATACAAAAATTTATATTTATATATTTATTATAATATGTGTTTAGTTTATTCTCTATAATTTAACAAAAAAAAAACAACTAAGTTTCTATTTTTTCCTAACAATTATATTGCAAACATAGATATTAACTATAAATATATGTACGATGTACATTTTTCATAAATTCGAAGAATTTAACTTAAATTAATTAATTTTGTTCCCAAAAACGCACTATTTATGTGTTTAAAAAAATTATAAACGACATATTTCGATTTTATTAATATAAATATTAACTATAACAAATATAGTCTCAATAGTATAATGTAGTGAATAATTATATCTGAGAAAATATTTATAAATGCGAATAGTTGCAGTTTGCATGTGGCAAAAATATACACTCATTTAAATATCAATTAGAATTCATTGTAAGTGAGAAATTATATGATACTCTAAGAATACTATCATTTTGTATAAGAAAAATAAACTTGCACAGCTGTTATAATCAATTATAAGACAATTAAATCATCCAACCCAATTGATTATACAAGTATGCAAAAAATACAAAATCATGTTGTATGATGATTAGATGAAAGGAAATAAAGTGTTAGATCCGATAGTATATTCTAATATGGCATATTAGGAACGAGCTTATCTGTTTATATTAACTTAAAGAACGATGATCGAATGGCCGATTAAATAAGTAAACAAAACAAACTGTGAAGTGAAGCGTTTAATTGACAGTCAAGAGCGTCTGAGATGTGAGAAAGTAAATAAACCGTGATGGACCACCACAGGCAATAATTGCAAGTCGGAATTTTTTATCAGGTTAACTAGTTCAGTGGATATAATTATCAAAGGCCGGAAGTCCAATGCAATATTATCTTCTCATATATCTCTATAGCAATGATAGGGTGGGTATTTTCTTTAACTCACTTATATGTGATTATAATTTTTCTTAATAGTTTTTCTTTCTCCATGTATGTGTGGTAAATATTATTTTTTATATAGAAATTATTAGTATAGGTATGAAGTTTATTTATAGTAAATATAATGTGCTAATTGATCAAAGTTTAATCTGTAAATTCAATATAAATATATAATTTAAATATATATGTACTCGTATCTGCATTGATATTTCAGTATTTACGTAGGATGATTAGCTGTTATGTACAAGAAGATAACCATCGAAACAGTGTTAAAAGAAAATTACCGGAAAAAAGACAGGTTCCTCTGAAGACAAAGAAATACAATAAGTATATGGGGAAATACATGTACATTTCAGATTTAGTAGTAACTTAATACTTTTTATTAAAAATCTCACCTTCTCTCATTTTTTTTACAAACGGGTTAAGAAAATATTGTATTTTGTTGTATAAAAGATTTCTCATCTAGTTTTTTGTTTTGTTTTCTATTTAAAACTTTAACACTATGCACATATCGCATTATAATTTACAATACAAACAGTATGCCGCATCCATTATGCATTCGTAATAATCATTCGTATTTAGAGATTTTGTATGTTACAACTTCTACGTACATATATGGTTAAGAAAATATTTTCAAAATGAAAAATAAATAAAAAAGTGAAATTTAATAAATAGAATAAGAAAGTGAAAAATGAAAGAAAAAACAATGTAAACAGAGGCAGAATTACTTCTTATCTTAATGGGATAGTCTGTTGTCGTCGTGATGATGGATTTTACCTCTAATGGTTTTTGTCTTACTGGGTGACTTCCAAAATTTCGATGACATTATGTCTACCCTTTGTGGATCATCCTTCAATCTAGTATACTTTTAATATTATTTTATACCAAAATTGGTATGCTTATAAAAATCAGATTTCATTTAGTTTCTTTATTCAAGATTTATTTTTATAATAACACTGGAACGGGTAAAGTTATATACAAAATGACTAATTCACTCAAATCGAGATCACATAAGCATAATAAAGTATATCAAAATGAATTAATATTTTGATTGGCAGTTAATTCAACATAATAGAAAAATAAAACTGAACTTATAATCTGGATAAATTCTGTATTTCAAGTAAATTAAGATTTAAATTTGTTTTATCATAAGTCATATTAATCGATTTAAATGCATTATTATCTTACAAGAGCGTATACTGATGAATATTCTCAAATATAAAGAGAGAATAAGAGACAGAATGACAGAGAGGGAAATAGATAAGAAGAAGAAAAAGAAGGGATAATGGGAAAGATTGTTGTATAGATAAAAAATAAAACGTGATTTATCAAAAATCGTATAGTCTCGATTTTGATTAAAATAATACAACAGCGAAGTAGTTCCTTTTCGGATAGAATGACATTCAAAAAATGAATAATTTAATTGCGAAATGGAGTAGTGTCGTGTAATTCCGGATGATAACTTCCTATAAAAATAATCGATAAAAAAGTACACCTTAGTAAATAACCTTTTTTTTATATAAAGATATACAGGATGAGTTAATGGGGAAAGTGCAATCAACTCATTTTACGAGATATTACATACGACCGGGCCAAGTTGATTGCAAAAAGGGTAACTTTATGAACAAAAATTTGCCATAGCAATTTCGATAAGTAGGAAATTGAAGTGTACACACATATATCAGTTTAATAAAAAAATCACTTAAATGAACAGGTGCATAGATTAAATTACAGGACATGATCGATCTGAAATCGATACACTATCACTAAAGATATGGGTACTTATCAAATGCGGCCAAACCATTTATTGCCTAAGTTCGAAAATATTACTTACTTTCATTTAATACATTTATGAATATATATACAAACTTATATATGTATATATATAGAGTTTTCTAGTCTATGTATTTGTTTTCATATAGTAATTTTGTGTCGAATAATCTATTGTATATACTCTTACTAATATTTATATTGATATGCATATTTTTAGTTTCTCTTGCCGATATTGTAGCTAAGGGCTCTGTTTAACATCAAAAATCACTTGTAATCACCTTGTTCACTGGTATTTTTATAAATTTTAAATTCTGTTTGTATTGCAATTGAAAATATCTTTTCGAGAGTTGTACGTCAGTCTATAACACTTCGAAGTACTACTTGGTTACCATGTACTTGTTTCTAAATCAAGTGATATTCTACGAAATTTCCTCGTGACAAGTATGATGTAGGTGAAGTATTTTAATACCGACAAAGTGTTTTCCACTATATTGTGTATGTACTTGCATATATTTATATTGCATTATAAATAATAAATTTTTTTTTTTTTTAAATTTGTTCTATACATATTAGCTATCAAATTTTTAATTGGAAACTATTTGCATAAATATTAAAATTATTATCGTACATTAGTAAAAAAAATTAGATCAATTGAATTATATAGTAAATATTTGAATTTGAAAAAAATAAATCTTTATGGAATGTTGAATTCAAAAAAAAAAATCTAATTTGTTCAATCTTAAACTTTTTGAAAATATTAAATTATATTGAATTGAATTAAATGAAATTATTTGTTTTAATATGATAATTATAAAAATTTTTTCTTCATTTAATATGAAATATTAAAAAATATTTTTACTCCATATTAGATTGAAGTGATAAGGGTAACCACCTAATGATAGTTTTCCAATAAAAATACTATATTGTTAAAAATAATATATATTTATAAAAAAATAAAAATATAAAATAAAAACAATTAATAAAATAAATTAAATTGAACACATTGGTAAGGAATTGTGGAGAATTAGTAATCATTTGTTATGCTCGTACACAGGCTTAAAGACGTTTTACCTGTTCGCTCTTTCGTTTCATGGCATTTGGTTGAATTAACCGAAACGTCTGTCTATTTTGTTCCGAAACACTTTGGCTGTAATCAATTACTCACCTTTGTGATTAATTGCATCTCACAGAAATCATTAATAAGTCCGCAGTTAAATGTCGTTGGAGGAGGTTAAAAATATGAGTATGTATTACGGATTCGAATATTCCACTCTCAAGTTAACAATATCTGCTTTTGATCGTATTGTAAAGAATTGTATAAATGCGCTACCAGAAATTTCAAATATTTATACCTATGGTGGAGGATGAAGATAACGTTAAAACTTTATCCGATATTCCGAGTATGAATTATACGAGCCATACAATTTGGAATGACTGGATCGGAAATCGAGTATGCTACTACCCGTATGAACGGTAGTAGTAGGCAGATTTGTTGCGAGAGCATTTATGGATCGGATCATGGTAATACCATTTCGTACACTATACCATTGATATACTTACAGTTCACTTAATTTATTGGAGTGGTGTCATTTAGTGTCATTTTACATTTATTATTCATTTATCATAATTTGTCATAATTCAAGCAACAACAAATATTATTAATAATACTCTGGTTTTTACGATTGTGATTGTTAATGCGAATGTGATTTTGATTGTGACTACGTTTTGATTATAGCAAATATTCCGATTGCACATATTTATGCATACAAATGCATTTATAGTTTGATTTCGTAGCTGTGGCTAATTTTATGGTTACGCCTTTTGTTGTAGCTGCGACTAAGACCGCAGCTTACTTTTTATCTGAATATAGTTGCGGCTGCAATTCAAACCGCAATACCATTTCATGGTTGAACAATGAAAACCAGTAAATACTAAAAATCAAGTATCCTTTCAGAGATACTCTCTATTCTTGTAGATATTTACAAGTATCCTTTCAGAGATGCTGCTCTCCTTACTGTAAGAAGTATTTCAAATTTCGTGTAACAGATTGTCAAGTATGAAACGTAAGGGTCATCAAATGCAAATGATTTATAGGATTTGTTGGCAATTGTACTTTTCAATTCTAATTTTTTATCAGCTATAGGAGTTGAACAGTGGCAAATTCATTTTTCATATTGTAGAAGTTTAGATGCTTTTATCATTTTATTTTTCTGTATTAATATCGAAGTTAGACTATTTATTTTGATATTTATCAAACTTGTCTAGTTGAATGTAAAGAAGTTAGCATTATTTCATTTTGAGTGTCGTCTTCCGTTGTCAGATCGAATCATTCATGGTATAAAAATTGATGTTAGATGACATATTTTATCTTTAAAACATGAACTATTTTGGATACGCTAATGAAATGTGATCACTTTTATTATGGTTTTAGCATTGAAAATGTTGCAGCCATCATCGTTAATATTTATAGCTATATATATATATATATATATATACATGGTTAAGCGCAAGTATATCTACTATGAACTTGTATATTTGTATATTTTATGAAGTATCTGATTTAGGTGAAATTGATATGTTCTCATATGTACATCCATAGTATGCAGCCGAAGTGTGTCAGTGTGTTGTTCGTCTGTCACTATTTAAAGTTATCGATTGTCATCAAATAAGTTATGTAGGTAGGCGGTTTTTTTAAAAAATTTTTTTTAAATTTATAGATACACATAGACACTTTATATATAAACGCTGTAAATACTTACAATATAGCACACGACGTAAGGAAGGAAATATGGAAAGGATATGTCTGATGTTGACAAGTCAATGAAGAAGGTATCAATAATATCGGTGAATTTGATATCTTGACGACTAAGAATTTCATCTTGTACTTTTTTTTTTTTGATTTTCCAGGGTTATGATTTAAGCAAAAAACAAATTGATGTGGAATTAATTTTCGATAAATATATCACGTATGCTATTTTGATGCGGGAAATGATCTTGATATTATTACAGAGGTGCCGAATAGACATGATAGTGTAAATTTTTCGTTCGTATACCTTTCTAAGTATTTTTCTTTTTTTATCAATATTTTTAGGATTAACTATAAATTTAGAATATTCTTTCTATGGTTTTATCTAGTTTCGAATTCGGAAAATTACTTTATTGTTTTTTTTCTTCTACGCCCCATTTTGCTATGTGCAAGCATATCTGTTAAATCTGATCATTAGTAGAAATATTAAATTGATTAACGTAAATAGACGTTGAAACTCGAAATGCAATCCATCATCAAAGATTTTTTGTCATTGATAAATAAATACGCAGCAGTGTAGCAATTAATTCAGCTAAAATCCAGCCAGTCAGCGTTAAATATAAAGTATATCTAATTAATATTGCAATTGATAAAAATCGATCGATGAAATTCGAAATATTTCACCTGCAATCCATTCGGATTGACACGGATTTCAGCTACCACTGTTCAATTGGTAATCTGAAATAGTGATTTGCGAGCGTGAATAAGACTGACTAACGTGAACTGAGGTGAGCCAGCAGCAATTACACCTCTTCAATTTGGCTGTTTTGACATAAGTGACTCAATTGAAATTTGATCAGATTTTACGTGGGCTTCATGCTCAGACGCGATCATTTATATCGTTTTCTTTACAAAGGCGGTAAATCCAGCAGTCGAGAAACCTCGAGTTTCATTCAAATTAATTAAAGTCGTAAACGTATTCGATCATATGAATATAATAATTCACAGTCAATCATATTTAAATGAATACTGTTATTTTATATTTACTATAATAGTACTCGTATCTACAATATACTAACTATTAAATTAATATATAAAATATTCTATTTAATTCTATTAAAAATATAGATCGATTAATGTTATTATAAACAATTTTATTCGATTTCTTTATGAAGTTAATATTTGTTTGCAAAAAGGCATATGAAATAGACGATTCAAATTCAAATTTTCAACACTTAAAAATATCCTTCCAATCTAATATCAAATTATTTACATATGTTATGTTTTGATTTAAAAATCATCTGCATTTCGTATTAATTAGTTCAACTGATCAGAAGTGAAAATAATTAAGGCTTTTAATTAAAATCTTTTTGTTTATTATTTTTCTGTGTATTTGCTTGGAAGAAAATTCAATATTTGTGTTTATGGCTACACGTATGTTGATGAGTTTTAGTTTTTCTAATTGGTTGTTTTCCATTCTGAATATTTTTCACTCAAACACTTTAATCCGAAGGGTCGCTAGATAATCGTATCTTAGATTTTACACCTAAATATCACCATACGTAATTCTGTAGTAATATGTACATTTAATTGGGTTGATTGTGTTTATGTTTGTGTATAAATAATATATACAAATTCTAAATGAAGGACTGGTACGATTTGTTAACCACAAAAAAAAACACACCATTTGCGATTAAATAAATATGATATTTGTGTATATAAGAGCACCTATGTACATATTATACTGATCCGGAGACGTGAGAGAACCAAGAAAAGAAAACATTGAAGATGCAACAAGTCCGATCTTCAAAACGTTAATGAATTGAACGTTAATTTAATTACAATTTATCCAAGGCTTGTTAAGTTTATGTTTTTTTCTTCTACAGTACCTCCTTTCATTAACCGCTTTATTACTCCTTTTTTTGTTTTGACCATTGCAGCTTTAGCAATTCCAACTTTTTGTTTAAAATGATACAATGTATAAGACTTGTATAATTTTAGAATTTGATGCTATAATACACATATAATTGATAATACTTCTTAGAAATAAATTATGCTATTTATTAATAATAATAGACATTTATAAATAGTATAATTTACCTCTAATAAATATCCAAAATCACTGAAATTAGGCACGTATTGATTGTATAAAGTTTACTCTTATGACTAACATATTTCTATAAATGTATCGCAATTAATTTTAGAATTATTAGTGTAGTATTTTGTTATGTGTATTATTGCATAGACATGTTCATAGACCAATCTTAATATACGATATTTTTAATATTTTTATATGGTTTTATTAAAATTTCAATATGGAAATGAAGCGAATTCAATTCTATAATTACCATAGTAATAAAAGTTATTACTATTAAAATACACCAATTTATTTCATTTAAATAAAATAGTTATAACTAATTTGATTTTTATTTATTTATTAAAGAATATAATAATTAAATAATATATAATTCGTATTGAAATTTATGGGCATTTATAATTATTTTATTGTAAATTGTACTCGAAAAATTTATTAAATCTTCATATTGTAAATATAGTTAAATACTTTGATTTATAATTATTGTGCATCTATTATATATAAGTATATATAAATACGTGTATATATTTATACAGAAACATTATTTTCTACTCTTTTTTATTCTGCGTTAAATCTTTAAAAATTGGACATTTTATCTTTAGCTGTCTTTCTAAGTGACTGTTATATTGACAAAGTTGTACTTCAAGGTAGCTAATTGATTTAAACAATATCCATCTTCAGTATATTATTCACTTTGTTAAAACAATTACAGAATTATTAATATGAACCTTCAAAATTGAAAGTAAAACAAAAATAGTTTATCAACGTTTAAATAATCTATAAAAGTTAATATTACAATTTCATATATGAGGTTTTGATTTTGATCTCTAGTGCTATATGAACATATCAAATGTTATTAGGCGATCGATATATGCATAAAAATACATATTCGATATGTTTGGTTAAATCATAGCTTAAATTATTGGT
The DNA here is from genome assembly GCA_958298945.1 of Atherix ibis. Lineage (NCBI taxonomy): Eukaryota > Metazoa > Arthropoda > Insecta > Diptera > Athericidae > Atherix > Atherix ibis. The sequence continues at coordinate 5,653,096 of OY282606.1, forward strand.
TGTATAGAACATTTTGTAGAGGGTAAACTGAAACCTTAACAATCATAAAATGTGGCAAAATCGTTTGTGACAAGTGATACCAAAAAATATTCTGATTTGTCCCACTTAATATGTAATATTATTCAGTTGATTTAGTTTAATGCCTTTTATCGAAAAGGTGTCGATCATTTTTGTTCAGTATGTTTTAGGTGTTGCTTAATCAACCTTCAAATCATTAACTAATCTTTTTGGGTGAAATGTTTAAATGATAATATTATTATCAAAGATAATATCTTAATTTTTTGTTTAAGTTCTTAATGTAAGCTAATAATAAAAATATAATAACTATAGGGATATAATAAAATTAAAAATATCTAAAAAATTAAATACCAATCAATACAAGCATAAACGGAAATTCCCAATAGAAATATTGTTTTATTGTTAGTTCTGACATTTTGCATACGCTTCTATTATTAGAAATTTTTACAAAACTATATTGAAGAGTATTCAATAAATATTGTATTCTGTAAACAGAAGAAAACAAATTTTATTTTTCATTCTTATATTGAATTTCTATTCAAATTTATTATTAGCCAGGTCATTTTTCATATATGACCAAGAAATATTTTCCAGTGCAACTCTTTAGTAATAAGAAATATTATACTCAATTTAAAAAGAAAACTAAATTCATAATATAATAAGCAAAGAAAAACAGGCAGACCATATTTTGCAAATAGTTTGTTCATGATAAAAAGAAATGTTTACACTCTTGGGAAAACACTGTTATTATTTCTATTTAACAATAAATAAAAACCCATCAAATTTCAAAGAATTTTCGTATAATGATTAGTTCTTAAATTTAAAAACCATAATTTAAATGCAAAATATTCATGAAAAAATACAAAAATACTTAGACTTTATGACCTATGAGGCTAAATACTCTACTGTACTATGGTTATAGTATTGCACCTTAGTACGAGATTAGAGTATATTTATGATCATTCAATTTGTATATAATGTAAACCAATTAAATGCATCTTTCTCATTTATTTCTATTGTATAAATGATACTTTATTAGTTTTCATGAGAAATGTTTGTTTTTAGATAAAATATTGTTTTTTTTAATTATTAAAGAAAATCTGCATAATAAGTTAAATAAGTTAAATACAAAAAAATGAATTTTGATTAAATAATATAGATGCTCTACTACCACATTGTTTTACGAAGAAATCATTTATAATGTAATGAAATTAAACTAAACAATCAATTACTACACATACGTATTCCTTTCTTAAATAGTATACCAATTTTGATATGAATTAGTATGGTAAGAATGGGAAAAGGTAAAAATAGAATATGTTAAAACATCTTAAAGGATAATATTTGCCCACTTTCGTATGTACCTTGAACGGGCTTGAAAGGTTTTGTCAAAGCAAATAGTATTAATTTATTCTCTTAAAAGCGTATGCATACAAATATTCGTAGTTTATGCAGTCACCCTACTACCCGATATATGTACGTGTATGGATGGTACTTGCATACTTTTAACGACCGACAAAGTGACCAATGCATTATTGACAATGATTATTGTGGTTTCGTATACCTATTACCACAAATTCAAATATCTTTGCATTTAAAATTTGAAAATAAAAAGTACAAAATTTTGAAGTCAAAACAAATGTAAATATATGGTTTGTATAAAAAAAAATTACCTTTTTCTAGGATGCATGTGTTCATACATTTAATATATCTTAGAATGTTTAATTTTTTAAGAAAACAGACTTTTTATTTTCCATTTTTATTATTATTATTATTATTAAAGAAAAAAGGAAATATGAAAGAAATTTTTTTGTTGAACAATGTGCTTAGCTTAGTCGTAGGTTTACGCCTATAAGAAATCTAACAGGTATATATAAATAGATTGTGTCTTAAGTGTTATTTGTTTTCTTTGCATTTTCCGTTTTGTTTTTATTTTATTTGAACGTGTTTTTCGACCTTTTGAGAGACATAATGGTGCTATAATGGTCATATAGTCTAAGTAAATGTTTAAGAAACAAATACTAAATTGTATGATTAGTAGATTCTGTACGTTCATTGGATTCAATGATGGCCAGAACATTTACTAATATTTACTTTTTAAGCATTCAGTTGATATGCCGGCAAGTGTGATCGATTGGTAATGATGTTTAAGGAAACTACATTCAGACATATATGCATGTAGGAATGTATCTTTGTACATATATGGCGGTATAGATTAAGATAAATAATTGAATAGGTATGTAAAATTTGAAATTACACAAAATTAATGAATTGCCTTTATAAGGTGTTATTTTTTTAAATTTATTTTCATAAAAAAATGTTAAATACTTAAAAATTGTTTGTAGTTAATAATTTTTGTAATTTTTTAATATGCTTGTCTATCTACAAAACCACATTCTTATCGATTTCCGAAGTGACTTTTTTTTCCGAAGTGACTTTTTTAAAAAAAGTAAACCACTTTTAAAGCCAGTCATATTCAGTCTAACTATATATTACCGTCTCTCAAATTTATGTTATATCATTTATAACCATTTAAAATTTACAATAAAATCAATTTCCCCATCCTTAAAAAAAAATTTTCATTAAAAATTTTGATTTTAGTTCGCATCAACAATAAAGTTAAGTAAAAGTTTTATCCCAAAAAAATTATGCAATTAGAAATTTCAATTTTTGCAGAAGGATTAGATCACACCGACGGTAATAATAATTATATTATCATAAATAATCAAAAGTAAACGTTGATTATTAAATAATGTTTCCTTTTCTTTCAAAAGACGAAACTGTTTTTAATCTTTCATTAATATTATACTTATGTGCATATGTATGCTCGTATAATCTTATATGTTTGTTCTTTTACAATTTTAGTTATGTATAAGTTAACCTTAAAATGCCCATCAACGAATTGTACCTACGATACTGATTATTATTATATTTCCGTACATGCACAAACGCACTCAAAATTAATCAGTTCACATTCCATTAAGGTACGTGTATCAATTTCATTCATGAAATCTGTTTTGATCCACCATTAAAAGTATATTTTCTCCATTATCGAATAGTCATACCTTCGAAGCGATATAATCGTATTATGAGCATCCTTATACCAAAAAACATGGGATCGAGAATATAGAATAATTTGAAGAGTCTTAAAAAGAAGATTGTTAATTTATTTTTTGAAATATTTTCTCTTGCTTCGATAAAACACAAAATCTATAGACAAAATTCGAACAGACTCTTGAAATTTCTCTTGCTTTTTATAATATTCTCTATAGACTTCTGTCATTGTTTCTCTTATACTATATTCCAATGTCAGTGTGTTTTTTCGTTTTAAACTAAAGTTTTCCTTAGAGATTCTTTTATTCTGTAGATATTTTACGAATATGTTCTTGTATATACGAGCGAATACATAAAAATAAGGTGAATATAGTTTATAACACAAACAGAATACATTTTTTATATAGGCATACATCCACACACAGGTATTTAGTGTATACATATATTATATTAATAAATAATTATTAATAAAGAAAAGAAAACGGAGAGCAGCACAACTATCGAGTAAAGATCTCCGATATTTGAAATTATCTCCTGAACTATACTCACGTTTAGGAGAAATCAATAGCTCCACCTCAAATGTGGGCGTGGTTATTAACGATTTCTTTTAGTATGCTACATATATCTTTGAAACTGTTGTTAATACAATATATAAATTCATGGATGGAAATATAAAAACTGAAGAAGAAAAGATTACATTATATTTACCTATAGAAAATCTAAAAGAAAACTGATCAATTATAAAATATTACTAAAAATTTTTTTAATAATATACATATATACTAGCATACACATGCATTTACGTTCATATTGTATAAGCATAGTCGTATTATATTTAATTATAGTGGGTAGTTTACAAAATTCTTGAAAATCATATTTATTTAAATGAATCACATTAATGTGTGCTCACAGTTGTTAATTGCAATTAAATGAATAATTATAATATTTTTGGTAAATTTTCACAGAATTATATATTTTTGACCATTAATATTATTTAAAGTATATATATATTAATTATTTTTTTCCTTATATATAAAAATTCCAAACTCAAAAATTAATAATTTAATAGTTTATAATATTTTATGTATACTGAGTCATGTCAATTGGATTTGGTGATCGTCTCATTTGGAATTTTGTGTACTCTAATAATTTTTTTTTAGAAATTTTATTCAACATGAGCACATAGTAAAAATTATTTTTGTAAAAATGTTTATTGATAATTTCATAAAACTTTATATTATATTAAATTATTAAGTTTTATTAATATTATAAATAAAATGTGCATTATACACATGTATAATAATTATAAGGAAATGATGAATGAAAAAAAATCATCTTGTACTGATGTATTCCATATAATAGCATAATTGAGTATGCACATACAATGTGAAATTATTTTTTAATACGAATATTATAGTAGAATGTGTTTTTCTTCTATTAAAACTTATATATACACAATTTAGATATTTTCTATATGTATAAACCTTCAACGTTGTATGTGTATGTAATTTTTTTTCTCCTTCAATATTTAAAAAGACAAGAAAAACTAAATTTTTCAAAATTTATATGGCATGTTTACATTGCAAACATACCAAATTTGCTTAATTTATTCATTAATCAGTATCAAATGTTCCCGACAACATAAATATTTTAAAATTTTATTTGACAGTCGTGTTAAAAATTACTAATTATAAACAATTTGAATAGATTTTTCGTAAAATTTCGATGCCATTTTAAGATAAGAAACTCATTAGAATCTATTAAATGCTAATATTTAAGAATTATTAGAGAAATTAAATTTAGAAAATATCTAAAACCATACTCTAATAAATTAGTATTTAGAGATTCTTATATGTATGAATATTTTAACTAGTTTTAAGTTAAGGATTAATAGTTTATTTGTTACAAATTTTTCTTTTTTTTCTTCTATTAATTTATATAAGAAACAATCTGTTATAGCATAATAAAATTTTGCTTTAAATTATTATTCTTAACGATTTAAATTTGTTTGTGAAGAGTTAAGAAATATTCTAAATCAAAGTTCATATACACGTATCGAGTCATCAATAATATTTTATTTGAATTCTATTTGTATGCATGAACATGTATATAAATTTGTATATGTATAAAGTATTATATTATATAAATTTTTTTTCTTCAAAATTATTAATTTTTTGTGCAGCAAATAACAATTAAGAGAAAACCCCGTCGAGGCATTTGAATTAGAAAAAATAGAATATCACCATTTTTCTATTCGATTTAGTCACAGATATCAAACCTTTAAACATTTTTACGCCTGTCAATTTTCGACGGTTCATTTTCCTAGAAAGATCACATTTCGGAAGATTACCGTCTTTTAAAGTAATACAGGAAGATACATCTTCGGTATATGCTTAGTATGGACCGTAGTGTAACCATCTCTGGCAGAATGGACGTTGTTGTCAATGGTGGCATGAGTGACCATGGCGAACAAATGGACAGACCTTGAGCAAATATTTCACTCGCAAATAGCTCATGAAAAGTCAAACCTTTTGATAATGTGCACTAAGGAAAAGTGTGGCATTTCGTGTTGTTTGTTGACTATTTTCCATGCTGGGAGGAGGGAAAACAAGGCTACCGTAGAAGATCGATTTAGGTGATTTGATTCGGCGTCAAAATATTTGGACAATACCGACAGCTGAAAAAAGAATAATTTTCTATTCATCCCAAATTATAGAAAATAGTTTCCCCTATTCGTTTTCTTTTGTACAATTTTTTTTAATTTTTTTTTTCAAATATAAATTTTCCTTTTCGAAGAATATGGCCTTGTAGAAAAAATACTATATAATATTTATTTAACATATTCTTATGCGAATTATAGCATAAATTTAAATTGAATTTTATATATTTTTAGTTGGAAATACATTAGTTTAAACTATGCGAATATATTTATATATAAAAATCACGTAGGCTATGTGTATGTACGAGAACATGATAATTTTGTAATTTTGAGAATACTATGAACATTACTTATAAAAAATTTAAAAATAATTTCTAAAATTGATTTACTCATTTATATTCTTCTAATCAAAATAATAATGTCTCTTAAGATAGAATATCTTTTTGAATAGAACTCCACCCATTGTATGGTTCCTAGATCGAACAACTATTTTTTTAAGTCCTATCGTTAATTTTGAAAACGAAATTAATAATAACTTCTGATTGTGCTCTTTAACTAATTATGGATCAGTTTCATAAGGGAAGCTGGCAATGCCAACGCACATGTAACATGCAGTTGCCAAATTGCCTCATGGTTGTGGCGCTAATAGAATGGTATTTGGCTCTTGTTTCAGAGACCTTACAACAAACTAACTAATTTAATCATAACTAAATAATACTTTAAAAAATGTTATATTTCTTATTAGTTTTGATGTACTCTAATTTGAACATATTGAGCTTAGAGAGTATATAATTTGTTATTAATAAAATATATTAAACCAATAAGATCATTGAAAAAAAATAATTTTATTGAAATTTAATTAAGTATCATAAATTTAAGAAATATTTATATTTATGAAAAAATGAAATCTTTTTTTTTTCAGAGATGTAAAGATAAATTAAGCACACTAACTATATCAGTGATGAATCAATGGCCCGGAATTCGATTACGTGTCATTGAAAGTTGGGATGAAGATGGTAGGCATGATGCAGAATCACTACACTATGAAGGTCGCGCTGTTGACATTACAACGTCAGATCGAGATTCTAGCAAATACGGAATGTTGGCAAGACTAGCTGTTGAGGCGGGATTTGATTGGGTCTATTACGAAAGCCGAGGACATATACACTGTTCCGTAAAGTCAGGTAATTACACTTTTTCAAATGTTATATTTAATAATAAACATATTGTATTTAAATAATAAGTAAAATTCGTTCAAATATAAAATGGTTCCAATACAGAACGAACAAAAAAAAATTGAATTAAGTTCTACTCTACTTACATACGTGTATAATACAAACGAATAATAATAAGGGAAAGTGTGCCTTGGTAAATAAGTGAAAGTATAGAAATTGGAAATTGCACCGATAATAATTAGTCCAAAAGTCGTTATACCATATTTATTACACAAATTACTAATACGAAGATCGATAAGTAGACATAAAACTAAAACTACAAAACATTTATTATTTTTTCAGCCATTTTAAATTCCACCAGCTCCATTTTATATCTGTTGTACTTATTATTGGTTAAAAATATGTCCGCTTGTATTAAGATATAGTATATATAGCTGTAAAGTTTTTAAACCTTAAAGATACCGTGCATTCTTAAAAAGAAATAAGGGAATTTTTACATTCACCTTTAATATATAAAATTGATATAGTTAACGTTGTTATAGTATGAATAGAGAAACAAAAAATGTAAAAAAAAAACAATCTAGAGGTGCATACTACGACTAGGTATGCAACATATCATTTAAAGTTTCCCACATTCAAAAGAAATATTCCAGAATGAAAATTAAAGATGTGTTGTGGTATTTATGTTGTATTTCTTTTTTTTTATTAAATTTTATTGGAAATTGATGTTCAAAGAGTCAGACAAAGTAGAAGCTGCTGATAGTTTCGAGTCTTATGTTGACGACCAAAGCGATAGTGGTGATGAGGAGAGTGGCCCTTTTCTGAAACCATTCCTAAATAGGCTGATGGTAATACATTCTCAGATAAATGGTAGATTGTCTGGATAAGCAACTGACTGGTAGTATTTAACTGGCTAGTTGATTGCCCCTGAATGGTGCACATCCAATGTAGGTGTGGGTACATCTTGTATAGCCATACAATTACATATTATGAATTGATCTCTGTGTAAGGGCAAATATGCTGCAAAATTAGACAGTTTTCGATAAAACTTTTTATATAAAGTTTTGTCTAATGGTATTTTGTACTGTATTCTTTCTGCTATTGAATTCGATAGAGCAGCATATTTTTGCAAAATTAAGGGGAAAAAGAATTTTTTTTTGCAATTGGACCATAATAAAGGAAGGTATATTTAGAGAATACATTATGACTAGCAAAGTAAAATAACAGATGCCTATACCGAAGAACCAACCAACTTAGTAGTATATTAGTTAGTTAGCCAACTAGCCAACCAGCCAAAAGACTATAGAACAATATCAATGACGGGGCGGCTACCATCAAAAGGTCGACAGGAAAAATGGTTCGACGAAGATTGTTATCGTCTTTTGTGCGTTCGCTTTTTATGCTTTTTAAGGGTGTGTCTGTGAAATCTTTACCATTTAATGTTTTATATTTATCTTGAATATCTTTCAAGCATATCCAAAAAATATATATATGGATACAATTTATTTCCCTCTCCATAAATGCGTAGATATTGCATGTAACTGCAATATATAGGTTATCCTTGAGCATACAAATACATATACACGTACATTAGAACTGTGGGAAATGTATAAATACATGCAAGGAAATTTTAAAATATTTGAAGAAAAAAAATTTTTAATCATAAATAAATCAAGACAATTTTCATATAATATATATTAATTTATTTAAATTGCAATAAATTAATTACTTCTATAAAGTAAATCAATCCAATTTAAAATGATTTTAAAATTTTTTTATGTATGCACATAATATTAAGAAATAAGAAGAAATCAGAAAAAATTACAAATACGATACAATATTTTCTCATATAGAAAATCATCTCAGATACTTCTTATATATTTGTAGTTAAAAAAAAGTACGTGTATACAACTTCATATTTTATGGAGCGCGTAATTTAAAATTTCAATTTGCTGCGCTGTAGTAACGTTAGTACCAGCAGTATATTGCCTTAAAGCAATATTTTCCGCTTAGTTTGTTGATGTTTTGCAGTGTTTTTAAAACGAAATTCAATTAGTTAGGAAATTTATGCTCTTCATATTTTACAGACATATTGATATAAAGATGTACGTACACATATGTTATGTAACCTAAACGATATTGTAAACATCGAACTTGAAATGTTTAAAAAAAAAATATATGCCAAACAAAAGATTTAAGCGGTAAACCTGAGACATTACAAATGAGAAAATTTTACAAAATTATCAATGATGATTGTCCCTAAAGGATTTTTAAAAAAAATTGGCTGATTAGATATTTCATGAATTAATATTTTAGCATAGAATAATTCAGTTACCCTAATGTTATATTCAACAAGAAATCATCTGGTAATATAGAAAAAAAATGATGCCTTCAATAACGACATGCCACGGAGAATGTATGATTCGAGAGGAAATGTGAGCAACCACAAAAAGCCTTTTTTGCGCTAATATGGCTGCAAAAGTGCAACGGCCATGCATGGTACGGATATTATACCGCAAACATTTTCCACTCTTTCAGTATCCACCTTGCCTGGCCCTGGCTGGCTGGTCAGTGTTTTACGATGTGAATCGGCTTCTTTAGCGGAACTTGTTCACATGATATCAATTTTAATATTTTGCAAACTGATCGTTTTTTGATGACGATCAATAGATTTGCTATGTTATGTTAATGTTACAAAGCACAGACAATTTTAATACCATTCATATAGTTTCATTTCAATATATTATTATGTATGTGTATTTTCGTTAATTGAAGGAGATTTTATTAAATTACCAAATATTTGTATTAGTATTTGAAAATTATTTATTTACTATATGAACATGAAATTAAAATGAAAAATTTTCTTAGTATTTGTTTAAATATGAATTGTGCAAGTTGATTTTGTTCATGATTGGGACTTTGTTAACTAATACATTGAGAAATCAGTTTTATAGCTAATTCAAAATCTATATTCAGATCTGGCTTATAATCTTCACATGTTCAGGTATTCGATTTTAAATCCATGTTCAGATTCGGACCTATAACCAGACTAAGGTTAATATATTGTTTAATGTATGCAGTTAGCAATCCAGAAGACAGACAGTAAAGGAGATGTGTAAGAAACAAAATGTAGCAGAAGAGCTACCAAGGTGATAGGGGAAGGGGGCAGAAATGATGGTAGGCCAGTAAAAAACTACCAGGTCTCAGTATCTGTCTTGTTCACATAAGAGGTATCTTCTTAAATCGTTTCCGTCACGGACAGCGTTTTTTTAATTAAGGGTTGCATAGTCAATGTGATTTTGTTGCGCGCCGTATTTCATCTACGTTGTCCCGCAATCCGTTGATCTGTTTTTCTTCGATACTGGATACTGGATACTGGATACTGGTCCCTTGTAACTGTCGATTTGTCTTTTTAAGGCTATTGCTTTAAAAATTGCACTAATGTGATTCCATCTTGCGATTTTCTCAGTTTCACAGTAATACAAGTACTTACATATATACGTGTATATATAGAGATAGATCCATTAGTCTCAGATGATATAGTCTCAAGAGTAGATATTTTGACTCTTTTGGGCATACAATATTCATGATCTTCTATGTGCTGGATTTGCAAACGGATGAATATGAGAATGAATGAGTGAGAGTGTTTCAAATATACACATATATCCGTCCGTTTAGGTATACTGATATTGCGCGATTTTTTCAATTAGACTAACATCAAAACTTTGCCCTTAGCTATGCAGTTGCAAATGAGTGCGGATCCAATCTTTAGAAAACGTGTTGTCGGTTTGACACTTACAAAAGCCGATCACAAAATGTATAAGCAGAAGGTGATGAAGCTTGGTGGTACATGCCGTCTTATGGTTGTTCATCATGTCATGTAATTTTCAGTTTAATTATTATCATTCGGTGCACTGATTTTTTTGCACATTAATTTTTTTTTTTTTTTTTTTTGCATAGTTAATATTTTCAACGATAATATTTAATTTATTTTAGTGAACAAGACAATAATTTGTATTAATTTTGATTATTATTCAAATTCTCTTAACTATTTGAAATGTTCTTTTATTGAATTAAAAGCTCATTTATCATAAGCTTGGGAGCATTCGTAAGAAAATTTTCTTTTTGCGGAACTAATTTCAAACTAAGTTTTATATGATCTTCTAAAGAAGAGTCATTTTATTTAACCAGATAAAATCACATAGAAGATGTTTTATAATAGAAATCATATTTGAAATATCACAAAATGATATTACTTTCTAAATAGTTTTTCGGAGAAAAAAAAACAGCAATATAAATATCATACAAAAATAATTATAATTCTTAGTTAGTAAAGTCAATATATTATTAAATAATATTCACTTTTAGATTATAAGATATCGAATCAATATAAAAAAGCATAAATTTATGTAATTGACTCTTATATCAGATCATAAAGAATTCATACATTAACATAAATTACATAACACAATAGGTACATAAATGCAGGAATAAATAACGATAAATGATTGAAAATGAATGAAAATCACCTGTTTATCTATGTGAAGATATGAAGTGATGATGATCATTTGGTTAGTGGTTTCAAAGTAAAACACTCGAAATACAAGTCACATCTGATTTTGTTGTGACCACAAAAATAGGCTCAACCTAATCAATCAATCAGGTGGTACAATGAAATAGCCTTTCAAGTATCTAGTTTATGGCTATGGTTGCCTTTTATTCCTTGTTTCCTTTCTTCGTTTTGTTCATTCTACCGGAATCTCAGCTTCTGTTGTCATTCTAATCCTCCATCATTTTCATCCCTTGAAATGTTATTAATACTATCAATAAATAGGCGAAAAAAACAACATATCTTCAACTAGAACTCGTGTATACGCGTTATACTGGTTTTTGTTAAAGCCGATACTCAAGAATCAACTAGCAATACCATAACTGCTCAGGTAATAGTTAATTTAACAATAGGACCTCACACATTGGCTGACTTATATTTTTACTGTAAATATGATCATAGAATAGTATAACAAGAGTAAAAACGATTCTTCTTGAGTTATTCATGTAATTTGAGATAACGGAAACCGTATGCATCTCAAAAGAACACCGAAATTTATTTGATTTTACCCAAAATGTGGTCGCATCCTTATCCATTACATTTCACATTTCACATCGATACAAGAAAGGAACAATAAATCAACATACTTGTTCAAAAAATAAGAACCACAGTATGGCGCCATTATTATAAATATTATTTCAACACAATATTTAATGAAAAAAAAAAAAAACAGTAATAATAATAAAAAAAATAACTTTTACTATATTTCTGGCAATATAAAAATGTAAATATTTCTATTAACATCGACAAAAATATTTGTTCATTTCTCATAATAACTATAATTCTATAAAAATTAGCATATTCGGTATTTTAATTTAAAATACAAATCAAATTAAAATCAATTAATATTATTAATAAGTAATTGCGGGACAATTACATTGAATAACAAAAATATCTGTAAGAATTGATTCTTTTAAATTTATTAACAAAATAATCCAATAATAGATTCATATTTCTAATGATTTTCTTTTCATATAGTTAGATATAAGGTGTAGTAAGTATTCTGCCATTATTTTGACAATAGATGGCTTTAGGAGTCTGTATCTCCCGTTGTAAAAGTGCGATCGGGTTGCACTAGATGGCGGTAGAAAGATAAGATTTCGTACTAAAAAAGATTTTGATACAGTTTTGTGATTACTTGACTCAGTATTTTCTTCGTTTAGCGCAGGAGCTAAACATTGCACAAAAAACTGTTTGGAACCACTTAAATAAGGCTGGATACAAAAAGAAGCTCGATGTATGGGTGCCACACGAGTTATCGCAAAAAAACCTCATGAACCGAATTTCCATCTGCGAATCGCTGCTGAATCGCAACAATATCGATCCATTTCTGAAGCGGATGGTTACTGGTGATGAAAAGTGGGTCACTTACGACAACGTCAAGTGACAACGGTCGTGGTCAAATCGCGGTCACCCGGCGCAAACGATGGTCAAGCCAGGATTGACAGCCAGGAAGGTTTTGCTGTGTGTTTGGTGGGACTGGCAGGGAATCATCTACTATGAGCTGCTCCCCTACGGCTGAACTCTTAATTCGGACCTATACTATCAACAATTGGACCGTCTGAAAGACGCAATCGCCCAGAAGCGGCCAGCTTTGGCCAATAGGAGAGGAATTGTGTTCCATCAGGACAACGCCAGGCCGCATACATCGATAGTAACTCGCCAGAAGTTCCGGGGCCTTGGTTGGGATGTTTTTATGCATTCACCTTATAGTCCGGATCTGGTACCAAGTGATTACCACCTCTTCCTGTCTATGACGAATGATTTTGCAGGTGAAAAATTCGCCTCAAGAGAAGCTTGTGAAAATCGACTGTCCCAGTTTTTTGCCAATAGGGACGAGGGTTTCTATTAGAGAGGCATTATAAAATTACCTCCAAAATGGCAACAAGTTCTCGAACAAAACGGTGCATATTTGACCTAAATCGTATCATTCTATCTATACTAAATAAAACCTTCGATTTAATGAAAAAAAAATGGATTTCATTTTACTACACCTAATATATTGTCTACTAGAAATTTAATTTTTCAAACTATTTTTTTAAATTTTTTAAACTAAAGTTTCATTGCTCTTAATGGACTAAACTGCTTTACAGTGGATTTATATTCATTTTTTTGGTGCCTCGGTTAGAGTTCAAGATAGAAGTATGTTTAAGAAATATGCGCATTCCAATTAATAGCCGAAAATCAAATAGGTACTCGTATTTAATGCACTATTAATAATTGTATTGGTCATACAAAAAAATAACAATTCTTTTTAAGATTCTAAGCATAATTTCCATACATCATCTCTCATTTATTTACGAATATTTATGTTTTTAAATGCAAGTCAGAAATTTTGAAATTTTTTTTAATAGATAGTTTATGTGTAATTTATAAAGTAACTTAGATACTTAGAAAAAAGAGTAATAAATTTCAATTTTTTACATTATAAAAATTTTCTTTTACAATGAGCAATTCAATAGTAAATGTATTAAATAAATCTGAAAAAAAACCATTTTATTAATAATGGCAATAATATGAAACTAATTTTAACTAATTTTTAATTACTTTTATCAAATTCTAAAATAAACATTCAATAAAGCAATTTTAAATATTGAACATTTTTTCAAGACTATAATAAAAAAGTTTTCTAAAAAAATCTTTTTAAATTTGTCTAAATTTTATGTTCAATTAAACATTCTGTATATAACGAATTTCAAATATTGTAGTTTTAAGCACAACTGCATGTGCTCGATTCAAGGTATTCCATTTCAACTCGAAAAAGATTAACGTAAACGAAATCCTATTTTCCCGAAATAGGAATATATATATTACCACAAAAGGATTTACTCGATACCCTTTTTTTTTTTTTGATTTTTTGGAAAAAGAAATTTGACAAGTTTTCACTAAAATGCCGAAAATTAAACCAAGCAAATATATATGCAATTATAAAGTTTTGCAAACATCAGCGCAATATGCAACTTGAAACATGAAATTGCCATCGTTGCGGATAATCCTTCTTTAGTTTGAAGATATAAGCTGAACAAATACGAGTACAATGCCGTTTATATCTCTTGACTCTAAAGCCAAAAAAGGCATTCTGAAATAAGCCAGCTTAGGTAGGTAAAGCGAAGTTTTTAAAAGATTTACCAACACACCACGTTGTATTGTATACACGTATTATCAATGCACCTATTCAGGAACCAATTATTTCGTCAAAAATCAAAAAGATAACTAAATATAGACAACTTAAGTTGTACTCTGCGAATATGCATTCTTCTTGTACTTTTGTACAATATATTTAATTATTTTACGTCTAGTACATACAATATTTTCTATTATGAAATTATTGATTTTATTAATTGGAAATTGTTTTTATTATCTATAAAATGTGATTCATTTGTATTTTCAGATTCAGCAGAAGGTTCACATACGACTGGATGTTTTGCAGCAGATAGTACTGTTCTGACTTCAACTGGTGTTCGTCGACGTCTGAGCGAACTGGAAGTGGGCGAGAAAGTACTTAGCATTGATGCCAAAGGAAAAGCAGTCTTCAGTGAAGTTTTGATGTTCTTAGACCGAGACACAGACCAGCAGCGGCAGTTTGTACGTATTCGCACAGATGGCGGTGCTGAGCTTACAGTAACGCCTGCACACTTGATAATGGTTTGGAAACCGAATATGAAAGTTCAATTTACATTTGCCAATCGTGTTGAAGAAGGCGATTACGTTCTAGTAAATATTAATAATACACTAGTGCCTAAAAAAGTTGAACAAATATCGGTAGCAATATCAAAAGGGGCATTTGCACCACTTACACAAGAAGGTACAATTATTGTGGACTCAATAGCCGCTTCCTGTTATGCTTTTGTTGATAGTCAATCGATAGCGCATTGGAGCTTTTTACCAATGCGAATTATGGATTCAATATGGCATTGGTTTAGTAAAAATCCTTTTGTATCCCGTCAAATGGGAATTCACTGGTACGCTAATGCCCTATATTCAATTAAGGATTTAATTTTGCCAGCAGATTGGATGTTTCACTGACCTTCATCGTGTACATATAAGAATTTCACGTGTAAAAAAAAAATAATCATAAATAAATAATATTAATAAAGTTTGCTAAAATAACTAAAATGACAAAAAAAAACAAAACAAACACACACACATACACACACAGAGAGAAAAAAAAGAAAAGAATTCAATTTTATGTTGGCACAAATTTTATACTTTTAATTTTATTTAAATGAAAACTTATAAGTTTGTTAATTATGGTTTCAAAACAATGCTTAGATTTAAGTAGGAAAAGTAACAAATTTTTTAATATAATTGTAAATGAAATTTTGAATTTTATTTTTAAAATATATATAAGTAATTAATTCAAATATTCGGAACAACTCAATACATTATTTAATATGATTTCAATAATGTACAGCTTAAATGTATTATTTTACAATTGCAAATTAACAATGGATAAATGAAAATATCTACTCATATTATATAAAAAAAAAAAAAAAAAAAAATGAAGTCAATTAATAAATAATCGAAGTTAATAAAAATTGGCCAGTGAAAGTACGTGTTGTTAAAAATAAAAATAGAAAACACACAAAATATACAGAATAGATTTTGTTTTGTAAATTAAACTAATTAAAAATAAATAAGTAAACATTGCTAAATATATTAATTATTAAAAAAAAAAAAACTTAATAGCTTTTTAATAAATAAATGCATATAGCAGTTATACTCGTAGTACGAATAATTATAAAATTATTTCTATAAAAAATAATGATTTATTTCTGTAGTAATTGACAAAATAAAATAAATTATATATACAACAATAGTCGATAGTTTCTTTTTCTAAAATTTTTTTACAAAATATATTTATCTATTAAATTGTAACTTTGAATCTAAATTTTTAAAACTGTTTTTTTTTTAAGTATATTTTCTAAACTGTAATAATTTTATTTTTTTTAAATAAAAAGAAAACAATATTAAAAAACAATATAATTTATTTTAGTTTGTCAAAAAACAAAAAAAAAATCAATTTGCCAATAATATGTATTGAGAGTTAGAATTGTATTATAATATTAAGTCGATAATGCGCTTTTGTTTGTTTGTTTAACTCTTATAAAAAAATTTTGTTTAAATTTGTAAATATGATTAGTTTTAAATTATATTAATATTGTTGTCATTTCTTTCTTTAGAAAAATCAAAGCAAATATTATTAAACAAAAATTTTTAAATTAAAAAAAAAATTGTTTCTTTTATTGTTAGTTTTTATATTATTCGAAATCCCTGATCAATTTTGTCATGTTTTTTTGATGTTATGTTATATGATACATAAATCATTCTACTTAATTAGTTAATTTTTTTTATCTCTATTTTGAGTGTTAATAACTATACGAGTACTCAAGTATATATTTTTTTCTTGTTACATTTTTCCTATTTGAAAAAAAAATTAACAAATCTGCAGAGCTTTTTATGTGAGTACTTTTGCACTTTGCAGTATCGTTTATTGATTTTCTTCATAAATAAGTTAAAATTATACAAATAGAGAAAGAACGATATTGTCACCACTATATCAGTTAATTACAGAGTCTTCTAGAGTCTCTTTTCGTTGAAAGGAATTTCTTATTGGTAAAAGTTGATTCTATTAAAATCACTTAAGTCTATTTGCACGCAGTCAGTTTATGAATCGATTATTATTAATGTACTCATCAGTCATTAAATAATGTGTACATAATTTAAAGAATGATTTCAATTAACATCGATATATGATAGAGAAGGGCCAATTTACATATGTTCGAATATGAACTGTTATGTTTATGAGAAAACTGCTAACGATAAACGATTATTTGTGTATAAAAATATGAATGAAATTTAATATGAAATCATTATAATTTAATTGTAAATTACGAGGGTCGTTCAATAAGTCCTTAGAAAATCCCAGAAATTGCGCTCGTAGTGTCGGTCACGATTTTTTTTGTAAGTAGCATTTTCGACAGGAAAGCTGTCAAAATTTCAGCTCGATCCATAGCGTAAGTCAATTTCTATCGTCGATTAAAGTTAACGACATTTATTTGTGTATAACAATGGAAAAAAGCGAGTTTAGGGCTGTCATCAAACATCTCCATTTGAAAGGCTTTAGCCCGAAAGAAATCAAAGCCGAGTTGGATGCAGTTCATGGCATATCTGCACCTGTGTTTGCGACAGTTTACAATTAGGTGAATGAATTTAAACGTGGCCGTATATCCACAAAAGATGAACATCGTTCAGGACGCCCAATTGAGGTGTCTACTCCTGAAATCATCGACAAAATCCACGATCTGATTTTGAACGATCGGCAAATTAAAGTGCGCGAATTAGTTGAGGCCACGGGCATATCACAAGGTACAGTCGCTTCAATTTTGCATGAAAAATTGTTTGTGACAAAAATTTCGGCAAGATGAGTGCCGCGTTTGCTCTCAGAGGAGAATAAGAGCAATCGTGCAGTGGACTCTGAGGCTATGTTGGCACTCTTTCATCGCAATCCTGCCGAATTCCTTCGTCGATATGTCACTCGGATACACTACTACACGTCGATATGTCACCTGGATACACTACTACACTCCAGAAACGAAGAGACAGTCATCACAGTGGATTTTCAAGGGTGAACGGGCTCCGAAGAGGCCAAAAACTGTCCCATCGGCCGGCAAGGTGATGGCCACGGTCTTTTGGGATTCGCAAGGCATCATTTTTATCGACTACTTGGAAAAAAGAAAAACAATAACAGGAGCGTATTACGCGTCGTTATTGCAATGGTTGAGCGAGGAAATCAAAGAGAAACGCCCCCATCTGAAGAAAAAAAAAATCCTCTTGCATCAGGACAATGCGCGTGTGCACACCTGCGCTGTTTCCATGGCCAAAATTGTGGAATTGCGAATGGAATTGTTGCAGCATCCCGCTTATTGTTGCAGCATCCCGCTTATTCACCAGATTTGGCCCCGAAAGACTATTTTCTTTTCCCCAATCTGAAGAAATGGCTTGGCGGACGACGGTTCACTTCCAACGAGGACGTCATTGCTCAAACGGATGAGTATTTTGCAGAACTTCCGAAATCCTATTTTTTGGACGGGATGAAAATTTTGGAAGAACGGTTGGAAAAGTATATAGAGCTAAAAGGAAATTATGTTGAAAAATAAAATTTTTTTTTTTAAAAAACAGTTTTTTTCCATCTGTTTCTAAGGACTTATTGAACGACCCTCGTAGATCAAATATTTTATGAATTCGTATATTGAAGTGAGTTTTTATATTTTTGATAAAATTAAAGATTAATTTGTTTTTTATTAATATGGTATTAGGTCGAGATAATTTGCAATTGG
This sequence comes from Atherix ibis, assembly GCA_958298945.1. Lineage (NCBI taxonomy): Eukaryota > Metazoa > Arthropoda > Insecta > Diptera > Athericidae > Atherix > Atherix ibis. The sequence continues at coordinate 5,671,951 of OY282606.1, forward strand.
GAGGATAAAAAGACGATAGCGAGTTATTGACTTTTACATATCGATTATTTGATTCAGTTTAATGAAGCATATCAAATTGTAGTTTTTTTTTTGTCTTAAAATCGTGGCTACATTTGAATATGGGGTACTGTCACAAACCTTTTTCAAGGCAGATATTACTACACGAATGGTCTTAGATTACGCAGCTGAAATATGCGGAACGTCGTTATTATGTCCTATTATTTTCTATCGAACACCATAATTTTAAAGTGGTATAAACTACTCATCAAGGCAAAACTTTGATTGAGAATAACTTTGCTTAAAAAAGACACTTCCTCAAAGATTGTTGGGAAATCTTAATTGATATGAGGACATTAATAGAAGAATCATACGAGTCTATTCAAAAACTATCGCGAATTTTGACTTTCCGCGGGTTACGTATATTCGATTTTTGATTCTTTTGTGGCGTTATGTTGGTACTCATGACGACAAGTTCGGCCATTTTGAATGTTCAGTTAATTTTTGACAGCTGCTTTGCTTGCATGAGTTTTGGCTCGTCTTCGATTTTTGCCCAGTCCAAAAAATGGATCAAAGAATCTGTATCAAATTTTGTGTGAAAAACATAATTAATTGCGCAGACGCATTCCGAATGTTGCCGGTGGTGTATGGTGAAACAACCTTGGACCGAAGCAACGTTTATCGGTGGTACAAAATGTTCTCAGAGGGCCGAGAAAATGTGAACGACGAAGAGTGTGCCGGACGTCGAATGTGAAGGTTTTGCTTACAGTTTTCTTCGATTGCAGGGGCGTGGTGCATTATAAGTTCTTGCCACAGGATAGAACGGTCAATAAGGAATATTACCTGCAAGTTATGCGCAAGTTGCACGAAGCAATCCGGCAGAAACGCCCGGATTTGTGAAAGAACAAAAATTGGCTTCTGCACCATGATAACGCCCCTGCTCACGCATCGTTGCTTGTGCGCGAATTTTTGGGCAAAAACAACTTACTAATAATGCCGCAGCCATCGTATTCTCCAGATCTGGACCCCTGTGACTTTTTCTTGTTCCCGAAACTGAATAGCCCCATGAAAGGACGACGCTACGCTATGATTGAGGATCGGCATCAAAGGAGGAGCTGAACATGATCACCAAAAAAATTTTTTTTTGAAGTACTTCGAGGATTGTAAAAAACGTCGGCACAAGTGTATAATATCTGGTGGAGATTACTTTGAAGGGGACAAAATAGATATTCATGAATAAATATAAGTTATAGTAAAAAGTAATCCATTATTTTGCCAATAGATGGCTTTAGGAGTCTGTATCTCCCGTTGTAAAAGTGCGATCGGGTTGCACTAGATGGCGTTAGAAAAATAAGATTTCGTACTAAAAAAGCTTCTGATACAGTTTTGTGATTACTTGATTCAGTTTTATTTTTGGCACGCATCAAAGATGGACACCAACTAAGAGAAAATACGCCATATTTTACAGTTTTTCTTCGATAAAGGCGAAAACGCAAGGCAGGCAGTTGAAAATGTGAATAGTGTTTATGGTCCTGATACTGTAACAGCCAATCACGCGCAATTTTGGTTTCGTCGATTCTGTTCCGGTAATTTTGATGTCAAAGATGCACCACGCTCTGGAAGGCCAATTGTCGAAAATGTCGATAAAATAATGGAAATCGTCGAGTCCGACCGTCACGTAAGCACTGTTTCAATTGCCCAGGAGCTAAACATTGCACAAAAAACCGTTTGGAACCACTTAAATAAGGCTGGATACAAAAAGAAGCTCGATATATGGGTGCCACACGAGTTATCGCAAAAAAACCTCATGGACCGAATTTCCATCTGCGAATCGCTGCTGAATCGCAGTAATATCGATCCATTTCTGAAGCGGATGGTTACTGGTGATGAAATGTGGGTCACTTACGACAACGTCAAGCGACAACGGTCGTGGTAAAATCGCGGTCACCCGGCGCAAACGGTGGTCAAGCTTGGATTGACAGCCAGGAAGGTTTTGCTGTGTGTTTGGTGGGACTAGCAGGGAATCATCTACTATGAGCTGCTCCCCTACGGCCGAACTTTTAATTCGAACCTATACTGTCAACAATTGGACCGTCTGAAAGAAGCAATCGCCCAGAAGCGGCCAGCTTTGGCCAATAGGAGAGGAATTGTGTTCCATCAGGACAACGCCAGGCCGCATACATCGATAGTGACTCGCCTGAAGTTCCGGGACCTTGGTTGGGATGTTCTTATGCATCCACCTTATAGTCCGGACCTGGCACCAAGTGATTACCACCTCTTCCTGTCTATGACGAATGATTTTGCAGGTGAAAAATTCGCCTCAAGAGAAGATTGTGAAAATCGACTGTCCCAGTTTTTTGCCAATAGGGACGAGGGTTTCTATGAGAGAGGCATTATGAAATTATCTCCAAAATGGCAACAAGTTATCGAACAAAACGGTGCATATTTAACCTAAATCGTATTATTCTATCTATGCTAAATAAAACCTTCAATTTAATGCAAAAATAATGGATTTCCTTTTACTACACTTTATAAATAATTTTTGAAGAAATACAAAATTCGCGATACTTTTTGAACAGACCTCGTACACGTATAACAAGAAGGGCAAATAATCTTTTTAATTTTAAATCAGATTGTTTTTGAGTGCATCTTGGACAAACTGTTTTATTTGCCCTTTTTGCTTGATGTAATTGTTCTGCCTCATAACTACAAAGATTAATATATACGAGGGTCGTTTAATAAGTTCTTAGAAAATCCGAGAAATTGCGCTCGTAGTGTCGGTAAAGATTTTTTTTTGTAAGTAGCATTATCAACAGGAAAGCTGTCAAAATTTCAGCTCGATCCATAGAGTAGGTCAATTTCTATCGTCGATTAAAGTTAACGACATTTATTTGTGCATAACAATGGAAAAAAGCGAGTTAAGGGCTGTCATCAAACATCTCCATTTGAAAGGCTTAAGCCCGAAAGAAATCAAAGCCGAGTTGGATGCAGTTCATGGCACATCTGCACCTGTGTTTGCGACGGTTTACAATTGGGTGAATAAATTTAAATGTGGCCGTTCATCCACAAAAGATGAACATCGTTCAGGACGCCCAGTTGAGGTGTCTACTCCTGAAATCATCGACAAAATCCACGATCTGATTTTGAACGATCGGCGAATTAAAGTGCGCGAATTAGTTGAGGCCACGGGCATATCACAAGGTACAGTCGCTTCAATTTTGCATGAAAAATTGTTTGTGACAAAAATTTCGTCAAGATGGGTCTCGCGTTTGCTCTCAGAGGAGAATAAGAGCAATCGTGCAGTGGATTCTGAGGCTATGTTGGCACTCTTTCATCGCAATCCTGCCGAATTCCTTCGTCGATATGTCACTGTGGACGAAACCTGGATACACTACTACACTCCGGAAACGAAGAGACAGTCATCACAGTGGATTTTAAAGGGTGAACGGGCTCCGAAGAAGGCAAAAACTGTGCCATCGGCCGGCAAGGTGATGGCCACGGTCTTTTGGGATTCGCAGGGCATCATTTTTATCGACTACTTGGAAAAAGGAACAACAATAACAGGAGCGTATTACGCGTCGTTATTGCAATGGTTGAGCGAGGAAATTAAAGAGAAACGCCCCCATCTGAAGAAGAAACAAATCCTCTTGCATCAGGACAATGCGCGTGTGCACACCTGCGCTGTTTCCATGGCCAAAATTGTGGAATTGAGAATGGAATTGTTGCAGCATCCCGCTTATTCACCAGCCCCGAGTGACTATTTTCTTTTCCCCAATCTGAAGAAATGGCTTGGCGGGCGACGGTTCCCTTTCAACGAGGACGTCATTGCTCAAACGGATGAGTATTTTGCAGAACTTCCGAAATCCTATTTTTTGGACGGGATAAAAATTTTGGAAAAACGGTTGGAAAAGTGTATAGAGCTAAAAGGAGATTATGTTGAAAAATAAAATTTTTTTTTTTTTAAAAACAGTTTTTTTCCATCTTTTTTTAAGGACTTATTGAACGACCCTCGTAGCTGAAGTATTTGAAAATTCTTATAGGTAGCAAAGCCAATTCAAGTGTGCACGTGAGGAGAACTGCTCTTATACTTACTCACATAAATATTTTCACTGTAAAGATAAAATTTTATTTCCAAAAAAATATAAAAAAAAGAAACATTTTTTTGCTCCTTTCCATTCCATACACTCACCCATTCTTTTATCGTTAGCTCAAATTGTTTTTATCAAATATTATTATCATTTTTATGATAAATTTTCCTTATCAATTGTATAGCAAAAATATATTATATAATATATATTTTTTCAAATATTGATTAAATACACATTTCGAAAAAATACACAATCATAATGATAAAAGTGAGTAAGTAAATGAATCAAAACAATATTTATAAAAATGATGTTCGTACAAATATTATTACTTTTAACTTCGTACTATGCATACTACAATATAATTTGGATTTTCATAATTAAAATACAATACGTTTATGGCGAATAAATATATTTTTTTAATATAATGCAGTTAGTTTATGATAATGTCAAAATATAATTATTTACGATATCCTATTTCCAACGTAATAGTAGATTTTTCTTGATATCATTTATTTGTAAATATTTGGAAAAGTCGATGTAGATTTGATTAAAGTGTAAATTGCAGGACTAAAATGTAATAAATAAATGGAATATATCATTTGGTTCATATCATGAAAAAAACTGTATGGATCCCTTCCCCTACGGTTGATTCATCACTTTCTTTGAGTTGCAGAGTATTTTCTAAAAATCATCGAACTTGCATGAGCATACTGTCTCCACTTATTTTCTCATTATCGGATCCCACCTCTCCGAATGATATTTTCAAATATTTGTAAATGTCGAATTTTCCCTATCCTCATTGGAGCACCAGGTATCTGAAATGATGTACACTTATGTGTGCTAATGACACTGTCATCTTATCATATCAGAAAAACTCGATTAGTGCCACCTACCATTTACGAAAACCATATGGATTCCCTTCAGATCTGGAGTAGAAAGTGGAGAATAAAGTTAAACGAACAAGTGAGTGTTCATGCTAGTTTTACTTTTTACCAGGAACCATACCTTGGAATACATATTAAAAGTAATATTATTCCATAAAACAATCAAGTATTTTACTTAAAACAGTATAAGGATAACCGTTAGTCGACTGCCATCCCATAAGACTCCCCCAATATATTAAATAGTGTTCAAAATAGATCCGACATTCATGAGTTGAAGCTGGATAACATTTTTAACAATCACGTACTATACTTAACGTTCGTTAAAGTTAAAAGCGCTCAGTTAGCATGGCCATTTTATTATGAATAGACTTATACCCAAATAGTGCTTACAATTTATTGAATTTTATTATCAAAGTTTATGCTCTGTGCAAAATTTATTTCGTCATAATCGACCTACTGAGCAGCAATTTGAGACTATTAGACATCAAACCATTACTCCGTTTGCGTAGAGTGTGTACAGAGGAAAATATTGCTGCTGTAGCGTCCAGTGTTGGTAAAGACGGCGATTTGCCCATCCGTCGCCGTTCACAGCAATTGGGATTGCGTTACTCGACTGTGTGGAAGATTTTACGCCAGGATCTTGGTCTGTGTTTTTTTTTACCAAAAAAAATTACGTTCAGCAGCGAAGCTTATTTCTAGTTGAAAGGATATGGGAATAAGCAAAATTGTCGTATTTGGTCTGATGAACAACCACAGGCAAAACAAGAAATGTCATTGCACCCAGAAAAATGCATTGTTTGGTGGGGTTTATGGGTTCCGTATTTACTTAAAGATGACGCTGGTCGCAACGTTACCGTCAATGGCACCCGCTATTGCTCGATGATTTCGAACTTTTTTTTGTCTAAAAATGCAAGAACTGACACTGGTTGACATGTGGTTTCAACAGAATAGCGCTACGAGGGTCATTCAACAAGTACTTAGCCTCACCGCCCGATAGAACTGCTGTCATAAAAGAAATTTACCATCGTGCAGTTCATTTTTTTAATAGCCTACTGTCAAAGTTTCAGTCGATTCCCTTCATTAGTTTTGTTTTGCGAGCCTTTAAAATCGAGCGTGTCGTTCGGTTGCCCAAAAATGGAAAAAGAACAATATCGTTCGGTGATTAGATTCTTGTTTTTGGAAGGGAAAACGCGCAGCGAAATCAAAGATCGCTTGGATGCTGTGTATGGTGACTCTTCTCCTTCGATGGCGACCATCAAGAATTGGTTCAACGAGTTTGTTCGTGGCCGCACGTCGGTTTTTGATGAGCCACGCCCAGGTGCCCCGAAAACGGCTGCTACGGAGGAAAACGTTAAAAAAGTCCACGATCTTGTGTTGGCAGACCGTCGGTTGAAGGTTCACGAGATAGCTGAGACTGTGGGCATCGCAGTAGGAACGGTGCATCATATTCTACACGAAGAACTGGGCATGAGAAAGCTGTCGGCGCGATGGGTGCCGCGTTTGCTCACACCGGAAAACAAGCGCAACCGTGAGACCACATCGGCGACGTGTTTGGCGCTGTTTCAGCGCAATTCACCGGAGTTATTGCGTCGTTTCGTAACCATCAACTATATATGGATTCACTGGTACACACCAGAGACCAAGGAACAGTCGAAACAGTGGACTTCACCCGGCGAACGTGCTCCGAAGAAGGCGAAGACTGTTCGATCGGCCGTAAAGGTGATGGCCACCGTTTTCTGGGATTCACAAGGTGTGATCCACATCGATTACCTCGAGAAGGGTAAAACAATCACGGGGCGCTACTATGCTGACTTATTGGGCCGATTTGACGTCGAATTGAAGAAAAAGCGGCCTCGCTTTGCGAAGAAAAAAGTGCTGTTCCACCACGACAACGCGCCGGCTCACACCTCCGCCGTCGCCATGGCCAAATTGGTCGAATTGCGCTACGAATTGCTGCCCCATCCACCGTACTCTCCAGATTTGGCCCCCTGTGACTACTTTTTGTTTCCAAACCTGAAAAAATCACTCGCCGGGAAAAGATTTGGGTCGAATGAGGAGGTCATCGTCGCCACGGAGGCCTATTTTGCTTCCCTCGAGAAAATGTATTTTTTGGACGGGTTAAAAAAGTTAGAGCATCGCTGGGCTAAGTGTATCGAGCTTGAAGGAGATTATGTGGAAAAATAAATTGCCACCTTTCCAAAATTTTCGTTTTTCTTTTGTAGGCTAAGTACTTGTTGAATGAACCTCGTACATGCCACACAGCATGTGAAACAATGGATATATTTAAAGATGAGTTCGGTGAGCAATTTATCTCACGTGTCGGACCGGTGCGATTTGACGCCTCTAGAATATTTTTTATGGAGCTACGTGAAGTCACTCATCTATGCCGATAAACCAGCGTCACGTGCAGCCTTGAAAGACAATATTACACGTGTTATTAGCGAGATACCACCCGAGATGCTCGAAAAAATGATTCAAAATTGGGACCTCTTGCATGAATCATTTCAAACGTATTCGTGACCAATATTTCTATAAAATAATCTTCAAAAAGTAAATGGCAAGCATTGCTTTATTTTGAAAATTTAAAAACTAAACACTTAAAAAATCATTTTGAAAAAGCTACGAATATTTTTAATGATTTTTTTTATATATGTTTCCGAAAGTAAAATTAGTAATAATAGTTGCACTAATTGTTCTTCATGTAATTATGATCTGATTGAGATTAAGATTATGTGTATCCATATTTTCTTATGAATTAAATAAAATAATTTTGTCTCTAACATAAAATATTTGAAGTCGTGCAGGGAAGATGTCATTTCAGCTTCAATTGTCAAAGTAATTTTTCTCACTATTTTTGATGTTCTATCATTTATTTTTAATAAAAGCAGTTATAGCAGTACTTTTACTTGTGCTCTAAACTCTGCCGAAGTTATACCTTTATTTAAAAAAGGCGATCGTAAGAATGTTAACAACTATTGACCGAAAAAAACACTGAAAAAGCGATTCTAAATAAAACCAATTTTTTTAGTGATAAACAATTTCAGCTCTGCGAAAGATATTCAGATCCATTGAAGATGCTCCTTTAAAATACTGTAAAAATATTTATAAGGAATTTAATAACAAAAAAAAGCTACTGCCACGTTGTTTGTGGGTATTACTTAGGCATTTGTTATAGTAAATCATAATGTCTTGCTCGACAAAATCTATATTGCTGCTTTCAGACGATTTATGCATAAATGGTTTCGCTTCAAATTTGAATTTCAGATCTCAAAGAATAATTATATTAAAGTTAGAAATATTAATATCTGTGGACCCAAAGTGTCAGTCCTTCGTCCAATTCTATATTTAATATTTTTTTAACTTCGTACTGGAACAGGAATTCATTTCTAGAAATATTACCTTTGCTAATGACCTTGCTTATGTCTATGAAAATGTTGTTATGACTATAAATTCGGATTTAGAAGTGCTTAGAAATTTGGTTTGATAAGCATAAGTTAATTTTAAGCGGCAAAATTAAAATAATGTTTATTAATATTTCGGGCGAATTAAATATTGACTATAACTTTGTTTTCCATTCGTCTACTTGTCAAAGGTTTCCTAAGATTTTTGCTGAGTGTTGCAGTGTATCCAATACACATTTGTTTAAAGAAAATTATTGATTTGTTCAAATACTCGTACTTAGGCATTACAATTGGTCTAAGCATATTGAAAATGTACAGAAGGACATTTTACAACTTAAGAAAATAGTGTTCGAAAAAAATTTGGCTAGCAATTTATTACAGTTTGTTCTAAACTAAAATTATATATAGTTCAGTCTGTTGGAGTGTCGCATATTCTAATAAAATTCAACCACTTCTCATTGCCCAAAAGCACGTGGTTAGAATAATGTGTAGAAAGAATCGTCGTTTAAATTGTTCAACCGATTAGGACTTCTCCCTATACACGTAAGCCAAATTTACTTTCATACAATATTAACAGCATTTTTCATCAAAGCAGGCACTTTTCAAAACAGAATTCTGTCTAATTACAAATTCCGAAATACTAATAATAATCTGGAGCGACTGTTTCCAGATTCAGCAGTAATAATTTTGCTGTGCCTAAGTTCCTGCATGAAGTTAAAGTTTCGTTATTGAAGTTTTTAATAATAAATAAATTGAAAATCTACTAAATGTTATGGTGTAAATCAAACTTATAGTCTACCTTAATATAATATATATAATAAAAAATTGATCTTTGCTAATTTTTAATTTTTGATTGTATTTTAAGCTGATTAGCCCCGCTACTTTTCACTTTAATCTTTAGTAATCTTTCAGTCAGGATATTTATAAGTAATAAATTTTTTTTTTATTAAAGTATATTCTCTAATATTTTCCTTCTCTCAATGAAATATTTTATTAGAAAGTACATAGTTTGTATAAATTTATTTGGATTATATCATTTGTTATGGAGAAGAAAATAAAGATTTTTTATTATTACAATATTATTATGAAAATTGAATTTTTTTTATATATTTGTGATAATATTTCAATGTGTATAAATTTGTTGGGTGGGCACTTTTTTTCATATTAAATTTTTTATGTAAAAGTATTTCCATTTAATGGCAAAACCTTTTATTTTACGTTCTTAAAATTTTAGCTTTGCTTGCAATTTGCTTGACATTTTATCCCATTAAAAGATTGTTTTATTTTTTTTTATTTTTATTTTATTTTTTTTTTTTTTTTTGAACATTTTTATTTGTTTTTTTTTTATCCCGAACAAACGAAACATTTAGATCATGATGTATTATGTTGTTACGAACAGAAAAGTGGGCATCAACTTGGATTGTGTCAGGCGTGGATGTGATAGAAATTGGAACGTTTCGTTGCAACCCCAAAGTTCAATTCCATATGTTCAAATAAGTTTTATAATTGTATTGGATATTAAAAGTTTATTTTTTGTTGTTAGTTTTTTTTTTTTAAATTATTAGTTTGTCCAGTAGTCGAAGAAGTTGTAGGTAACGTCTAGTGGCTTCAAGTTTTTTTTAGTCTAGTATGTGGGTTACATGTTAATCTCTTGTCCAGGTAATGTATTGATACTTTATCATATTGTGGAATCATGTTGCTATTAAGGTATAAAGGGGTAGGTTTTTTTGACAAGTGAGCACTCTTCTGTTCATTTACCCTCACTCTCCATCACTTAAACCAGGATTGAAAGTTGTGGATATGGGATTGTAAATTGTTGGAAGCTATGTCAGGATTTGTATGGGTAGCAAATATGGCAGTATCATCTGCGTAAGTAACAATGATAGTATTAGAATCAGTTGGGATGTCATGGGTATAAATATTATATAAAATGGGACCAAGGATACTGCCTTGTAGGACTCCGGCTAGAATAGAATATATTTCCGAGGATTCTGAGTTAATTGCAACTTTAAAATGACGTTGGGAGAGATATGAATTTATGATAAGGTAGTATGTTGAAGGAAAAAATCTCTTGAGCTTCCAGAGGAGTCCAGGATGCCACAAATGATCAAAAGCTTGTGAGATATCCTGGGTAATAGTCTTTCCTCTTAAGAGAGGATGCAATGTGATCAACAAGTCGATTGCATTGCTGGATTGTGGAATTGGGTATTGTCGTTTTAATAGGAGTTTTTCAAAAATTCTACTAAGGCTTTATTTGGTTTAGGAATCATTTTAATGATAGAAAATTTCCAGAGTAAGGGAAAATAGGTTGTGGGCAGCATACTATTGAAAATGCATGTAATTAAAACTAAAGATTTTCGGGAAATTTACTTCAGACTAGATCATAACCAGGAGTTTTTTTTTATTAGGAAGTCGCAGAAAAGTAGATTTAATTTCCGAGGCCTTAAAAATGTTGTTGTGGTTGTGTCGTATTGTAAGAGATAGAAGCGGTTTTGACTGCATGTCGTATATATATAGAGAGGTCATTTACAGCATCATTAATGTCGTTACCTATTTTTAACGGTCGTTTTAAGTCAATCTGTTGGTCTAATATATTTCTAAATATGTTCTAATCTATTTTAATTTCATTAAAAGATTTATTTATTGCTATTCAACGTTCTCACCTACATACCTGTTAATCCTAATTTTTTTAGCTCCTTTTCAATATTCAAATAGTTTCAAATATACTATTGTAAATCTACGAAACATGAATCATTTATTATTATTTATTTAATAATAAATAAAAATAATAAAATTGATTATAACAATATTTCAAATTCATTTCCGTAAAATTTATTTTATTTTAATTTTTTGTAAAAAATAAATTTAAAAAAAATGAATTCATTACAATTTTTTACCTTTATTTTATTTTATTTTTTTGAATGTTTACACATTTTCAGTGAGTAAACTTGTATGCTTACAAATTCAAATTTATTCGTCCGTATCTTTTGTAAACATTGTTTTTTGTTGTTGTTTCGAATGAAAATAAGAAGAATTTGCCTTTATATATATTTATAGATCTCGAAAACTTGAGAAATATTTTCAAATTGATTACATTATGTTAAATATTTTTATTCTGAAGAGGAGAGAAAATACATACATTAAAGTTGATATTGATTTTGAAATTATAAGCGCCACGATACCAAAGGCCATTTGGCAACTACAATATTTATAACAATGCTACACGCGGTTTTTCCAAACGGCCATGCTTCTAAGTGAGCTAATACCGTGCCCAGTCCTACTTGAATTTCGGTGATCCTGGAGATAAGCGGTGGATCCAGTAGATAAGCAGACTGTTGTCGTATACATACACATATAATTTCAATTTAAATTTTTGATTTAATGGACTTCATAAAAATTATTTTTATGTTAAGGATAAGAATTTAATACTTTTATACTAAGGATAAGTTAGTTATTATCCTAATATAAAAGGATAATATATTCTAAATAATATATCCTCCCTATTTATGATACTTATGGAGATATTATTAATACTTTTATTTATTGAAATTATATTTTTTTTAAATTTCTAAATAAGAGGAGCATACTTATCATTATCAATTAACAATTTCTAGTTAAGAAGTTAGTTGAATCGTATTCTTTTATATACGAGGTCTGTTCAAAAAGTATCGCGAATTTTGAATTTCCGATGGTTGCGTATATTCGATTTTCGATTTTTTTGTGGCGTTATGTTGGTACTCATGTCTCCATCATGGCACATAAAACGTGCAACACAAAACACATCCTGTATAAAGCTCGAACATAATTCCGACAAGTGACAATTTGAAAATTTTTTTTTGTACCTTCACAATCTTTACGGAGTAGCCACAACAATTACAACAAGTGATGAGAATGGGTACCGGATTTACTAGTTCGTAAAATGTATAGTTTCTAATTTATCATTCTCTTTGTACGTTGTACTGGCACACATTTTAATACTTCAGTGGTAGCGTTGTTAAAATTGAAATCAAAGGCAAGATAAATGCGCATATATGAGGTTAATTGTAATTAAAAATTGATTTAAGAATTAACTACAAATAATAAACTAATCAAATGTCGTTTCTTTACTCGTTCCAATTGCGTCGGAATTGTGCTCGTGTCTATAAAGTCAATATGTGCTCCCATTGTATATGTAAATATATACGAGGTCTGTTCAAAAAGTATCGCGAATTTTGAATTTCGCGGGTTACGTATATTCGATTTCCGATTTTTTGTGGCATTATGTTGGTACTCATATCTCTCACTTATACCGACAAGTTCGGCCATTTTGAAACTGGCACCAGTTTTGGCTCGTCTCCGATTCTTGCCCATTCCAAAAAATGGATCAAAGAATCTATCAAATTTTGTGTGAAAAACAAAATTAATTGCTCGGACGCATTCCGAATGTTGGCCACATTCTCTCACTTATACCACAGCATATGGTAAAGCTACCTTGGACCGACGCAACGTTTATCGGTGGTACAAAATGTTCTCAGACGACCGAGAAGATGTGAACGACGAAGAGCGTGCCGGACGTCGAATGTGAAGGTTTTGCTTCCAGTTTTCTTCGATTGCAGAGGCGTGGTACATTATGAGTTCTTGCCACAGGGTAGAACGATCAATAAGGAATATTACCTGCAAGTAATGCGTAAGTTGCACGAAGCAATCCGCCAGAAACGCCAGGATTTGTGGAAGAACAAAAATTGGCTTTTGCACCATGATAACGCCCCTGCTCACGTATCGTTGCTTGTGCGCGAATTTTTGACCAAAAACAACACACTAATAATGCCGCAGCCACCGTATTCCCCAGATCTGCCCCCTGTAAATTTTTCTTATTCCGGAAACTGAAGATCCCCATGAAAGAACAACGCTACGCTACGATTGAGGAAATAAAGACGGCATCGACGGAGGAGCTGAACAAGATCACAAAAAATGATTTTTTGAAGTGCTTCGAGGATTGGAAAAAACGTTGGCACAAGTGTATAATATCTGGTGGGGATTACTTTGAAGGGTGCAAAATAGATATTCATAAATAAATAAATAATTTTTGGAAAAACACAAAATTCGCGATACTTTTTGAACAGACCTCGTAGGCACGTTTTTATTTTTATTTAAAAAAAAACCTATAGATAAAGGTGTATCTAATTCTGATAGTACAATAATTTCACTCTTATCTAATATTGTTCAATTTGAATAAAAAATAATTCTCCCCACCGAATTAGATAAAATTCTATTTTTTATATCAGTATCAGTACGATTATTTGCCCCCACTCGCATTTTCAAATTAATATGCATACAAATATATACAAACATATATAAGTAGCTATCAATATGATATGACTTTTATCATATTGATAGCTATTTACATATGTTTGTATATATTCCATAAGCAATAATGCTTAATGGTAGTTATTGTTGGCAGTACACACATATGTTATATGTATGTTTATCTTATATACGCCCCCCAATTTTAAAAGTGAAATGACAAAAATTCAATTTTATATTTGCAAATAAATTTGTAATTGAGTTTCTAGATGTTATGTTAAATGTGTAATACTTAAAGTATAAATACATATACAGTTAGTATATGTTAAATAATTATAAAATAATTAATTATTATTTATAATTAAAATTATACAATATGAAAATATATATATTTTTTTTAAAGTACCGCCTAAAGGTTTTTATTAATTTGTCAGTTAAATACCAAAAGTGTTACCATTTTAATTTATCTGAGCAACGTCATTTGTTGAAGAATATTCCATAAAACTTATTTATAGATGTTGCTAAAAAAACATGATTAGTAAAATGGATTTTATACTATATTCAGTTAAATAATTGAAAATAAGAAAAACCAGCTGTACTTTTTTTTTAAGTAAGCACACAACAAAAAATTTCAATAAACATTCGAAATACAACATTTTTGTGTATTTTCATTGTCTATAAATAAACGTAAAAATTTTTCAGAAAGCATATTTACTTGAAAAAAAAACAAATAAGGAAATTCACAAAATTACAATTTAGATAATTCTTATAAACCATATTCATCTTCCAAATAAAATAAATTTTTTTAGATAGATTATTTTCTTGTCTTCACTAACATAATTTGGTCTGCGATTAAAAATTATTTTTTATTCAAAAAATTCTTCGTTTGAAATTTTTTTTCTATTAAATACAATTTATACAAAAATTTGTTTCATTACAAAAAATTATTTTGACAAAATCAAATTACCTAAAATACGTTTTTTCTTAATTGTATTTTTATACTATATAATAAAAATAAATAATAATATACTATGTGATGATTTCTTCAAATGGATTTGTAAATACTATACAAACACTTACACATACATTTGAAATAAAAACCACTCGAGTATTTATAAAAGCAATAATTTTTGATTGTTAAAGATATTGTGTAATTCTTAATAATAATAATCTTTTCTGTAATTTACGAGTATTATAAAAGTATTACTATTTCGTTATTTCAATTTATACATCAAAGTATTATTAATATTGTATTTATTAAAATAACATACAAAAAGTAAAGCAAGCCTGGTAGCACAATAGCCGGCCTAGTACCACAGTAGCCAAACCGGTGGATTGGTGGCGAGGATTGGTGGCCCTTTAGCAACACATACATACATACAGTCGATAGCGTACTGAGCCTATCAGGCAAAAGGGGTCGTGGGTTCGAAACCCGCTGTAGCAGCATGGTCCTACGCTAATTTACCTCACCGCTTCCTTCCGTTCGCTTATCCTCTCCCCTTCCCTACCGGACCTTTGTGCCACTAATAGCCGCGCGGACCATAAGACCGCTTGAGCAGATGGATGCGAAAGCGTCTGGCGAGATCTGGTGGCCCGTTAAATAATCATCCCATCCCACCAGTAGCACAGCCGTAAGGGTATAGAACTACCATCCAATGAGTCGTGCGTTCGAATCCCACCACGGCATGGTCCTACGCTAATATCCAAAAAAGCAGTTTTCCTTTTCATTTCTATTTTAATTTCTTAATCCTGCTATCCGTTGTCGCCAAAAAGTTCTTTTAGTGTTATGGCACATTATACGTGTACATTTCACTATTAATGTTACTTGAAATGATAACAAACAAAAACAACAAAACAATAATAACAAGTAAATAAAATTGGCATAATTTAAATTATTGGATTTTGTTTTAAATTTTCGTGTTAATTAACTGTTTATTTAGCAACTGTTTAGCAACATTTAATTCAATAAATTATTTCAGGTGAATTATATTTTTGAAAAAATCTTTATTAACAATAAAGCAAAATAATGATTTGTCGTTCATTAAAATTAACTTATAATTAAGATGTAATATAGTAGATAATAGTGAAAAATTACGTGTAATGTTTACATTCTTTATAAGTATTCGTTTTTTTGGCTTGGCATATATTGATACTCAACAGATAAATATTCTTAATTTCAAAAGTACATGCGCAAGATTGATATTTGAAAGCTTCTAAATTTTATCTAAACATGTTCTGTTCAGTTGGCTAGAGAATTTTCAGCTTAATGGACGTGCTATAAGTATTGTAGTTTTTAACTTGTTTCATGAATTATATTTTACGAAAATCATTTTTTCTTTTGCATATGGAGTTTTATATGAAAATCAAAACAAATTGATTAAGAAAAGTTATTCAATTTATCTAATTATTAATTTTAAAATAGTTAACATTTTTAAATGCAATTGTACAATATTATTAAAAAAAATATTTGTAAACAATTTTTTGTACACGTGGTCAGTTTTAATAGAAAATATTTTCTAAAATTGATATGTATAAAAGTCTTATAGTTAGTAATAAAAAAATTACATAAAATCTAAAATAAATGTTGTGTTAGTGGTTTAAATTTTTATAATATTTTCAACAAAAAAAAGAAGGTACATTATTTCTAAAGTGATTAGAATAATAGTGATTGGCATAAAAACAGAAACGGTAATTAAATTGAAAAAAAAAATTATTATTCAATGGGCATAAGTGGATTTTATAAAATATTTAATCTTTTAAAAGACATTGTATGGGAAAATTTTATATGGTAAGCACAGACATAGAATTATACAAATAATTGACAGCGTACGTTCTATTTGAAATATTAATTTTATAATTTTTATTTCAAAGTAAATTCATGTATTTCCATAAAATAATAGTAAAATTGTTCATAAAAATATCTAAACACTTTTACGTTTATATGTTAGATCTAATAGTTTTGATTATTATGCAAAAAGCAAAAAAAAACTCAATTCTATAACATACAATGCTTGTAGAATTTATTCTTTTACTGGCTCTGGGGAAAAAAAACCCTAACTTGGGGGCATATTTTAACAGTCATAAATGCTTTTCCATCTTCACTTTCGGTTGAAGAGGTTTAGTTTTTGACTTTTTACGACCATCATATTAGCTTATACCTCTGGATTATATTGATTTACTTTTAAATGGCATTCAAAAATACAATATATTGTTATAATACTATATCTACTGCATTCGATCTATTTTTTTAAATATAAAAGTACATTATTTTGTACTGAAAATCTAAAAAAATTTATTTTTATAGATTATTAAAATATTATATTTAATAAATATTCGCTTAGTTTTTATCTAATTTATTATTATTGACCAACAGCTACTTTCGATTAGAAATTATTAAGATTATTATTCAATATATTTTGTAAAAAACCTAATTATAATCCTAAGTATGCTTGGTGAAAGAAGTTTTGGTGAAATCAATTTAAATTACATTACAGTTACATAAAGTATCTATTCAGCAATATGTTAAGGACGAAATATTATAATATTATTCAAGAATCAAAAAAGATGTCAAATATAAATATGAAAAATATTATATACTGTTTATGCATATGTATCTATATAATTATGTATAGTGCAAGTAGTAGTGTTAAATCGATACGATTTTTGTAATTAATGTTACCTGTTATATATTATTGTATATTTACAAGAATATTATTTTTATATATTTTTGTGTACATAATTTTTGGCCGAGTTTACAGGATAAGGTATATAAATTTTCTTATGATTTATTTAAACAGTAATAAAATAAGGAATCAACTTCAAACAATTAAACTCTATTCACGAATACATTTAAAATTATAATAATCAAATAAGTTTGACATTTGTAGAAATACTATTTGAAGAGAAACAAATAGTAGTTTAGGAATTCGTGTTTATATTTTATTGTTTAAATATGGTAATAAGTATTTTCAAATAAATGAAGCTGTATCTTTACATGAGTATATACACACATACATATATCTATGTATATGTGTGCACTGATTTTGATGAGAACAAAGCAGAATGGGAAAGAAGGTCATATTCTATCAAAATAATTATGTCTGGTGAATTTTACCATATGTTGATTAGTACAAAGTGTATTTAAGAGTTGTGGTTTTTTGTTTCTGAAATGGTATAAATTTAAAAAAACATTAGATAGTTAAAAAAACTACATTTGAATTATTATATCTTTTTCTCAGAATATATAAAATATAGTTTATTCGAGATCTTTTCACTTAGGATAAATTACGATATTTATTTAGAAAAGTTTAATGGAAAAAGTATATCAAATAAAATCGATTCAATGAAGAAAATGTTTTAGTAATTGCCGCACATTTTCAGTCAGTTTCTCTGAAATAAAGAAAAATTGTGGAAGTAAAAATAGATACATACACATATTTCCTTAAAAATGTTCAGTTACGATATTATTTTAATAAGGGGTGTTTCAATAGGGGTAGTATATTTTGAAATCTTTTTTTACTATCAATTATATTCAGTAAGATTCGCAATTTACCGCTTCAACAACAACGCTTGGATATTATACCAATTTTTTTAATGAAAATATTCGCTTTTATTACAAGTTAATTGTGCACTTCTTCTTCTTTGATGAGGCGTATTTTCATCTCTCTGGAACGGTTAGTAAACAAAATTGTCGTTACTGGACTGAAGTCAAACCATAAATTATTCACGAGGAATCTTTACATTCCGAAAAAATTACGGTTTGGTGCGATTTATGGGTCCTTCCTTTTTTCAAAATTAAGAAAAAGTTCTTCTTTTACTGCCAATGGTGAAATGGAAAATATTGATTTAACGAATATTTGGTTTCAACAAAACGGCACTACGTGCCACATAGCCTATGCCACAATCGATTTATTGCTCCAACAAGTTGTCATTTAACACCTTTGGACATCTCATTATGGGGTTATTTGATGTATGTCAATAAACCAGCAACCATTGATGCATTAAAATTGTATAGTGAACGGCAAATACGTGAAATAAGGCCAGTTTTAGTGCACAAGGTGGTCGAAAATTGGAACCATCCATCCAATTTTCGACTGGTTTTGTAAACGAAGTAGAGGCTGGCATTTGAATGATGTTATTTTCAGACCATAATTACATCGGATATACTTTAAAATAAAATAATAAATTTTGCACTGACCATTTTTTTAAAACATTTTATTTTTTTTCTGTAGATATAAATTTGTTTGCTATTGCATTTTGTTTGGTAATTTTTTTATGGAATGCTCTGCGTAATCTTTGTTAAATACTTAGGGGCATAAAATATATACTCAATCGTATATACGAGGGTGGATTGAAAAGTTTTCGGAGTTGCAGTTAAAAGAAATTAATTTTTTTATTTGCCTACAATTTTTGGTAAATGACTATACTCGAGTGGACAGGCGCATTGACATGATGGAACAATACTTTTATTGCCTTTAAAATATACAAAAACATTTTATAGTGTTGACAAGTAAAAACTTTTTCTGTTTTTAGGTAGTCAATTGAGAGAATTCCCAAAAAACTAATGCTATCACATTTCCAAAGAACAAAACGCTGTTCGCGTTCTTCGCAGCCGATATAATCCGTTCAATCCACTATTTCGACTATCATTTCATTTCTACGTGATGAAACCATGTTTTTGAAATCTGTTGGATTTTTCTTCAAAATTTCCAAACCAGAGGCTAATTTTCGGACTCGAGTGCTTTTGTTTATTCATTCAGCAAATGCGAAATTCATCTTTTTAGACTCAACGCATCGTGTAGGATAAGAAGCTCGCATTTATATAAGATTCTTCAATTTTACGCAAATTAATTCGCCGGTCTGACATAAGCTCCCCATGACTTCTAGTGCAATAGCCCGGTTTGGTCGTCCTGAATGTATTAATTAGTTGTGTGTACCTTATAGAAGAACTGGATAGGCCTCTACACAAAAATTCTGTCCAAATTTTTTCGACAATACATTCGTAATAATAGAAATGCCGTAAATCAGTCAAGTCCAATTTTAAATTTCAGTATGCGATTGAAACGGTTCGTTTAAAATCATTTTCAGAGGTGAGATGCCATTTATGCGTAAGCAAATAGATTTTTTAATAATGCGGATTTTGATGTTTGATGGAATTAATTTTTGGAAATTTGCAATAAAACACAGTATTCTATTTTAAAATATTATTTATTTATTTATTTATTATATATTTTCATTTTATTTATTTCACTATATATTATTTATTAAAACAGAGCATATAAAAAAAATATAAAAATGCAAGTTATTTGATTATATCAACAAAAAAATTATGTGCATAAATAAAAATCCATTCCAAAAATGCAAAATAAATTAAATGAGAGAATGTGATATTATATTGTAACTAAAACCACACCGAAACTTAGTATACATAAATTTTAATATTAAAACAATCATTTGTAGATATTGAAAGTTTCATTATATACGTAATATAAATTCGTATATGTAAATTGAAATGGTAATTTAAATAGGCATGTGCATTTAAATTAAATTAAAAAATAAAGCATTAACTTATTTTTTAATTTAACTTAAATGCACCACTTACTGTCGGATTTGTTTTTCAACCCTTTGGAAAATTTTCACAACACTTGCAGAAGAGTACTTTTAAAAAGCTAAAGGACTTGTACGCTACAAACTATTTGATGTGAATTCTTCTTCTAAAGCTGAAAGACAGTCTTTGCCTGATATGTATTCGACCACTTTTTCACTATATTCATTAAGTGCAATGGGTTAAATAAATAATCCTTGCCACTTAAAATATTTATTTAACCCATCTGCACTTAATTTACCTTAAATTTTCTTACACACACTTTACGTACGTCGGCAATGAACTATTTTCTGGTAAACGTTTAACTGTCAACATCATATTTGTTTACATTTATTCAATGACGAACTTTTCACTTTTTAACTAATTTTTGAACCAAATAAATTATTAAAAGCTCTTTAAACATATTAGAAATGAAATTTTTGTTAATTTCTCTAGTAAAAATGAAGATGTCAACTTACTGAAACAAAAAAATTTGCGGCTTCCTAATTCCATTGAATGACTAGTAACTCTTTATAAGACACTTTATTTTCTGAAATAAAAACTTCTTATTAAATGTTATGAACAGTATAGCTATTTGTATAAATATTAACTTTTTCATAAGTACTTCAAAAAAGATAAAAACTACACTTTCACTTGTAATTTCCGATAAGTGCTAAAATAACAGTGGTTGTCAGTGGGTGTCATGTCTACATAAAAAAATCTACATAAAAGTATGCAAGCGTTAAGATTTCTCGCCGCTTTTGCAATAATTCAGCCAGAAAATATACGAAAATCTGACGTAAAAATGCATCCAGGTATTCTTTAATCTAAGGTGTGTACACTGACGCATAGCAGACCCAAAAACAAATAACGAAAAATCATGGTGACGTATTTTGGCAGTTTTTCCTACTATAAGGTAAATTAATACATTATTGTAGTTTTATCAAAAACTTATCAATTTTGACACAATTTGCAGTTCAGTTTGTAGTTGCCGTCGGAACTGTATTCCTACCATACCAGCTATATGACAGTGTTGCCAAGATAACAACATGAAAATATGTGAAAAACTTTGCCGTCCAAAAATGCATTATGCAAACTTTTCAATCCACACCAATGCACATCGATATGAATTTATAGATCAAACTCGATTATTGTACTTCTCTGGAAATCATTCTAATATTATGCCAATTATGCTATTATTTAATTATTGCTCTTGTGTAAATAAACTTGATTTTATTTTTGTTATACGCATAAACCATGCATGCATATGTGTACATAATAATAATTATAAACGAAATAATAACTTTTATAAAATAAACACTTACCCGTAACGTACTCTTGCAAACAATACCATATGTTCTACTGTAAAATTCCAAAAATACTCTACACTTTATAATTTTTGTTTAAGTTTTTTAATCAATGTAATATAATAAAATGAAATTAGATTTTAATTTTCGCACAAAGTGAGTGCTCTTATTTATACGAATTTTATTAAAAAATTCAAAAAATGTATACAATGTTACAGTATCCGTTTTTATCAACAACTCAAAAACCTATACACAATTTACTGTTAATAGATACTTTGTAAATAAATTGCGAAAATGGGAAAATATATACTTTTAATACGCATATGAAGTGTGACCGAAAATTAATGAGACTGGTACAAGGCTTGTACGTTAGTTCCCTCGTAGACAAGCAGTTCAAGTTTCAAACTCGTCCCGTAACTACGCGTGACCTTATCGAGCGTAATAAGTGAACTTGTGGGTTTGTAGAGCTTTCTAAAAAATGTAAAAATTATGTGCCATCAAGGTTCGACTCACGTGAAGTTGCAATGAACACATGGGGGATATTCCTTATCAAGGGCACAAGTTGATGTATACCCGAGCATGTGCAATGCTTAATATTGAAGCTCTTTGAAAGGCTCAGAAAAAGTGTCATTCGCAACAGATCAGATATTGTAAAAAGTTGAATACTTCTTCCCCAGCTTTAAACCTGATCAAATATACCAATATGCCCCATAAAATTTAACCAACTCTAACTGTTCCTACCTACTAAAAACAAACTAGTTTCATTTAAAAAACTGGTAACGTCCACTCACACGGTATTTGTAGTTGCCAAATGGTCTCACGGTCATGGTGCTATTTATGGCTCCTCAGTCTCCCTATTTACCTGATCTAAGTTCGTATGAATTTTTTTGCTCCCCAAAATTAAAAAAAATTAAAAAAATGTGTTCTATGGGTTGATAGAATCCAAAGTTGAAGCCTTCCAGTACTGCTAAGAAGAGTGGAAATAAAGCATCTACCCAAGAGAATTACGTTGAAGGGGAAAACATTGATGCATCAAAACAAAATAAAATTCTTAAAAGAAAAACTGTTTGGCCACATGTCATCAATATTCACTTTTTATTTAGTAAATATTCTTAGAAACTTTTCTGAAGAGTACTTGAGCCGTAAATCGTTCTAAACTTTGTGAGTTTATACAATACAAAAATTACGTGTAATAAAAACTAAATTGAAAAAAATATCAAATGTTTTTAAAACTTCTAAACTTTTCTAAATATCAACTAATATTCGAATATAATCGATAGATTTGGGGGGAATTATATATTTCAATACGATTTTTGTTTATTTTAAATTTTGCACAATATTATCATTTTCAACTTCTATAACTTTATAAAAGATTATTACTTCTTTATCGTTAATACAATATATATTTGCTTTATAATATGATGGCTGCGAAAAGTATTTCATCGCATTTATTTTTAATATTTTATTGACTTTGTATACTTAATAGAGATAAAATCAATTTAATAATTTTCGTTTATTTAGCAAAAGTAAACACTTGAAATGAATACTGTCAATAGTTTCTTTTTATTTTATTTCTTAGTAAAAAACAATTCAAATTTTTGAGATTTAACCTATTCATTAAAAAAGTTTTGCTTATAGCATTCTACCAAGTTTTTATAGGTTTTCAAGTTTTTATCGATCAGTATTTATCTATTGGAAGTTTATAACAGCAGTTGTTAGGACTGGTTATTGAAAAACAAAAAATTTTTTTAATACTTTTGCAAGGAGTCTATTTTAAGAAACCTTCCTTGAATTTTCAATTGAAAATATGATAATACTATCAGAAGTTTGTAAAATATAAAATTTTCTAGCTGTTTATTTTGTTCATATTCTACAATTTTCACTAATTATTCCTATCTTAAAAGACGTCAAAAAGTCTTTTTATGTATAAATTCTGATAACCACTGGGGGGAAATTTTATAAGAAAAGTTTCCATTGCTTTTTTTTGATTTATTTTTCTTTTTTAAATTGAAACTCTCTCCCCTTTTAAATTAGTTAATAATTATTCTAAATTTTTTGATTGCTCCATTTACTATTGCATTTGCTAGTATCTTCAACTATATAGTAAACACATTTAAAAATTTAATACTTTTCTTATTTTTTTTATGTACATATCTGATTTTGGGTATATGGTATATATTATTACTTTATAAATAAATACCTTTAGTACATTGGAGAAGAGTGTCAGATTATTTGATATACTCAAACTTTTTGAATTTGCTTTTGATGTTTACATTAAGGTTTAAAAGCCTTTGATCCAACCCCATGAGCCTGAGTTAATCTGCTTCAAATACAATTTTATTTATAGTTTTCACTTTAGTATATTTACTTTGGTTTGAATCAATTATTTTATCTAAATTTAAAATAATGCAAATAAATAAAGTTATGATCAAAATTTTAATAAAACATGTTCGAATTTTAGCAAAAGATGATAGCTAATACCATTATTATAGCATTGTTAACAATCTACATATTCCAGATTATTTTGAATTTATTTTTTTTTAAACTAAAAAAAAACACATAAATAAATAATTCGTATGTAAAATTCGAAAATTTATTTATTATACAGAAAAGAATTTTATTATACATTTAGATGCTTTTCATAATAAAGAAAGTAAAATCATATAATCCTCATTTATATACATTCTTGTTTTTAAATTTTTTAAAAGCAGTTTACGATATGAATATCAAATTATATTTTAAACATTAATGTAATTTTTTTTTGTTCAATTTCTAAAAAAAATAACCTTCGATTTCTCTCCTGCAGCATTTTAAATATTTCTTCTAAAAGGAATAAAACGTATTTCTTCTGGCTACTGAAACATTCTAAAAACTTATTATGTCAATTTTACGTAAAGTTCTATTTTTTCGAAATTTATTCTTTAATAAACATGGCAAATATTCGTGTTTGAACTGAAAAACAGAACAATTTTAATTAAATGGAACTTTCTTTTAGTAATTTTTTAAAATTTTAATTACGATTATTAATACTGAAAATCACCACCAAATATTGATTATTTAGAGAGCTATTTTATCAGCTAGATTCAAACTCCGGGCTAAAATTAATTTGATTTATTTCTTATAAATTTCTGTTATACGAGATTGATATTATGATTATATTAATAATATAAAAATTTGATTAATGTTATAATTTTATTACGTTCAAGAGCAGATTTTATCACGTTCATTTCAAATAACACTTATTGTATAAAATTTTAAAAAATATTTCGAAATAATGAATTAAAAAAGATACTTTTAATAAATTTGAAATAATTTATTATACTTGTTCATTGCATGATAACTGGCAAGTGTATAGATGCATATGATATAGGATTGTAATCAGTAGTAGAATTTCTAATATTCTTAAAAGTGTGCAAATGAAGAGAACATTACAATTTATAGATTTTATACTTTTCAAATGAGTATAATACGAGTAAACTTTCGTAGAATTAAGTTAAATATAAACATAAATGTACGTGTATAGGAATACACTTTTATAATTTTATGTACATTTAAATTCCTTTTATATAATACGTACATACGAATAAAAATTTAAATTTCAATTATTCCGAATTCTAAAATAAGCTGCTATTTGTTGGAATTATTTACACAAACATCGTATAATATTTATGTTTATTACAAGTAATAGTAGTAGCATTCTTTAAACGAACCCTTTATTAAAGTGATTGATATATTTTAGATAAATGTAGAACTGAAAAAGGGAATATATTATTTACATGATTAAAATGAACCAATTAAAATATCTATTGTATATGCAAAGCCAATTACACGAGGTATGTTCAAAAAGTATCGCGAATTTTGAATTTCCGCGGCTTACGTATATTCGATTTTCGATTTTTTTGTGGCGTTATGTTGGTACTTATGTCTCTCACTTATTCCGACAAGTTCGGCCATTTTGAATGTTCAGTTAATTTTTGACAGCTGCTTTGCTTGCACGTGTTTTTTTTCGACCAAAAACAGCATCGCATTAACATTAATAAGGAGCTGTTGGACTCTGTCCGCTCCGATCCAAATTTGCTCCAGAGGGTCATAACTAGTGACGAATCATGGGTTTATGATTATGACGTGGAAACCAAAGCTCAATCATCCCAATGGAAGCTGCCGCACGAGCCAAGACCGAAATAAGCGCGCCAAGTTCGGTCGAATGTGAAAGGTTTGCTTACAGTTTTCTTCGATTACAGGGGCGTGGTGCATCATGAATTCTTGCCACAGGGTATTACCTGCAAGTTATGCGCAAGTTGCGCGAAACAATCCGCCAGAAACGCCTGAATTTGTGAAAGAACAAAAATTGGCTTTTGCACCATGATAACGCCCCTGCTCATGCACCGTTGCTTGTGCGAGAATTTCTGGCCGAAAACAACATACTACTAATGCCGTAGCTACCGTTTTCTCAAGATCTGGCCCCCTGTGACTTTTTCTTGTTCCCGAAACAGATTCTTTTAACCCTTTTTTGGAATTAACTGAACATTCAAAATGGGCGAATTTGTCGGTATAAGTGAGAGACATGAATACCAACATAATGCCACAAAAAATCGAAAATCGAATATACATAACCCGCGGAAATTCAAAATTCGCGATACATTTTGAACAGACCTCGTATAAGTACGGGGACTCTAGTATGTAGGATAAAATTAAATTCTGTACTCAATATGTTAAATGAAAAAAATGGACGCACATCTTATTTTTGTATAAATTCACAAGCTCAAATTTTAAAGCTTACAATTGTTCTATCTATAAATAAGTACATGAAGGTATAAATCTGTTAATTATAAATATATTTAATATTTTCTTTACATATATCATTTGTATTAATTTCAGAGTTTCGTGAATCCAAGAAAATGCCTAATTTTCATAACTTTTGTTATAATATTAGGCATTTTTCTGGATTAACAAAACTCTGAAATTCTATATCCCTTTGAATATATGTCAGAGTTATAACTATATCTATATACTTTCCATCTTAATATATTACCCCAAAAAAAAAATTCCGTGTATAATTTAAAATATATGAATAAGCCTAATTATACAATATATAGAAATTCAAAAATGAAATATTATGTTACAGGAGAAATATATTTATTTATTCGTTCAAAATCAATTCTATGGAAACAATTTCATTATTTTTGTAATAAATAATACTCATATTAACTATATATTTGTAGTGAATTTCAATTTATAAAGAAATTTAAATTTATATTTGCATAAACTCCTAAAAAATATTCTATGAACTTTTAAAAACTTCTTTTTTGATATTTTCAAAATTCAGATACATGGAATAATTAAATATTCCATATGACAAAAAAAAACACACTAGTCGGTGTTAGAATTTTTTAAATTTCTTTTAATAATAACTGAGATTAGTTTTAAATAATAATTTTGTACCGAATAAATGTTCATTGCTTGTTTGTTTATTTTCATTTCAAGTAACATTAGTAGTAAAATGTATATTCTAAGCGCCAAAATGGATAGGAAATTTTTTGTTTGGCAATTAGCGTAGGACTACGCTTCAATGGGATTCGAATCCACGACCCATTAGATAATAGTCTACCGGGCCGGCCCAAATGCGTAATTAATGTAGTTATGCATAGAAATGAAAAAAAAATTGATATTCATATTTAAAAAATTTTTAAATAAAATCAACCTAAAAATGTAATTAAGTTTATATAAGCATTTTATAAATAAAATTTAGAATTTTGCCAATCAAACTATAGTTTGTAATTTTAAATTACCAAAATATTTTTTTATTATTGCTAAATTATTAATGTTATTAAATTAGCTTTTTTTATATTTAAACCAAAAATTATGCAATGAATGAAGTAGAATATAAAACAATAAAAATTATTGGCACATTACATATAACATAAAAAGAAAATGAACAAAAACAAATCGCTAAAAGCCATTAAGAAACTGACAATTCGCGTAAAATAATAACGATACGGAATTATAACACGTACGTGCCAGAGAACGCCGCCTCACTTTCCATTAGTGTAATAACATATGGACGTGTAATGTAGCAATTTCTATACTAACATTACCATTGCGGTGCGTGAAAATAGAGTTGTACCCCGCACAAGACGTGCGTTACTAGAACTTTTTTAACGCAGGGTTATGCGTTTGCATGATTGTTACGAGTACATTTCTTGGTGAGAGCAAGAATATGTTAAGCATGCTTCGAAATTATTGTGGATTATGCGTTCCATCTGTATTGTGGATTATATTAATTTTGTGAGGTTATTTGTCATATTGCCGGTATGGGATGCTAATAAACAGTTATTTCAATTTAGAAAAACACTTTTTATTTTATATTTATTTAATTTTAATTTTTACATATTATTTACCTTTTATTTCTATTTTACACAATTTAATTTTATAGAAATCTTATAAGTAAACTTATCAATTAACATCCAAGCCGACTAATAAAATTAATATACCGCAGTGTGCCAATACACTACAGTACACACTGTAGGCAGACAACACAATATACCGATTTATCCATTTTAGGATTTGTAAAAAGTACAATTATGTCATTTAATATTTGTTTAAGTTTTTATCTCATATATAGAAATATTTAATTATTTGATGGTTTACCATTTTATATTATGAATTGTTTAATTATCAAGCAATACATTTTTTTTTATTTTTTATTTGACAGGTTTTCATTTCTATGTTACACATAGACATGAGAACACAGTCACTCCTATGGAGCATATAGCGGCACTAGAGACTCTGCAAATTCTCTCCATCTGCTTCTGTCTTGAGCTAGCCTTTTTATTTCCGACCATGATTTGCCAGTTTGTTGGTGTTCGCGCTCGACTGATCTCCTCCAAGTGGTCCTTGGACGTCCTCTGCTGCGATTGCCATCCTTGCTATGTCCGTAGGTGGTTTTCGCAAGGTGTGGCCAATCCAACTCCATTTCCTGCGTTTGATGTTATCTAGCAGGGGTATTTGCTTCGTGAGAAGAAGCAGCTCATCGTTCGTTATCCAGTTCGGCCAGAAGATCTTGCTTATACGCCTCAAGCATCTGTTCACAAATGCCTGAGGCTTACGAGTCGTGCTGTCTGTTACTTTCCATGTTTCGCAGCCGTACAGCAGGACTGGCTTGACGTTTGAGTTGAATATTCGAAGTTTGAGTGCTATGGAGAGGTAATTGGAACGCCACACGTTCCCAAGTGAGGTGTACGCTTGTCGCGCCTTGTTGATGCGCGTTTGGATGTCTATTTCAGTTCCACCATCCTTGCTGAGCATGCTGCCAAGGTAACAGAACTTTTCGACATCTTCAACTTGGGTACCGTGTAGCATCAAGGGTCTCTCGCAGGTGGCGCCGATACGCATCAATTTGGTCTTCTTGATGTTGATTCTCATCCCAACTTCTTCGGCGTTGGAGGCCAGAGCATTCAGTTTCTCCTGAATGCCGTTGAAGGTGTGGGACATGAGGCATATGTCGTCGGCGTAGTCCAGGTCGTGGAGGTTCTCACGCAGTGTCCACTGGATACCGTTGCTGGCTGTGTTGTTAGTGCGTTGAAGGACTAGGTCTAGGGCGATTATGAAGAGGATAGGCGAGATTACGCAACCCTGCCTGACTCCTCTCGAGATGTTGAATGTATCGCTGTTTCGTCCTTTGAAACGCACTCTACACGGGGCCTCGCGGTATAGTTCTCGGATGAGATCGATGATGGCCTGCGGGATGCCTAGTTCATCCAGAGCACTCCAGATGGCGTCGCGAGAAATCATGTCGAAGGCTCTTTCGAAGTCAACGAAGAGAAGATAGAGCGGGCTGTTCCATTCGTTCGACTGTTCAATGATCATTCTTAGGCTGTTGATGTGATCAATACAGGAGCGGTTTGGTCTAAAGCCAGACTGCTCGTTGCGGAGGGAAGCAATACATTTAAATTATGAAAAATTTCTGCAAAGGTGATCATTCTGCCGTAGCCACGATTTGCGCTTTAAAATGATATTATGGTCGGTGAATATGTCAATATATGTCGCTTGGTGAATATGTCAAAAAATAGTTTTACTGTATAAGAGGCTCTAAAAATTCATAAGTGATGGTGAAGACATTATACACATTTGTGCGAAAAGGTAAAAATTTTTAGCTAAAAGTTTGTTATTCTAAATTATGGTAAAAGATATGTCAATTGAATGCTGATATTTGGAATAATATTTATTCAACAATGAGGTTCATTTCTCGTTTGGTATATATAGATATATGAGGCTCTGAAAATCCGCAAGTAACTGTGAAGAAGATATTTGATCTGCGAAAAGTGACTTTCTGGGCAGTATTTTGTTTTCAATGTGCCATTGAGCCGAATTTATTTTACATCCGTGGTTTCAACAAAACGGCACCACAAGACATACAACAGGTCAAAATTTCGGTTTCTTGCGTTAAAAAGTTCCAATGAGATGTAATTTCGTGATTTGGCGTCGTTGGATTTTCTCTTTTCAAGTTACACGACTTTCTATATTAGTATAATATGCTTTGATAAGATGAAGTAATTTAGTTTCATATTAATATTATTTGCTTGTATTCACTCAAACTTTAGAATATTTATCCGTCAAGTACTCGTAATGGTCGAATTACGGAATGAAATGTGTGAAAAGTTTATAATATATTACCTCAAATGGATCGAATCCTGTAGGAAGACTTTTTAGATAATCTTTTATCATCATAGTACGCTGTGAGAAGCTTAAAATGGAAACTTCAGGGCCGAATTATTTTTCAAGATATATTTCAAAATCAACTTATCTCTGTTTCGAGAAAATTTCATCTGAACATTAAACATAGATATACTTTATATTTTTTTCAATTTCTCATTTAATAATAGTCGTCTATACATATTTTTATAAACATTGAGTAAATCATATATTCGTATCAAATATTGAAATATATCTCACTTTTCTAAAGTAATCCTCACTTCTTAAATTTAAATTCTATATACTACCCAAGGAAATTTTTTATTATATAATTTTACACTATTTACATACAAGTAGCATTGAATTTTCATCTATTGTATATTGAATAGAAACTTTGCTTTTAAAAAGATATTTCAACGTAAGCATTTTTGTAACAAATAATTTTTTTGTCTGAAAATGAATCGATTGTTTTTCGAATTATTTACTTTTTTACAAATAGCAGATCATATATGAGGTCTGTTCAAAAAGTATCGCGAATTTTGAATTTTCGCGGGTTACGTTTATTACATTTTCGATTTTTTTGTCACGCTATGTTGGTACTCATGTCTCTCACTTATGCCGACAAGTTCGAACATTTTGAATGTTCAGTTAATTTTTGACAGCTGCTTTGCTTGCACGTATTTTTTGCTTGTCTTCGATTTTTGGCCATTTTCGACCAAAAACAGCATCGCATTAACATTGATAAGGAGCTGTTGGACTCTGTTCGCGACAACCCAAATTTGCTCCAGAGGGTCATAACTGGTGACGAATCATGGGCTTATGGTGATCACGTGGAAACCAAAGCTCAATCATCCCAATGGAAGCTGCCACAGGAGCCAAGACCAAAAAAAGCGCGCCAAGTTCAGTCGAATGTGAATGTTTTGCTTCCAGTTTTCTTCGATTATAGGGGCGTGGTGCATTATGAGTTCTTGCCACAGAGTAGAACGGTCATTAATGTATATTACCTGCAAGTTATGCACAAGTTGCGCGAAGCAATCCGGATTTGTTGAAGAACAAAAATTGGCTTTTGCACCATGATAACGCCCCTGCTCATGCATCGTTGCTTGTCCGTGAATTTTTAGCCAAAAACAACACACTAATAATGCCGCAGCCACCGTATTCCCCAGATTTGGCCCCCTGTGACTTTTTCTTGTTCCCGAAACAGATTCTTTGATCCATTTTTTGGAATTAACTGAACATTCAAAATGGCCGAACTTAACGGTATAAGTGAAAGACATGAGTACCAACATAACGCCACAAAAAATCGAAAATCGAATATACGTAACCCGCGTAAATTCAAATTTTCGCGATACTTTTTGAACAGACCTCGTATACTTTGTATCTAAAATCATCTTATAATGCGATTGTTATTTGTTTTTTTTTTTATAAGTTTATTTTTATTTAGTTAGTAATAGTGTTTTTTTTCAGATTTAACAACAAACAATTTATTCAATAAAATAATATTACGGTTTTATAATATTAATTATTTGGCAATAGAAATGTTCATTTATGTAATTAAAATATAAATTTATATTGTTAGAATATTAATTCACAAAAGCTCCTGTTGTTAGGTAATATTATGTGTACTCGCATCTGTAAAATTTGATAAGAATAAACTTTTAATGAAAATCTAACTTCGGTAGTGAAAAAAGTTTCAAAGTAAATGCTCGTCTATTTATTTTGAAATTAATTTACATATTTGTGCCGTTTTTTGTAGGATAAGTTAAAAATATAATTATAGCAAATAAGTATAATTATAGAAGATTTAATTTTAATTAAATTTTCATTCAAAATTAATTATTTACAGAAAATGTGAAAACAAAATTTCATATTACACTCCAGTACAAGAAAATTATTTTTATATGACTTTCTTGAAAATGTTCACCTTTTCCCAGTATTTCAATGCATATGCATTCGTATTGGAAATGTATATGAAAATGTTTCACGACATTTTCTATATATATTAAAATTTTAATTTAATCTTTATAATTAGTTTATTTGCTTAAAACACATATTTATAATTATATTATTTCGATATATTTTATTTATTTTAATATTTTAATGAATAATAACTTTAATTACTATTTAGAAAATTTTGAAATTTAAATGTATTAAATACTAAATATTTTGTCAGCTTTTATTACCAAAATAGAATAATAAGATTGCATTTTAAATATAATTAAATCGAAATATTCACTACTGTTTAAAGGAATAGAATTGAATCAACTTTTTAATGATTTCACAAAAAAATCGTAACAAATCACGGTACCATGTTTTTTTTGGGGTGCCGCAGAGTGTTTATTGGGAGAGAAATTCGGGATAAGTCTTTAATAAGGGAATTATTGCGGTGGGGTAGACGGGAATGGCATTTCTTGCAAGGAGACAGTAATAAGATAATTTACATAAGGAATATTAAGATCACGATGGATTTTGGATTTACGCACATAGAAAGGAGTAATGGCAATTTTGCACAGAATACGGGATTGCAATGATTGGATACGAAGTGGATTAGAACGCTTTGTTGAACCCTACACCTCGTATCTATAAGACCATATACATAGATCCAAGTACCATTAATAAAATACGTTCTTTGTCATCAATTGCCAATTGTAATCATCTTAGTTTTTGTTAGTATCTACTGTCAAGCTTTTATTTTCATAGTCTGGTATCCGGGTTCCACAATAGTTTTTTGTTCAAGTATATTCCAAGATATTGCAAGTTTACTGTCTCGCAGAGTGATGTTGCCATTAAAAAATATAGACAAAGAGTAAATATAATATGAACAAATTTTTGTTCAACCATCTTCACTGTCCATTTTGTTAAAGGGATAAAATATGGTCTTGAAGAATATTGGATGCAACTTTCGAATTTTTGTGAGCGGAAGGGCGAGCAGTATCATCTGCATAGGTGGCAAAAAGAGTTTCAGATAAGGTTGGGAGATATTGTTTGTAAATGTTATACGGGATAGCATTCAACATGCCATCTTGGGGAACTCCACTGACAATAAGGGGAATATCTGATGATTCAATACTTTTTTGTACCGGAAAGAATCGACCATACATAAAATTTTAGCATGAGATTTAGCTTAAAGATGAAATCTTCTTGAATTTCCAAAGTAATTCCGGATGCCATACTCTATAAAATACCTTAGAAATGTTTAAAAATACACGAGGTTTTATTTATATAGATCAGAATGACTTTTCTGTGAGTTAATATCGTACACATATTTGCCATTTAATACAAATTACTTTAAAAATCACTGCATATTATTTTTCAACGAAGCTATTTTCTAGTTTATTAGAAACACCAAAGAGAAGGGTAAATATACTAACTATTAAAAAACAGTTAAAAATCCTTTTGGTTGATCAAAAATGAAAAAAAAAATTTATATAGCCATCTTTATAATTACTAACATAATCGAACGAATTATTTAAATTCAAAAACATTTAAATCTGCAAGTTTAGTTTTATGTATCAAGTGATTGAACAAGTAAAGGGTTTTCCAATAAGAGTGATATGACTTCTAAGTGACGTTTCGGCCATTTGTAATATGTCCTGATCTGACATATTTTTTTTTTTCATTGTATTCAGTAATGTTTACAATTTCATCATGGAGAGATATACGCAAAAACAACGTTTACAAATTATTCAATTTTATTATCACAATAATCGTTCTCCAATTGCAACTTTTCGTGCGCTTTTGTCATTTTATGGTCGTAATAATCGTCTAACTGTGTTCGCTATTCGCCGAAGTGTTAAAAATTTGAAGCGTACATTTTCTTTACATAATGTTCAAGTGCCAATAAGACAAAGAACCGCTCGAAGTAATGAAAATATTGCTGCCGTTCAGGTAAGTGTTGCTGAAAACGGCAATTTGTCGATTCCAAAACGTTCTCAAGAATTGGGACCTGGTGGATTTTGAGAAAGGATTTGGGCTTGCATCCGTATAAAATTGTTATCACTCAAGAACTGAAGCCATTGGACCACCGTAAACGTCGTGAATTTGCTGATTTTGTCTTGGAACAAATTGAAAACGATAACGATTTTTTTAAGAAAACCATCTTCTCCGATGAGGCTCACTTACATCTGAGTGGTGCGGTAAATAAACAAAACTGTCGATTCTGGTGCGAAGAAAATCCACAAATTATTCATGAACACCCATTACATTGACCTAAATTGACAGTTTGGTGTGGTTTTTGGTCTGGTAGAATCATCGGAGCGTACTTCTTTCGAAATGAAGCTGGTAACACCGTTACTGTCAATGGAGAGCGGTATAGATCGATGATAACCAACTTTTTATGGCCGAAATTGGAAGAAGTTGATCTTGACAACATCTGATTCCAACAAGACGGGGCTACGTGCAACACAGCACATGCAACAACCGAATTATTGCGAGAAAAGTTTGGAGATTCGATTATTTCAAGAAACTGTGACATTGAATTGCCTCCAAGAAGTTGTGATTTATAACACCATTCGACTATTTCTTGTGGGGTTATTTGAAGTCATTGGTCTTTAACAATAAACCAGACTCTCTTCAAGCTTTAGAAATCAATATTGAACGTGCTATTTATGAAATACACATACGACTTGATTTAGTGGAAAAAGTGCTCGAAAATTGGGTTCGTCGAATTCGTTCCTGCAAAAGAAGTCGTGGATGCCATTTGAATGACGTTTTATTCAGAACTTAATTGTATTGATAGTACTTTACATTAAATAAAAAACATTTGAATTTCCTTAACAATTAGTATGTTTTTTTTTTAAAGAAATCATATCGCTCTTATTCGAAAACGCTTTACAAACAACTATTAAAATATGAGCAATGTTAGTGTAGAGCTACTCGTAAAATCCAACATGGTAAAATGTTATCAAGGGAATACCTGACAATACGTTAAATCTAATTGCCACTTGTTCAGAATATCACTGTAGCTTTTGTTATGAAAAACAATACATGAAGCTGGAAGTAGAATCGGGGCTTCGGAATTGGCCTAAGATGTGAACGAATCAACGAAATAATCTGCACAGCACTCGGAGATAATGCTGAAACGATTACGTGCTCATTTCCCAGTTTAAAAGTTATATTTAGTAATATTGTAAGCTCAAAAACAGTTTTCGTGGAAACAGGATATGTGGAACAAGCTGATATTTGTGCACAAGTAAAAGTTTGAGTTAAATAGATGCAGTTGTTGCCGTCAGATGGGCTAGTGGTGTGGAGAGAAGTTTTTCAGTTAGTACTCGTATAACACAGGAAGATTATATTAATATGAGATGTTTACGACTTTGTATTTGAATAGTAAAATACTTCTACCGATACGGCTAAGTAGAAAAGAATGATATGTTTTTTATAAGTACATATGTGCTGCAGCTTTAATAATGCCATTAAAAAGAATTTTTTATTTTTTTTAAACCCTCAAAGTCGATAGAACTGTCAACTTAAGGATATGAAAATATCTCCATTTTTCTTTGGTATCAAGCAGTTATAACTGCCAGGGGGGAAGTAACTTTTAAATAATCATTTTAAATTTATTTTGATATAATAATTATTTTCATCTATATATCTATATAAATGAATGTTTGTCTGGCTGTCTTCAATGCGTTCCTATACCATTCATCCGATTGAATTGGATCGGCCTCTACACAAAATTCTGGCCAAATTTTTTCGAGAAAAGATATTCGTAAGAACGCACACACTTGCAAAATAACCTTTCACGAAACATTTCGTATTCTGAAAAATAAACTTGCTATTTACTGTGGCTAAAAATTGAACTATTTATGCAAATATATTAATTTATATTTACTTATTCGTGAACTATTTAATAGTTAATTAAACCGCACTTAAACTTTCACTTTGCAATAAGTATCTAAATGTAAACAAAAGTAATCAAGCATTTCGGTATGCTACGATTTCATAGAGAATGTCGTGTTTTAAAACTCTCCGAAAGTCTACAAAATTGACACGCTTGATATTTGTTTGATATTTACAAAATTAAAAAACCTAAAATACAATTGCTTTTAATACCAGAAGATTGGAAGAAAATAAATGTTGCCTTCGGTCATGTTTAAATTATATTTGCAAATGAATATAAATTTTATAATAAGTGAATTAAAATGAATAAAAAATATTTCCATTATGGAAACTAGATGTTAGTGGGTTTCATGTCTATATAAAAAAATTTACACAAAAGTATGCAAACATTACGATTTCTCGCCGCTTTTGCAATAATTTAGCCAGAAAATATACGAAAATCTGACGTTTCAGGTTCTTTAAACGAAGGTTAGTGACATTATTGAAAAAGAAGAAGAAACATTTTGACAATTTGTAAATTAATGTGGGCATTGGTAGAATGTATAAGGTGTAGGCATCGGTAGAATGTATCTACATTCATCGGTAGAGGTGTGTGGGCATTGCGGTGCACGAAAGTTCAAAGTTCAACAATAAAACACCAGGAATGTGCTGCGCAAATGGCAAAGTTAAACTTCCGGCTTTGCGTCCACCACCTGAAACTCTGTTGTCATTGCATTCGGGCAATTCAGCTGGTTCGAAGCACTTTTTACAAAACGTTCGCAATTACAATTCGGCATTTCAAATAATATCCTTTGGAACCGATCAAGTATTCCAAACTTTCAAAATTCAAGGGCAAATATATCATCGCGTAGGATCACTTCTACTCAATTCCAGACGCTGAACATAAATTTTTAAAAATCTGCATCATGGGCGACGATGATGCGCAAGTTCATCAGCGATGCGGTGCAATTCCAGTTACCAAACGTCCATACGAGGGTCATTCAACAAGTACTTAGCCTACAAAAGAAAAACGAAAATTTTGGAAAGGTGGCAATTTATTTTTCCACATTATCTCCTTCAAGCTCGATACACTTGGCCCAGCGATGCTCTAACTTTTTTAACCCGTCCAAAAAATACCCTTTCTCGAGGGAAGCAAAATAGGCCTCCGTGGCGACGATGACCTCCTCATTCGACCCAAATCTATTCCCGGCAAGTGATTTTTTCAGGTTTGGAGACAAAAAGTAGTAACAGGGGGCCAAATCTGGAGAGTACGGTGGATGGGGTAGCAATTCGTAGCGCAATTCGACCAATTTGGCCATGGCGACGGCGAAGGTGTGAGCCGGCGCGTTGTCGTGGTGGAACAGCATTTTTTTCTTCGCAAAGCGGGGCCGCGTTTTCTTCAATTCGACGTTAAATCGGCTCAATAAGTCAGCATAGTAGCGCCCCGTGATTGTTTTACCCTTCTCGAGGTAATCAATGTGGATCACAACCTTGTAAATCCCAGAAAACGGTGGCCATCACCTTTCCGGCCGATCGAACAGTCTTCGCCTTCTTCGGAGCACGTTCGCCGGGTGAAGTCCACTGTTTCGACTGTTCCTTGGTCTCTGGTGTATACCAGTGAATCCATGTTTCGTCGACGGTCACGAAACGACGCAAGAACTCCGCTGGATTGCGCTGAAACAGCGCCAAACACGTCGCCGATGTCGTCTCACGGTTGCGCTTGTTTTCCGGTGTGAGCAAACGCGGCACCCATCGCGCCGACAGCTTTCTCATGCCCAGTTCTTCGTGTAGAATATGATGCACTATTCCTACTGCGATGCCCACATTCTCAGCTATCTTGTAAACCTTCAATCGACGGTCTGCCAATACGACATCGTGGATTCTTTTAACGTTTTCCTGCGTAGCAGCCGTTTTCGGGGCACCTGGGCGTGACTCATCAAAAACCGACGTGCGGCCACGAACAAACTCGTTGAACCAATTGTTGACGGTCGCCATCGAAGGAGAAGAGTCACCATACACAGCATCCAAGCGATCTTTGATTTTGCTGCGCGTTTTCCCTTCCAAAAACAAGAATCTAATCACCGAACGATATTGTTCTTTTTCCATTTTTGTGCAACCGACCGACACGCTCGCTTTTAAAGGCTCTCAAAACAAAACTAATGAAGGGAAGCGACTGAAACTTTGACAGTAGGCTACTAAAAGAATGTACTGCACGATGGTAAATATCTTTTGTGACAGCAATTCCATCGGGCGGTGAGGCTAAGTATTTGTTGAATGACCTTCGTATTATATCAACTTTGTAACCTTTTTTCAACCAACCCAGCGCTCAGATAAAGTAGTTTAAAACATCAATTGATACCTTGCGTAGCAATAATTCTTTTGCACAACATTGATCCACATCGGTTGTGCAATGGAACCAGGCTCGTTGTTAAAAAACTGATAATGTCAAACGTCATCGAAAAGACAAGTCTGAATGGCAAGTCAAAAGGAGAAGGTGTGCCGATCTCACGTATTCCCATCATTCCCAACGACATGCCATTTGATTTTCCATTTGTTCGCTTGGCATTCTCAATGACAATCAACAAGGCACAAGGTCAATCAATTTCGCTTCAAGTATGTGGATTAAATTTGGAAAATCAATGCTTTTCACATGGCCAATTATATGTTGCATGCTCACAAGTGTAACAGCCGGAAAATTTATTTGTTTTTGCAGAAGACGGAAAGACCAAAAATATTGTGTATTCCAAAGCACTTGAATAAATTTTTCAAATTTAATTCGATGAACAAAAAATTATTGTTTTCTATTTATTTTGTACATATAAATGTGTCTGCTTTGTTTGAAGTATACCTACTACAAACAAATTCCAAAAAAAAATAAAATTTAAAAAAGCATTGGAACGCATGTTCCGGGCATTAGCTGGTTTAAAAAAAAATTAAAAATACTACATTTTATTCGGTTCAATTAGATTCTTAAACTCTTCAAACATAAATTTTTCTAAAGCACATTGGCCTCTCTTAAATAAAGTAAATAAAGCAACAACAACAAAATTATAAAAGGTTACTTTGTCCTTTTTGGTACACTACTGTACAATACATTTACAAATACACCAACTATATAACCTTTAATATTAAGGTGAATTTGTTAACTGGCTTCGTGCACGTTACAAACAACTCCTTATATTCTGTGTGTTAAATTACTTACAGAGATTGGCATCCATGTAGGAGAATATTAAGAATAAGTCAGGATGACTATATACTTTGTTTCTCATAAAATTTATTTTTTTATACAAAAGATTGTTGTAATTGAAATACTTGTGAGATTTACATTTAGCCAGAATGCACATTATCATGGTATGAGAAGCTCTTATATGGATTTATCATTTATATACCAATGTGCCAAAAAATTCCATTAATACGAGTAGCAAGAATACATATTTAAAGTTAAATTAAACTAGTGAATTGAGTTTATACATGCATTTCAATTTGTAAAACTATTTGAAAACA
Organism: Atherix ibis; assembly: GCA_958298945.1. Lineage (NCBI taxonomy): Eukaryota > Metazoa > Arthropoda > Insecta > Diptera > Athericidae > Atherix > Atherix ibis. The sequence continues at coordinate 5,711,509 of OY282606.1, forward strand.
TAAAATACAGTTTTTTTAAATTAATAAGTTAAGAATATCACCTTCAGTAATTGAATTTAATTAGAATTATCTAACTTTATGTTTTTATACTTCTCTAATTTAGTGAAGCAATACAAACGGTGCATTTTTTTTTTTTTTGTACTAACACAGTTCATTTTTTTTTATTTATTAAATATTTTAAAAGAATTCATCAGAATATTAAGAGTTTTGTAATTATTAAAAAAAAAAATACTTTCAAATTAATTTTGAATAAAAAAACGTTCCTGCAAAGAAGATAGGTTGTTTTTGATTTAAAATAAGAATAAATATCAATAAATATCACTATACGTGTATGCTAGTGATAATACATGACATATGCTAATTACTTAAAATTTCAGCTTTAAATAAAATTATTGTCTATAAATGTTAAAATCTATAATTTGCCTTTAATATTAATTATAAAAATTATACTAATTGCATTATAAAAAAAGTATATTTTCTTCTTAATATAAAATATAAAAAAATTTTAGTAAAAAATATTGTTATTATTTTAAATACGAATTCTGTTAGAAAAGTAATTCTAAAATATTTTCATTAGACAACATTGATGTATAAAAATAAAATAAAATTGTTGCATTACGCACTAAAAAACCACAACTTCTGCTGTGACGCTTTATAGGGTAGCCTAGTTACGGGGCGATGTTGAAACTTGTACTGCCCGTCTAGAAAGGACTAATATACAATCTTTGTAAAGGAGAAGTCTGCAGTATTGTCAGATCGTTCTTAGTAATGCCCACACCTCGTACATATATTTTAACACAGTTTTATTGTACTAGTACAATGATATTATATAATTCCAGTGAAATTATTTGAATGAACTCTTTAGATACAGAAATTTCACTAGGCCAATTCAGCCACTTTATAATAAGTAAAATTTATAATAGCATATTTGAAAGAGTCAAAAGAAATGGTTTTGATCAAAAGTTCCAAACGATGAGAAATTTTCCAAAAATTTTATAATAAATTTTTGAAATTCATCTATATTGAATATATAATAGATGGTTTTTCAAATTATTCCTAAATAAAAATTTTAAAATGTTTAAATATAAAATGCTAAAGAGAAGAGTATAATATTCTTTTTATGGATTTCTGTAGAAGAACGTATCATGGGGTAGGTATCAGTTATTCATTATATTTAAATACTGCTTTGAGCATAAAATTCCAAAAAAAAAATACTGCTGCAAAATTCAATAGTATTTTGAATAAGAAAGGTAGCCTAACACATAATCTCTTTACACATATGTGTATGTATATATAAATACCTACTTGGCAAATATAATCTTACTCAACAATGAAAAATATTATTGGTACCAAATAAATTCTAATGTACATACATGTGAGTATGTATATTATAATATAACATATAGAAAATAAAATAAAATCTCTAGATAAATAAAAAATTATTAACATTAAAAAAGTTTCTTGTTAAAAAAAAACGAAATGAATATTTTTATTAAAGATACATGTATGTGTACATAAATATCTTACGATTTTAATAATAACTACAATATAATATAAAAATTACAGAAAATGTTAAACATTTTTTTCTCATATTATTCCGTATAAATAATCTATTTTAAGTGACAAACAATTTGTGATCAAATCGAATTAATGAAAATTATGTCAAGTTTTATGGTCCAACAGAGTTTTCGGAGAAGATAATTATATTTTAATAGTAATATGAAAAAATAAAATTATAAGAAAATAACATGTTATCATACACATATATCTGAATATCTTTATTACAGATTTACACACTTAAAGCTAGACACTTGAATATTTATTCTTTAAGGATTATACTTAGAGCTAAAAATTTATCTATTCATTTAATAAATAAGAATTGATTAAACTTTTTATTAAAGATATGGGAGAATTCAATGAAATGGTAATGGAAACGCATTCAAACATTATTACAAAAATAATTTCATTATTATGTTTATCAATACAAAATCTAATAAAAAAAAATAGTCGTCTAGATATAAACGATAACGACAAAAATAAAAGAAAAATAATTTTAAAAAAAGAATGATGGAGATTTTAATCAATAATTTATTATTATTATACAATATAAAAAAAAAGTCCTCATTATATATGTACTATCAGTATAATCCATTCGTAGCCTCAAGATTTGATAGAATTTTATAATTCTCGTTAAATGAAAAAATGCCAATGGGCATTAAAGCAAACTGAAGAAAAAAATTAAAAAAATTTTTAATTAAAAATGTACCATCAATATTTTACTAAAATGTATAGAATAACTTTTATTTGTCTTTAATTATTTTTATCATATATCCACTTATTACAAAGTCTAATATTAAGTTAATTTTGCATCAAATATTATACTAATTTTGATATATTTTATAAAAATCCCAATTGATAAAATAGTATAACTTTTTTTTTGTTGTTATTTCGCATAATATTGAATGAAAAAATTCCATGTAATAATCTGTTCTATAAATAGAATAGGATTGGATTTTTATTGAAATTTTAACTACCATCTGGCTTTTATCTTAAATTCATTCTATTTTCTTTTCACTTTTCAATCAAAACCTAACTCAAATGTCCTAACCAAAGTTGGTATATGAACGCGAAAATGATTTTCAATCCTACGATCCCAATATCTTTTGAAATTATAATATACCAACAGTGAACGGAAGTTGAGAGTATTAAATACCTTTAAATATTGATCAAAAAGCCTTTATACATAATGAAGAAATAAATTAGTCGAAAATTTCTTTATAGTATTTGTTTTATTTTGATTTTTTTGGAATATAATTTGATGTAAGATTAGAAATTTTTCTTTTAAAAAAAAAGTAACCAATAACCTATTAAATTTATTAATTTATTTTGCTTACCTCTCGTTATTAATTTAGTATAATAGGCCTTTTTTTGCAAGCTAATTTGTTTTCACATGAAACCAAATGATGATATAATTTAATCTATATAAATTACAACCGTTAAAAAGTTTTCCAGTATATACCTAACTAGCTATTTATAGATCAACATGGAAGGCCTTAAAAGAAAAGAAACAATGAGTACAATAACATCCTAATAACAATGCAGGAAAACGACTATTAAAATACCATAAAATATATATAAATATATATATTTACAGTCTTATGTGGCATTCTCTATAATTAATTCCAGATAGTTTACGAGTATTTATTTATTTTATTTGTTCATTTAAATATTATCTACAAATACACAGAATTTGTAAGAACTAAATTTTTTTATGGAAGATACAAAGGCATGACGACATATAGGAGGAAACTTTTATTGATGTTCTCTCAAGAACGGGATGATTTACTTTATAAGATTAAAAAACGTCGATGTCATTGACGTTTCAAACGAGAATGGGTGCATAATAGTAGGGTAGGAGTGAACAGTTTTGTTGTGAATGGAATATTATATAGTGGGGAATGTACAGTTAGAGGACGAATGGAATATTTCGATCACGATGAATAACACTGTTTCGTACAATATATAAAAAGGGGCATTGATAAATTTTTAGAAGGATTCAGAATTGCTTAAGTTAATTTCTGTTCATTCTTTGGCAACAATTCCAGGTGAACCGTTTGTCAATAGCACATAATCAAAGAAAATTCAATTAAATCTAAAAAAATCCTTTTTTAAACTTTATTCAAATAATCTAAGTTATTGTACATCAATTAAAGCTAAATATACTAATTAATTAGCAAAGATTCAAGATAATTGAAACTTTTCCCTCTATTATATAAAAAAGTTTTTTTTTGTAGTCTTTTATTGTATTATGATGTATGTATGAATTTTTGTTGTTTCAATATCTTCAAAAAAATCATTTTTTGTGATCTTGTTCAGCTCCTCCTTCGATGTCGTCTTTATCTCCTCAATCGTAGCATAGCGTCGTCCTTTCATGGGGCTCTTCAGTTTCGGGAACAAGAAAAAGTCACAGGGGGCTAGATCTGGGGAATACGGTGGCTGCGGCATTATAAGTGTGTTGTTTTTGTCTAAAAATTCGCGCAGAAGCAATGATGCGTGAGCAGGGGCGTTATCATGGTGCAAAAGCCAATTTTTGTTCTTTTCCAAAAAAAGCCAAAAAATTCGGGCGTTTCTGGCGGATTGCTTCTTGCCACTTGCGCATAACTTACAGGTAATATTCCTTATTGACCGTTCTACCCTGTGGCAAGAACTCATGATGCACCATGCCCTTGCAATCGAAGAAAACTGTAAGCAAAACCTTCACATTCGACCGAACATGGCTCGTGCGGCAGCTTCCATTGGGATGATTGAGCTTCGGTTTCCACATAAACCCATGATTCGTCACCAGTAATGACCCTCTGGAGCAAATTTGGGCCGTCGCGGACAGAGTCCAACAGCTCCTTATCAATGTTAATGCGATGCTGTTTTTGTTCGAAAATGGGCAAAAATCGAAGACGAGCCAAAACACGTGCAAGCAAAGCAGCTGTCAAAAATTAACTCAAGATTCAAAATGACCGAACTTGTCGGCATAAGTGAGAGACATGAATACCAACATAACGCCACAAAAAAAATTGAACATCGAATAAACGTAACACGCGGAAATTCAAAATTCGCGATACTTTTATTTAATATTTTTATTAAATATCGTTTGCTTAAGCTTCCATGCCGCCAATTTGATAATTTTTCAAATTTATACGCAATTAAATTTATTAATTTTTAATTAATCGATTATGAATTATAATAAATTATCCAGTTTTAATGTAGTGCGTAAATTTTTTTTAAAAAATTTGTAAAAAGTAAATAGTACAGTTACTCACTTTGAATATTTACAAGATAATAAATAGTTCTTCTATTATTGGCTTCTTTGCAATTATTTATGGCTATTTTTAACAAAACTGATAAATTTTACAGTAGTAATAAATTTATAATCAGTTAATAAGTGTTGTTAAAATGTGTGAAAAGGATTTTTTATAACTTGTATATATTTATCTCAATACTTACAACCAATATTTATTATATTGCAATTGAAATATTTTTTTAAAAAAAAACAATTTTTTGTCATATTGAAATATATTTTACAATAGAAAAACTGAAATATTTTTCTAAAATTATAAAATATGATGCAAACTTTAAACAACTGATAAAATGCTTTAAATTCGAGTTCTTCAATGAATATGAATTTCAGTTTCTACAAATTTAATTATTTATCTCTTCGTCTGGTCATTTCGTTTTTATAGAACTATTTTCATTTTAAGGAAATTCTCGTAAAAAGATAAATCCCAGTTAGACAGCCTTATAAATATTGATAGGAAAAACATTTATTGAACCCTTATGGTAGTATTCTAAACTATATACACACACTATCATGCTTTGACATATTCGTCTTATTATAGAAATTATTCCTTTTTTCAACATTTAGCCCCCGTTTACCACTTGCAATTCAATTTATTATTCAAACAACTATAAACTTGAGTGTTTTTATTTTATATTTCAATATGAACAGACTGATATATGCCAAGAATTTTGTCCTTGGTATCAAGTTAAGCATAAACAAAGATATCGTTTTACTCGTCGTACTTTATTAGCTTTATTCCACAAATCCTTATACTCTATATATTTATAAATTTTATTAAATTATACTTATAGTTTGGTAATTGATTTCATGCTTTGACTTTTTATATAATATAAATACGAAAAAAGACTATATTTATTTTTCTTTCATACTAATTGGGTAATTCGAAACTCATTTTATATTAATTTTCCAAAATTGGACGAATATTCATAAAGTATTTTAATTTTGTATTATTTATTTAAATTCGCTATCCGTACAATATTAAATTTTCTATGGGATCTAGATAAGTTTTACCATATCAGTGGTAATAGTGCATTTTAAATAAACAAATGGGTGAGATGACGCTAAAAAATAAACGGCCGTATTTTATTTCATATTTTTTGGCAATTTCTGAAGATTATGAGAACTAATTGGCTGATTATACTGGGGTAGCTCGTTAAAAAATAATGTCGCATAGAAATAATATCACAAATACATTCTATATGACACAATCGAGTAGCTTTGCGAGTAGTAAAGAAACGTTTTTGAGATATGAAAGCGTTTAATGATATCGAGTTGCCAAATGGCCTTTAGTGTCGTTGTGCTTAGAATTTGTATTTCTGTATTAATGTTATTTAAAATAATAATAACCGAAAAAAAAAGTACATTTTTTTTTGTAAAGTATTTTATATAATCCCATATGGACTTACGAACTGGAATTCTGGAGTTCTAATAAGCCTTTCAATTTTCATCGAATCGAATTCCTTCAATCAAAGATACCTCGTAAAATTTTCGCTGTTCCCTTTAAGGTTCGTAATAGTGCTATTTATCAAAAGTCTCATTATAAAAAGTTTCATTTCCGATCGAAGACTTAAGCGTCACTTAGATTTGTTGAAATACTAAGCCTTAACTTATGTTCACAAATGTGCATGCGCGCAGAGGATACTTCAATAGATGTTCGCTGCCTATTATCCTTCACGTTAATTAATACTATTATCTAAATCTGCGCATTTCTATGCTGTAATGGTAAGATATCTGTAACAAAAAAAAATAATTTGACATTGTTCCAGTTATAAACAGATTAATTTTGATGTTCCAGGTCGATTTTGTTTAATTGCCATTTGAGTTTGGATGATATTTATCTGTTGGAATTTGACAGGCATAGAGAATGGTCAATAACAATTTATGTAGAGCATGTAATATTGTAACAACATGTTGAAATTATTTAAATTTTTTTATTTAAATACTTGTTCAATTTTGAATACACAGAGAAACTTACGTGACTTTTTTTGTGTTTATCATATGCCGAATAAGTCAACCATTCAGCATATAATGAATTATTTTGAAAATATACATATACTAGGAGATAAAACAAAAACTGGGCCATAATTAAGCAACCGTACACCTGAAAAGATTAATACAGTGAGGCAGATTATTGCTGAATGTCCGGGTACCTCTCATCGATGTCGTGCACAATAATTGGAAATATTTACATCATGTTTGTCAAAAATTCTCAAAAAAGATTTGCCTATTTACCCGAATAAAATTCAATTGTCAAAAATGCTCAAAAAGGATTTACCTTTTTACCCGAACTTAGCTGACTTTGTTCATAAAAATAATAGCCGCTATTGGGGCACTGAAAATCCTCAACTGATACACCAAAGACCAGTACACCCTCGTAGAGTAACTATATGGTGCGGCATTTGAGCCGGCGATATCATTGGGTCATATTTCTTTGAGAATACTGGAGATAATTCTGTAATAGTTACTGGTGACCTCCATCGGAAAATGTTGAAAATTTTTTCTGCACGAATTGAATCAATTAGGCCTACAGAACATGTGGTTCTAACAAGACGGCGCCAAAAAGTGGTGATATCGATTGGCCCCTGCGATCATCTGATTTCTTCGTATAGTAGTACTTTAAAAACTACTCGACCTGGCACATAAAACGCATCCTGTATGCTATTGTTATGCCATTTAATAGCTGATAGGTTAAGGTTCATTTTTTATTCATTTTGTTTATTTTCTACGGATTTTACGATAAGTTAAAGATGGAATAAAGAGAAGAATGCACGTCAAACTTGTGCAAAGTTGCTTAAATTTAACGGTGACAATGCTCGACAAGACAGTCAGTGCCAGCGACCGTTCGCGAAATTCCGTACTGATTATTGTATAACAAGGTTATTTGTAGGCACGCATAAACATCTGCGACATGGTTGTTAAACGTGAGGAAGACGATCCTTTTTTTAAATGATTGATAGCTGGTGATAAAATGTGGATTGTTTACAACAACTTGGCATATTTTTTTTTGAGCTTTTACCAAGGAGTCAAATAATTAGTTCAGAAGTGTACTGTCGGCAATTGAACATTTTGAACAAATCCATCGTCCAGAAACAAGTATAAAGCTCGAACATAATTCCAAAAAGTGACAATTTGAAAATTTTTTTTTGTACCTTCACAATCTTTACGGAGTAGCCACAACAATTACAACAAGTGATGAGAACGGGTACCGGATTTACTAGTTCGTAAAATGTATAGTTTCTAATTTATCATTCTCTTTGTACGTTGTACTGGCACACATTTTAATACTTCAGTGGTAGCGTTGTTAAAATTGAAATCAAAGGCAAGATAAATGCGCATATATGAGGTTAATTGTAATTAAAAATTTATTTAAGAATTAACTATAAATAATAAACTAATTAAATGTCGTTTCTTTACTCGTTCCAATTGCGTTGAAATTGTGCTCGTGTCTATAAAGTCAATATGTTCTCACATTGTATATGTAAATATATATTTTTAAATATAGGAATTTTATCCACAAATAAAATTAATTCTTCAATATAAAAATATAAAAAAATATGTTTTAATCAATATGCAAAGGGTTGTAAAAATAGAGATGCAAGTGGTTTTTGGGAATTAGCCTAAGTGGGATTCGAACTCAAGACTGTGCTACCTTCTTTCTTCTTTTGTTGACGGGTCACCCAGACCTCGCCAGACTCTATTGCGTATTTATCTGCTTAGGCGGTTTAACGGTCCGAAAGAGTATGATAAAAGTTAATGAAAGTTTAAGTAAAGTAAAATTTAATAATAACTTTCATTATTCAACTATAATGAAAGTCTCAGAGAAAGTAAAGCGGTGAGGTAATTAGCGTAGGACCCTGCTACATTAGATTCAAACTCATGATGCCTTCCATGGTAGTCCAGTACGTTATCAACTGTGCTACTTGTTCTTCTTCTTATTTTTGTTAACAGGCCACCCAGACCTCGCCAGACGCTATTGCATTCATCTGCTCAGGCAGTTTCTTGTCGTTTCAAAAGGGTAGGATAAGTGTTAAGGGAAGAAAAGTCTCAGAGAAAGTAAAGCGCTGAGATAATTAGTGTAGCACCCTTGGATGGTAGTACAACAAGCTATCGACTGTGCTACCAAGTCGGCTTATTGACTGTGTTACCGGGTTGCCAGCTGCAAAATGTTTAAATCGTTTGTGTTCAGAATTGTTTGGCAAAACATTATGAAAAGATAAACAGTTGAACAGAGCATACAAAATTAATGAATTTATAGAGCTTACTATTTGTAATTTAATTCAAAAATTCGAGTTAATTGGTCATGTTTGTTATATTAAGAATACAGCCTTTACAAAAGAAATACACGTAGTACTGAAAATATTAATATTTAATCAATTACACATCGTTGTCAGGAATTTGGAATTTCTTATGGAACTCGACATGATATATTCTTAATAAAGATTGGCATTTGAAAGCGTATAAAATACAGTTAAGACAAGAGATTAAACTGAATGAACATTTCATGCTAAAAAATTTTGGTAAATGTGCTTTAGAACAACTTAAAATGAATGTATTATTTCATGAAAAATTTATCTTCAGTGAAGGAGATAATTTCTAGTTAAATGGCTTCGTAAATAATTACAATTTTAGGGTACAGTTTGATATGGTTTATAGTCTGGAGATGTAATTGGAGCGTGTTTTTTTCTTCGGAAAACGAAAAGGACACTACAATAACTATCAATCGGAACGCTACAAAAGCATAAATTAGATGTTATTTCGAAGTCTTTATTGAATTTAAGATGAAAAAATACTTTCAGGCATGGTTGAACCTACGAATGGGTATGGACGACGCCTATTCTACATTCATCACAATCGTCGTATCGTTGACAAAATTAGACTCAATAGGCTGTCGTGATAAAAAAGTATACTTACTGCGTATTGATTAGTAAATTTTACCTGAATAGTATACAATGAATTAAATATTAATTGTGATAGCGCCAAAGAAAATATCAACAAATATTGAGTTACTACCACATTAGAGAACCTGAAATTATTTTAATTTAGAACATTTTAGCTGAACTTCCTTTGTCGCCCAATTAATAATTATTATTTGGGTATATTTTTATGATTTTCTTTAAATTGTAATTGAAATATTTACCATTTTCGCAGTAAAAAAGACCAGATTTAATATATTTAATAATACCTATATCCTTTTGTCTTATCTCTATAAAATTTGTTCTTAATTATCAGGTGTATAAGCTTAAATCCTCGGTTTGGTCATAGATGGCGTGAGTGAGCGTATTAAGCTACCATGGGCACGCCATACTATTTTTTTATGAGTTTGATATCTGTCAACATCAATCAGTGCACATTGTCAGCAATTTCGTACAACAACATACATTATTCCTTTGGTAATCATGTCTAGTTTTGTGCCAGAAAAATAGCATATGCGGGAAGCTCTGATTTTCCGCTTCAATTTGAAGAAATCGGCTGCCGAATCGCATCGAATGCTTATGGAGGCCTATAGTGACAGTGATTTATCGGAAACAACGTACCGAGATTGGTTTCGTCGGTTCAAAGACGGCATTTTGAATTGTGGGACAAGAAGCGTGAAAATCGGCAAGGGAAGGTTGAGGACTATCAATTGCAGGCTCTTTAGGACGAAGGCGATACCCAATCAAAAAAATGCTCGCGGAACGATTGGGTGTTACTCAACCAGCCATTTCCATGCGTCTGTGTGCCATGGGGAAGATTGGAAAGATCGGAAAATAGGTGCCGCATGAATTGATGAAAAAGATCGGAAAAGAGAAGGAATTTTTTTGGCGTGGTATTTCCCGAGAGATGGGAAAAATATGTAGCTAGCGAGGGCAAGTACTTTGAATAATTTTGTATTTGCTTTCTATGAAAAAACATGTGTTTTTTGACTAAAAAACAGCGGATTTAAGCTTATACACCTGTTAAATAAGAACAAGTAAAATAGATTTTACTATTGCTATTTATTTTCAACCATATGAGAAAATTATATTGGAAGTTTTTCATTAACAATTTTATTTTTTCTCAAGATAATTTTTTTGTTCATTCTATATAATAATAATTTAAAAGTATTTATAAGAAAGAAATATTGAATTTATTAAAATATTTTTAAGAATTTAATATAATCTTTTTGAATAGTTTCAGACTGGACTAATAATAGTTGATATAAATAGAGGAATATAGAAAGTACGACGGTCATAGTCATGTCTGAGATGGAGGGTGAGGTCAGTGTATTATTGATAATAACTGTTATTATTGGAACAGTTCTGATGTCATCGTTACTTGTTTGTTATATTTGTGTTTTTCGACAATTATGCTGTGGCTCAGAAATGAGTGGACGCCATGACCAATATCAGGACACTAAGAAAACTTACAACTATCTACGTCGAGAAAGTGTCAATATGGGTGAGCTCACCCATGTTTCCAGTCAGCCAACAGAAACTGAACGTGTTTAACAGTACGAGATGTTCGAAATTCCAAAAACAACCAAAACGTAACAGCAATGAAGATTATATATTGATAAATGGACAATATGAATTTGATCGACCTTAGTCCATTATTTTTATTAGGAGAATACATTTTTCGAATAGATTAAAAATACAATATTTTGAAAAAATATTCTTATAGTCAAATAGGAAAATATCTCAAATTACCATATATGAGTGTAATCGAATATTAGTGAGGTTTCAACAATTCTGTTTTATTGAATTGTCAAATTTCAAATTCAAGCATATTATTTTACCATACAATAGAAAGTCATACGTGTATTTTTACCCATTTATGCCACGAGTGTATTCCTATATTGCTAATAATTTCTTTTGGCAAGCTTCAGAACGACATATGTACTTGTTGGAATCTTAATTTTTTTTTATATTGAATAATGTCACAAAATACAACTAGATAAAATATCTAATTATGTACATTATATGATATAATAAGCATATCTTAAAGATTTTCTACTTTAGGATATTAAAGTAGTAATAAAATATCTATAATTACTTTATATAATCATCGTGTCGTATTTATAAGCCTTAATTGTAAACAATAGTAATTTTTTTTAAATTTCTATTTACCTTTTTCTTTTCTATCAATAAAATAATAATATCTGTGTGTATTTATACTATTGAGAAAATGATAAATATCATATTGTAATAAGTATCTGTGATCTAGTATGCTATAACATATATAAAAAATATTAATGTAAGCCAAATAAAATAAATTATTTAAATACAATATATAAACGTATGTACTTGTATATGTACGAATAAATGTAACAATAAAAATAGAAGAAAAAAAATATTTTTTATTATTTATAAAAATAATGAGGATTTGAATAAAATGTATATAAATAAATGTAATAATAATAAAATTTATACAATAAATATATTTATGAAGAAAATTATAATTTTTATGTTTTTTCCTAATATTGGGTTGATGCAAAAGTTGTGACCTTTTTTATGATCCTAGGTAAAAAAAAATTTTTCTTCAGAAATGATGAATAGTATCTTCTTTTAAATGATTCCATTGTATAAAGATTGCTTTCCCTCTACTTTCTATTCAGTTTTTGCCTGGCCAGAGTACAGTGAAGAGACCTTATATTTTAAAGTGCATTTACGTCATTGTTTACTTTATGAATTCACAACAACGTGACAAGAAAAAGAAATTGGGCTATACCTGGACAAGCCCCCTTAACAACTTCGAAAGCCGAAATCCATCAAAAAAAAAGTTATGCTTTGTGTTTGGTGGGATTGTAAGGGTATTGTGTATATTGAACTTTTGGAACGCAATCAGACAATTACAGAGGAACGATATTGTTAGCAATTATCCAAATTGAACATCGCCCTTCAAAAGGATAGACCAGAATTGGTAAACAGAAAAGGGGTAGTATTTCATCACGCCAACGCGCGACTACATGTGGCTATGATGACCCAACACAAGCTGAATTGGGATGTTATCAAGCATCCACCGTATTCTCCAGATCTTGCTTCTTCCAATTTTCATTTATTCCAATCACTGCAAAATTTTTTAAATGATAAAAAATTTGATACAATAGAGCAGGTAAAAAAATCCCTTACTACATTTTCCGCATTAAAATACACGGAATTTTACACTAATGGTATTTATAAGTTAGAAAGATGGGAAGAAAGTTATAAGAACGGATGGAAATTATATAATTGATTAAATAAATAATACAAATCTAAAAAAAAATGTTTAATTGTATATGTAAAAAATGGTCTTAACTTTTGCATCAACCCAATATATCTTAGCATTATTTTTTTTTTAATGAGATTTCAATATAAATAAATAAGATTTATATAATCCAAAAGTAACAATCCATTATAATTATATCATTTTCATAGATACAATATCATTTATTCAATTTATTTATAAAATATTTTGAATTATCCTATTTACTATAGGGAATATTGATGCTGGTTTTATTCTTTTCGACATTATTCTCGTATTTGGTTCAAGTAGTTTTTTTTTTTAAATCTAAAAGAAAATTAATTTTTAGCCTAGCTACTTATGTGCACACATATTTTTATATTTATGAAAGCTTGCTTATTTATGAGTTCATTTTAATTAAAATTATTTCACTTTAGTTATTATTTCATGAGTATTTGCATTATTTTGGATAACGATTTATTTACATAAAGGTAAATTTAAGGTACTACATATATATTTTCGTAACAATATTTTAGATACCAATTCCATGGGGAAATCTGATGAACAATATTTAATAAAAGGGAATAGAGAATTTAATAATTTCATTTCAATGTTAATTAAGGATAATTTTTTTTTTTATTTGAGAAAACTTCTATACCAATTTTCTAAAAATAATACATTTAGGATTATTTTAAAAGAATTTTAGAAAAGATTCAAAAATATTTTCAGTTTTTCTAATTTACGATTATTAAATATTGAATATAAGGGTTTGTATGTAAAAATAAATATTTTACTTTTTAATGTTTGTAAGATCTTTTCAGACAGGTGCCAAAGGCCTCTTTATATCGTCACGAGTGTGAGGACATTTTGCGTTTAGTTAGTAGTATAGAATATTGAGAATTTTATTATATTTTGTGGAGTTGATTAATATGTTGTAGAAGTTTAAATAGGGGACTTGAGAATGAAGTTTTTGAGTCCAGGAGATCCACAATAGGAGGAATTCTGCTCGCGAAGTTATTCTTGGTTTTATGGCTTTCATGTAAAATATGGATGATAGTGAAATGGGTGCCACCGGATAGGCATAAGGGACGATTGGTATTTCCAACAAAGGAAGTTATGAGTAAGAGTAAGAGCAGTATATCCAATCCGGCTTCTGAGGAGCTTCTGGGCCGAGACTTACGGTATGGATGTTGAATAAACTGGTTTGTTGGTGGTTATCTAATAATTTGACAAAAATGTGTCGCCATTGATCCAGTCATTGTGTCTGCGGATGGCTAATGGTGTTAGTTGCCATTCTGTTAGTAGGGGAGGCAGATTCAGAATGACTGTGATCACTGGTCGACGGAGTGTTTCTTCACCCAACTTGTCAGCTCTTTCATTACCCACATTTCCACATGCCCCGCACCAATTGCAACTGGACACTCCTATTGCTAAGTAGGCTATGACGAATTGCGCTAAGTACTGGGTCACTCGATGGGCCACAAATGGCCTTAAGGGTAGAAAGGCAAAATAATAACGCTCTGTTGGATGGAAATATTGGTCGCAATTTCAATTGCTGTTTTGATGACCCACAGCTCCCCGTAATATGGAGATGCCCTATAAGGGATTATTCCACAACATAATGCGCGAGTATTGCAGTCAAAAACTTCGACGACCAAAAAAGAAATTGGATAGATTTTTTTTATGATCTAATCGAACTATAGCGTAGCACAAAATATCGTTTTAATCTATTTTAATTTTGGAAAATTAACGAATTTATCAAATAAAAATGGAAAAGTATCATATTTAGAATATATTTTGAAAATTTGGTTTATTTTCGGAGTTGTTTATTAATTCAAATGCTTCGTCCTCGTATCAGGTTGTTACCAATCCCTTGGAAAAATCTTTAAAATACTCTTCTTAAAACGTCTTTAAACGAAGATGCCAAAATTATCCCTGATTACCAATATGGTTTACGTACAGAGCACTCTACAATCTCTTTCGAGCGAAAAGAGTACTATCCAGGTGTGTTCTCAGATATATCACATGCTTTTGATCGAGCGTGGTACCCTGGACTGTTCTATGAGGGTCATTCAACAATTACTTAGCCTACAAAAGAAAAACGAAAATTTTGGAAAGGTGGCAATTTATTTTTCCACATAATCTCCTTCAAGCTTGATACACTTGGCCCAGCGATGCTCTAACTTTTTTAACCCGTCCAAAAAATACATTTTCTCGAGGGAAGCAAAATAGGCCTCCGTGGCGACAATGACTTCCTCATTCGACCCAAATCTATTCCCGGCGAGTGTTTTTTTCAGTTTTGGAAAAAAAAGTAGTCACAGGGGGCCAAATCTAAAGAGTACGGTGGATGGGGCAGCAATTCGTAGCGCAATTCGACCAATTTGGCCATGGCGACGGCGGAGGTGTGAGCCGGCGCGTTGTCGTGGTGGAACAGCACTTTTTTCTTCGCAAAGCGGGGCCGCTTTTTCTTCAATTCGACGTCAAATCGGCCCAATAAGTCAGCATAGTAGCGCCCCGTGATTGTTTTACCCTTCTCGAGCTAATCGATGTTGATCACACCTTGTGAATCCCAGAAAACGGTGACCATCACCTTTCCGGCCGATCGAACAGTCTTCGCCTTCTTCGGAGCACGTTCGTCGGGTGAAGTCCACTGTTTCGACTGTTCCTTGGTCTCTGGTGTGTACCAGTGAATCCATGTTTCGTCGACGGTCACGAAACGATGCAAGAACTCCGCTGGATTGCGCTGAAACAGCGCCAAACACGTCGCCGATGTGGTCTCACGGTTGCGCTTGTTTTCCGGTGTGAGCAAACGCGGCACCCATCGCGCCGACAGTTTTTTCATGCCCAGTTCTTCGTGTAGAATATGATGCACCGTTCCTACTGCGATGCGCACAGTCTCAGCTATCTCGTGAACCTTCAATCGACGGTCTGCCAACACGAGATCGTGGACTTTTTAAAAGTTTTCCTCTGTAGCAGCCGTTTTTGGGGCACCTGGGCGTGGCTCATCAAAAACCGACGTGCGGCCACGAACAAACTCGTTGAACCAATTCTTGACGGTCGCCATCGAAGGAGAAGAGTCACCATACACAGCATCCAAGCGATCTTTGATTTCGCTGCGCGTTTTCCCTTCCAAGAACAAGAATCTAATCACCGAACGATATTGTTCTTTTTCCATTTTTGTGCAACCGACCAACACGCTCGCTTTCAAAGGCTCTCAAAACAAAACTAATGAAAGGAATCGACTGAAACTTTGACAGTAGCCTACTAAAAGAATGTACTGCACGATGGTAAATTTCTTTTGTGACAGCAGTTCCATCGGGCACTTGTAGAATGAGTACTTGTTGAAACTCAAGACCTTTCTTCCATCCACATAATCAAGTTAGATTTAATACTGGTTGTTCTGAAATATCCCCTATCACACCTGGTGTTCCTCAAGGAACTACTATTATAGGTCCACTCATATATAATTTTTATACTTTTGATATCCTAACTAATATCTACAATCCCATATTAAAAATCTTCAGTACTAGTTTAAAAGGTAGACAGTTAAGGTAAATGAGCAAAAAAGTGTTCATGTTACGTTTACTTTCTGGAAAGATCCACCCATGGTAACATCATTCCACCAAAAGACCTGGGACTAAACCTAGACAAACGACTTATTGGGAATCCTTACATGAAATTAAAATACTTGGTCGTAACAGACTTTATTTACTACTCCTTAGACTAGTAGAAAATAGATCAAAATTGACATTAAAAAGACACTTTTAATTTTCACCACAGTTTTAAAACCGATCTAGATATACGGAATGGAACTCTGGGATTTTACTAAGCGTTCCAATTCCTCTTTAATACAATCCCTTCAATCCAAAATCTTCTAAAAAAATAGTTAATGCTCCATTTTATGTTCCTAACAAAGTAATCCATCGTGACGTAAATGTTCCCCTTGTTCATAACTTACGTATTTCTCGTTATAAAAAGTCTCATTCTCGATTATCCTGTCACTATAATCCTCTTGTTAGAGAACACTTCTTCAGTACTTTACCCATAAACACTCATCGGCGTTTAAAGAGAAATTGGCCAACAGATTTCTTGCGAAGTTAATATATTATAACTCGTTAAATAGAGAAATACCGATGGGTCTGCTTGTCACAAAGTTTTTATAGTTGTAGACATGAAACAAAAGCTAACAAAAAGAAGAAAAAAAATTATTAAATCAAATAAATTGAAGATCCCTAATTTATTTATTTAAAAGATTACTTTACCATGAAATAAAAAATTGCGATATAAATAGTTCAAAAGTATTTTTACAAATTTATTTTAAACAAACCCATATAAGTACTCTTTCTTAAAAGTAATTATGTGATTTGCTTTTGCATAACTAATATTTTAACAAGAATACAAATATTGTTACATAAAAATTGTTAAATCGCTTGGAAGTTTTTAATGAATAGAAAATATGAAAACAAAGTTATTATGTGTAAATATTTTTTACTACAATTCATTTGTGCTAATGAACCTTCTGTACTTTTAGAAAATTAGTAACTACTAATTTCAAAAGGGGTTATTAAAATTTATTAATATAATTATTAATTTCAATTCTCAATAACCGCTTATTGAGAATCTGTTACGTAATATTTCAAAGAAATTTCATAAAATCGATTTAGTTATAGTTTTGTTATGTAAAATTAGAAAAGTAATTTTATCTTTAGAAATTTTAGATGGTTTCTTTGATAAGGCTGTAAGAAAATGTGTTTTAATGTGAACAGACAATATTAACATTTCTTATGCATTTCTGAAAGTTAAAAATAAAGTTATAAAAATCGGGACTGATTCCTTAACTAAGCTTCTAGAAATAAGACCAAATATGTAGATATGCGATAACCGCATCTTTAATTATGGTATTCGGGAACAATTTTTAAAGTAGGTACCATTTTTCGACAGCTTCGAAAGCTGAATTCGCCATAACAAGGCATTTGACGTACCTAAAATGTAAGTTTCAGAAATGTTTAAGGAATTTTTGTGCATTAAGTTTAAATTTTATTAAACGAAGTTTCGTGGAGTTTCCCTACATCGTAGTCACGATTAGCAAAACGCGCCTTGTAGCGATCATCACTTTGGTGTACTGTAACGCTGTTATGGAAATTTCAACCTCAATATCCGAAATAGCTAAATGGAGAATACATGACCAGTTTACAAGATGAGAACTACGGTAGACGTGCAAGTCGTACGAAAACCATCATTTAGGATCCACCGTTAAAATTACACGCGACCAATCGTACAATGAACCAATAATATTTAATTATTTGAATTGGGAAATTATTTTTTTTAAATTCATATATCTTACGTATATACTTTGGTCGCTGTCATAATTAATTAATTCCAGTCGAACCGGTCGAAATTTTTAAAATTTATTTCAATTTTTATAACAATCAATGTAAATTTCACTTTAAAAAGTGTAAATAAATTAATTATAAAGAGTTTATTTTATGAATAACGGCTATTTGATAGAATTAACACAAACTGTCCTCTCTCTCTGTCCTTAAAGTGCAGTACGGTAACTGTGCTACCTATTCTAAGGTATTTCTTGAGAAAAATCGTGGAATAAAGACTTAGTGTTTTTTGTCTTTAAAAGACGTTTTTTTCTAGTTTTGGTTATTAAAGAAGGAATTAATTAATTAACAAAAAAAAGGCAAAGTAGTTAAAAATTAGTTAAGTTTAGTTGGTCAAATCTCAAATGTAATAAAGTGTTTGGACTGAACGTTCAGGTCAATAAAATTTTAAAATTTTTGAAACACTCTTAACCGTTAAGAATAAACATCATAACACCTTTTCAGCGACATTAATTCACGTACGGGCAAAAATTATTTTAGGCATTGACTTGTGCTAACGTGGTGTGTGACTGACTGTATGGTGCATACAGCCAAGTTTGTTTGTTTGTTTGATACGATTTTTATCCAAGTAACATTTATGTACACTGAAATGTTTTTTCTAAGCCCACACCCACAACACTAAAGTCCATTTGGCAACAAAGGATATTGGAATTAGGAAATTAGAGTAGAAATGGAAAGAAAAGATAATTTAAAAGAATTCTTTGTTTCAGTAAAGAGATATAACACTGAGAGAGAAATTAAATTTTAATTGGTTCTGATCTTTGATTAAGTGCACAGCTATTGCCATAGACACAAAAGCTGTCTTCAATTGGGAAAGTTTTGTTACTCAAAAAAGCTTCATATACACTACCTCATACAGATAAGTAGTATATTTTACTTCTGGCTGAAAGCTCTGCGTTCAATTGCGCAAGTACTCCCAAGTACTGCGAGTAGCAAAACAGTCCCTATGGAAGACAGCTAGAAAATAAACATAGAATTTTATAATATTTGTGCCATCTAGTAGTGTGTAGAAATATTCGAAAAGTTTTCTCTCATTCTATATAACAACCAGTTACAGCCAAATGTGGAACGGAGGATAGACTATTCTCATTTTTTAATTATAAGATGTAGTAAAAAGTAATCCATTATTTTGCCAATAGATGGCAAAATAATGGATTACTTTTTTACTACCCGCTCGCACTTTTACAACGGGAGATACAGACAGGAGTCTGTATCTCCCGTTGTAAAAGTGCGAGCGGGTCGCACTTGATGGCGTTAGAAAGATAAGGTTTTAAAAAAAAGTACTAAAAAAGCTTCCCATACAGTTTTGTGATTACTTGACTCAGTATTTTTTTAGCACGCGTCAAAGATGGACACCAACAAAGAGAAAATACGCCATATTTTACAGTTTTTCTTCGATAAAGGCGAAAACGCAAGCCAGGCAGCTGAAAATGTGAATAGTGTTTATGGTCCTGATACTGTAACAGCCAATCACGCGCAATTTTGGTTTCGTCGATTCCGTTCCGGTTATTTTGATGTCAAAGATGCACCACGCTCTGGAAGGCCAATTGTCGAAAATGTCGATAAAATAATGGAAATCGTCGAGTCCGACCGTCACGTAAGCACTGTTTCGATTGCCCAGGAGCTAAACATTGCACAAAAAACCGTTTGGAACCACTTAAATAAGGCTGGATACAAAAAGAAGCTCGATGTATGGGTGCCACATGAGTTATCGCAAAAAAACCTCCTGAACCGAATTTCCATCTGCGAATCGCTGCTGAATCGCAACAATATCGATCCATTTCTGAAGCGGATGGTTACTGGTGATGAAAAGTGGGTCACTTACGACAACGTCAAGCGACAACGGTCGTGTTCAAATCGCGGTCACCCGGCGCAAACGGTGGTCAAGCCAGGATTGACAGCCAGGAAGGTTTTGCTGTGTGTTTGGTGAGACTGGCAGGGAATCATCTACTATGAGCTGCTTCCCTACAGCCGAACTTTTAATTCGAACCTATACTGTCAACAATTGGACCGTCTGAAAGACGCAATCGCCCAGAAGCGGCCAGCTTTGGCCAATAGGAGAGGAATTGTGTTCCATCAGGACAACGCCAGGCCGCATACATCGATAGTGACTCGCCAGAAGTTCCGGGACCTTGGTTGGGATGTTCTTATGCATCCACCTTATAGTCCGGACCTGGCACCAAGTGATTACCACCTCTTCTTGTCTATGACGAATGATTTTACAGGTGAAAATTCGCCTCAAGAGAAGATTGTGAAAATCGACTGTACCAGTTTTTTGCCAATAGGGACGAGGGTTTCTATGAAAGAGGCATTATGAAATTACCTCCAAAATGGCAACAAGTTACCGAACAAAACGGTGCATATTTTACCTACATCGTATCATTCTATCTATGCTAAATAAAACTTTCAATTTAATGCAAAAATAATGGATTTCTTTTTACTACACCTTATATTATGTTTTACGAATTCTACCAGCAAGTTTGCATACGAAATTCGGAAATCAGTTACATGACAAGAAAACGCCAAACAATTGGATAAAAAGTAATAAATATAATAATTCGACGAGTGGGAAAATAAACAATGAGTATTTTTAAATAGTTTTTAATAAATTTGTTGACAATTTTATTCATATTTTTATTTATGAAAAGGGCAGTAGTATTCCCATGACTTACATATATTTTCATTTAAAATTCACCTAACATACATTAGTGTTTAGATTATGAAAATTAAATTATATAATAGTTTTTTTTTTCTTTGCTTAAAATAATAAATTGGAATATTTCATTTATATTAACAAATATGACAAGAAATTAAATATTTTCGCATTTTACAAGTACACCTTAGGTAGGTATAATTCATTATTAACTGTAAATAAATAAATAATAATTACTTATTCTCCCAGATGCTTCTTACATTCTTCATAGTAATAATTATAATAATAATAGTAATTACTATTAATCAATTTATAGCATTTATATTGTTATATTGTACATAAATGATATAGATTGAGTTATATGTAGATAAAGTATAAATTGGGTAAAAAGTCAGTTTGAAATTATAAACTTGTTTTAAAGATTTTTAAGTATTAAAGGTAAGTTCCAGCAATCATAATATATTATATATACTAATAGTAATGTCTTTTCTCTTTAATGTATTTCGGTAATGTTAGAGTTTTATTTTAATTACGATTTATTCAAAACAGACAGACTTTCCATTTTTATAAACATTTCACAAAAGAATATCTAAAAAAATTATATATGTATAAAAAAATTAACTGACATCTTTTACTAAGTTTTTAACAAATAATGTATGATTTTTATAGTTTTGATTAGCATCAATTAGCTAAAGTAAAATTGTTCAATCAAAATGTTTATTATTGTTTTTAAATTCAATAATTTTTCAATTTTTTTATTTTTTGTACGAAATTAATAAATAATCATTTTAAATCTTGACTTTAACCATATTTAATATAACTTAACAAAACAGTTTCCAACAAGAAGTCTTTTGCAAATTGCTTGTACATAGAATTTATTAAATTTACAATTAAAATAGCTTCTAGTGTTATAAAACTAGACTATAATTAGATTCATGGTTATTATTTGTTTCGTCGATCTAACTGGTTCTTAATTTGTTTCTGATTTAAATTAAAATTTATCACATCTGATATAAGATTTAGTTTTAAACCTAATTAAAATGCATTCATTTATTATCGACTTATAACTAGAATAATAGTAATTAGTTGACTTAAAATAACAAGTAGAGGATTTAAGGTAAAATGAGTAGCAGAGCATCGCAGCTCATCGCGATTGTATAAATTTGGGGGTGGTGCTTCTTCTGCAATGCGACACTCTCCACCATAATATGCAAAATAGTTACCGCACAATTCTCGACAGGGCGGACATACTATTTCACCTTTGCGTAACCATCCTCCAGACACTAAACGAATTTGTAATACTTGACTAGGATAGTAACAGTCATACGAGTAGTTTCCAACGATAATGCTAAGACGGCCATTTTGACACGTGTATCGGTAGCAGCCAGAGCCCCAATGCTGCCATTCACGAATTTCTCGACACGAATACTCTTTCCACATTTTGTCCGTGTGTTCGAAACATTTCGAGTTTGGCCCATATGATTCCAAAGCGAAATTCTTTTCAGGAACTGCAATGCAATTTTAAAAATCATCATTGTTAACAATAATAAAGTAAAATTCAAATGAAAAATCGAAAATTTCACACTGCATACACGTATACGAAAAACGAATACATAGAATTAATTTGCGCCTAATAGAATACAATTCTTAGTATATTACCAAAAAAATTGTAACTGTTGTAGGGTTTAATATACATACATCATCTGTGTTAGATGAGTATCTATGCATATCTATTAGGCGCAAATTAATTATTTATATATTAAGTGTAATTTATCGCATAGCATTTAAAAACATGGAATAAACTTTATTTACTTGGATTATTATCCTCGAACTTGCACTGAGATCCACGAACCACAATATTTTTACTTCTCCACGTAAACTCTTGTATATAAGGACAATAGTCTGCTAATGAAACGGATCCACCAAAAAAGCCTTCAAGTCCATCTTCAACATAATTGATACTATCAAAATTCTGAAAAAAGGGTAAATGTTTATAACAGTTTTTGTTTTTTTTTAATTTTAAGTAAAAAATAAAAATACGAAAGTCAATACCTGATATATTCTTGGCAATTCGTTATCGTATTTCACCAAGTTGCATAGGGCCACTGAATTTCGGTCATTGGTACATTCCGTTTGTAATGGATCACGTTTTACTTTTGAACAAAACGGATGAATAGATGCTCCTCTATAAATATAATTTGATTTAAAAAAATCAGATTTTATTATTATTTTTTTTTCAATCATCATAAATATATCAAACAAATATTAAAAATAAAATATTTAAAAAAAAAGAAATAAAGGACACTAATTTTCATTTAAATGGAATTTATTAAAAATGTGTGCACGTCAAAAATGCTGAGTGGGTAATTTATTCTTTTACTTATTATATGAATGTGATTGATTTTTTTTAATAGATATATAACTAAAAATATATTTTCAAAAGTAAATAGGAATACATGTAGAAGTATATGTATGATTACAATAACAGTTCCTGCATTTTCTCTAGAATTCCCAAATTTATGAGCACACGAATACGTTAATGCATTTCGCCTCTGAAATAAGAGGTCTACTACAAGCACGTATATATATGGTATATCAACATTGTCGGAAATTAATCCATTTGAATAGTATTTGCCGGTTTTCTACCCATAGATGTGAACAAGTTTAGTAGGACATAGTCAGTAAAAACTAGTTTAATCAAGTTCAACGGGTTTCTTATTACTCACATACTGTGCTCCATCTAAATGAGCAGAAATACAATTTGTAGGTTTAATATATTACCAAAAAAAAAAAAAAAAATAATTTAAAGTAAAAATATTCGAAACGCAAAAAGCGTTAACATATTTTTAATCAAAACTTTTCATTTCGCAAATCAACCAATTGCATACCTTGTGAAATTAGTATTGTCCTCATCCGTACTTGTTAGATTGAAAAATATAAATTTATTATTTTGTATGCATTTATAATTCTTTTATAAAAATAGAGAATTTGTAATACTTTAAATTCTTATTTCAAAATAGTTTGAAATTTTCGTTGGCTTACCTTGCTAAATTAGATTGTATCCAATCTTTGCAGCTACGCATTGCAAATTCGCATCCAAGACCACGTCCCCATGTTAACGGAGCAGCCATACTATAGTTTGGCTTATACCATCCGGAATCTTCCATTAAAGCTAATGTTATCCTTGTAAATGCTGGATTCTGTGTATGAGTTCCGGTCATCGCTTCATTCTATAATTAAAGATGTATGCGCATACAATACGGAAATAACCTAACAAGCTCAAAGTCGATTTGTTTTTTGCACTTGTAATTAATTTTCAGATGTATTTAAAAGGTAATTGTATACATAATATATAAACTAGAATGCCAATTTGAAATATATGCGATATAATTACATTGCGTTTATGAATGAATTTTATTAATAGAAATTGTTATCAAGTTCATTCTGTTCTGTTTACCATTTTAAAGACGTTATATCTAAAATATTTATGTATGCTATAAGGAGGATATTGTCAGATAATCGTACTAAAGTTATTTAAAACTATTGTTTTAAATAACTTTAGTACAATTATTGGGGGTATAACTTAAAAATGCGGGATTGACAACAGTTTGCATAACTTTTACACATGGTTTGTGTTAATAATAACTCATAGCATTTTGGAGGTTAAACATCTGTCATTCATTCTCGATTAGTCATTGAACGAAATTGTGTAAACAACAAAGTTTTTTTTTCGCTTCAAAAATGTCGAATTTCGTACCAAAAAGTCCCATTTGCGGGAAGTGTTGATTTACTTCTTCAATTTGAAAAAAAGTGCAGCTGAAGCACATCGATTGCTCACCGAAGCTTATCCTGAATATGTTCCATCGATTTCAACGTGCGAGAGATGGTTTGTGCGGTTCAGAAGTGGTGATTTTGACACGGAAGACAAAGAACGACCAGGTCAGCCAAAAAAGTTTGAAGATGAAGATTTGGAGGCATTACTCGACGAAGACTGTTGTCGAACTCAAGAAGAAATTGCAAAATCATTGGGAGTCACTCAAGCAGCCATTTCAAAACGTTTGAAAGCAGCAGGATTCATCCAAAAGCAAGGAAATTAGGTCCCATATGAATTGAAGCCGTTTTTTAATCGAATCATTACTGGCGACGAAAAATGGATTCATTACGACAACCCAAAGCGCAAAAATTCGTATGTGAAGCCCGGCCAACCAGCCAAATCAACGCCAAACCCAAATATCCATATGTTGGCGCGGAATCCATATGTTGCCAGAAAGATGGGAAAAAGTAGTGGCTTCCGATGGACAATACTTTGAATAAAATATATTGTAACAATTTTTCAAAATAAACACTCAAAGTTTGCCAAAAATCCCGCATTTTTAAGTTATACACCCAATATCAACTGATACAATACGTACGTATCAAAAAATAATCAAAATCTGAAAATTTTTCAAAAGAGGCTCATAATTCATTCGATTATTTTAAATGATTTACACGTATAGAAAATGAGAAACGGAATCTTCAGTATTATTTTTTTGTAAGCAGCTTGTTTTTTGTCTTAAATAAGCACCGATCAGAACACTCCACAACCCAACAATGTTATAGTGTGGTTGATTACATTGCGTCCTGTCTTGAACGAAAAGAGTAATGTTCAGGCGTGTTCCTTGATATATCACATGCTTTTGATCGACAGTGGCACCCTGAATTGCTTTGGAAAATCAAAAGCTTCCCTTTCTCCACATACTTCCTTATTTTAAAGTCATATCTCTTCCAACATCAATTTACAAGACACAGTTAATACTGTGTCCATTCCGAAATATCCCTTATCTTGGTCCAATTCTATACAATATTTATATATACCTTTGACAGCCCAACTTTCTGATTCCAGAAATCTACAATCCCATATCAAAAATATCCAAAACTCGTTAACAAGGTGGAGAGTAAAAGTAAATCAGTAGAAGAGTATACGTGCTACCTTCACCCTCTGCAAAAATCTCCCAATCACAATAAACCTTAATGGCCACATTATTCCATCAAAACACAAAGTACGCAACTTGGCACTAAATCTAGACAAACGACTTACTTGGAACGCTCATACGACCTTAAAGAGACTTAACCGACTACTTCTTAGAGTAGTGGACAACCGATCGGAACTGACACTACAGAACAAACTTTTAACTTACAACACAATTTTAAAACCGACCTGGACGTATTGAACTATGGGGTTCTAGCAGGGCTTCCAATTCCTATCGCACCCAATCCGTTCAACCCAAAATACTCCGAAAAATCGTTCATGCCCCTCCGTTTTATGTTCGTAACAAAGTTATTCACCGTGACCTAAATGTTCTCCCATTATAAAAACTTTCATTCTCGATATCCTATCAACATAATCCTCTCATTAAAAAACTTTTCTCTGCTACCTTGCCTATTTATAATGTTCGGCGTTTAAAAAGATATTGGCCACGAAATTTCTTAAAATGTTAAAATTGCGTCAGGTAGAGAAACACCAATGGGTATTTACTCTCACATGTTCCTGTCCTGTTATTGTACTGTCTTTGTCATAAAATCTGCTTGTTATAATATATATGTGGTTGTAGATAGCTAAACAAATAAAAAAAAATAAAAAAAATAAGGGAAAACTTAATTAAATTAATTTCATTTAATAATGTCCCCTGGTTTTTTTCTCATTACTACGGTATCGGTTTGTAAAATTCAATTATAACAAAATTAATTAAACAAAAGAAAATTTAATATACAAATTCCAAGTAATTTCTAATTCGAATTATATTGTACATTTAGATTATTAAAATTTATTTGGAAATTATTTTTATGAATTAATCAAATTTCATATGATATTAAATGAATTTATATATTGTAGAAGAGAACTCACCTCTAAAATTCGCTTTTCCCAGTGCGTTAATGCTGTACCTTCTCCGCCTTGATCTTCGAGCTCAGCACCTTCCAATTTATAACAGTTGAAATGATTTCGGACTTCTTCAACAACACGAGGAGTCACCATCATATTAAATGATCGGTTGATCCATCCACCACGAACACCCCATCTATTACGGATCACTGTTCGTATGGTTGTATCACTCCATTGATGTGTTTGTGTCCTGCAATTAGAATAACCAAAATATGCTTCGATTTACATACTCTAATAAATATTAATGATGGTTAATTTACAATTCATTCAATGGTGGTTTTCCAGTTTCTGGTACTCTAGGTGTACGTGGTTTTCCGTACTCATCCCGAAAGAATGCAAATAAACTAACGGAAAAGCCGAGTGCATGCAGTATTTCATGTTTAACGGTTGATAAAAGTGTGGATAGTTCCTGTGGTTTGGTACTAATGCTGTTTGGACAAATATTAGCATGTCCTGCGATTGGTCGATCTAATGCCGCTTCTTGTTGACAGTGCGCTGCATATGCTATTGTTGAACCTTTAAAGCATCTTTCCGTTTGTCGTGCGGATACATAAAAAACAAAGTCAGCATGTTTAATCCCTTCTCCACGTTTTGAATACGGATCAACCCTACAATTTTGCCCAGAAATACTGCATGTTCTACAAGCCTGTAACAAATACGAAACTATTTTGAAAAAATTTATATCCTTTTAGATGGCAAGATTGAACGTACATCGAGGTGCTCTTCGGGTACTTGAACTTCACCGCACATAGTAGCTTCCTTACACGATTCCATGCAATATGTTGTCAAATCTTTAACAAAAATTTGACTGCTTTGGCATTTTCTAATAGAAAATAAATTTAAAAAAAAAATCATTTTACGAATATTTTCCTTAATTAAATTGAACAATTTGGTTTTTCTATGAGCTTATGTGTACACTTAAACTTATCAGATTATTTGGATTTTTACTTATTGAAAATTATTAAAAAAACATGCTCAATAGAATTAAATAATAGTTGAAATGATATTATTCCAAAATTCCTATGATAAGAATTCAAAATTCAGGAAATATTTAATTCTATAAATGTTCAACCATATACCATATTATAAAAATTATACAAAAACTATTAAATGAATAAATAATTTCATCTGCCGGCAATATTTAATTAAAAATGTTTATTATTTATTCTATTATGGGTTTAAAACATAATATAAAATTTCCTGAAAATCAAAAGTTTTACTATACTACCATCATCATACAAACATTCAAGGTCTTTACTACGGTTCATCTGTGATAGCAAAACCCTTGACAAATAATAATTGATTATTGTTGAAATTTGTACAAACTTTATGTACTAGTTTAAGGAATCAAAAAAATACGTGTATTCATATTTTTATTTTTTATTCCATTGATTGATTGCTTAACTAGCTTAATTGAAATTTGAAAAGCCAATAAAATATCTTAAGGGTATATTTGACCTGTAATCAAATTTTCAACTAATTTAAAGAGAAAATCAAAATATTTTATCAATAGTTGACTTGAAAATGAAATGCCTAATAAATTTTTAGGCAAATCTATCACTGTCAATTCATTGTTTTATTAGGACCGTTGTAAGCAGATTATTTAATCATAAGTAAACAATTTTAATAAGATACCTAGACTTTAATAAAAATTCACTTGATATCAAATAATCCTATAGATGTGAAATTTTTCAAAATCAAAATCAACTTTCATAAAATTTTCTCCCATTTTTCTAGTCATATATGAGGGTTATTCAACAAGTACTTAGCCTCACCGCCCAAAGGAACTGCTGTCACAAAAAAAATTTACCATCGTGCAGTACATTCTCTTAGTATCCTACTGTCAAAGTCGATTCCCTTCATTAGTTTTGTTTTGAGAGCCTTTGAAAGCGAGCGTGTCGGTCGGTTGCACAAAAATGGAAAAAGAACAATATCGTTCGGTGATTAGATTCTTGTTTTTGGAAGGGAAAACGCGCAGCGAAATCAAAGATCGCTTGGATGCTGTGTATGGTGACTCTTATCCTTCGATGGCGACCGTCAAGAATTGGTTCAACGAGTTTGTTCGTGGTCGCACGTCGGTTTTTGATGACCCACGCCCAGGTGCCTCGAAAACGGCTGCTACGGAGGAAAACGTTAAAAAAGTCCACGATCTCGTGTTGGCAGACCGTCGATTGAAGGTTCACGAGATAGCTGAGACTGTGGGCATCGCAGTAGGAACGGTGCATCATATTCTACACGAAGAACTGGGCATGAGAAAGCTGTCGGCGCGATGGGTGCCACGTTTGCTCACACCGGAAAACAAGCGCAACCGTGAGACCACATCGGCGACGTATTTGGCGCTGTTTCAGCGCAATCCAGCGGAGTTCTGCGTCGTTTCGTGACCGTCGACGGAACATGGATACACTGGTACACACCAGAGACCAAGGAACAATCGAAACAGTGGACTTCACCCGGCGAACGTGCTCCGAAGAAGGCGAAGACTGTTCGATCGGCCGGAAAGGTGATGGCCACCGTTTTCTGGGATTCACAAGGTGTGATCCACATCGATTACCTCGAGAAGGGTAAAACAATCACGGGGCGCTACTATGCTGACTTATTGGGC
Source organism: Atherix ibis (assembly GCA_958298945.1). Classification (NCBI taxonomy): domain Eukaryota; kingdom Metazoa; phylum Arthropoda; class Insecta; order Diptera; family Athericidae; genus Atherix; species Atherix ibis. Next base: position 5,741,104 of record OY282606.1, read on the forward strand.
CGATTTGACGTCGAATTGAAGAAAAAGCGGCCCCGCTTTGCGAAGAAAAAAGTGCTGTTCCACCACGACAACGCGCCGGCTCACACCTCCGCCGTCGCCATGGCCAAATTGGTCGAATTGCGCTACGAATTGCTGCCCCATCCACCGTACTCTCCAGATTTGGCCCCCTGTGACTATTTTTTGTTTCCAAACCTAAAAAAATCACTCGCCGGGAATAGATTTGGGTCGAATGAGGAGGTCATCGTCGCCACGGAGGCCTATTTTGCTCCCCTCGAGAAAATGTATTTTTTGGACGGGTTAAAAAAGTTAGAGCACGGCTGGGCCAAGTGTATCGAGCTTGAAGGAGATTATGTGGAAAAATGAATTGCCACCTTTCCAAAATTTTTGTTTTTCTTTTGTAGGCTAAGTACTTGTTGAATGACCCTCGTACAATATACCACAAGCAAAATATTTTTCCAGCAAATGAGAAATTTTTAAAAATTCATGCATTTTATTATTATTTGTTTTACTCTTTGCATAAGTAGAGAAATTTTTTTATATTGTAGATATCTACAATTACACATAGTAAGAATCAATTTTTTGATTGAAGAGATTGAATTCGAGACGAAATGGAAAGGGTTAGTAGAGCCCCAAAGTTCTAGTTCGTAAGTCCATATTGGTTTTAGTTGGGCATTGTACAAAAGTACTTTACTGTCTATAGTAAATTTCGAACGTTTGTCTAGAAGTCGAAGTAGTTGTAGGTATCGTCTTTTTAGTTCTTGTCAAGCGTTCAAACGCTTGACATGGATCCCACCATCAAGGTATATGGACGGAGGACGTAGTTCATGGCGGATAGTAAATGTTACGTGGGAAAATTTACGTTCATTACCTTTTATTCTCCACTTGGTAAGCCAGTTCTGAAGGAATGTAGAGGATGGGTCCAAGTATACTTACTACTTTGTGAAGCCATGCAAGGCAGGCCGTATAATTTGGAATGGGATAGATTGGGATGTCGGATGTGTAAATGTTGTAGAGCATAGGTCTAAGTATAGTAAACCTGTGGATTCGTTTACTTTGAAGTGTCGGTTGGAAAGAAATGATTTTAGGACTAGGAAATACGTAGAAGGAAGAATCCTCTTAAGTTTCCAGAGTTAGCCCAGATGTCAAACTCTATCAAAAGCTTGACTTATATTATATCAAGAAACACATCGGGACAGTATTTTTTTCACTGTGGAGTGTTCGGAGCGCAAACCGAAATGATGAATGGGAATTAAATTTGCGGATTCGAGTATGGGATGTAAGCGGCGGAGGACTATTTTTTCAAAGATATTTTAAAGGATTGTAAGGAGACTTATTTGTCTGTAGGAAGTAGGGCGAATGTTGTTCGAAGGATAAAGTTATATAGTATAGCAAGAAAATCTTTTGCTCTTTAAGGAAGTTGATCGAGTATATTGGAGCCAGGAGCTCTGTTTTTGGAAAGGAATTTAATTAAATTGGCAACTTCGAAAGGAGTGATTGCCTTTGGAAGGAGAAGACTCATGGATATAGGGAATGGACAATGAGTCGTGTTTAATATGTCCTCCTGTGGAGTAAATGTTTGTGCAAGGTGTTCAGCAAAAGCGTCTGCTTTATATTTGTCCATTTTGGCCCGTCAGTTTTTCGTAAAGGGTGCGTCGTTGTTTTATAAGATAATCTTTGCCTTGTAGCAGTCCATCTATTTTTCGTGAATGATGAAGTGTAGTTTCTTAAGCATTCTGTATTTTATTTTGAGATTTCGTCATGTAGTTCTTTTTGCAATTTGTTCAGTTTTGTGTTGTCGCTGGACATTCTTGTCTGTTGTTAGTAGTTGATTGGTCTGATTTTTTGGAGATTTCGTAAGCAGAATGTAATTAAGAACAAAGATTGTATAGAAAAAATAATTTCATTTTCTGTTAATATGAAAATAGGCTATTGTCAATTATACACCCATTAAAAGAGTGTATTTTTAATAGATAATGGATTAGTGTTTATTTTTCATTTTAATGATGAATTTAACAAAATATAGTTGAATAATATGTTCAATATTTGTATGCATTTAGGGAAGTGGGTGACTTCTAAAAAAAAGACTGTGTAACTTGAAGGGGGGAAAATATTTTTGAAATAAAAAAAAATAATTAAAATTATTACTATTATTAAAATAAATATTTACCGGTTTAATCGTATAACTTCTTTTGTTTCACGAACGAACAGAGCTTTTTGCCAAAATTGCAAAGCTTCCGGTAAGATGATATCCTGTAAAATATTGTATTTTTTAAAGAATTATTAACTAAAGCATTTGTGCTGAAGTATGATAAAATTATTTAAAATATAAATAAGGGAAATTTAATGCAATGTAGCATGTAATGTAGTTTGTAGATATTTTTAATAATCCATGTCTACTTACATATGGTAAAAGGGCGTAATAATAGTTATTCCAATTTCACTTCAACATTTGAGTATATCAATTTGTTATATTATTATCTACTTACCTTCCCAGAATATAATTATGTGAATGTTATTTTGTTAAGAATAACATTTACCTTATGACGTAGAAATTATGAATTTGAAAATTCGATTCTAAATATAATTCCATAATTCTGGGTGTGTTTCAGAAGAAACAAATATTACACAGTAATACTTTGTACTTATGATGAATAATGAATTATGTATTTGCAATAACAACGAAGACGGTTCCACATCATTGCACACGATTTATTGATTTGTTAATATAACGAAATACGTACGTAAGTACATACTTATTCATGTTGAATACTCATAAATTCTTTATTACTCGTATTACATACAGTTTTATACCTTTAAAAATGCATATGTAAATTTATGTATAGAGTTTTTATCAAACAGTTCGAACAATAACTGTAGAAAATATTATGTTGCACTTATATTCTGAGAAATAATTTATAATATATGTATTTTAATAAACTGAACTAAAATCTTATTGATCAAAGCAATTTTTATAATATCAAAATTATTTTTTTATAAATTATTTATTTAAATATAAAAAAAACTTTATATATTGTAATATAATAAAAATAAATTATATACGAGTGTATCAATATTTGAGCATTTGAACGATTTTAATTGAATATCCGATTTGAAGATTAAATTTGTATTAAGGAAATCTCATGATAATGATTAGGAGACTGTAGATTGTTCAAAATAATTTATTTTGAAAACATACATACTTTGAATAAGTATTATTTTATATAAGCCCGACACGTAAAAAAGAATATACATTCATTTACAACAATATCTCTTAACGTAATTTCATTAATAACCTAAATCAATATTCATATTTTTTGTAAACGATTGAAAACTTTTTTTCAATCGAATAAAAATTAATTTCTTTTAGAAAAATTGATGCCGAAGATCAAAATATTATTTAAGAAATTATCAACTTTGAAATTTCTTGAATAATATTTGAATCGAATTAAAGTGGAAACTTTTTGCTTTTGTATTCAATAATAATATTTGTTTACATATAAATTAGCTTAATTAGAGATTATTACTATTTCGAAAAAAATAAATTCAATTTCTTCCCGAAGTGTCAAAAAAAAATATTTTAAAAACAGTATACCCTGTATTTGTATGCACTCGATTTGATAGGAAAATATTTAAAAAAAAAAAATTAAATATGTGGTAATATTTAAGATTATACTTCACATATTCAGATCTTTCATTTAATAAAGGATGAAAATGTTTATTATTTTATTTAATATATAATCAAAAATATGTATAATTTTAAAAATAACTTACATTAATTAAATCGTATTTGTCGCTTTGTAATCTGTTGTAAATAAAAATGAAAAATTAAAACATTCAGTATATAGTAATTGTATTTAATTGAATTTTATCGAATTTTCATGAACATACTGAGTTACAGACGCATCATAAAATACGCGTATTCTGAGTGGGTGGTCAATGCTACGTTTTTTCACTATATGTGCAGGCTCAATATGTACTCCATGTATCACCTAGAAGAAGAAAATATAACATTTAAAACTATAATATGTTATTCTATAAAAATTTTAAAAAAATATTGGAAGTACAAATGAGAAAACCACCGTTTTCCAATAGATGGCGCCAGCAGTCATATTGTAAGCTTAGGCTTTTTATCGGCGTTATATATTTGTTTGTGCGTGAAAAGAAAAAATCTGCGGCTGAGGCTCGTCGAATGATTGTAGAAACTTATGGTGAGGCTTGTTTTAGTGAATGGTTGCAACGCTACAAAAGTGGCGATTTTGACGTGGAAGACAAGGAGCGTCCCAGATCGGTGAACAATTTTGAAGACGCAGAATTGGATGCATTACTGGATGATCATCCATGTCAAACGAAACAGGAACTTGTAGATTCATTTGGCGTGGCTCAAAAATCAATTTCCCATCGTTTTAAAGCCTTTAGAATAATCCAAAAGCAAGGAAATTGGGTGTCATACGAGTTGAAGTCGATAGACATCAAACAGCGTTTTTTCACGTGCGAACTGCTGCTCCAACGGCAAAAAAGGAAGGATTCCCAAACGAAACAGGAACTTGTAGATTCATTTGGCGTGGCTCAAAAATCAATTTCCCATCGTTTTAAAGCCTTTAGAATAATCCAAAAGCAAGGAAATTGGGTGTCATACGAGTTGAAGTCGATAGACATCAAACAGCGTTTTTTTACGTGCGAACTGCTGCTCCAACGGCAAAAAAGGAAGGATTTTCTGCATAGTATTGTAACTGAAAGAAAATTGTGGGGGCGCCCCGGCCATGCATCAACATCGACGGCTAAGCCAAACCTCTATAGCGCGTGGCTCATGCTATGTATTTGGTGGAACTAGCTTCATCGTAGGATGAGAAACCATCGTAGGAGCTTGCTACTGCACGCATCTGATACGTTTAAGCCGAGCATTAAAGGAAAACAGTCTAAGGTGGTTAAAACCTACCTGGAAGCACTGAAATGGGATGTCCTGCCCCACCCGCCGTATTCTCCAGACATAGCCCAATCCGACTACTACCTCTTCCGATCGATGACGCATGGCCTGGCTTAGCAGCACTCCTGATCTTACGCAAAGACTAAAAGTTGGGTTAATTAGTGAATCGCCTCAAAAGACAAGTAGTTTTTTCTATGTAGAATCCGTATGCTGCCAGAAAGATGGAAAAAGTAGTTGTGGCTAGCGATGGACAATACTTTGAAGCATGAATATGTGAGCATTTTTCCACAATAAAGCCTAAAATTTTGAAAAAAACGGCGGTTTTCCATTTGTACTCGCGATATATAAATATTGATACAATACATGTATTTGCAATTAGAGTAATAAAACTTTTAACATGAACACACTTAAAACAAAATTGTTAATTTAAAGTAATATAACTTTTAACATGAACACACCTATGAAAATCAAAATTATCAATATAAAATATTCAAAAGAATATTACTCGAAAACGAAGCAATATATTTATTGTAAAAAATAAAAGCATATAATAAATAATAACAATATATAACTAATAATTCTGAGTTATAATGAATCTAAGCAATTAAAGATAATTTATTTTCTATTTTATCATCAAGGGTAATTTGACAGCGCTTGTCGGTATCCTAACAATTATCGACAGAATTCTATATAAATTCAACAACAAAAAAAGCGTTTCCAATTCGTAGTTTTAAATTGCATACTAAATTTATAAGGGTCTATATCTCTCAACTTAAAATTTAAAAGACATAACCAAAAAAAAAATTTTTATATTTACTATCAAATAAGACACTACATAATATAATCAAATTTTATACACAAAATTTTAACAGAGTAAATTTATTATTCTTAGTTTCTAAAAAATAAAATTTAAAAATCAGCGAAATTTTTATTATGCTTGTATACCGTAATTTGACTATAATTATTGTATTATAAGTACATACATACTATGTATGGATGAATATCCTCGTAAAAATCTCCGACGAGCATAACGAATCGAAATCTACGATTAAAAGTAAATTTAAAAATTCCAAAAAATTTATAATTATTCGAATTCTTAATTGACCTTCACAGTGCAAGGTTCAAGGTAATCATATTCATTGTGAAAAAAAACAATATTTTATTAATTCATTTATTTCGCATGAGAACCAAAATTACGTAGACCATAAAAGTTTGTTTTCATTGCTAACTTATTATAAAATCAATTGCACAATTTCAAGAATACACGAACAAAATTATCGTATTTTTTATTATAAAATTATTATTATTTTTTTATTTACAGGTCAATGATATTTACTTGAGAAAAAAGTATTTCTCTTTTAATTATCACATTTATTTGCAATCGAAAAATGATCCGGTAATGAAACTGCTTCAATCATCTATTGGTCAATACTTACAAAATATTGAATTTAAATACTGATCAAATAATATTAATTCATGAAATACATATTTTCTTATATATTTAAAATATAAATCAACCTTGATTTCAATATTTCATTTAAAATTAATTAAATGCATTCATATGGTTTTCATATAAAATGACCACAAATATTTGCGATTTATATTCTCTTTTAGGAAATTTTATGGGCTGATCTTTACTATTAGTCTTGGTCAAATAATTTTCTGAAGATTATGTGATAAATCTTCTATTTAATATTATATAAAATAATTATAATTTATTGCTGTAAAAAATTTAAAAAGTGACAATTTTTTTATATTACGATCTTTTGAAAGTCACTCTTTCACTTTTAATTCAGTTTCATAGTATTGCAATTATGATAAGAAAAAATTAACCAAATATTTATATTAAAAACAAGCCATGTAAAAAGTTTTCATTATTTTTTTTTTTAAATATTTTGAAATGTATACACGTTTAGATATAAAAAAAATTGTACACACTACGTTGTTGTTTAATAGATAATGTCTTGTAGTGTAACAAAAATGAAAGTTATCATAGGTAAATATTTGATAATTAAGTGTATGCAATCAAGTGCTAAATCAACATTATATTATATTTGCCACACATATGTTTTGTAAAATGTGATCATATATAAAATTATTTTGTTGTATTTTATATAAATTTCTTATAGAAATTTATATTATGATAACAAGAAACCATATTTCTTAAATTAAGAAATTTATAAGTAAATAATATAAAAAAAATTGTCAAGAAAAGTAATAACTTCAAAAATTTTCTTCATTTTTAGTTATGAGATAAAATTTAATGGTTTCTAGGAAATTACAAAAATTTATATAATTTTCTGGAAAATACTTAAACCAACCAAATATGCACATACTCGTATATATTATAGAGGAAATTGTTGCAAATTAACTGTGCATCAGATAACTTTTTAAATAAATTTCAAATTTTTGTTAAATTTCAAATATTCTTCAAGTGAAATTCTATTATTAGAGTATTTTTATTTTTCGTAAATAGATTCTGTAAAAATAAACCTACTAGTATTTCACAAAATGTGCTTTTCCAAATAAAGTTTTCATAATAATAATTTTGTTTTTGAAACAAACTTATTATAACGAAAATTTTACAACTAAATAACTACACGTATTTAATGATAGTTGTTGATAAGAAAAATTCGCATAGATAATTATTGGATACAAGATTTGAGAGTGCACGTGTAAGCTTTCCAACACAGCAGCTAAAATACGTTCAAATAAAAAGCGTGGAGAACACTTTTTATTTTGTAGTTGAAAATGTCAACATTTAAACTGACAAATAAGCATTTGCGAAAAATTCCACTTAATTTTTATAAAGTTCTACTTCTTGAGAAGTAGTCAATTGCGGACATAAAAGTATTTTTGATTGAAGAGATTGAATTGAACGGGAATTGGAAGGCTTAGTAGAGCCCCAGAGTTCTAGCACGTAAGTACATATTGGTTTCAGTAGGGCATTGTATAAAAATACTTTGATGTCTATAGTAAGTTTAAAATGTTTGTCTAGAACTGAAGTAGTTGTAGGTATCGTATTTTTAGTTCTTGTCTTTTAAGTCTTGTATGTGAGATCCATGTTAAGCGTTTGCCTAAGTTCAGTTCTAGGTATCGAACTTCGATGTATATGAGATATATATAGGAGGACATGGTTCATGGCGGATAGTAAAAGTTACGTGGATAGATTTACGTTAATTAACTTTTACTCTCCACCTAATAAACCAGTTCTGCAGATTTTAGATTTGGGTTTGGAGAATGTCGGTAGATGCAAAGCAGGCCGTATCATCGGCGTATGTAGCAAAGAAGGTATTGGGACATATTGGGAGATCGGATGTATTGAGGATGGACTATTACATAATTTTAAATAACATTTTAATTACATAATTTTAAATAACATTTTTACAACCTTTATACAAATTTATTCATTTCGATTAAGATCACATGAAGTTATAAATATAGATACACATTTTATTGTATATTTATTTGAAGGAAAAAAATATAAAAACTGAAAATATAAATATTATAACTTTTAACTTTACAAAAAAAAAAGAGTTGAATTGAATAACAATAATATCAGATTTATACAAAAACTGTTCTTTCAATCAACAACAGTATTATTTTAAGGTATTATTTTCATATTTAAAAATAAAGTATTATTATAAAAAATACGTATATCAAAAAATTCCGTAACATAATTACATATTTTTAAAAATTATATTTCCTAGAAAATACTAACAATGCAAATGTATCTTTTCATCGTTATTAATCTTTCGATAATGACGACGATGTTCAAGTTGTGGTTATGCAAAAAAAATATTTACTCGTTGAAAATATTACTGAAAATATTGGATATCTTTAATAATACCAAAGAAGCGTTCATGGACTGAAAATGACAAATTTTATAAGAAAAATTAATATATTAAAAATAACAATATATTATTATTATAGTAATATATACCAAAGAACTTTAACGTTAATGCTTTTTTTTGACGAATTATCTATACTTTATTCAACAATCAAAATCTACGACGCGGAATAGTAGGTTTTCAACAATTAACCTTTCAACATTGAATAATTTTACCATATAAGTGCTAGTATTTATTTGGTCTTTCTATTTATATCTTTTTTAAAGCAAAAAGTAAATGCACGTGATTCACGCAATATTAATTATTATTATAGTTTTAGGCCACTTCAAATGTGATTATAAATATTTTATGAAAACCGATTTATATAAAAATCTATAATAACATAATAATCGAAAAACTTTATTTATTTTATTGTACTCTAAGTTAGAGTTTAATATGATTATGAATGGCAATATGAATATATTTACTATAAAGATGTTTTTTTTATTTTTTTTTAAAAAAAGCAGATTACTAAAAAGAACTTTTAATTTGTAATTATAAATCAAGAAAAATTGTAATAACAAAATTTGTGGAAATAAAAGTCATTAAACTATTTATTACCCTATTTATGTTGAGAGCTTAAGAGTTTATTTAAATGAATAATGGTTTCAAAAAATACCATTTATCTTGTTATTTAGTTAAATAAACTTTAATAACGTTAGCAATAAAAATTAATTAAATAAAGTAGTAAAAATTAATTCATTTTAATGTATACATGTGCATGATGTTCCATTAATACGATTATACGTATTTGTACTTGGATATACTTTTTTAAATAAAACTTTTATTAAGAATATTTTATTTAAATTACACAAAAAAATTCTAGCTGAAATAGAAAATTTTATATACTTGCATTTAGTATTAGTTAGTACTTTTTCAAAAAATCTAGAATTAAATAATTATAATATCTGATTAGTTACTGATAATAAGTCACCAAGTAAAACCATAGATATTATAGTTATTTTTTATCAAATATGTTCTGCTTACATCAATTTTTACTAACGATTTAGTTGGTTTTAATATGAAATAATATTTCTTAAAATACGAGTTTATTGTAATGTCTTTTGATTAATATAAATATAAAAAGTCTATAAAAGTATAAAGTCTATTAAAGAATATATATGAAATAATAATAATAAAAGTAGATGTTATATAATCATTTACAAACGATTAAAGATATATACATACGTGTATTAATAATAAACTCGATATATACATTTTTATTTCAAAATATTATTTGTTTAATGATAAATGATATTATTATTATACGAAAGAGAATAAAATTATATATAGTATTTGTCATCGACTAAAGACGACAGACATTATTACGTAAATTCTTAATTCACTCGAAAGCTTTTAATTCAAAATCACCAAGGCAAATATACAGTCAAAAAATTTTGAAATTCTTTATGAAAAAAATTCCGTAAAAATGCTAATACCATAATTGTTTTTTTTTTAGAAATATATTACGAAACCATAAAGTTTCAAATCTACGTTTTTACGAGACATGACTGTATGAATTGTGTTATTTTATTAGTTTTGATCAAAAATGATCTTAAACAAAGACTTAATTTATAAGAATTACTAGAGAATTTATCATAATCAATTTTCTATTAAATAAATAAATAATTCGAACATTTATCGAGCAAATCTGTTTTTTTTTTTAAATAGTATCATTAGTTTTGGAGCATACCATATGTTATGACGTTTAACCGCTGCGATATCGGGTAATATATTATTGTTTATAATTACATATGATTAATTATATACATCGAAATATTCGATTTTATGAACAACACTATTGGAAAAGCTATAAATATTAAGGTTTTTGTTAATCAGCACTTACTAAACGAGCAATCGTTTTAGAAATTTGCTAGCATTGACGGACATTAACGAAATTAATCTACAAAACACATTATATAATAAACAAAGCATTTCTTAATTTTGGTTTTTTTTTTAAGAACATATACTTAATTTGTGCAGAAAATAAATCAATTACAAATTAGGAGCAAATTATTATTTTCTAAAAACGTTCAAGGTTTTTCCTCAAGAAAATTTAGTCAACAAATAACAACCGACTATTAACTGTGAAAATCTTTTTTCCAAATTGATTCTCTTTTATCTCAAGGCTACTCTTTATTCTCAAATTGATCTTACTTTTTATCTCATAATAATACATAAATAATATTATTCATTTCAGTTTCACTAAAATTTCACATTTTCAACTTCATAAAATAGAATGCAACAGTTAAAAACTTTCATAAATTGCAATAAATTTTTCTCAATCACAAATTAACTCGAATAAAAAAAGTATCTTATTGTGCTATGGAAATATTTCATATTGAAATTTTAATGTAGTAAAGTATTGTAGAATAATGAGATTATCCAAAAAAAAAAAAATTTTGCGAAATTAATGTAGTTGCTAAATATGCATAAATCTTATATGATTGCTTTAAAAGATAAATATACCGAAAAGTAAAGAAGAAAAAAACTAATATTCATACAATCAATAAATAGTAATATTATTTAAATAGATTTAATTGTACAATTAATGAAAACAAGTTTTCAGCATATCTCATTACATGTTAAAAATTTTAATTGAAAAAATCTTCTGTTAGTTACTGTAGAAATTTTACTTATACTGTTAGAAAAATGAATATGCAAAGGTAGATTTGAGAAAAGAGTATTTTCTGAAAATACACGTACTGTTTTGTAAAGAGGAAAGTTAATTTCTCTAGAAGGAGGATCTGCACCAGATTAATTCAATGCGAACAATCAATGAACTTCCACATAGTATTGCTCGATTTAATTGTAGTGCAACAGCAAAAAATACAAAAGTAAGTCATGCGATCATATTTTAAACTATTTAGATTGGAAGGTTTAGATTAGAAGGTTTAGATTGGAATACTTAGTCGGACGCCAAAGTTCGAGTTCATATGTCCATATGGATTTCAGTATCGTATTGTATAGTAATAGTTTGATTTTTGTTGTCAGTTTTGACCTAGTGTCTAGTAGTCATAGTAATTGTTTGTATCGTCCGTTAAGTTTACGTCTTTTACTTTTCGTGTGAGGGTTCCAGGTTAACCGTTTGTCGAATATAAGTCCAAGGTAACGCACGCTCGTTTTTTGTGGAATATTACTGCCGTTTAGGGATATGTTCGCGGTAAAGTGTAAAAGTAACATGAGTAGTTTTTTACTCATTTACCCCCACTCTCAACCTTTAGAACCAGGTTTCTAATGAGTGAATGTGGTTCTGTAGGATATTGATGGCTATGGAAGCATCTTTGTGATATTTAAGGAAGGCTGTATCGTCAGTGCATGTTGTAGTAAGTATATTACTGTGACAAAGAATATCATGAGTGTAAGTATTGTAAAGGATTGGAGCTAGGATACTTCCCTGAGGTATACCGGCGGAGATAGGGTAAATGTCAGAAAACTCAATATTTTCAGCTACCTTAAAATATCGGTCTAAGAGATAGGATTTTAGGATATGGAAATAACCAGAGGTTAGGACTGGCTGCAACTTTCAAAGCAATCCAGCATGTCGAAAGCGCGCGAAATCGACTACGCGATGACACTGCTGGAAAGGGGAATTCTCACCTCTAAAGCAGAGGAATCACACTCTCGGTTTCAAAAATGGGATAAAGGCGTTTTAGGATTAATTTTTCTAGAATTTTTGATAAAATGAGGAGGCTTATGGGTCTGTATGAGGTAGGAAGGTTTTTGGATTAGTTGACTTTTTCGATCATTTTAATTATGGAAAACTTACAAAGAGAAAGAAAAAAATGATGTAAGGAGGATACTATTATAAATAGAGAATATTAGAATGAGGGTTTTTTTTATATTTGTTAAAGGATTTTCGAAGTTATCAGGTCATATCCTGATGATTTTTTGTTGGATAAATGTTGTATTATGGAATTAACTTCGGAAGGAGTGAAGACTAAATACAAATTATTTTGTATTTTGTAATAGGTAATTTAGTTATTCCATATTAAATGAATAAGTTTTCACATTTGTCTATAATTAGAAATGGAATTATTTGATTAATTCAAATAATTTCATCGAAAGTAGCTTTATATAGCAGAGAAATTTTCATTATTATTAATTAATTTACCTAAATTAAAGGTAAATTAATTTCTGTTATTAGATTTATTTGATTAAAGTATATTACGTATTTAATATGTATAAAAGGCTACAAATTTGGCACAAGTTTTTCAAATTTTGGAATTTAATTGAAAGAACCTTTCTCCAACAAAAATATTTTCTAGTATCCTAAAAATTGAAGAAGACTATGTAAATAATTTTTACACATTTATATATCAATTGGGCACACAAAAAAATCTATTCAACATGCAAATAAATACTTTGTGCTTGCTCAAGTGGGTAAACAGATGTACGAGTTAATTTACATATGCAAATGTATTAAAGGTGTGTAGGTGGTCGAGTATTTCAGCTCTCGAAGAGTTCATTTGATTTTTTCGCTATAAATGTCAGAAAGTAAAAGTATTCCTGCCTTAGTATCCATATAGATATACATATACTTGTATCTAATTTTTGTATTGAAGCTAAACTGTTCGCATCGAAATTGGCAAATGCACAAGCACATACCGCGCAACCACAAGTGCACTTAAATAGCAGTAACCTTATTGGTATAAGTTAACCTATTGAAGGTAACAAGATAAGTTTTGACTTATTCAAACTAACTTTTTGTCTAGCTCTTTTTCTATTTTCCAAGCTCTCAAACTGGTTTGCTTCAACTTCACGTGTTTCCTACAGATACTATTATGAACTATGCTGAATCATATTCAAGTTTAAATGCGAAAGTCTAGACTCAACAGATTTCCGAGTTTTGTCTATTAGTAGATAAATACTTTTTCGCAATAAATTTTACCTGAAACATTAAAAGTCCTGATACTTTATTAGATTGCAATTATATATCCAAAATAAAAGTAATACAATTCATTTTGTTATTAATTTCAAATAAAATTGTTCTCTTTTGGGACTGCGTTTTCAGTTTAAAAATCCCATGAATTGGCATAAAATTATACAAAATATTTTAAAAGTATATTTTTGTGTATATATGGGAAGTAAAAATTCTTCAAAAATTCCACTAATTGTATCTAGCGAAAATGATTTAAAAAATTTAGGAAACTAAAATACTATTGTACAAGTATCAATTGTCATTAAACAGGGTTTGCCAATAAGGGTGATATGGTTTTTTTTCCAAATAAAACAAAAAATAAATATGGTAGAGCAAAATTTATTATTTTATTTTTGAAGTTTTGATATTCAATTTTAATGCATAAATTGTTGCTGGTCTATTGACATAGACCAATAACTTCAAATAATCTCAGAAGAAGTCCAAATCATAACTTCTTGGAGGCCATTGCACATCTGCATTTCTTAAAATTATCGACTCGTTAAACTTTTCTCTCAATAAATCGATTGTGTCATGGGCTGTTCGGCACGTAGCGGCACTCTGTCGAAACATCCTATTAATTAAATAAATATCTTCCGATGCAGGCCAGAAACGGCTGTAAATGTTCGTCGTGAATAATTTATGGATTGACTTCAGCTCAGTAACGATAATTTTGTTTATTCACTGATCCAGAGAGATGAAAATGCGCCTTATCTGAGAAGACGATTTTCTTGAATTTTTGGACAAAAAAAAAATTGGATAATTTCCAAGCGTTATTGAGGCGTGTATCTTTGGGCTTACATCCTTACAAAATTCTTATCGTCCTTACAAAATTCTTATCGTCCAACCAACGATAAGAATTATAAAAAATAAGTACCTATTTGGGCTTACATCCTTACAAAATTCTTATCGTCCAACCAACGGTAAGAATTTTGTAAGGATGTAAGACCAAATCCAAACGTAAAATACGCCATGTTGTTGGGGAGGACAGTCCCAAATGTTGAGAATGCCTTGAAATCGATAAATTTGGGTCTTCATCAACAATCCCCTGAACGGCAGCAATATTCTCGGATTTCGTTCAAAACTTTACATAATTCGACGTATAGCGAGCACACTAGGCGGACTATAACGACCATAAATTGGAAGAAGTGCACGATAAATTGCAATAAAAAAACGCCTATTGTGATAAAAAAATTGGATAATTTCCAAGGGTTGTTGAGTTTTACGTACACATAGATAAGTCCTCTAAGTATAAGTTCTTTTTCTTCGATTGGTAAAAGGTAAAACCAATTGTTAGAGATCTTTTTCCTATTTACACCGTGTCAAACCTTTTCATGTTGCAATTTGTTATAAGTAGATGAATCCTATTAAATGAATCAACGATTAAATAAAAATATTAAAAAATGAACTTTTGGAGATTTTTTTTAATATAATTTATTACATATTTCAATGTATTATTTGCTATAAAATTTTACGAATCAATAAAACTACAATATGTAATACAATATATTTTCGCTTAAGTATTTAATTATTAAATCGGATTAGTTTTTTTTCAATTTCTTTATAGCTTTTATTAGACTCGTATTTGAAGCGTTTCTACATGAGTACATATTAGTTAGGAAATTTCACACAATTAAAAACTTAGTAAGTTTTAGTATTCTTAATTAACTAATTACGTATGCAAACATTATTGAAAATAGTTCTTAGTTTTTATTATTTTTATAGTAAATAATTAAATTGTTATAAATTCAAAATGAAATTATGATAATAACCTGTTTTCGCAGTAGTTATATTACTTGTATCATTCGATTATAAATCAAAATAATAAATTATATTTAATTGGATATTTGTACAAAAGAATAAATTATACACTTTTATTTTGTTAATTGGTGCTACTAGAGTAAATTAGAGAAGTTTCGATTATATTTTAAATATTATCATAAAATATAAAAATGGACTTCACTTTAATTTACGAATAGATAATTTTAAAAAGAATCATTAAAAATAAAAATATTTACTAAAAAAAAGCAACTGGTTTTATTTATTTTCTTAAAAAGTCTAATCGTATTTTTAACATATTTTATTTGATTTATAAATTGGATTTTTATATGATGGTAAACTCACACCATTTGTTATGTACTACAAATTACTAAATTGTATTAAGATAAGTTTTATTTTTACTATCATTTTAAATTTAAAAAAAAATATTTTCTAATATTTGCATAGAAACTTACTATTTTTAGTTGATGTTGAAATTATTGTTTTAAAAATATCACGCTTATATTAGATAAATGACTTGCTAGCGCTTTCTAAAATATTTGCAGAATAAATATATTTGTCAATTTAATAATTTAATCATGTAATAACATTACATTGTAATGCTAGCAAGTGAACGAATTTCTCTTTTACTGAATTATTCATAACATGAAAAATGGAGATCCAATTAGATAACGTTAGCAAATGCCACGGAGTAGTATTAAGTACTAATGATAAGAGTTAAAGAAACGCTGTCAGTTTATTTATAAGAGATATTTGAGATGCTTTCTACTCAAGGATAAGTCAACCCATTAGGTAAGAATAAAGCGATCTAATAAAATGAAGAAATTATTCGATTTTGTAATTCTAAGATATTAATTTGTTATTATATCTTGATAATTGATCACATTTTCTTCTTCTTCTTTGTAATCAATCTATTTATTTACTATAATTCAAATCCAAAATTGTTTTATTGTCTATAAATTCACCCAATTACCGGTATTTTGAAAACTACACTCTAAAATTTTATAACATATTAATGAGGATTATTGCGTCAAAGTCAAGAAATTTTATTATTTAATCGAAATAATGACCTTTAAAGATTGGACACACCTACGGAAATGAAAATAGACAAAAAAAAAAGAGAAATCTAACATTCAGAGAAACACGGTGACATTATAGATTTTTTTTTAAAATCTTTAATGAATTTGAATATAAATA
Source organism: Atherix ibis (assembly GCA_958298945.1). Taxonomy (NCBI): domain Eukaryota; kingdom Metazoa; phylum Arthropoda; class Insecta; order Diptera; family Athericidae; genus Atherix; species Atherix ibis. Next base: position 5,757,812 of record OY282606.1, read on the forward strand.
CGATTACAAATATCACGTAAAGGAGGTCAGTTTAAACGAATAACCACTTTGTCATGGTTTTGTTGATTTCTAAACAATTGTTAGCAAAATAATTAGCTGCCGATAAAAATTCAATACTGATCGATAGATTTTTCTATTTTTTCTTTGAACATTTGCATAATTTCGGATTGTGTTTTTGTGAACTGTTCAGTTTTATTTCGTTTTCATATTCCAGTAAGACTCTTTTACGTTTAGCATCTTACTAGACGAACTTGGTAGGTGAAAATCTGTACAATTTCAAAAATAATCTGTTTTTCCAACCAATCTACAACGCACGATCCCATTGCTCGATAATATGTGTATGATGCAATATTCATTTAATTTATGTTCGTATCTATATTGTTGCCAAAAGCAATTTGCCGGCCATTTAGGCTTGTCAAAGTAATCGATAGAGCTTCTTATTCGGCCATATTGTCCAATACAAAGCTAACGGTTACGTTGACAGACTTTTTTAAAAGGCCTGGTCAATATGAGCTATCCATGCGAACGAAATGCAATCTAACACAACGAAAAACTTCAAACCGTCGACCGGTTTTTCTTGTTTCATAGACAACTTTGTGACCATGAAATGTATCTGAAACATTATCAACTATACTTCTTGGACCTAATACGACTGTATACTATCTTATGCATACCAAAAACTTATGAATATAAAGGAAATGTAAGATGCACGCGTGAGTATTAAGTCTTGCTTGCTTATTGGTATGAAAAACGTAATAGAATACTGTAGATTTGTAATTAAAAGAATGTTTATAGATTTATATCTAAAATCTGACATCTACTCTTATTTGCAAAAAGTAATATGGCCACAAAAGACTTCGTTCACTTTCATATCATATAATATCGTACTATATGTCATCAACTGTAAAGATAAATTACTCGCATTTATCTTTACAGTTGATGACATATAGTACGATATTATATGATATGAAAGTGATTCAGCTGATAAAGTAAATGATTTATAAATTAGAAATTTTAAAGTTTTCTTGAAAAGGAGGGTACGATGCTTTGCCCTTGAAGTATTTGGTGTAAAACTGCGTGGACTCACCATTGGTATGGATATTGGTGATGATCGAATAAAGATACAACAATTTCAAATATCAGATAAAAAGTAATCAATCAAAAGTGTAGGATGGATCCGGTCTCATTGTCAAATACAGGATAATTTACAAGTAGACCTAAATTACTCCCCGTCACTTTCCATCATTCTGACTATTTATTCGTTTATTAAAAGCTTCATCAACAGCGTGCACCCATCCACACATGAAAAATTCTATGTACGTGGCATCAAGTTAACAGCTTTTGTAAGTAACTTTTGGCATTCTTGTGCAACTCTAATCGTACAATACCGCAGCAGCCAAATACGCCCTATTACCGCTCTGTTTAGATTTACTCTGTAAATTTTTCTAAATAATTTCGATGACTTATTGTAATAAATACTATACGCCTTCGAAATTATTTAAAAAAGAAAACAAATTTTACGTGTTGATGAGGTTTTTATTTCACAATTATTTCATAAATTTAGTGCAAATAAAATTATAATAATAAGTTTATTTTATTATATTATTAGCTTTCAAAAGTTTTATTTAATTTGTAGCTAAGCTATTAGATGTTCTGAATTTCTTTTATTTGAATCAAATATTAGATAAACGCAAAGATTTTATAGTCTCACAATTTTCGCGTACAATGTATAAGATTGATATTTCATAATTTATAGCCTCTTCTTCTATCAATCTCAATGTATGAGATTGATAGAAGAAAGAATATTATAAATTGGCAACTAAAAATTATTTATAGAAAATATTTTTACAAAAAAAAAGAATTTGCTATAAACATAATATTAATTCTTTTACTAGATCTACCAGTTTTATGTATAAATTAGAAACTCTTTGGAAATATATCGTTTTATACCTTCTAAATTTTAAAGTTGGACTGATAAAACGACAGTAGTGAGTAAAAAAATTATTTTAATAAAAATATTTCAGTTTTCGTGATATTAAATTTAATCATCTAATTACTTATACCAAAATAATTAATGTTCGCGAATTATAAATTTTGAACTTATGAATAATTCACGAAAGGTTACTGTACTTTCCTTTAATTGGAATTTGTTTGAATAGGATTATTTAGCTTAGATATTTATTTTTAGCTGTTGTAGTAATTTTTCTTATTATAAAGATACAATTATACAACAGGTACGAGGTCTGTTCAAAAAGTATCGCAAATTTTGAATTTCCGCGGGTTACGTATATTCGAATTTTGTTTTTTTGTGGCCTTATGTTGGTACTCATATCTCTCACTTATGCCGACAAGTTCGACCACTTTAAATATTCAGTTAATTTTTGACAGCTGCTTTGCTTGCGCGTGTTTTGGCTCGTCTTCGATTTTTGCCTTAATTTCGACCAAAAACAGCATCGCATTAAAATTGCTAGGAGCTGTTGGACTGGGTCCGCGATGACCTAAATTTGCTCCAGAGGGTCACAACTGGTGACTAATCATGGGTTTATGCTTATGACGGGGAAACCAAAGCTTAATCATCCCAATGGAAGCTGCCGCACAAGCCAAGACCGAAAAAAGCGCGCCAAGTTCGGTCGAATGTGAAGGTTTTGCTTACAGTTTTCTTTGATTACAGGGGCGTGGTGCATCATGAGTTCTTGCCACAGTTGCGCGAAGCAAAACGCTCGGATTTGTGTAAGAACAAAAATTGGCTTTTGCACTATGATCACGCATCGTTGCCAAAAACAACACACTAATAATGCCGCAGCCACCGTTTGCCCCAGATCTGGAAGAGCCCCATGAAAGGACGAAGCTATGCTACGATTGAACAGATAAAGACGGCATTGAAGGAGGAGCTGAACAAGATCACAAAAAATCATTTTTTGAAGTGCTTCGAGGATTGGAAAAAACGTTGGCACAAGTATATAATATCTGGTGGGGATTACTTTGAAGGGAATAAAATAGATATTCATGAATAAACAAATAATTTTTGAAAAAAAACACAAAATTCGCGATACTTTTTGAACAGACCTCGTATATTATGCTAAATTATCTCTTTGGTAATATATATAGATATTGCAAACCAAATTTAACTCTATAAAATCGTAAAATAAGATTCTCTTATCCTTTAGTAATAAAGGAAGTATAGAAAAATTTATATTTCTTCTATTTATAATGTGATTTATTACAAATCCTTTAGTAATAAAGGAAGTACTATTGCTACTGCAGCATTGTAAATTGTTTTAAGAATCGACCTTATTGCAGTTATAGATTCAGATGCGAGAAATAGAATCAAATTAATCTGAATATGGTATTTGATAACCGAATAACATGTAAAACACAGAAGACGTAACTTCTAAACATTTATAATAAATTTGAAAGCTTTACTTTGAAGAGAGAAAAAATTAAAATACGAAGTTCAACTAGGATTTATATATTTACCAATGACAAGAAAATCAATTTTTTTTTAAATGGCATTGACCAAATTTTTAGAAATCTTTTGATTCTTGAGTTATTTCGACATAAGCAACACTAATATGCGTATGCCTTTGGACTGACTATTAACATTAACTTTCACCCTTAATTTTTTTTATTTTGCTATTAATTGGTAGGTATTGAATGAGAAATCAAGGAAAAAGCTTTTATTTTTAATATGACCATTTTTTCTATTATTTTTATATGCGAAACATTACTTTGCAAAAATTTGTTTAATAAATATGTATACAAAATTGTAGACAACTCAACGTGAAAATAGAAAGTTCAATGTTTAATGCCATGTGCTAGCTGTTATATGTGAAAAACTGAAACATTTTGGAAAAGAAATTAAAAGTATGTGCACGTAGTTATTTTATGTATATGTTTATGGTATCTCAGTACCTTTTTTCAGTTGTTTAGGTGTAGTTATTAAAAATTGCTCATGTTTAGATTGTTTTCTTATTTGCAATGATCGAATCTTATTTTTCTATGAATTATTAAAAACAACTAGCTTCGTAGATAAAATCTATTTTCTTAAAAAAAATTGCCCTAGGCAAATGGGAGTTTCCGGCTAAACAATTTAGAAACAATTTATGTCGGTAAATTCCCTTTAAATCAATTTAAATTGGTTTTTGTGTAGAAAAGTTGCTATTTTCGTACAATTGATTTAGTATCGAAAAATAATTTACATTTTTTTTAAAAAAAAAAAAAGCAAATAAACACTATAGAAAAACACTCCTAATTCTTGTTTTCAATTGAAATAAGGCGTTAATTTAATTTTTAGTAAGAAAGTTATTAAAAAAATTATATATATAAGTTCATAAAGAATAAAGAAATTTTTTTTATTTAAAATAGGAAACATTTTATAATAGGGAATATTTAATAAAAATTTCTTCTATTCAAATTAATAATATCATCGAAAAAAATTATATTTTTTTAAAATACTTGCTTTTTTTATAATTAATTTTTTTTAATCAATCACCTATTATTATAATATATTTAAAAAATGCATTGTACTTGTATAAAAATATATTAAAAAAGTTTCGGACTGAGTATATAAATATATGTTCTTATTCAGTTTATACTCGTAATTGCAGTAAATGATTGTTTGTGATAAATGTGAATAGATTGAATCAATGCAAAACAATTTATATCTCAAATAATATACAGAAAAAATTATTTAAAATTATTATTAATTTTATAATAATAAAATATAAAATATTTTATTATTATAAAATTAATAATAGCAATATAAAATCAGGAGTTTTTTCAAGAAATTACTGTGCGAACTTGTACGTGGAAAAATGTTCTCCGAAACCATAGGTTATATCAAAATCGGATCCGTATTTTCATGGGATTTTTTGTAAACGTGCTATTACGTTTACTCAGCAACTTACGTTTATGGATATATACTATATGTACATGCATATATGCAGTATTGATAAGAATGCAATCGGTATTTATTTAGCGTAATAGTAGGGCCGTAACTTGACAGTTATCTATTAATACGTGAGTTACGAGTGCATAGTCTCATTATCAATTTTGTGCGCAGAATACTAATTCTGAAGACAGCCTTATTAAATATACTGTAAAAAAATATGTAACTTAGAATCGGTTAAGTGACATTTTAAAGGTGTGTGATTAAAAGATATACGAGGTCTGTTCAAAAAGTATTTGAATTTTCCGCGGGTTATGTATATTCGATTTTCGATTTTTTGTGGCGTCATGTTGGTACTCATGTCTCTCACTCATGCCCACAAGTACGGCCATTTTGACAGCTACTTTGCTTGCACGTATTTTGGCTCGTCTTCGATTTTTGTCCATTCCAAAAAATGGATCAAAGGATCTTTATCAAGTTTTGTGTGAAAAAACAAATTGCGCGGACGCATTCTGAATGTTGACTGTGGCATATGGTAAAGCTACCTTGGACCGAAGTAACGTTTATCGGTGGTACAAAATGTTCTCAGAGGGCCGAAAAGATGTGAACGATGAAAAGCGTGCCGGACGCCCGAGCACGTCAACAACAGACGAAAACATTGATGAAGTGAAGAAAATAGTATTGGTCAATCATAGAATTACCGTTAGAGAAGGTGCTGAGGACTTAAACATACCGGTTGGCTCGTGCCATTCGATTTTTACCAATGATTTGTACGTGAGACGGGTCGCCGTGAAATTCGTACCAAAAATTGCCCAATTTCGACCAATAACAGCATCGCATTAACATTGATAAGGAGCTGTTGGACTCTGTCCGCGTTTACCCAAATTTGCTCCAGAGGGTCATAACTGGTAACGAATCGGTTATGACGTGGAAACCAAAGCTCAGTCATCACAATGGAAGCTGCCGTACGAGCCAAGACCGAAAAAAGTGTGCCAAGTTCGGTCGAATGTGAAGGTTTTGCTTACAGTTTTCTTCGATTGCAGGATTGTGAAAGAATATTGAAATAATTTGAAAAAATTTTATAAAATATTACCTGCAAGTTATGCGCAAGTTGCACGAAGCAATCCGCCAGAAACGCCCGGATTTGTGGAAGAACAAAAATTGGCTTTTGCACCATGATAACGCATCGTTGCTTGTGCGCGAATTTTTGGCCAAAAAAACACACTAATAATGCCGCAGCCACCGTATTCCCAAGATCTGGCCCCCTGTGACTTTTTCTTGTTCCCGAAACTGAAGAGCCCCATGAAAGGACGGCGCTACGCTACGATTGAGCAGATAAAGACGTCATCGAAGGAGGAGCTGAACAAGATCACAAATTTGCGATACTTTTTCAACACCTATTGTATATATGTATTTACATGATACGGTCCTTAGACAAGCTTTTTATATCACTGTATATTTAATTCTGAAACTATAAATGCATTTAGCTTACATGTGTATGCAAGCATATAGCAATACATCAATTATTGTTATAAAATATAGGTGAATGTAAATAATAAAACAATTTCAGTTATTTTTAACACGATTCAAACTTTTCCACAACTTTCGTTTGGTATTAATTTTCGGAACAACATTAAATTAAGTAAAGGTGTCTTTTATTTATATAAGACTTTCGCATAGGAATGATATGTTTTCAAATGAACCATGTCGCCATATTTGAGATTTCAGAATCTTCTGTCACTGTCAGTTGTATTCAGTAAGATTTCCAATTTATTCATGGAAAAATACACGCCTCAACAACACTGGGAAATTATCCAATTTTATTACTTCAAAATAATCGTTATTCCTTTTTTTTCAACAACAAAAAAATCCAGAACATCGTCTTCTTAGATGAGGTGGATTTTCATCTCTCTGGATCTGTGAATAAACAAAATTGTCGATACTAGGCTGAAACCAATCCACAAATTATTCAAAATGAATCTCTAGATTCCGAACAAGTGACCGTTTAGTGTGGTTAATGGAATCATCAGTCCTTACTTTTTTTTCAAAATCAGGAAGGAGTTACCGTTTTTGTCAATGATGAGCGGTACGGATCAATAATAACGTACTATTTGTGGCCTCAATTGAAAGATATTGATTTAACGAATGTGCGGAATATATAGTTTTAACAAAACGGCGCTACGTGCCACACAGTCCATGCGACAATCGATTTATGGCGGGAAAAGGTTGGCTTGTCGATAATTTCGAGAAATGCAGATGCGCAATGGCTTAGAAGAAGTTGTGATTTAACACCTTTGGACTTCTTCTTGTGGGGCTATTTGAAGTAATTGGTCTATGTCAATAAACCAGCAACCAATGATTAATTAAAATTGAATATTGAATTCCAAATACGTGAAAGAAGGCCGGATTTATTGCACAAGCTGGTCGAAAATCGGAACCATCCAATTTTCGACTGGTTCTGTAAACGAAATAGAGGCTGCCATTTGAATAATGTTATTTTAGCACTATAATTGCATCTATTATACTCCAAAATAAAATAATAAATTTTGCTCTGCCATTTTTTTTTATTTTTTTTTTTTTAAACAAAAACTTATTTATTTTATTGGCAGACGCTATAGTTACAATAAAATGTTTATTTCTATTTCTAAATATAGTAAATTATCATTTATTTACTTAAAATTATCAATAATAGTAGATTTTTTTGTATATATAAAAAATGATTGTCATTATATAATAAATATTCAAATACCTATAGCATCTAGTATAGCATTTTGCAAATTCTTCAAAATTATGTACTTCACAAGATTTAATTTACAAGAAAATTCTTATTATTTGCAGAGTTCCTTAATCGTTGAATTCTTTATTCCAACGACATTTTCGAGCAAATTTATTATATTCCACAAAATCTAATTAGTTTCCAAAACTTCAATATTCATACACTTACTTATATAGATTTTAAGATCATAGCGTTTGCAAAATATAGCTACTGGATATTGTGCTAAGCACTTACTTATATTACTCGTGAGCTCTAGATGTCGCACCTTTGATCATAATTGATTACCTTCATAAATTCATATAATAAATTATATTATGATTCAAAGAATACACTTTTAAATAGAAAATTTCCAAATTCCGCTAATATTAATTATAAGAAAATTAAACCGAAAAAAAAAATAACTTCAATAAGATTGAGATTATGTTGCGGAATATGAAAACATGCAAAGTTTAGAGTTGTTTATTGGAATTTTATAATGATTCAACGAAAAATATTAAGAAAATTAATTTAATTCGATGGAAAATTTAAATAAACTTTTATTTCATTAGAAAGTATTCAAAAAATTTATCTACATATATAAAAACGAGCTACACAAGTCCTTGGTTGGCATCGTTCCGAATTGCGTCGTCGTTTAGGAAATTCACCGTTAAAAATACATGTAGGGAATTTCCTAACAGTTCACAATCATATAAAGTTTGTATATAAAAAAATACACGAATATATGGTATGGTAAACAATATTTTATGGCCGATTTCTAATGACATGTATGTCGACGACTTGTGGTTTCAACAGGACGGTGCTACGTGCCATACTGCCCAAGAAACAATCGATTTATTGAAAACCAAATTCAATGGACGTCTAATTTCGTGAAGAGGTGATGTCATTTGGCCACCAAAATTATGTGATTGCTATGCCGTTGAACTTCTTCTTGTGGAGCTATGTGAAATATAAGGTTTATGAAAAGACCTTGCATATCCAAATCTGAAAATATTCTGTTGTCCAAAAAGTTCGAAAAGATCAGTTAACATTGCATCTGGGCGTATATGCAGTAAATATTTATAAATTTAGACGACTATTACTATGATTTTATAATTTGGATATTCGTTTTATTAGGTAACCCTCCAGATCATTCCATTTGTATTGAGACAACATAAAATTTGCTTTTATGCCTCCCAGTACGACATCCATAGTGCAACTAGTGGATCAAGGTGTCGTATCTAACATTAACTGTTACTATTTATGACGAAGATTAGCCGTCTGCAAATAGGTTAAATATCATCATCGCCATCGCAAACATAATCGTTTTATAGAAGAAAGTAAAAAAAAATATGCATTAACGGAGTTTGAAGGAAAGTATGATCACCATATTTTATTGAGGTTTATAGAAAGCTTGCTGAATTGGCTAGCGAAGATAGCTTTAAAGATTTAGTTGCGGGGCTTTTAAAATCACACAGAGAAATGTTAAATAATCAGGATTTGGTTTATATGAACATTGAACTTGCGATGGAGGCAAAAACTGCTTCACCTGATGTTAAGGAAAAAATAAAATAGTATAAAATCTAAATATATTCACGGAATGGACATATAAAAAGAGAGTCACTACTTACGAGTCTTACTATGGTATCTCCAGATATGGATGATAGACTAATCATAATAGTAATTCGATATAATAATATATTGGTAAAATTTTTCATAAAAATTTTCGGAAAGATCCATTCACATAAAACTGACTTTATTGATAGTAATTGTATACATACACATAACCACAAATTTTCGAAGATACAAAAATGTACACAGTTTATAGTGGTATATTTGAAAAGAATTCATTCAATAAAATTATTTAATGACTGTGGCTAAAATATATAAATAACATTGTAATTATAAAAAAAAATTATTTTTTCACCCAGAAATTAATTTACATTCCACTTAACGAACCAATTTTTTACGTGCGGGCTGACCCAAAATTGCATATATTTTTTTTCGTAAATTTTGAAAGATTATATTAAAAATACATAAAAACGGCATTTTATCAAATTTGTTTGATAACTTTTGAAACATTTTAATATGACATATATACGTATCCGAGTGATGGTCAAGATAGTCCGTACATAAGCAAACACTCTGGGTAAACTGTTAAATGATTAAATAAATTATTATTTATCTTATTTTATAAACAATATTTATATAAGAAAAAATCACTTTTATTTAAATTATATAATACAATAAAATTATTTATTGTTTTATCTTTATATGATCGTATGAAAAGTATATAAGTTTGAATAATTGTCAATGTTTTTAAAGTACAATATAACAATACTATAAAAATTTTTGATAAAAGTAGTTTTCTCATTAATTATCTCTTATTAAATGGGAAATAATTTTAATAGAAGACAATTTTTTCGAAAATTAGTTTAATTATTTAACGAAAAAAAAATACGTTTCACAAGTGCTTGAACCAATTCAACAAATTAGATTTATAATAAACTCTTAACTTAAAACCGCCTTCCATCAAATTAATTAATCAATCAAAATATTAAATAATTTTAAGAAAATTTTGAACTACGAAATTTTGTATTGCTATAAATAAATACGATACTTTTCAATTTCTTAGTACAGATTCTTAATAATTATAGGTATTCATGTACTATGAGTTCTTTATTTATTTTTCAGTTATTTAAAAGACTGAACATTTAGTACGAAATATGATTGCAATTAATTTTTGAGGTTGTCTTTTCTAAGAAATTATAATTTTAGGCTAATTGCTTTGCTTTTAAATATAGTAAAAGCAAAGCAATTAGTCTAAATAATTTTCCTACAATGATTTTATACATTCATAATAAATGGTACTTTTGAGTCAGATAAGATAATACCTAATAAATTTTGATAATTTTTCGTTCTGAATCCAATGCAATTATCAACTTTTGACAAACAATTTTCGCCAAACCAAACTTTATATTTTGATCACAAAATTTTTGCATAGCCTCTAAAATCTAAATATTATTACGACGCATTTTATTATTGTATAATAAGCTTAGCTTTGATAGCTCAAAATTGAAATGTCTAGAAAAAAGCTATATTTAACACTCATCTCCCAATGGTGAAGTAAGGACGTACATAGATAAATCGACTTATATTATTGGATGGGATCTCTCCTATACATGCACTATTGTGTTGGTGATACATCAATTTAATGATTTTTATTAATCATACATATATGTTTATATAAACAGTGCATTTTTTTTACAAAAAACGTAACTATATTTGTATACTACGCATGTGTACATAGGACAATATATGTGATCCTTTGAATAAATATAGAAACTTTAAAAAGGCTACTATACCCAGAAATTATATAGAATTTTCGATTTTGTACAGACCTTTCGATCCACTTTTTTATTGCTATTATTTTTCTTCTTCATTTATTTGAATTTGGCTTTTGAAACTAGAATCTATTATTGATGATATTTTAAAGGATAACTTGACGTGAATATAATTACAACGATTATAAATTTTTAAATCAGATATGTCGTTTCTCATTTAAATTTTATTGGCATTGAATAACAAAGTAGTAACAACGTTTAGTCAATCAATATCATGACGCATAAAAAGTTATTTGTCTATAAAAAAAAGTTTTAGAAATTAATCAAAATATATTTTATTAAAAAATTTTATCCTCAGATTATAGGTATATAAGTTTGATAAAATAATTTCCCAAAATTAATACGATGGAAAAATACAGATTTATCAATATCAGAATAAGCAGATTTTAGATATTTACTATACAAAATTGTTAAATTTATTTTGTATTATATGCTTGGTAAAAATTACTTGATTTTTATGGGTTAAATCATATTTATTGCAATTTTTGCAATAATATCTTTTTAAATATAATTGAATGAAAATTTGATAGTAATTTCTTTAGTCAAATATGAAACTCTTAAATTTTAATTTGACAAAAACCTTTTGTACATTCTTTAGTCGTTTCTTTATAAAGTATTTTTTCAAAATATGTTTTTCTCAATTACATTTAAATTTTCAAGTGTCTTATCATTTATTTGTCCAAACCGATGACGTTTCAACAAATGTTTCACTATAAAAACACTACAATTGAAAGTCTATTTGATTTGAAAACACAATTGCAAATAATTGGAATTGAACAATATATCATTACTTTAATAATATATATGTACTATTGAATAAGGTTATTATTCATATTCATTTTAAATAAATTAATTGCTGATTGATATATGAAATTAATCCCATAATTAAATCCTCTCGAGGAATAACATGAATAACATATTTTTTTAGTTACAATGGAATTATTATGTTCGTGTGATAATATTCAATTTTAATGAAAACAATTTTAAAATAAATTGAATATACACGTATTTGGTAAAACTTTCAACATTTTTATTTACGTTTTATTTTTTAGCTTTTAAAAATTTAATTTCACTAGGTGTGTCTACTTGATAAAAACTAGTAACTATTAACAAAATATATTTCGCTTAAATATATTAACTAAAAAATCTACTACACAACTAACTGCTTATTTATTTAAGAAGAGTTATTAGTAAAATATATTTTCTTATAACTTTCTTTTAAAGAACATATTCTTTTTATAACTTGGCTTTTTAGTTAATCAAAAACTACAATTAATTGAGAAAAAAATAAAAGGTAACAAGAAATTGTTAACTAAATTTAATACAATTGTTTATAAAAGGTATTTTTATTATACAATATATTGTATTATAAGAAGAAATATTGAAATAAGTTTATAATAAAATATATTAATAATTTTTTTTATTCATATGTTATATAATGAATACGGAGTATATTAATAAACATGATATTATTTTTATAATTAATTTCAAAATATTTATTATATAAAAATATAATTTTTTTTCGCTAAACCATAATATAATTTTATTTAAAAAAAAAATTCTTTATAAGTTGAAAATATAGCCTACACAAAAGATTTAGTTTGGCAAAAGTTATAAAATTTAAAATACAAGACTTAATTTGGCAAAGAAGAAAAATTAACAAATGATTATGTTTGAGGCGTTAAAGTAGACCTTGTAACCGATTCTAGGAATCTTGAACGCATGTAAGCGCAGATAGCGTAAAGGTGTTTAAGGTGATCTATTGTTAAGTAGCACCACCGAAATAAAATTACTTTGCCAAAAGCAAAATAATATACTTAATGGATGTAATATTGATTGCAGACAAGCATATTCAAATTTGTGCGAATCAATTCTCACTGCAATCATTATTATGTCAAAGCAAACTTTTATTTCAATTTACGACACGGCACACCCATAGACAGGTGTCGAAAGTTGGTGAAAATAGTTGCTTGCCAACAGCCCCTTATCTGCATTTGTAAATTTCATCAAATTCAGATTTTCACAACCTAATTGAATAAATCATCCATCAATTGTCAATCCCTAAAAAAAAAAATTTCTTCTACATAAAAATCTTCTTGATTAAGTTTTCTATTAACTAACGCAAATGCATTTGGCAAACAAGGTACAATTCGATTTGTATCAATGATAGCTTCCAAATTCGTACGACGTGTTTTCTTAATATATCACCTGTTCAATAAAACTATATATGAATACAACAATATAAGTTGGGACATTATTTAATTCAATTCTCTTATATTGGTCCAATAATCATACAACATTTCAAGTTTCATTAAAGATTTACGTCATTAAAAGTGGATTGACTAACCTGAAACTCTTTACAAACTTTCATCTTGGCAAACCAGTTAAGCTTATCATATTAAATATATGTTGCACATAGCCATAAATAGATATACTATAAATGTTATATTTTTTACTCTTAAATTAAGCCATAATACATACGATACAGATATATTTTTCAACAATTTACAATTGATTTTTTTTTTCGTTAATTTTCGTTACACTTCAAACGATGCACAGTGTCTTATATACTTTTAAATTTTACAAACGTTACATAAGTAAATTTTCAATTTGGTAGCATAATTTTCTTTAGTTATTTAAAAAAAATATGACATAATATAATAAATGTCCATACGTAAGATTATGCCATACATGGGAACCGGAAAAAATGCACTTATCACATTGTAAACTAGTACATTTAAATTATATTGTAGTATTTGATATTTTGATAAAACTTTAAGAATTCAGTAATATATGTATTTTTTTTTTTAAATTTTTCAAATTAAAAATTTAACTTCAAAATAATATTGAAGAAATAATTTTCAATTTTCTCATCGTTTTATATTTGTACTAACAAATATTTAAATATATTGGGTTGTTCGGAAAGTAATTTCGTTTGGTGATGAAGACACAATAAAGGCATTAATTGATGCAAACCGGCGAATAACAACTCGTGAGATCGCTGAGAGATTAAATTTATCAAATTCGACCGTTCACGATCATTTGAAATGGCTAGGTTTAATGTCAAAGCTCGACATATGTGTATGGGTTCCTCATCATCTTACGGAAATAAATTTGTGCCGTCGCATTGACGTTTGTGATTTGCTTTTCAAACGCCAAGAAAATTATCCATTTTTGAAGCGTATCATCACTGGGGACGATAAATGGGTTGTCTATAACAATGTAAAGCGCAAAAGATCCTGGAGCAGAAAACATTAACCTGCTCAAAGTACTTCGAAAGCCAATATTCATCAAAAAAAGGTTATGCTATCTATTTGGTGGGATTTCAAAGGAATCGTTTATTTTAAGCTTCTACCGAGCAACACAACGATCAATTCTGAAGCGTACTGTCATTAAATGTTTCACTTAAAGAAAAAAGGCCAGAATTGGTCAATAAGAAAGGTATAGTGTTCCAACACGATAATGCGAAACCACATAAAAGTTTGACCACTCGCCAGAAGCTTTTAAAGCTTGAATGGGATATACTGCCACACCCACCATAATCTCCAGATCTAGCATCTTTCGATTATCATTTGTTCCGGTCTCTACAAAATTTTTTAGACGGTAAAACGTTTAATTCAAATGATAAGATCAATAATCACTTGGATCAGTTTTTTGCCAGCAAAGAATAAAAATTTTATGAGCGTGGAATCATGCTACTGCCAGATAGATGGCAAAGGGTGTTGGATCAAACTTGACAATATTTAATTGAATAAAATATTATATTAAAATCGTCTTTCATTGTTATTTAAAAAAAAGCGAAATTACTTTCCGAACAACACAATATAATACCCGAAGACGTAAGAATGAAAATAAAACGAGTTTATCTTTCAAGCAATTTTATGTCATCGAACATTATTGATTATTCTTCGGAAAGAAAGCAGATCGAATTGTATTATATTATGTAAAGTTTAGATAAGGTTAGATATGGCTAATATATGAAAAAAACTAGTAGATGGCTAATATATGAAAGAAACCTTTCATTACTAGTCTATACTAAACGCCGCAAATGTCTAAGCTGTTATTTTTGGAAAGCAGAAGGGACAATTTAGAGATAGCTGTGAACACCTGTAGAAAAGGGCTTTTCTCCAACAACCCACTGGCGGTGAAAAAATTATACAGTATCCTGCAAATACTTGTACCGTGAACTATTGAGACTAGAACGATGACAATAGGATACCGTTGTACCGTGAACTATTAAGAATAGAAAGATAACAATGAATAGAATTTTGATATTTGGAAGTACCAATGTCAATTTTGTCTATCCAATAAAGCTTACAGCTATTACTTGCAAGTGGTTTTTTCTTCTAACAAACCATTTAACAAAGAAAAACTCCACAATAGGGTTCACAATTATGGGAAGAATTTAGATTATCAAGCTACAAAACCCATATTTTTAAATTGTAATAAAATACGCATTGAAAAGGTTGCTATAAAATACCTTTAGTAAATAGTTAAAATGTGATAACTTTTATGAGATACTAAACACAAAAGTTTTCTGTTAAAAAATTTCTCTCTCCAGCTAATACAATTACCATAAGCAAAAAACAAATCATTCATTATCAGTTAATTATGAATACATTATGATCTTAATATTTATACAATTAAGATTCTATCGTTTTCATGATGTGAATCCATTTATTTTCGCGAGCATTTGCAGTAGATACGAGAGTATGTAAAGCAATAGAGCATTGCCAGTTTCATGGTCAACATTTAACTTCATTTAAAAAAGAGGAAATTGCAACTCTGACATGCTTGAGCAAATGGTGGAAAATTATTGGATATCGTGATGAAAATCACACAGGTTTGAATAGAAAATTTGCGCTTGACTTCAATCGTCATTACGGAAATTAGAACATGTCCGTTTGTTGATGGCAACGATATTGCAATATAGTGATTTTTAACTGTTTATAGAATACTTTATTATACGAGTAGATAAAAATGTTCATTTTCACAAAGAAGATATAATTCAACCACTTAAAAAATTGAACGAATTCCAAATTACTTAATTTATTTGTATAGTATAATAGAATACATCATCCAAAGCCTATTGGAAGAATTTAAATGGTTTCAATTCATATGATATAAAATAAGACTGTTTTCTTGTATTTATTATATAAATAACAAATTATCTTTCTATTCTGATTTATGTTAGCATTTTATTAAACCGTACCATAGTAGATTTCTAATGATCTTTTTACATATTAAGGAGATTTGAAGAAATACCTGTTTTGATTTTTTTTAAAATCTCTATTTACAATTACATGCAATCGTTTTTTTTTGCAAAGGATATATATATGAATTATTTGATATTTTAGGCAATATTTTTATTATTTAAATTAATTTGTTTCATTTGCCATTCACTTAGTTATTTTTGATATTCATGATGATTTTTAGAACAATATGAAATTGTTTATTTAGTAGTATAATATTTCAACGATTGTTTTTGAATCAGTATTTATAAATACTAAAAACAGCATAGAAAAGAACTACGTTTTTATTTTACACTACTAAAAACAGCATAGAAATCTTGTCACGTTTTTATTTTACACAATTTATTTGTTTGCCTATAAGCTAATTAATTAATAATATTTTATACTTACGTACAAGCACGAATCAAAATGATTAAACTACATCTTAATTTAGAAAGATGATGAGAAACGTTTGAAAAATTAAAAATTAATTGATCAAAATATTATTATTAACAAATTACTATTTTATCTTTTAATATTTATGATTTTATTATAAAATGTTTATGTCTCTATTTTCTTTTATACTAACGAACAGTTATTAATTATTATTATTATTATACTCGTATACTAAGATCTTAAATTTCTAAGTTTCACTAATAAGATTGAATCAACCAAGGATTTTTTTGAAATTATAAATACTGCAAATAAATTGCACTATTTTCTTGGGTTTCCTAAAAAATACTTTTAAAAAGTCAATAAAATATTTATAACAAATTTGAATACTTCATTAAATTATTTCTATATAAAATACTAAATTATTGAGAAAAAAAAATGTATATAAAATAATCATAATTTATAGAAACATTTCTATAAATAAAGCACACTTTATTATTGTATGATTGGGAATTATTATATGATTTGCTATCAAATTCATTATTAACAAAAACACGTAAGCAAGTATTCATTGTGCATTATAATTGAATACATAATAATGTTATCTAATAAATATAAATATATTAATATTATGAATCTTCATTGATTATTATTGAAAATTATCTGTATGAAAATTCATATAGGTAAACAATACTGCAAATCAAAGAATAATTCTAAATTATTTTAACTGTTGCAAACTTAATTAACTATATATGAATAGTACAATAGAAATAAACACTTCGCAACAGATAGATCCTTAATATATAGCATATGTACTATGTATACCTTAGCAAAATATAAATTTAAATTTCAATATGAATATATTATAATAAAGATAACTGTGATATTCTATTACTAAAGTACAAACGTTTAAGTAGAGGTTAAAATTATCTTCATAAATTTTAATCAACACTAACCTCCAAGTTCAAAGTTTTCTATCACTTTTGGCATTTGATATTTAGGAGATTCTTAACTGTTTATTACGATAAATTAATTTTAGAAATCTTGCCTGAAATTTATATGTACATATGGTTTATATAAATATAAATATATATATATATATAAATTTATATGGTTTATATAAATTTTGTTTTTTTTTTTTTAATTTTAGATTTTCAAGCAGGTTTTTAAAACACGAGCAGTAGTAACATGACACATATGAGAGGAGTTCACATTCTTGAGGCTTCTGAAGTCATGATATCTACATTAACTTTCATTTCTAAAAGTTAAGGAATCTCGTTGATGTTGGCATTATGTGTATATGCGTCTAGGTATGTAATCCACTTGGGAAAATGAGGACAGGTCTCTTCCAAGACGATTATTATGGGATGACAGTCAGCTATGACTACGTTTGTAACGCCTAAAAGGCAATTCACAAACATAAGGATATTGAGGTCGCATCGTATCACACTATTACGCACATAATAGGAAGCATCAACGAGAGCATCGATCGATTTTGAAGTAATAGGATTCAAAAGGAATTGAAATGCTTGGTTGAACCCCAACAAGAAAAAATTAAAAAGATTTTCATTACAATCCATAATTATATTGTGACAAATATTTATGTATTGTTTCATTTCCATTAAAAATAATATAAATTTTACAAGGAATAAAGCATATGACAAAAAGCTCAAACGTTATATTTCCAAAAAATAAAAATATTTTTTTTTTTCTAAACTGATTTATAAATAATAGTATCTTTTATCCAATATACATATTAATAGAGTAATTGAAGTGAACAACGCAACTGTACGTGTATATATATTTTATATTCATATGACGTCAAATGATAAGCACAAAAAATAAATATTATATTAATATAGCCGAATAAGGAATAAAATAAACTTCAATTCTTTGTAATAAAAGAAAATACATTCTGCTACACTTTATCGAAAAATATGTTCTATACTATGTAGATATTGAGACATTCTATTAAATTTTAATAAAATGGTCTCATAAAATCATTTTAATCGCATCGGTCGATGACATTTAGATTTGAAAAATTTACACTTGAAATGACGAATTGTCTGGTGAGACAAATGTAAATGAACATTTCCAGAACAGCGTTAGGATTCTTCTTCTTTGTAGAAGAGCATTCAATTTTAATTAATACTTTCAATATAATTAGTTAATTACCAAAATAAATTTATTATTATACTCGCCTACGGTTATTTGTAATAAGACCCAATAGTATCAACAGAATTTATTTTCAAATTTTATTTACAAGTTGTAATTTTATTCGAAAACATTTTGGTTTCTTGAGATTTTATATTGTTTGAAAATTATCTCAGCTTTCATAAAATGAAATGCTTACAAAATAATTTTGTCTCAAACATATAAAAATAATTTCTTATTTTGATCTAAGATTGTATGAAATTTTTAACAGAAAATATATCTTAATAAATAATAAAAATTATATTTTTTGTAATAACTTTTTTTTGCGACTATAATTCCTATTTAACTGCTCTTAACAGAAACGAATCATTTTTTTTCCTAAGATTATGCTTGTAAAAAATTCTTTTTGAGCTGTTTTTAATCTTATAATGACTTATAATTATGTATATAATAATAATTTTAATATTTTTGCTAGTATATTGTTCAATTACCAAAAGATATCATCACTCCTTCCAGTATTGTTGACATGCCTATCAAAAACATTTTTTTTTTCTTCCATTTACATTAAAATTATGAAATAATAAATTATGGAGCAAGAAAAGTCTTTCATATTTTTTTGTTGATTAGATAGATATAAACAATTGAACCTTGCCTTAAATTTTATACGCAATTGTTAGTCAAACAGTCTTAACCCTATTTTTATCGTTAGTAAACAATTGAAGCAGAAAATTTAAATAGAAAATCGATACACATAAGACATACCTAATATATGCATACATATGTACGAGTATATGAGAGTGGGTAGATAACAATAACTTGGTTTATATTGAAAATTATTTTGACTTTTCATATTGTATTACTCTGTGAAAATAATTCATAGATAAATTGGTATTTGTGTGTATTTGTTTTTGATTCAGTGTCGATCGTGACAAGTAGTCACGCTTTAAAATCTTCATTTTCGAAGTTTTAAAAAAAAGAAAAAAATTACAATAACGGCGATATTTATGCTATTCAAGATATCAATGCTTGCACTGTAATCGTTTCAAACTTTCGTATGCCTTCCCAAATGAATTTCAATGTATACGAGATTGTTGAGATTTTATTTCACCAAAACCATTTTGCATTTGTATCTACTGAGATTGTTTGTGCACATATTTGCACATTTTGTACACAATCGCATAATAATGTCCATTTGTGAATGATAATTACATACATGCCAGAAGTAATATTTATACCTAAGCACAGGAGGAGGAGTATGTGTTCAATCAAAAATTGAACATTTCACAGTCGATAATCAATTTGTTTGCATGTAGGCACCTTTCTACTAGGCACATCTGTTTTTTCTATTTAGTTTTAAATTTTCCAAAGTTAAATTGACTTTTCTAGACAATAGAGAAACAAAGGCTACTATTAATATGTGAAGTAAATTGTAGCTTAAAGTCTTCAATTCATCATTTTAAATATGCATGCAATCAATCGTCTTCAATTAATGTTATGCTGTCTTTCAATATACGAATAACCTATTCTATAACTTATGTCGATATCTGATATGAATATTTTATAAAGATATGAAAATTTAATCAATATCAGTTTGAGAAGAAATTTGAAAACTTTTCCCTTAAAAATTTTGAAGACAGACGTTCCTCATAATATTTAATTATTTTTGTTGTTGTTGTTTTTTTGTTTTTTGTTTTTTTTTTGCTATGCACATTACTGATATTAGTTTCTGGTATATCCAAAATATTCCTAAGCCATCTCTCATTTTTTCGAGAAAGTTTCTATGATAAATATATTATTTGCCAAAATTACCATTTAACAAATGCTTGTAGACTAATAAAAACTTCAATTAACTTTTACTTATTGCGTGAACAAAATTTTATCAAGTCATTTCCGTAAATTATTATATAATTTTTTTAAAACCAATATTCGTATGAGGATATACACAAATACGAGTATATACTTGTACATTGGTTTATATTCAAAATAATCATATTGATAGATAATGCATTCACGTATACGTAGTTACTCGTCTATGGGCGTTTATAAGGATAATAATTTCAACAAAATCGACCATCTATCTATAGGCTAACTATACAAAATAGTGATTTTAATTTTAACTTTACTTGTATATATAATTATATATTGTATTCGGTTTTTTTTTTTTTATCAAAGTAATATCGATTTCCCTTTTAGAATTTTGTTTTGTAACATTAAAAAATACTTCATTTCGAAAACTAGATACTCTAGAGTTGAAATCTAAAAAGGTTTTTCCTCAATCAACAGCTACATGATAAGCTTATTAATAATTTAATCTATAGAACTTAGATAGGTTAAAATAATAATCCACGACCATAATAGATAATGATGATCTTTTTCTTTGCTCTATCAACAATTTAAGTTTTGATGAAGTGTATATTTTTTTAATTTCTTTTTACAAAGTTCTACTGAGTGTTAGAAATTATCAAACTTGAACCACAAGTACCATCAATAATCCAAACCTTCGTATTCTAGTCCGAACTTAAGGAATGTTCAAAGTTTCATCCCAATCCCATTAATATTATAGATTCTAAGCCTATAAATTTATAACATCGTGATTTAAATAATGATCCATAGAAAGTATAGAAAAAAATCCACAACTAGAACCAATTATTTGGAATGGTTACGTTCGATTTTCAATAAACATTTTTCAGTTCGCATGGTTGAATAAAATTTTTATCATATGAGCAGTCACAAATTGCAGTTATTTATAGATCGCAGCACGGTTGAGTTTGATTGTATAGCTGGTATAAATAGATAATAACAATTTTACAAACATGACAATGAGTTTTTTGGTAAGACAATATATAATACTCGTAAATATAATCTGAATGAATTAAATATTAAAAATTTTATTTAAAAAAAAACTTTATATAATTTTATAATAATTAATGGTTGAAGGATCTTAATAATTGTCATCTATATATAACCGCCTTCCGTCTGTAAATATAAGGTTATTTTGTTAATTCAATATGCATAATTAGGTAAGGTTAATATTGTAATGCGAAATTTTGTTTGTTTGTTTGTTTGCATATAAGGAGCCTAGGATATTAGCTAAGGGTTCCTGTAAGTGTGTGGGTTTAATAGAATCGGTCTTTTATTAGTTAGATGAACCAATTATAGGTGGTTAGATTTTGTAGAACCATGTTAGTTTGTTGAAATAAATTAAAAAGAGCACTTGGAAGATATATATTAGGGGATCTAAAAATTCTACAATAGAGTGAATCTCATTAGAAATGAAATTTGCTGTAAGGTAGATAGGGAGAGACTGGTTTCTGAAAATGAAATTATATACGAGAGCAGTGCCCAAAATTTTGATACGAATCCAAACATTACAATAACAATATTCATTCTTGATATTCAAATTTCAAAATATATTTACATTTATCCGTTTTTGGGATAACTTTTGTTACATAATAAAAGACAAAATTCCTCCTACATAAAAAAATCTACAAATATATCATATTTCGAATTTACATGAATATTTGAAATTATATAAAATATAATTAAATTAATATTTAAAAGTATATTTATATACACATAATAATGAAGTATATACTCGAAAATATTTCGAATTTAACATTAATTTCATCCAACCTTTTAATTCATTTATTGTTTAAGTCTTTTTTATTAATTTCAACTTTGCTAAAGTAAAATCGACAAACTTAGGACTTTATCAACTAGGTCGAAGTGTATTCTGTTATCATTATAATTATTGTATTTGTTGCAAACCGTTGACAAAAAAAAGTAGATAGATGTAACATATAATAGCAGAAAATTATTGAAACTATTATTATTATTATGTAGTATAGCTAGAAGTTCGTTCTATGAAGATAATTTAAAACTACAAGCAATTTTTTGATTTTATACTAATAAATACATTTATTTTTATAATATTTTATAATAATAAATATATACAAGAACATTTAAAAAATAATTGTTTGCTTTAATCAAAAACAAAATTCCAAAGAAATCCAAATAACTTTTGTATATCAAGTAAGTTTTATTTAAAGTATTCAATTTTAATTTGTTCCTCTCATTTCTCTTATCTCAAGTTAATTATCATTAACAGATTTTCCTAAAATAAACTAAAAAAAAATAAACAGACACTTAAAAAAATAACCATTTGCTACAATTTGTCAAACTATAGTTTCATAATTATTCATAAGTTATATGATA
This sequence comes from Atherix ibis, assembly GCA_958298945.1. Taxonomy (NCBI): domain Eukaryota; kingdom Metazoa; phylum Arthropoda; class Insecta; order Diptera; family Athericidae; genus Atherix; species Atherix ibis. The sequence continues at coordinate 5,780,849 of OY282606.1, forward strand.
TTAACAATGAAGTGTTTTTTCCCCTATAAAAGCAAATAGGTACCAATTCGAAATTTACGCAAGGTACTAATTCGAAATTTAGGATATTAAGACATCAATGAGGTGCTAGAAACGTGACTTATGTCCGAAGAAATAGTTAAATTTTACTTAAATACTAACGCTTACATTTGAAAATATTTGTTGCTCATATTGGGAACGAAACGTCATTCATCTGTAAACTTTTCTCATATTTCAACTTGGAAAAGACATTGTGACGTCGCTTATAGTAGTGATTGTACCATCCAACGTTGTGGAGGATTGTAGAGATAGTAAGTATCTGAATGCAATATTCATTATAGTGACGATGAACTTTTACTTTTGCCAAACCGGGAGCAACAAAAGCCAACCGCAGCTTCCAATTTACGAATAATTTTTAAAAGGTGAATGCTCCACCTCGACGATCTACGGCTAACATACGCTTGTATACGTACCTGTTGCTATATACTCGTATCATGAATGCCAAGTCACTCTAATTTATTTCTAAAAATTTCTGTTAAATCTTTTAGCACAATTATTTAACAGTAAGATCATACTATTAGAGTTATTAGAAGTACACAATATGAACAAAAATCATATATTTAACAACTCTTTTCTGACCTTCAAAATATCGCCTCAAGTTTTTGCCTAATTAAATAGTAATATATTCAAATTATAATATAATTATATTTTTATTTTTGGCATCATTCAAGTAAAATTTCATTGGATATAAGGAATTATTATGCGTATTTTTCGTTAGCCATGAAAATATTCAAATTGGAAAAATTATATATTGACATTGGTGGGAAATTTTTTCGAAACCATATTTTCATATTGCATGTATATATTGTACAATCGTAATTATGCAGATATGTACATATTTATACAAGCTCGAAAGCTCTAATAATAACCATAAGAAGTCGATCAAAATTTTAATTCAATTTTTTTTTTACAAAATCATCATTATGACTTCCTATTAATGCAATCAATATTTACCCTTGACAGTTGAGAATTTTTCTAAATAAACTTTTTCATTACTCAAATTGAAATGGAAGGTAAATTTTTTTTTTATTTTAATATTATATTTAATTAAAATAATGATGATATTTAGATTAAAAAATTGTTTGTATTTTTTAAGCTTTTATTTTAAGAAATTGTAATTAAAATAAAAGCTTAAAAAATACAAACAATTTTATTTTAAGAAATTGTAATTAAAATAAAAGCTTAAATTGTTTCAAAACCAACGCATTTTCATAATTTCAATTCTTAGAAATATCGTATACCTTTTATCTGTTTTATAATCCAGTATTTTATTTAATAAAAATTAAAGAATATATAAATAACTTATTTAATACAACTTTAAGAATAATCAAGTAATTAGTACATTAATTTACCAATAATATAAGTGCCAAAATATTTGTTTCCTAATTTATTTAAAGAAAAAATACTTTAGCAATATAATGAAAAAAAAAATGAACCTATCTTTAACGCACAAAAGTGTTGAGATTCTTTCAATCTTTTTTTCAAATATAATATAGTGCAATTTACTGTCATGTAAACAAAATCAAATGCAACTTTTGCAGAATAATGCCATAAATGAAGAAATGTACTTTTATTGATCTATAATAATAGTCTATAAAAGTTACATAAAACTAACTATATTTGAGAGAGTTCAACAATTTTTATTAAAAAAAAAAAAAATCCATGAATCTCGTGCAGTGTTTCTAATTAAACGACTACAAAGCAAGCGAGAGGACTGACTCATTAGTCGGCGGGGCAGTAAACTTTGTTTTACGAAAAGCTTATTTTTTTTAAGTCAAGTTGTGGAAAAATATTGCTAAGCAAAAATTAATGATGTACACGATGTTATTACATTCGATTAAATCACTTTCGCAGTCTTCTTGAAAACTAGAAAAGTAATTTTTAAAAGGTAATTGTATTGTAGAAGGTGTATCCGAAAAAATTATAATATCTTCAAGATAGCTGAAATATTATCTTCAAAAAAAATTATCTTCGTCTGAGAACAGTATCTGTGGCGTAATTTTTTGGTTTATTTCTGGTTTACAGTTAATTAAATTCGACTGTAGCTTTTGATTTAGCGACTATATTTTTAATATAACTTTAATAACATTCACTTAGTAGATAGAAAATACTCATTAAAAACGGTGTATTTTTTAACTCTTTATAAAGTTGTTTAAGTTAAATTTAAATATTGTAAAAGAATTACAAAGAGTCAATAAACAATTTTGCTTGAAGGAAAATAAAATTACTGTTTAATAATAAACCTAGAATAAAATAGAATACATGTATGAGAAAAGAAATTTCTTTCTCATACATGTATTCTATTTTGTATGAGAAAAGAAAAAGTGTGTGGGTAGAAAATAAAATTACTGTTTAATAATAAACCTAGAATAAAATAGAACACATGTATGAGAAAAGAAATTTCCCCACACTTTTATTATTATAGCATTTTTTTAAGAGTACTTTCATTTTGAAGATTTTATTTACATTATTATTTATTTAATTTCTTTTTACACAATAAAATGTATTTATTTTTAATCTTCTATCTTCTCATAAATACTCATAGGTATCAAGTATCTAAATATTTTATATGCATGTGTGTAAAAAACAACTAAAAAATACGATTGAGTTATTTTTCAAAAATAAATGTTTTGCCAAATATATATATATTTTTTATTTTATATAAAATATTTACCAAAATACATCAGAGTTATCTGATAGAAAGATATATTTCTATTTTCAAGTATAAAATGTAAAGTTTAAATGTATTAATTCAAATATTCACAATATCTATTACGTCAAGTACGAAATATATACATGATCAGGTAGAATCTTAAATGTTTGTCTCGAGACGCATACAACTTTACAATTAGAAGAGAAATTAAGATAATGAAATTTTTTAGAGGATAACTAAAAGAATCAAAAAATTTAAGTCGAATAAAACAGTATGAGAATATTGTTTTTGACAAGATATAAAAATATATGGAAACTTTTTCAAATTTCTTCTATTATATTGTATATTTTTTATTAAGATGTATTCCGAATGTTCAAAAAAATTTAAATATAAAGTATATACCATATATTATTGTAAAATAAATTTTCTTAAATTAATATTTTTTTTAAATAATTTCGACTTAAAAAAATTTGAAAATGATAAAAAAAAAGTCGTTATTTACTTTAAAAAGTTATCTATAAATTGTTTTTATAAACAAAATTTTGTATCCAACCATATAATTATCTTAACTATATTATCTTGAGCGCAACTAATTCGATTTGTAATTAAAATTTATGTATGACTTCTTCTTAAAATCGAAGAGCAATAAGCTAAACAGAAAAACAATCCTTAATTTTTAATTTATTAAATTTAATTTTCAGTATGATTATTTCAAGTCATCAATTATGTACGTTGTTTATTTAGTTGACCATCATTAACTATATAGTACAAAATAATAAAAGTCCGATCTTTTTCGGTATATTTTGAATTGTGTTAATTTGAATTTTTCATTATTATTAGTACAATAAAAATCCTTCTCAACAAATTTCATTTTTTGAGTATAAATTGAGTATGAAAAAGGTATTTTTTTACAAATTGTTATGGGAAAAAATTATGGAAAATAATGTGTACGATCAATGTTATCTGTACTGTATATGATCGATGAAATACAAATTGATTATATTCAGTTAATCAGCGCTTACGTTAATTTCAGGGTTAAAAATCACTGCCAATTAAGCTATACCAAACTAATCGTAACCGAAAATCGATGGCATTTTATTTCATAAATTAATTTACAAATTTTTATTGATAATTATTGATAGTAAATCTTTTCTTTGCATAGCAAAACAAAATAACCTATAGGTAAACTATAATGTTATTTTATATATTGTTAGAGTTCATTCGGCACTTAAAAGGGACCTTAATTTATCGGTCAATTCGTACTAAAATTTTGAATTTACACACCTTATAAAACCGCCAAACGTTTTTTTCTGAATCACTAACTATTATAATTCCTATACCAACCAGATTAAATTCTACGTCAAATTCATTTGTACATTTTAGGGCTAAAACTACAGAAATCTTAACTTCCCGCTTATATTATCCAGAGTTTGATCATATACTCGACGACACTATATTAATTAAACAATAAAACAGCATCCGCATTCTTACCTCATCGGCTTTTGGATGTACATGGTTACAGTGGTGTTCTGATCCAGCAACAGAATTTAATCCATTTACCAATAGTATGATAATCGCCAACGGAATGTATTGTTGTTTGGAAATGATATATGCATTACGGAAATCAAGAGTTGCTAATATAAAATTTAATATAATTGGTATCATGGCGATATGATTGCACTGTACTCATAAACAGCCTTAAATTTCCTTCATATAATAAATATACTAAATAGACACGCACAAGTATTCTGCACAAAATACACCAAAACAAGTTTCAATCAATAATATAATTTATTAAAAATATATTTTTCATACTCTGCCTAACGAACTCTTAATTATTTATATTTAAACTCGGAAATATTCTTATCAAATTAAACTACACTTGATTATAATTGACAATTCAGTTGGACTTAATCGAAACCGATAAAAAAAAATTATACTATCAAATGATAGGGACATTCGATTTGTTTATATTAGAAATTATTACACGTATAAATTATTTACAAATGATTCCTTATTTTCACAAAAGATTTATTAACTTGTTTTTATAATTATATAGCATTTTTTAATAATATTTTGAAAATAGTCCGTCAGTGATAAATCGATCGAAATTTCTTCTACTATTCATTCATCACTAGCATACTACACCACTAACTAATTTTATCTTATGTCAACTCTGATAAATACTAAAGAGCAGCTGTCAGCTGTTTTTATCCAAGCGCTTAATAACACAGTACTCCCTACTATAATATCTGTCTCTCTTACCGCGAAACATCTGCTTGTTCAAGATACATTTCGCTCATTTAAGAGAACCCAGTATGTTTTTACAGCGGCAGCAAATACGTTAATAACATATTTATGTTAGATATATTATTTCTTATATATATGTGTATTTCTGGTAAAAGAAACCAATTTTAATAAAACGTATTTAACAGGTCCATAAAACCGTTTAACAATAATTCAAATGCAATTTTTATTTAGAGAAGAAGAATTTATATTTTAAAGCATTTTTAACTGGTTCTTATAACCCATAATATTACCATAATATTGTTTAACAATCTACATTACATTTATAGTAATGAATTATTGGTTAATATTAATAATTTTCAAAAAATATTAGCTATAATATGAATATTTTACAAACTTTTGTAATCTTTATTTTTGTATTTTGGAGATTCATGATTAATGATTGCATAAAAAAATTGTGGACGTTTTTGGGAAATCTGGAAATATGGTAAAAGGTATTTTTTGTCTTTAAAGATTCTGAATGTGTATAGAATAGATAGTTTTCTAGTTTTGGTTTCAAAGGGAGGAAGAGAGACTAATAAAATTAAGAACAAAGGAAGAAATTAGTTAAATTTTTTTTAAATTATAACCAACTAAACTGAACTGAAATCATAACTGTTATACATACTCTTAATTGTAATAAAGTGATTCTTAACTGTAATAAATACCAAATTTAAACAATCGGTCGTTCAGTAAGCTTAATTTTTAAAATAGAGTCGTTTTAATTAAAATAATTTTAATAAATAATCCCAACTAAATCGACAAATTATGTTAAATATTATATATAAAAATATATTAACTAAATATTAAAGAGCAGTTGTGAGCGACATTTCGCTCTTTTAAGAGAACCCAGGTTAATGTATATCTTTACAGTGGCAGGAAATATAAAATTTACGAAATCTCGATATTTACACATTTTTATATTAGATATATTTTATTCTAATGTTAGATATAATTTATTATTTCTTAAAGTTTTTTTAGCTGGCTCTTATGACTCTTATAATATTATCATAATTTTGTTTAACAATCTCCAATACATTTATTATTAATAATTTTCAGAACACATCAGCTAAACTATGAATATTTTACAAATTTTTGTAAACTTTATTTTCTGTTTTAAAAATTTAAATCTATATGATTTTAAACCAGTAATTTACTAGAAGTACTTAAAAAAAGTAAAATTTATTCTTTCTAAGATTATTAATAATTTTAATTCGGGCTAACCAAATACCATATTTATAGTATTATTTTATAGAATTCTGAATTGCTGGTTCAAATACTTCAATTATATACAAAAAATACTTTCGCATATATGATAACTCCACTTAGCATACATTGTAAATTCATTTTGAAATATTTTTATGGCATTTTAATACTTTTATATCCAAAATCATAGTGTAGTTACATAAAAAAAGGACAGTATTAAAAAGCAATAAAAATAATAACATTAAATTAATTACAATTTTTTAATATGATTTATATTAGAAAATTTAAATTTCAATTTAAATCCAAATATTTTTCAAAGACGTTTATTCGATTTCATAAAAATTATCACTCAAATCGAATATTCGTTTTTCGTAAGGTATAAGTACACATACACATAAAAGAATGAGGTCTCTAAATGAAAGTATTCAATAAACTAAATAAATATATTTCAAAGTCTTTGGGGCTTATATACATTTTCGTATTTATCGCCTTAACTAAATAATCCATAGTATTATCTAAATTTTTTTTTACAAAAAAATTTTTGGTTTTAAGGTATTGAATATTCTTTTCTTGCTTCATTGGTTATCTACCTAATTCATTAATAGTTATTCATATATTCGTTTACGATTATTTATATCTAAAAGATGAATATTTTAATAGAAGATTACTCATTAGTAAGATTGATATCTTTACAAAAATTGTCAGACAGTTTTGATTTTTAACTTCAGATTATAAACATAATACAAAATATTTGTAAAAACTTATTATCTATGTAAATAATATTTTTTATTATATAATAATATGTTTTATGAACATTTCATATGGCTATTATGTTATATAAAAAGAACATAAGCACATTCAAGTATTTAAACAAATTACATACTAAAGAATAAATCCTATACAAAGATTGTGTTCAAACTAATGTTACAATATTTTAATTATGTATGGTTTAGGGAGACTGCAAATTTTTCAATATAATAATTTTATACAATTTATTGGTATTTATTATTGTTTTCAAATTTATTAATTAGGCAATTTAAACCTTAGAAATATCGTCATGACAACAGCAATTATTCACATTTAATTCTAAACATACACATATGTACAAAAAACTTAAAATAACAAAAATTTAACTGCTGTTTTAAGTCCTAATATAGTTTATTGTTAAAAATCTTTTTGAAATATTTTTATGATTTTATATCAAGAATTAAGTCATATTTTATATAACCAACTACAATAGATTATAACAACTTCTCCATCTCATATCTAATGTCTTACATTTCAATTAATCCTAATTAGATGTATTCAAAAATATTTATTTTCATCTAAATATATAGTATAAAAGTGCATATTGTGCTTGTATTAGGAAATTTTCAAATTGTAATAAATTATATAAATATAGAAAAACATTTTAATATGCATGCAATAGGTTTGGATAAATATTATTTAAATAATAAATGTATAAATTTCAAAAGGGGAAAATCTAAAATAAATTATTCAATTATATTTTATTGTATTTATAGTGTAATGTTAGGCTAGCTACCTTTAATATTAAACATATTCATTAATAAAAATATAACGTTAGGAAAATTGAATGTCATCAAAATTGTTCACTTATCAGCAACAATATGCAACAACACAATGGAACCAGCATGATAGTCGGCTGGACATCTCTATTACTAAGATATTGTGGTCATCAGGATGAAGAAGCCTAATGCATTTTATATGTTACACTTGTCAAAACGGGCATTAACCCGTAAGTTGAAATATTGCGTAATGAATAAACTATACCGGATGACTGTTAACACAATTGTCTTGCGCAAAGAGTCCTTCAATTTTTCATATAAAAGTTGAACAAATATGAAAACTTACATTAACTTGTATGCATTCCTAATATCGGGATAAAATTTTCATAAATTTATTGTGAATAAATTTTAATAAATAAAAATTTTGTTTGATTTTCATTTACAATAAATAAAAAGAATATAATTTAAATATATAATATAACTGATAAAAATTATGTTTAAAAATATTAACGTGCTTATTGCTATTGGTCTATTATACTGTGAATTTTATTCTATAATATTTGAAGTGAATGCATCTCCAAATGGTATATAAAATTAAATTAATAAAAATACATTTATGCATTGAATGTAAATGGAATTTTTAGAAATACCACGCGTTGTAGATGAATGCCAAGTTACACCCGTGATACATGTACTACAATATCCTGGATGTGTTCCAAAACCAATTCCATCATTTGCATGTGTAGGTCGATGCGCCAGTTACTTACAGGTAAGAAATTGTTATAAAATTTTTTAACATTTCGGAATTAATGCGTAATTCTTCTTTCAATTAAAAAAAAAATACATTTTAATATCTTCTCTAAAAAGTATTATTAACATTAAATAAAGGGATTCAAAAGAAAAATTTATTTAAATATTTTTTTGTTACACATTTAAATGGACATGAACGGGAATTATTTTCTTCATCATTTCATAATATATTAAGGAAAATTTAAAAAAAAATAGAACTATGTAATGGTCAACTTTTTCAAATAACTAATTATTTTAAAGGTAAAAACATAATCATAATTATATTAATGTTTTCAATGTATTTCATAGTACAAATAATTACACACGTTATTTATTAAACTATTCGTTACCGTTTATGATAACATATAGTATGTATCAATAAATAGAACTAAAAATATATAGTTCATGATAAACGAGAAAATTTATAGTGGAATTTATGTAGCAAGAAAGTTTATATAAATTTTGTTTATATTAGTACATATTGCTTAGATGTGATTAAGCCAATAGTTTTTCTTATAATAACTAACAATATATGGCCAAATTTGATTTGTAGTCATGACCATAAATGTGCAATATTTAAATTCTGTATATCGACTCGACTATATTCCACTTAATTTCTTTTTGTAGATAAAATATGAACATACTGGCATGCATAAGAATGAGTATTATTACTGTTTTAATAAAAGTAATCTAAAAATTTGTATTTACTATTAGTTAATTGTGAAAACTTTTTCTATAATATTATAAGTTTTTTGCATATTTATAGAGTTAAAATTTTTATTATTTTTTTTTAAAAAGGTATCTGGAAGTAAAATTTGGCAAATGGAACGATCATGTATGTGCTGCCAAGAGTCCGGAGAAAGAGAAGCTGCGGTATCGTTGTTCTGTCCGAAAGCAAAACCTGGAGAGAGGAAATTTCGAAAAGTTAGTTTAATATAATTTAAATTATGGTTTTGATATCATAATTATGAAAGAATATATTACTTTTATATAATCTAGGTACTCACTAAGGCTCCCTTAGAATGCATGTGTCGACCATGCACCGGTGTTGAAGAGAGTGGGATAATTCCACAAGAAATTGCAGGATATGCAGATGAAGGACCTTTGAACAATCATTTCCGAAGAAATATTTTACAATAAACTCAAAAATTAAACAAACAAGCCCATTAGTAATAATTTTCTTTTTTCAAATTTAATTTAATCGAATATTAATATTAATATAAAAGAATAAATGTAACATTAAATAAATTGTTTCCACAGTTCGTAAATGCTTATTTTTATTTTACATATTGCAAATATTTTTAAAAAAAAATTCACATTTCTAAGACATCAAATTAAGTACAAAATATACAGAAAATAGAACAAAATAGATCTTTAAAATTATGAAATTTACTTTTATATTACAAATTAAATTCTTATATACATTGGAAATCCGAAATATTATAGTCCGTCGTAATTAGATAACATGAATTTTGATAGACGAAACATAAAATTAACTCATTGACAATAATGATGCATTATTTCATTAAAAATATTTAATAAGATGCTCCAACATATGAAATTCTTTTTATCGTTAGATTAAACCTTAGAAAATTGCGTATTTTTGTACGTGCATAAGTAAATACATATAAGAATTAACAAAAATTGCTTTATTGTTCATTACTATAAGCAATAAAGCAATATTTCTTAACTGTAAGTTAAATTAAAAGAGCAACTTCCAAAGATTTTATGAGATATGATTTAGTTTATTAAATATAAACATCCATCTGAAATATCTATCTATAGCCGATAAGGCGGATCAAAAATAAATATGAAATAAGGGGGATCTATGCAATGACGTACTGCACACGTTCTAGCTTCTCCTAACGTTTCAAAATATTTCCGTAAATATTCCCCCCACATAACTCTCTTAACTTTATATTGAATATTGAACTCTCTTAACTTTCACTTTTATTCGCACACCTTCATACCAAGAACAAGATATTTTTATGCTCTACGTGCTTACACATCCTTTTAAGCATACGAACATTTATTGAAAATAAAATATATTGTTTGAACAGACAAAAAAGCGATATATATGAAGAAAAAATTTTGTTCTCCATAATTTCTACCCAAGAGTAATAAAAAAACTATTCACACTGAAATTTTTTATTCTTTTTTCAAATAAATTATTAACATTTCTAATATTGTAATATGGTTTTATGAATTTTCTTTGATGATAAATTGTTTGTATGAGTACGATTGAACATATGAATTTTACTAGAGCTGAATCAAGACTCCTTATTTGGCCTTGCCTTGGTTAGCAACAGATTCCATTGCTTTTCGAACCGTTTCTTCGTCACCCAAGAACTTCATTGAGACAACTGGCTTAAAGTTTTCATCCAATTCATAGACGAACGGGATACCCGTTGGAAGATTCAATTGCATTATAGCATCATCAGACATATCTGAAAATTATGTTTATTAATATGTGAATATTTGAAAATTGGCTATGCAGGCATGCTTACTATCTAAATGCTTGACGATTCCTCTCAAACTGTTACCATGGGCGGCAATAATAATTCGTTTCCCATCTTTCATTTGTGGAATAATTGTTTCATTCCAATATGGCAGTGTTCGGGCAATGGTTAATTTTAATGATTCGAACATTGGAAATTCGGCAGGTTTTGGATCTCCAGCGTAGCGAGCATCTTTAACAATGACATCGTAGTAAGGATGGTCTGGCTCCATTGGTGGTGGTGGTACATCATAACTCCGTCTCCAGATTTGAACCTATCCGAATAGTCCAGGAATATATAAGCATTTATAAAGAAAATCGTATCTAAATTTACTTGTTGTTCGCCATATTTTGCAGCAGTTTCTGCTTTGTTTAAACCGGTAAGTCCTCCGTAATGTCTTTCGTTAAGTCTCCATGTCTTCTGAATTGGTAATCCAGTTTGGTTAGACTCTTTCAAAATCGAATCCAAAGTAATTTGAGCACGAGTTAAAACTGATGTATGCGCTACATCGAATTTCAACCCAGCCTCTTTTACAGCTTTACCAGCAGCTAAAGCTTCTTCTTTGCCTATAAAAAAATACTATTAAAAAATAATATTCATACCAGTGTTATGTCGCTTACCCTTTTCACTTAGGTTGGCATCAAACCAACCGCAGAACAAATTTTTCTGATTCCATTCGGATTCGCCGTGACGAACCATCACAATAGTGTATTTAGCAGGCATTTTTAATATTTTTCTAAGCACTGTGACAAACCAGATGTAAGAAGATTTACTACGAGTAGTACAAGTTCGAATGATACCAATATATATATCAAATTTTTAATATATTTTGCGGTAACTGGATACCACAATCGATTGATTGTATTAGACAAATACGACCCAAACTAGATAAAAAGGAGCCGAATAACCAATACTGCTTGACCTCTAAATGTCACCTCCAAGGTTATGCAATTCTACAGCTACTTAGGCTCCATCTTTTACTCAATTATTCAAGTTTTTATGAATAATTTGAATTTAAGAAGTACGGAAATTATATTACTACATTAACATGTTGTTTGTATTGTCTGTAAATGTTTATTCAATTTATAATTAGATTTCTTATTGATTGAGTATAAAGTAAATGAATAAAATATTAAAACTCTAATCATTTAGGCAGTTAAATAATAAAAAAGCTTTTAGCTATAAAATTATATATACAGGATATTTATAAATTGATTTTAGTATAAAAAGCTTTCAACGACCATCTACCGGAATTAATGAAACTATGTTTTTTTGCTGACATCTTTTACATGTACATGAAATTGTCAAAATTTAAATGACATCTGATATAAACAAACTTTAATTTGAAAGATGAGTGGCGAAAAATTTAACAGAGATAATGACGAAATAATTATAAAATGTGATTGGATGACATTAAATGGTGAAAATATTCAGAAAACTGTGACAACCGAATATGTTACTGAAACACCCATTCCGCCATGGTAAATATATCTTTTATATGCTGACAGCCGTGCAAAACAAACTTTAATCTATAGGCCCAATTTAGAGGATATGGTGAGCACTGAACGAGCATTAATTTGTACACACAATTCGTCTACATCATGCAATATTGAAATAATTGCTAACAAAAATTCCATACTGCATTCTGTTTCAATTGTATCTGGTTCTCGGAGATGTGAGTTATTCATTGGTGAACATCATGAGTATTCGGAGACGATTACTGGCAATGTAATTGACAACTTTGCAGAAAGTATCGTTTGTAGACATGACATTCCTCTATATGAGTTATCTAATCGTCAAATCACTTTAAGAGTATTTATTTAAAATTCTGTTGCTATAATATATTATTTATTTTAACATGATTTCAGTTTCTTCCTCGCAAGCAAGAACTGTGGTTTTATGCCATTCACATACGAAGTTACCAGAACAAAAATATTCACAGTACAGAATCAAATATGCAAAGTATAAATTTTAAAAATGTCGAAAAAATCCTTAATAGCAGCACTCGAAAGATTTCTCAAAATGCCGAAATATGTAAATTTTTTTTGCAATCTTATTCAAAGTTTGAAAAGGAGGCGGCACCACCAACTATGCAAATGTTGATGTCAGCAATGAATTCCAATAAGTTCAACAAAATACTAGATTCTAACGTTATCCATAATAATAATAAAATGTCCGATGTAGAAAATGCTTCAATTACAGACTGTAATTTATTAGCTGTAAAAGTATATATCGATGAAAAAGTTGCAAATCTTGAGATCAGGATAATGGAACGACTAAATGAACTTGAATCAAGACAAAACGAGAAACTAGACAAAATTTTGAAAATACTTGAATACAAGAGCTAACAGCAACTCTGAACAAGAACTACGTTTTAGTATAAAAATAAAAATTGTATTAATCGAAATAATTCAAAATTTCTTTTTTATTATGTGATTATTAATTTTACAATTACAAAAACTTAATGCAGCAACTAGATTTAGTCTTCTGTGTATTCAAATGGTTCTGGCGCCTCTGGTTCTTTAACATCCTCATTAACTGGCCCATATGCAGCTACTGGTTCCACTAGTTCTTCTTCAGATTTTCCCGTATGTTGCATTACAATTATTCCGCCTATTGAAACTTCTTTAAGAGGTGTATAGCTTTGACCGTCTGCAACGCATAATACTTTAAGCTGCTGTCTCATAACACGAGCAGGATTTTGTAGAATCTCGAAATTTGGTTCAGGTTCTTTGCGGACCGGCGGTTCCTTCGTTGTCGCTTCTTTAGTTTCGTCATCTTTCTTTTTGTCCTTTTCCTTCTCCTTATCCTTTTCTTTTTCTTTCTCCTTTTCTTTTTCCTTTTCCTTATCTTTCTCATCCTTCTTTTTATCATCCTTAACAGTGGCTACAGATTTTTCGTCCTTCATTGGTTTATCCTCATTTTTGGCTGGATCACTGCTACTACTAGCCTTGTCGTCTTTCACATCTTTTAGAACTTCCTTGACGTCTTCGTCGATTTCCATTTTCTCATCCTCTTTTTTGTCAGCCGTTTCTCGTCGTTTCTGTCTTGCGGCTATTGAAAGAACGGCTGTCGCTACTTTTTCGCGTTCTTCAGACTTTTTCTCTTCCAATGGGGCTGGATACGCATATAAACTTGGTTTCGCCGCTGATTTATATTCAATCTTGGGCATTTTCAATTCTGAATTCAGTCCAATTACGCAGGTTGGAGTAAATGCAAGCGACAAACAATGCGCCAATGGGAACCAATACCAGTATTGCGTGAAGACAAGCATTCCAACGACGGCTTGCAAATTTGTGTGGCCAGTGCGAGATTGCAGGCTGAGAGTTACATTTCGACCACCTGCATCAATAATACCCTGCGCTAAGATGGCACCATACTTGGCCATAACATCTTCGTGCTTATTCGTTATTACTTCGGCATATAGTTGACGGAAGAATGTTGTTTTAGGACATGTTTGATCAGTGTGTTGTATCAGAATCATGGCTGAAGCAATCAAAGCACCTTGTCGTACAAAGTTCACTGGATCGAATTTTACCATTGGTTCTAATAAAGCGATTGCTTCTCGTAAACCAGTTCCGGCACAAGCGATACCTAGTGCCATAGCAGCTCCGTATCGCACATGTGGATTATACGATTCCGCAAGAAGCGACACTACTGACGGACACTGTTCTGGCGTTCGGAACAAAATAAATCCAATTGCTGTAACAGCCGCACGTCTAACATCATCATTCACATCAGAGACTGCAACGTGTAATAATTTTCGTATAGCTTTATTGCTCCCAGTGCCGCAATAGGCCATAGCCAGCGTGTACATTCCGGATCTTCGCAAAACGGGATCTTTATCGGTAGACAAACTTATAACGAGAGGATCGGACTCTTCTAGGCGAGCGTACATTGTTAAGGAAATGCCCACTGCAAGACCCCTCAAAATTTTTTCGTGTTGTGTTTCCTGAGCATATGAGACCATATCTTCGATCGCTTGGGCGTTTTTAGAGCCCAACATTACCATTCCCATAGCAATACCGGCAGCTTCACCAGTAACTGCATCATCTTGATACAAATTGAATTTCAACTGCTCATACAAGTCTTGACGATGAGTTCCCATTGCGGCCAATCCCAATCCTAGACATCCACCGTGTCTCACATTTTCATTTTGTGCATCTTTCAATTGTTGAAGTAAATAATCAATTATATTTGCTCCATGATTAGCGTGTATTAGTCCAAGAGCGTACAGCCCACCACCTTCTGAGTATCCTGAGCTAGGACCGGATTCTTTTGGTAAATAACTCTGCATTAGTCCTAGCGAATCCGATTCATGGCCTCGATGAATAACACCAAGTGAAGCCGTTGCTGTGAGTTTCGCCCAATTAGTAGCTCGTGCTAGCCATTCCAAATTGTCACGTAAGAATTGGTCACTTGTTGTACCACTGTGCATAAATGCATTTGCTATAACGGTCGCTGTATGACAGATCGAAACGCGTACAGCCTCCCGTGTTGCCCGTAAGATCTGCAAATCGGCATGATTACTTCGTATCAGAAACTGAAGTTGCAAGTCAATTGTAATTTCCCCAGAAAGTATAGATATCAATTTCTCAATATTCTTTTGATGTATCTTTTCCGAATCATTTAGTGACTCAATAGTACGCTCTATCTTAGCGTCGATTTCTGTCTCTGGCAATTCTTTAGATTCCTCATCAACTTTCTCTTTATTCTCTTCATTCTTAGTTTCCGTTGTCCCTTGTGGTTTAAATGTAGTTGGCAAAGCGTCTGGGATTGGTGCTGTTTCTTTTAATGCTTGAAGAACTAGACCCAGAAATTGTTGAGTAGCTGATTCATACAAATCAAACGCAATTTGATAAGCCATTAAATTGTTTGTTTCAACAGATGTGCGCGTTAGTTTATCTAACACTTCTGCAACTGCGAGGGGATCTTCAAGGAAAATTAAACACTGGCACATATTAACGTAGTCTGGCACAGCTAAACCACGGTATAATCCAACTAGAGAACGTAGTACCTCGTTACGAAAACCTCGATTTGGGATTAATGACATTGCTACATTGTAGGCATATGCTAGCATCCCATTCACATCATCCGACCGGGTTATCGATAATTCAAACACATCCATACGACGTGTTTCAAGTGCAATACCAAGCGCTTGCCGATACTGGCCATCATCTAGACACCTCTGAATCATACGATTGACGATTTCTTCAAGACGAGCATCAACAGACTTTGCTTCTTTGGGATTTTCAATAAAAGCAACCCTCTGCGCAATATAAAAGTCAATACATTTCGCTATTATTGTTTCTGTGTATTCGTCTCTTGCGTTGACATCAAACAGACTTCCGGCACCCAAAGCGTATGTAAGCGCATCCTCAAACGAACCCAAATGATAGAAAACCTTAGAGGCAACCAGCCCAGCCAATTTGTTCTCTGGGAAAACCCGATCTTCATGAAGCACTTCAATTTTCTCAATCGATTCCGATATTTCTGGCCAAAATTCATCAACAATATCGTCGAGTTTTTTCAAAGCAAAAATTTTCAATTCACTCATCGGCTCGTCGAGCAACGATATTAATCCAGAAGCTGATGTTATACTCATGGTGGTTTACTTTTCCTTAAAATTAAGAAACATTACATTGCAAAATTTTATACATTATTCTCTTAATGTAAGACTTTTAACCTCAACTCAATTAAAACTTATATTTGCATTTTATTTGTTTTACCTTTCTTTTCGGAAAATATATTTTAAAGAACCACGACTAACTTATGATCTTTGAAATAATTTTCTGATACGTAAGTAATATATTTAATACAAACTCGAGCTTATTACAAACGTTTAATTTTGTAAACTTTCTGCAACCTCACTAATTTTCTTCTTCTTTTTCTCACTTTTTATCTAGAATCGAAAATTACACAAAGATTAATAACAGATGCGCCACCTATTGGAACAAACTAAAGTTATTCTACAGCCTACTTTCAATTCGAAAAATGTCGAAGTAATTGCATTCAATGTATTGTTGGGATGGATTAAAAAAAACGAATATCGAATGTAGCTCTATTTATTTTGATATATTATCTAATATCTTATTCATCATCATTATTCATTTGTTTACATTTATAATTATAGAGTTTTTTTCTTGTATAAATACGCCGATAAATTTTTTGGTTATTGCTAAACAAAAATAAATAACTCTGTGGGAAGTCAACTAGCACTAAACATATGTGTGCATTTTAGAAGAAATAATTATGTATTACTCTCGAACGAATTTTCACTAGTCCCTTCTTCACCTTGATTTTCGTTGGTTTTGTCCCAATAATGCAATTGTTTTCTCCAGATTTTTATCAATCCGTCCCAAGCTCGACGACTGTATTTCCCATACTTATTTGGCGTACGTGGATGGTCACGTGTTCGTTCAATTCTACAATAAAATAAATATTATTATATTGAAAAACATTTGAAACAAACTCCACTGACTTAGGAATTGCCTGAACATACGCATCGTAGGCTAACGTGTTCTTTCCATAATCAATTTGTTTTTGTCTTCGAGCTAACACAGCCGGATCAGTTTCATATTCTTTCCGTTTAAAACTTCCTGAACTAGAACTTTCTGTGGAGCATCTTGACCTCGAATGTGTAGAATTATTATTATATTTACTACGTTTTCCCTTTGTTTCATCATCCTCAATAACAGAACAAGCCGAAGTTTCCGTAATGGAATTCATAGAATGTTTTCGTTTAAATGGCGTCTTAAGCTTCTCCTCTTGGACGAGCCGAGTGAATTTCTCCTCATTTACGCTTTCTGTGGTTTTATATACGATATATAAATAAAGCATATCATATTTAAAACATGGAATGCAAATTTACCAATAAAATCAATCGAAATATCTCGTTCCTGAGGCACTTCAGTAATAGTGTCGTATTCGAATCTTCTTTTGGCATCTAAGATAATATTGACATCTGAAGAACTGTTGGTATCTTGATCGATAAATTCATGTGAGTGTTCATCTTCAGAAACGCCATTGCAAGACACGATCTACGTACATAAATAAATTATTTAGAGTTATAAATAGGAGCGTCAATGTTTTAGTACTCTTTCATATTCATTTTCCTCCAACAGAACTTGTTCCGACCATGACAGTTTCGAGCTGTGAGCGGGCCTAGTTGATGAACTCAATTCATTAAAAGACATTATATCATACAAAATATCTGCAAAAATTAAAAATTGTAATACATTAATTTATGTACAAATAGGATTCAACACGAAAATTATTAATGGTGAATTGCATACTTTACTTGTCTTAAAAGTTTTTGGCGTTTGTGACAATAAACAATATTTAAACAAATACAAATCTTTTATTTTATATTCGACTTATTTTAAAATATTATCTTATTCAAATGAAGTGTAATTAACAATGTTCATATTATAATATTGCGATTGATGCTTATTTATAAACCTTCATTTGCTGTCAGAAACTAAGCATCCAATCACTGTTGGCGCCTTTTTTGACAACACCAGTAGCTTTTCGGACAAAATCTGCTCTTAGCAGAATGTATTTCGGCCATTACAAATGTTTGAAATTTTTTCTAAATGTAAAAAAAAATTTTATTTTATATATTCTCTATAATTACTAACTGAATTTTTGATATTATTAGTTCTGTAATTACTGTGTATATAATCTATAATTATATATTATATTTATTGTATTATTATTAACATATGCAACTACATAACATAAAATTGTAATAAATTTGTCTGCAAATTAAATATATGTATTATTAATAGCTAATAGTATATATTTATATATTAATAAATATTATTTATTTATTGGAATTGAATATTCTTACTTGTGTGAGCGATTTCGAAAATAAAACGAATTTTTTCTACAAAATACCAGTGCTATGTAAAAGATTTGCTTGCAATTTTTCTTAGGAGTTTTTCGAAATATTTCGGTAATTATAGGGCATTTTGGTAGTAGTATTTATGTTAACGTCAACTTACCGTCTCACTCCTTTTCTACTCCCGCTCGCATAAAAACCAATTTTAAAGTTAGGAATTTTTAGTTGACTGAGTGTAGAAAAGAAATGGACCCGTTTGTATTGAAAGTAGCATAAATACTAATGTGGCAGGGCCCATACATTTACCATTTTTTTATCCACATTATTAAAAAGTATTATACTAACTATTTTAATTTTCTAACATTTTTATATTCAAAAACAAAGGAATATTTATTGTGTAAATTAACTTTTTATTTAAAAATTAATTTAGTTATCTTCAGAATGTTTTTTAGATGTGCTGTTTAATCTAAAGAAACATTTTGCGCAACAATTACACATATTAATTTAGTGCGTGACGTAAATTAAGTGTAAAAATTCATTTATTGCAAATTTCAACCCCTGTTTAGAATTCAATCAGCTGATTATCAAAACTAGGGCAAATACTGTTACCCGCTCAATGAATTATCAGCTGTTTCGGCAGTGATATTACTTTGCCATACCGGGAACTCGCGGAATAGTGGTAAAGAGTGTTAGTGACCCGTGCGGATCGATTAGAACTTGATTCATAAGTGGTGACGTACGCCAAACATTTCGGTTTCACCAGTTGGTTCGCGTCTGCGTTCAATTGGTCATATTGTGATTCCTTATTTCTTCGAATACTCATTTGCAAATTAAAATAAATTACCTATTTCGCGATTCGAGCTGGCAGTTCGTTTTTTACGCCTTGTAAAGTGGTGTATAAAAAGTCAGCAAGCATCACGAACCAGAGCCATGGATTGCTTTTTCTCTATCTGGCCTATACTAACGTTTCAGATTTAATCGTGTTGCGAAATTAAAAATTTATCTGTACTTTTGTCTTTTATCTAAATGTGTATTTTAGAATTAATTGTGAAATTCATTAGTGAAACATAATCTAATATTTGTTGTGATAACAGAGACATAAATTTCCTTTAAATTTCAAGTGATAATCAGTTTTGTTCTATTTTCTTATAGACTGTTTAACAATTAAGTAACCATAAGTAATTAGTTCTTAAAATAATTTAAGATTTTCGCTATTGTACCTGCACTCGCATATAGTCAAGTTCGCAATGTAATCGATCATCGATTAATTTTCGGTATCAATATTTTTTGAATATAATAAAAGTTCTTGTGTAGAAATTGATGTGTTGTGAATAAATCATTTGATTTTTCTATTTTTATACACGTTTGAACCTTGAAATAGATTTACTTAAAATTTTCTTGAAAGTGACTTGTGTAATTTTTAATAAAAAAAATGAATCGGACTAAAAAAAATAACTGTAAGCCACCTAATCCTGTGATAAATGCTAATTATTTGTCGAAATATACATTTTGGTAAGTGTCTAGATAGGGCCTTATAAATAATATGTTTAATATTTTGTCCATCCAAATTTTACATACTAAAAATAATGATGGCATAAAATGATACGCTAGAAAAAATTTATAATGGTAATAATTGAACAATAAATTGTACAAGGTAAGCCGGTTTTAGTGTAATTTCTATGTTATGTTCAATAAATGATGGGAGTACATTAAGCATAAGTAGGGAATTATGGAAACTGTACAAAGTGTAAGGTTCAATTTAATGTATTGGCAACAATACAGTTCTTAGCCACGAGTAAAAAAAACATTGTTTTTTGTATAAAAAATTAATTTAGAGACAAAAAATCCAAGAAAAATCTATCTTTTATGTTACAGTTAAAAAAATATAGATTTATATACAATTAACGTTAGTAAATATGCTAACACATGTGATAGATATATTAATAAAAAAATAATATTTTCAAAAGTTCATACAATAGAATTTGTTGAAATTTTACTATAAAAATGCTTTGATTTGGGTGATGTTATCTTTAAATTGAAAGTCATTAAAATAATAATTTTATTCTAAAGCCGTTACAATGTTGATTAAAAAAAATTGTTTAATTAGATTGTAGTTTTACTTTGTCAATGGTAAGGGATTAATATTATATTTCCATACTTGAGCAAAACAAAAGAATAAATATTTATCAACATAATTCCTCTCACACTTCCGAGTAAATTTAAAGAGGGAATTTTTACTAAAGCTTATAATATGACTTGCATATTATTAAAATAAGTATACTATGTATGTAAACATATACAAGTACAATATGATGACGTCTATAATATAGTCTATTATAAATTATGTATGCGAATCTAAGTAAAGCCAACCTTAATACATGGAAAGTATTTTATGATAGATAATTTTTTCACGAGTTTACGAGTATTTTTCAATATTGACGAAATAATGAATCATTTCATTAAAAAAAAAAATAAAAAAAGTTTCGAGCAATTTCAAAATGTTTCGGGGAATTACTTTGTAAAAGCTTTTAGTAAAATGTAGTCTCATACCTGTTCGAGTTAAAGATTTTAACCATGTGCAAATTTAAAGACATTGAACATAGTCTTGAACTTATATATTTCTTCTCGTTATGCATATTATGACTTAGTTGATTTATTTTATTAATTCGACGGGTGATTTTTTTAATCTTTTTTTTCAAAGAAATCGATACTAAAATCTACACAAATTTGTTTTGTGTTGGAACTATTTGGAGAACTAGGGGAACGACCAATGGTGTTTAGATAAATAATAAATGATTGTGTTTTCATAATTCTAATTGAAGTTGACGTCAACAATTCAATGAAATTCAGAAACAAATTCACATTTAAAACAGATTTTGAAACTGGGAGTTCTATGCTTATTCATTATTTTCGTTTATTTAATGTTAATTAAAATTAATTGACTTTTGATATCAATTTATGAGTACATGTTATTGTTTGATATCTGCTGAAAATAGGATTTTTTTAGGATTGATTTTGAAATAAAAAATAAAAACTTATTTATGAATGCAGTTTACTCTGTTATACAATATTATCTAATATTTATTTTTTATAGATTTTATACTCTTTTATCAATTAGATAGTTATGACTATTTATATAGGAAACATTTTGTTTATATTATTGGCCATTTTTGTTGCAAGTCGATTATGATCATTAATTTTTTTTCAATATATTCTTTAATAATATTTATGTTAATGTTAAAGCCAATAAAATTTGGTGACGTTAATTATAACAAAAAACAATTTTTAAATAATAATGTCCTTGTCTTTTTATACGGCTCATAGTAGTCTTTTTTACAATATTTATTTGAATAGCTGAATAACTTTGTGCAGATATTATTAATCAATGTCATTATGTTATAAGAGTATATGCTGTATTTATAACAAAAAAAAATGAATAATAGTTAAAATTTTTGTTTAAATAGCTTTAGCAAAGAGATTCATCTTTTTGAAAGTAACTGGAGGCCAATAATCTATCTTCATTTTATTTTCGAACTTTCATACTTTTATGTATGTTTATTAAATCTCCATTTGAAGTACGAGTATCATTCAGTTTTTTTTGCTAGTGAATTGTTTACTATTACTAGTTAATTTCATCAAATGCTATAATAAATTTGAAAAAAAGTATGCTCATATATAATGCCGATTGAGGTATAAAACATTGTTCATTGCATCTTTTATATATAATCAAAAACATTTATCTTTCATGATAATATTATTAGTATTATATGTATGCATATGAAAATCTGTTCAATAGAAATAATACTGTGAAATTACTGACATACACTACGTTTGTAATGTGATGAAATAATTCACTATACGTTTTATATTGGTAGATCTAGAACAAATTGGAAAAATAGTTCTAGAGCGATTATACAAATAAATAACTTTTTATATGAATATTTTTCATACAGAAGTGATTGGTGGAAACAATTTAATATCTGTCACTATGTCACACATATTAAAAAATTATATAAAAATTTGAAAAAAACCGAATGGTTTCTTATAGTTAGTATTAATAAATATTAAATGGTTCTTATCAGTATATTCATTCATGAAACAATTCCTTAGTTGGTGTGTTTGTAAGATTGTATGAATTAAAATTTAACCATATCAATTGTATTAGTAATAATAAATATTTTTTGTTGTTGATCAGAAGGTTTTTAGATTATTATTAATACTTAATAAAAACTATCAATAATCAAATTTTAAATAATAGTAATTTTATTACTGTACCATATATTTTTCTAACGTTATTATTATTTTATATTCTTAATGTAAATTTATTAATGTGCCAATATTTATTATCATTACATAAAATATATATTATTTAGTTATACTCATTATAAACTGTGGCAGCACCCTATAAAATATCTACTGTAAATATTTAAGAAATTTTTATCAATTGCGAACCTTATCGTAAATTGAATATTGTATGCGAGCCATTATTATCAGAAAAAATTAAAGTAATAAAATTTTTTTGATAAATCCATTTATAATTTTTTAAATATTTCAAACCGTTTAATGTAGAATCCCAAAGGAAATGGTGCCTGTATTTGTATATTATGAAATTTTATGAATGTATGTAGATATAAGAAACACATGTGTGAGCAAAGTTCTAAGTCTAATAAAAAGACCTTGTCAGTTTCATTTCCCATATTAGATGGTACTATCAGATAAAACTATAATTTTAACAGGTTTGGTCTGACAGCTGGCAAACAGCACATTTATGAAACAACATTCAAAGCTAATTTTGGCCCCGGGACTGTATACGCCAACCGAACGCGCTGAAATTGTTTAGTTATACATTCATAAATACCTTTCAATTGTGAAAACTCAACGTATATAGAAAACAAATCATGAAGTACATTTCACGATAAATTGAACCGTAAATATACAAAATGTTCGGTTCTACAGGACTGAAAACACTTAAATTATTGAAGAGGTACATCTTCATGATCAAAAAGTTATTTTGTGGTGTGGTATTTGCGCTGATTGGTCATCAAGTAGTTTTTTTTAACATAAACGTCGTCAAGCAACAACCGTCAATCAAGGGCGTCATTGGGCTATGAAAAATGATTTTTTGATGCCAATTATTCGTCTTATAAAGTCGACGCTTCTTCCCACATAGCTCGAAACACAATCGATTTTTTGAAGCCATTGTTCCCTAGGCGTTTGGTATAACAAATGGTGATTTTTAACGCCGCTGAACTTTTTCCTGAAAGGCTACTTGAAGTCAAAGGTTTCCATCAACAAGCCAAAGACCCTAGACCAGAAGCTCTGAAACTTTTGTGTGTCGTAGACCCCTTGCCATGTTTTTCGGGTTTTGGTAGACCTACTACTTACCTGATATTGATTTTTTGTAAATTTCTAACTGTAGTGAAGTTTAGTGTTAAAAACTTAAAGTAAAAACACATGTTAAGTTTTATACATTTATTAATTGAATTTAAATTAAAACTACTCAAAATAAAATTTTGTATCTGTTATATAAAATAAACTAAGCAATAAATAAATGTTTTTAGTGGAAAAGATGAACCTGATGCTTTGATAATAAATTATCAACATTTGGCGTCAATTTTGTAATGTTTAATCTTAAATCTCCTCGGCTAATGATGTCCAGTCTGTTTCTTTTTTTCGTTAGGAGATTGGTAAAAGCGCTGAACCCCCTTTCCACTAAGTATGACGATGAAAAGGAAATTAAAAATTTCCTCGCTATATTCCATAATACGGGATAAGTAACGGGTATGTTTTTTTGCAGTCAGAAGTGCTGATATCCGTGCTTAAAGTGAACCTTACACGTAAGTTCTTCGTTTGTACTTATTTCAGTCAGTTCCTCTTGTATTATGACATTCGTTTCTTCTATGTCACCATATGGGTTAATTATCCACGGTGGTATTACCATAGTTAAAACATCCTCAAACCTAGTTTCAAAATCTGAATAGACGGCATTTAAATGTTGAACGTAGGTTGAAACGGCCTCTTCCTGGCAGTTTGTCTGTGACAAATTGGGGAACTGGGAAAATTCGCCCCGTCCAATATTTTGCTTCATTAGTTTAACTCTGGCAAGAAACGCTGATAAGATGGACTTTGTTTTAATCAAATTTAGACAGTCGCCTTGTAACTGCAAATTAACCATATTAAATTTTGTAAACAAATCTGTTAAATAGGCGATGTCTGTTTTCCACTTCATTAAATTGTCTTTTAAAATTTTATCTTTAGTATCCAGAAATTCTAAAATAGTCTCAAAAAGTGCAAAATATAAGCCTTTCGACAGTCAGCGTACTTCAGTGTGAAGGAGTAATTGATGAAAGTGTTCGTTATTTTCTTCACACAACTGCGCAAATAACCGCGTAGATCATGCAATCTAACACTCAAATTTTTAGCAACTAAATGTTGTCGATGGATGACGCAATGTATTGCTAACACCCCTGACACATTTTGTTTTAAATAGCTTATAAATCCACGATAACGTCCAACCATGGCAGGTGCTCCATCTGTAGCTTCTGATATTATATTTGATAAAGGGATTGCTTTTTCAATGAAGTAATCCTTCAAAGCATGAAATATTGATTCACCTTTAGTGTCGGTTGTCAAAGTTCTTGCGAAGAACAGTTCTTCGTAGATTTCTTGATTCTAGTTGTATAGAGAAATGGGTCGTTTGCAAATAATTACACAAGAAGCTTTCAATATCAGAACTCATTTTATCAATACGTCTTTCAACAGTATTGTTGCTTAAGGGAATTCTTTTAATGATATCAGATGCAGGTTTGTGACTGGCAAAATTAACTTCTCTCCGATAGTATGCGGTTTTCCGGATTTTGCTATAAGTAGCGAGATATTGTAAGACGCCCGCAAACCATCATCGTTTCTTTGTTTGAAAGTATTTCAATTCTTTATCTGTTTTATCAGGGTGACATCTGCTCAGATGATCCTGCAGCTTAGATGGTTTCATAGCGTTATGCCTAAAACTTTGTTGCATAAAAGGCACATAGGCAATTGTTTGTCCGACAATGATGGAATGAAGCCAAGCTTCAAATAATCAACACTGTACTGTCTACATTTCTTTTTAGATTCGGACATGGAATCAATCATCTGTGGGCAAAATTAATCTATTAAAATAAGACATAAATTCCAGCAGCTGTATATTAAAAAATCAAAGTCAAATTTAAATTGTATGGTCTTAGATTTTATGGCAGGCATAGGCGCACAGCCATTATAAATGAATGTGAGAAGGGGAATGTTATGAATGTTACCTAAGGTTTTGGTATAATGGAACTTTAAGGAAATTTGAAAGTATCATGACAAAAAAAGTTAAAATAAAATATTATACAAAGAATAATAATAACAAATTGTTATGCGATTTATCTCTACGTACATTCGACTGTCATGCATAAAAATTCACTGGTTCCACTTTAGCAATAATACAAAATTTTAATTTTAATATAGAGAATTATGAACAGTGCAATATCCATAATCTGAACTTCAGTAATCCGAACTGGTCCACAGTGTAACAACCAATGGACAAAAGTACAATTTTTTTACTTTTTTTTTTAGTATATATCTTACAAGTTATTTGGTAAGATATATATATTTATAAAAGAATAATAAATGCCTAGCAAGGTCGTAAATAAGTAAATATTGACACACATACATATTTATTTATGTGACCGGCCAAAATATGTAGTTTAATTCCAAATTTTTTTTTTAATATGTTTCCTATGTGTAAACATTTAAATTCTATGAAAAAAAAAAACAAATGAGAGTGTGTATTGGAAATTCTTCAAAAAACACGCAGGTCTACAGTTGTGGATTTTTTATTTTCTTAATTTATCTTTCAAAGTGGTAACATATTGTATGTTAATAATAAAACACATACGTAATATAATAAAATTCATACATAATCGGAACTTTTCGGTAATCCCAACATCTCCTTGCAGCAATTAGTTCGGATGACGGGGATTGCACTGTAATTATAATACCGATTGCTTAAACTTTGAAATAGAAACTATTGAGGAGTACTCGTGTAATTTTGCATAATTTGAATATTAAACTACTAATAACTGAAGTCATGATCGGCGTAATTTATCTATCTTTGCTAAGTACGAGTACAAAACTAAAATTTAATAAAAAATAATGTACTTACATTTCTCCGGCACTATAATTTGTGTGATAAACTACCAGTTATATTTTTTAAATATTTTCTTAGCACTTTCCTTTTCAAGATTCAGGAAACGAATAAACGTATTTGTCTCACATTCGTATTTATAGAGTGAAGAATTGAATAAGTCAGTGCAAGTTCGCGAAGCTGTGAGACAAAAATTGACAAGAATTTTTACTGCGCGTATGCTTGTAACAAGATGATACTGGTACACGTATATCATTATGTGCAGGTTTTTACAAGTTCAAAATGTATTGCGACCACAAAGCGAACGCCTACATCCTACAACTTACACAATTTTATAAACATATATAATAAATTTATTTTACTTCATAGGTACTTTTATAAATAATGTATATGTCTTTATATTATAAGAAAGTATAATGTAAGTAAATAGGTACTATCAGTGTATGTTGAGATCCACTATCGTGATCCCCCATTTTCATTTCATGGATCCCAAATTTTTTTTTCGCTGACGTACACCCCTTGCAGGTTGTCATAGACCCCTGGGGGTCGATATATACCACTTTGGGAATCACTGCCCTAGACGAACTTAAAGCTAACATTCGCTAGGAAATAGTCGCCAAATAGTGTTACTTAAACAGTAAATAATGTGTTTTTTTTAAATTTTTTTTTTAAAACACATAAGTCAATCTAAAATAACGCACCGCGTATTTATGCACTTTCTTTATAAAGGAAAATATTATAAATAATTTAATATGGCGAATTGACTTTGAAAATTCATATTGAATATTCTATTTTATTATGAAGAAAAAATTATTAAATTTTTGTAAAAATTTGAATACATTCAAGAATTGATTTTGTCCTAAGTGATCAACGGCATTGACGCCATTTTCTAACATATTTTTCGTCTTTTAGACCATTCAATTAAAACTATAAGGCCTGATTGATTTTTTTCAATTTTTGAAATATCTGTTAAAACACACACGTGATGATTTTGATTTTACAGCTGTCAAGTATATGGTAGTATAATTATAGTCATCAAATAGAACAACGCATTTTAATAATTCAAATTTACTACGAAAACAGGTGTTTTGCAAAAATGACATTTCGCAAAACTCATTTTTACCGCCGAAGCACATTTCTACATCGGCGGCTACGTTAATAAACTAAATTATGTAATCTGACGCGCGGTCAAGTCTCATATGATTTACAAGAAACCAATGCATCTTAAAAAAGTCACTGATTTATGAGAAACCAATGCAACTTAAAAAAGAAAACATCTTAAAATGTGAGGTTTATGGTCTGGTGGAATCTTAGGGCCGTTATTCTTTGAAAATGATCTAATCTTAGGTCATTACATTGAATGCTTCTTATATGACAACAGACGTTTTGTGGCCAAAATTGAATGAATAAAATTTGAATGAGCTTTGGTTTCAATAAGAACATGTGATGAAACATACAACCCGTTAAAATAACGGTTGGTTTGACACTAAATTCGGTGATCAAATAGTCTCACGAAACGCTGATGTAAATTGGTCGTTAAGATTTGACATCGTTGGCCCTTTTTCTTTGGGGCCTTTTTTCTTTGGGGCTATTTTTTTTGAAAAAAGATCTTTCGATTTGACATCGTTGGCCCTTTTTCTTTGGGGCTATTTGAAAGAAAAAGTGAATGACAATTATCTCAGAAAAATTCAAGACCTAAAAAACAACATTCGACATGGAACTGAGATCGTTAGGATTCACTTTTATTGGGAACAGTTATAGAAAATTTCGACGTTCGGTTGCAGGCCTGAAATGTGCATCGTGCTGGTCATATGAATTGGTAATGTTTTTCATACACAATTGTAATAGATTCAACTTTTATTTTCAATAAAAATTTCCGATTATTGCTCATGTGTATTTTTTCTGATAAAAACAATACAACAGATGGCTCTTTATTTTAAATAATCGGCAAAAAGATTATTCATTTCGAAATATTTTATTTTGTTTTATTATTAACATTGTTTTAAAATAATAACTTACAATTATTTATTATTTGTTTTATTTAAAGGTGGCTTCGCAGTCTGTTTCGTAAAGGCTTTAATCGGCAAATTCTGGAATCGGAATTATATGATATTAAGCCCAATCTGAATAGTAAGAATTTAACAGATAATTTAAACAATATGTGGGAAGAAGAATTGCGTGAAAAGAATCCCAGTGTTCTCAGAATGCTATTTCGTACTTATGGCATGCAAGTTATCATATTAGGTTTAATGTTTTGTGTTGTTGAAACTACATCTAGGTACGATTATATGCCATATGATTATTTGATTTTTTTTTGAAAATATTCTTTCGGTCTGTAGAGTTGCTCAACCTTTGTGCCTTGGAGGATTAGTGACCTATTTCGCTGGTGCTGAAGATGAAAAAAATAAAAAAACTGCGTACATGTACGCTCTAGGAATAGTCGTGTGTTCTCTGATGCCAGTTCTGACATTCCATCAGTTTATTTTGTACATATTTCAAATTGGATTGAAAATACGAATTGCTTTGTCGGGACTCATCTATAGGAAAGCTTTACAAATTTCAAAGTCGTCCATAAACGATGGCTTAAGCGGGCGTGCTATTAATATTTTATCGACTGATTTAAGTAAATTCGATATAGCGCTATGTTTTCTGCACGATTTATGGAAAGGACCATTTGAGGTGCTTCTACTTAGTTATTTTATGTATCAGGAAATCGGCATATCAGCTCTAATCGGTGTTGCATTTATGTTATTGTTCATTCCCTTGCAAGCGTGGGGAGCTAAGAAGGCAGCTCAATTTCGACGTCGTTCTGCTGAAAGGACTGATATTCGAGTTAAGATAATGAATGAAATCATACAGGGTATTCAAGTGATAAAAATGTACGCTTGGGAGAAATCATTTGCAACTTTAATAGACAAAGTTCGTAGAAAAGAGATAAACGCAATCAAAGGAACAATTCATATTCATGCTGCACTTTATTCAACTACAATGATATCGAAAATCTCCATATTTTTAAGCTTAGTCTCATATGCTTATCTGGGTGATATAATTACAGCGCGAAAAGTATTTACTGTGTCGTCATTTTTTAACGTTCTG
This sequence comes from Atherix ibis, assembly GCA_958298945.1. NCBI lineage: Eukaryota > Metazoa > Arthropoda > Insecta > Diptera > Athericidae > Atherix > Atherix ibis. Next base: position 5,810,967 of record OY282606.1, read on the forward strand.
AACGATTCCATGGTACATTTCTGGCCTATGGCAATTACTCTTTGTGCGGAAGCATACGTATCGACAAATCGTGTCACAGAATTTTTATTAGAACCGAATGACAAGAAGTCTATGTACAAGGAAAATGTTTTATCTTCAGCTAAATGCATTGATAAAAATGGCTTGAATGGTACCTGTGCCAAAAAAACGCTTAATCAAGAGGTGAATTCTAGTTTAGCTCCCAACGATGAAACTAAAGAACATGAGTTACTATCAATTATAAATAAAACGTCGTCCGAACAATTAAATTACACATTGAAAAGTACAGGGTTAGCATTACAAAATGTTTCTGCATCATGGTCTATAGATGATGAGACTGACAGCGCAAACGTGCAAAATTTGAATATAGAAGTTCTCAAGCCAAAATTATGCACAATTGTGGGTCCAGTTGGTGCGGGCAAATCTACAATTCTAAATGTCATCATAGGTGAATTGGAAATTGATCATGGTAAAATGCATATCAACGGTACATTGAGTTATGCAAGTCAAGAGGCTTGGTTATTTGAGGGTACCATTCGTGATAACATAATTTTTATTGAGGATTTTGATGAAGATCGTTACCAAACAGTGTTGCACGTGTGTGGTTTAGAACGTGATATTGAACTGTTTCCGCACGGCGATTTGACTATAGTTGGAGAGCGCGGTATTAGTCTGAGTGGCGGACAAAAGGCTAGAGTAAATTTAGCAAGAGCTGTTTATAGAAAGGCCGATATATATCTGTTGGATGATCCATTATCCGCGGTCGACACGCATGTCGGAAAACATATTTTCGAAAATTGTATTAAAGATTTCCTAAAAAATGATATATGCATACTTGTTACTCATCAATTACAGTACTTAAAAGATGTTGAACACTTAATTTTTTTGAATGGTGGAAGAATTGAAGCGCAGGGTAGTTATAATGAGTTGCAAAATTTAAAAAAATTCTCATTTTTGGCACAAACGCATGATGAAAGTGGTGATAATCTAGAGAAAGTAAACAAGGAATTCCAGAAGCTTACTGAAAAACAAACCGAGAAACCATGTGATGACAACACTGACAGAAATGAATATCAAGCAATTGGTTCTGTTGGATTTAAGATCTATAAATCATATTTCAAATCAATCAACAGCACGTGTATTCTTATCATTATGGCTATAGTATTCTTGCTGGCTCGAATAGTGTTAAGCGGAGTTGACTATTTTATATCGCGATGGTTAGTGAACCCTTTTTCTATTTTCGAATATATTTGTTTAGTTTAATACAATCTATAATTAAGCCTTTGATCATTTTTATTATTTTAGGGTAAATTGGGAAGAATCCACAATTAATCGCACAAACATATCTGATAGCAAAGGAAATATTGTAAACTTTGATACTGTAAATACTACCGTTGAAGAAAATTTTAATACTACAAACTATAACAGTATCATTAACTATTACACTCCCGAAGAAATTTATGCAGAACGTGAAATTTACATCTACCTGTATACATCAATAATAGGCTTAGCTCTAATATTTTATCTGTTGAGGACATTTGGATTCTTCAGACTGTGCTTGCGAATCTCACTGATATTGCATGATAAACTCTTCCGTGGAATTACTCGGGCTCCTATGTACTTTTTCAATACGAATCCATCCGGTCGTATACTTAACCGTTTCTCGAAAGATATTCATTCGGTGGATATTGCATTACCTGATGCGATGATTGATTGCTTCACGGTATGGAATAAATTATTTTTTTTCCATCTTTTAACTAATATATAATAATGTTTTCATTTACAGTTTTTTGTAGATATTATATCAGTACTTACGATTGTTGCCATTGCTAATTATTGGCTTTTGATTCCAGCAGCTGTAATATCATTTTTGTTTTATTGTATACGAACTATTTATGTTAGAACTAGTCGCAGTATAAAACGTATTGAATCAATAAGTAAGTTAATATTAAAATTAATTTAAGTAGTTATACTATACCTTAAATATATTTTCAATTTCAGCACGTAGTCCTATATATTCGCATACAAATCAAACATTGCAGGGCCTTTCAACGATACGCGCTTTCCATGCACAAAAATATTTAGAAGAAGAATTCTACTATTTTCAGGATATAAATACATCAGCGTGGTACCTTTTTCTGACAACTACACGTGCTTTCGCTTTCTGGCTAGATATAGTATGTGTGATATATATTGCCATGGTGACATTCAGTTTCCTTGCGTTTAATGATAATTCAAGCAGCGGAGATGTAGGCTTAGCCATAATGCAATGTGTTAGCATGGTTGGAATGTGTCAATGGGGAATGCGACAAACTGCTGAACTTGAAAATCAGATGACGTCGGTGGAAAGGATTTTCGAGTATGCAAATCAACCGTCAGAGCCTCCATTAGAGACATTGCCAAAATATAGACCTCCCTCGGAGTGGCCGGAGAAAGGAAAAATTGAATTTACAAATCTGCACATGAAGTATTCAGTGAAAGATGATTACGTGATAAGGGACTTGAATTTTACCATTCAGTCTAAAGAGAAAATTGGAATTGTCGGTCGAACTGGGGCTGGCAAGTCGTCTATTATTCAAGCGATGTTCCGATTAGCCTTAACTGAGGGTACAATTCAAATAGATGGCATTGATATAAGTACTCTAGGATTACATGACCTTAGAAGTCGAATATCGATAATTCCACAAGACCCAGTTCTGTTCTCGGGAACACTACGCTATAATTTGGATCCGTTCGATGAAAAGTCCGATCATGAAATGTGGACTGCCTTAGAGGAGGTAGAATTAAAGTCGTTCGTATCAAATCTTGTAGGTGGATTAAATTGTAAAATGTCCGATGGCGGTTCAAACTTTAGTATGGGACAACGACAGTTGGTTTGTTTGGCACGTGCTATCCTTCGTGATAATAAGATTCTTATTTTAGACGAAGCTACAGCAAATGTGGATCCAGAGTGAGTTTTTATTATTTGCTCTTATTATATTTGTACTGTAAAAATTTCCCTATACTCTTTTATTTAGAACGGACAAACTAATTCAGAGGACAATTGCTACAAAATTCAAAAACTGCACAGTTCTAACAATAGCACATCGGCTACATACGGTCATGGGTAGTGATCGAGTTTTGGTTATGGACGCTGGTAAAGCTGTTGAATTTGGACATCCTTATGAGTTACTACAAAAGCCTGGAGGGCATCTAAGACGATTGGTAGACCAGACAGGGCATGCAACTGCAACAATTTTATTTCAGGCTGCTAAAAATAATTATAAAAACAGCTCATCAAATAATGATGAAATACGAATGCCTTATTAGAATATATTAGCTATATATATGTACATTCTTCAGTTAATATATTCATAATATAAAAATCTTATGATACTTATTCAAAAATATTTGAATAAATTGTAGTACGGATAAGAATATTGTCAATTTTAAAGTGATACAGTTGAAAGTGATGTAACGAATACTTCTAGGTCTAATTTATTCGATCAAATAAATGAAAAGTATTAAATAAATATTTATACAAATGATGTAAAGTTTTTCTTATTTTAAATCAGAACTAAATATTAATACAATACAATCGTTTGTACTCATGGGGTAAGTACAATACAAATGGAAATGAAATTATACAAAATTCTTTCGTGCGAAATAAAACAGAAGTACGTTATTTCGAATTCATATTATAATTAAATCGAACTCAGTTATTTATTTTCTTTAAATCGAAGTCAGTTATTTTCTTGTGGTCATGATTACATCTTATGTACGATTGTATTCTGGTTGAAATTAGCTTTTAGTAAAAGTAATTTTACTGAATTTAGCGTCAACGGTATTTTTAATGGAGAAACTACTAAGAAATACTGTTTAGGCTTAAATTGACATTTGATAGGTTGGTTTTTTAACCAATTTATTATTATAAACAATAAAACCAATTTATAAAACTTATCAAAATTATTTAATAATTGTACTATTGTAGTAGTTTCTTATTTTAATAATTTACGCAATGTGAGAAGTGTAAATAAGTCATTGCAAAGGAATTGTAGTTTTAGATAAAATTGGCGCGTATCACTAATGAGTGCTATTATACGACTGACTGTGCAACGCAAATTTATTGCCATGGTACTCAGCTCTGTACAAGTGAATGCTAATGTGTATGTGTAATATGCATGCAGTGTGCATGTTTGTATGACTATTTGTATGAATGTTTAGTTTTTAAATCCAATTGCCACAATAGTTACAGTGGACTACGACATTATTTGTCTAATCTTGTAAATTACACGTTTTCGTAATGCTATGGAAACTCAAATTCGATCCATACGACACCGCGTTGCTGACTGTATGTATACATGGGTATGTACGTATGCACATGCTTATTTGCACGTGATTGGCTTTCACTTATTCATTCAAAGTGTCAACCGTACAACAAACTAAATTTGGTGATCGTTCAATCGCACAGTCTCAGCGATCGGTACTTTTATTTTGACTATTACGTACTTATTAATATACTCGTACGGCTTAAGGCAACTGCAAGCCGAACTGCAATTTGTCTAAAAAATTAATAAGTTTTTAATATAACTACATATAATGTATTCACTTACCTTATTTCTATTTAAATTTCAACTTTCAAACAACAATCCTTCCATATAACATTGAAATGTATGGCAGTACTTGACTAAAACTGCAAAATTAAAATGAGATCTATTTCAGCGAAAACAGTCGGAGTTTTGTGCATTCCCACAAGACTGTGAAAGTTTTAAAATTTTGACAGTGCGCCTGCATTCAGCTCTCGTTTTCCGTCGGAATTGTGCTCCATTATATTACAGTGTATGTTTTTTTTGTAAAAGCAGGAGAGATGATTTTAGCCAATGAACACAACCAATCTAAAAAACTTGCATAAACGTGTGAGTAACGTATGCGAAATTTTTTTTCATTATAATTCGCTTATGTGATATGCTTATATTTATTTATATTGGATAAAAGTTTGTTCTCTAAAGAAAAGCTTGCAGGAATTTTTTGTTCTGATTTTACATTCTGTTTTTGTTGAACTCTGACGGTAATGTCAGCTATATCGAAAATACAAGCGTTGTCTCGTTCCGGTCAATCTTGAACGTCTTCGCTGCCAAAAATATCGGCAAAGTGAATGCATTGGTGATGGAGAATCGCCATTGTGGCTCAAGAAGAATGGTTCGTGATGAGCTGAATTCTTTCGAAAAAAGGACATCGACAAAAAGTTGCTTATGCCATAAAGATTTGGTATCGATACAATGAACATAGAGATACCATGTGAAATACTAAACTCTGACATACAGCCGTTCAGGGTATAGTTTGACGTTTCGACTTTTTTGTTTTGCGTTTAAGAGATTGACAAATTTATCAGAAATAAATAAGCTTGAAAATGAAAATAATATTGTCAATTACGAGCAATTAAAAGCGTAAAAAACATAATAACTGCAAACAAATATGGCGCTGAAATTGGCAAAATACCAGGTAGGTGTATAGAGAATTTGAGATACCTGGTTGGTGTATAAAGAAACCACGAAAAAATTCGTGGTGTCGGTACCAGGAAAATTCATCGAATATTAGTTTTTCCAACTGGTATTTAGCTGGTATTAGATGTGTCGGTAGCATAAGATTACTATAAAATAGTACATTCATAAGATTGAATGCATAAGATTACTATAAACTAAATTCTTATGGAATATTTTGAGTATAAAATAACATTTAAGTGAAGATATTAGCTGTATTTCATTGGGCCAATTTTGTTACTCGCAAGTACTTGGGAGTAGATGCCCATGGGAACGCAGATTATACTGACAGATGTAAAATATAACCTCAAAATAGTCAACAACAATACTGAGTTTACTCAATCATAAACAATTAAAACTGAGTTTATTCACACATAAACAATACTGACAAAAATATGACCCTTCAACATAACCAACGAACCCGCTAAGCTATCTATTTCCAGTTCGGGAACTTAAATACCCTACCGTAAATTGTATGGCGTAACTATACATGCGAACTACTCATTTGTTCGAGGTGGTGTAGATGATGAGAGCTAGAACTACTTGTGAGTACCAAAATTTTCCCAATGGAATACAGCTATTAACAATAATTCTTCTGTTGTTGTTAAGGAGCTTGATTTGTAAGAAAAGAGGGTATATGCAACAAACAAAGCTCAGTAAGCCCCTACATCAATGCAGATACATATGTTAAAATAAAGCCATTGATCACTCACGCCTTATTGATCAGACAATGGTTTGTATATACGTATTATGACAATTTCAATTCTAACAACCCAATGAGTTTGGTTTGTAGGATCTTATTATTGAGTAAAAGATATATGTTCATACATATCTGTGTATCTAATGTGAGATAAGATTTTAATAACTATGGTCTGCACACACCTGCTATTTAATAAGGGGTTAATTGCCTCATTACACAAGGGTTCAACTGTGTTTGTGCGTATCAAACTGAAATCACAAGTTGAATTTATTTTCTGATTTACAAGAAAGTCTTGATTAAAGGGATTAATAATTGCAATAAAAATGTTCAATTATATTAAGATTAGGATAATGTCAAAGATTTAAATAAAAGTTAACTGTTGAAAGTAGATGTAATGTTTGTTTATTTAATAAATTTTTCAAGTTTAGTCATAAAGTGATACAGAAGTTGCATGATCTTATAACTTCTGTATAATCTTTATTTAATTTTTAGATGTTCTCATTTTGGATATCGACAACTTGGTGAAAAAGTTAAGTATTTTGTTTTCAAATGTGTTTAAGTTTCTTAGCGATTTTCATAATCATAGATACATTAGTAAGCAAGTAATTAGTACGGTAAGTTATATTATTAGTATTAACAATAACAATAATGATGATTTCCGATCCAGAATTAATATTCACTTTATCATAATTCTTACTTTGAATATTTGATCGATACAATTGAAAGTTGTTATTTTTCTTGTTGCTTTGTATTTTTTTAGTTGTTTATGTACTATGAGAAAGCATTTTAAATATAAAGTATAATTATTACTTATAATTTAGTTATTATAATAATTATTTTTGTGTTTCATTTTGCTTTATTAAACACGAGCTACTATTTAAGTAAGATTTATTTTGTTAAAATTTTCTTCTAAAGATATTTTATTTGATTATTTTAATATTCTTATATAAATATTTTTTAATTTGAAGAAAAATTCTAGTATAATTTTCATATAATGTTATGTTATTATTTTTTTTTTCATATATAGGAAATAAAAATTATTTGTGTAGGTAAATATGAATTGCACAATTTTCATATTGTAGCTTTTTCATAAATAGAATATTTTCAAAAATATTATTTGTTTTTATATGTATAATATTTAAAATGTATATTTATGATGTGATAGTATGATAATTAAAAAACGCAAAAAATTTGAAATTCTTCCCAAAATTCCAAAATCGATGCGTTTTTTTTGTTGAGTTTATGAAATGATTATGAAATAGAATTTTTAATATATTTGTCTGTATAGTGAGGTTTTTAATTTTGGTTTAATTGTTCAAGTCCGAGTTTTTACTTGCATGTAAACGGACCAAAAAAAATAATAAATTCATTGTAGTCATTTTGTAATAAGTATTGAGAAAGTTTTCAAACTCACACACACTTTACTTCTTGCAAATATATATGTATATATTTATAATATATTAGCTTTAAATTGTTTTGCATAGTATATATGTTAATATATATATATATTTTAAATGCAATATTATTTAATATTAAAAATGTTATATTAAAGCAAAGTCTCGCTCGCTCATTCTATTTTTTGCCCAGTTAAAAATCTGGTTTGTTTGATTATTTATATAAAGTGTACATATATTGTATATATATTTATTCAAATATAATTTCCAAATATTAATTACTACTTTTAAATAATTGTTTTTATTTATGTTTATAATATTGGTTATATATTATATTAATAAGATTTGCTTATTCTTATATTTCTCGTATTATAATAATTTGATTACTTTTGTGAAAATATTTGTCTTAAATTTTAAATAGTGAAAAAAATGTATTTTTATACTTGTTGTTGTGCGCAACAATACTTGCATATTATTTGTATATTTTGTTTTATATTTCAGCTCATATTAACATAATTTTGATCATTTCAAAATTGTTGTAGTTTTGAGTTGAAATATAATATGTTTATAAATGATTTGAAATATTTGAAAATTTATTTATCATCGCGTTTTTTTTTTGTTTTATTTTAAGATAATTATGAATAATTAAAAGGAAATGCATTTTTTAAACAAAATATTCTTCCCGAAATCTTCCCCAACTTCAAGAAAATTATTATGTTTCTCATGTTATATATTTGTGTATCTTTTACATAAATTTATAATAGAGTATACATTCCTCTTAATTAATCTTAATTAATCATTGTTATTTCGAAAAAATGCATGTTTAAAGCATTCAAAAACTATATAATCATAATAATTTTATAATTATATATTATAATAAATGTTGGATTATATAGTTATGTTTGTATATAATAATTTCAATAATGATTACTATATATTTAGTAAAATAGAAAATAGTTCTTTCTATAAACTCACATATATATATGTATATATTTATATACATATATAATGGTACAATAAGCACGATAAGGTAATTTCACTTATGATTTTTTTTTAGAGGCAATATGTTTTATTTTTTTTACTTTGATTTAAATTTATTTTCATTATTATTTTACTACACAAATATATTAATTGTAAGACGGATACAAACTATCCAAACAATATAATTAATTGAAGTAAAACTACATATATAATGTTATGGTGAAAACATAGAGAAAGAAAATTTCTTTTTTAATACGTAAGCATTTAATAAATATTTGATCTAGTTTAATTATTTATGTAAATTAGCTTTTTAAATAAACTATATTGCACAATAAGCTACATAATTTTCATATATTTTATGTTTTGTGTAAAAATAAAATAAATTTGTATATAACTGGACGTTATTACTGTTAATAAAAAGTTTCACTACCATTTCATGTTTTCAAAATATTCAATTTCTAAATTTATATTGAAATCATTTAAATTTATAAAATTGGACTTGCTACTATTAAATACTTGAACGTTGCAAATACGTTGTTTTTTTTTCTTATATTGAGCAGATTGAGTTCTTTTGATTGAAAATTGATTGTTCATGGAAATATTTTAGGCAGAAAATTTAAAACTCTACTGTACGAATCAAAAAAAAAACAAACAAAATGAAATTACTTCGAAGATATTTAAATTAAAATATTACTCTTTGAAAATAAAATTCCATGCGCTGAACAATTATTAAAACATTATAAAAAAAACATTTAAAAACTTTATTATGTCAAGAGCTTAATATTTAGAAATTACAGGTAATATCGATTTAAATTGTCATCAATATCACTTTTTCGGAGGATATTTACTATCCTCATGCCCGTATTAATTTATTTTTATACGTATGCATGTATGTATGTTAAGTATACATATGTCTGCTTAAAGTAATTTGAAAAATTCTCAATTTTTATATCGCAGATAGCATTTTATAATTATATTATATTATTCATTTATTAGGTGTATAAGTATATAAATGTTTAATCTATGTTCATTAATTTATATAAATTGTATTTTTTATACTTTGTTATTGTTGTTATTAGATTATTTGCAATAATTATTTATGTATTATGCTTTATATGAAAAATATCACGTTTGTTTTTGACAATCAATTGAATAAATGAAAATTTCTATCTTCATTGATAAATAATACGATATATCTTTGAAGAAAGTTATATAGAAAATATTTATTTTACGGTAGTTTTATTAAAATTGAAAATTATTATTAAACGAAATAAACATTAAAAATTAAAAAGAAATTTACTTCATCGAACTATTGTAGAATTGAAAATTTTCTACTCTACATATTTTTACAGTATTATTGCATTTTCTATTTAAATAATTAGTAGTCTCATTTCAATTTATAGTTTGGATAACCAGACATTTTAATACAAATGTTATATAGTTTTAAATATTAAATTCGAATAAAATAATTCGTTTTATATACGAGTAGAGTATATTTTTTATTTTGGTCTGCATTAATATATCGAGCATTTTTGATTTTGTGAAACGCATATTTAGTGGAAAATATGGTCCCTAGAAAAAATTGCATTTTCCCTCTTTTTATTTTTATTTAATTGTATAAAGTTTTACCAATAGTGAATACTTTAATTTTGATATTATTTTCTGCAATAATTTTATTGAAATTACATTAGTATTTAATGGCAAATGTAAAAAAAATGTTACCGCAACTTTTCAAGTATTTTTGTTTAGGCAAAAGACCAAAAACATTACAAGTACATATATTAATATTATGATCACATCTAAAATATTGTTTAATAAATGTTTATCTTTTAATAATTTTCATCCATTTATAATAAGTATAATTTTAATTTTTTCCCATAAATTTTTTTTTAAACACAGAATTTGTTTACTAATACATTCAACTATGTATTGAAATAACTAAAACGACAACAAGCTAGGAAAGAGTGGATGCAAGAGTTGTGAAATACCCAGAATTATTTTATATTGAGTAAGTAATGCCATTTGGACAAGATTATTGTTTAACTAGTTAATGCTGTTAAATTTTATTTAATTATTTGAAAAAATTTATAATTATGTTTATGGTTTATAATAGTAGAATTATTGCAAATTATGCACATCTCTTACTACTAAAAAAGGGAAACTTTTAGCTAAATATAATAATAATAAATGCTCATTTTTATAAACTTAATGTTAATTTGGGTGTTGTTGAAAAGTTACTTTACTAAAATAATTTAAATTGTAAGAATTATTTAAATATATTAAATTGCTTTCTCTATTTTTATTTTATTTGAATAATATAGAAATGCATATGAGAAACTAATTTTTAAAATGTTAAGCTAATTATATGTTACTATAATGAATGTTTATTTATGCATTCATTTATGTTTTATAATAATTATAATAAATATTTTAAAATTGTACGATTATTTAGTTTGGTTAATTTAATGCATATTTTGTTATTTAAACATTTTATGTAATTTTAGCAATATAATTAATATGTGTATTAAGTTTATATTATTATTTTGATACGTATAGAATTATTACGTAATATCTTATTAAATAATAATAAATTTTACATGAATAGTGCATTTGAGTATATTTATATTGTTTTTCTTTTTTTTTTTTTTAATTAAAATTGAGGATTTATTTTGTTCGCAAATAAATAATTAATATTTCAAATAATATTAAATATTCATTTTGATGTAATTGAATATTTAGAAAATGTATAAATTTTCCATAATTTTTGTTTATTAATTATTTTTTCTTTTCACATGATCTTATTATTTTTCATGGACAAAACATTAAGGTGCGCCCATACATTATATAATTTTTGTGTTTTTCTTCTTCTGCTTATTTTTCCGGTTCAACTATTTCAACAGCAACATTTTCAGCAGCTGGATTCGTTGTAATATTTGTATTAACCAATGGCTCATGTGCTGTATTGTGGTAATGATGCGGGCTGTGTTTCATTTCGTGATTACCATAAGTAACGCCAGAGTTACTGCGATTCGATCGTATTGACGTTCCGGATGCATTACTACTGCCTCGAGATTCTCGTCTTGATCCTTTTAATATATCATCACCGAATATAATTTTCAAATGATATTATTAAAAATGATCAACAATATACAAAAAATAAACTCACTTTTTTATCAGGTATGTTATGTATAATAATTTTAAAATATTACAACATTCAATGAAACATCTATTTTGAAAAATTAGTGCAAAACTAAATATAATGAACTAAAATATGTAAAAACACGAATAAGCAAATTAGTTAATAGTTTAAATTATTTATTATAAAGCAAAAATTTATTAAAGAAAATTCTATTTATATAGAACTACTTTAAAAAAAGACGTCATTCTAATATAGATCAATTTCAACAAATAGAATTAGATTTATTTAAATTAATCATTTTTTAATTATAGATAATTTGATAATAGGAGAAGAATATATGCGTAAAAAGAAGAAATATATTTTAGATTATTGAGTTGATTTTATTGCTATACGATATGTATGTAATTTCTGATTGTGCTGGGTTAAGTTTTCAATTTCAGAACTTTTCAGCACAAAAGTTATTAATAATTTTATTCACATGATTTTTATTTTCCATCAAAATCTATTCTATCAAATAGGTTTATAAAAAAACAAACACCACAACATTTTAGAAAATTCATAAAAATTGGAAAATTGTAAATTTATGACGCAAAAAATAATATTTATTCCTGAAAATATAACAGCTAATAGACTATATTTAGTAAGACAGCTTTTTTACATAGGTAAATAATATCAGGACAATTATAGTCTTCAGTTTTTAAAGTACCGCTGTAAAAAAAATCAGTTGTTCACTAATGTTACTATTTTATACCGCTAAACTATTTTTTGGCACTACAATCAACGAGTATAATTAGTAAATATACTAGAATGTTTACAAGATATTTTTTATAAGGCAATACTTTAAACGAAATTTTTTTTTTTAAAACTATTGTAGTTTATTATAAAATTCTATTCAAAAAATGAAAATAAGAATATATTTTTCAAATGTTCGTTTAAAAGACAATACTTTTAAATGAACATTTTTTTTTTTTTTTGAAAAGTAGTTTATTAAAAAATTCTATTCAAAAACGAAAATAAGAATATATTTTTCCATTGCATAGAAATATGGTATAATAGTAAATATGTCATTAGTAAAGTAATCTAAAATAATATTTTCTACAAAATCAATGGTTTCAAAATCAACAGTTAAAATTGAACCGAAAATTAAAATTCTATACAAATATGAGTGTATGTATGGTATATATATTGTATATAGAGACACATGTAATTATCTATAGTATTAATTGTAAATAATAAATATTTAGTTAAAATAAAGTTGAAAGATCTATAAGAAGAAGTACACTCTGACAAAGTGCTTAGTAAAGAATTTTTGTTATAAAACTACTTCGCTACAATCGAATTAGTAAATGGAAATGAATTCCTAGTGAATTTGAAAGGTTCAATTTAAAGCATTTAAATTCAAAGTATTTATGTTACTACGAGTACAAGAACACAATATATATTTTTTTAGAGTACTTATAGTTTTCACTCTAAATCTTTTTTATAAAATAATTCACCTTTAACGAATTTTACTTAAAATTTATTTATTTTAGTATGATTTGTAGTCGAAGCAGATGAAACTGAGGTATTAGCTGCAGCACATTCTGAGGGATTTTCAACAATTCTTGAATGGTTAGATACCTCGCTATTCCTAGAGTCATTGGATCTCGTATTACTCTTTGAACGTGGCATTTTACGTTCGTTACCTAAAATATTTTTGTAATTTTCTTCATTAGCACACAATTAAATATTACAATTAAAATTTCGAAAATTCCCAAATGAGAAAAATGTATATTTTCTTTAAAAAAAAAATCTATTTCAGTTAATAGTAAAAACCGATATAGGGCCTGCCAATTAGAACTTTTTGAAATTGGCTATTTTGACAGTTCTTTCATTGTTTTTTAATATGTTCATAGTACAAGGTTTACCATTTGCTATAATATCTTCAATTTTGCTGGATATCAATTGTATTATGAAAACAGTCGATCTGTGAAAGCTGGTTATTCGGAAAAAATCATCTCCTCGGACAAAGCTCATTTTCACTTATACAGCTATGTGTATGTTAACAAGCAATATTGTGAAATTTAAGCATTTGAAAATCAAAGAACAGTTATTGAACAACAATTATATTCATCACGTGCAACTGTATGTTATAATGCGCTTTATGGACTGGAGGCATCATTGGTCCGTATTTTGATTAAAAATTAGGTTGGTGGCACCGTTACTGTTAATATAGTGCGCTACAGAGACATGGTAAGCATGGATATAGACTGCTTGTGGTTTCAACAGAAGAAGTCCGTGTGCGGCTATATGAAATACAAGGTTTATCAGCATAGTCACAATTGAAGAGCTCACAACCAATATCAACTTCCTCATCCGTGAAATAGAGCCACAATTATGCGAAAATTTGATCGAAAGAATTGATGTTTCTAGACGTAGCCGTAATAAATAGTAAAGCCTCTACAACATACCATATTTCAATAAAGAATGACTGCATTTTCAAACATAATGTGTGTTAAAAAATGTTCTAATTATTATACCCTGTACTATCTTTAATATATCAGTCGAAAAAACCTCCTGAGAATACGATATTGACAAAAACAAAATTAACAAAAAATAATAAAGTTACTTGTTAGATATTTCTTTATAATTTTATAACTTCAAGATTAGTTTTAAGGCGATAAAGCTAATATATAATAAAATTTTATCTCACAGTTTCTTCTATTTTTAAGTTGTTTACCCATTGTAAATTTATAATAAGTAGTTTTCGTGTAAATATATTCAATACTTTGAAAGTATTATTCAATTTTGAATATTAGTAAAATTTACAATTCTCATGGAAAATTAAAGAATATAAAACTACATTTAATTTTGAAAAATATGAAAAATATGTTCAATTTATAATAATACGAAATAAGGATTTTAATGGCGAGAAAAAGATTTAGTCCTGTGGAGAAAACTGTCTATAAGAAGTTAATATTGATAAATATCGATTTGATATGAACTTTTTTACTTCATGTAAAAAAAAAAGTACGATATAATTAATTTAAATAAAAAATTTTGTACTCTTACTCAAAAAAGCATTGAATTTGTTTTATAAAATTTTATTATGACCACATTGTACAATGTACATTTTTTAAAAGTATAATGGATATTTTAAAGTTTTGGTATATATACTCGTAAAATGAAGCTTTTATAATAAAGTATCTATTGAAATAACAAAATTATATGTTACTATTGAACGTACTTTCGTACACAAATATTTTTAGTTATAATTACTTTCGTAATTTGAATATAAATGTAAATATATTACTATGTTTACTTTAGTTATTTGAATATAAATAATTAATAAAGTCGAATATATATTGAATTCAATTCAGCATACATTGCTTAAAAATACGACGTTAATTATTTAATCAAGCTTGCTTTTTGCAAAATTATCATAAAAATTCTTATGTAAAATTCAATATTGGCATTTTTATTATTATTGAACGGATTCATGTTTGATTAAAAACTAAAGCATGGGTTGTTATTGGAATAATTTTATTTTAAGGGGTTTTTGCTGTTTATAACAAAAATTATTTTATTACTGATATATATAATATACGAAAAAATCGTATACTAATCATGATTAGAAATTAGTTGGTCATAGTAGCAAAATTAGAATATTTTTTTATGGTCTGACATAAAATATTGTCGGTATTTTAATATTTTCTTACTCTCTGTTTATTTCTTCGTAGTAATGTTCACTAACAAAAGAATTGCTTACTTTGTACTATTACAAAAATAAAACTATTATTTCATATAAACAATTTACTTTCTATTTGAATTAAATAATATTTATAGGTTCTTTGTTAAATTGTTTTTGTTAACTTATTTTTATAGAAATATTGATTTTTTTATAGATTGTTTTTATCCAGATTTGTACGAAATTATCTACAATGATATTCAATGAAATTTTCATATTTTCTTTCTGAACAAAAAATAAAAATTCTGTATTTTAAAAATAGTTGTTTTTTTATAAAAAATCAAATAATTAGAAAACATAAATATATTTTTCATAAGTATTTCTACTTTAAAGAATTCATGTATTTTATATAAAAATTTTGTTAAAGGATTTATTTATGTATGTACAAATTCCATAAATTGATTATACCATATAAGGGATTTTATGACTGTTGCTCTAAACTTATTATATTTTAATGGTAAAAGTTAATTTAATATATGTTTAATTTGTTTGAACTGGAATAATCCTATCAACTTTCTAAAATGATGCTATAAAAAAACTTTTTATTGGGTACTAATGGTTATACATAATAGTTAAATATAAATTTAATAATTTTGGTTTATCAAATATTACACTTTTGCAAAAAATTACACTTTTTTTACCAGCAAAATTTTCGATATTATAAATGAAACTATGAATTTGTCTTATTTTATATTTGTTTTAAAATTTTATGAGACAAATGGCCAGTGCTTATGGAATTGTTCATAATAAATAAAATATAATTAAGATAATAGAGAGATGTCCTGAAAAAAATTACAATTAAATATGCCTTTTCGTATTTAACGATTCACACAATATATATCCTTTTTCTGATTAGCTAAATTAATTTTAAAAACTGCCAAGAGAACATAATTGTTTGTATATAAGTTATTATTTAACATAAATAACACTATACAAATATCAACAAAAAAAATTCAAAAGCATACAACGAAATACTCCTATGTATTACATTTGATTTGGATTACATAGAATTATGGATAATTTTATATTAAAGATAATTTATTTGAAGAAAAAACACCTAATTATATGCGGATCTATAAAGTACAAAAAATAATATATTCAAAATATAAAGAAAATATATTTGATTGAAATAAAAATGATGTTAATGAGAGTAGCAAAAGCTCGCGTATACAATATTTATAAAAAAAAATTTAAATCCAAAAGGAGTAAGAAACATAATTGTGCATTTGAACAATACAATACCTGTCTTACCTAGCGATGGGTTTGGTGAATGCGGTCGCAGTGACGCCATGCTAGGCTGACGTGAAGGGACCCTCACCGACATCCTGGAACCTCGACGCTCTTGTCCGTGTAACAATTTGTTTTCACGCAATAGCGAGACATTCATAAGACGAGGATTTGGAGTATTGAAAATTGTACGGTTCTCACGCCATCGAGCTCTGCAATAATAAATCAGTTTAGATTAGCTAGCTTAAAACAATTGCCTGCATTAAACGATGAAAATACTTCATAATTTTCTATCAGTAAATGTAGTAATAAAAACACGCATATGCACACACACAAATCGAATATATCAGACTACTGCATTCAGGGGAACCTAGCAACTATACCGTACGAGTATGGCCCTTATATCAAAATTTTCCATGTATAGTAGTCTAAGAAATTTTTCTCCAAATTTGCCTATTATTTCTTGTTCAATAGAAAAATTCAGATTCATTTTTTTTTAATTATTTTTAATTCTTTAATTTGTTTTATATACGATGTCTCATGGTACCAAAGACAATTTGCCCCTAAGTTAAATGTAAAAGTTTATCCCATTTATTGTTTGGGAACTAAAGTTAAATAAAGCAGATTTAAACTTAAGATTTTAATAAAATTTTTATTTTATTCGATTGCTTAAACTTTGTCGTTATGCATAAAATATAACTGTAGAATTTAATTCTGTTAAGGTAATTTATGATGACTTTTTTACTATTTTCGGGTTAAAATTTGGCCATCAGTTTATCAATATTGAGGTTTTTTAATTTAATATACAGATTCATACGAAAAAGTTCAGTGACGTCAAGTCACATTAAGCTGTACTTTTCAAATCATAAAATGGATAATCCTGAAATATGATAGCAAAATTGTTAAATATTATTGCTCGTATATCAAAAAACAAAAATTATACTTATAATTCTTACGAATTGGAAGAAAATCGTAATCTTTTAACATATGTGTATACAAAAATATTTATATAAATTTCAATGACAATTCCCTTACGAAGTAATGTATAACGTTTATTTAAAAAAAAAGATAAATTCAGAATATTTTCAATAAAAATTCAGCCCAGAAATGTATAATTCAAATTATGAATTATATTGTAAATAAAATTGTATAAATATTTCTTATATTCTTTTGAATAACTTTTTAACCCACTGTACAACGGTACTCATCAGATTAAAGACTGCACACGCAATACCATAGGGGATTCAAATTTCCTCAGCATGAATATATAAAAGCTTTCGTGTGTTGTATATATTTAAATTTATTTTAATTAGTTCAGGAATTGCTGCAAAATTATTTTTGAGTATAATATTATATTAAAGCTAACGTAAAATTCCATTTACCATATGCTAAAATTCCATTTACCATAAATACAATTTAGGCATATGCGTATGTTTATTTAAACGTGCATATATGTAAGTATATTTATACAGAATTTAGAAGGACTATACCATACATATCATAAACACGAACAAATATACTATGAAAAGAGCTATTGTAGCTATAAAAGCAAGTTAGTCATTACACGAAATGTTTGAACACAAAAGAAAAATTTCCTTAAGTTGGTTTAGCTTTACTTAATGTTTTCCAATATATTTTGTATTTTATATTTGCAGTAGAAATGACATGTTGTAATCGCAAATAATTGTGTCCATGAATAGTTGGTACGATGATTATCATTCTCGATGACATCATTCAAATACACTTGCATGATATGAATAATTACGGCGCAAACATGGTGATATGGGGACTTATGGTCTCATGGAAAGACAAACAATCTGGAAATATAGTGAAAGGGGAAAGTGTTAGTGCTCACGAGTAATGCGGTATTGCTGCTTTGCAGAAACTCCAAACACTATGCGTATCATTATGTTAGTTTTTTTTCGAATCAATAAACTATAAAAATTTCAATGCAAAATCTAAAAAATTAGAGAAAATATCAATTTCTGCATTTAAACATTTGAATTTACTTTTGAAAAAGAAATAGAAAATGTCCTCCATTAGTAATAGTTGAGCACTTTTTCGAATTTATAATGAATAATTATATTTTGCAATTAATCATAAACATAATACCAAATTAAAGGTTACCATAATATAAATTTGTTTAAAGTACGTAGATACTCGATTCACATTTAAATTATCATTTTTTTCCTATAAATATAAATCTTTTTATAGACATTTTGCAATAGTTTTTAAAATATTTATTTTTCTTTAAGTGGAGATAATAAATAATTTTTAAAATATCATAGAAATCCTTGAAAAAAAATTTGTAAAAATACTTGAAATTACAATATATTTTTAATATTAATTCCTATTATAATGGCGAAAATGATAATAGAAAGTGGGAAGAATAAGATTAGTAATATTTTAAGGATATTTTTGGAATGTATGTACAAAGCTATGCATCTACACTGAACAAATAGTTTATACTTTCAATGAATATATATATACACATACAGTGGGTATTTAATTTGCAATAGCTCTAAAAGAAATCTTTTAAAATAGTAAACATACTATTTCTTATAGAAAAAGATTTTTAGGAATGTTACTTTTTTTTAAAAATCAACAAAGTCACATTTTAATTATATGCTGTCCAGTTGTGCACTTCACATCAATATTAAGTCTTTTACAAATATCAAAATATTGCCCTGACAGCAATTCGTTCGTAATTAATTATTTCTGTGTCATTACATTAATATAAATTATTTGTACAATTGTTAATGTTATATTATTGCTATGCAAATATTTACGGACAGAAAATTTTCACAGTAATTAATTTCGATTCACTTTATTTATTTAACAGAAAATTAAAATTTCTGTCATACATCTAACATTTATTATGTCAGATTCTTACAGGAAACTACCATTACTTTAATAGTCTGAAATCTATATCATATAATAATGGATTATATTAATAAATATTAGATTAGAAGTAATATTATTTTAGTTTACTATTTTTATTTATTAATTTTTTTTTATTAACGTTATAAAATCAAATTAATAAAATAAATAATAAAATTAATATTCACTTTTATAAAAATATCTGTTTATTTTGTAGAATTCAAAAGTTTACATTATGCATATTTCACTATGTATTAGTTTAGATTTTATCTTTGATAATAAATTTTAGGCCATAACCTTTATTTGGCATCATTGCTCATAATTTGGTCGGGTTCAAAAAAGTTGTCTTGTTCAGGCGACTTTTTGTAAATATTTGAGATATCATTAAAACTATTTAAGATATCCTATATAAACAGATCTTAAAGAAAAACAAAAGGATGTGTGGGTAATTGTGTAAATAGGTTAGTAATAATTTAGGTACGGCGTTTCAAAATAGTAGCGCTTACTCTTAGTTATAGACCAATTAAATGGTTAATATCTTAAAAAAATTAGTGAAACCAATTTGAATAATTTTATACTGTACTTTAAAATTTAATAAATTTTGTATTAAATAAATATATTCCAAAATTGTATATATTTGTGACTTTAAGAAATTTATGAAAGGATATCAAAGGATTTTTTTTTTATATTTTTTATGAAAGGATATCAAAGAAGTATATTAGAAATTATAAAAAAAGTTATAGGAGTTCTTTTATTCATTGAAGAATTATGTTCAATGAATATAATAATAACTTTCAAATTATTATGAAAATAAATTGCTACAACAAAACAACAGTTAAAAATTTGAAATGTCTTAAGTCAACTTATTAATTGAAGCGAATTATTATTTGAAATTTCCTTAATGAATTCAGTAAATTATTATTATTATCTCTAGGTTATTTTCCTAGGTTTTCAAAGAATCAACAAACTTATTTCATCTCTCCAGTATTCTAATTTTCATTAGAATCAACTTCAAAAATATTGTCTAATTAGATTAAATATTGTTTTTATTCATTATAATTAATTTGCTAATTATTATATATGAAAATATATTTTTAGAACTGAAAGTATTGTTCAAAACAATTCTGTGTGAATGTATATATACTCGTATGTATATGCAACTGAATTAGCAAATAAATACATCAATGATTGTAAGATATTTTTAAAAATATTGTAAATATTGTATGTCATTAAATTATTTAATACTCTTATATTTCAAAAGATTTCAACTGATATATTTATGTCCTCTTTGCGGAGAAAGAAAAAAACCAAAATAAAATTATTTTTCTACACAAATAGTCATAAAAGAAACGAATCATATTTATATATATAAAAATGATCGTAATGATAATAATGTGGAAATTTAAACATTTTTAAAAATACACCTCTAAGGAAGTTTAACTACTACAAAATACAAACCCTATGCAACTCTGTATACACATATACTAAATATACATAATTCAGAAAGTAACAAAAATATCCTTTTTACTAAGTCAATATTTGTCAAGTTGCTCATTAACTTTTCGTAACAAATTTGTAAAAAAATAAGTTTTTTGTTAACGCCAATTTTTCGTAACAAATTTTTATTTATACAAAAAAAAGGAATTATGAAATTTATCGAGTATAAAATTAAATTTTTTTCATCAAAGATTTTATAAAGAATAACAAAAATTTTTTCTGGAACAATTTATTTTATTAGAATTTTACTGTTTGAAAATATAATTATTTTTTTACTATAGAAATGGTAAATATTAAAGAAATTTAAAATAGAAATAAATCAAGACATAATTAAAATTGGAAAGGTAGATAAAATTAATAAATATTATCTCTTTAAAACAAATAAAATAAATTTAGAGTTTTAAATAGAAGTATTTATTTTTTTTATCTAACTAATTATTTAGTAAAGTTTTTTAGTTATTTAATAGTGTCATCGATAAAAATAATTTTTTTTTTTCTTATATACAATTATATATTTTTTTTAGATTAAAAGAAAAATTCTGTTATTATCTTACCGGCTAAATAAACGCAATACTACACAGATGATAACAAACATAAGTGCCATAGCAACCAGGATCATAATCATAGTTGGATCAACGTAATGTTCAGGTGGTCGTGTCTCTGGTCTCTCTTTTGTTAGACAAATAAATAATATAGATTATTATATTACCAATATATACTCATGTACTTTGTTATAATTTTTACCTTTGCATTCCATGATGCCATCTTTATTAAGAAACGGCGACATGTCAAACAAGCATGCGCATCGTCCATCACGGCACATTGTTCTAGGATGGTAGGCTTCACATTGTTCATTGAAATGGCAGGTATCATTTACAATAGCCGCTATAATTATATTAATAATTCCCATCAATTTACTGAACAACAAATTTTATAAGCAATTGTTTTCCGATTAATTCTTTATAGAAATTGATTTCATAATACCAACCACTTAAAATTGATTTTTGGCTTTTACTATAGAAATAAATAGTTATTTTTATTTTAAATAAGTTGTAGGCGTCAAGTTTCCAATTTTCTTATGAATAACATTCAGTTAAATTGTTCTGATAATGTCAATTTTAAGCTCCGGAAAGAAAATTACAAAAGGCTTTGGATATTATTACTTTCTTTAACTGACTTTATAATAATTGTTACATTATGCGAAGGACAATAAAAAAGCAATTTTCATCATAAACATTTTCACAAATAATATTTTTACCCTCTAATTTTTAATATTTTTTTGTTGGTATTATTCTTTTTTCATTAATCATGAAAATATCTCTTCAGATATACATATCTACCGTATATTAAATGATTGCTGGATCTTATATTCAATATGAGGTAATTATTCTTTTATAATATTATTGTAACACAAACTTAAAGTAAAGATATTTTTCAATTTTATTTAAGTATTAGAATTTGTTCTACTCATGTACTCGTATTAATAGACTTTATTAGGTGTAAGTGAATAATATTATTATATTAATATGAAGATGGAATAATTAATTTATAGAAACTATCTATTTGTATACATTTAGAATACATCTTCAAGTAATAGAAACACCCAGTACATGTGTACAGACTTAATTTGTATACTAAGGAATATTATTTTGAATATAATTTAATCTGGTTGTAGCATCAAGTTTATACTCACCGTTGAATTTTGTATTAAATCCTATAATAACTGCTCGTTTGGGTATTAGTAAATCGTCAAAATGCTTAAATAAAATTTTCGTAGGTCGATAATACCATACCATCCATTCAAAATATTGTATATTTAATAATTTATAATTTTTAAATTTGATTTTGGATTAATTACGGCCATATAAACTTTAGACTTATTTATTTTATTTTCAAATTATTATGAATATTATAAATATACGAGAACCTTATACAACTTTCTAAACAAATATTGGATCGTAAATTTGTAATAAAGTACAAAAGATTATTAATACTATAGATTTTCATATGGAAATTTATCTAATATATGTTTCTCTTTGTTTAATCATAATTTTAATATTTTTGGAAGATAATTTACTAAATAATGACTCCCTATTTAATACATTTATATGTATAATTTTTAAGAGAATATTTATATATTTTATTCAAAGAGATTAATGGTATAAATGGCAAAAAAAAAGTAAGCCAATTCATTATAACTATAAAGAAAATAGCATAATAATGTAGGTAAACTTAAATAAAATACCCTTTGTATTAAATTTTACTTATTTTACATATTATTTAGGGAAATTTTCTATATTCCTATTTTAAAATGAAATTCACTTTGCTATAGTAACTTGATACATTATATAAATATGAAAATTTTGTTTTCAGTACGAATTTTTTATTGTTTATTCTTTGAGTAGTCTAGTATTGTAAAATAATAATCTAATCTTGACAATAAAAAGAGAATTTCTATGATAATTTTAAAAGCAGATGTTGTATTACACAACTGCTGCAAATATAATAAAAACGAATTTTTTCCCCATAATAATACCTTAGGAACTATACAGGTTTAAATGCATTAAGATGAATAGTAAACATGTGGTTTTTTTCATTTATTTTTATGGGTGTCAAAAATGACTAAATAAATAAATAAAGTATGTGTATCTATTTTGTATTTTATCAACTATAGATGAGTTTGTTTTAATTTATAATTTACTATATATATGAAATGTGGCATAAAAGTAATGATATTGATTATACGAAAAGTTGTTCCTTATTCAACGGCATAAAGCATTTTTGCAAACCCAAAAAACAGTAAAAGACAACCCTTATTTATAATGGAGCTTAAAAAAAATATTAAGTTCGACTAGAAATATTTGCTTTATTTCATTTTGTTGGTAAATTATTTTAAAGTAAATGTTCAATCCAGTCGTATTTTTATTTAAATTAATATTAATAAACAAAATGTAACGAAAATAGTTATTAAACTTGTCATATGGTATGATACCATAAAATAAGTATCACTAAATAAGCGAAATTCCACAGAAGTATTTCCTGGCTCTTACAAATCTTCGTTTATGCTTAACTCTTATAAATAATTTTATCTTTGGATGCATTAAATAATATTGTATGTAATTGCATTCAATAATAATATTAGATATTTTATAATATAAACGAAATTAAAATAATCCGTGTTAAAAATGTCTGTTTCTAAATAAAATCGCGTAAGTAAGAACAAGTTTTGAAAGTTTTCTTCTTGTTTTATTGCATATAATTTATGAAAATTATTTAGATAGTAATTAGGCTAATATCTATTAAGTTTTCTTATACCGTTACTTGTAAAAAAAAACCTTATTTTGTAATGGAGGTGTGGAAAAATATATAATAATTAAAAAACATACTAAACTATTTACAATATAACGCTTAAGTATGCGTAACATAACTAAAAAACGTATTTGTGCAAAATGTATAAGGGTTATTTGTTTATTTGTACGTGGTAAAGTCCATTTAAAACTCCATCAACATAAAACGAAAATCACAAGGGAGATCAGATCCCCAATAAGTGCTTTATAAATATTTTATATTACTACCAACCCAAGCCATATTCTATTGTATATGGAATACAAAAATTCATTAGGTGTGTTGCCATCAAAATCGGCTACATAATTAAACATTACTCTCAATACATATTGTATATATGTAAATGTACGTGTATTTATAGAAGTGCATACTAGAAATGAATACTAAACAGTTATGTTGCTAATCCTTGAGTCACGACGTCCTACTGCGTTTGTTGGACTATAAAGTGCGTAATTTATTAAAAAACAAATTTCCTTTGTTTTAGAATTGTTTCGGAATATGCTATCAGGTAAATGTTTTTTTTATGATAAGCTAAAGTATATTGGAGTAGACCTAACTTTAATATTTTAAAACGTTAGTTTTGTGAATTTATTTTTATATGTAATAGTATTCGAAATGTATAGCATATAAATAGATAAAAAAGAATAGTATTATTATAATTTTATTGCTATAAAAACTTCCAGAACAGCATTAGTCAAGTTGAAAAAAATTACGGGTTTACAAAAAGAATATCTAAGAATATAAGAAAATTTATCAAAATCAAATTACAGTGGTAGAAGTTAAGTTGTTTGTATCTTTTCAAGTTTTGCTCAACATGAGGCAACGATTTAACTTATAACAATTTCGATAAAAAATTCAAGAAGATGATAGATGCCAAATTTTATAATATGTCTAAGTTTGCCGTTATTAAATTTGATGAGTAAGCAAATAGTCATTAGCATAAAAACTATAGATAATTTAGTAATCGATTGAAATAAGGGCTTTCAGAAAAATCATAGTCTCAGTATTTAGGAATTTCGGATATTCCGATTTTATATGAAAAATAAATTTTGGTGAAATCGAGACTAATATGCATAGTTGAGCGTATTTATAAAAATATTGAATTTATAAAATTCTGTGACATAAAATCTATTATCTATTTTATTTATTGAGAAAGTGTCAAAAATATAGTAGAAAAAGTGCTAATGGTTAAGTGTGCCTAACTGATGGATAAAAAGTAGATGATAAATTAAAAATAAATTACAAATGTGTTGAGAAATATTATGTATGTACATATAGAAATTTTCCTTCATTTATAAATAATCTTTGAGGACATGAATCGCGATGGATATATTCTTGACATAGATTTGGCATTCAGCGTTTTACTTATCCTGCATATTTAAAATTTCCTTCTTAAAAGTTTCAAGTTGCGGATAGTATTTTCTACAAGCTTGAATATAATCAAAAGTGCCCATAATGTATACAAGTTAATGTCGCTGGTGCATGTATGGTAAATTGATCAAATGCATATTTAGTAGTTATGCCTAACATAAATTTTGCTCGAGTTTTGGCTCAGTTCCAAAGACTTTATTCGAATACAAGTAGTGAGATTGCTCAACCGAAGATTTAGTTACGTGTATATCTAGTATGTATGCATACGTGTGTAGGCATGTGCATTTTTATACGGTACGGATATCCAAGTGGTACAATACAAAAAAGAAGCATTCAATCAAAAAACTCAGACCATTTTAACAAGTTCTTCAAGATGGATAGGAACTCAAAAGTGTGCTTTAGGATAGCGATATTACAATCAGTTAATGAGCTAAAATTTTAAAACGTTATTTTTGAGGAAATGCACATTTGAATATAAGCTTTTTACATTTTACTAGTCCTCATAAACTTAAGTAGTTTTCTTATTGTGAAGTTTTCGTGGGGTGTGTGAGAATAAAAATTATTCTTAAGCCGGTTTTTGAATTCGTTGGTATAAAAAAAGTGTTTTCTATTAGACTGCATTTAAAAAAAATGATTTTAATTCATATTAGATTTTTTAAAATTTATTACATCATTTAAATCAAAAAGATATTTAATTAAAATTAAAAAGTTAAATGACTAAAAAATATTAACAACTCTTTGCTATTGTATATTACGAGTCTAGGATTTCAAGCTAAATTATAACTTTAAAATTCTGATTTAAATATGATACAGGAATTTGTATAAAATATAAAATAATTCATATGAAATCTAATGAGCATTTATTCTTTAAATTGTAAATATATTTCGAAATTCAATACAATATAACCTATTTCTCCTCATGCAAATATAATTTTGGAAAGTTATGTTTATTTACTTATATTTATACTTGTATAAAATATTGAAGATTTGTTGTATTTATTGTGATTTTATTTTTCTCTTTTAATGGCCGAATATGTATGTATTTTTAAGAAAAAACTTTTTATTAATAAGAATTTAATGTTTTTTAATTTAAAAATTGTTTGCAAATTAAAAATAATAATTATATTATTATTTATACTGTAAACAAATTACAATAAATTTGAGATATTTTCAAAATGTCCTAACAAAAGCATGAAATGAAGTTTATTAATTCTGGAGTATAGTATAATGTTTATTTTGAAATATTTTTGTTTTTAAATTTAATTGACATTTACAACTTCATAATTACAATTTGTAATAAGCAATTTTAATTTTTTAAATCGGAAATACAAGGATTTGAAAAGTTTCTCTGTGTCAGTGACTGGTTTTATTCTTAAAAAGAATTATAATTCAGAATTGCAAAGGTTTGGATTCGATGGGAATTGGAATGCCAAAATTCAAGTCCATCTGTCTATATCGATTTGATTATTGTAAAGTAATCATTTATTTTTTTATGTCAAATTTGACACATTCTCTGGTAGCCGGAGTAATTGTTTGTATGATCTGTTAAGTTAATATCTTTTTATTTTGGTGTGAGAATTCCACGTTAACCGTTTTTCGATTATAAGTCCAAGGCCCTTTCTTGAGCTTTCTTCCTTCAACATACTACTTTATCATAAATTCATATCTCTCCCAACGATATTTCCAAGTTGCAGTTAACTCAGAATCCTCGGAAATATATCCTATTCTTCTCGGAAATATATCCTACCTTACTTGCAACATGATACCGCAATATGATAAAGTGCGTTATTTGGACTAATATGGAACCCACATACTAGATAAAAAAGAGCTGAAGCTAACAGACGTTACCTACAACTTCTTAGACTACTGGACAAACACTCGAAACTAACAATTAAAAGTAAACTTCTAATCTACAATACAATTATAAAACCAATTTGGACATATGGAATTGAACTTTGGGGTTCAACGAAACGTTCCAATTCCTATCGCGTCCAGGCTTTACAATCCAAGATCCTCCGTAAAATTGTTGATGCCCCCTTTTATGTTCGTAACACTGTAATACATCGTGACCTAACTGTTCCCTTTGTTCATGACCTGTGCATTTCCCGATATCAAAAATTTCACTCCCGTTTACCCTATCATCATAATCTACTTGTCTTGTACAGCCGTCCCCGGAAACACTCATCGGAGACTTAAGAGACAATGGCCTAGAGATTTTCTAGAGGAATCTAACTTCCGTTAGTTGGAGAAACGCCGATGGGTGTTAACTCCCACTTCATGATGCACAAGATTGTAAATTAAAATGTTATGTAAATCTGCTTGTTACAATAAAATTGTAGTTGCAGATAAAAATAAAAATAAAAAATTAAAAAAAGTCCAAGGTAACGCACACTAGTTTTTGTGGAATATGACTGCCATTTAGGGTTATATCAGGAGCCTTTTCTCAGCAAACTACAAAATGTAACGTCTGCACTTTTTTGCTTATTTAACCCAACTATCCACTTTTAGAACCAGACCTCTTATAAGTAGATGTGGTTCTGTAAAATATATGTGGCTGTGGATAGATAATTATGATGTGTAAGGATAGCTGTATCGTTATGTAAATGTTACAAAAAATTGGACATAGGATACTTCCCTGAGCGACACTGGCGGAGACAGAATAAATATCAGAATACTCAATATTTTCAACTACCTGGGAATATCGGCACTGAGAGATAGGATTTAAGGATGTGAAAATAACCGGAAGCTAAGACTCGCTGCAGCTTCCAAAGCAATCCATCATGCCATGCATGATCAAAAGTGTGTCAAATGTAAAGAAATAATATATTTTTGATATTGATTAATTGAATGAATATTTTATGTACTCATACCCATTATCTTTTCTTATTCAATTGCATTTATTTTCATACTACAAATAATAGTATAAAAAATTATAGTAAAATAAAAAAAAGATTTTATAATTAAGCCTTTACTTTAAAAAAAAAACTATGGCAATTTGAATGATGAGAGAATAAAGAAAACTTTTGTTAATAAACATGTGTTCACATATCAATTAAATTCAATCATAAATGTTGTGTGTCATATTATTTATATAAGTGATAAGTATAATAGTATTCTCTACGTGAGAATTGACATATGTATGTTTTTGAAAGTTATTCATTTATAATAACCTACCATCTATTTGGTTGTTGGTATAGTTTTGATTTGCTTTTTATGTATGCTGATATTGGACAGTAAATCAGAAAGAATATTTGATATTTAATATCATAAAACACGTGAGCGTGTACAATATTTGAGGTCGGAAATTAAAAGAGATGACAACCTTAGTTAATTGTGTCTTAACATTTAAAATGGTAGTAAAAACCGAGGAAGTACTAAACGGTCAAAAAGCAATCAACCCAATCCTCGAATAACTATAACTATTCACCAATTCTTGGGAATTCTTATCAGCTATATTATTCTTTTTACTAACTAATGTCATTTTCATGCTATTCCCTTCTATTTTATAAAAATCGAATAATATTTTTATATAATCAAATATATCGAATTATATGTTTTCTTGCGTGACTGACTTCTAAAATTGATTTCTTAAAATTGTTATGCGGAAGACATAGTAGACAGTAGAATTGTTGCGATTAACATCACAATGGGGAATCTTTTGTTTAGAGTCTAGACCATGGTTTATAAATAAATCATTAATCAAAAATCAGTTCAACTGTTTTCATATCACTTACACGAATAGATATAGATATTCATATTACCTAATTTTAAACATTCTAATTATATATATTTGCAGTAAATTTTAAATAATACTTACACTTGCCGCATTTGTCGATATGATTTGTAATCGGCAAATCCTCAGTACATTGACAAGATTTCTTTTTAGAATCACACACTGACCCGGCAAAGCCGCATTCCAGTGTCGATTCACACTTGTCACCAAATTTTTTTTCCCCACGGCTAGCAAAGTCTGAAAAAAAAGTAGATCATCATCATAAGACAAATATACGATTTATGGAATTATTTGATAAATGAATTGCTTTTTATTCCAATAATAAACAATATATTTTTACAATGGTATCGGCTAGCGAGTATATAGAATTTAAGTTTTTTACTTTCTACAATCTATGAAGCTGTCAAAAAAATAACCAAAATTATTATAAATCATATATGTTTTTAAAAAAATTCAAAATTAAATATTTATATACTTCTTCAAGTATGACATTAATAGGAATTTCCAGATTTATTTCTATAGTATTTCGAAAATATTAAGGTTTATTAGTGTCATAACGAACGCAATGTTGGCTGAACAAATATACTTGAAAAATATAAATCGAATATCGTTTCTGAAAAGTGGAAACATTTGTACAAATATATTTTAAATGTTATTATTTTGAAAATTCACGAAATATGTCTGCCTAAATTGTTTTTGGAAATGTGTATATATTCAATAGTTGGTATAAGAAATATTTTCTTCAATAAATCTTTTATCCAAAAGGAAAATACTAAATTCGAAATAATAATTGCTAAGTTTTCTATCTAATAAAATATTATTTGTATTGATTTTCTAGAATCGAAAATGTATTAACCTTGTTGGTCAGTTACTATGTGATAAATCATATATATTCAAGCACTTCAATATTATTATTGAAAATTGAATTCTTATATAGAAATTCGACTATCCTTTAATTTTCCTTTAGTGGAATGTGTCTAATAATTATATTATGATTAAAGATAACTGTATTAATGATTTTCGTAGGAACTGTGACATTCAATAACCAAACAATATTTTTAAAGATATTTCATTAAAGTTACTTAGATATAGCATTATATATAAAATGTGTAATATATATTATATATAAAATAATGCCGAAGAGTACAAATTGTTTTGTTGTAATTTAAAGTAATCAATTTTATGGAAATATACGTGTGGCTTAAAATTTTATAAATTGTCAAATTTCTACACAAAATATTATGAAATATTAGTAATTGATATTATTCAAAAGAATATTCAAAAATCTTAGATATATTTCATTTAAATCATATAAATTGTTTGAAAATAATACCATAATTAGGACAGAATACGGACGTTCATGTATCATGACGTTAAAAATACATTGTCTTTTATAGCATTAAGTAATATTATTCATGGAAAACATTCATTTCATCATGATTTTATTGTCTTATTAAAGAAAAATGTTTGGAGGAAAATCAGTTTTATATTATCAAATAAATGTGATATAATTTACCATTACAAATTTTTATATTCTCAAAAAAAAGGCAAATACATTGAAAAATTATCTAATGAATATAATACAATATATTGTGCAAAGAGACAAATCATTTTTTTATGATAAGAAATGCCATTTTTAAAATATTTTTTTCAATTATTAATTAGAATGTGAATAAAATTGAATTAAAGTAAATAAAATATTTAAAAAATTGAATTTATCTGTAATAGATTTCTATATAATAGAATAGTGCACATAGATTTGTATTGATAAACATTTGTTTGTATGTATGTACTATGTTGGCCTCAAAAATGAAATAAATACAATATAATTATCCACTAAATTATTTTGTATAAAATTTAATTGGAATAACAACTGAATTCATAGAGTACTCTATGAAAACTATTTTAGGATATTATCGATTTGTACTTATATGAGAGCTATTTACTTTTTCTTTCATATAAAACGTTCGATTTTCGAGTAAAATTAGCCCACGTGCGTAGATCAAATCAAAATGTAAGTTTATCTGACTATAATCTTAGCATGAAAATTATTGTAGTTCAAAGACGTTATTGTAGTATAACTGCCAAAATTCCTTATTTATATTTATGGTTACATTTTACTAATATTCTGAAGCATATTTAACTTAGATATGTATATACAATTTTAATTACCCTTAATGATTTCTATAAGTTTGAGAATTTTAGTTCAATAATTATTTTAAGTTGCAAACAAAAAAATAATATGAAAATACCCATCGTTTTATATTTGCATTGTAGGTGTCTATGTTAGATAGATACTTTTATCATTTGAAAATTCGCAGAACTTAAATAATTTAATTGATATTA
The DNA here is from genome assembly GCA_958298945.1 of Atherix ibis. Lineage (NCBI taxonomy): Eukaryota > Metazoa > Arthropoda > Insecta > Diptera > Athericidae > Atherix > Atherix ibis. Next base: position 5,842,844 of record OY282606.1, read on the forward strand.
AATTGACATATTCTTATAGTAAAATTTTCTTTCGTTTTTTGCCTAACTAATTTCGTTCTTATGAAATGAATTTTCACAACTTATTTAAAATCTATGTTTGAAATTTGAATATTACACGATATAAAATTTAAAAAAAAATTTAATTCTGCTATTATTATTTTTAAATTTTAGAACAAATAATTTTGTTTATATTACTCAATACTATTTATATTTAAGTTATGGTTAATTATTGAAAACTTTTTTTTAAAGATCTTGACAATTATTCATTAAAGAATCTATTTTTTTAAGAGGTTAACAAATGTTTTTCTGGTACTTACCGAACTCAGGTGTTGTCGTTTCGATGCCATTAATAAAGAAACCATTTTCATTTTCATCACAGTTGACCAAGCACGGAAAGATACCAAAAATGTAGAAAATACCAATAGCAAAAGTTAAGTAAGAAATAGTTGATTGTTCAATGCGGATCATTTTTGGGTTAGAACCATTGTTTCTAACCCTGGATGAATTGATTAGAAGATTATTGCGAGAAAGCTGGCTGGAGTTATTGTTATTGAATTGGATTGGTTTGCTGCTATTTGGTTTGGTACTATTGTAAATGCGGCTTTTAAGTGATAAGCTGTTGGTATTGTTGCTGTTTTCATTGCAGTTCATATAATTATGGTTGGTAGCACCAATGGAGCCTCCATCGTATTGGAATGCTCCGTGGGGCTTTGAAGCCCCATTTAACCTCATATTATTTTGTCTACCTCCTCATCCATTCTGTTTGTCGGTTTGGGTTTCTTTCGTCGACCCGTACCGATTGAAAAACTCAAAATTTTGACACCTACAAAAGAAATTTAATATACATATATTTTAATATCTGTTAACAAAACATGAATATTTTATTTTTAAAGATAATAATATAGCAACATTTTAAAAAATTTTGATTTAAATACCAATCAAAAATATTTAGGCAATTGTTATTAATCTTGCTCCTAATTATATGGTATAAAAATTAATCTAAAGGGAATATTGCAGTTTCCACGGGCAATCTCTATCTATCACGTTTGTAAATGGGCCTCTTCTGTTAGCGCTAATGCAAGGATGGACAGCGTTTATTTAAATATGAAGACGTAGAAAGTGGAATAAAATGAAAAAAACCCAAGTACCTAATCTAAACTTATATTGGTCCGAAGTCATATTTTTGCAAGTTTACTGTAGATATTAAAAATATAGAAAAAACATTTTACAAAACTAATAAAAAGTCGCAAATTTCCAAATATTTTGTTTTGTTATACACGTACGTTCGAAATTATTTTAAACATAAGAAATAAGGAACAAATGCGCACACGAATCCAAATATATATATTTCCAGATAAATTATATTAAATAATATTTACGTATTTATGCCGACATTTAGGCGCGCCGACAGAAAGGCACAACGCATGTGTACGAATTAAGTTCGTAACTCTGCAGTGTAATTGACGTGTTCAACTTAAAATTTCAATATTTTGTTTTCAAATCTGTCAACATGTTGCTACCAATTAATTGAATAAATATATATATATAAAAGGAAATTTAAAAAAATACTAACTCATGTAATGAAACCAACAAAAACGTATGCACGCTTATAATTTCACACGATTGTGAACATTCGGGCGCACAATGTATTTGGTACGTAGTTTATTGGGTTTTCAGAACTTAACTAATTTTATTTTTTACTCCTCAAATTGGATACATCCCCCCTCCCCCCCCACACACAACCCTTTGGATGTAAAACTATAAAACTGGCAGAGTGCATTAAACTGCATCGTTTTGCTGCACCGTCTGTTTGTCTGCAGAACAGTTCAAAGTCTGTCTGCCTGTATTGGGTTGTCGTTTTTTTTTTCTTTGCTGGGAATACTCGAAAAGCTGCTATAAAAATTATGTGTTGTAAGGACATTTCTTTTTTTTTTTAAATATATATTAATTTAATTGCAATTGATTTATTGAAGATTTTTGTATATACTTTCAGAATGAGTGTAATAAAAAATTATGGAACCAAAATAAAATAGTATTATTGTTGTAATTTAACACAATAATTAATTTTTAAGATTTTCTGAAATGTTTTTACTAAAATTTTTTAGTAAAATTTTTTTAATTAAAAATTTTTACTAAAAATTTTTACTGAACATTTTTTGCAGAAAATTTTTTACTGAAAATTTTTTACAGAAAATTTTTTACAGAAAATTTTTTACTGAAATTTTTTTACAGAAAATTTTTTACTGAAAATTTTTTTCAGGAAATTTTTACTGAAAATTTTTAATGAACATTTCAATAAATTTTTTTACTGATATTTTTTTACTGAAATTTGTTTACTGATAATTTTTTACTGAAAATTTTTACCTAAAATTATTTACTGAATAGTTTTTACTGAAAATTGTTTACTAAAAAGTTTTACTGAATTTAAAGTTATAAGCCTTGACCAGTCAGCCCATTTGGCGACAACTAAATGGCATCTCGGCTATTTCATAATTGTCTTATAAAAAACATTCGTTTTTATTTTTATTTTCTACAATACGTATATTTTATTCTAAACAAACATTTAACATGAAAAATTCGAAATATTCTTGAGATAGGACAGTTTTAATAAAATATTTATATAATCAATATGTAACAAATAAAACACGTTAACTGTAAACATGTAATAACGATTTTCTAAAAGATAAATTATTAAGCATAGTCACGAAATGGAATTTATTGCCGCATAGTAAATACTGCAGTTTGAACCCAATTTAAAAAAAAAACAAGGTAAAATGTAATAAATATAAATTGCAATAAGAAACTATATAAATGACTGAATAAAAAATGTGTTCGCTAAATTTTTTTATAATAATTTTACAACAAAAGTAACCATTGCGCACACATTTTATGAAAAATTTCAAATCTATATTCATGGGCATAAATAACGCACCAAAAATTAAGGAATTTTCAATTGAATATAATAATTTCCTACGAGTTGAAATGTACATTAAACAAATAAAGCCAATTGTGATATTCTATTTATATTTCTTATTATTTTTTTCCACATTTGTCACTTGATATATCTAAAAATTATATGAAAAATTAAAAGTAAATGAGTATTGTCTATTTACAATAAATGCAAAACATGAAGATCTACATGAGAAAGCACTTACATGTAGATATCATGTTAAAAATGTTTCTGGTAAAGTGAGCTTAAAAAGGATTCCATCACGCAAATTACATGCAAACATCTAAATTTAGTTAATTTATTAATGTGAGTTTCCAACAAAAAAATCCATTTAATATCATGCGCATAGGTAAAAGTAATTCAGACGTAGACATAATTTTTTTTTAATTAGAGATTATTTGAAGTCTAATTACGGCCACATATGTATGAATGAATACACACGAGTATAAGTGTATGAAAATTTAATTGAACATTTAATCAATTTTTGAGTGTTTCGAAAAATTTAACTTTAAATTTTGCTTTTAAGGAAACCAAAATTTAAAGAATATACATAATACCTTAGTATACATAAGATCAATATTTCTTCTTCTTATTTTTCTATTTACAATTAGATAAAAAGTAAATTACAGAATACTCATTCTAAAATGTACAATGAGCAAATATCTTCTTATAAAATTTAAAATAGTGTTTTCATAGGATTTAATTGTTTATTCTATCAATAACTATATCTAAATAATATCGCTAGAATTTATGGTATTAGTTGCTGCGCTATAAAAACATCAACTTATTTTATAAAGTCAAATTATTTGAAAAATTATTCGGTAATAGTCAATTTTAAGATTTACTAGTTCAGCTTTCTAAGGAAGTAAACTTCTATGCTTTCATTATTCCACCAACAAAAAAACCATAACGAGAAAAATTTAATTTTCTAAAATATATACATTATATACGAGTATGTATATCCCGAAATAAAAATCCGATTTTTGAAATTGAACTAATATTCATAAAAAAAACAGGATATTAGATCGATGTAGAGAAGTTCTTCAAAATACATAAAATGAATGGTTTCTAATTGGTTAAGAAGAAAAACAATTGTTTCCTATTCGTTTAAATAGAAAAATCTTTTCTAATAAAACTAAGTAATTTGAAAAAAAAAAATCACTTTCTATGTCAAGTTGTTCTTCCGCCTCGAGCATTGTTTCAAGCTATTCACTGACGGAAAATGTCAAGATAAAATATTTTATAACATATAGAAGTTCAGATTTACAATATTTTCCTTTTGGAAATGTTTTCTTGAAAGAAAAAATTTAGAATTGTTTTTATTCAGGTGGAAATACGAACGCAATTATTTATTTTCGTAAGGAAAAAGCAATATTCATGATTTATTGTGAGCAAAAACTCAAAACAAAGAAAAAATAAAATAACAAACACATTCTGTCCATGGCACCATAAAAAAGCTATTTGGTGTTTTCCAGTGGTTTAATAAAGTGCAGGGAACAATTTGAGTATAATAATTACCCCCTTCTGACTCTCCTATATTATCATATTACAATATATGAGGACGTATTAGTATTATTTACATATGTATGAGGTTTGCGTTAAATCGAAATTGTACACATAAGTAAATTTTGGTAGCCTTTGGGTATATTTACTGAGTCAGGTAGTGTAGAAGCTTTTGTGAAATCCATTATTTGTCGTAGTAAATGAAGTACTTATTCTCTTCTACATTTTTGTTGTGACTTTTTTGTAAAGATACTCCTTAAAACCCGCTTAGAATTTAGAAAAAAATCACATATTTTTAGTGAATATAGTTTTACTTGTTCATTCAAACTATACAACGAAAACCTAACACATTTTATTATGTCTACACAAAAAAAAACTACATTATTATTATTTGTAGTATACACACGAGTACATTTATATTAAGATTATATATTTTTTTAGAAGCAATACTAAGAAATTCGATATAAAAAATAGTTTATTATAGTTTTATTTGTTTATTTTGTATTATTATTTTTCAAGTAGTATTCTAAAATAAGAGATTATTTGGAGTGTATGCCATTGAATAAAATTAGTCTAAAATATCCATGAGCTTTGGATCGAAATATTGACTGGTAATTATTTACAAGTTTCTGAAAACTATATTAATGCTTATATCCTTACTCTTATTACTAATGATTGACTGACTACAAATAAAAAAATAAAATACGAATTCTTAAACATGAAATTGTCAAATTATATTGAAATCAATAAAATGTTTCGGTGTGACTTACTGGAATTATAACAATACATATAAAATTTCTTATAGTAATTACTATTATTTTATATAATTTTTTATATATTTTTTCCATTTATATACATATGCATACATACATGCATGCATATTTGTATGAAAGAAACATGAATGGATATAGTTTATCTATCAAACGACCGGTTCATATTTCATCATGGTTCGTTCTCTGGAGAGTAATATCTGTCCCATTGTATGGTGGTAATATTGTGACAAATGGAAATTGAAACAAGTGCCCTCCTCAGCCCATATCACAGTACCAAGCATTTATCGATTTTTCCATTTTAGCCGACATCCACCATTTTGTTCATGTTGGTACTCTATTCTCTAATCCATATGCGAGTAAGTACATAGTTTCGTTCATTCTATTAAGAAGGTAGAATAATTATCATCGATCGAATAATTTTATGCATCAAATTAACTATGCATTATTCTTATTATATAGACTTTTTTGTAAGTATTGTTTTATTTGCCTTTTACAAAAAAAAATATAATATTAAAATAACCGAAAAAAGCGATTTTTATTTAATTGAACCTTTTTCTGGATTTTCAATTTGGAGCATACTATATCTTTAGGCGCCACATCAATATTTATAATTTTTTATTCTTTTATACGAACAACACGAGAAAATTTTTGAACAGCTATAAAAGAGATTATCAAAACCAGATATCTTCTATTAACGTTAAACAGCAATTATCGTTTACTACTCATCTACACAATATAAAGAGAAAAGCTTTTAAGTGAAAGATAGTAATAAACAATCATCATCACAACTACTGCTCTTAGCAAATGGATATGAGATAGTATGCAGTTAAGCTTTGAGAAACAAATTTTATAAACCTAATAAGTACTAAAGTTGTTCTTTAGTATTTTGCCAAAAGAAAACAAACAAATATTTCTGCTATATATGAATTGAATATTTAATTATGAAATATTAATAAAAAGATTCTTTTCGTATAATAAAATTCAAAAAAAAACTTTAGAAAATATCTGTGAAACATTATTTATAAAAATTTTCAAAAATTGCAGAACAATAATTTTTAAATCAAATCCAATTTTATATAAATAAAAATTTCTTAAAAGAGCAGATTATACCATATATATAAAAATTTCTTGTTTATTTTATAACACATAACTAGATATCAAGTTTTGACGAAAACTTCTATTAACTATTGGCATAACTTAAGAGTTTGTAGATAATTGTGCTGATAAGGGTTATTCAAATAAAATTAACCTTTTGATCTAAACAAATTACTTTATATTCTATATATATGAGTATATGTATTAATTATATTTAATAAAAATGTATCCCTAATAAATGTATAATCTAAAATTGGTATTTAAAAATTTTTTGAATTATTAAAAAATTAAAAACCGTATTTGAAAAAAAACCTATAATATATAGTACCATCGGAGAATATTATATTTTTTATTTAGACCTTTATTTTATTTTTAGTTGTTAATAAAAAAATACCACACATTATATCGAAATAGTATTTTTTAATTAATTTCCAAACTTATGGTTATTAATTGTTATATTTTTTTAAAAGAATATATATTTTATACCTACGCGATTACTTAATGTAACTTTAGTATGAAACAAATAATTCATTCAGTTAATTTTTTATATAAATAACAAATTGATTTAGTTTTGACAATAATATTAATAAAGATTTTTAAAAAAAAACGTTTTAAATTGTATTCAAATTTCAATTGATAGACCATTACTTTTATTGAGTTAAACTAGGTAAAATTTGAATTATAAATTTATAATATCAATAATATTTAATATCATGGAGTAAATGTTCTATAAAATTATTATTTGTCACGTTTAACTACTCATGTTAACAAATTCGAGAGCACGTTTTTATGTCATGTTCAAGTTGCGATTCTAATCCAAAAAAAATTTTAAGAGAAAATTTTATCAGATTTTAATTTATTAAATTTCCAGGCTTAATATAGAAGATAAACGCGTATGAAATGGGCTTATTTTTAAATATAAAAGAAAAGTTTATTATTGCTTAACCATGTAACTGAATAATTAACCAGGTAACTGAATATACACACATAAACTTTGTGCAATAGATATTTTACTTTTAATGATTTTACATAATTAGAAAATATTCTCGAATTTAGCATGGAGAATATTAATTTAGTCGAATATAGCTAAAATTCACATCATTTCAAATTTTATATTGCATTGTGAGAACAATTTATCTTTACAAAAATTGTAAGAAATCGGTGAGTGCAAAGATTACAATGATTTTCAACGAGTGTCAATACTAATTAGACAGTATGACAGTTAAGAGAAAATGTGGTTGTTGTCTACAGTATTTGTATCGAATGACAGATAGGAAACTGCATTAACTCGCTACCTTGTACAGTACGAACAATAAATTCAAAATTGGTCAGATACCATATACACGTATGTGTCATCTTTTATGGAAAAGATATCATTCAATATTACCACAATATACATTTACACTTTGATAAATGTAAAATAATTTTAATATTTAGTAGAATACATTGTTCTTTATTTTTGATTATAAATTAATTTCGAAATATTCTATGAAAACCATCTCTTTTATATAAAAGGTAACAGCTGCAAGCTGATGATATATTAAATTTATATTCTGCTATCATATAGAGTGATATTAATTTAAAAATCATTCTTTTTATACATTTAATTTTGATTAAATATTAACTATGTGAAATTATATACATAGGAATTTCCATTACGCAAAACTATGAAAATATGATGGCAAATACACATAAGTACGAGAATAAAATTTTCCTTAAATCATTTTGTACGTTTTTTTTTTATTAAATATTGAAGTCTGACAGTCATCGGACAAAATTAAATCGACAACAAATAGGAACGGAATAATGTCAATTATGTATATAACTTTGTTCATAAAATATGATTTCGCAAATACAGAAAGGTAGTCAAGGATTTTTTCCATTACCAATTGACATTTAAAATAACAGTCATTAAAGAAATGTAGGTTATATATGAATTCCGAGAATAAAAAAGTAGATATTAATATCTAATTTATAAACTTAAATTGTTTTTTTTTATACTTTTGAATAGGCAATTATATTTTGTAGCTACAAAATTAATATGCACATATACGTATATACGAAAAAATAAAATTTTAATATTTAACTTACGTCTGACATGACTATTTTATAAATTAATTACATTGAATGAATATCCCTTAAATGATAATCATATGCTCTATTATTCTTTCAAGTTAATAAAATTTCTCAAAAAATTGGACTTTTTAAAATTTTTTTAGATCGTTGACTTTTAATTTAAAAAAAAAACCATTCAAATAAAATATTCAAAAAAAAAACGCCTCTTATCAGAATATCAAACAACATTATAAATGAAGTAAAAAACTTTTTAAAAGAACGTAAGAAAAATAATTTTAAAAATAATATCAATCTAAAAATCGATCTACACTACAATTATAAGGCAGTATTTATTTAATATAAAATTATAGTTTATACATAAAGATAATAGAAAATTTCCAACATTAAGAATTATATTATTTTATTATAGAATTTTTATATTACAATATAAATAAATAATAAATAAAGGGGAAAAAAGTTTTATTACATATACTAGTAAACATGAACAAAGATGGACTTTAACTGTTGTAGATCCTCAATTAGCTTGAACAATAAGTACATATTATAAAAATGGTTACATTACAAATGTAACCATTTTATACGTTATTTTCTTTAATTACGATGAGTTGGTAAATATCGACATACGAGTATGTACAATTCAACGTGCTTCAATAATATAACATTTCTTGGTTATGTTAGACAGGCGACGTTTTATTATTAAAGCAGGTTGAATGTTTCTACTTAACAGCTATTAGGAGAATATCAGAGAAAATATTTCTTCTATCTAATAACATATTTATGCTATACTAAATATTTTCGTAATATAATAGAAATTATAAAAAATTGCAGTAGGTAAAAAAATTTGATATAAAAGTAGAAACCATTTAATTATTTAAGATAATCTATACTGCAAATACACCTCATCGATAATATATTGTATGTAGAATATTGAATAATTGATATGTCCGGTATATAAGTTCATAAATATTATTTCAACGCTTTGCTTTTATTGACTATAATCTCAAAAAATACTAACAAAGTATATATTTACGAAGTATACATATTTTCATAAGTATTTTTTGAGATTAAAAAAGGAAAAATCATAAATAATAGTCAATAAAAGGAAAAATCATAAATAATAGTTAACAAGAAAGGTTTTGGAAGAATTTGCCAAGATGTTTTCACATAGTTCTTCTACACACAGAATATTATATATATAAAAATTAACCCTTAAATCTTAAGTTTGAGTTGAAATCTTTCGTCGGTTGTCAATTATTTTGTTTTCTGTAGATAAGATCTCTGGCAATGTAAGATTTTTTATGGAATGAAATTTACAAAATTTATGGTGACTGTAAAATCAGTTCTTATAATAATAAAGAATATAAGTATATATAATATGTATACATACATAAGTGTACACACGCATATATAAATTAAAATTGTAAACAATTTGATTCTTGGGTTGTAAACATTCTGATGAGATATAATTTTGCGGAAAAAAATTTCAAAAGGAAAAGGAAAACTTACGAATATGATAAAAAAAATAATGATGCCACGAGAGTATCTAAAAATGTTTTAATATTTGGAATTTTATTAGATTTTTTTTTCTAAATTGAATATTTTATTAATATAAAAAAAACATTGGTTATTTTGCTTAAAAATATAATAAATTTGTTATTTGCTAAACGATATGAAAAAAAAAAATATATTGGTTTTTATTTTTTAATAATTATATAGAATCAATAATAAATTTGTCTTAATTTTATAAGAAAGAGTGCATGTCCTTATTGAAGAACAGATTATTTTATTTTGCAATTTGCTTGGAACAATTTTTTTTATCCACTTGGCTTTTCAGAACAATTGAAACTTTTTGGCATGAATGACGTCCTGATGAATATGTTCATTTGAATAAACAATTGGGTCACAAAATACAATTTACATGGAAAAGAATTAAGAAAAAACCATATTTCCATATGACACAAATGGTCATTTGTCATTGAATAGACAGAGAGAAATATTTAATGAATGCTTATTTGCTAGCTTTCGTATTGACTTAATTTCCTTTTTTATATTTATCATTTTTCTTGATTGCACAAATGTTATTATTCAGTTTAACTTAATTCAGAAATGCTAATAAAATCATCAATCTAAGAATATGGATTTTTTTTTCTTTTCAATTCACGCATATTTCAAATACAAGAATTCATTTTAGGAAGTCCTTTTTTTTGTAATAAAAATAAAGAAAAAAATACAATTTTTTATACTTATAATAAAAAAAATTCAAAAAAAATTATTTTCTTAAAATTATTGTAAATTAAAAATAACTTCACTGCAGCAAATTTGTTAATATAATGAAATCTATAAAAAATAATAATGAAACAAAAATAAAAATATTTATTGAATAAAAAGAAAAATAGAATAAAATGTTCGAATAAACATTAACATTATATAATTATAATATGAATAATGGAAAATTCTTCAAAGCGAATAAGATAAATTTTCAATATAAATCGTTTTCCTTATATTCAAAATGATACTTTGATTAAAGTGGAAAGTTTGTTTTATTTTGATAAATTATAGATACTTTTGATAAAGATATTTAAATTATTTAAATTACAATATTTTCAGGAAGAATTAATAGAGAATATCAATTTAAATTACAATTAATGCAAATAAATTATTTAAAAAACGAAATGTGGTGAAATTTAAAAGAAAAGTATGAGATAGGCTTATAAATACATTCAAAACCTAAGAAATATACACACACACATTCAATAAAAGAAAGAGAAGTTAATAAACATTTGAGAAAATTTTTATATTTTATTTAATTTAAACAATACTAGAATAAGAAAAGTAGATAATACAATTTATAAGAATGTATGGATAATACAATGTAAAAATATATGGACTCAAGTAAGAAAAATGTTAAAATTAAAGAAAACTTGAGGAAAAATGTACAAAGTTAAAATAAAAATGAGGAGAAATATAAAATTTAAAGAAATTTTGGGGAAAATAACAAACATTTTGAAAAATGTAAATATTTAAAAAAAAAATGAAAACAATTTAATAAACTTAAGGAACAATGGAAACAAATTTATAATCCTTTTTTTATTTAAGGTTCCTCCTTATCCTAGTTCGTAGTCAGTCAACTCTAATTGTTTTTGAATGAGAGGATGCATTAAAAAGGATCATCGTCGTTGTTGCCATGGTAGGTTAGGGGAAATAACCGGGAAGAGACCGAGCTTTCTCTCACAACAGTTGTCGGTCCACTCTACCGTTTTGTTTTTCTTTCTTTCTCTCTTCTCATTTTTAAAAAAAAATATGTTTTTCCTCATATATTATTATAGTATTTTAATTTTTGTCCTTTTTCAATTTGTTTAATCCTTCAAGACCGTTTCCTTGCTTTCTATTCCGTCCTGCCTTATAATCTTTTATTATCTTTTTCTGAATAATTTTTGTTTATCCCCTCCCTTGGAGAACTTAATACCTTCAGTTGCGTCGTAGTAAAGCTGTGTCTTCTGGCGTGATTTGTTTTGTTATGTAGATATGAGAGCTCTATCACTGCGAATTTCGAACCCTGCCATCGCTACCGCAATGCGGGCAAGCAGGCATGCCAACAGCAGTGAAAAGTATTCTCTGAATACAGTCGTTAACTTCCTTTTCCTTTTCCTTTCTCCACCTCTTCCAACACCCAGAAATATTAACCATCTTTTCTAACATTAACAACAATACATTAAATTACTTTCTTTCGATTCCCCGAAATTTTTTATTCAACTTATAAATAAATAATTTCTTATTTTCAAAAAAAACATAATTAAATAATTACCCAGCATTCAATAATAATGTAGAAAATGTAAGAATCTGAATATTATACATACATATTTCTGTAGGATTTCAAATGTACAGTTTGTATAAAGTAATAAAAATATATTCGAATTTTTTATATCGAAACATATAAAATATTGATAAATGTGGATTATAAAAAATATACTACAAACCGTTCAAAGCACCCACCCTAATAAAATCGAATAGATACTTATGTATTGGAACTGGTGGGAGCTGTAAACTTTTATTACCTGTACCGTTGTATCCCCTCCAATATCTATTTTAGAAATATCCAAAAACTCTAAGGTATTTATTATCAACTTGTAGCTCTCAAAAAGTTATGGGAAATATTTCAATACAATTTTTTACTTGTCCTACAACTTAATTCAATTTCATTAATTTCCTCTTTGCTTTTTAACTGACATTATACAGTAAATGATGAAAATGGAAAATTATCTAAAATGTTGTTTATATTTTTACACATACTTAATTCTGGATAGGCAACAAATGTAAAAATCGATGTTTTTTTTTAAATTCCTCTATCAATTAATTTATGACATTATTAAAAGTGAGTGTAACATAATTAATTAAATCTAGTCGTTTCTATCCGTAAGTATGTGTTTAAAAAAATTTCAGATAAATTGTTATAAAAAATACGTCATAGTAAAAAAAAAATAAGGAAAAATAACTTTTCTCTAATTTTTGCATTAACAATGTTGAATTTTTGGAAGTGCTTGTTTGCGGAGGTAATTATTTTGATGAGTTGACATCAAACAAATTATCCGCTCAATATTGACATCAAACCAATTTCTAAGTCATTAGAAAAGGTTTGATTTGACCTAAAACATTGTCAAATATAAATTAATCTTAATTTATAATTAAAAACATGTAAATTATTGAAGGTTTCTTTTGGATACAAATAAATTATTTTGCTTGAAATTATTTTTAAAAGTATTCAATTTAAGAAAAGCTGCATTTTTTAACGTATTCAATTTATATTTGGTATAAATATGATAGATAATATATACATGTATTGTGGTATAATAAAGAAAATTTTGCTCATAGCTAGAAGGCTTTAAATTCTATTATTATCGCATAGGAATATCCCACTAGCAGTTATTAGAGAATGAGAAAAAAATTTTATTCGTCATTGCTAATATAATTTACATACGAACGTTCTAGTTGAAATGAGAACTTAAAATAGGCACGAATTCTACACTTACAAATACACATAAAAGGACAAAAATAAAATCGCATGAAAATTCTCCAAATACAAACAATTTTCACAACTGCCTGCCTAAGCGTAACTCCATTAAATTCAAATTCAAAGAACATAAATCGAGTGCCAAAATAGGCGTTTGTATATTCCATCTTAAAATTTACTGAATAAATAGGCTTTTTTTTATTCTTTTTTTTGCTAACAAACAAACATACATAAGTAAAATAGAATTTTCATACGCATAGTCATCAGCATTAATATTGTTATTATTTAGTTCAAGTATGTATGATTATAGCTATTTTATTTGTAGAATAATATTTTCATAAGAATAATATTAGTATAAATTTAGATATATTTTAATTTTAGTATTGCAGTTATTTGTATCGACACTTTAACTTCAATTCTCATACTTACTGATATTATTTAACTGAAATAGAAATTCATAACTTTATTATAAGAAGATAACTTGTCGATAAAAAACACCATTAAACATTTGCAGAACATTGTAAAAGCGCTAATTTTAATAAATAAATAAATATTATTTTTAATAGTATATCTATAATAATATATACATTGAAATTTAAGTAAATTCATTGAGCCAAATTAATTTATTAAAGTTGTGTACAGGCAAGAGAAAGTTTTATTTTGTCTACACATAACTTGACTTGGCGCCTGCAATGATTGTTCTCCGTGGTCAACCTAAGAGGTTTTAGTCTGAACAAATTTCCTTGGCATTTTCTTTAAGCATGTCAATTTCAGTTTGTGTAAGGAGTAAAAACTACACATAAATACTTCAAAGTAGATGAAATCAATTTTAATCACTATCAAGAATAGTTAAGTATAAATCCATTAGGACAATAAAGGGTTGTTTTACTAACAGTGCGAACATAATATGCTTTCAAGAAGATTGATACCATCAGAAAATTAAAAAAAATCTTTTCACATAAATAAATATAATAGAAAAATAAAGTTACAACCTGGATTAATAATCTATTGGAATTCTACTTTATTAGAACTAATTTTGTTGCAAGTTGTTAGAGCTTTAACTGATGAAGCTATTAATCCATTTAATAGAAATATCTAAATTACCTATTCTGGTTAAAAATTTATTGCATACTTTGCATCAATGAAGTTAATAAATTGAAAAATACTCCAAATAAATTGTCTAAGATGATTGAAACATTATTATACATAAAATCATATGAATGTATATGTTTGTATATAACAATGGGTGGTGGCGCCTATTCGATTTCTATTTGGTCCTAGTAATTATTTTTGAGGAAAATAATATCTTATACTCGTATATTATGTGTCTATACATATTTGAACTGATAAAATGTAAATAAAATTAGTAAAAATATAAACTAAATTTGTATGATTTGTTGTAATTTTAGCAAGCTATTAAGATATTAAGATAATTCAAAGGATTTTTTTTATTCTTGGTCATAGAAAATTTTGTTAAGAGTTTTTATTAAGAAAATGTGTGGGTTACACTATTTATAATTTTTAATAAGGAAAATATACGTATCAGATTTTTATATAAAATATCTGTTTTTATAAAATATGTATGTTATATTCCTGTAAATTTTTGGTATAAACTTTTATTTTATTTTTAAAAAGAAAACTGTTTGTAAACTTTCAGCATAAACTTTCAATCTTACACAGCAAATCTTTACCCTTTGTTTATATTATTTCATAATAGAATATAATTGAACCTATTTTAATATGTATTTTTATAAAACAAACTATTGTTAAATATTTCTATACCATATATATATGTTATATACGTTGAGAACTCCTGAATTTTTCTATTTTAAAAACTAAAAATTTATCTTTTTACATTTTTTTCCGATTTTTAATATTTTACTATCAATTTCTTCAGATTTGAAGTTGGCATTTTTTTTGCATTTAAATTGAGTACTAATCAAAAATGTAATAATAATAATAATTTTCATTAATTGTTATATATTTGTTAAATATTTATTTATATTTTATTTTTTATTTGTTTATCCGAGATTGATTATCATTTTTAAGTTTCGTATAGTAAATATTTTTTTTAATAAAAGAAGTTAAAGTATTTTTTCCATTTTTTTTCTTCAAATTATTATGATTTCAACTTACAAAAAGTTATTTAAATTATTTAAAATAGAAAAAGAAGGTTTTTTTTATAATAATTGAAATATATATATATATATATATATATATATATATATGACATATATAAAGAGATAAACTTTTAATACTATTGTTTTATTATGAGCTCTATAGAAGGTAAAATATATAAATTTTTTATATAATATAATTCGGTTAAACAAGTTCCCATAAATTTTCAAGCACCTGCTCATTTTTACACGGTTATTTTCCTTTGTTTGGAAAGTTGGAAAATTTACAACCTATATACGATGGGTTAGACAGAAATATAATGTACAATGAAATGAAAAATGAATCCCTTAGGAAATGAAAAGATGGACTGTCTAAAGCCTATTCAAAATTAATGCAATTAATTTGCCTGATTTAGCTGTGTTAGAAATAAAAAAACTCCAATATCCAAAAAGTTTATTATAGCAGTAGTGTTAAAGTACTATTTCAGATAGAAATAATATTTCTTGAATTATATATTTAAGATCTTATTATTCTATTATATTTTTGTATAAAAATTTTAAGAAAAAAATTATTTTTACTTTCATTCAGCAATGGTGCAATAAAAATATTTCACTATTTCTAGTGTGTCTTTTAACAACATATATATGTATAGTTACGTATACTCGTACATACTCGTATATGAATTTATTAAATAGATATTTATATTTGTTTTGTTTGCCTTTGCATGGGAATGTAATAATCCTTAAGCTTAATATATCATTTCGTTGAAGAGATGTATCTTTTTATTATGCCCATTATTTAAAACATATTTATATCGGTTTGTGTGAATAAGAGTGTATTGAAGAAATGGAAAAAAATACTGCCGACAAAAAAGGCATTGCAGAAGAAAATTGCACCATTGTATCTTTAAGTCGCCAAGATCGCAAATCATTCTAATACGACCACGAATTCTGGCCAAGAAGCCAGACGCCACTACGAAATATATTTTCTAAAAAGTTGGAACAGTTTCTGTACAGTGTACAAGGATGAACAGAAGAAATTGCTTCTTGTCATCACAAACCATCTCATCGACTTGAATTAAAAAAGAATCCAAAAATGGAATGGAATCGTATGTGGGCATACGCTTATGTTGGCAACAACGAAATTACATTATTCTTTGACCTGGCAGGCGACAAATATATACCTAATAAAATTTTATTACTTCAATAATATTAATATTAGAATACTTACAATTGCATGTACAAAAAAAAATCTAAAAAACGAAAATCGCTCTGGTACGAGTATTAACATTTTGTGTAGATATGTACATATAATTAATAGTTTGAACTTTAACCTCAACTAATTATTTCTAATATTTACCAAAAGATTATATATGTTTTTATTGATATAATATAAATATTTAAAAGTAATTTATATATTGTATAAAATATAATAATTAATATACTCACCGCTGTAATAAATGAAAAATTAATAACGTTTTTCAATTGGTATTCGTATTGAGGTCATGCATTTGAAATTTAAAACGTTTTAAAATCTTTTTTCGGAACAAATTGAAATTGTTGTAAAGTAATTTGGTAAGGAAATTTTCTCATATCATATACACTATATTAGATGCACTAAATAATAATATTCCCAATTGAGTTTTAAAGTAAAAAAAAAAATAAAAAAACAAAAACAAAAACTTCCAAATTAATAAAACGTTATAGTTTAATTTTGTTATTGAAAATAAGTTTATCAGAAAAGCTTTCTTTTTTTAAATTAATATATAAACTTTAATTGAAAAAAATCCTTAAAATAAATCAAAAACTATAAAGAATATAAAATGAAACAAAAAAAAGAAAAAAAAATTAAGAAATCAATTTGAATACTGACAAAAAATTATTATTTTCTTGTATGTAATATAAAATAATTAAAAAATACTGCAATTAGAGTAGAAATATATATGTTTAGTATGATTATTTGTGATATTTTATAAATAATATTTTTATGTCCCATTTATTATTAAAGAAAATGTTTAGTTCATTTTGAAATATTAATGAAACCATTGCACACTTGACGAACTTTGAACTTATACTTTAGGAATTTAGAAAAAATGTTCACATTCGAATTATACGAATTAATAAAAAATTCGTACTATAAAAAGAATGCTCTATAGTGTATATTATTTTATGTTAAACACGTTTACATAAAAATATACAATATGTACAAGAGTATCTTGATTTTATATGCAATAGTTAAGCTAATAAAATATTAAAGTTGTTATAAAAAAATGATATATATATATATATATATATACATAAGTATATATTTTAGATATTAATTTTATATATTTTTTTGTTTGTTTAACAAATAAATAATTACGAAAAAATTGAATAAAATTAAAAATAAAAGCTTTGTAGGATAAGCCTTTGTTTAATATATTATATTTATTGATTATCGTTTGTTTTTTTTTTTAATTTTTAATAACTATTTAATAATTGTTAATTTTTTTATATTTTATTCAATTTTCACACGCGCGTATCTAAAATTATAGTTTCCAATACCCAAAAATATTGTTAAAACCAAACGAAGACCTCGAAGCGAACTGATTCATACAGTTGCTATACTAGAATACCTAAAGGACCAGTCGCCTTTATGACTCAGGGGCTAGCAAAATACTGCAGATACTACATAGAGGATTTGCGCAAACTCGTTGCATATTTAAATATCATAATACCGTTAGTATTGATGTGGTGTTTTAGGCCAATATGGATGTATGCCCTCATTCGGTTTGTTTGGTATTGCGTTTTTACATTCATATTCGTAGGGGATGCAAGCTTTCTTTTGTGTTCACGTCTATATGTGTGTTCATATAAATAAATAAAGTTTACTCTCGTACAATAAAGCCACTTCCACTACTTTTCGAAATCTCACCTAAAGGATAATGTACTAATGTTAAATATTATAAAATATATAGACATTATGTAGAGTTCGTTATACCACCAAAAGCAATCATAACAAAACAAAGAAACTATTTTAAATGGCAGCAAAGTTTTCTCAACTTTATAAGCACATTTCTACCTGAAAAAAAAACATTTTTTTTTTACTTTTCAGCATAAAGTTTTTCCAAAGTTCTACCATATTCCTTTGGTTTCAAGATTTAGAACTACATACTTCTAATACAAATACACGTGCACATGTCTTTTTACATAATTTTTTTTTTAAATGTCAAACATAAAATATAGTCATAGAAAATCACTCCTTGCTGCTTTCATCACATCAAAGCCGATTAAATTATTTTTTATAGATATGAATATATCTTAAAGTTCTAAAAATTTGGTTTTGTTTACAAAATGTGTAAATGTTTTTGATTAGAAAACCTTTTCAAATTTCTTCACATTTTAGTTATATATTATTATATACATAATATTATACAATATATGATATTATATTTCAACTGCATAATTTACTTGCTTTTAATCTTATCTATCAAAAAATGTATCCCAATAGTTTTCATAATTTTTTTTTTATTTGACCAACTTTATTTATAAATAGATAGTCAAAAATTTAAAGAAATGCCAATAAATAATTTTTTTGTTTTTTTAAATTTGAGTTGAATATTTTTAGTTGTTGGTATTTATTAGATATCATTATTCTACTTAGTAAAATTATTACAATGTGCAGGGAAATTTTTTTTGCAAAAAGCATGAAATTAAAATACCAAACAAATTTGATATGAATTTAGAAAGGGAGGAACTCATTTATATAAATTCACATTACATTAAGACTTCATCTTAAATTGAGCGAGCTACGTTTAGACATATAATATGCAAATACTTATTTGATTTTTATGAAAATAAACAGATCGAATGTCAGTCTTCACTTAGCAAAAATATTTTGTTACCTTTAAAAATACTTAACATAGTCTCCTAAACCACATATCCAATTTTCGTATGGAGAAACTTTTACTATTTAAATATACTAAAACTTTATCATTCTAATTTTTATTTAAATTTTATTACATATTTTATTATGGAATGGAGCTGTATTTATTTTTTTTTTAATTAAAAGTTTTTGTAATTTATTTACAAAAACTTTGGAATTTATTTTGTTAATTCAAATTTCTTTCGAATCAATTCAATTTTTGGCGACGAAATATTTAAAAAAAAAAATCACCGAAGGAAAATAATTGATTATATTATGTACGAGCACAATATTTAATAAAACTTTTATATTAATTTATAAAAATTCAAAAATAAAACATTTTATTAAATTATTAAGTATAAATTACTCGATCAGATATTAACTTCGGCTAAGTTAATTGATCGATGTTAGTTGAAATGTAAATACATCGTGTCTTTGGTAAGTTGATGTTAATCGTATAATCTAACAATTTAAGTATTAGTCTTGAGTTTAGATATAGTAAAATTGTAAGTTTTCTGTAAAAGCTCATGTAATGTTAATACATTCTAGCTGATATAAATTTTTATTAACCGTGCCTTACAAATAAATCAATTTTTTTATACAAATAAATAATCTTGTTGAATTTATTATTTTCAGTACTTATACAAATAAAAATTATTTTTAGTATGTAATATAAAAGATAAATAGGAAAAACATAGATGCACATTAATAGGCAGAACTATATTTATTCAATTGTAAAATGATAATCAAATAAATAGTTAACTATTTTAAGATAGTATTTTTTTTTTAATTTTAAATTAAAAAATATCTGAAATTTGGAAACAATATTATACTTATTATTTGTAAATTTTAAATAATATATGTTTACATATACAATACCATTCTAATAGATAAATATATATGTGTAGTGAAATAAATATATTTTATGTGATTGAACTAATATGTTGAAATATATTTGAGATAGAAATACATTATCAGCAGTTAAATATTCTCATTAAATAAATGATATCAATTAAAAGGTTTGCAATTAATTAATATTAATTATGAGGACATCATCATCAAAGTTATATGCACCAAAACTGAATGTGTACGAGGTCTCTTCAAAAAGTATCGCGAATTTTGAATTTCCGCGGGTTACGTATATTCGTTTTTCGATTTTTTGTGGCGTTATATTGGTACTCATGTCTCTCAGTTATGCCGACAAGTTCGGCCAATATTCAGTTAATTTTTGACAGCTGCTTTGCTTGCACGTGTTTTGGCTCGTCTTCGATTTTTGCTCAATTTCGACCAAACACAGCATCGCATTAACATTGCTAAGGAGCTGTTGGACTCTGTCCGCGACGACCAAAATTTATTCCAGAGGGTCATAACTGGTGACGAATCATGGGTTTATTGTTATGACGTGGAAACCAAAGCTCAATCATCCCAATGGAAGCTGCCGCACGAGCCAAGACCGAAAAAAGCGCCAAGTTCGATCGAATGTGAAGATTTTGCTTACAGTTTTCTTCGATTGCAGGGGTATGGTGCATCATGAGTTCTTGCCACAGGGTTGAACGGTCAATAGGGAATATTACCTGCAAGTTATGCGCAAGTTGCGCTAAGAAATCCGCCAGAAACACCCGGATTTGTGGAAGAACAAAAATTGGCTTTTTCCATTTTTGGCCAAAAACAACACACTTATAATGCCGCAGTCACCGTATTCCTCAGATCTGCCTCCCTATGACTTTTTCTTGTTCCCGAAACTGAAGAGCCCTATGAAAGGACGACGCTTTGCTACGATTGAGGAGATAAAGACGGCATCGAAGGAGGATTGGAAAAAACGTTGGCACAAGTGTATAATATCTGGTGGGGATAAAAAAATAGATATTCATGAATAAATAAATAAATTTTGAAAAAACACAAAATTCGCGATACTTTTTGAACAGACCTCGTATTTACAATAAATAAAAATTAATATAAATCTTGTCCTGTATAAGCTTTCGGTTGGTTTTTGTAATGTATTCTGACATGGTTCACTAATTCTAATTAGACTGAAATTTCAATAGTTCTTTTATGAAATATAATAGACTATTGTTGTTTTATGAGTGAAGATGTGAAAAAAGCTGTACTAACCGCTATTCATAAAGTTACTTATTCCTTACTTATTTCGGTGACAGTTTTTTCCCACATGGCATTTCACGTGTTTTGCAAAATAGAAGCATCTGCCATACATATCTAGTCTATAAATATTCAAATGAGAGAATGGAGGATAAAACTGATTTGCTTATATAGTCTATGAGTAAGTGAAAAAGATTTGGTTCTGTATAAGTTCGACCTATTTAAGTCCTTTTATATTAAATAACAACCGACGCATACACCACAATTCACAAGAATTTAAGTTGGTAATGTTTATCCGTGTACAAGTATAAGACAGGCAACATGTTTTATAGTTGAGAAAATAAATGAATTCTATACGCAGATACAAAAATCATCTTTTTTTCATAAAAATTCTATTTTTATTTCAAATTATATTTATATAATATATAGAATTTTTGTATAAACGAACAGCATTCATATAAGCATACAAATTGTTTGCGCAATAAAGGATTCGGTTTGTTATAATATTTTATTTTATTTATTTTATATTTGAAATTTCGAATTTTGTTATATTTTGCATAAGTTAAATATTATGAAATTTATCAATTTTCAAGATTTTTAAATGATTTTAATAAAAAAGCTATTAGTAATACTATTAATTGGCCTAAAAGTTATTAAGAAATATTCCAATGAGTTTTTCATTATTAAAATATCACAAATTCATTAAAATTAATAAGTGGTTAACGCAATATTATCAAATTCATTAAAACACAAATAAGTGGTTAACGCAATATTATCAAATATATATTATATAAGGTAGATTTAAGTTTTCATATTCCTAAAAGAATTATAACACATGTCATAAGCGTTCATTCAACATATATTTATATATATTATATACTTTTCCTCATAAAAATAACATAAAAACTTATTGTATAGCTACCAAAATATATTAAAACTCATTGTGCGTTGATTTTCATTTTCTTATTATTATATAGGCATTAAAGGAATTTACAATACTGCAATAATAATAATACAATATAAAGCTCCTCTCTGAAATGTTTGTAATTTTTAGAATATATTAAATTTAATATGTAATAATTATATTGCAGTAACAAGTATAAGTATAAGTGTTCATTCTTATAATAAGTATGTCACTAATTATATTATATTAATTTTATCAAATATTATCTTGGTAAAAAAATTTTTTTAAATTATTTTTAGTAGGTCTGATTTTCTTATTCGTCAGTGTAGTGGTTAACTGTATGTATGGTAATTGTACTAATAAGAGGTATGAAAATATGTTACCTGGATCAAATGCAAACTGTTTGAATAAGAAACATAATTAAATTTTATTTGATATATACAATTCTAGGTGTTTGGTATGAAGAGAAATATTCCCATCTTCATATATTCAAAAGTAAATAAATTTGATCATAAATATATATATCGCATCCCGTTTTTGAAATATGATTCAATTTATTGATGTAATGTTGATTTTCAACATTTTGTGAAACACTTATTTTCATTTAATATTTCAAAATGAAAAAAACCAACATATTTTATAGCATAAAGTATTGATCTAACATTTTTGAAAGCTTTTAACAACCATTAAATTCTTCCGGTAGAAGTAAATCATAAGAATATCACACGAACATTAACTGTACTCATTTTTCAATATATGTATCTGTATCTATTTAATTGATTTTTGTATGATTGTACATTCAAAAAATCTCTTAGATTTGTGACCCTCTTTTATATTTATTTTGTTTGATTGATGTATAATTATGCTTTATTTTATTTGAAAAAATTTCAAGGCTTAAATCGATTGTAATACTTTGACTTTTGAAATTTTTGATTTCTATATTGCAATGGCAGTGTCATTCATATGATAAAACGACAAAGTATCATTTTATTTAACATTCAAAGTAAAATGTCAAAAAAAATGATTTATTACCAAAAATTGTATAATATCAAGTATATGCGAAAATAATGTCTATAAGAACTGCTTTGTTATAAATAATTTATAAACTTTCACTATTAAAAATAAACAATTATAGAAAAATTCAATATTTTTTTCAAATAATATGAAGTAATTCTATTATAATTATACATATTTATTTAAGTGTTGCGCATATAACTAATTCGTTATAAAGTAGTTGTATTTTAATATTTTATTAATCATACGGAAGCATTAATGGATGAATATCAAGGCTGGACACGCATATTTATATTACATTAAAATATATTATATATTAGAATTAAATAAAATTTATATATAAGTATAGTAAAAGTGTTTAAAATCTGAAATATCACAAAAGATTATACCACATATAAAAATTGATTAATGAAGCAATGTAAAAAAACATTTGAAAAGGAAAATCATTTATAAAAAATAAATCATTTCAAAATATGTGAAGGAATTTTAAAAAATCATTTTTATAAGATTAAGTAAACATTTTTAAAGTCTTTTATATAACTTAAAAACGATACATTATATTAATCAATAATATATATACTCGTAACTACAAAATACATAAAAATTAAATGTTCAAAGTATTGAACATTTAATGTATTCAAAAAGTATCGCGAATTTTTAATTTTGTTAGTACTCTTTTCTCTCTTACTTATGCTGACAAGTTCGGCCATTTTGAATATTCAGTTAATTTTTGATAGTGTTTTGGCTTGTCTTCGATTTTTGCCCATTCCAAAAAATGGATCAAACAATCTGTATCATATTTTATGTGAAAAACAAAATTAATTGCGCGAACGCATTCCAAATGTTGACTGTGACATATGGTGAAGCTACCTTGGACCGAAGTAATGTTTATCGGTGGTACAAAATGTTCTCAGAGAGTCGAGAAGATGTGAACGACGAAAAGCGTGCCGGTGAAGATTTTGCTTACAGTCTTCTTCGATTGCAGAGGCGTGGTGCATCATGCGTTCTTGCCACAGAGTAGAACGGTCAATAAGGAATATTACCTGCAAGTTATGCGCAAGTTGCGCTAAGCAATCCTCCAGAAACGCCCGGATTTGTGGAAGAACAAAAATTGGCTTTTGCACCATGATAACGCCCTTGCTCACGCATCGATGCTTGTGCGCGAATTTTTGATCAAAAACAACACCCTAATAATACCACAGCCACCGTATTCCCCAGATCTGGACCCCCTGTGACTTTTTCTTGTTCCCGCAACTGAAGAGCCCCATGAAAGGACAACGATACGCTAGAATTGAGGAGATAAAGACGGCGTCGAAGGAGGAGCTGAACAAGATCACAAAAAATTATTTTTTGAAGTGCTTCGAGGAATAAAAAAAACCTTGGCACAAGTGTATAATATCTGGTGGGGATTACTTTGAAGGGTACAAAATAGATATTCATGAATAAATAAATAATTTTTGAAAAAAACACAAAACTCCCGATAATTTTTTAACAGACCTCGTATAGTTCTCTAATTATATATCACCATTTTATGCACAAAATATTTTAAATTAAAATATTTTGCAACAGATTGTTAATAAAATGGAAATGAAAAAAATTATTTATGATATTCTTAATGAGTAAATTTTCAATTTTATATAATGTAGCCAACAAAAGCTTTTAATAAAAAACATAAAATCAAAGCATAAAAATGAATTACTTCAATTACTATCAGTTAGCCTTTATAATACTATACACTAAGTATTTAATCATGTTATTAAAATTGATGGAAAATTATAAAATAGATTTAATTATAAATTTAATAAAAAATCAATATGTTATTAAGTTTTGCAAAAAAATTTGGAATTATAAAAAAATTTTGTTTTAAAAATAATTAATTTATTAAGTTTTTTTTATATTTACTAAGTACTACATACGTATACTCGTATATTCAAATATGGATAAACATGATATTAAATAAATTACATAAAAATTGCGTAATATTAATAACAGGACAGAACTTTTATGAGCTAATCAGTCGTAAAAATATTGAAATCCTAATAAAAACATATTGAAAAAAAGAACCAATATTTATAAAATTATTAATTAATGTATTGATAATAATCAATAATAAATATCATAAAAATCTTATTAAGATTTATTATGGTTAATAAAATAATCACCTTCATTCAAATATTGTATAAATACAATCTGGAATATGAATGAAAATAAAAATGTATTATTATTTTCTATACAGATTTTTTTTTTTCTGATTGGGTTATTAATTTTATAACTTGTGCACGTATAGTATGTTACGAAGCCGTAATGCCATAAAAATTTTCCAAAAACTTTGTTCATAGCTTTCACGTGCAGGTTAATAACAATTTGATATCTAAAGATTACTGAATCTATTATATTGTAATAGAAGATTTGTAATAGCTCATGATTAGGATAATATTTAATAGATTATACAAGTGGGTATACTTGTGGATATGTATTTTTATTAACAAGGATATGTACACTACATACTAGTATAAATAGAATTTCATTAAAATAATATTATGTTGCAATAGAAGCACAATTTTGTTTCCAACTTTTTCGTAAAAGTACTTTCATATTTTCTCTTATGTGTAGGTTTCTCTAATTAGTATGTCTATAAAAAATAAACGTCTCTCGATTGTACTTATATAAAATAATAGTTTATTATTAGAAGTTGGAGGTGATATTAATCTATAAGAATAATAAAATGTAGAACTATTCAATTTAAGTTTAACTAAAATTAGTCTTATCTATATATACATGTATGTTTAATACATATAATAACGCCATTTCCACAACTATTTTAAAATTTTCCTCCTTTAATTATGCAATTTAATAATATTCAATAATATATTTTTTTTTAATTTTACCTTCCTTTATGAAATTTTTTTTGAGGTTATTAAAGGAATTGTGTTCTATTTAAAGAAAAAAAACCAATCTTTATAAAAAAAATAGTACACTGTAAAAAAATCAAAGCAAATACGTTCTTTGTAGCCTTTCTAATTGTATAATATAGATTGGAAAGAGCATGTTCACGTTACATTATACGAGTACGTATTAGGAAAAGGCTTATCAAAACTAAAAATAGTGTCTTGGGTATAAAGTATGTGCTGATTTGTATTGTAAATTGGATTATTTGTAGAAAGATAAAATAGACCCAACCGTCCCATTAAGATGAATACTAAAGTTGGTGTGCCGATAATAAGATAGGAGCAAATTCATTGTTAATTTACCTTAAATTTATGACCACCTTATTTTGAGTTACCAGACCTTCTTTAATACTGAATTTACTTATATATCATATTTCATATTCGATAACATTTACACATATGGATATTATGCACATAGAATTTTATAAATATTCAGTAAGTAATCTACAATTACAAATGAATGATTCGAAAAAATCCTTATTTTATTTATAGAAAATGTTAAGCATGTACATACATATGTACTCTTAACTGAAAAAGCACAAATATGATAAATTTATTATTTAAAAGTAAAAAATCTATAAACCTATATGATTTATTTATTAGTTTTCTATTAAAATAATATTTTTCATCCTTTTTATGGAAATACAATAAATTTTTTACAAAAAAATATATAAAGAATCTATAACCATTGTACGAGTTGATACTATTAAAATAGAATTATTTAAGAATTGCATATGCTTTATTAATAATTATGATTTAAATAACTCCAAAAATCCATTTTAACATTAATTCGAAGATACTCTATAAAATATGTATAAAAGACATATGTGTAAGGACTATATAAATAAAAGATTTGTGTATTTGTGTTGCATATATTTCTCTTCATTTTTACAAGCATTCGTTTATTATTAACTGTATTTTTGTGAAAATAAATGAAATAAATATATGAACACATGCGCAATATATTATGTATAATGAAAAATGCCACAATCTGCATTCAGGGTTTTATATTTGTTCTATAAAATCCACAACATTTTTCTAACCAATTTAATATCTCAATAAATAAATATATGGTTGCGTAAAGTAAATTATTGTTGTGTTAATTGGAAATTAATAACTAATATGTTTTAACAAACATCGACCATAATGGAAATCTTAGATACTTCTGCTAATAGTACATACATATATGCACAACCTCGTTCATAATAATATCTTACATGAATTTGAAACAGATTCTATTTTTCAGCTTTCAATTTTATGAATAGTATATTTTTTACTAACTACATATATTTATAAAATGTATCAATATTTTATTAAGTTATAATTTCTCTAAATACAAATTCGTAGTTTTGAAAAGTTACTCTAAAAATAGTATATTGACAATATGTACAAAATATACTAATATAAGTAATTTTTTATAAATTAAAAAAAAAAATTTAAAATTAAGGGTCCAAATGAATGTTGCTTAAATTAGAACGAATTTCTCAGCAAAAAGTCCATAGACAATTTTTTTACATTGTTAAAAATATTTATAAATTTCTTTTAATTAATTAATTAAATGAAATTATTAAACAATTAAGTATTATTCTTGTTAATCAATTACTTCACATTAAAAAAAAAATTTCTTACATTAATTTACTCGCTGAAACTTTTTTAAATACTTCAAAAGTGGGTGTCCATAAGTCTGAATATATTTACCATATAAAAAATACTACTAAAAAAAGTACAATTGAATTCTAAAAATTACTATTAATTCTCATTTGTTATGTTATTAAATGTATGTTTATTTAACGATATCTTTAAAAGTAATGTTATTGTCTTATAAAGATATATTAATATATATGCTAAATTGTTACGCGCATAAAAATATATCATAAATAAATTATAACTGAATTACTTTAGAAATAATTAATATTTTGAAATGTTTTCTATTGAACAAGTAATTTTTATTCAACATATGAGATGCAATTAAAAAAGCTTCTTCAAAAAATTGTTCACTAATATTTTTAAATAGTATATTTATTATTTTATCTTCAATGCAAATACTATGAACTATTTAACATAACATAATGCGAAAAGTCTTTTTTATATACAAACGTGCTAAGGAGTATTTATAAATATTTGTAAACTGCTGAAGAGTAAAATACACAACACTTTTGAATATTGAATGAATACATATCCGTAGTTGTACATGGTATGTTTATTTGTTAAGCACATCTTTGTTGATAGCAGTAAAGTTGTTTACCTACATATATTTTCCAAATTTCTAAAGGAGCCAATTCAAATTTCAAAAGGAATTTTGCTATACACATCTTTTTTGAACAAGACTTCATATTTTGAATAAATTACCATTTTATGACAATTAATTAAAATAATATCATTTTCCTTCAATAATAGAACACTCATAGTTGGTAGTAAAAGCCATATTCCTATTTGCGTGTATAGAGGTCTTAAATTACATTTTCCGAAAAAGGAAAAAAAATACAAATTGTATAAATAAATATATATATATATATATATTATTCCAGAATATATCAAGAATTTATAATTAAAACATTATAAAGTTTTTCTTAAAGTCCAAATAAAATAACATTAAACTTATACTAATGATCGTATACAGCAACTTGAGCAATAATATCAGCAAAGAATGTTCCATAATCCTTGACAACCGTTCCCCTATAAATAAAAACATTTAATATTATCTTTATTATATATTTAATAATATACTCGTATAATATAAATTAATCATATGTATTTGAATATTTTATGCTTTCAAATAAAATAAATTAAAGTTGCTAAAAATTCTTTGAAAATTATTGATTACAATATTTGCGTTTAGACAGTAAATGGAAATTTTATTTATTTTCTTAAGGATCACAACAAAAAATCATATTTCCTTCCATTCAGTTTATAATAGTCTACGTATCCAGTGTTTGTTGTATTAAAATAACATTAAAATAAAATCCTCTTAGTTACAATTTTCTTAATTATAGGTATTTAAGAAGACTTGATGAGAAAATAAGGAAAACTACGTTTATAAAATGAAGTGCAAACTAGATGTATTGATTTCTATGGTAAAAAATTTCCTAGATGCCCCCCTCAACCAAGCATGAAAATTGCTGAAGTACATATCAAAAGTCTTGTCACGTTCTACTGCTCTTCTAGCCTGTAAAAATTCTACCGAAGAGGTGATGGAAAGTAAACGTACAATCATTATGCAGATCGGTCTATGGACAAAACACGATTTATTGTATGATTCTGGATACAATCCTAAAAGCTGTCGTTGTCGTGACAGGAAGATTTAACCTTTCTTAAGAAAATAACAAACCGTAAATAAATAATACCACCGAATTTTGATTAAACTTACAGTTCACAATTTTCTTTCCTTTAAATATTGAAAAATACTTTTGAAAATAATATATTTTCTTTAAAAATTACATACATATACGTATGTGCACAAATAATATGAAAATGGACTTATGTGAAAAGATATCTACATTTTTTTTAGATAGTACAATAACTCAGCAGTTTATATAGTATTTCTATGCAATTTTTGATCATATCAAATATATTATGATACGGTGAAGGTCATAAATTATAAAATACTATGAAGTTCTTAAGTATATTTTTTTAAATTCTGGCATCACCAAAATGTTATGATTAAATATTAAAAGCATGGAAAATTTTCTACACTTATTCTACATACATAATTGAGTATAATACATAAATATGAATGCAATTAAGTTTTTATTTCATTTAAGAGAAAAAAAGGTTGAGCATGATTAATGCAATGATAAAAGTTTGGCGACAAATTTAATGCATTTTATTTAATTAATTCAAACGTTTTATAATGCAATAACTGCCGGAGGGTATTCAAAAATTTCTGAGTGCCCACCACCCTTACTTAACTGTATTATTATGTATTACTTTGGGGATCATCTGAAAGCGTAAATTACGAAAATAAACGCTCCTTTTTTATTTTAAATAACAATGAATTTTCCTAACTTTAAGTTATTCAGTTTCTAAATGCATTTGGAATAAATTATATAAACGAGAATATATTTTTTTTGCCAATCCTTTGTATAATTATTATAGCACATACATTTACTACAAAATGCATTTAATCTTAAAACGTATTTTCACATGCAATTATAAACTTAATATAGTGAAATAAATAAGATCTATAAAACTTCAACAAAGTTGAAACTGAGCAAAAAATAAGTAATTTGCTTGCCAATTCGACAATGGATGATCGATTAATACGAAAATCTTTTGAGGGCTGCTAATTACTTTAGTCACTATGTAATAGTTATTTAATAATACTAAGTTGAATAAATAGTTGGCAGTTACGAAATTTCCACCATGGAATATCATAAAGTGAAAGGCAGATATGTGAATACAAATACAAGTTCGAACCATAAAGGCCTGTTTTCGGAAAGTACACACAACCATACGTACACGTATATATATATATATATATATATATATATATATACTCGTATATATATGTGAGTAGATTAAATTTATGAAACGTTTTTTCATTCAATTATTAAACCTAGTATCCATCAATAATCAAGAAAAGTTGAGTACAATATTACGAAACGGTCTTGATTAATCTTTTCGTTTTATAAAATAGTAAGTTGCCAATCAAAATAATATTCGCATGATCATACATTATTTAAAGTTATTTCTTCTGTGTTAATTTTCATATTTAAAATAATTTATTCTATATAATCTCTCATTAAATGATTACACATTTTATATTTAATTGTATAAATTTTCTAAAAATCAGATTTTAGATTAAAAAGTTTTTGAAATTATTTCGTTATCTTCCTATATTTGATTTGTGATATTTTATATATTATTTTCTATATAATATTTTTGTAACTAAACGCGATAAAAATTGCAATTTGAATTTTATGCTTATTCATATTAAAAACTTTTAAGATTACTTTTAATTTAATAACTGCATAAATAGGTTAGGAAATTATAATAATTCACCAATTAAAATGTGCTTCCGCGTAAATTTTTAGTTTGAATATCCCTTTTATCATTTTTAATTAAATAGTTTTTTATGAATATTTCTTAACATTCACATTAATATTAATTACTATTTTGATTTTACTGCTAGCATTTTACTTGGATTGAAGCGATCTAATTTATTTAAACAATTAATACGCAATGCGTTTATTTTACCGTGCGTTCATATCAAATTGAGCAAAAATTTAATTCTGACGACACGACCGTACGTGCTCTGTTTTGCAATACTAATCATAGCGGCAATAGCACACACACTAACCCATTTTCGTTTGTCATTAACTATATGTACGCGTATTTTCAGATTCTATAACAAAATAACTTGCAAAGGAACTGAAATTTAAAAATTAATATTTCAATATAGTAGAACGGATATGCGAAATTTTTAATACTCGTAGCATAATTTTTGATAGCATAAAAATATTAAACAAATAGTTTCATGGTAATTTCAATCATTTGTTTGAATTAGAATTTCTTACTTCAATACTGTACAAAGCCGCGTCATGTCTATTTGTTAATTATTTTTATATAAAAATATATTAACACTTAATTAATTAATGAAAAAATAAGAGTAAACAATAATATTATTATTATTGTATGTTTAAAAGCAAACGACTTTTAATTACTTATTAATTGGGGCTATTTATAAGCACATATATTACGAAAGTAATTTGAATTAATATTCATTAAAAATCCCAATTTTGATACTAAATATATACTAAACAAATAAAAAATCTTTAAATTTGTTTCGTAAAACATGAGAAAGTACTTTTGAAAGAAGTCAAGAAATCTATCAAACAATTACTAGAGATAGACAACTTTTGTAGCCTGTCAAGGTACAAATAATGTAAACACAAGTCGCCTTATTCGATTGCAAGTGTAATGAACAAATGGCCTTTATATCTACACGTACAATGTTAATACTTCCTAAAACATATTTTAACTCGTACAGATTGTATGCTACTAACCTCTTGGGATATATGGTATTGCTACCAATACTGATGCTAACCTCTCGGTTTGCTAATAACTTTGTCTAGAAACTTGTTAGTCAACATTGGAATTTTTGCATGAATTTCAATCACATGTGTGAGAATTTTTTTTGCTGCTAAAAGAAAATATGCAGTAGTTTATTACGATCAATAGCAACACGGTCATAAATAAATTGAATAAACGGCAAAACGCGGGAAATCATTTGGAAAATCTCGGTCAAATCATTCATTTCCCTTACGTAATGTAAGAAACAAGAAAAGCAAGAATTGATATGCAATATACATCGAAGTTGGAATACACCAATAATATTTACAAAAGCATCACTGCAGTTTTTTGAATGGATGATTTTTACTTACGTGAAATAGACTTGGCCCTGTTTATCCTGCGGTGCATTCCAAATTAAAGTGGCGCCAGTTTTATCTTTGGGATCAGCGTGTGTTATAGCCGAACATTCTGGAATAGTTTTTGTATTAGGACTATGCTCCCAACTGCCAATCCATTGATTTGTGTGGACATCTCGTGCTTGTATAAAAAACCCACGGAACACATCATGGCCATATATCTGCACTGTAAAATAAAAAATTATAATTCTTAAATTCTGAATTTCATCACATTTTATTTTAATTTACCTTGGATCTGCTGTCCAGGTTTGTATGTATCTGAGGTAGCTACAACGTTGTAAGGAATATGGGATAATGGTTGTGAACGTGCAGCACCATGATTTGGCTGATTAGCGCGAGCTTTAACACAAGTATCGGCTGGTGCACCATCAGGAAATCCTGTCGCTTTGATAAACATAAATCCAAAAAGTATGAGAGAAGAAAAACGGAACATATTTTATTGATTTTTATATAAATATATTTTGTTTTCTACACAATAAATGTTTTTAAACTTATTCAATTTTTATTTTTAACATCAAATATATTTATAACTAAAAATAAAAGAACACTGTTAACTTCCCGGAAAACTTAGCGTTATACACGATCAAAATTTTCTGTTTAAATCCACCTTAGCGTTTGATCTTTAGGCTTTTAAAGCCTTTCCCTTTCCTTCTACAATTTTATTTTCTTATTGGTTTATTTAACGATCAATTTCACTCCGAATCATTGGTAGGGCAGTCGTCTATCTAACTCTGGTTTATTTTAATGCTAGCATAATACTAGTTAGCCATCGTGTATCACATAGTTTGAAAAATTAAAATTCCATCGATATTAAATCGTTTCAGACCATTGAATATATTTCTGAATACATATTTACTTACATTCCCATTTTGAAAAAAAAAACTTTTTTCATACTTTTAATTATTTAAATATGTATGTTTTTTTTTAAAATGCACTTTTTATATAGAAAATCTCAACAATTTGACTATTATAATCATAATACATAATTGTAAATTGAAATATTAAATTTCCTCAACTAACATAATACGTCATTTAAAGAATATCTGTTGTAAGTTATTTAAATATATTTATTTACAAATATTAAGTTATTTATATAACAATATAATTATTTTAAAATTTTCTTATTTTCTTAATTCATATATTAAAAATTTTAATAGAAATTCACATGAATTCACAATTTTTCTAAAAGTTTATTAACCTGATCATGAGTAATTTATGAATTAAACTAGTTTAACATGGTGTTTTCTATTTTAGCGCAAAAATATATAAAATTGTTCAGCTCATAATTAAAACTAAAAACTGCATTAAGCTACTTACCGATTAAAAGAAATCAAGTTTTTCTTCTTGCTGAAGGCAGGAGTATCGCCGGTAAAAGCAAATTACAGGTAAAAATATAACTTAGACACTAGCCCAGACGGAATGATGTAATAACATACACGCAATTTCAAGTAAATTAATCAATTGACCAATTTTAGTACAGGTAACTTCTTTTAATTAATAATATTTCCAAATTTGACTAGAGCATTTCTATACTATTCAAGCCTTGCTTTCAGTGTTACATTCATTCAATAATTATATCTCCAAACAACTCGATCGTATAAATTTTTTAATAGAATACGTGTACAACTCGATACGCACCCGTGCAATCTACACATACAAACTGATTGATATATGTATGCAACTGCAAAGACCCAGGAGTACATGAAAGGAAAAGGTGTCATTAAATCGAATGCAAAATTGCAAAATTATGATCAGTAATACTAGTATTTTAAAATATGTACATAACGATATTTCTAGCAAATACTCCTTTTCATAAAATAGCATGCATATACCATAATTGAATTTTTAATGTATGAGTATATTTTTATAATATGTAGTAATTTAGCTGTTTTAATATACGATTCATTATGATTTGAAATTTATTTTTTAGTTTTCAATATCGATTAACTATATTTTTTATATAACTATTGTATATTTAAGTGCTTTGTAAAAAAAAAATCTTTTCTTAAATAAATACATATTTATTTCGATTTCTGTCTAAAAAAAAATTAAATTCAACTATATTAAATTTATTAAATATATCATATAATAAAATAATTTACTCTGAACTACTAAATCAGTACAATGATTTAACATTATTAATCTTATCAGAAAACAAACAGATAGTAATATTTTTTTTATATTGTATTAATGTCTCTGATTAAAAGCATTCGAGTAGTATTTATTAGTATCGAGAGCGATAACAACTTCAATTCGAATTAAGTAATAGTAATATAGGCTTAGCCTTAAACAAAATGTTTGTCAGATGGTACGATTAATTATATTTTATTGGCTTATACATGTGATGAAATTACTAACCACAAATACATAAATGAGAACATCATTATAAGTGCATAAGCAAAACTGATTATTATTCAGTAAACAAATGCATGCAGTGCTTATATATTTGACCCGGCCTCCGGTCAATAGCTAGTTCAAGTGAACTGCAATTTTCCTTATAAAAGGAGCCTCATATTTGTCTCTTTGAATGTTTCCATTCTATTGTAGAATGAATGAAATATCTCTTTAATTTTCTATATTATGAAAGAGTGTTGCGCAAAAAATTAGGAGAGAGGATCGCTTTTGTATTTAACCTGTTTTATTAGTAAAAAACAAAACCACTTTTTGGAATAGTTCAGTTTTGAATTTTCGGTTCATCATTTTCTAAAGTTAAGGCCTTAACTGAGAGTAAGTTTAGTTCTTGTATGCCGGCTTTGTTATCTCTTTTTTGACGTTCCTTTTCGTGGAATTTTTTGTGTACAGAAAGCAATCTCGCTACAGACTTTATCAAGTCTATTGTGAGATCGAGTGTGGTTTTAATAACTTGCACGCATAATATCAGTGGACTCTTGGCGTTCGTCGTGTTTGGAGTAAATTCCTTTACAATTAATTTGGTTTGCAAAGTGAATTTTCTGTAAAATTAATTGCGGCATATATTCGGTGCTTAAATATAAATATACATACACAAGAGAAGAAATGGTTATAAATTTTGCTGCAGGCCCGGCCAAGTTGCCCGAAGAGGTTAGTGATAATATCATAGTAATAAAACAACTTTAGGGTCTATCACTAATACAATGCATGTACGACTCTTTACTCTTTCTATGTAATTTGCTACCATACTTCCGCAATTTTTGCACAGTTAGAATAAAATGCATTCATTCTTGTTGCAATGAATCCATTTTTACTTTTTATTACAGAAAAATTTAATCCAATTATATTTCTTTTAATATTTTTCAAAAATATGTACGTGTTTATATTTGCAAATGAATAAAATCGCAAAAGCAAAAAACAAACGTTTTCTTTATTTCTATAAAATAAATTACTTTGAGATATTTACAATCAGGTTCTTAAGGATGTTCAAAAGGAATTAGTTAACTGGCAAAACTGTGGAATGAGTGTTATGGAAATGTCCCATCGCTCTGCTATTTATGGAAAAATACATGAAAATGCTATTAAAAGTCTTGGGGAAATTATTGAAATTCCAAGCAATTATCGAGTTTTACTCATGCAAGGTGGAGGAACTGGAATGTTTTCGTCAATTCCGATGAATCTTATTAGTAAAACAGGTAAAGCAGATTATATAGTTACTGGATCATGGTCAAAAAAAGCTGCCACCGAAGCAGAAAAATATGGAAATGTAAGTTGGGTTCTTCCAAAAGTCAATAAATTTACTACAGTCCCAAGTGAAGCTACATGGAATCTAAATCCGGATGCATCATATGTTTACTATTGTGATAATGAAACGGTTGATGGTAATTTCATAATAACAAATTATACTTTTATATTCTTATTCAACGTAAACACATTTATAGGAGTGGAATTCGATTTCGTTCCAAATACAAAAGGTATTCCTCTAGTAGCTGATATGTCGTCTAATTTCTTATCCAGGCCGATAGATGTACGGAAATTTGGATTAATCTTTGCTGGTGCTCAAAAAAACATAGGTGCCGCTGGAATAACAGTAGTTATCATAAGGGAAGATCTTCTTGGAAACGCTTTACCGATAACTCCAACTATCTTCGACTACGCAACTATTATAAAGAACAATTCCCTCTACAATACTCCACCAACATTCATGTAAGAATGACCAACACAATCTAACTGCAGTCGTTAATATTTTGATGATTTTTAGAATTTATGTCATGGGTCGCGTATTTGAATGGATTAAAAACAATGGTGGAATAAATGCGATGCGGGATAACTCTTTGAAGAAATCACAACTGGTTTATGGTGCCATTGATAACTCAAGTGGTTTCTATAACTGTCCGGTTGATCTGAGATTTCGATCAAGAATGAACGCAACTTTTAGGATCGGAAGTAAAGAAGGAAATGAAGAGTTGGAAAAAGAGTTTCTCAAAGGTGCCGAATCTCGAGGTATGATTCAATTGAAAGGACATCGGTTAGTTGGTGGCATCCGTGCATCGCTTTACAATGCAATAACAACAAAAGAAGCAGAAACTCTAACCACTTTTATGATTGAATTTTATAATAATAATAAAAATAAAATTTAATTTTATTAAAATATGCTTTTATAATACTATTACAGTTTTTTTTTTTAAATCATGTATATTTAAAGAAGTCCATGTTTCCTAAAAACTTCATCTAACGCTTCTTCTAATTGTTTGTTTGTTCCACGTAGGTTATCGACAACACTTTTAGACCAAATGAAATATTCCTTCCGTTGCTCCTAAAATGTTAGTGTTGTAGATAAATCCAATGAAAAATGTATTATATGATAGAATTATTACCTCTGACCATGGCACAGGTAGAACACGTTGTAAATCTCTAAGATTATACAACTTATCAGCTAGCTTAACCAATTTAGCTTTATAACTGGAACAATTTGCATGATCAATTTGAAGTCGCTTGCGCTCTTCCCTAGGAAGCGTTTTATCATCAGTTACTTCCGCAACAATATTTTTAATATCTTCACCAAAATGTTCCTCAATCTCTTCGAATGTTGTATCAGTATCCTCCACCGTATCATGCAATAAAGCTGCCACAAGTACTTCTGGATCGTAAATATTTCCTTAAAAATAAATAAAATGTTATTATTTACTTCAGACTTTAGGACAAAAATTTAAATTTAAAAAAAAATTACCTTCGGAACTTAAAATAAAAGCTACACCAATTGGATGATTAATATAAGGAGTAGATTCAGGATCTTTACGCCTCTGATTTTTATGCTTCACGGCAGCAAAATTAGATGCTTTCATGAGTAAAAAAGCAGCGTTATTATTTGGTTGGCTTTCCATTCTAATAAAAGTAATTTTATTTGTGTTATATATGTTATAATGTAATATCATTCTAAATAAGCAAAATAACACAATAATAATCATAATCTTCAAGTGATTTTTGTTTGAAAATAATGGTATTTCAGATTAGTACAAGTTTTAACGTATAGATGGCTCTAAAAATTAAAATGACAAATTTGTAAAGCTTTGCGATTTACTATAGTGACCAAGCTATATAAAGCACTGCGTTTAGGCAGCAATACTTTCTATTAGCGCGGGTTCAAATCCAACTGCTGACAGGTATAAAAATTTCTTTTCTAAGCAGTATT
This sequence comes from Atherix ibis, assembly GCA_958298945.1. Taxonomy (NCBI): domain Eukaryota; kingdom Metazoa; phylum Arthropoda; class Insecta; order Diptera; family Athericidae; genus Atherix; species Atherix ibis. Next base: position 5,881,263 of record OY282606.1, read on the forward strand.
TTTCGTATGTTTTTATTTAAAAACTATAAATTATTTATAAATTAATTCACATTAACTTGAAAACAATTCTATTGCAGAGAAAATTCAAACTAAATGTGAATTTGTATTCAATCCATTTACATACATGTGGATTCAAGAATTACATCAAACATGTTTACTGAAATTTTCTACCTATTCTGGACAATAATATATATTTTTCAATTTTATTTGAATTTATTATTAAACTATGCAATCAAATGCAACGAAATGTTATTGAAAATTCAATAATATAATTAAAAACCCCATCTCACCGAAATATTGCTAAAGATCCAAAACAGTAGACTTTCTATAAGTAAATGAGAATGGAATTGTCAAATTGTATGTACTGCCAATTATATCTTTTTAAAATAATGATTTGCTATTGCGAACATAAAATACTACAAATGTAATTTAATCATATAATACATAAGCTGTATTCCTATGGGAAAATTTTGCTACTCACGACTAGTTCTAGCTGTTATCATCTACACTACCTCATACAAATGACTACTTTGCACGAATAGTTACGCCATACAATTAACGGTAGGGTATTTTAGTGCCCAAAATGAAAATAGATGGCTTAGCGGGTTCGTTGGTTATGTTGAAGAGTCATATTTTTGTCAGCATTTTGCATGTGTGAATAAACTCAGTTTTTATTGTTTATGTGTGAGTAAACTCAGTATTGTTGTTGACTATTTTGAGGTTATATTTTACAGCTGTCAGTAAATTCTGTATTCCTATGGGCATCTACTCCCAAGTACTTGCGAGTAGCAAAATTGGCCCAATTGAATACAGCTATAATGAACGGATACACATAATTTGTCGATGTAATTATTTATTAATAGAAGAATATTAAAAATATGTGTACTTACTTCATTAATATTAATAATTTCAGTTTTTTTATTTTAAAATAAAATATAATACATCAAATTTACTCAATTCATGAAACCATAAGAAATAATTTCAGTATACTTAAAAAATACTTTAGTTATATGATTTGAACTATATATTATATATACTATGATATAAATTCGCTTTACAATTATTTGTCATAATGTTTCAATAATTTTCAGCCATTTTAATAACGAATACTTTTAAAGTCATCATAAATCAAAAACGTTTCAATTTAAGATATAAACCGATTTTTAATATTTTACAATTGATTAGAATGATTTTAATATTGAATATTCTTACGTTATGTTAAATTCAATTATTACTTATGCAAATACAGCAAAAATTTGAGTATTATTGATAAATATGTTAAATACTTTTTTACTTTTTCAATACATTTGTTTCAAATTGATTTAATCGTTAAATTGTTTAAAATTTTATAAAATTAAAGTTTGAGTAGCTGGTACTTGATAAAAACAAGATTCTAATAAGAATATTTGAATTTTAGTATATTAAAAAATTATTCTTTAGAATCCGCTGACAAATTATATAGTAAATTTCAGCACGAACGTAGACAACTTAACGGATAAAATCAATTCCAGCTGCTCTGACCGATCAGAATGAGAGCATTAATGTTGCCTCTCTTTCAAATGTCTACCCGGCTTACTAGATTGGGCATGAGTTTTTTGTTTGTGGCCGGCTGAGTAAAATTGAGTAGTTGGCTCAGTTGTAATTTGGTTTCGCGTATATATAGTGGTGCGGAGACGAATTGGCTTTAATTTATTAACATTTGTTTTATTTTGTGCTTGTAAAAATATCAACTTCCAAAGGTAAATAATTGTACTCGAAAATAATATTACATTTATATTTGTGTTAATATAATTTATTAAAAATCTACAATATATGCGACGTCAAATAAATAAAAATTTTGTTTTAAATTTATAAATAAATAAATAAATTATTCCTAATGGCGACAATGGCACTTGGGTGCAGTCTTGGGGCAGCAAAAGCCAAACTCGCTCTCATATCTCAAAAGGTGAAATAGAAGTCGTATGCGTGACGGAATTTTTTTTTATTGAAGATTTTGCAGTTAGTCGAGGCCAAACAAATCTTTGGATTACATCATCGCTGGATAAGAATTTATTGCTTAACTTCGGATGATCTCACATTTAATGTTTTAAACACATACATACTTATTTATAATCAATTAATTATCACACGAATTGTTCTATAATTAGATAAATTCCTATTAGAATGTACTGTATTAAGTAATAAAAAAGTAAAAATTTGTATGTACAAAACGGCAAAAATAATATAATAGTAAACGGAAAATTGCATTTGGTAAAACTGCGCCTTTTTTATAATGGATCTGCGATTGCTAATTGATTATTGAATATTTAAATACATTGATATTGATGATCTTTTGTCGATCATTACGACTATGTCGATTGACATTTATAAAATGATCGTAAATATGATTAAAGGCAAAATTGCTTATTTTTATAAAGACGTATTTTCATAGCCAAAAATAACGAATATATCTAAAGTCTTATTGTAAGCAATTCCAATTGGATGACGTAGAACTTCATCTGTCTGCTTAATTTAACAGATATTCTTATACAACAATTGTTCGTCAACGTAAGTTCATTCGATTTGTTTGCGTCACATTATTAATGGTATTGATTGAAATAAATATATAAAGTTGGAGTAAGTTTGTAGAAACTTTTTGATCCTGATATAATATTGTTTTGTTTACTTTGTGATTTTATGTAAATGCAATGGAAAAGAAATAAAATAGTATATGTATACACTTTAGAAAATATTAAAACTCAAAGATACAATAGTATTCTGTTTAATATTGTAGGTTATCTTTAAAATGTATATGATATGCGTTTAATATTATGTAAGCACTGTATTTTCTCGAGTGATGCATTCATAGCTGAAAATGAGCTATGAATAGAGCATTATGTGTATTATAGATTTAATTTTTATAAATCTATACTTGTTTTTTTATTGTTGACCATATTTTTTGCCAATGCTTATAAATATATATAAAAGGAAAAGAAACATTTAAAAAATCGACTTAGATCTTTAAAAAAAAATATGTTCAAACTTATCAAATCTGAAATCAACATTCTCTTAAATTAGGAAATCTGAAATAAACGTTCTCTTAAATTAAAATATTCAAGCCTGTATACAAATGTTGCTCCAACAAATTATTAACAAACATAATAATGAGTCATATTGAATAGCCTCTATTAATTTACAGGAAAAATTTTATTACAATTTTTGCGCACTTAAAAAAAAATTCAGTAATAAAAGTATCTGCGTGCGAAGTGTACGAGCAAATATTCAAATTATCTGCTAAGGTCGTTTTGGGTCATTCTCTCTGTTAAACGTGATTAATGTACGAATTTTGGACAGTTTGCATTTTCATCACGTTTAAAAATTTAGGTCCAATGGTATCACGGTTCGTTAATGAGCTTTAAGTCTTTCAACTAGAAATTTGCTAGTTATCCAGCGATGCTACTAAAAATATAACAAAATTTAAATTTAATAATTGTAAAAAAATCTAAGTAAATTGAAGTAATAAAAAGATTTTTCAGAAGATGAAATCAGAGGCGTTTGTAGTCTTACATATTCATATTTTGTATATACGATGTCTGTTCAGAAAGTATCGCGAATTTACGCGGGTTATGTATTTTCGATTTTTTTGGCGTTATGTTGGTACCCATGTCTCTTACTTATACCGACAAGTTCGGCCATTTTGAATCTTCGGTTAATTTTTGACAGCTGCTTTGCTTGCACGTGTTTTGGTTCGTCTTTGATTTTTGCCCATTCCAAAAAATGGATCAAAGAATCTGTTTCGTGAACAAAAAAAAATCACAAGGGGCCAGATCTTGGGAATACTGTGGCTCCGGCATTTTAGTGTGTTGTTTTTGGTCAAAAAATCGCGCAAAAGAAGCGGATGCGTGAGCAGGGGCGTTATCATTGTGCAAAAGTCAATTTTTGTTCTTACAAAAATCAGGGCGTTTCTGGCGGATTGCTTCGCGCAACTTGCGCATAACTTGCAGGTAATATTCCTTATCGACCGTTCTACCCTGTGGCAAGAACTCATGATGCACCACGCCCCTGCAATCGAAGAAAACTGTAAGCAAAGCCTTCACATTCGACCGAAATTGGCGCGCTTTTTTCGGTCTTAGCTAGTACGGCAGCTTCCATTGATATGATTGAGCTTTGGTTTCCACGTCATAACCATAAACCCATGATTCGTCACCAATTATGACCCTCTGGAGCAAATTTGGGTCGTCGCGGAGAAAGTCCAACAGCTCCTTAGCAATGTTAATGCGATGCTGTTTTTGGTTGAAATTGAGCAAAAATCGAAGACGAGCCAAAACACGTGCAAGCAAAGCAGCTGTCAAAAATTAACTGAACATTCAAAATGGCCGAACTTGTCGGTATAAGTGAGAGACATGAGTACTAACATAACGCCACAAAAAATCGAATATACGTAACCCGTGGAAATTCAAAATTCGCAATACTTTTTGAAGAGACCTCGTATTTCAAATATTTACTTTAAACTAAATAGATATCTAGCTTGCTTATAAATGTGTTTTAATATTTCTTTTCAATATAATTATTTACACAAATTTGTAAACTTATTTCGAAAACTCCAAAATGCAACTTACTAAGGTCCCTGTTACTATTCAAGTAGTAGCAGTGTTTTATTAGATAATCAAATGTACGTTTTCCGATTGTAAATATTTTGATTGAATAATTATGGCTAAGTTTTGTTGTTTCCTTTTTGATTAATTATTTTGACAATTTAAATATAATTACTGACCGACAACAGGTTCCTTCTTCTTTTGGTTTAATAATTGCTTATTAACTTGAAAGTAAAGAAAATTTAGTAATGCAAATTTTATAAAAAAATCCATTTTTTTAAAATATGTTTTCAATTTGCATTGTTTACATATAATATCTTTAAAAAAATTAAAACTATTGTTTATAAACTATTTAACAAAAAAATTCCAAATATTCTAGTAAAAATGTTAAAGCCAGTCTTGTATTGACTATATGTGTATTTCCGTTTTTGTGCTTTTAATGTCCATCAGTACTGTTATATTTGTAAAAATAACTTAGAATTTTTGACAAATACTGACTGCTATTATAATACTTCAGATATCTTTGACAATTTAATTAATTGATACATCTGAAGAGCAATATTCAAACAGATTATAATGAGTTGAACTATCAAATAACTAAATATATTAGCTAAAGATACACTTCTGACTTAAATCTTAATAAATGTTAAGATATTCAACAGCCGATTTTATTGGTTACAGAATTTTCACATGTACAATATAATTTGCATAATAATATTATATGTACAAACAAGCTGCTGATATTTCTATAATTATGTTTGAAGAGCGATTGCTAAGATTTTTTTTATTATTGAGAAAACTACTTTTTCAAAATGTGATTCATTTATGGTTGCATAACAAATGTTTTAATACGATTTTAGAAAATTGATATTTTTTCACTATAACATCATCAACACAATTTGAATTCACAATTTAATTATAAATTCAAATATAGATTTATTTATTGAATTATTTCAAATATCCGTTTGAACTTGATTGAAAGTAACTGATTATTTGTTAACTTAATCACTAACAATACCGGCGTAAGTTGTAGGACTGGACAAGGTACGGAAACTGTCGGTGTCTAAATTAAAAATGAAAATGAGCTTTATTTGTGGGGTTACGCATATACTATTTCTCCTCCGTTTAAAATGAAATGCTACCCAGTCTTGTAGATATTCTTATAAAATATACACATATGTGTATACTGAATGGATCCGAATATACAATATGTTAACCTTAATACAAATTGTATTCGTAGATATTACTGACATCGTAAAATTTTCTTACAAATACTAAAGCAATATTTTTTCGGTATTTTTAAGTAAATTTTCCATTATGTACCTTGTTTTTTCTGCCAGTTTCGTAATTGCGATTTTTGTTCAATTCAAACTCAATCAAATAATTACATTTATCTGGGATGAATCAGTTAAATTAGAAGAGGTTTTATATTTTATTTAGAATTTTTTTATGTAGACAAAATAATTTAACCTTGAGTATTTGAATTTTTGTTAATTGGACAAAAACAGCTTTTCTGAATGTAAATAAAAGTAATTCAATTAATTACGGTGTCGAGAACTTAATTTGAACATTTTGATTTCCTCGAAAAATTGCTTTAGTAGTCATTTTTAGTAATTTTATTTTATGAGATTTTTAAAGAAAAAAAAACGCTTGATCGTAATTAATCACACTTGCTCGTGTAGAATGAATGCATGTACATATATACGTAAATCTTACACATTTGCAATGTGCTAATAAATATTAATAACAAATAAAACAATAGTGAACATTGCTAATTTCCAAAATTTGCCCAAAGATGAATCAGTAGAAGTTTGATTTGGATTTGATGTTTTACTCGTACGTACACGTATGTGCATACGTAGAATATTGTAAACTTCCGACATTTCCGATGGTTTAAAAGAGTCAAGTAAATTTTTGTTGTTGAATGAAATAAATAAAAATTATTTTAAATATTTTTATAAAATAAGATTCATTTTTACCCTTCGGATATAAATGTATTTTACAAAAGCTTACCTTAGACATTTATGTGAATTAACAATAGGCTAGGCAAGTACAAAAGGAAAATGCAAATATTGTTTCAAGTATTTAAATTTTATAATAATACTTTAATCCATTTCTATTATATAGTAATAAAATCGGTAGTTAGATTCTACAATAATATCTAACAACTTTTATTTATACTGTACACATTTTTTAGTTTTTGCTGTATCAAACATTTAGCAATTAGAATAACGGCTTACATTAATTTGGAACAAATCCAAAAGTTCAAAATTAAAAGCAAAACACATTTAACATGAGACTAGTTAAAGTAAATTTTATAAAAAATTTTGAACAGCATAGGAGCTTGCAGTAGGCGCGCGGTCTAGAATATGTAGTGCATATTTATAGAAATACGAGCTTTTATCAAAAATAAATTAACAATAAGAATTAGTTCGCATACGAATTAGTCTATTAGATGTCTTAAATGATTTTTCCAATAAAATATATTTAAAAAATTTGATATACTCGTACACGTTATGATGGAATTTATTCGTTTATTACCGCGAGTTTCTTATTATGTTCACGGTGTGCATCGTTTATTTGAAAAGTAAACTTTTAGTAGAATACACAGTCACTCACTCTTCTTTTTTTCTGTTTCAATAGTACTTATATAAGAGAATAATAATTACAAAAAAAACATGGTTGAATATGATATTAAATTAAATAAATAACACATTAAATCTTGAATGATATATTATTACTTACGCAGAATGTTCTCTTAATATAAAGAAATTAATTGTGCAAAACCAGAAATCTTTAATGTAATAAATTTTTTTTGAATTACTTAAATATGACAAATGGTTATCTTCAGAATATAAAGTGTAATAAAATTAATTCGTATTTTTATAGGCTGGTAGCAGATCACATATAGTGGAATATTTTATGATTAGACTTAATCTAATATAATAGAAGATAAAATGATTAGAAAATAAGATACTTTTGAATTATATTGTATGCATATTTCTGTAGGAATGAAAATTTACCTGTAAAAAGTTATAGACATATGATTTATAAATAATTATACTATCCTAATATGGAAAAATACAATTAATCTTGGCTTTAATATAAAAGTGAAATAAATTTACAATTTTATTGCAAGATATTTAAGTAAAATTCTAAACAACTATTTTCTAAAAAAAATACTTTGTTTAGAGAATAATTGTTTATATTTTAAATTTTTTGTTAAATTTTCCCAAATAGAAATTTGATATGATTTCTAAATTTAATTAATTTCTTAAATGTATATATTTTTAAAAAAGCTAAAAAGCGCCAACAACGGATAGATCCCTTGGGGGGGTACCTTTATCCAGTTACTTAGTACTACACGATAACTAACGAATTCATGCTGTTTGTGAATTAATGTAATAATTTTCATAATAGTTTACAGTTGAAATTTACCTATTATTTAATTCTTATTTAAGAAGAAATTTAAAAAAAAAATTTTTTAAATTCAATTTGAATTTAATTTAAATATCAGATATATTTTTAAACAAATATAAGCATAAGAATTTACAATTTAAATTTACATTTGTTTTGTAAATATCAAATAAAAAATAATTCATAGAAAATATTTTTTTCTAGTTATGTCGGTAAAAATTTATACATTTAAACCAATTGCGTTCCATTGCATACTTTTAAAATGTTTACTAATCGCATTGAAAAGAAGTTTTTTTATTTTTATTTATTTGTAGTTGTATGAGAGTATAATTAAAAACTATTCTCAATTACGTTTGTAATTGTAGAGAAACCTCGTGATTCGGTGAGAAAAGCTTGATTTTACGCAAACGCAATGCACCGGCAAAAACTTGTAAGAAAACTTTCAGCTATACTATACACCTTATAATGTAGACGATATAATAGAATATAAGACTATTGGTAAAGTATGGATTAAGAGAAAGGCGAATCGGCATTTAGACGGCTTGAAGGAATTTTCGCCTGTAAATGTGTTGGTAAAGTCTACAATGAGATGAAAAATTATTGCCGAGCTTCCATGCGCAATGGAGGAGATTTTATTAAATGTGTAGAGTTTTTAATAAAAAAAATATTTGCGAGTGACATAATATTTGCTAGTTTAATCAAATTAAACTGTGTAACGTGCACTTATGTTTATGTAAGCAAACGTGGATTTAATGTATTTATAATAAACTCATAAAAGATACAATATCGAATTTCTTAATTCTGTACAACTAGACAGTAACAGATCCCCACATAGCCTCGTTCACTTTTTTGTACCTATTTGCTTGAATTCCAAAGCTTTTCCCTAAACACTACGAACAAAAAACACCAATATGCGAAGAGAACAATTTTACGCTAAAAGAAAAAACTAAACACACAAAAGAATGATTCCCGAAACAAAATGGAATTCTGAAAAGCTGCAGCCGGTGTATTTTTAAAATGAGTGTATGAGAAATACACAGTCGAACCTAAGCAGTCATTGATGTTTGACCGTTTGGGATTTATTAATAAAACTTTTAAATAGAGAATCATAAATATTTGGGGGAGAAATAAAAAAAAATAACAAACAGAGAAAAGGAGAGTGATTATTGTAGAGGAAATGAGTCAGTGTATGACTGCGTAGGGGAAAAAGAAAATCATTGACAACGAACATTTTTCTGCTCAGAAATAAAGACATTGACACACGGTCATAAGAAAGTTTACTAAATTTTTCTTTTACTATTTCGGAAAATCGTTCAGAAGCAGGAAAATTATATTGCAAAAAAACATTTCGTCAACATCGAAAATCGTGCGATTTTGTGAAAAACGAATTTAGAAAAAGTCGCTCGATTCCGATATCAAATCGGGTTAGTTGTGAACATTTTTCTCGAGCAGCAACAACAGCAGCGGTTTTAGCGGCGTCAAAGAAAGCAGTTGTTGTCAAAGCTAGCGGCGATAGTGTTAAATTAAATTTAAATTTGTTTATAAATTTTTCATTTGGTTTTAATTACATAAACACAATAAGAATGGTTCATACAACTGTCCACGATCAGGAGCCTAAAGAGGTAAATATATATGAGAAAAAGTTCATTTTCATTTCCGTTCTGAAACAAAAATCTAATTGACAAATGGAATAAATTTGGATACGCGGATCCGACGAGATAGTTAGTGATGTGAAAAGTTCTCGTGTTATACAACTGGGTTTGGTGTCCGCTATGGTGCTGTCCTCGGTCCGACCTTGCACAATGTCACCGTAAAATATTCCGCCTGAGAAGCTGTGATTTGTTCATGAACTCGTAGATCCTTCAGCAGTTTCCAATAGTATATAAGGAAATATTTTTTTCTTTTGGTATTTTAATTTGGCATAGTTAGCAGTTTTCGATAAAATTATGAATAATTTCGCAAAAGAAAACTTCTCTGCCTGCAGCCGACTCTTACGCATGTATAAACATTTTTTTATTCGAATTCATTAATACTAATTACTATTAATGAATTTGTATCCCTCTCTAATTTTTTTATGGAGGAAAGCTTAAGAATTTAAAAATAGTTTTTCTAGTTTATGTAGCAATCAATTCAGTAAGATCGCTCTATATTAAGATATATTTTATATTATTGTTATAATTTCCAATTAGAAAAAAAAATGTTAATACTTTCAATTTTTGCTTCGGACAAATTTGACCATCAGCTGTGTGAACTTAACTTTTAAAAGTGGTAATATACATAATTATGTACATATGTTTGTAAATTGCCGAGGATTTTGAACTGAATTGCGTATGTTGCAATTGAAATAATGCCAGGCGTCTTTTTTGCTATCAAGCAATTCAAATAGAAGTTTTAATTAATAAAATGAATTGTGATCATAGAGACTGTAATTATTATCTCAACAAAAATAATCGAAATCAATTTTTTTTACGCAAGTACATGTCTGAATATCCATATAACTACAACTTTTCATTCATACATTCGTCTACATATAATGTAGTACGTACATATGTGTGCATGTATATCAACGAACTTATAGTATATCTTTTTAAAAAATTAGTATATTTTACGAGTATGATTGTTATTGATTTTTTTTATCAGAACGTTATTTTTTAAAGAAAATTATATTGTAGATTATATTTTCCCATAAATATTTGTATGTATTTTGTCTTGTTTCGCAAAGCAATTATGTAAAAAATGGTATGACATTTAATACCATTTTTTTTAAAAGGTAAATTTTTTCAAGTTAATTATCATTATTAAACAAATTTATTTATAAAATAAAATTTTTAATAGCCCATTGTACGATTATATTGTACTTATCGAAATAAAGTTAGCTGTTCTGGGAAAAACTTATGGTTTTAGTGGTTATAAATTTGACAAATTTTTCATATGAAATGAACATTTTTTTTTACTAAGAATTCTTACCATTAGAAATAATTTTTAACAGTATTGATATGTATTTTTTATTTATAAAAAACGTTAACTATTTGCTTCATTAAAAAAACGGAGGGAACAAAAAGTTGAAGTGTTTTAAGTAATGTTGGTTTTCTTTATTATGCTTGCAATTACCATTATAATTAAAATCTATTTTTAAGAAAAGAAACCTATTTTTTTTAAATGCGAATAATGCATTTACGATTTCTCATTAAATAACGAATTTTTATAATTTAATTTTCACTGATGATCGCAAGCAATTTTTTCAAAGTTATATGAAGGTCAAGTATCGGTTTTATTTAAACAACGTAATATGGATAAACTCTTGTCCAGTAAGCATTTTTAGATTAATTATGTTTTAAGAGTTTTTAAAGTATTATCCAATTCCTAATATAAATAAAAATGAACAATGTCAGTTACAAATAAAAAAAATTAACATGATTCTTATCGATTACTAAATCTTAAAATTTAATATATACTCGTATAGAGGAGCCATATTATAACGTATAATTTTTTGGGTTTCTTTGTTGGATTGTAAGCCATTCAATTGGATTCGTTTTTGCAAGAGTTAATTCTACATACACGTATGTACACAACGTTACAACAAGATCCCTGTCAATGTATTATATAATATAATCGGTAATTTGCACTCCAGCAAAAAACTTGATTACGAATATCACAATTTCTTATCAGCTATTGTAATTTGATTTATTATTAATAAACTTTAATATGTAATATGTGAAAATAAAAATACTACAATAATGTTTAAAAAAAACAAAGTGCCATGGCATTTTTGATGTCGTTAAAAATTATAATATTTGCAATTAACTATAATTAATTTTATCAATTTTGTGTGTTTTCTTTTCGTATTTCAGATGAGTAAGATACCGCAATTGAAAGCCGCTCTGGCTGACTCCCATTTGGAGCATATGTGTGGGCTAGACATTGATTCAGAAGCTCCATTTGTACGTTTATCTGGAATAATTTGTACAATTGGACCTGCTTCGAATAGCCCCGAGACATTAGAAAAGATGATGGCAACCGGCATGAACATCGCTCGACTGAATTTCTCTCATGGTTCGCATGAATATCACGCCAATACCATAAAGAATATCCGAATTGCTGTTGAGAACTACTCAAAAAAATTGGGAATTAACTATGCGCTGGCAATTGCATTAGATACGAAAGGACCAGAAATTCGTACTGGTCTTTTGGAAGGGAGTGGAACTGCTGAGGTTGAACTTAAAAAGAACGAAACAATCAAACTGACTACAAACAAGGATTTTGCTGAGAAGGGCAATGGGCATATGGTTTACCTTGATTATGCTAATATTGTGAATGTTGTCAAGCCGGGCAATCGTGTATTCATAGACGATGGTTTAATTTCTTTGATTTGTACTGAAGTTACTGGTGACACACTGGTTTGCACAATTGAGAATGGTGGAACTCTTGGTTCACGTAAAGGCGTGAACCTACCAGGTGTGCCCGTTGATTTGCCCGCCGTGTCTGAGAAGGACAAGTCCGATTTGCAGTTCGGTGTAGATCAAGGTGTAGATATTATTTTCGCTTCGTTCATTCGTAATGCTGATGCACTTAGAGAAATTCGTGCAGTTCTTGGCGAAAAGGGCAAAAATATCAAAGTTATTTCCAAAATAGAAAACCAACAGGGAATGCACAATTTGGATGAAATCATCGATGCCTCTGATGGTATTATGGTTGCTCGTGGGGATTTGGGTATTGAAATTCCGCCGGAAAAAGTATTTTTGGCACAAAAGTCTATCATCGCACGGTGCAACAGGGTGAGTTTAAGTCAATTTGAGTATACTTTGAATTTGAGCTATTATTCAAGCATATTTTTTATATTTTGTAATTACTTAAACTATTAATTTCAGACTGGCAAACCAGTAATTTGCGCAACTCAAATGCTCGAGTCAATGATTAAAAAACCGCGAGCTACTCGTGCTGAAATCTCTGATGTGGCTAATGCCGTATTGGATGGAGCTGATTGCGTAATGTTGTCAGGTGAAACTGCCAAGGGTGACTACCCACTTGAATGTGTGCTAACAATGGCAAAAACATGCAAAGAAGCCGAGGCGGCAATGTGGCATAAACAGCTATTTGTTGACCTTGTCAAAAATGACCCACCAAATGTGGATGCCGCTCATGGTGTAGCAATTGCAGTTGCTGAAGCTGCTAGTAAATGTCATGCAACAGCTATAATTGTTATTACAACATCGGGACGATCGGCCCACTTCATATCCAAATACAGGCCAAGATGTCCTATTATTGCCGTAACACGGTATCCACAAGTTGCTCGACAGGCACATCTCTATCGAGGAATCCTACCTCTTATTTATAGTGGTATGTGCAAGATATTGACATGAAATAACATTTTTTTTTTTTTTTGCACAAGATAAAAATAAGATATGTAATTTCGTTTCCAATAAACAGAGGAACAAATGTCCGATTGGTTGAAGGATGTCGATGCACGTGTTCAATTCGGTATGAATTTCGGTAAAAAATGCAGTTTCATCAAGAGCGGTGATCCTGTCATCGCTGTTACCGGATGGAGACAAGGATCTGGATTTACTAACACCATGCGCATTCTGTACGCATATAATGATGATATTAATGAAGATTGCGTATTTATTGAGAATAATATAAATAAGAAAAAATCACGAAAAAATTAATTATTTTGTATGATATTAATCACAGAATATTTTTTTTATTTTTTGAATTTTAAAATTGGTTCGATAATTATACTTTTTTTATATATTTAAAATTAACAACCATATGCTAATGTAAGCTTTTCTCTATTTTGCAGTAACGCTGATTAAATGTTCAACTCTCTCTTCGCACAATAATCTGCAAAATATCAATAAAAAAAATATAACATCGATTGATACATAACTACTTCATTTGGAATACACATAATAGTCAAACAAAATGAATTTGATGTCGCATCTAGAAAAATATACATATGAATATCATTTCATCCATCAAATGCTGTAAAAATTTACTGATCTAGAAGGATATTTTTGTTGAATTTATGATATTAGCTAACCTATAAATAAGTAAAACCAAAATTAATAAATTGTTGTTATGCGACTAATTATATAAGAGAAATAAATAAGTACTAAATTGTATAATTGTTTTGAAACATAAAAAATAATATATCAATATAAAAAATTTGTTTTGTATTTAAAATTTCAGCTTATTTTAAAGAATGAATTAAAACACTCAAGTAAATTCAATATAATAGAATGAATGATCGCGATAAATATTGATACGACAGTATATAAAAATGTTTAAAAAAATGGAATATTCAGTTACTAAATTTTCAAATTTGTCAATATATCCACTGATTTGAAAAATATGGTATTTCTATGATTTTACTTTATTTAGAAAATCCTCTAATATTACTTAGTGGTTTTTATAAGTTTTTGAATCAAGGAAAAATCTTGGTTGGTTATTGGGTTTATACAACATGATGTAGAATTGTGTATTTGAATGATAACAACAGGCGAATTGAAAAAATTACGAATTTAGTGAGATGAGCTTCCTCATATGATGGATTAAACCGTACAAATGTTTATGGTAGTAAAATGCAGATTATTTTCCGATATGTTTTGTTTTTGAGATAAATTATTCAACTCTCTCTTCGCACAATATCAATAAAAATATAACATCGATCGGTAAGCAAATGTTTATGGTAATGAGAGATGGAGATCATTTTGTTTTTGAGATAGTTTATAAATTTAAATAGCGTGTTATTCCGCCAAAATGCATTCCTTTATAATAAATTTACCGCTTGCATTTGTTGTGAATAGTAAATAAAAAAAATTAACATACTGCAAAAAATTTTGATTTATATCAAAAGTACCAAAATGAAATCTGATTGAAAGAGAATTTTCCCCATCAATTTCCACTTGACCCCGACGTGATTTGAACACGCAACCTTCTGATCTGGAGTCAGACGCGCTACCGTTGCGCCACGGAGTCACTCCCCAAATACACATTATTAATTATTATGATCGATGTGTAAAATTATAATAATAATTGTAAAATTTCAATAATCAATAAATTATTGATTATTTTAAATATAACAGTTAACGAGCTCATAGTAAAATAGATATTTATTTCATTATGATTCATACGAATGAAAAAATAAAATTACTGTAGGAAATATATATGCTTAGAACACCGTTTTGGTAATATTGACAAATCCTCAATTAAATAAATTCTTTTTGAAATTCATGTGCTTTTTAATTAGTATTCCAGCGTAAAATCGAAATTGAACATAATTAATAAAAATTTATATAATGAGTAGATTCGCAGGTATAAATTGAATGTTGGGAGAAATTATATTGTGTCAGGATGGCCGAGTGGTCTAAGGCGCTGCGTTCAGGTCGCAGTCCACTCTGTGGGCGTGGGTTCGAATCCCACTTCTGACATGGTTTCTCTTTTTACTCTTTAAAAGTAGATATTTTCAACAAAAAATCAAAAGTTCATTGATCGATATTAGTATCCAGTAACTATAAATAAAATATTATTTTAAAAACTATTTCTTATAAACATACAAATAATTTCATAGCACATCTCATTTTAATTGTAACAATACGAATTTATAATGATATATATAGTAGGCTATTTATAAATACAAGCTTAACATTATCAATCTTGAATATGGAGAGGGTCGGGCGTCGGAATTCCGGAAGTGTCATCGCCAGTGATCGTTCCTTCTCGGATAAGTCTCAATTCAACATTACGTTTAGTTCCAAGTATTCTGGAGGCATTTTGTGTAAAGCTATTATCTGGTATTTCATAACGTGTAGCTGAAATGAAATTTGTCGCTTCTGCTACAACACTTATGGCACTGGCAACTTCAGCTGGCGATACTGGACCATCACAGGGCGTTTGTACAGTTTTAGTATTATTATTAATTCTGGCAGCATCACTATTAATTTCAGGTTCACTCATATTCGGTTTTGGCAAACTATGTTGAACATTTTGTAAATATTGAGATGGTTTTCCGTTCCATAAAATTACATCTGGGCGGTTTCCTTGTGCTCCTTCATCCGCTTCAAAAGCTTGGTCCACCGGAACGTTGTTTATGGACTTGTATAAAAATTTTATATCCATAAGCGCACAAAGTTCCTCAATCCCATCAAGAGCTTGATTTACTTCTTCTGGCTGGTTTACGGGTAAGTGTGTACGTAATGTAGTTAAATATTTTTTCAATTTCAAACAGCTTAGCGTCATTATTATTTGGGCATTTTCTAATTTCAATCTTAGTGCTTCTGTGCTCTGATTTTGGAAATATATAGATTCAAAATTATTTAAAATAAAATCGGTCTAAAATTAATAACGTTTACATTTTCAGAATAACCTTCAACAGCCCTAAGATCACTTGTTTTTGGAGCAGAGAGATTGGCAAAATGGCTTGATCTACTCACCGTGGTCGTTGGTTGTTGTAGATCAAATTTTTCTTGTATTTGAACAATTTTTCCTGGTATGCTATCAACATTCAACGATGATGACCGTTCTCTTCGGTTTAAACTGTCAGATCTATGCAGCAATTCTGGGTTTGTAGACTTTTTTGATTGATTCCGTGGTAAAGTTGTTAATGAACTACATTTCAATGGCTGCTGCTCTGTTGACTTTATATCAGTTTTAACATTCACATATTCAAATGTTCCATTTGGCCGTTCATATTTCTTAGTATATATACAAATTTTTAAAATTTTAATTTAGTATACTATTAAAATGTATAGCATAACACAATAAACTTACAGATGGCATAAGCATTGAGAGAGAATGCTTTAATATTAAATTGACATCAACATTATTTGGATATTTCATTAAAATTGTAAGGCAAGATGTATAATCACTGAGTAACACTAAAAATATAGAAATTTTCATCTCTGAAATATGCCTGCTATGCGAATCAAGTTAAATATTTTTTACATTTAGTTCGTATTCTAACTAACATTGCAACTACAATGAAATTTGGAAGTTCAAAACGATCGCTATCCGCGAATATTGCATCCCAAACCATAAGTAAATCTAAAAGTGGAAATTCCCTTCCGAATAATAATCGTAACCATCGTCTAAAAAATCTGAAAAAGTTATACACATACAATTTTGAATATGAGATTGCTTACATCCCAAAAATATGCAGCGGAATATCAAGTTTAAGCAAATGGTTATGCAAATGCAGATCCTCTTTAGCTAAAATTTTGTCTTTTATAAAATTTAGTTGTCCAATAACTTCAATTTCACTCGTGTACGTATTATCAAATGACGATTCCTGCAAATAAAAGAAAAAAGTTAATATTAAAATTTTTAATGAATTAAATTTCCAATAAATTTTACAAACATGAAATTCTGTTCGTGGAGGAAAATGTCCATCTGCATTCGGCACTACATTAAAAATCCTATAATAAGATTCAATTTTCGACATTAAACGTGAAAACAAAAAACTGAAACGAATTCATTATATAGAAATATTAGATTTTCAAAAGAAAACATATTACTATGTGTCTGCTTCTAAGTAATTAGGATCGAGAATTTCAGCCATAATTTCACTAAAAGCAAAGAGAATGTTTTTATCAGAAGAAAAATATAATAAACCATCTTACTCGGTTTCTGCATAAATTTCTTGGAAATGAAGCATTCCTTGTTGATCACTGTGCATGACAAATAAAATTGGAGCAAGAATTTCATGCATACCCTGCCTATAACACATATATGGATGTTCCCGCGCATAGTAGAACAAAATGTTAGTCATCATTTCTTGAATATTAGCTTTCCGAAAGAAATCAACACCTGGAAATGTACGAACGACATCTTGCTTAATCACTGAACAAAGCTCCTGATCACCGAAATATTGATTCCAGATACTCTGTAAAATGAATTGTTCACATTACTTTTCGTGATAAATAATAACAAATATAATCTGAATTTGTTTCACACTTACCTGTTTTGATTGAGATAAAGGATCATCATGTACATCATTTTCTTTGTGTGGATTTCGAACGAATTCTTCTCTTAATTTTCTATATCTAATTTGTTATTATTAATAGAAACACGCAAATTTCAAAAGAAAAAAATCGTATAAAAAAGAATTAAATACTTTTCACGCTGTTGTCTTTTGTGTTCAATCCAATCGCCCGGTTCGCCGTTAATGACACGTAATAATAATGACCAACATACACTACGGAATTTCGATCCTTTTAAATTACCATCAAATGCAGATTCCCTTAACTTTTCCAAATTATTTGCACGGTAAGTTGTTGACAATCCCTCCCATTCTGACCTTATAAGAGAAAAAAATAATATGATTACATATCTAAATTTAATATTTTATATTAAAAGACATTATATTAAAAATTTAAAAATTAGAAAAATTATTTTAATTAAAATTTTACTAGAGAGAAAAAAAAATATATTGTTTTCTCGATTAACTAACTTGTAAGCTTCGATTGACGATAAATGGACGTAATTGTTTCCCGGCACAACTATTTCAGCGTCTTCTATTGATGGTGTAGAAAACCGTTTTATATCTGGTTTAGCCATTTTTTTAGCACCTTTAATCGTTAAGTATTCCTTTTAATAATTCATTATCCCTAATGGTTATCCAAATTACATTGCTTGCTAATCAAAATAAATTTTAATTTTCTAATTTCTCTTTATTATATTGATAACAAAGCTTTAAGTCAACAGTTCAACTGAATTAATATGCCAACAAGTATATCAAAGACAAAAAAGAAACAATTATGAAGCAAATATTTTGACAGAAAACATCTGATAATGTTGATAATAAAAAATTGGCAACACAGAAAAATAGTCCGTCTCATTAAGAGATGTCTCTATAGATTCGAATAACATTTGTAGTGTTTAACTATAAGAAAGTTTCCAGAATATATTTCAGCGAGTATTTTCTATTAGTTTTCTTTCAAAATATATAGATTATATATGTTTTTTTCTTTCTTAAAAATACTATTAATATTATCTATTTTATATAATCAATAGTCTATGTATGAACTTGTTTATTGTTTAAGTGTATCTGATTTTATGCATAGGAATCTTACAACATTTAAATTTATTTCTAGGTATTATTTAAAATCTCAATATTTGTTAGGATATAAGAATAAAAATATATATTTAATAAATATAAATATATTTTAATAAAAAAAAACCCATTATTCTAACATTTTTTCTTAGTGAAAATTTTATAAGTTTTCGATTCACTTCTCTTTGTTATAATAAAAAATATTGACAACCTTGAATTAATATTTAAAAAATAAGTATAATTTTTGTAAAAATCCACTGTTTAAATAATAATTTCAAAATAAATTATAAAATCTATATTTCATATTACGAGTATTACATCTGTTAAGATGTGAAAGAACTAAATTATTTGAATTACCAAACTAAACAGATATCCGATTTATCAGAAATTTATTATCAATAATTGTAAGTGATTTTGATGATTCCAATTAGAGTTAAGATGATAAAAAATCTTATAATATTTCAATATGTATTATGACCTTGACTTATTTAAAAGAAAACCCTTTATTTAAAAATAAAATCTATAAACTTAAATTACTCTAAATAATAGATGATAAAAGATACACAAAAAATTTATAATAGATTCCCAGATATGTTGAAGAAAACAATTGTAAACGAAATTTAAGAAAAAAATACGTTATGATAAAATTAACTGAAAACAGATTATAATAAAATTATTTTTTATTTATGATTTAATGAATAGGAGAATTTCTAAATATACAGGTTTGAATTATAAATCAGTGTATAGAAAATTAGATTCTCGGCATTATTCAGTGTTATTGATCGTTCTATTTCTTATACCTTTCAATTGTTTCAATTTGTGTCAGAATAAAAGACGAGCCAAGGCAAGGTCAATTGGATATTATGTAAATATGAAAATATTTTGGGTAGTCTCGCAATAATCATGAAAATTTACTAATAATCTTTTGTGAAATGTTCTTTTAAGAGAATAATTATAAAATTATTAAATTTATTTAACTATAATTTGTAACAAAAATATAAATTGTTAAATTTTTATTCAACATTTAATGAACTTTGCGAATTTTTCCTTACGTTTGGATAAATAATTATTTTAATTTTGCTAAAATAAAATAACCTTTATAATATTGTCAATTTATATGAGGGAAAATAAACAGATTTTTGAGTATTTGAAGAAAAAAAACCGTTTTTGGAGTATTTGAAAAATCATTTTATTGCAATATTGATATTTATTTAATTATTTATATTCCAATGTAGCTCATTGATTTGCCTCATTTCTCCGATATTATCGAATTGTCCTGATCATGCAATATGAATAAATAGATTCTGTTTCCTATTTTCAATTCTTAATGACTAATTTCAAGTTTAAACCATATACGGTTATATTACTGTTATATAATAATAATAAATAAGTCAACAGAAAAATAACAAACAACTGCATATTTTGTGGACATCTGATGTGTCTATCTAACTTATTGAAAATTTGATGTAAAACCTTTCATGTTTGCAGAAAACTCTCTCCTGCAATGTTCTTCATTGATTTTCTTTAATGTGTGACCACAATAAAGTATACAAGCGCAATTCGTAAAGGCCAAAAGAGTTATAAAGTATAAACAAATTACTGGAAGAAAGTTTCTAAAAGAAAGTTAATAAGAAATATAAAAGTTCTTTTTAATTATAATTTCTCGTGTATCTTTAGCTGAAAGTGAACATTTCATATAATATGATAAAAGTAAGAATTTTATGAATGAATAGAATGATATTTTTAATAAAAAGTTGATTTCGAATTTATTTTATTGCACAATTCATAGGGCGAAAAGTCACTTAATCTACTAAAACCGAATACCATATAGCTGATTCGAAGTCGAATCGAATTGATGATTCTCAACGAATCTTTTGAATAGTGTTGATGACGTTGTCAAGGTAGAAACGGAGACCAGACAATCAGCAACAAAAGCTTCGCTAGGACAAACTAATATTATGTGTAGATATGGTCACGAGTTGGATCATCAATATCTACCAACATTTGTTTTGGGTGCACCAAATCCATCTGATGTTAAACTCACGTTTGGAAGCATGCTGCCATACTACAAAAGTGATAGCCACACTCCGAAAGTTATAAATTTGGGTAGCTGCCGGCTATACTGAATCTGTCGTCAAGAAACCGCGCACAAGGCATCACACAATTGTGAGACCTCAACGTGCTTTGATTATAAAGTCCGATTATTTAGAAAAATTCATAATTAAAATTATCACTTTACTCGAATAAGTAAAGTAATTTTAATTAAATAAGAAGAAAATAATAATAAATTTATTATGATCAATTTTAAAATTTACTAAATGAAATTAAGTTTACAAGTGATTTAAATTTATTTTAGTGAAGACTAATTAATTGTGTTTGCTAGTTTGAAAAAAAAATAAATATATATTTACTTACTATTAAATTGAAAAATAGTAAACATTAAATCTATTTAGGAAAAATTTACTAAATACTTAGTATAGGAAAGGATTTTCTACTAAAGATATGTAAGTCAATAGTATTTTTACAGAATTTTATTTTTGTTTAAATAGACATTATTTGTAAGAAGAAAAAAAAATTAATTAAATAAGGAGGAAAAAATGTTTTCCGACTTCTGATTATTTAATTAGTCAAGTGATATTTAGCAAAATTTCGGTTATTTTGCTTCCGATTATGAAGTGTTTGTTTAGCAAATTGGAAATTTGGCAATGATTTTTTCTCTTTTCGAGCAAAGTAAATACAATTTAAGAATTGATTTTGTTCTTAAAAACTTTTTGTATATTAATTGAATTTATAATTTAAGAAAATTTTCATGAATATTAAGTATATGTGAAATAAATTTATTAATGATAAAATCATATTCATCTAGTATTTGCTAATAGTTAATCCTTAAATTTTAATGACGAATTGATTTTTTTGTTTTGTATATTTTATTTACTATGGACTTGTAATATCCAATGTAAATATACATATTGAGTGAAGGTCAAAATGGGCAAATATTATATACAAATACCATAGAATAAATTAAGAAATAATTATCTACGTTTAGAAAAATTATTGCAATTTCCCATAGCTTTTACAAACATTTTTTTTTATTAAAGTAAATATTTTATATAAAATTTTCAAAAATAATAAATTAATTATTAATATTATTTTTAATTTTAATTTTAATTTAAATGTTTGTAAATATTTTTATTTTATTTCTATTGTTTTTAATGATTTTTATTTAAAAGGATTCTATATATAATTATATATGTTAATAGATTTTGTTAATTGTATATAATAGATTTGTTTTCAATAGATATTTTTACATTCTCTACAATATACGATTTTTTTATTTTTAAATTCAAGATACACAAACAATTTTTTTTGCATTTTGCATTATTTCGTTAACAAAATAGAGTAATAACATTATTTAGAAATAATACCTAGAATACGGTATAAGAAAATTAACTCGTATTAGAGTCCTCACATAATACAATTTTATTAATATATTTAAAAAAATTTAGAATTAATAGATATGCATCCAAATTAAAAATATAAAGAACAATAGATCGAACTAATTACTGTTTCGATTAGTTTTCTTAGCTTTAGTGCTTCTGTATTTACTAAATATTAAATGGCCGATATCCAAAATTATATATTGAAATTAAGAAAAAGAGAATTAAAATATTTGTTAATAATTAAATGAAAATTCTTATTCTTACTTTATAAAATGCTAATCTAATATATTCAGTAATATTTTCGGACAACTTAAAGCCAATTCCACTAAAATCGAAATTATTTATAGAATATATTTTTTTATTTATAAGAAAGTATTTTTTAATTTCATCTAAAAAAAATCTTACATCAATTGTGATTTCTTTTTAAATTAATATATTTTTCGTATATAAATCATGTGCTCTAAAGACTAAGTGGAATTTTACAGAATTAAATATAAAAACTGGTTTAGTATAAAAATTGTGTATTATTTTTTTTATATACTAAACAAAATTATAAAACAGAATTTAAATGTCTGAACAAATATATAAAGCATCGAATACGTACATACATACATTGATAAATATGTAAGTCCTCTTATAGTTGAAATTTCAATAAATATTGTTAATTAAAAATATCGTCTGTTCAGATTTATCAAATTTTGGTAAGTTTAAAGAAGTTTCTTGATAGGGAATTATTGCAAAAGACGATATCTTGGTAAGTTCTTGTTATCAGTTTAGCTAAGAATGCAATATTCTATAATATTTCTTAGGTGAATATGTACATAAAATTTTAGGAAAAATTGAATTTTAATAAAATTACAATTTTGGTAGTCGATTTTTCATATATTTATATTCTTTGTTTTATTTAAATATTTGTATATAAGTAGTTATTAAATTAGAAAGTTTTTGTTATTTAACTATATTTTAGGGTATTCCACAATTAAAACTATATTATTTGTTATTTCATTTGAAAACAAGTTTAACATTTTTGTACAGAAAACAAGTATTATAATTATTTATGTTATCAGAATATATATATACATATATATATGTTATTATTTTGTGATAAGTTTTTGGTAGAAACGTTTTATAAAAATGAATTTAAGGTTGTGATTTATTGCACGTAGTCAAATTCCATACTTCTTACTTATTGAACATAGTATATAAATGATAAATTCAAACTAAATATTCTCATTTGAAAATGAAATAAAATCAAAAAAAAAATTTTTTGGGTTGTTTTAAAATTTTTTAAATTTATTGGAGTGAAAAGTTGTTTTAAAATATATTTAAATGAATATATTGAAGATATATTGATATTTCACATAGTGTAATATATTCGAAAATTTTTCTGTGTATTAAATTTTAAATGAGAAAATTTTTGTTATACCTAATAAAACTGCTAATTTTAAATTTTTTTTTGTCGGTTAACTATTTTGCAAAATGACAGTTAATATTTTTGTATTAGAAAACGAATGAATTTTCCATAATCGAAGACGAGTTCTTTGTGATGATAAAATAATCTGGTATGGTCGATGCCCCCTCAGTTAATCTAGAATTTATCTAATTAGAAAAAAAAAACTGGAATTTTTTCGTGGACTCTATTTTATAAGTCGTTAATATAAGTGTATACATTTAAAGTCATTCCTGGTTTTATATTTACAATTTTTGTATATATATTTTTTAAATTTTCTTTTAGGGACCAGAAAATAAAATTAACTAGTAGTATGAATAGTTATCTTTGAGGAATTAACTATTCTATGATTTTTTTATATTTTTGAATGGGAGAGATTTTTTAACTAAAAATAATTATTAATTTTATTATATAAACAAGCCTAAATATTAACAATATTATTTTTAAGCCTAAAATAATATTGAATAACTAAAGATACCGCGACTATTTCTCTTTTGATATAAATACTTTTCGAAAAATTTAGTTAATAATTTTACAAAAAAATTCGTATATGTTTTAGAATTTTTTAAAAATTTTAATTATATTTATTAACTCAATAAGGTTATAAAAGAATATATAAAACTTTTAATAAAAACGTCTATACGTTTATCATCTATTTGTTATTGGTACTATTTATATATATGATAAATAGTACCAATAACAAATAGATGATAAAAAATACGAATGTTTTATGAAATTTTTATTGTACGAGTATTAGAAATCGTTGAATACTGATTATCTATTGTATAATAATGCGTATGACAAGAATACATACAACCTTTTTATATATATCAATTCTCACCTTTTACTAAATTTTTATACCTTCAATATTTTAATGATTCACTTTAGGGGTATAAAAATAATTAACATTATTTTCGCCGATTTCAATGGTTATTATTGTGGTCAAAAGTTAATATGCATAAAATTAATAGTAATAATTTAATAAAACTATAGATACAAAGAGTATTATTGAAAAATATATAATATAAAACCAATAAAACAATATGCTGTTATAAATTATTTAAACTTAAAAATTGACTCATATAGGTTGTGTTAAGATTACAAGTGTTTAAAAAAAAAAAAATTGAATAATAGAAGGACAGTAATTAAAATATATATTAAGGTTGAAACTTGACAATAATATTTTTTTTTCTAAGATTTGTAGAATATTTTATAAATTTTATATTTATTGCATTAATCAAAATTTAAAATAAACTAAAATATTATAATATAAAGTGTATTTATAATTAGGTGCTTAAAATGTACTATTAAATTTAATTAGTTTAGTAGAAAATAAATCGATTGGCAATAAAATTGCATTTAACTATTCAGCATTGGTTGTGGTAAACTGCATTTCAAAGAAATTAATCTGACTGTTTAGATTTAAATTCATATGCAACAAAATGACTGGAATAATAAGTGGTTTCGGTATTGGAACTTCCTTAATAAGATGTATATTATTAATAAAAATAAAATAAACAATCAAACTAAATTTGTTTTTTTGCTACTCTATATTTATTTGTATATTATAAAAATACTGTCCAAATATATATGACATTATTTAAGTATGTTTATTATATTTTGGAAATAGCATTTAATAGAGTTTATAAATTTGAATAAGTTTCGTTTTTATTATAAATGTTATTAATATAGAAATATCTTATTACGAGATAATGATAGATTATGTAGATTTATTCAATGGTGGTAGTATACGGTTGAGTTGATAAAAAGTCTATAGTTTATTAATGTTGATTTATTCATCTAAGAATATGCGTAATTACTTTTGGTGCTGGAATATTGGTCAGTGCCATTGAACTACAAAAGAACCTGTTTTAATATACTATGCAGATAGTATCTAATATTGTTTTATAACTGCAATTATATAAGCTCATATATGACTGTAAAAGTAAAAGTAAAAGTAGGTAAGTCAATTACTTGTTAGATTCTGTAAATTTATGAGAATATTATCTACTAGTATTAGTTGTAGTATTAAATAATTATATTGTTTAGATAATTAAAGAATTGATCATACAAAATACCATCATTATAGTGATTAAATCTATTATTATATGATAGTATATTTAGAGAATATTAGTATGAGAACTATACAAAATTTTCACTTGATTTAAAAATTAAAAAAAAAAAGATTCTAAAAATAATATAACAATTTCAAGTAATCACATAAAACTTAGATAAAGTTGTAATTTTCAGTTCAATATCAAATATGTTTTTTCTTTCGAAATAAAAAAAAAGGGAAATAATATACAATATAATAAAACTTCAGAATTTTATTAAATCATATTTTAATATAATATCATATTTAGAAGTGTCGGAAATTTTAAATTAATGTTTTATAAAAATTTTGTAGTTATTATAATTTGTAAAAAGTAAATATTATGACGTAATATTAAATTTAGAAATAACTGAAGATACATAAAACTTGAAAATATATAATTTTCTTCTTTTATTGAAATCTGATATACTGAACTTACGAGGGTCGTTCAATAGGTCCTTAAAAAAAGATGGAAAAAAACTTTTTAAAAATTTTTTTTTTTATTTTTTAACATAATCTCCTTTTAGCTCTTTTTTCCAAAATTTTTATCTCGTCTAAAAAAATAGGATTTCGGAAGTTCTACAAAATACTCATCCGTTTGAGCAATGACGTCCTCGTTGGAAGTGAACCGTCGTCCGCCAAGCCATTTCTTCAGATTGGGGAAAAGAAAATAGTCACTCGGGGCCAAATCTGGTGAATAAGCGGGATGCTGCAACAATTCCATATCTCAATTCCACAATTTTGGCCATGGAAACAGCGCAGGTGTGCACATGCGCATTGTCCTGATGCAAGAGGATTTTTTTCTCCTTCAGATGGGGGCGTTTCTCTTTGATTTCCTCGCTCAACCGTTGCAATAACGACGCGTAATACGCTCCTGTTATTGTTTTTCCTTTTTCCAAGTAGTCGATAAAAATGATGCCCTGCGAATCCCAAAAGACCGTGGCCATCACCTTGCCGGCCGATGGCACAGTTTTTGCCTTCTTCAGAGCCCGTTCACCCTTGAAAATCCACTGTTATGACTGTCTCTTCGTTTCTGGAGTGTAGTAGTGTATCCAGGTTTCGTCCACAGTAACATATCGACGAAGGAATTCGGCAGGATTGCGATGAAAGAGTGCCAACATAGCTTCAGAGTCCACTACACGATTGCGCTTATTCTCCTCTGAGAGTAAACGCGGCACCCATCTTGCCGAAATTTTTTTCACGCTCAAAATCAGATCGTGAATTTTGTCGATGATTTCAGGAGTAGACACCTCAACTGGGCGTCCTGAACGATGTTCATCTTTTGTTGATGAACGGCCACGTTTAAATTCATTCACCCAATTGTAAACCGTCTCAAACACAGGTGCAGATGTGCCATGAACTGCATCCAACTCGGCTTTGACTTCTTTCGGGCTTAAGCCTTTCAAATGGAGATGTTTGATGACAGCCCTAAACTCGCTTTTTTCCATTGTTACGTGGTCATTCAACAAGTACTTAGCCTCACCGCCCGATGGAACTGCTGTCACAAAAGAAACTGCTGTCACAAAAGAAATTTACCATAGTGCAGTACATTCTTTTAGTAGCCTACTGTCAAAGTTTCAGTCGATTCCCTTCATTAGTTTTGTTTTGAGAGCCTTTGAAAGCGAGCGTGTCGGTCGGTTCCACAAAAATGGAAAAAGAACAATATCGTTCGGTGATTAGATTCTTGTTTTTGGAAGGGAAAACCCGCAGCAAAATCAAAGATCGCTTGGATGCTGTGTATGGTGACTCTTCTCCTTCGATGGCGACCGTCAAGAATTGGTTCAACGAGTTTGCTCGTGGCCGCACGTCGGTTTTTGATGAGCCACGCCCAGGTGCCCCGAAAACGGCTGCTACGGAGGAAAACGTTAAAAAAGTCCACGATCTCGTGTTGGCAGACCGTCGATTGCAGGTTCACGAGATAGCTGAGACTGTGGTCATCGCAGTAAGAACGGTGCATCATATTCTACACGAAGAACTGGGCATGAGAAAGCTGTCGGCGCGATGGGTGCCGCGTTTGCTCACACCGGAAAACAAGCGCAACCGTGAGACCACATCGGCGACGTCTTTGGCGCTGTTTCAGCGCAATCCAGCGGAGTTCTTGCGTCGTTTCGTGACCGTCGACGAAACATGGATTCACTGGTACACACCAGAGACCAAGGAACAGTCGAAACAGTGGACTTCACCCGGCGACCGTCAAGAATTGGTTCAACGAGTTTGTTCGGGGCTGCACGTCGGTTTTTGATGAGCCACGCCAAGGTGCCCCGAAAACGGCTGCTACGGAGGAAAACGTTAAAAAAGTCCACGATCTCGTGTTGGCAGACCGTCGATTGCAGGTTCACGAGATAGCTGAGACTGTAGGCATCGCAGTAGGAAGGAGATTATGTGGAAAAATAAATTGCCACCTTTCCAAAATTTTCGTTTTTCTTTTGTAGGCTAAGTACTTGTTGAATGACCCACGTATGCACAAATAAATGTCGTTAACTTTAATCGACGATAGAAATTGACCTACGCTATGGATCGATCTGAAATTTTGACAGTTTTCCTGTCAATAATGCTACTTACAAAAAAAATTTTGACAGTTTTCCTGTCAATAATGCTATCTTTACCGACACTACGAGCCCAATTTCTTGGATTTTTTAAGGACTTATTGAACGACCCTCGTATTTTATCAAAGGAATTAATTACCTAAATAGAGTATAAAATTAGCTGTTCCTTATTAGATCGAAATCTAATTTAATTGATCTTATCATGGATATGTTTATACATTCTTATATAAATAATGATAAAATCGATTAAATGATTAATAATTATATTTTAAGTAAAAACAAGACAATTGTTGTTAAGTTTATAAAAATTACTTATATATATACATATGTCATATTTTGATTTTATAAGAAATAATAAGATTAATTTCCTGTACAGCTAGTTTATTGAATGAAATTTGGTTTTTATTGCCTTGTTTCCGGACTTTCTCAATTCTTACTGTAATAAATTATAAGCAAACGAAAAAGACAATCATCATCGCAAAATTATTACAAAAGTGACAAAATTTATTACGCAATTTTAATAATAAAAAAATATACAATAAATAGTGTATGTAATATACGAGTATAAGTTATAGATGAGAAAAACTATTGGTATTACCTAAATTTAAAAAAAAATTGTATATGTTGGAAATTACAACATCAAGATGAAAAAAATAGTATCACTTGATTTGCAATTGAGATCGGATACTAGTTTTTCATAAAATTTGTAAGATTTTATATGATCTAATGTATTTTCATTTTTAATATTATATATTATGGCTACATATATCGTGTGTACAAGAAAAAGTGCAAGTAGTATAGTTTGGGAGAATTTCTAGGTAGTCATTAGTTTTTTTTTTAACTTATGAAATATGTGGAAATCTGTAAAAAATATTTGATAAAAACGTATTTCTTCTTTTGAAATATTTCTTTCATAGCCAAATATTCTTGAGTAACATATACTCATAATTTAATAGTTCACACCCTAAAAAAAAAAAAGAAAGTATATATTAGAGACGTAATTTCCATTTAAAAGAAAATATGTAGTTAGCTTTGAATTAGTATGATAATTTCTTTAACATATCAATAAATGCGTTATTTTATTAGTTTATAATAGTTTTAAATTAAATATAATAAAATTAATTTAACAATATTCAAATTGACAACAAGAAGTTTGAATATTTATAATTTTAAAATATAATAAAATGTATACTTTAACCTATAATAAATTATTTTAAATTTATTTCTGAAGGGTATACAATAGAATGAAGAAATGAATTTTCCTCCAGTAATACAAATGTATATAATAGCTATAAATCTATCTAAAAGAGAAAATATAAGACACGCTGATACTATACATACCTGTACATATGTATGTGACTATGTTAAGTGCATCTTTTGTCAATCACATTGCACCTTACAAGTAAATCTTCGATGTCAATTTTCACGTACAGTGGTCGTTTTGCAATATTTTGTATTAGGCAAATTATTTTCGCGAAAGTTTTCAGAACTTTCACTTTATTTGTTGTGCGCTCCTTTCCAGAACGAATTTTCTTTCTGGTTTGTTGCTTAACATAATTATTTCAACAATCAAATTTAATTCAACGACAATCATTCATTGACCGTTGAATATTTAATTCCACTTTAGAATGTCAAATTCCTATTAACACTGTAATAGTAACTCTTGAACTTGGCCTTTAAATGCAAGCAAGGTAAACTGGGTGCGCTTGCATTTGTTTTCTTATAACAAAATAGTCAGTTATTCAGGTTTATTCATTTTTATTCAAGTATCTCATTGATTTTGAGCTACTACTTTTCTTTTCGAAATGTTTTATTACATAAAAACGATAAAATTTATTCATCGCTTGTTTTAATACATTTTTAAAAATATTTCTCTAACATGTAAATTATTATAAAAAATCTATTTTGATTTGAAATTGAATTTACAATAGTTAGTCCAATAATTTCATCGAATATTTCCTTCATGCGCAAACGTAAAGTTTTCTATATTCGTTGGCACTGTATAAATACTAGCACATTGTCATCGGAATTGTTTCAGTTGAAACTGTGCTTAGCGTGAGTAATTAGAAGTCTAGAAGAATCGGAATGGTTTCCGGTAATTCAAACAATGATTCTAGATGAAACAAAAAACAAAATCGTTATGTATTCTAAACATATTCGAGCGCAAAAATCTTTAACTTGAATACCTTACCAAAGTTCAATATTTTACGTTATATTACGTTTATATTATTTTGTAGAGTCTTTTATAGGTTTTGATTTAACTATTGGTTGTTCGGAAAGTAATTTCATTTCATTACGAAATTACTTTCTGAACAACCCAATAGTTTATTTATTGGCCTTTTTTCTTTAAGTGAATCATTCAATTTATCCAACTGATGATAGTACACTTCAGATTTGATCATCGTGTTGCTCGGTAGAAGCTCAAAATAAACGATTCCTTTGAAATCCCACCAAATAGATAGCATAACCTATTATCTTTTCTACTCCAGGATCTTTTGCGCTTAACATTGTTGTAGACAACCCATTTCTCGTCCCCAGTGATGATACACTTCAAAAATGGATCATTTTCTTAGCGTTTGAGAAGCAAATCACAAACGTCAATGCGACGGCACAGATTTTTTTCTGTAAGAAGATGAGGAACCCATATGTCGAACTTTGACAAATTACTTTCTGAACAACCCAATAGTTTATTTATTGGCCTTTTTCTTTAAGTAAATCATTCAATTTATCCAACTGATGATAGTACACTTCAGATTTGATCATCGTGTTGCTCGGTAGAAGCTCAAAATAAACGATTCCTTTGAAATTCCACCAAATAGATAGCATAACCTATTATATTTTCTACTCCAGGATCTTTTGCGCTTAACATTGTTGTAGACAACCCATTTCTCGTCCCCAGTGATGATACACTTCAAAAATGGATCATTTTCTTAGCGTTTGAGAAGCAAATCACAAATGTCAATGCGACGGCACAGATTTTTTTCTGTAAGAAGATGAGGAACCCATATGTCGAACTTTGACAAATTACTTTCTGAACAACCCAATAGTTTATTTATTGGCCTTTTTCTTTAAGTAAATCATTCAATTTATCCAACTGATGATAGTACACTTCAGATTTGATCATCGTGTTGCTCGGTAGAAGCTCAAAATAAACGATTCCTTTGAAATTCCACCAAATAGATAGCATAACCTATTATATTTTCTACTCCAGGATCTTTTGCGCTTAACATTGTTGTAGACAACCCATTTCTCGTCCCTAGTGATGATACACTTCAAAAATGGATCATTTTCTTAGCGTTTGAGAAGCAAATCACAAACGTCAATGCGACGGCACAGATTTTTTTCTGTAAGAAGATGAGGAACCCATATGTCGAACTTTGAGATTAAACCTAGCCGTTTCAAATGAACATGAACGGTCGAATTCGATAAATTTAATC
Source organism: Atherix ibis (assembly GCA_958298945.1). Lineage (NCBI taxonomy): Eukaryota > Metazoa > Arthropoda > Insecta > Diptera > Athericidae > Atherix > Atherix ibis. Next base: position 5,913,269 of record OY282606.1, read on the forward strand.
TCTAAACGATCTCAGGAGTTGTTATTCGCCCGTTTGCATCAATAAATGTCTTTATTGTGTCTGCATCAGGTTCAACTGACCTTCCAGAACGAAGTGCATCTTCGAGATCAAAATTGCCGGATCGAAATTTTGCAAACCAGTTTTTGCACTGGCGCTTATTTAACACATCTTCTCCATACACATCGGATAATTTTTTTCTTGCTTGAACAGCATTTTTATCTTTTCTATAGTAAAAAATTAAAATATGCCGAAAATGCTGTTTTTCGTTTTCCATATTTAAAAGGGTATCAACCAAAAACTACTGTGCAGAATCAATAGAATTTTTTTACAAGCAAGCCTTGCTATGTCAGCTGTCAAAATACATATGATTATGCAGCTTATGTGTGAAGTTGGTTGTGAAAAAATACAATTAAATCCTATTTCGTTTCATTACGAACTTACTTTCCGCACAATCTAATATTATATTTTGTATTGATTCTAGGATAAGTAATTATTTAAAAGCATAGATTTTTTTTTGTTGACAGAGTACCTAAATATTTAGTTACTTTTTGGAAGTGCTTGAAAAAATTGATAGCAAGAAAGTAAACAATATTTTAAACTTTGTTTTAAACATAAATAACTATAAAAGTATTTAATTTTTAAATTAAATATTTATAAAAATTATTATTTAATCTAATTGGCAATTTACAAATTAATTTATTTTTAATGTAGTTTTTTATTAATAAATCACAAGCGTAAAATTACTTCTACACGTATATAAATAGAATATCATAAATAAATGTTGTAAATACTCCAAGTAAGCAATTCATAATATTGTATATTCTATCTGCGACAAACTTTTTATTAAAATTGATTAATTTAGAAGGAATTAATTAATTCCTTTCAAATCCATTGCTGAATAATTACCTAAGCATTACAAATGTCGAAGTAACTTTTTTGCAAACCTTATTTTATTTTAAAAACACATCATATTTTTTTCACTTTTAGCGATAAAACTATGCAATTTACTTTATAATTTATTAAATATTCATAATTGTTTCCAATAAACTTAATACAACGTCAAATAATATTTTTGATAAAAAGTATGTATTTTTATAGCAAATATAAGTAGAGCTTTATCTCAAACATAGATGGAACTTTTTTTTTTTTGGAAGATATTTAATATAATTCTTATACATATTAATATCAAATAAATGGTCTTTTTATAAAAATAAATCTTCTTTTTTTACTCGGATTATGTAATTTTTAAGATTATTGTTTACCAATATTAATTTAAGCCTTAATTTAAAATACTACAAGTTGATCCATAAAGATATATAATTCTTTCAGTTATTTTAATAATCATGAGCATATAATAATGTTAAGCTGTTTTTTTAATTAAACTTATTTGACCTAATAATCATGTACATTTTCATGGTCGTAATAACGATAAGGTCAGAGTAAACATCTTACTTATTTGATGGTAGCATGTCATTGATTTAAATAAGAATGGAAAAAGCCAATTTTTATGAAAATAATAATTATAAATTTGGGCCAAGAGTTCAATGAAGAGGAAATGATGATGTGAAATGATATATTTTTGCTAAGAAAAATATAATACGAAATTGATTTGTCTATGTATGTACTTGAATTCATGCAATCATGTTTTTCGTCTATTATTAAGTAAAATTTTCAGCCGAAAAATGTTTAACTTCCGTTTCCTTTTAATGTGTATTGAATCATTACTTATTTTTATAAATTAAATTTTATTTTGCACAAATTTTACGTTTTTACTTTCAACCAAAAAGAAAAATATTACCTTTTGGCTGTTTTGTATGAATTACTTAAATGATCGAAAATATTCGCTATTTTGCCGTTCTAAAAGTACGTTTATTTAAATTAGTTATAATTAATATATACAGAAAATTTTTTTTCTTAAAATTGTCCTCTTCAATCATTAACAATATTTAATATATATCTTACTGCTAAAAATCCATTGAATATATTTAAATCAGAAATTTTTAGATATATTTAATTTAAATTCATTTATGGAAATATTTACTGAATTTTTTGCTATTATTAAAGATATTTGAATTGAAACCTTGTATATTTTCTACTAAAAATCTATTTTAGTACTTTAATCGCTTTCACCTATTCTTACTAATATCCTTATTTACATAAAGATTTATCTTAAAAGATAAGGTAATAACACGTGAACACTTCAAACTAGTTTTGTAAGTATTTCATATTGGAAATATGAAACTCACAAAAATATAATATTTGTGATATGAAAATCATTTATATTATAAATTTTTCTTTGCGAAAGGAAGGTAATCATTAGAAGCTAAAATATATTCATATAAATACATATATTTTAATTTACAAAAACTATAAAAAATTGCAAATTTATTTTCAAATTACTAACAACTAATATACATGCAAAGTTCCGCCTATATTATTTACAGGTAAATTAAAAAAATTATGTAACAAAAACAATAATCACTTTGAATTGTGATACTGTTACTAATTCCATTGATAAAATTAATGATGCATTACCAGTTAAATCTGGTTAAAAATATTAAAAATCAAAATGGAAAATTTTGATTTTAAGCGTTCAAATCAAGTTTGAAAAAATTCTTTATTTTTATTTGAATCTGAATTTTTTATTAACTTTAACAGACTTTTTCTGCACTGTGATAATTTATACGATAAAAAAATCTTTGAAATAATTTATTTTTGTATCATTGTTTTTTTTATATATAAAATTTTTTTTTTTGCAAACGTATATTTTTTTCAAGAAATTCCCTAATTTATTCAAGATGATAAAATGTCAGTTTAGTTTATCTCAAAATACTTGTTTACTATAAATTTGAAACATATGAAAAGTAAAAACTCTGAGCACATGACTAAAAATATATTTTAAAGAAAATATAATAATATATACAATATAATTTTGACGATCATACCACAAAGAACCCTATTTAACACAGAGTATTTTTTAGTTAATGAACAGAAATGAAAAAATACAAATTAAGCAAAAATTTAAAAAAATATTTATTTGATTAAGATTTAATAGTAACTATTGTATATGAGAACATTTAAAATTACAATTTATTATTTTCATTAATATGCATAGTGAAATAATTAATTAATCGTATTTTATTTTATTTTAGACAATCAAAAATGGCTCCCAACCTAATTGGGAATTCGTTTATATTGGCAGAAACTGCAATCGAACAAGGACCCTTGAAAAGAACAACATCGTCTGTGTCAAATTCATCCAGCAATGCATTATCTTCATCAATACAAGAATCAGAGTCCTCTTCTGTCCAGATATCAAAAGTAACAAAGCAGTCCTTAGAAGTTACTAAAACCAAATCTGATGAATATAAATTAGAAATTGTTTGGACAAATGTTTATTTATTTATTGTTTTACATTTGTTTGCATTATATGGATTGTATATTATGTTTACCGAAAATGTTTTAATTGAATATCTTTGGGGTAAGCTCTTAATATAGATAGTTATGAATCCTATTTAAAATTCAAATAAATCGTGCAAACCTGCATTAATTTTGATAATACTATTCTTTTATAGGTCATTTTATTGGATTATTTGGTGGATTTGGTATTACTGCTGGTGCTCATCGGCTTTGGTCTCATCGATCATACAAAGCCAAATGGCCTCTACGATTTTTTTTGATGATTTGTCAGTCGATCGCTTTTCAAAACAGTATACATGAATGGGTTAGGGATCATCGAGTTCATCATAAATTTTGCGATACAGATGCCGATCCACATAATTCGAAACGAGGATTTTTCTTTTCGCACATGGGCTGGTTAATGTGCAAAAAACATCCCGATGTGAGACGAAAAGGCGCATTAGTCGATATGAGCGATCTTGAAGCAGACCCAATAGTTATGTTTCAAAAAAGGTATATTTTCTTTAACCGTATTTAATTTTTTTTTGTATTTTGTTTAATTTCATTTATAGACATTATTTAAAAGTGATGGTTTTATCATGTTTCATAATACCGGCGCTAGTTCCATATTTTTGTCTAGGAGCAACTGTTCGTGTATGCTTTTTTGTGTGTTCCATATTTCGATATGTTATATCATTACACTGCACATGGTTTGTTAATAGTGCAGCACATATTTGGGGTATGAAACCCTACGATAAAACTATTACACCAACCAATAATAAATGGGTATCTGTAGCCGCTTACGGTGAAGGGTGGCATAATTATCATCATGTATTCCCTTGGGATTACAAAACGGCTGAACTTGGAGATTATTCGTATAATTTAACTACTGCTTTTATAGATTTCTTTGCTAAAATTGGTAATTTTCTTTTTGTATTATTTAAGATATAGTTATACATGAATTTTATATCTAATTTTAGGTTGGGCATATGATTTAAAGACGGTGTCACCTCAAATCATTCATAAACGAATTCTCCGAACTGGTGATGGAACCCATGAACATAGTGTAGAGATAATGAAAAAAGAAGAAATGCTTCAAAAGCTTAATGAAAATTGTAATCATGACGATTTGGAGACAAACATTTGGGGTTGGGATGATGCTGATATGACTGATGTGGATAAAAGCGATGCTTGTATAATTAATAAATCGCAATAAATTATTATATTCACTTTTATAGATTTACATATATAGCAAGTAGATATGGACAAAGATTATAGGATTTATAAATTTCTAATTGAAATATTATGTAGATATTATTATAAGTCTTAAATGAAAAATTTTGGATTTGCAAATGTTTACACATAATAATAAAATTCAATAATAAAAATTCAAGGGTAATTAAAATATGTACATTCAATAGATCAATATTTGATAATAGAATATAAGTTCATTTTTATTATTTCAATAATGGGATGTCTGTAAACTATAATGTACACATATATAAGTATTAAATTGTAATTTTTTTTACAATGGTTTCTTGTATTTTATATTTAATAAAACTTCTCAAATTCATATTATTATATATTGGACAATAAAAAGATTATATTCGTAATTTTATTATTGGAGAATTTTGTAACCAAAAAAAAATTACAAAAAAAATATATAATTTCAAACTTTTATTGAAAAAATTGATCCAAAATCATAAATTCATAAGAATACATATAGTTTGGTAAATTTTTCATTATAACGAATTATTTTTCTAGGTGGTTTAATAATATTAAGCTGATAAAAAATTGAAAATTATTAAAATCAAATATAAAATGTTGGTTAGTTTAAAAGATGTTCGTTTTTGTTTTTATGCAAATAAAAAGCTTGCTGTCACGTAAATATTATGCTATGCTGATAGAAATTCAGGCGCTCTTTTGTATAGTTTTAGTTTTGGAAAAATAAGCATGGTAATAAGTGATTGTTATTAGGAATAAATTAGTGTACCAAGTTTCCCCTTTCAAGTTTTATAGTTTTGCAATTAAAACGATTTGTAGACGTGATAAGTCCTTATATATATCCTTAGATATAGGCCAAGGTTACTTTGTAGCACCATGACCATCAGGTTTTTTAATTTGAATTTTGATTTTTTTTTCAATTTTGTTCTAATGCATTCATATACGATATTTATAGAGTTAAAAACGTCACATTACTGACATCATATTTAAGTAAATAGCTAAAATTATAGTAATTAATAAACTCTAGAAAAAGTAAAAAATATCTTTATATAAATATAATTAGAAAATATGAAATCAAGAAAAGAAAGCTCTTATATACGAGTACGAGGTCTGTTCAAAAAGTATCGCGGTTTATGTATATTCGATTTTCGATTTTTTGTGACGTTATGTTGGTACTCATGTCTCTCACTTATGCAAATTTTTGGTCAAAAACAACACACTAATAATGCCGCAGTCACCGTATTCCCCAGATCTGCCCCCCTGTGACTTTTTCTTGTTCCCCAAACAGATTCTTTGATCCATTTTTTGGAATGGGCAAAAATCAAAGACGAGCCAAAACACGTGCAAGCAAAACAGCTGTCCAAAATTAACTGAACATTCAAAATGGCCGAACTGGTCGGCATAAGTGAGAGATATGAGTACCAACATAACGCCATAAAAAATCGTAACTTGAATATACGTAACCCGCGGAAATTCAAAATTCGCGATACTTTTTGAACAGACCTTGTATATATTAAATATGAGTAATTATAATAAAGAGCTTTTTTATTTTATTTGAACCAACATTTATATTATTTGTATACCAACAGAAATAAAATTTCAAATTTTTATATAAATTTCAAATTTTTATTTTGACGCTAGTGTAATTATTCACATTTGACATAAAGTAAATGACTTGAAACAAAATTGCAACAAAAATAAAGACGAATTCATTTTTGCTCTTCTAAATAAATCTAATTAAATGCATTTTTTTTAAAATTTTTATATATATTTAGAGAAAATCGTAAACATTACGTTTAACGCATACTCAATAATCATTTTGTATTGTTAAAAAAAAAGTAATTTCAAATTACGATTAGAAATTAATCAAAAATTATTTCTTGAATATGAATTAAAAGCTAATCATAAATTAAAAAGTTGTGCTCCTTCTTAAAAAATAAAAGCAAATAATATAATCCCATCACGATCTAATTAACAAAACATATTATACATATTGAGGAGACTATTTGCAAAATTTTTATTATGACTAAAGTATCGGCCATAGATTGTGATTAGAATAGTTATGAAGTTATAACAAAACATTTGCTTTCTTTATTCTAATACAAAAAGTGGCAAAAAGTATTATGAAAAGTTATTTTCATAATACTTATAAATAGCTCAGAAAATAATTTTCTTTGCGCTAAATGGCCTCATGGTTGTGGCGCTACAGATTGGCCTCTGGCTCTTTTATCAGAGATCTTACAATGGCAACAAAAAATATTTTTCTTTTTTACCATTAACATATACATACACAGTGTGTCCCAAAAATAACCGAACTTTATATACAACTTGCAGCGCTATCTATTGAAATTTATAGCATTAAAAAGATACATTCATCCTCTTTCAAACGCACCTAAATTCATGTAACTCGGATGACAGATGTGAAAGTAACAGTACTCAAGTTTATACGTGGTTTACACGATTTAAAAATGGTCGTGAGGATTTAAATGACGACCTAAGGGCCTGGTCGTCCAGAAGCTAGTAATCGTGCTGAATTGGTGGAAAAAGTCCGTGAAATCATTGGTATCGATGGAAATTTTACTACGAGAATGTTGGCTGAGGAATTAAATACGAGTAAAAACACTATTTTGAGAATTTTAACTGAAGATTTGGGTAAAAGAAAGGTCTGTGCGCGTTTTGTTCCACATGAATTAAATGAAGACCAAAAAAGTGAACGAATTTTTGATGAAAAAACGGATTTCGCTCATCAACCACCATCCGTATTCGCCTGATCTATCACCATGTGACTTTTTTGTATTTCCAAAACAGAAAACCAAGATGAAAGGATCATTTTATGATGATATCCCAGCCATTTTTGTTTTGTAACATTAGCACACTTTTTCTTTTTTTGAAATGGCTGTAACCTTCACATCTGTCATTCGATTTACATGAATTAAGATGCGTTTGAATAGGATGAATGTATCTTTTTCATCCTTTGCAAATTTTCAATAATGGCTCTGCATGTTGTCTGCCGAACCATAAAGTTCGGTTATTTATGGGACACACCGTGTACATATATATACTTACGGATATCGACTGCTGATCCTCGAAAAACTCTAATTTGGTTAAAACGGTTATTTTTTACTACACTCCCAAGAGGTCCTGCTAATTATTTCCTATCACCAGTTACAAATTCAATTTATTCCTTTGAAATAAATAATAAAAATTTCAGCGCTGTTTACACATATACCATTTGAAGGTTTTTTTAATGAATTTTTTTTTCTCTTGGCGGATACAAATAAACAAAAGGCAATATTGTGTTTGTATAAAATTTCAAAAGTTTTGTACATGTTCAACATAAACTTTTACAACATCCTTTTTATATTTTGTCTAAGACTTTTAGTCGTTCTTCAATCCTTGCAATAATTTAGACTATGTTAAATAACAAGATTTTTACGTTTTCTTTTTTTCTTTAGTTAAACAAGCTGCCGTTAATCTTTGTCACCGAGTATTAATCAAATTTTATTAAATGAAATTTACACTTTTTATTAAAATTGGACACAAAATTTATTTATCTTAATACAATATAGTAAGTTTGAGCTCTTATAAGAAAAATTTAGCTTAACTTTTTAAAACATCAATAAAGCACAGAAAATATATAAGTTTATTTAAAATTTTGACTTTTACAATAATATTTATATTATTAAAAATATTCGAATCAACTTTAAATTCATAGCTACTAATGGTATCCAGGATGTGTATAGTGTATAATTTGTGCCTCATTATTAAGTGTTGCTGTGCGTGCAGCATACATGATGGCGGCAAGAAGAGCTCCTTTATTGATGATTGTTGTCATAATGGTTGCCATTTTTAATGCAGGTAGTAGGAAGGGCAAAAATGTTCCTAATAAAATAGCTGGCATCATAAGCATTGGAACGGCTATTTGCATTATATACTTGTAATGTTTATTCCGACGGGCACCACTTCGATCTGAAATTTATTGAAATAAATAAAATGTTATCGATAATAATGCAAGTTTAACCAACGTTTTTTGATAGTGAATTTCACTTTATCCTGACTGCTAGGTATCACTTTTACCACTATTCCTGGAATAAAGTTCAGTTTCAGATTGCGATCCTTAAAAAAATTTCTGAAACTTAACACAAGCCGATTTGTTAGTTCGGTGTCATTTAATTTGTCATAATTTTTGTCAAACAAAACCGGAAGACTCTTCTTATCGGTCATTATTTGATCGAAGAAATCTCGCGTTAAATTGCCACTGTTGGTGAATTGTTTTTCTCCTTCCATTCGTTGGAGCAGAAATAGTTTCATACAACGCATAATATTTGTATTTTCCATACATTGAATTATTCGAATAGGAATTGAAGCACGGTATAAGTGAAGCAGAAAATTATCCCTTATTGCAATTGGTGGTGGTCCCACCGAATTTTCTTCGCTTGGAGGTGTTACCGATAACGGTGCAAATGTTTGAAACCGAACCAAATCAGATTTATTCAAATAACTTTTTTCAACTAAATTTTGATATGACGGCACAACAACAAAACTCAGTATTATAAAAAATTCGAATATATCATATAGTTGAATTTTTCTACTCATTTTTTTAAAATTTGCTTGAGTTCAGTTTCAGTTTTTAATTGTTTCAAAATTGTTCATAAACTATTATGCGAATGTAAAAATGATGCACTTCTTACTCGTAATGCGTTTCTGCATAAACTGCTGAACTAAACTTTTCTCAGTTTGTAAGATGCAGCTTCAATTTTAAATTATGCCATTCCAATTCTATTCTATCATGGATGATGAGCTTCTGCACAATGCCAATTGGTCTAATATGCGTTGCAACTTGACCAGCAAGTGCAACTTCTTCTTCAGTAGCGGTTTATTTTTCTTAAAGTTGATTTTGTTTAAGTTATTTGTATATGATTGCTTAGGTTAAATTGCGATCGATTGATTTTCTTTCCTGTTCTAGAATGAACACAATTTGACCGTTAGAAAAATTTTCTTTTAAACTGCATATACATATTTGTTCTACATCAATAACAAAAAAAAATAGACTTTGACCTAATATCTATTGATGCTTAATCAATTTATGTACAGTGACAAGCAAAAGTGAACAAGTAAATTGTACTTTAAGCAAGATGTTCATATTATAGTCGTTCTGTTATAGATATTTAAAAAAAAATTTTTACGTTTTGTTGGTATTTTATTAAGCTTGCTTATTTACAACAACAAAATTAATAAAACTACTTATCTGATAGAAATTATATAAAAAAAATAACCAAAATTGCACTTGTTCATATATGCACGTTTTGTTCAAATGTACATGTGCACAAAATGTACCGTTTAAGAACTATATTAGTTCTATAGTTAAACAGTAAATTTGAATCACAATGCCTCAGACGGATTATTGGTTATTTATTAAGAGTCTAGCAATTAATAATTTAGTTGTTACACTCGACTATTAGAGGAATATTGGAGTCGTTGCATTATGAAGAAAATTTCTGAAATAATTAAACAAAAAATAGTTTTTTTGTTGAAAAGTTGAGAAAGTAGTCGTGAAATTTCTCGAGTTTGCAAAGTGTCGCAAACAACCGTACTAAACGTGAAAAAAACCCAGAAATTAACGGTACCAGCGGTGAAATATGGCCAAAAAACACTTTTGACGGACCGAGATGCAAGAGTAATGGAGCGACAATTACGATCCTGCCAGGTGAAGACGCCAAGGGAGGCCTCCATTAATGTTAATAAACAAGTGAGCGAGTGGACAGCTGGAAGGGCTCTCAAAAGAATTGGTATGGTGGCATGCCAGAAGCTTAAAAAGCCTAGCCTCTCAAAAAAAAATATAAAGGCAAGATTAACTTGGGCTAGAGCGCATAAAAATTGGGGGGTCGAAGAGTGGAAGAAGGTAATTTGGTCTGATGAAACCAAAATAAATCGAGTTAACTCAGACGGGGGATCATATTATTGGAAAAAACCCGGAGAATCCCTAAAGCCCTACCAGGTTAAAAACATTTTAAAACATTGTGGTGGGTGCATTATGACTTGGGGATGTTTCACATGGTGGAATACGCGTCCACTTGTAAAAATAGAGGGAATAATGAATAAGGAGTATTATTTAAACTTATTAAAATCGAATTTGATTCCCTTCGTCGAGAAATGTGCGTACAATGAGCAGGATCTCGTATTTCAGCAAGATGGAGATCCAAAGCACACAGCAAAAATTGTAAAAACTTGGCTCCAAGAACAAAAATTTTCGACCATGCTATAGCCTGCACAAAGTCCGGATTTAAATCCAATTGAGAATTTGTGGGCAATTGTGAAACGGAAGCTGGCTGAACATCAAACTCTACCCAAAAATTTCGAAGAATTATGGCATCGGATTGAGGGGGAGTGGAAGAAAATTCCAAAGGAAATAATCCAAAATTTAGTTGACAGCATGCCCAGGAGGGTTTCCGAAGTTTTAAAAAAAAGGGCTATGGACCAAATATTAAATACCATAAAAAATACATATTATATTAACAATTCTATTAACATACACAAAACGTGCATGTATGAACAAGTGCAATTTTGGTTATTTTTTTTATATAATTTCTATCAGATAAGTAGTTTTATTAATTTTGTTGTTGTAAATAAGCAAGCTTAATAAAATACCAACAAAACGTAAAAAATTTTTTTTTAATATCTATAACAGAACGACTGAACATCTTGCTTAAAGTACAATTTACTTGTTCACTTTTGCTCGTCACTGTACATACATACTACATACTTGTTTAGTAAAATTTAACTAAATCCCATTAATTTTCTTTCTACAATTTTAATTTTAAGAATTTTTTTTTCACAGTTTAAATTTTATTTTTAATTTATAATGAACTGAATATGTTTTTGTCAAATTTAAAAGAAAACAATTTTTTAGACATTAAAACATTATGAATAAATTATAATTACAAGATGTACGTATATACTCAAATATTAACATTTAATGAATATTCACATACGTGTATGTTTAGTTAAGTAAATTTGACAAATGTTTAAATTACTACCATATTAAAAAATATCCGTAATTGTTAATTGATTTTATGTACATTAAGAGATGACATATTTAAATTGGCACAAATATCCATCAATGGCTATTTTCGTTCGTATTATTCGATGTCCATTAGCTGACTAACAGAAAGAATCTAGTTTATTCTAATTATATAAGGAGATTAAAGAGAAAATAGGATATATAATATAGATGGCAGAATTTTGAAGGGTTAGTGGGTGAACAAGTTAAGTGATAAGAGTCCGGTTAACTGATATTCTGCACTTGTTTTGAAAGACTAGTTTTTCTATCATTCCGATAGTAAGATAATTAAAAGAATCCAGTTGATTTGATGAAATATTCCACTTTTTCATACTACAAGACTAATAAGGTTCTAGTTTTTCATTAAAATATGTTCACTTATTTTAAAAATAGTTCTTTTTCATTAAATCTTTTTTAATTATATAAAAGTAAGTGCAGTTTACTATTTGCAATTATAATATTAAAAATAACATAATAAAATGTTTTAAAATAAGAAATAATAAATGAAAATTTTTTCTTTTAAAAATTATCCTTAAATATATGCTATACAATATTAAAATTGATTTATATGATTTATGGATGATTATGTTTGTTATAAATTTCTCGATTTTTAACATTATATTTTGCATTGAAAAATTAACTTATTATTTATGTAGTCATATAGATTCTCGATTTTTAACATTATAATATACATAAATATACATATGTGTCGTCGGAAATAGCTGACAAGATATAACTTTTGACCACATACTAGATATGGACATACATACATACACATAGGTTCGAGAGAAGAAATTGAAAGTTCGCGTTCTAATTACACAAATATTTGCGGCAAATTTTTTGTCAATGGAGAAATGCGGTAGTAAAGAACTAAATAGTTTCTCGTTGTTGACCATTTTGAGAGGGAAATTTCACTTGCTGGGCATAGCTCTGTAGAATCAATAGTCCACTTCTGTATGCTAATATGGTATCTGAGTCGCATAAATCGCTACGGCAGTCAAAATGCTGATATTGACCACTTGACAATTGATGACCAATCGTGGCCTAAGTATGATAAATTTGTCAGCACGTTTAATTAATTGGTATTCATCACAGTATCGTTTAGTGAACTCTTTCGACAAATTCACTGTCAATCGAACGATAATACTAGGTACTATGTACTTTTTCGGGCTGAAAATATTGTGACCACTTTGCGTGAGCTAGTGTCACACTTTTTAATTTCGTCGTGAAGAATATTTCGATTCCTGCAATAGACATATTTTCGGTCCCTCCACATTTGCACATGAACAATAGGCCCCAAAATCCGCCTTTGTCGCCACAATAAAAAACCTTCGCAATCGAACTTTTTCAATCAATCAGTTTCGATCAGCCATTGAACAATAATCACAAAACGTTCGTGTTTAATAAAAATATCAAATTGGTGCAATTTCTTTTGGGATTATATTATAACAAAATAAATAATATTCGAAAAAATGGCAGTTATCCAACGTATAATTTTCGGTCTCGTTATTTTGTGCTGTGCTTTTAGTATCGTATTATGTGAGGATAGTTCGAATTCGTTAAGTGATACAAATGTCGCAGGCATGTTTACGAAACTGTTTTTCTTGAGATGATTATTTCATATTGATTTCTGTGGATTTTAGAAGGGCGTACTTTTGGGCATCACTTTCTGAAAAGATTAAGTTTCGCTGTTATACCAGCTGCATTTGTTGTTGGAGTAATAACAACACTTTTGGCTGCCCTAACCGTTGTTTCAATGAAGGGTCTCGGTGTTGGAGTAAGTTTCATTATAAATATTTAAGAAAAAAGGACATTTCTCATTTATTCGATGACAAAATTTTACAGGTGATTCTACTTATTCTTGCTTTGGGACAAATTATGGCCAGAACATTGTTGCCCGCTGCAACATCAGCAGCCTATTCTGCACCAATTCCTGTGGTTTATTCCCATCATTCTCGAGATGTTACAAATCCTATCTGGCTTGAAAAGGATTGGTCATAAATATAACTAAATCGATATTTATTATTTAAGAATTTTTTAAATGTAAATAAATATATTTATTGAGTTACACTTATACAAATTTTTTTATAATTATTTTAATTAATAATATTGAGTACATAACAATACCAAAAAGGAACAAATCAAATAAATGCTTAAATATATTAGAAATCTATATGAAAAAATGTTTTAATTTTGTTAATTTCTTTCTACACTATGAATTGAGTGAATTAATTTTTTTGTATAATTTACCGCCATTTGAATTAATTTTTTTTACCGCTATTTGAATCTTTAGTTGACCACAATACAAATGGTTTTTTTTTGTCGATAGTCGTGACTTCAATTGTGCTACTTAAAAAACACTATAAATTGTTTTTTACTTATTACTGTGTTGAGGATGGGATCATGTCCATACGCAAAGAAGTTGAAGTCAATACTTATCTATGGTAGATGTTAAAGTTTTGTAGAACAGTTACTTTGAAACTAATTTACAATATTTATTTTTAAAAGTTTCCTTGTTCTTCATATGGACTATAAATTTAATTATTCCAGAATAAGAGAAATTTTCGAAAAATAAAGTTTTTATAAAGTTTGTGAAAGAAAAAAAAAATTACAAATCTGGATCATGATTTGACCTACTTATCTTTTGTTTGTTCTCATTTTCAGGAGATACTATATATACCAAACGTGTTTACTTTTCTGTTCGATATCCATTTATTCAATACCATAATGAGGTCTATAGGATGAAATTTCTTATTTAGTTTGTATATATTATAACTGGTTAGATTCTAATGTTTTCTATTAAAGCTGTTATGAACTCATCTCACAATTAGAGTTGATTAAAATATAGAATTTGTCCAAGATCAATGGAATTATCAGATACAAATATACGAGTAGAAGTGGTTCCCCGATAGTATTACATCTTGAGTATAGTTATTGATGTGTAGTGCTCAATTGTGGTGACTGGCCTAACAGAGTGAACAGTTATTCAGCTCAATTCCGTGAACAGCAGAATATGTTCAAACTAGAAACAGAAGTAATGGGGAATGCAGTTTATAGGTAAAAGATTGCTGATTTTAAACTGCGGATTGTGAAGCACCGTAGCTCTCAGAACTCGAACTTTTGTAAGATGTGGTCAATGGATTCTTAGGATGTAAACATGGTCTTGAAATAAAACCAACCCCATACAGGCAGTTCTCTTCATTCGCCATTGGTGAGCGGTAGTGTTAAGATCTACCTTCATTACGCAATATAATATTTGAGAAAATTTTTAAGTTATATTTACTGATATCGGACATGGGTTCCGTCATTCATTTAAATAAATCATTATTGATTTTGTGCTTCCTACTGCATATGTTGAATGCAAACAATGTCAGTGATGTGAATAGTGAAAACTTGACCTCAGCTCATTCTAAAGGCAATGAACAGCATTACAATGATGGACTTTCACGGTTACAAAAAAGTGATTTTTCTTCGATTTCTAACCCGGATATACAAGAGATTAGCAGTTCTATAATACCAAAACGCGAGAAAATGAAACCATTTCGGAGTTTAGAAATGAAAGTGTATAAAAATTATAGAAGTACTTACGTGGGTAATCAAACAGCGTTGGAATATGTGCGAAATGTAAATAAACCGAGTTCGGCAAATTTACCGGCGCATCAAGCAAAGTCCACGGAATCGATTTCCGAAACGAAGTTAAGAAAAAAACACACATCCACCTCTAGAACATCAAACATGACGATTTCTGGAAAAACAAGAATTAAGAAAAGAAAGAAGAAAATTGCTCCTGCTAACCCTAATGGAGAGTTACGTTATAATGTAGGCCCTGGTGTGAATGTTTCTCTCGATATGAAAGACGATATAGTAAATGTGAACTTGGATGAAGACTGTCTTATGGAAATTTTTACTGGACGATGGGATGATAACTCTGATGAAGGTATAGCGTATTTATAAATATGTACATGGATTTATCAAATCTTATATAACAAAATAAATTATAGGACGTGGAAAAAAATATAATATGATATCGAAAATATTACCGCTGTTCATTCTTCCATTTTTGATACAATCGGCTATAATTCCATTTTTTGTAACGAAATTAAAGTTGATGCTGGTGAAATCTATTGTTGTCGGCAAAGTGGCAATTTTCCTTCTTATCCTATCAGCATTCAAAAATCACCAAAAGCTGGGTGCTTATGAAGCACCTGCGTATTATGTTGACCCACCCAGTCGGCGATCTGAACAATATAGCGGCTACCGTGTCGAGGGTCGGCCGACTACCTTTGTTAATTGAGGTATATTTTTATTTCATCTATTCGCATTGTAAATTTCCAACTCAAAGTTATAAAAACTTAAAATAAAAAAATATATTTAAGTACCAATGTATTTTATTTTTAACTTAAATAAGTAAATATTTATTTATATTTTGTCAATGACACAGAAATGTCCTGCTATGGTAGGTGTCACCTCCTATTTTTTTCGTAATGAGATAAAATAGAATATTTATATAGGTAAAATTGGTAAGTGTATTTATAGTTATTTTGTAAGAAATTAGAATCAATGATTTCGTCTTATAAATAATACCAGTTGTGAATAAGTAAATTCACTAATGACTGACTAAATATTCAAGAAATATATGGCATACATAAAAAGGATCAAATGGTTTATTAAAAAATGGAATTTCCCAAAAATATTATGTTCATTATGTAAACTTACCTGTGCAGAAGTTCTACTATTTTTTTTTTTTATGTGCTGTTCATTTTAATTTGGTATTTTATTCTCAGGTAAAAAAGTAAAAATAAATTTCGATGAATAATGAAAACATTCATAATTGAAATAGATGCCATTTGGTGTAAGGGGTGTGTGTACATTTTTTCGGGATTTTTAAACTTTATGACATGCATGTGGAGTACACCGTAATGCATTCATTCTGTATGATTTTATGTGGTGGGCGTTTTGTTTAAGATATGCTAATATATTTCAGAATATTATTTTTAAAAAGAACTGTAAAGGACCGACAATAGTTGTCCTTTTCGGCAACGGTTAAAATCCTATATAAATAAATAATTTTCATTGAGTTTTCATTATTCATTCAAAATATCTCAGATAAATACATTCGATTTTACTCTGTGAGTAAGAAATTCGGAAAATGCATTTTAAGGAATATTTGGTGTTCTTGTTAGTTATTGCTTACTACAGCGCAGAAGCGGCCCGACATGATATAACATTTCTAATGAAGCAGAATAAATTATCGACAAAAATGGTATGTTGATCATTAAGATTTTCTTTTAATCGAAAAATTATTTATTTTTTTTACTTCTAAATTATTTTAGTTACAAATGATGTTTCCTTTAAACGACATAGTACGTCCTAGTTTAAATATGGCACTGCAAAACTGTCAGCATCAGTTCAAATGGGATCGATGGAATTGCCCTAGCAGTGATTTTCTTTCGAAACGGAACACCAAACATTTGGATAGGGAGGCAGCCTATGTTAGAGCGGTGACGATTGCGGCTATAATTTATACAATAACTAAAAATTGCACTCGTGGGGAAATTGTTGGTTGCGGGTGCCAAATTCACGGTCAGTCAACTGATGTGGATTTAGGGTGTTCTGATAAAATTGATTACACTGAGCTATTGGTAAAAGAAATCTTAGAAGGGTCAGGTGAAACAACTTTAGATGTCCAAGGATATGCCGAAAAGCATAACAATAGAGCAGGTCGAATTGCAGTTCGCAATGCACTAAGGAAACATTGCCGATGCCATGGAATTTCAGGACCATGTGCGTCACAGACCTGTTGGATGAGTTTGAATGCCTTTCCAGAGATAGCTTCTGATCTTCGTCATATGTACGATAAAGCATACTATCTGACACCAGAAAATTCTGGTGTAATAAACACTAAGAAGATCTCTGAAGATGTGCTCGTTTATGTACAGAGATCTCCAGATTATTGTCGAGAAAATGTTTTTCCTGGTTGGGGCGGTACCCGTGGGAGACGTTGCTTGAAAAATAAATCCCGCAACATGACAGTATCCGAGAGACGATCGTGTAAGCACTTGTGCAGAGGCTGTGGATTTCGTATTCGAACACGCGAAATTGTCAAGGAAAGTAGATGTAATTGCAAATTCAATTGGTGTTGCGAAGTTAAATGTGATATTTGTATAGAATTTGAGGATGAATATTATTGTAATTAAATATTAATATAAGTTATATGTATAGTATTTATAGTTAAATATAAATATTTAATATAATATAATTTAATATAAATATAAAAGTATAGAAATTAAACAAAATCTTAAGAACTTATGACACCAATTTAAATACCATTAATTTTTGTGTTTTGGGATGAGAAACATATAACTTTCTTTAATATGGTTTTATATTTATGTTTATTCAAATAGTAATTATAGTGCAATAAAATGATACGTAAACATTTAGTTATTGTTAATTTAATTTATTATTTACTTTCTACGGAAATCAATGAAAACGAACAAAATAATCAATGCCGATCGATCAACTGAGTTTACTTGCGTGCGAGGAGCCTAATATCCAATTGATTCAAATTGATTTGTGACTGTTTTTAACTCAACTGTCAAAACGATTAATATACTAATCAGAAAATTATTCTTTTGTTTCTATTCTTCTTGTATATTATTAACATTTAATTAAAATAAAAATGAAAATAACTATCAACATATAAGTTTAGCATTCAACAAAATATATAATTATAAAAATAACTACTATCAGTCAACGAAATTGAGCAAAATGGAAATTTTACAGTAAAATATGATATCAAATTTATGATTATATAAATATTGAGCATAAAATTGAAATATTTGATTTTCAAAAATTAATTAACTGAAACTCGATTATTTGATAAATTTTATAAGGTTAATCAAGTTATTAAACCCAACAAATGTTTTTAAAAGATGGCCAATTAAATGAGATTTTTCAAATTTGATTTTATCCCATTATTAAAATAAATATATTTATATATAAATATATCTTTATACTATACATTTTATAATTTTATAATAATAATTATGAATTTTAGTTAGATCTTATTTTTGATTTTAATAAGAACCTTTCAAATGTTTTCAATTTTCATTACTCAAGTATTACACTGTTAAAAATTAATTTCTTTTTATAGATAATATTTATAATAAATGATAAACAACATCGCCAATTATACACATATCAACAAAAAAATTTAATTGCAAATATAAAAAATGTTTTATATAAACTTTCATAGTTATGCTTATAATTTCTGAAAAAGAAAAATTAAGTTCCTTTTGTATTTTTTGAGTAATATAATGTGAGTGATTTAAGTGTTTTATTAACAAATATTAATAGATCTGACATTTGCTAGGTATAATATAATATTAATTTAGAGTAGGTTTTATCAAAAATATTATGATGTGTTGTAATTTTTTAAAAATTTTATTTTATAATCGAATAGAAATTTATTAATTCTTTTCAAATCCAAAGGCAAAGGAATTTTATAATCGAATAAAAAATTTATTTATTCCTTTATAAAGAGGTAAGTTCCTACCCTACGTGTGTGATATCATTTTAGATAATATTTTTTATATAAAATTTATATAACAAATTTTCCATGCTTCACATAACACAAAATTTATATAATACATTTTCTCATATTTGTTTTTTTTTTTGGTTTAAAATAGTTTGTGTTTAAGCAAATGTGGAATTTTACAAATTTTAAGATCTACACGTATAATCTTTAAGGCTGTATACTTCATTTTTAATTGAGTACTCAAAAATAATCAAAATAATGTTATCTTTCCTACTACAATTTTTCAGTTCTATTGTTTTTTGTTACAATTTTTCATTGATAGTAGGTAGGTACCACATATTTTTTTTGTCAACGATAACATCACAACATTATATTGACTCAAACAATGTACAATTAATTATAATCGACTTATTGAATGCGCGATATTGTGAATTAAATTTCCGTGACTAGAATTACCAAATTTTTTTTCTCCAAATTAGCCATACCACAATTAAAAAAAAAAACAAAAATTCCGGCCAAGCACCTACAGGCTAAAAGAAAACTAAACAAAAACGGAGAAAATATCAAAAAAATAATATAATTGCTATATTGATAATGTTTTTGTTTGGTAAATAGGAACAGAAAAAAGAAAAAAAGGCCATCGAATTTATATATTTTATATAGTAAAGGAAAAGGCTTTTCGAAATCGTATAAAAAAAGTAACAAATTTAATCAAACTAAGTTTGCTTGCAGAGTTTTAATGAATGTGATTATTCAACCGTTGCATATAATAGATTTCCCAATAGTTTATTTATTTTTGAGGAATTACTGTATCGAACGCACCTTAATAGATATTATGAACACGATCTGGAGCGGCGCAAACTGTATGACAAACTGCTAACTGCTAACTGCTAATCTGATATTGGGGCTTGTGTGTTTGTTGATAATGTTTTCGTTAGGAAAAGCTTTTATGAATGAAAACAAAATACGAACACAGAAACCATGCGCTAAAACGTAAGTGCCGAAGAGAAATTAACCAAAATAAATGGCATCAAATTAAAAGAAAACCCATAACAGCCCCGGATTGATGTCTTCACGGTGCATACTTTCACTTTGTTGTACTGTTACTTTGAGTATGGTGGTAACAATAGCGAATAAAGACTTTCTCACTCATTCAACCTGGAAACATTGAATGCCGCCGCCGAGAGCTGAGCTTGAAGGAAAATTCTAAATGTCGGTGTGAGAAAATTCAGATTTTCACCTTCAAAAAGATATTCACACTAAATCTAATTTCAATTGAAATTTTCCACTACATAAACATAACCTTCTGTTTATGTGTCATTGCATCAAAATAAAAGAATTTTTCAAATATCGGCCATGTACAAGTACATAGCGTATAGATACGATACTAGGCAAAAGATTTAGAAAAAACCGAATTTTATAATTTGTCTGAGAAATTGTTAGATATCAAATATATTTTCACCTCGTATATTAAAATTTACACGAAATCAGATAAAAAAAAATTTATTAAGAAAGTAACACTTTGAAATAATTATTGGATTTAAAGTTTTTCAATTTTCTTTCTTATTTAATAAACAGCATTTTCTATAAATATTTTATAACTTGTTTAAATTTAAAAAAAAAATACATATTCTTTTTTCCCAGAAAAAAACAACGAATAAATAAATTGAAAATGTCAATTTCTTTAGATCTGATTCTTTTAGTTTATTCACATTGGAATTTTTTTTTATAAACAGTCTGTTTACCTAGACATAATATTTTATTGATAGACCACTTGAAATGATTTTTATTATTGTAATAAATTTACAATTTTTGTATGTACTAACTCTATTGTATATTGTTTGTTTTCTTCAGTAAAAACCTTCTAAGTCTGCATACAACAAAGAACAAGAAAGTCCAATCACTGGAAAAATAATGAAATTGTCCATTTTCAGTTACAGTGAATACACTTCGTTTATCATAAGCTCTATAAACTACTTTGATCATGAATTCTTCTAAATTTAATATACTTACGAATACTGTTTTCATTGTCTATATATTGATAAGCAAAAATATTGCACCTCTCAGCACATATATTTTTTTTTCTCTAATTATGGTAGTTTGTTTTTGTAAATATCTAAATAGGCTTATTACGATATTGAGCATTTTATTAGCTTCTTTATATTTTCATAATAAAATTTATGCCAATTTCTTAAAAATTTTAAAGGGAAAAGTATAAAATTTATAATATTTGAACAGTAAAATATTACACGTATGTAGTAAGAAGTAAAGTTACACGAATTCCATTTGCAATTATTTCATTCAAAATTACAAAATTCTCTAATTATACACCGTTGATTTTGTAATATACTTTTATGCTCGTATGTTTGCTAAAGTGTTTTTCTTTTCACGTTTAATATATTTCAAGGTAATTCGTGTATATAGTTTTTATGTTTGAGCAAAAAGTTCATAAATAATAAAATTATTCAATTCTTAAAAAAAAAAAACAATATGAATATAGATATATGGAAGGAAGAGTTTTAATTAGTGTATAGTTATTAAGAAAAAAAAGACTGTTTTATTTTAATAAATTATTATGTATAGATATAAAATATACAAATTACACTTTTTATACTTTTGATGATTTGTATGTACGAGATCTGTTCAAAAAGTATCACGAATTTTGAATTTACGCGGGTTACGTATATTCGATTTTCGATTTTTTTTGTGGCATTATTTTGGTACTCATGTCTCTCACTTATACGGACAAGTTCGGCCATTTTGAATATTCAGTTAATTTTTGACAGCTGCTTTGCTTGCACGTGTTTTGGCTCGTCTTCGATTTTTGCTCAATTTCGACCAAAAACAGCATCGCATTAACATTGCTAAGGAGCTGTTGGACTCTGTCCGCGACGACCCAAATTTGTTCCAGAGGGTCATAACTGATGAAGAATCATGGGTTTATAGTTATGACGTGGAAACCAAAGCTCAATCATCCCAATGGAAGTTGGAAAAAAGCGCCAAGTTCGGTCGAATGTGAAGGTTTTGCTTACAGTTTTCTTCGATTACAGGGGCATGGTGCATCATAAGTTCTTGCCACAGGGTAGAACGGTTAATTAGGAATATTACCTGTAAGTTATGCGCAAGTTGCACGAAGCAATCCGCCAGAAAGGCCCGGATTTGTCTTGTGCGCGAATTTTTGGCCAAAAACAACACATTAATAATGCCGCAGCCACTGTATTCCCCAGATCTGGCCTCCTGTGACTTTTTCTTGTTCCCGAAACTGAAGAGCCCCATGAAAGGATGACGCTACGCTACGATTGAGGAAATAAAGACGGCATTGAAGGAGGAGCTGAACAAGATCACAAAAAATGATTTTTTGAAGTGCTTCGAGTATTGGAAAAAACATTGACACAAGTGTATAATATCTGGTGGGGATTACTTTAAAGGCAACAAAATAGATATTCATAAATAAATAAATGATTTTTGAAAAAAACACAAAATTCACGATACTTTTTGAACACATCTCGTATATGAGGTCCTTAAAACAATGTTATTAAATTTTTAATTTACATTAGAAAATATCAAAACCATTACATACGTAATGTGGAAATACTTAAAAAGTTATACTCGTAATTCACATAAATTTAATAATTTTTTTAAATTTTGTAATTTGTATAGAGGAAAATTTTAAAAATATGCTACATTATATAAAAAAATAAAAAATCCCGAATCTATAATTATAAAATACAATAGTTTATTAAAAAGTATTAGAATGCTTCAAATTTTTTTTTTTTTTAACTATTACTTATTGAATATCTTATCTTTAAAAAAATTTCAAATATTGATTGTTAACTAATAAAAATATTAAAAAATATGAAAGTTAAAATTTAGTTATAAAAAAAAATAAGAAATTAAGTATATCTACAATTTTTAACATTTATAATAAAATTTATTCAATAAAATTACTATCTCTCTATTATTATATAGATAGGACATTAACCTATGATTTATATAACATGCGTTTTTTTTAAAAATATATCAAATAAAAAGAAAGTTATTTTCGGAATTTCGAAATTTGCAATATTGTCTTTTATAAATAAACATTTGATCAAGCTAATTATTATATTTATCTGAATTAAATGGAGTTTTGAAAATAAATATAATTGAATGGCTGAGGCAATCTTTAAAAATTTCAATTGAATGTAATTTACTAATGAATATTATTCAACCATATTTTCATAATCGAGGAAAAATTTTACCAAATAATTTATATGTTTCAGTGTTGCCTTTCTCAAGACATGCCTTTTTGCTTTCATATGTGCACTTTAAATACAAAAAAAAAGTAAAAGTATATAAAAAATTTCAACAAGAAAATATTCAATTTTTTTAAAGAAATTAAAAAAAGAATAACTTCACGACGAGTTATGAATAATTGTTGAAAATTAAAATACATCTATTTCTATTTTTTATAAATTTAGTAAAATTTTAAATTATTTCTGTATTAAAAAAATTAATCAATTAGATTTGGTGAAAATCTGAAATAATATGTATTGAATGTGAACGAATTTTGAAAAAAAAAATTAATAGTTCATCTGAAAAAGGGAAATTTATATAAAAATATCTTCGAAGTTTTCATATACAAAATAAAATAATTTAAATTATCAAAATATTATTTTTCAAATAATCTATTGTATAATTGCTATAAAAGAAAAGAATTTCAATGATCATAAAAAAAATGTTTTTATTTTTAACAAAACGTCTAAAAAATAAAGTAAAAATAATATTTTCAATTCTAATTTATTTAGTGACAGTATAAATATTTTACTCCTTTAAATAATTTTTTTTAGTTTCTGTTTATGGTAAATTTTTTAAAAACATTCTCATAATTTTTCCAATAATACACATAAATATTTCTTTTTTACGAATTATGGGAAAATATTTCTTTTATACCATATTAGTAGAAGAGAAGTATTTATATTTTCTTTTCTAATAAATTAAAGTATTTGTAATATTTTTTTTGCAATTTTCAAGGAAAATCCAACGGAGATAAAAAATTATCGATAGAATTTGACACAAGTATTATTTATTGAATACTTAAGTTTGCCATTATCGTTGAATTAGTTATCAGAACTATCAAGAGCAATCGATTATTTTATTTTAAGTCATAATTTTAGCACGTTTCAGGAAAAAAAAACACAAATATGGTATATAAAACGTCGATCCTTGTATAATAAAATGCTGTTCAATATTATCAATCAAAGTACGAGTGTTAGTAGAAGATTACTACCGGTCACATTTTATTGATAATGTTTACGCATAAGTATTTAGTAGATGTGTCTATAAATCCCACTTGTGCTCCTCAGATAAGCTTTCGACTATGTCAAAAGTGACGGCAATCAAGTACAAGTTGATGTTAGGTATACCATATACAGTGCAATCGCCAGAGATATGACTACCACCATCCAACCGAACTACTTCGATAGATACTTGTGTTTATAGAGAAGCATTTGTAAATCTTTGCATTTACTTTTAATGTAATATACAAGTACTTCTAGGTCAAAGAAGACAGTGTTTGATTTTCACGAAAATTTGTTATTTTTTTTCCGAAATACGCGCATACGTTTGAAGCTAGCTGAACCTACCGTCTCAGACAGTCGGTAGTAAGTTGATCGCCGGTACGGTTGTATTTACGATTTATTAAAACTTTAAATTCAGTCTAGTGTTAAGATACAAGTTTTTGCTAAATTACGTTTTTACATGCTGCGCTAATTTTATACTTGTTCGGAAAAAAGTGAAATCGAAAAGAATTTGCAACAAAATACCATGCTAAAAAAATGTGATATTACCTTATTTTTGTTTTAAATGTTTATGCTTTGCTTTATTGTGCTATTTGTAAAATTATTACTAAAATAAATTTGTATCATTTATAATTGTTATAAAAATCAAAATGTGTTGTCCTTTTTGTTATTACAATATAATTGCTTATGAAAATTTATTCACTAACAACAGGCACAAATTTTTTTCATAGTTGATCTGCTAAATTAAAAGAAAAAATCCAAATATTATAATAAAATATATATGAACTTATTGAATATTTTACTAAATACAGAATTAGATAAACTGTCACCAGATAATTTTTATATATAATATTTAATTGTCAGTAAATCTTTTAGAAAATTCAGATTAATAATAAATTACAATATTTTGTTCCAATATAATATTATGCGTGCTATATATTTATATAATTTGTTGATTAAAAATTTTGAGACAATTTTTAATACTCTCATGAAAATTTTATCATATTGGATTATCCGTTAAAAAAGTTTTTGATTAATTTTTATTATAATTTTTTCTCTACTTTTAATTTCATATTTCTACTTGATGTTTTTAAAATACTTTTTGTCAGAGAAATAAGAAGTATATTTTAAAAAAATAGTCTATTTCTTTATTATTAGTATTATTTCAAATAATAATTATCCATTGTACGAGTATCCATACATAGATATAGGCAATTTGTTAAATAACAACGATATTTATTAATTTTCATTATTCAAATCAAAATTTATTGCACATTTTTTTGATTTTCCTTATCTATAAAAGTTCATATTTAGATAATCCCATATTAAAAAATTTATATGGTATGTTACATATGGAATAGTATTTATAACTTTCCCGAAAAAAATATTACACCTTTCGTGTTGCCCTTTTTTTTTTTTTTAAATTTAAAAGTTCAACTATGATGTAGAACGCATAAACAAATTTCAAACAATATTAATGCAAATGCTTTAAATATCATACATTGCATATCAAATCATATAAAGACCATTTATTGACGACAACATCAATTCATAAAAAAGGGGCCAAACCGACGAGCTCGATGCGCTGAACTGGGTCAAAAGAAAACGTTTTCCGTGGTAGACATGTTAACGACGTAACATAAAATCGTAATATGTGAAAATATTAGGGCACGCGTCTTATAGTATTTATCATTATCTATTGGTTTTCATTAACTGCAAGAAATTCTAAATAAAATTGTACCATAACCGGCAAGTAAGCAGGTTAAAAGAAAACGAGTTGCATACTATCACCGACATTTGCTCGGAAATGTTTTATTTTTCTAGTATTTTCTTCTATTGTAAAGCTCAAAAAACTGTTCAAAACCAATGCAATAATCTCTTACCTAGAGTATTTTTCAATATTAAAATTGCTCATAATTTTTTTTAGAGTATGTATGCAATTATTGAAATATACTATCAAAAGTATTTAAAAGTTGAAGGGCAACATTTCAAATTGATAATGCAATGAAATCGAAATCGGATTTCAATAATTAATTATTAAGTTATTCGGCAGTATATTCTCAAATTGCTTACTAAATAATTTTTTGTTATTCAATTATAATTTGCGTCGCTCTGTCTCGACATTTATGTACCATATATGAGTATATACAAGAAAAAAAACAGTGAAAAATACGTTCACATGGAAAAAGTACAGTTCCATAATCTCAATGACAAATTCGTGATTTGATTATAAAAAAAATTGTACTACATGTAAATGTTGGACTAATTATAATACCCACTTATTTTCGAAGCAACTATTTATTGTGCATTTATACACTGAAGATACAATTTTTCTAATATCTGCTTATAGTTGAGTTTTTATTATAGTCGAAATTGCATTTTTTTAAAGACATTTGACAAAATAAAATTTCTTTATGTATATTTTTATATTTCATGTGCAGATTGAAAATATTATTTTTAAATAATAGTGTTAAGAAATTAAAATTTAATGAATGGAAAAAAAAAATGAAAGATGTTATGGTTAAAAAAATATATTATAACCGGTCTTTTTAAATAAATTGTAGTAAAAATAATCGTGTGTTAATATAAATAGAACATAAAATGATTATATGACAAAATAAAATTTTAAATATGATATAAAAAAATATGACATTTCAGTTATAACATGAAACAATCATATTAAAATTGTTAATATGAATTATTGAACAAATGTATTTAAATTGTTATAAAATTTAAAAATATTATTAAATAATGGCGTAAACAATTTTTATTGTTGCAATATATAATTAACATATACACGTAGATGCTGATAGGAACTTAACAAATTTATATTATAATAAATAAGTGATTATTTTAAAACGCATTAACAAAAGTTATTCGATGTTTTTGTTTTTTTTGGGTGTGTTCATGTAATAAAATTCATTTAATAAAATCGCATTAAAACACAATCATAAAAGTAGAAAATTGTCATCCTGTCGTTTAAAAATAGCTTTTTTATTTGTTAATATTAGAAAAATTTAAAAAAAATTAGATAAATTATTTTTACAAACTGATAATTTTGACAATAACTATACATAAAACATACAAAAAATGACACACAAAATTTATGCACAACAAAAAGCATTAGTTCGACCACGTTCAAGCCTGTCAAATGACGAGCACCGGTTGAAGTCATCGCTACCACCGCCAAGAAAGACACGACAAAACAATTCAATTGTTATTGCTTCTCTAATCGGTGCATGTGTATTTTTTTTAGTGCTGTGTGGTTGTTTAGTGGCAGCACTAGTTTTTGTCGGTAAAAATCTCGCATTAAATTCAAATGCAACAAATGTGGATCTACACTCAGGAGAAAGTGATGCGGCGAAAACTGCAAGTCATTTAAATTCAGATCAAGGTGGAACAAGAACTAGAATACAAATACGTCAACCGATTATAGTATTCAGACCGGATCAATTAGATAATAACGGTAAAAGAAGGACAGATAGTGAAAGTACAGAAAATATTATTCGGCAGATTGGTGATCCGGTACACTCGATATCTGAACTATTGGCAATTGGCAGGAGTCCTTCAGAAGTGAACGACAATTTATCAGCTGTTAGTAAAATGTCATCGTCGGCGATAAATAAAGTACGAGTTGTGTCGAAAGTGATTGAGCGATTGTCGTTTCGTTTGCCGGAAGAAATTCGTCCTAGACATTATGATCTTTTTTTGGAACCGCAACTATCTAAAAAAACATTTTCGGGAAACGTAAAAATTAGACTGCAAGTTCTGAAACCAATTCCATTTATTGCGCTACATGCAAAAAATCTCAACATAATTGAGACAAATGTAGTGCAAATTTTAAATGCTACCGACGAAATCAGTGTTCCGGTATTACAAACGTTTGAGCATCTTGCACACGAATATTGGGTAACTGAGTTTGAGAATCCTCTGGACAGTGGTGAATATGCCATTAGTTTATCGTTCAATGCAAATCTTGGCGACCGAATCATTGGCTTCTATCAAAGTTCCTACTTTGACCCAATATCTAACAACACCAGGTATTTTACTATAATACCTAATATGTTTTCAAAAATGTAATTAAATTTCATGTTTGTCTATTCAAGATGGATAGCTACATCGAAATTCGAGCCAACTTATGCGAGACAAGCATTTCCTTGCTTTGATGAACCTGCAATGAAAGCTACTTTCGAGGTATCATTGCGATATCCAAATCTCGATGGTTACCATGCACTGTCCAACATGGATATTAAGGTATATTTAGTTTTTGGTATGAATCATAATTAAAATTATTTTAAAAATTGAGTAATATTCTTAGGAAATTAAAACTTTACCAGAGGAAAACCATACAATTGTAGTTTTTAATAATAGCGTTCCAATGAGTACGTATTTAGCTTGCTTCATAGTTTCTGACTTCGAATCAAAGAATGCTAACATTGAAAGTGGTGGTATTGGTGATTCCTTTGAAATGCGAGTTTTCGCTACTCCCGCACAAAAACACAAGGTAGAGTTTGCGCTTCAGACAGGAAAATTGGTCACTGAGCATTATATTCGCTACTTTAACATCTCCTACCCACTTCCTAAATTAGGTAATAAGGAATATATTATATATACTTCATGTTATTAATAATATTATTTTAGATATGGTTGCAATCCCAGACTTTGTATCTGGTGCCATGGAACATTGGGGATTAGTAACCTTCCGTGAAACTTCTTTGTTATATGACCGGAGTATTTCTTCGACGTCTAATAAACAAAGAGTCGGAACTGTTATTGCACATGAACTAGCGCACATGTGGTTCGGAAATTTAGGTAAATTAATCACAATTTATTGTTTAGAAAAATATGCTTTGATAATGAACTTACAGTGACAATGAAATGGTGGAACGATTTATGGTTAAATGAGGGATTCGCTAGTTATATGGAATACAAAGCATTGTCTGCTGTGTATCCTGAATGGGACATGGCTACCCAATTTATAATAGCTGATTTGCATGGTGTTATGAGGTTGGACGCAACACTGGCAGCGCATCCTATCGTTCAAAAAGTGGAGAATCCAGACCAAATCACAGAACTTTTCGATGCCATTACATATCAGAAAGGAGCATCTGTGATTCGGATGCTTGAGAACTTTATTGGAGAAGATCGCTTTCAAGAAGCAGTTACCAACTATCTTCGTAAATTTAGCTATAATAATGCCATTACTGATGATTTTCTAACTGAAATTGATGCATTAGGATTAGATTTCGATGTGAAGTTAGTTAATTGCATTCAAATATTACCATCTGATTTTTCTAATTTTTTCTATAGACTTATTATGGAAACTTGGACCCAACAAATGGGACTTCCTGTAGTAAACGTCGAACAATTGGATGATTCACATTTTAAGTTAACACAAAAGCGCTTCTTTTCTAATCCGGAAAATATAAATAAACAATTTAATGATTCTAAGTTCAAGTACGAGAATTAGATATAATTAAATTGCTCAAATCGAAAATTCTAAATTGCAAAATTTATTTTAGCTACAAGTGGTTTATTCCTATAACGTATTTTACTAGCGAATCAGCTAATGTGCAACGTGAATGGTTCAAAAATGACGACGCTGAAAGTACTTTTCTTCATCTTCTTACTTATATTTGTATTAACGGAAAAATTTGTTTTTAGTTACTATTGAGCTACCTACGCCCGTTAAGTGGATAAAGTTAAACAAAGATCAGTACGATTATTATCGAGTAAATTATCCGGTACCTATGTGGACAACTCTAACGAATGCACTGTTAGAGAATAAAGATGTAATATTGTGACAAACACTTAATAGCATAAAAATAAAAATTCAATGTTTTTGTTTTAGATAATGACCTCAGCTGATCGTGCACATCTTCTAAACGATGCATTTACATTAGCCGATGCTACCCAATTGCCTTATGATGTTGCCTTGAATCTGACAAAATATCTTCGATCGGAAACAGAATTTGTGCCATGGTCTGTAGCAGCTAATAGAATACTTGCTGTAGAGAGGCTTCTATTCTACACCGATATTCTCAGCACTTATCGAAAATATGGGCAAAATTTAGTTGAAGATGCTTATAGAATGGTGGGATGGACAGTTGGGGAGAAGCACACTGAAAAGTAAATACAAATGAGCCATTGATTATCTGTTCATTTATGATATTTTCGGTTATAGTTTAGTTCGGACCGAAATTCTTGAACTTGCCTGTTCAATAGGACTACCAGATTGTATAAATACTGTCGCAAACGAATTTAATCAGTGGTTGGATAATCCCGACGTAAGACCAAGCCCGGATATAAGAAATATTATATATTATCATGGGATGTCGGTAGTGGTTGACGAATCTAAGTGGTTGCGCGTTTGGGACCTATTCGTTGCTGAACAGGATGCTAATGAGAAAATAAAACTTATGCGTGCCTTAGCAGCAACGAAAATACCTTGGCTACTTCGCAGGTATATTTACATGTATAGCTTTTTAAATGCATGACTGAATTACTAAAGTCTTTTTTTTCTGAAGATACGTAGAGTTGGCTTGGAATAAGGAGTACGTACGTACACAAGACTACTTTATATGCCTTGGTTATATTGCAGGTAATCGTGCTGGTGAGCAAATAGTATGGGATCACGTACGTGAAAACTGGCCCAAAATAGTAGACCGATTTGGACTAAACGAGCGTAGTCTTGGAAACATCATTCCTTCAATTACAGGACGTTTTGCTACAAAAGTGAAACTACAAGAAATGGAAGATTTTTTTGCTGCTTATCCACAGGCAGGGGCTGGTGTCAATGCAAGAAAGCAAGCATTAGAAAATGTTCGAAATAATATTAAGTGGCTTGAATCAAATAAGGAGTTAGTAGCTAATTGGTTGAAATCATTTTAAATGCATTTAAAATGGTTTCGATTTCAAATATTTTTAATTATTACATTAATAAAAAAAGAAAAAAATTAACTAAAAGGAGCACTTATTTATTAAGTATAATGACAAAAAAATCAGCTTTTAACTTTTTAGAACAACAAAAATTGGACAAAGAAATAGAAAAATAATAATGAAGCCAAATTAATAACTGATCGCGTAGATGATCCTCCTTTACCATTTCCATATATACTAAATGTCACAATATCAGATCTTGGATTCAATAATTGCATTTGCACTTGTTTAAACGTTCGCCTGAAAATGTAACATTTAATATTTTTCTCATTTGTTAAATATAATGAGCAAATAATAATTGAGTGGATCTACCTGTTTTTGAAAAAGCGTTTTCCCTCCTCATATTTAAACTCAGTAGGTGCAAGCGGCATAAGTGATGCATCAATACTATTTGGCATAATGACCGTTTCTTTACTAACTGGCATATTTGTACTGATCTCAATAGAATGAAAAACGATATTGTTTTCAATAATTTCCGTTGATGGATCGTACAGGATGCCGCATGTCCTCAGCTCATCTGTTTTACAAGCAATTATACCACATACTTGTATATAACCATCTGCGGCTCCATAATAGTTTCTATTTCCCGCATAGGCCGCAAATCGGTATACATAGGGAGAGACAGTAGCGTTTCTACCGAATTTTGGATGAATAGCCACTCTGAAGTCGCAACAAAGATCAGAATAACATAGCTCCTGACGTATGCTATATTGGTTAACTGTCCTCATTATTACTGTATTGAACAGTTTCAAATCCTGATGTTTTAGAAGTATTTTGCTAACATTAATTGCACTACAGTCATTCTGTTCATTGCAATTGTTGCCCTGATCGTTATTTGAATCGGTTATGATTGTTGAGTCGATTTCACTTTTATTAATTGTAGCTACATACAATTTTCTCTGTGGAGAAGAGCTCATCACAGAAACGAGAGCTCCTTTTTTGCCAGCATATATTCCAGTACCTGTACTACCAAACTTAGGATTGCTTGCGCCAGCAGATAGTAAATTTACATCATTAGCGTATGCCCACGCTTGCTGAATTTGTACAGCTGCGCATAGTATTTATCAATTAAAATTATTTATATTTATCAATAATTAATTTATAATAATTTGCATACCTGTGAGAAATGGTAACTCCGAAAACCACATCGATGGAAATAAAAAGTCTTTGATTCCCATTCGGACAAGTTCTATCGCTGGAGTATAGAATAATACATCAAAGCAAATAAAATGCCCAAACTTTACACCAAAATCAGTTTCAAAAATTGCATACTCAGGTTCCAGAGTTGTATTTTTACTATGTTCGCCAAACAGATGCCATTTTCTGTAGCGTGACACAACCATTCCTTTCCGATCAAAAACTACGTTTGTATTATATTTTGTTAGTCCATCAATAGAGCATGGTCGAGGATCGTTTCGTTTTTTCTGATCTTCTGCCGTGCAATTCATTTTTTCGGACATATTCACAACAATGTATTTTTTTGTTTTCTTTGCTA
Source organism: Atherix ibis (assembly GCA_958298945.1). NCBI lineage: Eukaryota > Metazoa > Arthropoda > Insecta > Diptera > Athericidae > Atherix > Atherix ibis. The sequence goes on from OY282606.1 coordinate 5,946,202, forward strand.
CACACGATAATGGTGAGAGCAAATCATTGTAAATTTCCATATTACAAGGAATAATCTTATCTTCAGCATCTGGTACATATGATAACGTGAATATATCGTTCAGAGTATCCTCCGGAAATACAATGATGTCCGTGTATTCAGCATCATTGGATTCAATTATTTTTATATATTCAAGCAAGTTCATGTAAGTTGTATTAGCATGGTCATGAACATATACACTTGGCATATATTCAACCACACCAGCTATGTATAATGTTCCAAAGGATGTATTTTTTGTACGTAGCTGTCGAAATCAACTATTTACTATTAATTATCTGATATATTTCTAAAATGAAATTAAAATTAGCTCACCTGAACAGTCGATGGAATGCATATAATTGCGATTGTAAGTAAAACTCCAATTACTTGCATATTTTCGATAAAAATATACTAAAAACTATAACTATCAAAAATAATATATTACAATTCAGGTCTTTGCTAAATGCCTACGAATATTCAAATAAAACTTTATGTAAAATCAAATAAAATATTAGTTGCGAGATTGAGAAAGTTTACTTTCAGATAAGAATAAAACATATTTTATTTACTTGAAAATTAAGATTACGTTGTTAAACTGATAATGAAGTACTCTGTCTGAAGAGCAAATAGTTTAACTGAATAATCTTGTAAATGAAGTGATTAAGTTTATATTAAAGATGAAAACTTGTAATTAAGTTTATATTCAATTTTGTAATTTCTACTATTTGATCAGTACGACAAAGTATCGCGAATTTTGAATTTCCGCGGGTTACGTACACATATATTCGGTTTTAGAATTTTTTTGTGGCGTTATGTTGGTACTCATGTCTCTCACTTATGCCGATAAGTTCGGCCATTTTGGATGTTCAGTTATTTTTTAACAGCTGCTTTGCTTGCACGTGTTTTGGCTCGTCTTCGATTTTTGCTCATTCCAAAAAATGGATCAAAGAATCAGTTTCGGGAACAAGAAAAAGTCACAGGGGGCCAGATCTGGGGAATACGGTGGCTGCGGCATTATTAGTGTGTTGGTTTTGGCCAAAAATTCGCGCACAAGCAACGATGCGTGAGCACGGGCGTTATCATGGTGCAAAAGCCAATTTCTGTTCTTCCACAAATCCGGGCATTTCTGGGGGATTGCTTCGCGCAACTTGCGCATAACTTGCAGGTAATATTCCTTATTGACCGTTCTACCCTGTAAGCAAAACCTTCACATTCGACCGAACTTGGCGCGCTTTTTTCGGTCTTGGTACGTGCGCCAGCTTTCATTGGGATAATTGGGATTTGCTTTCCACGTCATAACTATAAACCCATGATTCGTTACTAGTTATGACTCTCTGGAGCAAATTTGGGTCATCGCGGACAGAGTCCAACAGCCCTTAGCAATGTTAATGCGATGCTGTTTTTGGTCGAAAATGGGCAAAAATCGAAGACGAGCCAAAACACGTCAAAAATTAACTGAACATTAAAAATGGCCCAACTTGTCGGCAAAAGTGAGAGACATGAGTACCAACATAACGCCACAAAAAATCGGAAATCTATTTTATGTAACCCCCGGAAATTCAAAATTCGCGATACTTTTTGAACAGACCTCCTATATGGCAGATTTTACCACATATTTTATATATCATTCATTTTTATATTTGATTTGTATGAAAAATTGGATAACTCAGCAGCTTTTGTAAAACACAATCTTACTCATATATAGTAGAAATTTAAGTATATATATACTGGAAAAATAGGTACTATTCAGAATATTAGATTGAAGAGATTATAAACGATGATAATGGGAACGCCTTATGGAGAAAGCCCCCTTACATTTTAGGTTCGCAAATCGACAGTGGGTTGATGAGTTATAAATGTGTCTGTTCAATTTAAATATATAATTGACATACTACATTTATCATAGCGTATGTTTCAAAAATATTGCCTGAACTGAGAAATAACCATAACAAAAAGTATTAGAAACAAATTATTCTAGTCAGTATTATCATACGAGTATCTTACAAAACAGTTCACACATCATTATTTATTTTATTATCTTGATAAGAAATAACAGAAGTTTATATTTTAATATTATAGCATAAAATATTTTATTGTAATTACGTAATTTCTTATTAGATGGTAATTTTTTTATGAGGTATATGCATTAAACTCCTTTTCAACTTTTTTCAACGAAATTCAAGTATCTTTAAAAAAAATGAAAACAATGTTAACACACTATTAACTTTAATGTGCAACGGTCTCAAGTTCAAATCTAGCTAGTGAAATTGCCAGTGTTTTGGTTACCACAGAATAGCCTAAATATCGTGGCGTTTAACAATTATAATTTCAGTATATATGCATGTTATATATAACTGTAAGAAAAAAACAGCATCGTGGGAGGATCGTAAAAAACTTAGATGTCAAAAATGCGCATTGTTTAAAACTTAGATTATAGAAGATTCTTTAATCTAAGGGTTATAATCTTTAGCGCTGTAAGATATCAAACCACATCCATACATGCTCAATCATTCATTCCTTCAATAGAATTTGCACTTGGATTCATTTAATTTCAATTTAAATTTGTAGTTTAATTAATTTAAAATTTTATAATAAAATTTGAAAATGATTTGTTATACAATGTAAACTGAAAAATTTTCAAATTTGAAAATGATTTGTTTTAGTGTGAAATCACTGATCAAACGAAATGTCAACTTTATGTATTTGGTACTCGGCTCCGATCAAATGCGAGACTTCACACGACAAACAAAACACTACCTACGCGAAATAGTCAATGCACATATTCGAAAATAACCAAATAAATGGAGCTTCTTAGTTTGCTGCAGTTGAATGGCGTTGCCGCGTGGTTCAGGTGCCTAGCTTTGCTGTTTGCTGCAGTGATGTAACTTTGTCGTATGCACAGCAGCTTTTTAGAAGTCGGAACTTTTCTTCTGTATATTTCATCATGTATAAATGATAGCTTTTTTATTTCAAATAATTATTTACTATTTTATTATTAAAATATATTCATCTAGTTAATACATGAATATATTTTGATAATACTTAAGCTGATAATAGTATCAAAATGATAGCAATTTGTTCATTTATCGTGGATAATTGTCTGAGCCCTTTAGTTACGACATTATATATTTGAATTTCAGTAGTTTTAAATAAAACAATGTATATATTTTTCCTTAATACTCAGAGATGCAACTATTTTGGCATTTTCTCATTCATATAATATGTTAAAAGTAACTACATATCTGTGCTATTCATATCCGAATCTTAACTGAAGTAGAATCTTAACTAAAATACCGAAAATTTTTAGGATAAAAGTATATGTTTTTAGAAAATATTGAACAACGTCATTTATTGTAGGTACAATTTTTTAATTCGATTACGAAAAAATCGAAAATTGTCTATAAATACATAATTGAATATTTCCTATAAATTCCATTTAAAAGTTAATATTAAAAAAAGTTCATATGAAAAATCCAAATTTCAATTTCTAATTTCCATATAAAATATTTTCATATGACGTTGGAATCATTTTGCAAAGATTTATTATTTAGTATAGGTACTTGTCTGCTAGAATTAATGAAAAATAAAAAAATAAAAACTATATAAAAAATAATGAACTTTTGTTGAAGTTTTAAATTTTACTTTGAATTTGTATATATATAGTTGAAATATTTTAAATTATATATAATATAATAAAAATTGTGTATGCAAAATCATTTAAATTTTTTATTTGAAGTAGAACTCTATCAGTAGAGGGTAAAAGTAATTATTTAATTAAAGCAAATTAATAAAAAATCGCATTAACTCTATTTAATATTCATAACAAGAAATTAACCTCAAAATAAAAACCTTTCAATTGGGAATGTGACTAAAATGCAAAATACGTCCTACTATGTACAGATATAACTTGAAAATTTAGTCAAATTTAGAGAAGAGGGAGGTAACTTTTACTTATATGTATTTTAGGCAATATACATACTTTTATAGATTCGTACAACAAAATATTCATGGATAGAATTCAGTGTTCAAAATAGGGTTCTAAATAGATATTAAACGATACTATTCGTGGTTTTATATTAATATTCAGTTCAAATGTACATTATATTTTACATTAAAATATAATTAATCCAAATATTAAAACAAAAACACATATTTTTATTACTAGTTTTATGAGTATATATATATATTTTTAATTAACATAATATTTTTCAATACATTTGTATATGCTTGTATAGTATTATATAATATCTTAACAAAATACGGACCTCCTAGAATTAAAGCCCAAAATTTTTCAGAAAGCAAGAATAATTTAAAATGATATAGTAATTCTATCACTTTAATTTTATCAATAACAGTCTTACGACCAAATTAAAAAAAACTTCTAAAGGTGAGTTGAAGTTTTGAATTGGAAAAAAAAACACAATACCTGAAAAACTAAGTTTGGGAAATTCCGTCAGTAAATATTGTTCCGTGTTGATGATATTGGCATCATCGAGTATGTATACCATTTTAAAGCAGAGCTTTTTAGTCTGATTCTGTTTTAATCGCTTTTCTTAGAATAAAGTGATTTAGCGTACACGGCGAAAAGCTCTTAAAAATTGGCGAAAAGCTCTTACGTTGCGGCAAATATACAGTTTTCTCCTATGTACTATCCTCCATCACGAGTTTAAAAAATCTGTTCAAGTGCTGTGTTGTGTTACTATACTTTGTAGTTCACCGAGATTCAAAAGACTTTATTCGTGTCAGTTTCATTTCATATCGGAGTTCACAAGGAAGCATTTTAATATATTTCCATAATGTTTTTTCTTAAAGAAACTTAAACGTTTAATAATAATTTAATAAATAAGAAAATAAATATTGCACTTACATATATCATACAATAAAAATGAATTTTATTAAAAAAATAGTTCTTGTAGTGCTAACTGTAAATGTTTAAAATATGTTTAAATCTTTTATTATTGTCTTAAATTGAAATCAATTTATTTTCTAAAATAATCATAATATATAAGTGTATAGAAAATGAATATGAATTTGGAATGATTTAATTATTATTATAATATAAGAGATATTTCATTAAAACTATAATATAATAACAATTTTTTAAATATTTCATTTTAATATCAATGGTGTTAATATAAATAATATGATGAGTCTAGTGTACCTAATCTAGTTAAAATTCTTGCAAAGAGAAATTTATAGTGATAAGAAATACATTAAAATAAAATATAGCAAATAATCGTTTTAATATAAACGTATTTATCGATATTTTTATGTGTACCAGTACCATAGTTTATTGATATGTCTGTATGGTTATAAATAAAATAATACAATAAATTTTAACAACGAAATTAATGCAAATATTTAATGCTAAGTGTTAATAAATAAATCTTTCTAAGAAAATTATCTAAGACTTTCTTTCCTAATCAAAGTATGCATATTTTTTGACCAATCAAAATATATATTTTATTCTTATATAAATATGGTTGTATCCTATAATAAGTTAAAATAATAATTGATATGATATATAAAAAATTGAACTAATAAATGAACATTGACAGTGCAGAAGAATTGCAATTAAAATTTGATATGTAAGTTCGTTATTTCATATTTAAATATTTTGATTCTATATTAGAATAGTGATTCCTTCTTCCTTCGAAGATAATATTCCTAATTTAATAAAATTAATAATTTACTTACGTATTTATATTTGCTTTGTTTTCTCCTTAATTTTTATGTAAACAGAAATTTGTCCAATATAATGTAATCTCATTTAAGTAAATTACATTAAAATCATTTTTGTAAACTGGATTTTAATAAGAAAAGTAATTAAAAGAAAGTATGATTTAATATGAACCTAGAAATATTTTATAATTAAAAAAAATATTCTTAAACTAATTTCTAGTTTTTAAATTTTTTTTTTATAATTTATAGTTTTAAATATTTTTTATATCATTAGACGGCTATAAGTAAACATTTAAATTTTATTTCAAAATTATAACCAGTATAAACTTATCCTTCTTATTTTTATTTTTCATCAATACCAGAAAGAAGTGTTACTCCAAGAAGAGTCGATTCAATTAAATCCGCAAATCTAAAAAATATATTTTGACATAACTAAATAAAGTATTGGTCATTTCATTTGATTTGTTAATTATAAATTTGTTTTTATTTTATTAAAATTATTGTATTACAAGCTTATTCTTCATTTTCCATATCTAACACCAGACAGAAGTGTTACTGCAAGAAGAGTTGATTCAATAAACTATTCAATTAAATCCGCAAATCTAAAAAATATATTTTGACATAACTAAATAAAGTGTTGGTCATTTCATTTGATTTGTTAATTATTAATTTGTTTTTATTTTATTAAAATTATTGTATTACAGCTTATTCTTTATTTTACACTTCTTTTACTTCTTTTCACAAGTGCCATAGATATTATTTTATTAGATGCTCGTAAGATTTACTCAAAATGTCGGTAAGAAGCTAAAATGTATATTTGCAGTTTTTTAAAGAAAAGTTTTTTTAAATTACTACTGTTATTATAAAGATATAGCTCATAGATACATAAATTTACATTAATTATTTTTAACAGGCAAACAAAAATTATTGTTTTTTTCCAAAAAGGAAAAATTTTGTTAAAATGTCTTTAACTTGTATTTTATGATACTAACTTGATAAATGCTTTATTATGCTAACATTAATTTTGGATTAGATACCATCAAAACCACTTAGAAAAACTATTAAGGTATTTTGAATTGTAATATTTAGTTCAACCGTAAAGTATATGTTTTCCGTGTAACCAAAGGTAATATTTTTATTATAATAAGTATAATGTTATTAGCATAATAGAAGTAACTTTTTCAGTTTGTTCTTAAATATGAGTTTAACATGCGTAAAATTTTTCAAGAAAATTCGGACTATATTTAAACAATTGCTTAGGCCTTGAAATGCGACAGCGTCAGTTTGGCCGTAAGAATAATTGTTATTTTAATGAGATTGTCGTCCTAGCTACTCCAAGATATCAGAAAAATGGACTTAGGTACTATTTTCTGATCTAAAAATTCATAAAAGTACACAATATATCAAATATCACATTCGATGAAAACCACAAACTTATCAAATTAATAATTTACTGCATGGAGGCTATTTTGTGGTTATTGTATAGCGAATTTAGTTATTTTGGTAAATGTGATTTAATTCAAATATATTTTATAATATTGTTGCTAAATTTCATGAAATAATTGTTTATAGAATATGAATATTTTATTAGTAAACTATCAATATTGCATACATTAACTAAAATTGACAGAGATCTTTTCTTGAGATTTTTTTCAATATTTTTTTGGAATAAAATATTTTAATGATGTGTATTTAAAAAAAATATTTTATTTTTCTGCATATATCATGTATTAAAATCGAATTGTCATATGTATTTTTTGCCAAGATAAATTATTATTTAATGTACATTTTGAAGAATAAAAGTTTTCCTTATTAAGTAATTTTGTGAGAAAATCCTTGAAAGTATGTTTGTTAAATTATTTAATTATTTAAACAACAAAAAAATGCATACGAAAAATTGCCAACAGAAAAGTTTTAATTTTAATTTAGATCAATAATAAAAATGTAGAAAATACAAGAAGAGTCCTTGGAAATTTTTATTAAAAGCATTATTTTTTAATACATCCTTGAATATGTACATTAAAATGTTATCAGCAAATTATTATTTACTCTCATAAGATACGACATTAAAATTCCTTTTGTTTTAAATTATTGTTAAGTCATTGCCTTAAAATAATCTTTGAAATAACAAATGAAAATGGAATAATTAGATTTTTATATTTTGGAATTTCTTGTAATACTAGAAATTGTAAAATTTACAAAATTTTCAAAGCAATTTAAGTAATTAAGGATAGGTCTTAATAGAAAAATATTTCTGTTCAAATTAAATTAACATTAGTATGATTTAAAAAATATATGAACATATTGTATATATACTCATATATTAATGTATATGAGTATAATGTGCGTAGTAGCAAAGCTTTGTAGGACCTCAAAAAAAATATTGTACATGAAACATTTTTATGGGTTGTTTAATTTGGCGGAAATAATGGTTTTACTATATACATTTTAGAATGTTGAATATTATTCTGCTATTTATTTTAAAAGATAACATTTCCGAACGAATTTTTTTAAATAAGTCCTTTAATATAATATATGCATACAAATGAACGTGTAAATATACAAATGATGTTTTTTTATACGAGTAACATTTAAATGTACGAAATTTATTTTTCCAAGTACAATATAAAAAACAATAACCTTAATAGGGAATTAATTTTTCCTAAAATTAATTTAAAAGATTAAAACCACTTTCAATATTTATCTGAAATTACAACATTCTCGTCGTTAGTTTCGTAGACGTTATTTGCACAAAGCGTAGAGGATATTTTAAATACAATTCTGAAGAGTTAATCTTTGGCTGTAACAATAAAGGATGATAGGCTTTATTATTATTTGCTTTTGAATAATTATTAGAATTAGCAGCTAAAATGTATTTACTAGTATTTCAATAGAATTACTCCAACGCTTTTAAAGGATCGAGGACTTAAATATTATTAATGGGGCAAAAAATACCTCAGTGCCCCAGGGTTAATAAACAGTTTTGGTATTTGAAAAAAGAATATAAAATTCCGTTTGCTCATCAATCCCAAAGCTATTTCATAATGAAACTCCAGTTGTTAGCTCAAAAGACAAGATTGTGCCCTATCTCCAACTGTATTGGAGCGCGTTGAATTTTCTATGGGGCAAATTCATATCCGCACTCGTACTGTTGGAAAAGTCCTTAGAGATTCTAATATACAAAAATTCGCTGGTCCAGATTGTATATCCTCCATAGTTCTGAAGAGATGTTCTTCTACATTGGCAAAGCCACTGCATAAGCTTTTCCACCTATATTTTTCTTCTGGAATTTGTCCGCATACACGTAGATGGAAAATAGCATTCGTTTAACCAATTCTCAATTACCGAGTCCTCTTCCCCCTCCAATTACCGACCTATTGCACTAACATCCCTTCTTTCTAAGGTCATGGAAACACTGATAAACTATCAGCTACTGAAATATCTTGAATCATAAAAACTTCTCAGTGACCGTCAATATAGTTTCTGTAGCAATAGATCCACTGGTGATTTGCTATCATATTTAGTCGAAAAGTGGAATCACTTTCTCCATTTCTCTTGGGAGTGTAGGATTATTACACTTGATATTTTAAAGACATTTGACAGAGTTTGGCATCAAGCTCTTTTGTCGAAAATGCGTACATATGTGTATGGTATCGAAGACTGCCTCCTCAAATGGATTATAAGCTACTTTTTCAACGTGGTGTTCCACAGGGTTTAAATACCTCTGACCCTTTTTCTAATTTTCATAAATGATTTCTTATCTGTTACTTCTCATCTAATCCACTGTTTCGCTGATGACTGTCAGTTTTTCATACTCGTTTCCTTATTAACGTCATTGCTCTTCAGCCATAGAGATGGAACAATAACGTGTGTAAAATTCATTAAATTTCGATATAGGCAGTATATTACTATAAGGCTCGTGAAATTTAATACTTCCAAAACACAGAACTGTCTCTAAAGCTAACTCGTTATCTCCACCCGTTATCTATGTATAAATGGCACTTGCATAACTGAAACCGAAAAACTCTCCATTCTTGGTATGTGTGTTAATGATAACCTCCGTTGGAATGATCACATATTTAATATTACCAAAAATGCTGCATAACGTTTAGGTTATCCATCTGATCTATGTGTAGCCAATATAGAAGAAGGCCAATAATCGCTCGAAGTTGGAATATAATTCTCATATTACGTAGAATTAACAGAAGACAAAAATATTACGGAGGCATTAGACTCACTGGAACACCGACGTAATGTCTCCTGTCTTTCCTTATTTTATCGTATTTTCCATAAACAGTGTTCCAGGAAATTGGCTAGTTGCATTCCGTCCCTACATTTTTTTCATCCCCTTTTCGGACATACAGCAATATATATAAATTCTTATTTTAACCGTTCAATCCAAATGCCCCATTCGGCTATTTAAGATCAAAGTGCACCGATATCTCTCTATTTATCCTTCCTAATACCTTCCACATGTGCTAAAAATTAAAAAAAATATATTTTATTATTCTAGTCAATAATGTTTGCTATGATATTTAGAGCAGAATAAATTATTTTAAATTTTTTGTAATTTATAAAACAAAAAAAAACGTTTACAAAATTACTTTTTTGTGTAGATTTAGCATTCACCTAGTGTTATTTAGTTGTTGTCAACCCCCGGGCTGGTGGCTGGAGTGCGATAGATTTTATATTTAAGTACAAATATAAATCCAGGTCTTAAAATCCACGATCCTCCATAAAATGGTTGATGCCCCCTTTTATGTTCGTAACACTGTAATACATCGTGACCTAAATGTTCCCTTTGTTCATGACCTGTGCATTTCCCGATATGAAAAATTTCACTCCCGTTTACCCTATCATCATAATCCACTTGTGAGAGAATTGTCCTGTCCTGCCCTCCCGGGAAACACTGAGTGGAGACTTAAGAGACAATGGCCTAGTGATTTTCTAGAGGAATCTAACTTCCGTTAGTTGGAGAAACGCCGATGGGTGTTTACTCCCACTTCATGATGCACAAGATTGTTAATTAAAATGTTATGTAAATCTACTTGTTACAATAAAATTGTAGTTGCAGATAAAAAAAAATAAAAAAAAAGTACAAATATTAATAGAATACTAAATTAGGAGTAATATTAATATGTTTATATGTATATCAATCTGTAGAAACATGAAAGTATGGAGAAAGTTCAGAATTTTTCTGTAGCAAGTTCTAGTGTTTACCAAAAAGATCAATCAGCATGCATGGAGCCATGATGCACTAGGAAGAAGCGTCCAACAATAAACAATTGCGGTGTTATACTTTGTTGCTGCATCGCAGAATGGCTGAAGCGTAGTTGCCGCAAAAGCGGATTTGTGAGAAAATAAAACAAAATTCGTTCAAAAGGATTCAAATGTTTTATTTGTTGCATACATACACATATGTGGAGGTAGATTTATTGACGGCGTACATATTTTTCTTGTATTGATACACTAAAAAAGAACGTTTTGTTATGGCTTTACGGCTGCATATGTATGTGTAGATATGTTGCATTATTTTGTTCGAATTTATTAAAACAATAGCTGAGCTTGTAGGAACAAGCATATTACAAACACTAAAGAATATAGAATCACTTATGTGGCATTCAGTTGTAACAGGATTGTTTAATAAACTAAAATATTTTACTTTTCTATATATAATGAACTTTTCGATTAAGGAAATAATAAAAATACCTTATTATATGTGTTCCTAATTATAACAAAACGTTATAATTAGGAAAAAAAACCGTACATACATATAAAATTTCGACAAAAATAATTTATGTTTTTAATACCCTGCGTAGTATTTCTATGATGACTTAGCTTATAAAATAGAAGCTAAGTCATCATAGCAAATTGAAGGTGTATAATAAATTTAAAACGAATTTCTTCATTTTTTTTTGTAGAAAAATAATCCTATTCCTCAACTATAGTTAGTTGCATTGCACAAACTTGTAAGCATGCCTCTTAAAATAATAAATTCCAAAAGTTAAAAGAAAAAACAATTTATATTTATTTTACTAAACTAAAAAATCCTAATATATCATTTTTACAAAAAATTTTTTAGGAAATTCCAAAATAAAATGTTGAATTGGGGTTTTTTTTTGCATTGTTGCTATTTTATTGAGAAAATCTATAATTTACATATTATTTGCACAAAAATTGAATTCAACGAATTTTTAATATACTCAATGTGCTTCCAAGATAACCCGAAATTATGAAAGTCTTTTTATTTCGAGTTTATAAATTCCGGTTTTTTATTTCTACATAAAATACATCTTGTCTCACAGCCGAACCCACATTTTTCTCTAATAAAATTTTATTTGGTTATGTAAATTTTCGGTTATAATAATATTTATTATCATCAAAATATATATTTTAGTTGTACAATACTTAGAAAAAGCAAAGATAATAAAAATAAAAAACTTGTTTTAAATTCCCTAAATATGAAAGTAGGCAAAAACATAACTTGTATTATTTTATTATTTTCCTATAAAAAATTATAAAACAAAAATTATTCAAAATGTATAATTTATCAATTCAAATAGTAAGTGTAAAGTTCAATAGTTTAAGAATACAATGTGAACATCACATACAGTTTGTACGTGTAAAATTTATTATGTCTACAAATTTGTATCGATATTATTACTTTTGTATAGTAATAATATCGATACAAATTTTATTTTATACCGGTAGATCTTTATTAGATTGAAGCATTCTGGTATGTTAATTTTTAAGGTAAATATTTTGCGATGGTCTAGCGAAATTGAATTTAATTTGTTTTAGTACGTGTATTTATAGAAAAAATAAATAATAATTGCTAGACGAAAACTGATACTTCTTATGTATATATATTACTATTTTTGTATTTTTATAAGTATATATACATGTTACTATTAAAGATGAATATGTCTAGAAGAGTTTTTACTAATATTTTTTGTATAAAGAAAAATGAACAAATTTAATAATGAAATATTGGAAAAATATTATATGTATATTTATATAATAATAATGAAATATTGGAAAAATATTATATTTATTTGTTCAAATTTTAACGACTATTCTATTTTTCTATTCGAAAAATGTCATAAAAGTAGATTATATTCTATTACTGAACCATTTTTTTAAGGTATATATTCATTATTTGAATGGTACATTGTATAAAAAATATATTATATAATTTTATGATATTATATTATTGGCCAACAAAACGTTTACATTTACTACCGTTATATATTGACAGAATCTTCATGGTGAATGAAAGTTATTTTATGGATACCTATCAGGTTGTAAGGTTTTAAATTAGTAACTTTCTTCCCGAGCATTAAACAACACATTGTTTACCGCTTTGGCTATTGGTAAAATGAATTTTATCGATAATAAAATTTATCATTATTTTTCAGATATAAACTACAATAAAATGAAAAAATGTAGTACTTTAGTAAAGTTATTACCCTTAAAGTTTATATGCCACTACAATATATTGCGTGTATTTTAATAATAGCATATAATTTTAAAATATAATTTTACTTCCGATCTTAACTGTACAATAATATTTTATTACATTGATACTTATGAAAATAAACAAATTTTTACAAGATAATTCATTTTTTTATTAATTTTTTAAAATTTATCTTCAATTGAAAATTTTTAAATAAATATTTAAAACTTTTAAAATATATATATTTATATGAATCAAAGAAAGTATTTACAATAAATCTCTGAAACAGTGTATTTTGTGCAATTGATTGATATTGTTTATTATTCAACAGTTGAGGTTAACTTGATAAAAATTGTTTTTATTATTTCTATTGTTATTCAAACATAATTTTTGTATGCAAATTTTTTGTTAAAAAAATATAAATAATGCATTTAAATAAGTTAAAAAATAATAAAAATTCGTTTAAGCTTTGAATAATTAATAATAAATAAAGTTAGTAGATTTTTGTTTTCCAAATAACATTTCGAAATTTTCAAATATAGATTTATAATATTATTGGGTGTATAACTTAAAAATGCGGGATTTTTGGCAAACTTTGAGTGTTTATTTTGAAAAATTTTACAATATATTTTTTTCAAAGTATTGTCCATCGGAAGCCACTACTTTTTCCCATCTTTCTGGCAACATATGGATTCCGCGCCAAAAAAACTGCTCCGGTTTTGAGGCCAATGAATCGAGCCAATTTTTGATGCCCTGTTCTGAAGTGAAGCGTATTCCCGTGAGGGCGTTTTGCATGGATCTAAACAAATGGTAGTCGGACGGGGCAAGGTCTGGGCTATAAGGCGGGTAAGGCAAAACTTCCCAGCCACTGTTTTCTAAATAATTTTTAACCGGTCTTGCAACATGAGGCCGAGCGTTGTCATGATGAAAAATTATGGCTTCGTGTCTGGTCGCATATCCCGGGCGTTTTTCGGCCAATGCTCGCTTCAAACGGATTAATTGTGTTCGGTAGAGGTCGCCTGTGATCGTCTGGCCCGATTTCAATAGCTCATAATAGATCACACCCTTCTGATCCCACCAAATACAGAGCATTACCTTGGCGCCATGGATATTTGGCTTTGGCGTTGATTTGGCTGGTTGGCCGGGCTTCACATACGATTTTTTGCGCTTTGGGTTGTCGTAATGAATCCATTTTTCGACGCCAGTAATGATTCGATTAAAAAACGGCTTCAATTCATATGGGACCCAATTTCCTTGCTTTTGGATGAATTCTGCTGCTTTCAAACGTTTTGAAATGGCTGCTTGAGTGACTCCCAATGATTTTGCAATTTCTTCTTGAGTTCGACAACAGTCTTCGTCGAGTAATGCCTCCAAATCTTCATCTTCAAACTTTTTTGGCTGACCTGGTCGTTCTTTGTCTTCCGTGTCAAAATCACCACTTCTGAACCGCACAAACCATCTCTCGCACGTTGAAATCGATGGAACATATTCAGGATAAGCTTCGGTGAGCAATCGATGTGCTTCAGCTGCACTTTTTTTTCAAATTGAAGAAGTAAATCAACCATTCCCGCAAATGGGACTTTTTTGGTACGGAATTCGACATTTTTGAAGCAAAAAAAAACTTTGTTGTTCACACTATTTCGTTCAATGACTAATCGAGAATGAATGATAGATGTTTAACCTCCAAAATGCCATATGAGTTATTATTAACACAAACCATGTGTAAAAGTTATGCCATCTGTTGTCAATCCCGCATTTTTAAGTTATTAAAAGAATAAGAAAGCCAATCAATTAAAATTATTTCAACATATTTGAATATTTTATATTTTATTAGGATTATGAATATTTACTATTTAATTAATTATTGAAAAATATTTCCTATGATAATTATGGAAAAATAATTTCTATGAAATTTAAATATTTTCTCAATAATCAAATTAAATTTCAAACGATAGTTCAAGTTTAGTAATTAAATTGCCAATCAAGCAAAATTTCTAATATGCATAAAATAAAGAAAACGCTCTGATGATAAGAATAGATATTTAAGAAATATTTAAATTGGTAGTTTTTTTTATTGTAGTAAAAAAAATATTTCGCTAAAATCTTTACTTTTAAATGATAAATACAATATATATATATGTATATAAAAAATAATATAAATTAAATTCTAATTTATTTTATCTTCACGTAGACTTAACTTTGCGAAAATATCTACGAAATTTTTTGTTCTTTTTGAACGAATATTAGAGTTTAGTCAAGATAAAAGGCTATTGTTCTGTTATTTTTTAATGGTTACCAAATTATATGCCGTTAATTGCTTAAGGCAATTCACCCCAATACCGGTAACCGAAGTTTATATAAACGCTTATCTTAGCTATCGGTCAACTTATTTTTTTGTTTAGATAAAATTTGTTGGTCACCACCGCAAGTATATACTTTTAGGCGTTTGTTTTTTGTTATAAAAATGTAATTTAATTAGCTGAGCAAAACTAGAAAAATTTTTCTTTGTTTTAAACATTTGGATTTGGGTTTTCCTTATTTGATAAAGTTGTATGAAAAAAAATCTTTATAATTTGTCACCGTTGAACTTTTCATTTTACTTACATAAACATACCTTACATGGAAGAGTTTAAATAACATTTCTACCGTTCGTACCAATATTCATAATTTCTCTGAAGCGTGTATCATAGTTTGTATGTGAAGCAAGTTATCCTAAATATTTACGCACATTGAACTGGACAACTAAACGTTTTAAATACAAGCATATTAATAATAGTCAAATGATTAATTGTAATTAAAATATAATTGATCGGAAAAAAGATATTAAAAAGAATTATATAAAATAACAGAAAAAAACTGAAGTATCTGAATTAAGCGAACTTTTACACAATTTTGTTAATAACTTTAAAAAGGAAATAATCAATTATATTACTATAAGAATATATAAATATTTTTTTTAAAGCTATCCTATAATTCATAATTCTCTATTATGTATTTTTGACATATTTTCTATTAGTTTCATCATTCACAGGACTTAATCCTTTATAATGTATTAAGTTCATCACAATTTTCTACTTCTATTAATACCGCTTTTATAAACCTGTCAGATTGCTTTTTACTTAATATTTATGAAAACTGATAGTCGACAAGTACATATAAATCAAGAGGATTTGTGATCTTAAATAAACTTGTTATGTCATTGTATAATTTTCCGCTTAAGACGATATAAATCACTGATATATTGTAGCTATAGAAATATTTACATTTCATCAGTTTCAAATTTAGTTTTGTTATAGTTGTCTCAAAAATCATCAAGTCAAAACGCTATTGTTTCGATAATAAATTTAAGGAGATTAATATGAAAGGGCTTTTATGAAAATGTTGGAAAATCTCGAAAAATCACTCCAATATAAATAGAGTAACAATCAGTTGTATTACATAATAAAACCAATCAAAGATGGATAGAATAAATCCAGCAATTAAAATAAGTTTATGAATACATCTTTGCAATTATGTTCACTAATAATTTTTGAATTAAAGTTGATTTATGTAAAAGGTTTATTTCATATAACATTTCCTATAAACTTTTATGAGTTCAAATTGAAATTTTATTTTCTACTCTAATATTGATTTTGTAAAATTTAAATTTTATTTTTCCCTAAATAGTATAAACGATAAATATTGTTGTATGTGTATTTAGATGGAATATTTATTTTTATTTGTTACTAGTTATATTTTTTACCCTTTTTCTTTTGTGCATTTAGTTCAAAATTTTACTGCATAGCCAAATATAAAATATATTTATTTTTTAAAAGCTTAGTATAAAAAATTAAGCAGATATATATATTTTTAGGAATCAAAGTGTAAATATTCGATAAAATTGATAGTATACATCAATTTCTTATGAATATAAATATGTATACCAATAGATTTAATATACCCTATTTATTATCTATAGTCTCATAAATATTGAAGATCGAACTAAGAATGATTTATTCGAGAAAATTATCGATATGAATGAAAAGAAATTTTTCCAGTTTCCACACCTTTTATCAACACCGGTATATTTTTCAGATATTGTATTTTTTTAATCGCATTTACTGTGATAAAAAAGTTATATACCAATAAATCATCTACGCATTTTCCTTAAAGAACTTATCTATTATCATATAGTCTATACAATTATAATAATAACTTTTTCATATTTTAAACAAATTTAAATTTTTTGAAGGATAAAAACAAAAATGCTCATATTGTTAATTATTTTTATTTTTCTACATTGAACAACAAAATCTCAATACAAAAACATTTTACACTAAATAAAAAAATCCTATGAAAAGTTGTAATAATGTTATAGAATGCAATAAAGAATTTATTCTAAGAGTTTTATTTGCATCATATAGCAAATAATTTGTAGATTCTAGAAAGACATGTTTCCATAAAAATGTACATAATAACTTAATTGCCTTGCGGAAAGTTTCCTTTTACGCATAATATTAGAAAATTCTTGCACGATTACCCGCCAAGTAAATAAATGTTTTCATTATATCACCTTTACTAAGATATTTTCGTTCAAAAATTTACATGAAATTTATCTGCATTCACTTTCTTTGATGAAGTTTATTTTATGTTAATTTTTCCATTCAGAATTCTTTTAGATGGTTTACATTTGCACAAAAACGTACAGTAAAAAATACTATTCAATTATTAAAATGAGTTTTTTTTTCTTTTCTAAAAATAAGTTAAGTATTTATTTGTAAATATTAAGAATATAAATATATCTAATATGATTTAAGTTAAAACTTTGTCATCATTTATATTCCAATAAAATGCGAATATTTCTAGAATTTTGTGGTCGCAATTGTAATTAAATTTTAAAGTAATATATGCTTGACCGAAATCTTTGAAATATAATAGAATTATGTATTTCAGAAGAAAACCATTAAATACATTTTTAATGATAACTAAATTGGCAAAAGAAAGTTTTCCCGTTTAAAACATTTGTTAGTTACTATATGTCCTTACTCTTGTTTAAAATTCATTAAAGTTTTATACTTTAACTTTTTCAGTTTAATTATAAAGCAGTAATAAAAGACTTCATTTCGAACTTGGAAATAATATAATTAATGAAATTAGAAATATTTTGAAAGTAATGTGAATTAATTTTTTGAAATTTTTTGGCTTCAATATTTATATGCTTGCATAGAAAAAATTCTATAAAACTTGTAACTTATGCGGTTGCCGGATTTTTTTGTAATTCTAATGGCTTCTACACATTTCATGTCGTCGCATTGAAAATAAAAATATTTCAAGAGTGTTAATAAGCAAATAATTCTATAATATTCCCCTTCCTAAAAAGGAGGTAATGATCCAAATTTATATAAAAATGTATTAAATAAAATTAATTTAATTTCATGAGACATTTTAACAGAAACCGTATCTTAAATATAAATCTGAAAAATATATTGAAAAATTTTCTACATAAATGAAGACAAAATCGGAAGATCATTTTAAAAAAACATGTCATTATTAGTAAGCATATATAAAATCGGATTCATATTGGATTTCTTTATTTGCTTACTCCATACGAAATATTCAAAGGAAAAAAAAACTTCAAAAACTAATGCATCAATTGTGTAATTCCTTATGAGTAAATAATTTATTTTATTTAATATACGGTATGACCATATGTAATATCCATGTTACTGTTGTTGCGTCGCAACATTCTACAATAGAAGAGTGGTTCCAGAGTATTCCTGAAAGTTCGATTTCGGAATGTTTTCGAAGTACGCCGAAGCAGTACAAATACGAGCGTTTTATAAGTGATCGGTGAGTTTAAGTTGGATCGTAGAAATATATTGTGAAGTGGAAATTTAGCGAAAAGATTCAATTAGGATTCGAACTTCCTAAACAAACAAACTCTTGTAATCTATTTGTGAAACACAAATTGGTTAAATAAAGAAAATCCTAAATAAACAAAAACAGTATTTTACTCTATCCAATAAATCTGCGTAAGATCGTAACACTATTTCAACCCCGATATATATTTTTAAAATTGCCAAAACAATTATTTATAAATTTTCGTGAATACTATTACCTATTCAAAGCTAATAACATGATTATAATGTATAATACGATGTATAGAGGATTTCTTTTATTTATAATATAATTTTTTAATCTTGAACATAATGCTTAATGAGATCGAAAATAATATTTCAAGTACTTTACAAAAATTTATTCTATAATTATATTAGACTAAAGAATGATCTAATTTCTGATTGAAGATGAAAATATTCTCTAATACAAAATTGCAAGCTTTCAATTTATTCAACAAATAAGTATCTGTATCTGTATATAATAAGTATCTATTTCATAAACAATTTTTGCTTGCTTATATGGATGAACGATCCCTAGGAAATGAGCAGCAACACTATCGTGAAGATATTTGTCTAGGATGCAGCAATACTATCGTGAAGATATTTGTCGATTTGTATGTGAGGCCGTTAGATGAACGTCACAGAATAGACAGATGAGTAGTTTACGAAAAGGAAATTATGTGCGAGAGTTCTGTCAGAAGTCTGAGCAGTTTCCGTAATCAAAATTTTACAAAGATTTTGGCAATATTACATAAATATTTTGAAAGAAACCGTTCGTTACTTGTCCAATCATTATGCCTACGAATGACCAAAGGTGTTATTTGATATTAACAAAGGCAAGTTAAAAACTGTTGTAAAGTATGTTTCCCCGCCAATTGATCAGTCCTCCCTTTGCCCAAAATTCCCATATGACGTAGAACAAAACGCAATTCACCACCTCTGTTGTTAAGCAGGTTATGTCGATGGGCAATGATTGGCTTTAAAGCTTGTGTGTTTCGATGATTGGGATTATAAATTGCAATTTCTAATGCCATCCTGATTGCTCATAGCTCATCATAATATGTAGTTGCCTGAATAATAAAGAATTCACAATAAATTTCGTGGATGTGGGACCTATCTAACTCTATGACAGCATAAGAGTTGATGTTATCGTCGATGGCCGTATCTATGAAAAATAGCAAGTTTGTGTTTGGTTTTTTGTATCTGTCCAAGAATTTAGACACTCTCAACTCTGCTCACAACCATGGTTGACACTCTTAACTCTGCTCCCAACCATAGTTTCCTGTCAGAATGAGAACGGAAATTATTTCATTAAAAAAATATTTCTGCATTATTATCTATCTGTTAAATTATACTTAGTTAGGGAATGATACTTATTCATATCTTTTGGAAATTCTCCACTGAAATATTGTAGAATAATACATTTCTTATAAATAGCTTCTAAAGTTTATTTAATAAAATACAATTTTTTGAAGAAAATATTTATAAATATAATTTAATACTATTCCTTATTACATTTATAAATTTAATACTTTAATTTTTTCAATTATCCTACATAGTTAAGTATGCATGAGTTTATTAGTAAGTTTATGTTTGACTTTTTGTATCTGCCCAGGGATCTAGACACTCTCAACTCTGCTCCAAACTAGGATGAAGACAGTAGTTTGGAAATAATTTCATTAAAAAAATATTCATAATTTTTATTCAATAATTAATTCGAAATTAAAAATTTTTATGATAATATGCAAATAATAATCCTATTTGAAAAATACATTATTTATTTGAAAGAGAACTCATTACTTAGAATATTTAAAATGAGTAAATGTAAGAAATATTTTTTTAAATATTTTAATTTAAAATATTTTCATTTTTTTTTACTTATGTTTATATAAAATTATTTTTAATATATTTTTCAAAGTTTTCTATTAAATAAATCATTGCGAAACTAGGTAGAATTAAATAAATTGTTTTAGTCACCTGTGCTGCTCATTTTGTATACTGCTCTTCCCATGTGATTTCAGTTCAAGTTTATAGAAATTTTTTGTTAGTGACTTGACTCACAATGTCTACTTCAATAAACTTGAAAAAATTCAATTAATTGAGCTTAATATCAAAAAATAATTTATCTTAACTTACTTTAACTATTCAATATCAAATACAAAATTTCTCTAAAATTTGCAACTTTAAAGAAACTGCGGAGATAAAATGAGTAAATAATTACATAATATATTATAAATGTTCAGGTATCTGTATGGTATAGTCATGAATTTATTTGATTAATAAGAGAGTTCGGTAAAAAATTGCTACAAATTGTATGTAGTTGTAGGTATAATCAAAATTAATAAAAAATTGCCAGAAATAAATTTAAATTTTTTTTATCGTAATTAAACTGTTTTGATAAATGAATTAATGTGGTTTGTTTAAGGTACAATTGGAAATATTCGATATATTCGTTTGCCATTTGTGTACTCTTCGGTTAAATATCTTTATACCGTTGTTTATTATTAATATTATTAGTATTATGAAAATAAAATATAAATTATAGTACTCAATTTGGATTTTTGTAACAATTCTAATATACTCGGTTTTTTTAGTTTTAGTTGTGTGTTAAATACATAAAATATATTTCGCTTACCTTGAGATTTATTATTGGAATGGAAAAGACCAGACAATGTGTACTAAATTAAATAATATTATGCCATTAAAAACAATTATGTACAAAAATCTTGATATTGTTTTTCCGTATAAAGCCTGTTTGTGGCAGGATGTAGGACATTTATATTATTCCACTTGTATCAAATCTGTGTAAGCGTTTGTGTACATTTGTGTGCACGGAAAGAATAAGAATTTTTTTTGGAAATTTATCATTTCCAGTATAGAATTATTTTTATATATTTTTGTAATAAAATACTTGGCTAAAAGTGTTTTCATGGAACAATTTTCTACACATAAATTCATATTTGTCCACCTCAAGCAAGTTGGATGGAAAAATATGTCTATAACTATTCTGTGCACACACCTTTGTCAAAAAAGTTGTTTGTTTTTGTTACCAGTACAAACTTTATTAAGTTGATAACAGAAGTTCTGTTCTTCTATAAAAAAAAAAATGTCATCTCACTCTAAAAATTTCGGTTAACCCAAAATCATCAATTACAATTTATTACTTAAACAAAGTATTTAGAAGATAAATCAAGACGAAATTTACCAGTAATATATAATGAATTGCTCTCAGCAGGTTATTCTTATTAAATAAAATGGCTAGATTTTTCTCAGCAATATTCATTATAACTTACTATATTGATTGCAGATTATTTTATTATTAATATACGTGTACAATTTAGATTTGTATAATATTTTTGATATTTTGTCTAGTTAACAGTTTAATTAATAGTAAAGTTGTTGACATATGAATTAAATATAGAAAAATTTAATTTAACTATAACTAAAATGATATTTGTTCTAGATTGTATCAATAATAATTTTGTATAAGATTTTTGTTTTGTTGAAAAAAGTTATTAGAATTGAAGAAAATTTTACTATATTATAAGAAGTTTACATTACTTTAAATAGCTTTATTACAATTATATCAAAATTAATTTGTAAAATCCACAAAAATGAACTTTCCCAGAAATTTCTTTTTAAAGGTTAAACTGTTTTAAAAAAAAAAAATATTACCTAGTTTATCAGCTACCCTTAGGATGAAATGTATTTACACAAGTATTAAGTTTATGATTTTCAACTGTCTTGACCTTTAATATTTAAATCTTTATTATGTTACGTTTCATTATACCTTATTTTATATTTTTACATAATAACAACTAAATATAGCTACATAGATACATTAATAATTTTCAAAAACAATTTTCTACAATAATCATTTTTTTTTTACGTTCTTATAGTACATAAATGGCAAATCATTCCTATATTTGAAATATTTTTTTAACATATCAAAATAATAACTAGTACGTATAAAAAGTAAAGTATATTTAACTACAAATATATACTTTGCTCAACAAAAGCAAGTTTTTCTCTTCGTAGTAGTTAATTAATATCAAATGAAAATGAACGAATATGGATTTAGTAAATGCAATTATATTTTGCATAATTGGACAATATTTGGCTCAGTTTTTAAATATAGGATGCATCAGATTTAACGTCCGATTTAATTTTGAAATGAAGTATATCCCAGATTAAACTGTAGATTTAAATTTCGCGTCATTTTATTGTTTTGCGATTGGCAGTTATTATTTTTTTTTTGTGTGTGCAGATATCACAGTTGCAATTCGTCAATATAGAACACTATTTGACAAAAGAACATGTAACAAATCTTAATTGTAATAATGTGTTGTACCTTGGTGAAGACTTCCATATTGGGTCATTTCAACTGCGACATCTGTGAAACAACCAGAACCGTCAACCGCAAAACAAGAAAAATGAAGCGATATTTAAATCCGGAATTCAACATGGGAAACCCTTTAATTATTTATTTTCTACTATAAAAAGCACAATTATCGAATGTGTAGTATAGAGGCTTATGTGTTAGTAATCATAATCTACAACAAATATAATAAATATATAGAATATACTTTTAATGAAATTATTAATTTTCAAAACCCTTTTTCAAACGGATAATAAAACCACGAAATGTTCGCGCTGTATGTTATTAAACTTTTAAAGGAATACGTTATGTTTAACCAAATTCATGTAAATAATAATAAAAAATTTGATTTAAATAATTTGATGGGAAAGATGGCAAATTGCTTACAAGCTAAAGTTTACTGAACGCGCCATAATAATTCATGTAAACCGTAAAAACTTAATTGACCCAAATGTGATGATATTAATTATTTCATAAATTATCAAAAGTATCTGCGTTATTATTAATTATTATCTATCTATTAAATTATACTAAGTTAGAGAATGAAATCATAAATTGTTCTAATCATTCATATCTTTCGGAAATACTCCACTGTGGCATTGTCGAATAAAATATTTCTAATAAATAGCTTCCAAAGTTTATTTAATAAAATACAATTTTTTAAAGAAAATATTTTTAAATATAATTTAATCCTATTCGTTTATAGTATTAAATTACATATACAAATTTAATACTTCAAATTTTTCAATTATCCTTTGTATACGAGGGTCGTTCAATAAGTCCTTAGAAAATCCGAGAAATTGCGCTCATAGTGTCGGTGTAATTAGCATTATCGACAGGAAAGCTGTCAAAATTTCAGCTCGATCCATAGTGTAGGTCAATTTCTATCGTCGATTAAAGTTAACGACATTTATTTGTGCATAACAATGGAAAAAAGCGAGTTTAGGGCTGTCATCAAACATCTCCATTTGAAAGGCTTAAGCCCGAAAGAAATCAAAGCCGAGTTGGATGCAGTTCATGGCACATCTACACCTGTGTTTGCGACGGTTTACAATTGGGTGAATGAATTTAAACGTGGCCGTTCATCCACAAAAGATGAACATCGTTCAGGACGCCCAGTCGAGGTGTCTACTCCTGAAATCATCGACAAAATCCACGATCTGATTTTGAACGATCGGCGAATTAAAGTGCGCGAATTAGTTGAGGCCACGGGCATATCACAAGGTACAGTCGCTTCAATTTTGCATGAAAAATTGTCTGTGAAAAAAAATTTGGCAAGATAGGTGCCGCGTTTGCTCTTAGAGGAGAATAAGCGCAATCGTGTAGTGGACTCTGAGGCTATGTTGGCACTCTTTCACCGCAATCCTGCCGAATTCCTTCGTCGATATGTCACTGTGGAAGAAACCTGGATACACTACTATACTCCAGAAACGAAGAGACAGTCATCACAGTGGATTTTCAAGGGTGAACGGGCTCCGAAGAAGGCAAAAACTGTGCCATCGGCCGGCAAGGTGATGGCCACAGTCTTTTGGGATTCGCAAGGCATCATTTTTATCGACTACTTGGAAAAAGGAAAAACAATAACAGGAGCGTATTACGCGTCGTTATTGCAACGGTTGAGCGAGGAAATCAAAGAGAAACGCCCCCATCTGAAGAAGAAAAAATCCTCTTGCATCAGGACAATGCGCGTGTACACACCTGCGCTGTTTCCATGGCCAAAATTGTGGAATTGAGAATGGAATTGTTGCAGCATCCCGCTTATTCACCAGATTTGGCCCCGAGTGACTATTTTCTTTTCCCCAATCTGAAGAAATGGGTTGGCGGACGAATTTTCACTTCCAACGAGGACGTCATTGCTCAAACGGATGAGTATTTTGCAGAACTTCCGAAATCCTATATTTTGGACGGGATAAAAATTTTGGAAAAACGGTTGGAAAAGTGTATAGAGCTAAAAGAAGATTATGTTGAAAAATAAAAATTTTTTTTTTTAAAAACAGTTTTTTTTTCATCTTTTTCTAAGGATTTATTGAACGACCCTCGTACTTTAGGTTATTTTAAGTATGCATGAGTTTATTAAATAATGTAAATAATAACCTAATGAAACGAAAATTTCACTCTGTAAAAAATATTCAAAACTCCGAAATATCTAGAATATTCAAATTAAGTCTATTACGTATAATACCAGAAATTACTTAGCTTTTATATGATTTTACAGAACTTAGTTCAATGAAATGTTGAGAATTAACTATTAACAAATTGAATGCAACGTACACGTATGTGTCTTAAATATGATGTTTCTCAATTTTTTTTTATTCAAAGCATAAACTATTAACTATTTTTGATAGCATTTCTACGTATTTATATGCATACGTGTATATAAAAACATTTTAAAAAAAAGTTATGTAATTTTAATTGGACAATTCATTTTATTTGGTATTTTTACAGTAATTACTATTGATTCAATTATGATTGCTCGCCAAAAAATTGTGCCAATTTTATTATGATGAACAAACTGGAGAATATAACTAGTGAAAAACATACTGCAAACGTTAATTTATTATACACGATATATACCACTTTTTTGGTATTTTTTCTCAAATTTTATATATTCAAAATCAGATTACTTTAGCATTGAAATTATTATAACACGAATAATAGACATAATTTATATCTGTTAATATTTAAATTATATTCCTAGAAAAAATATATTAAAATAATCTCTTTATAAAGTATGCTATACGTATTGTATATGTAATAATATTTATAATATATAACAAATTGCAATTAAGTATAACACTAATTTTTTTTCAACTTTTTATAGTTTGCAGAAATTAGCCTTTGTTGAATATGAATTTTTTCTGTTTCATACTATTAATTAGATGGAAAATTTTAATTAAATTCCAATAAATAATCAATATAAATTTGTTTTTGCTGATCAAAAATTTCCCCTTTGTTGAATATATTTTTGTTATAAATTAATTTTGAACGTAGATCATGAAAAAAATATGCTAGAATACAATTTAAAAAATAAAAATATATTTTTTTCAATGCAATTACAGTCGATTGTTGTTCCAACATTTTTATGTAAATATAGTCTTAAAGCCTATAACCAAATCAGATATCAAATAATGTTAGGCTTAGATTTTTTGCCTTAGCACACCAGCTTAGCAAAATAAGTACTTGTTTTTTATTACAGACCAAATCCATAAAATGTTTTCTTCTGTAGTTGGTATTTAAGTTTTGTATCCTTAATGTTCAACTGAAGATAAAATTTGAATGTATATATATTACTACAATTTTAATATATATTTTGGCGACGACCTCCTTTTTTATTGTTGCATATCCGATATTTTGTCTGATGTACACATATTTATATTTATATTTATCGATTGTAAATCAGCTAGTATAGATATAATCAATTCTTGGAACTATCAGAATAATTTTATTTATGTGAATTTTCTAAATAGTTTCATCGAATGTGTTATCTAGAAGAAAATATAGTGATTTATAAATGAAGTAATATTATTATAAAAATTTATGTTAATTCTTAATTACATTATGTTAAATATAAATTTTGATTAAATGAAAATGTTCATAACAGATATTATATTAGTCGCTACCAACAAAATTAGATATTCATGTATTTTAATTGTTTTAAAAGTATAATAAAATTACTGTATTCATAGGCTTTTAAATTAGAAATTTAACTGTTTTTTTGAAGTAGTATTTTTATTTTAAAATAATTTAAATTATGCTTATTTTTGTGTTAAATCAATTTTAATCATAAGGTACGAATTGTAGTTTGAAAACAAGCTTATTTGTTGGTGGAAAATATATAAATGCCTAATTGGATTCTGGGTACATACAAATACAGAATATTACTGATTGAATGTAAATAAATTAACGATTTTTCTATAAATACTTTTAAAAACATGTATATTAATTTTATATAAAATTTAATTTAGCTTATATGAGTTTTTTTTTGAAAGAAAAAAAAAATTGTTTAAGGTGAGTCAAAAATTAATTTTAAAAAGAAGCAAATATAATATGTTACTTATATGCTCAATATATTAGAAATATAATATTATTGGCTTTTATAAAATCTCCGGCAATCTTATTATTAAATTTAGAGATAGACATTAAATAACTAGATCTCATCGCTAGAACAAAATCGTGACGTCAAATATTTTGAACGAGTACCAGGTCGAGAGCTAGGTAATACTTATATGCCAGTTTTTGAGATTATCACGTTTCTGTTTACAAAAGAAAAAATATTTTTTTATAAAGTAGTCATGGCAAAAATCAAAAGAGCAAAGCTAAGAAATGGTTTGTCGTTGTCTCAAGTTCTAGTTTCCGATAACTGCTTCACATATACCGACGTATAAAAAATCGGCTAAACCCAAAGAAAGTTTCAAGTGTTCAAATAAATGTTCGTGGTCGTCAAGTAGGTCTGTTCATCAGTTTGACGAAACATGTTATCTCACCAGGTTCAAATAAAAGGTGGATAATCATGCGGATCCTGTTTTGTGCTAAAAAAAAAGAATGTCCATGCATCGACAGATGAAGAATATGGTATAGCGAAAACCAGAAGTCGAGTAAAAGATTTACAATTTCTTTGTTTTGCACATTTGTTTCTTACAGTCACTGTTTTATATTAGGGATATTATTAGGAACGTGCTTTTAGCCACTGATTCATACAATCTCAATTTGTATCGCGAAACGAATAATCTCCTTTTCACGAGTGACATGTTCACTGTTTTCCTAATGCTGCATTTTATTAGAATTCATTTCCAATATGAGATTCTGGACTTGACAAAGTTTGAAGAGCTTATGTTCTTGACTATAAATCGATTGAAAAATTTCATCTGTTTAGTAAAAATACATTTTCTATACTGTAAATTAAATGCTTTCAAAACCATATATATAAACTTATTACTCACATAATCTTTCAAGAATTTCTACTTACTTAAAATCATATAATTTTATTTTGTTTATTATTAATAAGTTTAAACGTTCTGATTAGTTGCAGTAATTTTTTTCTTAAGAAAAAGCAATACACATTGAAAAAAAAAATTATAATAAGAATGTTATTAGAATTTTGATTTAAATTACATTGTATCAAAAAATTATAGCCAATTTTTACTACAGTAAAAAATTATCTTACAATATTTTATAATGACCATAACAATAAAATTATGCCATTTGAATTACTTAATAATTCAGTATCATCACAAATTGTATTACAGCATAAAAATTTTAATATCTTATTCGTACTTTAGTATATATATATATTGTATATACAAATAATACAGTATAACACTGATAATAACATGAATTAAATTACTTAGCGACAGCGTTTTAGTACTTTTACATCGAAATACTTTTTTTTCATATTAAAGAATTATTCTACACTTCAAAATTGGCAATTTTCAAAAATTTCATATATTTAATACTCACTATTTGATTTTTTTTCAGAATTTATTATAAAATTTGTAATAATATAATTTGCAGTAAAATTTTTAAAAAATTTCATTTTCAGTCCATATCTTTGTTATACCAAATATATTAATGAATTTAAATATTTATCTGTTATATTTTAATCTATGGAAATAGAATTGAATTAACTTAATGTTCTTTAGGGGGTAAATGATATAATTTATTTAAATTAAGGTTGTACTTAAATAGAATTGATAAAAATATAATAAAGATAAATATGTAAATTATTGGCGAAAAATTCAATTGAAATATCAAATTAAATATGTAGAATAGTATTTTGACTTTAAATTTCCCATAGAAAAATATAATTTTACAACCGATTTAATTCCAAATACTTTTATTGCATAATTAAACTGCAAGTGATAATAATTAGTATAAAAGTTTTTCAAAGATTAATTTAAATTCATTTCACAGTTCAGCCGATATCGTTAAATTCCTCATTAATATAATTCTAAGAGAAAATTGCTACTGTCTATTAATTACAAGTTACAAAAACGTTTACATTGTATAAAATAATATGTACACATACAATTTTCAATATATAAAATGGCTAGTTTTTTAAAAATTATATTGTATAGTTACATAAATATATAAAAATAATACGATTTTGTAATGATTCCAATTTCGAAAATTATTATTTAATAATGGATATATTTAACTATGAAATTATATATTTTGTATTGTAATTTAGAATCTTCATTTTTTAGAATATTATATATGTTACAATAAGCGTAGGTAAAATATTAAAAGATTTTGTTGGTATAATTATGCAAAATTGTTGATTTTATTAAATCAACATTTCATTTTTATTCAAGTTTTTTACCGTAATTTATATGCTTTGCATGTATAATATAAAAAAAGAAATGACCATAAAAAAAATTCGGACAGCATTATTTCCATTTATATGTTAAGCTTCGTCAATATTTGTTGAAAAATCAACCTAAATTTGTAAATAAGAAAATTCCTACCACCTACTTTTTAGTTCTAACTTAAAATATTTTTATATACATATGTAGATGCAAATATTATAATATAAAATACATTTATATCTCTCTCTATATGAATGTATTAAGATGAATTTATAGCTTTTTCTAGAATCAGCAGACAGTTTCCATAATCAAATGATATTACATCAAGTACGTGCCTACAATTTTCCGTATTTGCGTAGTAAATAATTTGTTTACCAAACTGAATAAATTTTATAAAAACAATAACGAAAGGAACAGTTTAGAAAATCCTAAAAATATTTTTTTTTTAAATATTAGTCATGTATCCAAATTTTCCTGAAGCAAATTCCTATATTATAGTGATAGTCACTATACAAGAATATATGGTAAAATTGCTTTTCGTACGGGATAACTGAACTTTCAAGCCATAATTATTTTTTATTTGTAAATATATAGAAATATTTATAGATTTTATGAAAATTCCTTATATAATATTTTTAACATTAAAAGACATTATTGTTTTTTTTAATTAAAAAAAAATTATATAAAGTATTTTAAATGCCGAAAGCAAATACATACAATATATTTTTTCTCCCTTATAATATGTGTACATATATTTATTTGTATATTTGAATATTTTTCAATATTTTTAGATATTTATTTCTAATAGGAGTTAATAGATATTGTAGCGAAAATATCAGATATTTGTTTCACTATACAAAATAATGCGAAGTATAAATTTCCTCTAAAGATAATATTATTACTTAAAGAGTATATTTCTAGGTAAATTAATAAGTTTATCGTTTAAGATTTGAAGATTTTCAATCGACTTAAGATTTATATTCAGTGTATGAATAGATTATGTATAAAACTCGATTATGTTCGTATTGTCAGCCATTGATGAAATTTCCGTATTTCTAAAAATCGATTACTTAGTTAAGTACGTGTATAGTAAAATCTTTTGAATCTAGCGAAATAGGCTTCTTTAAGATATTGTAAATGATTTCTAATCAAGACTATATAACAGGATTGAATAGTTATGGCCAATTACCCAAAAAGGTTAAGCATATTTGAATTGTTGGAATGAAGTTTTCTACAAACAGTTTGAGAACTTTTTACTTTTATAGAAAAGTTATATTAAAAAGAACTTATAAGAATATTAATTAGTTAGTGACTCTATATTATAAATAACTATTTTTTATCATTTGCTAAATATCTTTCATGGCATACTTTTTTATTCGTTCTTACCTTTTCATACAATATATTACATAAATCCAATGAGGTATTGATTTTTTCTTCATGGGAAAAACTAAAGTTTTTGCAAAACTTTTCATTTCTATTTAGGGTATTGCTAGAAAGTTTCAATATTTTGATACGATTCACTTGTTCGATACATACTGCATTTGGGCTTTTCATATCGACTATGTAGCCTAACCTACTATTTTAGCAATAAATATTTATTATATAAATTGTATGTATTAGTAACAAAATATTTGCAAAAATACTTTTATCCAATTTCATTTTTTGTTGGAAGTTTTACCTATAAAAATCCAAACGAAGATATAAATTTACGGTAGAAAATCTTAACTCTTAGCACTTAAATATCTATAAAAAAAACACATACACACACAACAACATATTAACTTAAGAAAATTACTTTTGTTAAATTTGTAAAAAAAAGTGAATTTTATTTAAAATGCTAACAAATTTGTTAATTTACGATGTGAATGAATAGCAACATCAGGTTTATATTATTTTTGTTAATATACATTTTTTATACAGAAAATGATAAAATCTTAAAAAGTGAACTACTTTTAAATGAAACGCTTAAATCATTTATTACTTTATTCTTTGATCTAAAAACAGGTATGAGCTCTGACAAACAATGCTCAGTGTATATTCAATTTATCAGTTGCAATAGTACATAAACTATTGTACATATTTAACAATTAGTAATGTTCTTATATTTACATGGGTCTTTTGAATTTTAATAATTTTATCTTTAAACAAAAATGACAACAACTGAAATTTTATTATAATACATAATAAAATAAGACCATATTTTTTTGTTCATTTAATTATTTTTCACAGATTTGACTTAAGCAATCTAGAAAACTTTTAATATTTTTCATCCGTTCGTGTTCAGATAAATTATTTCGAGAATACCGAATTTCATAACAAAAAAGATATGGTCGAATTTGAACACAATTTTTCAGAAACAGAAACCAGATTTTTAATTTAATAAAAATTGGGGTTCGTAAAACATTAACAAAAATATGCTGATTCAATGATTGTAATCCATTATGAAAAAGGAATTCAGAATGCTAATCGTATTCATATTTTTTTTAACATGAAATTGTGTCATATACTCGTAGGTATCTGGTATGATGTCAGAATAAGATTTAAATTAAATAACATGCATAATATATGAAATTTTTTCGAACTGAAATTTTGGATCTAACACAGGTAAAAGTAATTAGATTGAATTAATATTCTGATAAATTAGATAATTTTTTTTTCCGTTATCACTGAATTAATTCATATTTGTTACGGATAGTTAATATGAGAATATGCTTTTCGACAAGAAGTCATTAGCTAAACATATAATCTGAATTATAATTAATTACCGAAGCTGTGATACATCTGTTAATAAATTTTCATCAATAGGATACTTTCCTAAGCTTTTATATCATTTATTCTCCAGCATCCAATTAGTTAGAATTTACAACAATTTCTTTATTGATATATAACGTTTTATTGTATTTTTTGTTGTATATGTGGTTTTTCCAAGAAGCTAAAAATGCTTCATTTTCTGGAGAATTACTCCCAAAAGATAGAAAAAGCAGCAACTCTAAACGTAAAGTATAGAAATGATTTGAGCGTATAGTAAAAATAAAATAAAATAACCCGCAACAAAATTTATTTCCAAAATAAAAGTTATATTTAGGGTGAATTTTTAGATATAGACGCTTTTTACACAAGCAAGGATGTACGGAATATTTGTGTATACACAATTATGTGTTCTCACTTGACTTAATATTAAATTATACAATGTTTTACTTATTTCTAGAAAAAAAAAGAATAAGAGTAACCGATGTGGTGTAAAATACAAAAACGATTCTTGAATTGGGAAAATGTATTTACCAGACGTAATGGCAATATCGAACTTCGTGCTCGCGAAACTGTTTTTAATCATAAAAATATGGGTCATAATCAATTTTGTTGACATAAATTTATGTATTTGGCAAGATTAAATTATTTCAGGACACAATTAAAGAGAACAAGCTGAAATGCTTGGTGAATTGTTGATTATTTCGATTTATCTGCTTTTAGAGTGTCAAATTTTTACTAGCACTCTTTTATGATTCCCAAAAGATTCAAAGGATCATAAAATACTTCCTATATTTTTACGATTACAATTTTTTTTTAACTCAAATATATGACATACATTTATCAATCACTAATATTTACAGTGATTGTTTTCTATTTCAAAGTATGAAAGCAATTACTGAAAGTGAATCTAATTTCCATTTTCCATAAAATTACTTTTGAATGTAAGATTTTATTGAATTAAATTCGATTAAATATAAATATATTCGTTTACATTATTATAATTAAAGATTATTTCAGTAGAAAAAACTGTATGCTTTAATAATTGATAAAGTGAATAATTTTCAAATAAAATGCTTTTAGTGAATTATAAATGAAGGATTTTGTTAGCATGAAAATCTGTACCTTTTCATTTTCTTAGAATAATTTAAATAAAGAAACTAAATATTGCTAAAACAGTTTTTTTTTAATAATAATAGTTTTAGCTAAAACTGTTACATAAACGTAAGTATTTTTGAAATTTGAATTTCACATACAAATTTGAACAGTAACTATTATTACATAGGGATTGCCATTTTTTTCAACTTTCAAGCATTTGTCATCGCATTTTAATCATTCAAACTTACTGCAAAAACGGGCGTACTGTAAAAATGACATTAGTAACGAACTATATTTTCACTTTGACGGTTATGTTAAAAAACAAAATTGTTGAATCTGGGATGCGGAAACCTTTAATGTGATTTACGAAAAATCGATGAATTGTAGAAAAGTCACTGTCTGGTGCGGTTTATGGGCTAGCGAAATTATTGGACCGGTAGAATCTTCAAAAATGACCGTGAACAAAAACTCCATTACAGTGAATTCTGAACGATATCGTGCCATAAATATTAAAGATTTTTATTGTGGATAAAATTGAATGAATTAAATGTGAATGAGTTTTGGTTTAAAAGAAACAACGCTACGAGCCACACAACACGTTAAAACATTGGTTTTCAACGTACTAAATTCGATGATGGAATACGAGGGTCATTCAACAAGTACTTAGCCTCACCGCCCGATAGAACGGCTGTCACAAAAGAAATTTACTATCGTGCAGTACATTCTTTTAGTAGCCTACTGTCAAAGTTTCAGTCGATTCCCTTTGAGAGCCTTTGTTTTGAGAGCCTTTGAAAGCGAGCGTGTCGGTCGGATGCTGTATATGGTGACTCTTCTCCTTCGATGGCGACCGTCAAGAATTGGTTCAACGAGTTTGTTCGTGGCCGCACGTCGGTTTTTAATGAGCCACTCCCAGGTGCCCCGAAAACGGCTGCTGCGGAGGAAAACGTTAAAAAAGTCCACGATCTCGTGTTGGCAGACCGTCGATTGAATGTTCACAAGATAGCTGAGACTGTGGGCATCGCAGTAGGAACGGTGCATCATATTCTATACGAAGAACTGGGCATGAGAAAGCTGTCGGCGCGATGGGTGCCGCGTTTGCTCACACCGGAAAACAAGCGCAACCGTGAGACCACATTGGCGACGTGTTTGGCGATATTTCAGCCCAATCCAGCGGAGTTCTTGCGTCGTATCGTGACCGTTGATGAAACATGGATTCACTGGTATACACCAGAGACCAAGGAACAGTCAAAACAGTGGACTTCACCCGGCGAACGTGCTCCGAAGAAGGCGAAGACTGTTCGATCGGCCGGAAAGGTGATGGCCACCGTTTTATGGGATTCACAAGGTGTGGTCCACATCGATTACCTCGAGAAGGGTAAAACAATCGCGGGGCGCTACTATGCTGACTTATTGGGCCGATTTGACGTCGAATTGAAGAAAAAGCGGCCCCGCTTTACGAAGAAAAAAGTGCTGTTCCACCACGACAACGCGCCGGCTCACACCTCCGCCGTCGCCATGGCCAAATTGGTCGAATTGGGCTACGAATTGCTGCCCCATCCACCGTACTCTCCAGATTTGGCCCCCTGTGACTACTTTTTGTTTCCAAACCTGAAAAAATCACTCGCCGGGAATAGATTTGGGTCGAATGAGGAGGTCATCGTCGCCACGGAGGCCTATTTTGCTTCCCTCGAGAAAATGTATTTTTTGGACGGGTTAAAAAAGTTAGAGCATCGCTGGGCCAAGTGTATTGAGCTAGAAGGAGATTATGTGGAAAAATAAATTGCCACCTTTCCAAAATTTTTGTTTTTCTTTTGTAGGCTAAGTACTTGTTGAATGACCCACGTAATCTAAAGAAACGATGATGGGAATTGGCCGCCAAGATCAGTCGATTTGACACCGTTGGTCTTTTTTTGGAACTATTTGAAAGGAAAAGAACAATTTAAGATCTAAGAAACGGCATTCGATAAGAAATTAAGGCCAAGCGTGCCCGAATGATTTAGCGCCACAAGGACATCTACTATTAACTTAGCTGGGGTGCCCCTTAGTTATCGCCACGTGGCCTGAGTTAACGTTTACATTGCAGTAAAAATGTTATTAGAAATGAATTTAATAAAACAGTTGCATAAAATATTTCATCTCATTATAATTTAAATAGTATAATTAACTTTCATTTAGATGACAAGTATTTTTAATAAATTTCAAGTTTCATTATTTGAAATTTGATCATCTGCTTTATCTATTACATTGTAATTTTGTTTGAAAACTTGTATATAATAAAAACAATATAATTTAATAAAAGGGGAATTTAAAAACAAAAACTAAATATGTTTACTAAAAAGAAAGTTAACGCATAATAATTCTCATTTTTAAATAAATCTATTCATTTTTTTAAATATTTTATAATATTTTAATAAACTAAAATATATTCAAAAATTTCGTTTGAAGTAATTTTATGCTTGAATTAGAATCCAAATTGCTCGTAAAAGATAAAAAATAATGATTTATGGGACATATTGAATAATTATAATTTTTCCGTCGTTTCTGATGAGAACTATCAGATGTATGATAGAAAAACTATTCGTTATTTATTGAAAATATATATTTATCAAATACTCGTATAATTTATATGCGTTCGTAGTTTATGCTACTGGAAAGGAAATTGTACTATTTACGTATCATAGTAAAATTTTCTTCGAAATAGTCTTCGAATTAAAGGAAAAATAATATTTTTTTTATATATAATACATAGAAATAAAGAATAATATTTTTTTTTATTTGGATTCATTCTTATAAATAACTTATCTTTACATATAAATAAATTGTTCTTATAATAAATTTGTTTTAGGAATTATTTAAAGTTTTTATTTGTAATTCCTCTCTATTATAGTGAATTTTATAATTGTGTAGAAATATGAAAGTTTCCATAGATTCTAGTCTTAATGTAACTGAATATAATTTTTTTTTATTATTAGTATACATGTGTATTATACTGAAAAGTTTGAAGCAAGTTGAAAATAAAAAAGAAAATTCGATAAAGATTATATAGAAGCTACAACAATACATTTAGAGTAATCATTGTATAGAAAAATTGTGAAATTTATGTTCTAAAATACTTAAAAGAACATAGAAACTTATCAGACAGAATTATCGTAAATCCAATAAATTATACGAGTATCTTAAAAATACACTTGAATACATATCATATAATAGCCTTTAATAAACTTTAAAAATACTGTTAAATTTGGCATTCAAGTTTATTTTATCACAATGTTAGGTCTGTGAGATTTATTTGCACTGATAATTGACTATTAATATTATTCAAAATTTACTATTCGAAAGTTAAGAATATATTTACATATTGGAAGAATATTTAAAAAAAAAAAATATATAAGTATACATTTACATTTTTTATCTGCAACTGCAATTGTATTGTAACAAGCAGATTTACATAATATTTTAATTACAATCTTGTGCATCATGAAGTGGGAGTAAACACCCAGCGATATTTCTCCAACCAATGGAAGTCAGATTCCTCTAGAAAATCTCTAGGACTTTGTTTCTTAAGTCTCCGATGAGTGTTTCCCGGGAGGTCAGGACAGGACAATTCTCTCACAAGTGGATTATGATGATAGGATAAACGGGAGTGAAATTTTTGGCAGCGGTAAATGCATAGGTCCTGAACAAAGGGAACATTTATATCACGATGTATTACGTTGTTACGAACATAAAAGGGGCATCAACAATTTTATGGAGGATCTTGGATTGTAAAGCCTGGACAAGATCAGTAGCCTAAGAAGTTGTAGTAAAGTTGTAGGTAAAGTCCATGAAGTTGTAGGTAAAGAGGGTTCCATGTTAATCTCTTGCCCAGATAAAGTCTCAAATAATGTTCTTTTCATATTGTGAAATTATGTTGCTTAAGGTATAAAAGGGTAGGTTTTCCTTAACATAGAGTGAAAGTAATGTGAGCACTCTTCTGTTCATTTACCCTCACTCTCCATCTCTCAAACCAGGATTGATATCATTGCTACTGTAATATAGGATCAGATGGTATTTCTTGGGTATAAATATTATATAAAATGGGACCAAGGATACTGCCTTGTGGGACTCCGGCTAGAATATTTTTTTCGAGGATTCTGAGTTAATTACAACTTGGAAATGATGTTGGGAGAGATATGAATTTATGATAAGGTAGTATGCTGAAGGAAGAAATGTCTTGAGTTTCTAGAGGAGTCCAGGATGCCACACACCATCAAAAGCTTGCGAGATATCTAAATATAATTAATAGAGTCCTATTAATAGATGTTTTGTAAAAATCTTACCAAGGAATGGTAGGAGGCTGTGATAGGTCTATAGGAAGAAGTAGAATTAACGGGTTTATTTGGTTTAGAAATTATTTAAATGACAGAAAATTTCCAGAGTAAGGAAAAATAGATTGTGCGCAGGATAAAATTGAAAATGTATGTAATTAAAACCAAAGCTTTTTGGGAAATTTACTTCAGAATAGTAGCTGGTATTAGATAATAACTAGGAGAAGTAGCAGAATAGCAGATTTAATTTCCGAAGAAAATGTATGTAATTAAAACCAAAGCTTTTTCGGAAATTTACTTCAGAATAGTAGCTGTTATTAGATAATAACTAGGAGCTTTTTTATTGAGAAGTAGCAGAATAGCAGATTTAATTTCCGAGGGCTTAAAATTTTTGGGAGAAAGACTCATAGGTACTGGGGACATAAGTTCTTCGAAAATTTTGTTATGGTTTTGTTGGGAGGACAGTATACAGATGCTACAGTA
The DNA here is from genome assembly GCA_958298945.1 of Atherix ibis. Lineage (NCBI taxonomy): Eukaryota > Metazoa > Arthropoda > Insecta > Diptera > Athericidae > Atherix > Atherix ibis. The sequence continues at coordinate 5,984,553 of OY282606.1, forward strand.
AGAATAAATACGGAGGTATCAATAGTAGCAACTGTGGATTACAGGGATTCAGAATCGAAATTGGAGTGAATGTAATGTTTGATGAATTTTCTTATAAGGATAGCTGTTCCACCATTCGCCGTATTGTCAGGATGATCAGTTCTGTATGTATCGTAGTCTCGTATCGTAAAGAATAACCTGGCTATAAAGTGTGTTTCAGTTAATAGAGCAATGCCAATGCGTCTGTCATATAGAAGAATGTCCAGTTCTTGTCAATGGGGGTTCAATCCATTTGCGTTCTCATTTACACTGTTTTTATACAAATATTCAATATATGTTTTCATTGTTTTGAATTAAATTTTAATTAATTATTAAGAGTAAATAATTTAAAATTTTACACACTTAAGTAATTTATATTTTTATTAAATATAATCAATCGTTATATTATAGACTAATTCATGACTAATTATTGGTATTAAATTTGTAAAAATTTAATCGTAGTAAAAACGATTACCAAAAAGCACGATCATATTCCGAATATATCCCATTTGCTTTACCAAAGTTCTCAAGGTATTGGTTATTGTTACCATATTAACTAACCAAATACCATGTTTAATTTCGATTAAGTTGGATTCTTTAATTTGAATACAAATATAAAGTTAAATAGACAATGATATTTTGAATTTCTAATATGTGTAAAAAGAAATTTTTTTTATGCATATTCGAAATTCTATGATTTTTATAGATGGTGAAATTTTCTTTTCGTTTGTGAATAAAAACCTTTTAAATTAACAATATTATTCAGCAATTTTTTTTGTTGCAAATCTAGAATTAATTTCTATTGATTTTTTATTGTCCGTATTTCTAGATTCAATTCTTATTGGGATTTTCTTATATATGCTCATATGTGTGTACTTCTCTAAAAAGTTCTAGAGAAGTATTGAGCTTTATTGTATAAACTTTTTTAGAAGAATAACTTATTATTTATAGATAGCAAATAAAGTTTTATTTTCATGTTTGGTTACCAATAAAGTATTACAATAAAACTCTTAAAATAAAATATGAAATCTATATTAATTCATCATTTTATTGTGACTACGAGTGGAAATGATTTATTAGATTTTTTTTTTATTCCAAAAGTTTGGATACAAGTTATACACGAAAAATAAGTTTGATTAAAGGAAATATAATCTTGGCAATATTCTTTGTTAACGATATTATTAAGGAAAAATACAATAATGTAGAATCAGTTGTTTCCCAATAACACTATGACATTTTCATTATCAATTAGATTATTTATAAAACAAAATTTCATACTTTCTAGTTCATGTGAAAAAGAATTGGTATAATTTTTTCTTTATTTATAATAAAAAAAGATAGTAACATCGTAAACATGATAAACTGGAATGTATTAAATAAAAATTGTCACGTATTCGGATATGAATTTCAGAGAGAAAAACTACAACACAACACAACACTTGAACACTGTTAACATAAAAGAATATATCGTTTCTTTCAATAGCAGGCTACGATTAAATATGATTGAAAGGTTTTCGTATTCTACAAATGTGTTTCTGTCATCAAGATATTACCATTTCTGGAATATTTAAAGAAACTCAAAGTTTCCATACTATAAAATTTCATTTGACAATTGTATAAAAAACAAATATCAGAATACTATTTGAACATATTTCATAGAAATAAACTATAATATATGAATGAAATTTTTAATTGAAAATTATTTCACACAGATATGAATACAATCTAATAAAAATGAGAGAACCATTTTAACAATGAAGACAACTTCTAAGACCATAAAGCTAACAAAGAAACCAACATTCTCGTTTGTTAACAAATTATGTGTATATGCTAATTTATAAGAGCAATGCAGAGTTGTTGAGAATTCAAACAAATTAATCAAATTTCGATTGAATCCTTCAATGCTCCTTTCTAAATGTATACATAGTGCTACTTATGTTAAGATCCACCACAATCTAAAAATATCATAATACAAGTAGATACTCTCTTGTTGTATTTAATTATTTTTCGCAAGAAAACACATATTTTTTAGTGAGTCTCTAGAATTTAGGCATATATGTTAAGATAAAATTAGTCTGATATGATTGTATCGCACTAATTAATATATTCCTTTAATAAAATATGACATTAAACTAAACATCATATATTATTATAAGAATATACTAATATACTTTATAAATAAGATTGAAGTAGAAAATCTTTGAACGTAGTATTTATACGATTATACTCATAACATACAATACTTGTACAAGTATTAACATATGACATTTTGTGTATTATTCAATTTTTTTATGATACTTGTAATACTTTACGCATCTTTGAAAATAAATTTCTTACTTCTTCTTTCGATATTCAATGGGAAGCTATTTTCTACATTATAAGTTCTGAAGGACATATATTCTTGAAAATCCTTTTCACTATATGTGCGATACTAAAAAAGGAAAGTGATAAATTGATGTTTTTATGTCATTAGTCTTAAATGTCAACAGGAAATCACGTTTTGTTGAAAGTTAACTTTACGATGGCAAAGTTTTTTTTCTTGTTATAGAAGAATACTTATAGTTTTAGAATACCTAACCAACCATGTTTCTGTAATATTTTTTATTTGCAATTGAAGAAATATCCTTCAGCTTCGGAAGCACAGATATTAGCATTTTTTTATATTGTAGAACAATCGTTGATTACTTGAAATTGTGCGTATATTATATATTATTCAAATGGGAAAAGCTTAGATAGGACATAAATAATAACCTCTGGAGTCTTAAGTACAGACTCGTTTTACATAAGCTGGGAGCGGAATTAATCACAGAAAGCGTGGGTAACATAGTGGAGCCACTTTTCCCTACTCATCCAGAGAGACCAACCGAAAGATACTATTCTCCCATAGAAGAGGTTTTCACTCTTTATTAAAGAAAAACTGAATGACGCCGTAAGCAAAATGCAAAATAGAACGGCACCTGGCCCAGACGGAGTACCTGCGGAAATACTTAAAGAAGTTGCTCTCTTCTGTATTCTGATTGAAAAATGAAATTTTCCCTAAGTATGCAAGGTACAAAGGCTAGTACACAGCAGCAATGGCAAATACAACCCAAGCTCTCCCTCAGCAAAACAGGCCGGCAAACTACTGGAAAAAATACTGAAGCCACGACTGCAAGCAGCTATTCAAAGTGCCGGTGATTTATCGGATTGGCTATATGGCGTCAGAGCAGGACGGCCTTCAGTAGGAGCCATTGAACAAGTCGTAAAAACAGTCTACACCGTCGAGCAAGGGAATCACTTCTCGAAGGAACTCGTTGTGCTGGTAACGGTGGACATAAGAAACGCGTTTAATTCGGCCGAATGGAGCGACATGCTGGATGCTCTAGAAAATTCCTTTGAGGTGCCAGAGTAACTGCTGCGAATAATAAGGAGTTTCCTTAGTGACCGGGTGGTCTTGAATGATACGGAAGCTCAACCAAGTCATGCGGCAGACTACTGCGTGGCTCAGAACGTCTAGCAGTTGAGAAAATCGAGATTGTTTTGCTCACCAAGAGGCAAATACCTTTAGTGATGGAGTTTATAATAGGAAACTAGATTATTCCAACTCAGCCAGCGATCAAGTGCGACTGGACACGAAGATGACGTACTGGACGCAAATCAATCCTGCCACTGAGAAAGCTGCTAAGACAATGACAGCGTTCAGCAGGGTCATGGCCAATGTAGATGGATCCTCGCCTAGTAAATGAAGGCTTCTCATGTCCACCACCCATACCATACTCTTACGTGTATAGGGCTGTGAGATTTGAGCTGATGAACTGAAGAAAGAAAAGTACCGGAAATATATGGCTGCAATACCGACAACAGGTGCATTTAGAGTGGCTTGTGCGTATAGGACAGTATCTGTACTCGCGATTCTAGTGATTACAACAGTGATACCCATTGACCTGTTGGCACAAGAACGGAAGAAGATATATGAGCTAAAAAAGGCATGCAACCTGAAGAAGCCAAAACAAAAGCCAGGGAAGAAACTTTCAACAGGTGGCAATACCGATGGGATAACGATACCAGAGGAAGTTGGACCAAAACACTGATACGAATTTTGAGGAAATGGCCCCGAGGACATGGGAACGTTCATTATTAACTCACACAATTTCTGACTGGACATGGATACTTCCATAAGTACTTATTCCGGATAGGTAAAACGGGGAGCCCAGAATGTTCTTATCAAGATAGCATTAAAGACGACGCGTGTCATAAGTTCTTCCACAGCGGAAAGTCAGATGGTAGAGGCTGAAGTGGTTCCAATTACACCAGAAAACATTAATGGAGTCATTCTGACCGATAGGACCAACTGGGAAACAGTTGCGCCTTTTATACATAGTGTGCTACAAACAAAAAACGAGGCAGGAATATAAAAATATCTAAAACCGGAAAGAGACAATATAATGGCAAATAAAGTCGTATGTCATGAATAGCACGTTCAATATTGACTTCTAAAGCTTGAAGAGAGTCTGGTTTATTGCTAATGACCAATGACTTCAAATAACCTCACAAGACACCAATAGTCTAATGGTGTTAATTCACAATTTTTTGGAAGCCATTCAATGTCACAATTTCTTGAAATAATCGAATCTCCAAATTTTTCGCGCAATAATTCGGTTGTGGCACGTGCTGTGTGGCACGCAGCCCCGTCTTGTTGGAACCAGATGCTGTCAAGATCAACTTCTTCCAATTTCGGTCATAAAAAGTTAGTTATCATCGCTCTCCATTGGCAGAAACGGTGTTACCAGCTTCATTTCGAAAGAAGTACGGGCCGATGATTCCACCAGACCAAAAACCACACCAAACTGTCAATTTAGGTGAATGTAATGGGTGTTCATAATTATTTTGTGGATTTTCTTCGCACCAGAATCGACAGTTTTGTTTATTTACCGCACCACTCAGATGAAAGTGAGCCTCATCGGAGAAGATGATTTTCTTAAATTGGAATATTACTTACTTCTTTATCGTATTGTTGATTGTCAATATATAAGAAACTATATTTTAAAACTAAGAATTTTGCTCTATTGAAAGATATTAATAAGAATGATTTGCATATGCTTATCTCTTATATTATCAATAAATTTTGAAGAATATTAGTACTATGATTTCTAAAGTAATATAATGAAAATTCATTTGATTTGATTTTATGAATCTACAATATATATTCTCATATGCATATTACTATATAGAAGAAATTCAATACATCAAAATAGCTTTATAATTTAGTTTTATGATTCTAATCCGAATCGATTATGTTTAGTTTTTTGAATGAATGAATTTGATTATCTATTATGGGTCTTTTTCATAGTTAAAATTGATAAATTATTGGAATTATGAAATTATAGGCTGACTTAACGCTTCGTTATTAGACTTTGTTAACACATCGGTTATTTGATTATCCAATTTTGTTCTAAATCGATTTAATTAATGTATCATTTTTTCTAGTCGAACGAATTTACTATGAAGACTAATATTTCCAAATATAAATTTATCTCAATTCCAATAATATAAATTCATAGTTCTACTATATTGTTTATTAGATATTTGCAATATAATTAATGTTTTTTGCTCTCTAATAGATACTATATTATATGCGTTGTAATTAAATGATTTTATTATTAAAAAATTATTTTTAATTAGTACAGAATATGGATATTCAACTTTAAATGGGTTTATTGGAAAATATTTTATTCTGTATTACATCAAAAGAAAAGATATATACAAATACGGTTTATTTAAAGTAACTCTAGTCATAGACATAACTCAAATGGCATATTTTATAGACTTATTTCCATATTTATATTGTAGTAATAAAATCAAGTTATATTAAAGGTAATAGTTTCCATTTTAAAATTTTCATAAAAAGTTATCCAAACCAATTTCGTATTTGCAGTATTAAAGTGTGATAACATGTTAAAAGAATGCAGTTCATCTACACCATCAGTTAATATAGAACACACAATGTAGGACGACACTAATTCAGATTAACAATAAATATTAATCGTTTATAAAATAATTTGTTTGTTTTTTTTGTGTAACGTTTATTGGTTTTTCATTAAAAAAAAAGTGAAAGGTAAGCATTGACAAAAGTTTAATTGAAAAATCATCAACAAATAAAATGTCTGGTACTCTTATCATCGATTGTTAAGTTCAGATCTTTGGAAAAGTTTTAATCAACTCAAAGTTTACTCAATTTATTGGAATAAAGTTGCTGCGCTACTAAAAGTGAACAATAATATTACTTTCTAAAACAAAACAAAAACCAGTTAAAATAAGTTTCAATGTTCCCATAATGGCGCTTTATTTTGTAAATAATTTTCTTCTCTTTATAAATATGCAGAAAATATTTTATTTTCAATAAAGTTTTTATTTCAAATGGAAAATGATAATTATATTCTTATGAATAAGTACCAACTGTTGATTTTTGCCTTACTTATATTAAATTGATTTGCTTATTATACTTGTAGTTTGCGGAAATATGCATTCGAGCGATTTTTTTTTAAATATATAAAATGCATTTTCGATTATTTAAAATTTAATATTATATTAAATTAATTGAGAAGCCGTTATTGATGACATGACTATATAAAATAATATACACCTTTTAAATAATAATAAAAATTACGGGTGTATAATGAAATTAAATTAAAAGAAATCACACCAAAAATTGATAAGAGTTTAAATCCCTAATAAAATGAATAGAGAATGTTCATAAAATGAATAAAGTTTTGCTTGATGTATTTAAGAAAATATTTAATAATTGGATTTAATCAATTTAATTAATTCAATAGTATATTAGGTAGTAGAAATAATATTAAATATTTTAAATAAGCTTCGATGATTTTTTTTTTAAAGATTACCCTAAAATGCCATTGACAAATGACTTTAGAATAACTCGACTGTATTTGATTTAATAACAAATTTGATTCGGCTGAATTGATTTTCAATATGTTTCCAACAAATCTGAATATTTCTTAACCCCTGCAATATCAATATTTCCACATCCTTAAACTTCAATAAATATTTCATAGTAGTTCAAATTCTCATATCATTTTCCAATAAACAAGAGCATAATAAAATGCATAGTTTATTTGGAAAGTTGTTACAATTTTAGCACGTGAATTTATACGTATTAGTGTGATTGATATTTTACGTAATCATATGTTTTAACAAATAATTACTATGGCAAAGTATTTTTTCATAATATTGCCTACATAAACGAATAATATCTTAACTAACATGTACAAAAATGATAAAGCTAATTGCAGTATTAATTTATCTATTTTATTGTAAGAATTTTAATTGATTTGAAACTTTCAGAAAATTGTCGTAAATTTTGTAAATTATCTTTTAGCACTAACAATAAAATTTACTAAGTATTAACTAGAAAATACTAATATTAAAGAAAATTTCTCATCTAATAAGTTAATATTATCCAAAAATATTCAAACATTATACACGCCATGACAGCTATTATATAGTATTTATGAAAGTATTTCATACATTTTCCATTCATTTATTTCTAAAAATACTAATAGTAAATCTTTAATTAGCTATAAAATTATTGCGAAAAGCAAAATTAATGAAACAAATCTAGAAATGAATAAAAAATTTATTTAAATGTAATTACAATTTTTCTAAATGTGTAGCTTTAAGCATTCGATAAAACAACCACACAAAAAATAATAAGACGTTAAGACAATGTGTTGTTGTGTTGCTAAATTAATAATTCAAGAGTTCTTAAAAAATATTAATACGAAAAAATCGAAATTAATCTTAAAACGCAGAATAACATTTAAGTGATCTATGATTTTATTATTCAAAAATATTTCTGAAACATAAAAGGTTTTATTCAAATCTATGCTCTAATTAGTAAATTAAAGCTTTTTTCATCGTAATTAATTATTCACAAAATATTTGAATTTATTACCCGTAAACATTTTGTCATTGAAAATTTTTTTTTAGGGTTTTATAAAATATTTTCTTTTATATTGAAGTAATTATATGAAATATTCTAATTGAAGTAAATTATGGACAAGTACATATTTCGTATATTCAATAAAATAAGAAATAATTTTATTTTATAAAAATATTTTTTTAACTGGAATGGGAAAATATTTATTATTTAAAATACGAAAGCATTGATTTTAGAAAGTACTTTTAGTTAGTTACTTAGAATTGTAAATATTTAACTTCTAAAAAAAACTAAAAAAAAATTAAATCGGATCATTACTTGTTACCTGAACCTCTAGTAAAGACATAATTTATTTGTAAAAAAGGCTATTTTGAGTAAATAATTATCTTTTTATAGTTCAATCGTATTTCAATTTAAAGAAAATCTCATGATTATTTATTTGCAGATTTTTAATAAAATCCCATCAAATTCGTTGGGAAATCGGCTATGTCAAGCATGACAGACAATAAAATGTTCAAATATCACAACAAGACTGATGTATGAAAACGAATGCAGGTTCATTTAAGATTTAGTCGTTATATTGATATCTTGAACCAATTTAGAAATGAATATATCAGAGCTTTATGGACCTAGTGTCACAGGCATGAGTAACATGACAAAAGGAGAAGAGGATGTGTTTTTTAGAGATGACATACTACTTCCATTTAATGAAAGTTGGAATAATATTAATGATTTAAAGAATATTTCAACAAATACAACAAAACATATACAATCAAGCGGTGATAGTTTAGAAGGATCAATAAGCATTCTCATAATCCTAACAGTGAGCTATTCGTTTATTTTTATTGCTGGTGTTCTAGGCAACCTGATAACATGTACTGTGATTGCTAGAAATAAGTCAATGCACACCGCTACCAATTACTACTTGTTCAATTTAGCCATATCGGATTTAATACTCTTAATATCAGGTTAGTATTCAAAACGATTATATTTTACGAGTCAATAAGTAAATATTTTATTGTAATTTAATTTATCTAAAAATTATAATGAAAATAATGTTTAAATAAATTTGATTAAAACTTAAAAATATTATTCATGTTGTTGGAATTAAGTGAAAGTTAAACTTTTTTATTTCTAAGTGGAATTTAAAATAATATTTAGAGATAAATTTTACATACTCAAGTATCAGTGTTGAATTGTTTTAAAATTGTGAAAAATTTATTTACAATACATAAATAAGTATGGCTTTAATTCGGGAATATTTTTTATAGAATTATCAGTGAGGATCTGATGAATTCAAAATAGTTTTAGTAATTTAACAAAAGTAAATATAATAAAGAAATATATAGTTTATTTTGAGATAAAAATATATAAAGTACAAGTTTTATTTGGAACGAATTAACTAACATACATGAAACGAATTACAATTTAATCTGATAGATTGAAAATACAAGATAAGTTTGTTTAAAATTAATGTAATATTGTATAAAATTAATAAGTTATCTGATTTTTAAAGTATTGTATATTTATATATACATATAAAATATTGTTCGTTTTAATAAAATTATTTAATTGGTTTTTCTTTTTGATAAAAAAATCTGAAAAAAAAATTAATAAATATTGTTCTAAAATGAAATTTGTCAAATTTTTAAAATATTTTTTACAATATTATTAATTCATTAATATTAAAATTTTATATTAAAAAATATATATTGTATAATATTATTTAGTATTCTATACTAAATATTATATTCATATTAATATGAAATTACGAGGTCGTTCAATAAGTCCTTAGAAAATCCAAGAAATTGCGCTCGTAGTGTCGGTAAAGATTTTTTTTTTGTAACTAGCATTATCGACAGGAAAGCTGATCCATAGCTTAGGTCGATCCATAGCTTAGGTCAATTTCTATCGTCGATTAAAGTTAACGACATTTATTTGTGCATAACAATGGAAAAAAGCGAGTTTAGGGCTGTCATCAAACATCTTCATTTGAAAGGCTTAAGCCCGAAAGAAATCAAAGCCGAGTTGGATGCAGTTCATGGCACATCTGCACCTGTGTTTGCGACGGTTTACATTTGGGTGAATGAATTTAAACGTGGCCGTTCATCCACAAAAGATGAACATCGTTCAGCACGCCCAGTTGAGGTGTCAACTCCTGAAATCATAATCAAAATCCACGATCTGATTTTGAACGATCGGCGAAATAAAGTGCGCGAATTAGTTGAGGCCACGGGCATATCACAAGGTACAGTCGCTTTAATTTTGCATGAAAAATTGTCTGTGAAAAAAATTTCGGCAAGATGGTGCCGCGTTTGCTCTCAGAGGAGAATAAGCGCAATCGTGTAGTGGACTCTTAGGCTATGTTGGCACTCTTTCATCGCAATCCTGCCGAATTCCTTCGTCGACATGTCACTGTGGACGAAACCTGGATGCACTACTACACTCCAGAAACGAAGAGACAGTCATCACAGTGGATTTTCAAGGGTGAACGGGCTCCGAAGAAGGCAAAAATTGTGCCATCGGCCGGCAAGGTGATGGCCACGGTCTTTTGGGATTCGCAGAGCATCATTTTTATCGACTACTTGGAAAAAGGAAAAACAATAACAGGAGCGTATTACGCGTCGTTATTGCAACGGTTGAGCGAGGAAATCAAAGAGAAACGCCCCCACCTGAAGAAGAAAAAATCCTCTTGCATCAGGACAATGCGCGTGTGCACACCTGCGCTGTTTCCATGGCCAAAATTGTGGAATTGAGAATGGAATTGTTGCAGCATCCCGCTTATTCACCAGATTTGGCCCCAAGTGACTATTTTCTTTTCCCCAATCTGAAGAAATGGCTTGACGGACGACGGTTCACTTCCAACGAGGACGTCATTGCTCAAACGGATGAGTATTTTACAGAACTTCCGAAATCCTATTTTTTGGACGGGATAAAAATTTTGGAAAAACGGTTGGAAAAGTGTATAGAGCTAAAAGGAGATTATGTTGAAAAATAAAAAAAATTTTTTTTTTAAAACAGTTTTTTCCATTTTTTTCTAAGGACTTATTGAACGACCCTCGTAAACTCTAATTTCATATTGTCAGTTGAAATTTTAAACAATGTTTTCTAGTAAAATATGGAATTATTCTTCCTCTAAAATCTACCAAAAATTAATTGCCTTTATTGGCAAACGATTTTTAAAAATATAAAATTAAAGGTGAAACATTAATAAGGCAATCGATTCTTTATAGATTATTCATTGGATATTATTAATTTAATTTATTTATCAATATTTATGTACACAAATTAATTAAATTTCTATGTATTCAAAAATATATGCAGTAAAAACAACATAAAATGGAATTTTTAACAATATTATATAAATATTCATTATAACATATTCAAATAAATTAAATTAAATTCTTAATAAAATCATTTATAAATTTTTATAATTATAATACAGCATAAAAAAAATATTATAATAATTGTTAGTAAAATTTGTCCACAAATCCAATTGATAAATTCATTCTGATTAGAAAATGATTTTGTAGACATTTTTAATTCATTCTCATATTGAGAATTTCGATTTTGATCATGATTGCTTTGCATAGAAGAATACATTTTCAATATATTTTGAAGAGTTTCAGTTAGAATAATAGTATGGTTGGTTATTTGTGAAATATGTTTATCAGTTTCGTACTGCATACTGGCCAAGTCACATTCCTTGTAGTCATTATCTATCGCCAAGTGGTATTCGCTATTCAGGCATTCTGCATTAAAGATTTTGCTTAGACGTTTTGAAACTCTGCGTTTAACTACCTCAACGTATTTACAAGTAATATTGTTGTTCCCAATGTGCAATTCCCGCAATTTCGTATTTCTATCCACGCATAGAATATTGAAAGTTGTCAGTTGATTGGATGCTACATATAATATTTGCAGATTTTTTAAAGGGATGAATATACGCACATTTAACTCAAACAATTTATTATAATCGAGATCTAGCGATACCAAATGTTGTAAATTATCGAATGCATTATGGGCCACATAATTTATTTGATTTGCCCATAATTGCAGTGTTTGAAGATTTTTTAATTCAGAAAATGTGTTCGACGTTACACGGTTAATTGTATTATTTTTCATATACAAATATTTAAGATTAGGTAATGTCATTAGAAATTTTTCATCTTCAAGTATGTCTATTCGATTTAACTCTAAATGCAAGATGCGCAATTTGCTATTATTCTCAAATGCATCAGTCCTGATTTTGTTGATTTCGTTATTAGCAAGATTCAAGTTATCCAAATTTTTTAAATGATAAAACACTGTTTCGGCTATTTGTTTTAATTTATTATAGCTTAAATCGAGTTCAGTTAAATTGTTTAAAAATTTAAATACATGGCTTGGCAGTGTTTCAATCATATTTTGTGATAAGCTGAGTACTTTTAAATTGCCACCTCCTTCAAAGGATTCATTGTATAAGTATTGAATACTACAATTTATCATTTTTAGCGTTTTAACTTCTTTTAATGCAGTAAAAAGTTTATTCGGAATTCTACGAATTTCAGATTTTTCAAATGTATATTCATGTCCACCGATAGTATGCGATGTGTTAAATGAAATCTTAAAATTTTCTTTAGAAATAATTATTCCACAAACTTGAGTAATTTCGTCACAAACATTTCTGATATTTAGTTCAGTAAGATTTGCACTTGTATTAAATATTGCTAAAGTAATAATTAGAAAATAACCTATTATAGCGTTGTTTGCCATTTTCTAAATCAGAAATGAAAATAAAGAAAACCACAATAACGACCACTCCAGCTAAACTTTACAAACGTTCTGAATTGAATTTAATTATTTTTTTTTTTTTACAAAATATGACTAATAGGCAGAATAAACATAATATTTGTATTTAATATTGCTATTGTTATTGTTGTATAAATTATGACTTGCCAAATTAAGTATTTTTTATCATAAATTTTATCAAACTTTATATTTTTAAGTACAAATGATATATTGTGATTAAAAGTTTTTCCCACTTTAAGTTTTTAGTATCAATTCTTGGTACTATAGCAGAAAAAAATATTTCTATCAATATGTATTTTTTACCACCATACATTTTTAGTAAATAATTTTCCAATTATATTAATTAAATTGGTCGAAAATTACAAATGAATTCATTTTATTATATATTATATGAACTTTTTATATTATTTTTAAATTAAATCAATATTATAGGGTCAAAAGAAATTAATCAAGTGAAAAGCTCTGAAAATAATATTGGGATTAGATAAAATTTCGAACTGCTTAACAATATAATTTATTTTCGTCTAATCGTTACCAATAATCGGATGCTAATCATTTTAATTTGTCAAAAGCTTATGTGTCCGTTCAATATTTTTCGTTTATAATTTTTTTTTTTAAATTTATATTTAAGTTTTTTTAAATTTATATAAAGACTTACTCAAAATCAAGAAAACTTCTGAATTGAAATTTGTAAAAATAATTTTCTCTTATTTCAAAATGCTTAATATTAACGTTTCTTAAGAGATTCAATTATATTCTTATGACAGATTATATCGCACTATTAATGAAATATGAAAGTTTTTAATCAACTAACGAATATTGAATTAAATGCATATAAATGTATAATTTATCTAGATAATAAGATTTTTGGTATAATTTATAAGTGAATTATTTTATTATAATAAAATAATTTCTGTATATTATAGGAATGCCATATGAATTATATAATATGTGGTACATAAATTCTTATCCATTTACGGACGTGGTATGTATTTTACAAGGAATTTTGTCCGAAACATCTGCAAATGCAACCGTTCTAACAGTTACAGCGTTTACGGTGGAACGCTACATTGCCATATGTCATCCGTTTAGGTATGTTGTAGTCGCAAGATTGCACGAACTTAGGGCTTTTAAATAAACCATTGGAATTTTTTTTTATATTGCCACTGTATTCAGAATAATAAAAACTTTACTACATTATTTATTATAGGCAGCATACAATGTCGAAGCTTTCACGAGCAGTAAAATTCATTATGGCAATTTGGGTGATTGCTTTTATTCTGGCCACACCACAAGCTATGCAGTTTGGGGTTGTACGAATTGGTCGTGGAGGAACTTCATGCACGGTAAGTAAATTATTACAGATTCGTACTTTTATATTTATTTAAATGTTTTTTTTTTAATAATTAACTTGAATATTTTTGTCTTTTGTATATGCAGATGAAGAACAATTTCGCTCGGCATGCTTTCGAAGTATCAGGATTCATATTTTTTGTTGGCCCAATGACTGCAATTTGTGTTCTTTATGTTTTAATTGGTGTCAAATTAAAAAAGAGTAAGCTTATGCAAGGCGTTAAAAGAAATGGCTGTGATCTAAATCGTGCAGTTAGCGGACAAACAAGAGTTATAAGAATGTTGGGTATGTACAAAGCTAACGAAATAATTTTTTCTTACTTATTTTAATTAAACTAATATTTATCAAATAGCTGAATATTTCAAATTTGTTATTTTTCAATTAATATTGGCTATTATATTAAACAAATAAAATGTCAAAAAAATTTGATATTAAAATGACTCTTTTGATATTTCTATCAAACATAATTAGTAAATTATATAGAATTGACTAACACTAAATGAAATTAAAATTTCCCTCTTCTATATAATTAAAAAAAATTTCCAATAATCAAATAAATTCAAAATCCATAGGCAAAATGAAAATTTATTAAGTTTTGATGATGTTCTTTTGTTTACAAATTTTAATTGAAAATGAAATCAAATCAATTATTTTTGTTGGAAAATTGCAAAAAGGTTTCTAATACAATAAAATAAAAGGAAAAAATCGTACTTAACTTAATTAAAAAGTGTCGGATTGAATTCTTAAAGGAATAAGAACAGTTCAAGGACATTAAAACAGATTAGATATTATTTGAAAAAATTTCGATATTTTAATTAATGAGGATTTTCAGTTTAACTTCTATCGAAATGTTCATTCTTGTATATAATTTATTTTTACTATATAATATTATCCTTTTATATAATAATTGTAATATTTTTTACAAAGAAAGCTACCATAAACTGATTATGGTAGAACTTACTGGTTTTTCTTATTATCTTTTCTTTGACAGTTGCTGTCGCCGTTGCCTTTTTCTTATGTTGGGCGCCATTTCATGCACAAAGGCTAATGGCTGTTTATGGATCGGTGAATTCTACAACAAACGAGACATACTATGGAATTTACACTATTTTAACTTATATTTCGGGTGTTTCGTATTTTCTATCGACATGCATAAATCCACTTCTATATAATATAATGAGTTACAAATTCCGTGAAGCATTTAAAGTAAGTGCAAATATTGGATGTGTTTAATAGCTGAACTTAATAAAATTTTCTAAATAGTTAACATTAGCACGGCAATTCGGTCTCGAAAGCAAATACCAATTGACAACGCAAAATTATAGTGCCATAAGCAGGCAGAACGGTTCTATCAGAGTAACTAACGCTGTACAGACCCGCCAAAATATGTATTGCATAGGACAGTTACGAAAGCGTGAGTCAGACGTATCACTTGAGGGAAGTCTTCGAACGAAAAGTAATCCTCGTTCTAAATGTATTTCTGCTAGCCAGTCTACGTTGTTGACGTCACTAAGCAAAAACGACATGTATTCGACAAATCCAGTAAACCGATACGACTTTCAAATAGCTGACATTGAAGACGCTACTGATTTGGAACTTCATCAGCATCATCATCTTATGCCGTCACACAGTTCTTTAGCAAATGAGACAGTGGCAACAATTCTCTCGAATAATGAAAGTAGTCCTTCTTTAGTAAAATTTCCAAATTTGAACAAAATCAATTGTGATCGAAATAGTTTAGGGTCAAAGTTATCAACCGAACACGGAGTAAGCTGTA
Organism: Atherix ibis; assembly: GCA_958298945.1. Classification (NCBI taxonomy): domain Eukaryota; kingdom Metazoa; phylum Arthropoda; class Insecta; order Diptera; family Athericidae; genus Atherix; species Atherix ibis. Next base: position 6,000,429 of record OY282606.1, read on the forward strand.
GTAAAAATTGCCATACGGACTGCGAGTCTGACAAAACTTTGTCGAACGTAATTAAGCCAACAACTTTAGAAACAATTTCGGAAAAGTTACGCCGAGGCACTCGTCGAGTACTTCAAATTGGACCAAGTTCTACTTCCCAAATTTCTTCACATGTGCCACCAACAAACAGCGCAAAATCATCGAACAGTGAACAAAGTACGGCTAGCGAGCGTACTGGAATAGGTCCTGACTAATCCGCATCTACTTTTATGGGGACATCGTCATACACATAGTGTCACCATCCCCATTAAATGGTATCACCAGAAGTAACATTACTGCCTCTTATAGCAGAATCAAATGTAACACATAGTCCTGACGATTGTCAACAAGCAATATCAGCTGCTCTGGGCCATAAATGGAAACAAATTTGCCTGTCAACCTAGTAAAACTTTGTACATATTTACGTCAATGTTTATGTCCATGATTGTGATTTGGTGGTGACGACAAGGAATATCTAGTCATCGTCAAAATGTGATTCTTCTGAAAGGCTATTTAAGTCAGCACAGCAGTATAATGTGGTACACCCTTCTGATATGTACAATATTTAAATTTACTTTATTTTTTCTAATTTCTGTTCTTAGAATAGAATTTCTGTCTCTATATTTAAATTTATAAATGAAAATATAAAACTTGTGTTTACCTACTTATATTACAATGTTTCATCTATAAACAAACAAACAAAAAAGAAGTTTTTCTTTAATAAATTCATTTGCGGGTTCTATAATTACCCTTACACTCCTTGTGTAATATTATCGATTTACTGAAAAGCAAATGAGAGGAAAGAAGAAATTTTTATTCTGAACCTTTGATTACCCTATTATAATGTGAATGTTGATAGTTTCACCAAAATTAATTGGAATGTGACAAAGAATTATTTAATAAGTTTCATTTTATTAGCTATGTTAAAACAAAATAGGTGAATTAATTTTTCGAGGAAGCTTCAAAGCGGTGGTAAGTAATTTTTACTATAAAAAGAAAATATATTGTATATTTTCTCTATTAATGGATCAATAAATTTTATGTGATTCTTGTATGCTGGCATACTAGTGAAAATGCCTTTATTCAAAATCCTCCCAGTGAAAATGCTTTCAAGTTTTTTGATCAATTATAAAGTACAGAATATAGCAATAAACTTTAAGATTACACTCATGTGTGTCATTATTTATACAATTTGGTTTAAATATAGTATAGAGGAACTTATTTAATTTGAGCGATGCTATTTTGAAGACATTAATAATATCTTAGTAACAATAAGTCCGCAAAGTATTTGAAGTTTGGCGAGTTTATTGTGAAAAAATATTTACTATTAAAAGAGGATAAAATATAAGTAATACGAAACCTAAATGCAAGATTATCGATGCTGCAAATACGACACTGAATTCAGAAGTAAAATCTACTCCCTTTTTTGTACTTTTAATTAAATTTTTTTTTAAGTTAAGCTAGATAGTATAGATATTTGGAAAAATATACATAAAAGATGAGTCAGCTTATGAAAAAACTGATTGTTCTTTAGAATTTGATATCGTTTTAATATCAACTTAAAAATAAGAATATCAAGTTGTTGAGACCATATTTCTCTGAAAAACGTTAACATTTTTATTTACAAAGTAAATTTTTTTTTCTTTTAAAAAGAATTACATTGGTTGAAACTTCTTTTCCTCATAAAAAAAAATTGATTTTTAATGATAATAATAAAAAATAATATAATTAATGTTGTTTTATTCAAATTATAAATTACATTTTTCTGATAACAAAATAAATAATTATTTTCCATATACAAAAAAAAATATAAAGAAAGCAATTTCTATAAAGAAAAAACGATTAGTTTGATATACTCTGAATATTGAAAGTCTCTTCGGTATTTTCTTATCGGTGAAATTGGATAAAATATTAATGCAAAATAATCAAATTTCAATTTTTTTTATTGATATTATAATAACAATATTTTTTTTTGTATTTTCGCTTATTGATATCTTTAAATTTTTGTCTACAATATTAAAAGTTCTAAAAAGGGTTAATTCATAGGGGAAGTATTATTCTTTTATTTTGACTTTTGTACTTCTTCTAAGATGTTGAATTATTTTTCAGATTTCCTTTTATCTTACAGAAAGTTGGAAAAGGGTATTTTATTTCAACATTAAATTTAGCTTTTTCATAGAAGTATCAAAAATTTGAAGCATTAAAAGTTTTTTTTTTCGAAAATCATTTACAATAGAATTAAAATAATTTTTTTCTTTTCAGTTAATTTAATTCAGTTAAAAATAAATAAGACTTTAGTTATTTACTATTTTATATTAATTAAAAATATAACATATGAAATGATAAATCTTAAATTCATATTAGAACATATTACATTGCTATCAAGTGGCTCCATATAATATTACATAATTGGTAATCCTATGATGCGGCTCCATATAACAATTGCGTAGTATTTGGATTGGAAGAAATAATAAATCCTCCTAAGGATGGAATGCAAGAATGTGATTAGATTTCTTGGGGACATTTTGTCAGAATAAACAAAATTAAAGAGTGGATTATGAAAAGAAACCACAACATCTATTAATTCTACTGATAAATACTTAACAGTGTCGAACAGTAACTATAAATGACATGTTGGACAAAACTGATTATGCAACTGAAATTCATAGACTTTGATAGCCCATAAAGCTTAGACAAGTCTTTATGTAAGTAAATAAGTTCACTAATATATATTTATTTTATAAGAATTTTTATTTCATTTGTATTCTTGATTATTTTCATTAAGTTTTTATTATTATTTTATCTGATTTTATAATAAAATTAGTTCATAAATAGTATGAACCAAAAAACACGCAAGAAGCAATTTTCATAGAAAACACAGATTTATAACTAAATATTATAAAAATTTTATTAATTCATAAAGTAAACTGTATAGGAGTATATATGGAATAGTAGATCGGTTGAATGGCTCCCACACAAATGCCGTGTCACATACATATGCACCTTAATATTAGATTGAAGAATTACAGGTGGTTTGTATTGGATTTTGAAACATTTAACTCTAGGCTTAGGTCTACGAAAGAATTTGGATATTGAATTATTTATAGATATATGGTATGATGAAAATACGAATGGATATTATTTCATATATGAGTGGGCATTGATAAGTGTCCAATGTAATCTGTGCAATTCATATGCTCGTACAAAAGAGAATTAAATAATAAATTTTTTTCTATCAAACTCTGCTATCGAATCGTTCATGTGAAAATAGTAATTCGAAAACATTTGGTAGACATTTTTCCAAAATGCTTAACAATACAAACAAAATGAATGATCTTTTCAGAACTGATAAGGAGTGAAAGTTGCTAGAAATTAATGATATTAATTTAGAATTTTGAAATAATCAGATTATATTTTCAATTCAATATTGCATCAACTTGTTCTTATGTGTATGTTAAGTATTTTCAGAGAATCCTATAAATAAAAAATAATTTTATTATTAAGGAGCAAAAACAAATTGTGTTATTTATCAAATTGAACCATTTTGAAAGTTGAATAATTTCAAATTAGATTAAAAAATTTTTATTATTACTTAAATGTAGTTTTGAACTGCAGACCAAAAGTATGCGATCACCTTGATACGAATAATATTACTCGTAATATGGTATATTCTCTAGAATTCTCGAAGCCTTTTGATGTATAATATCGTATAATAGTTTGGTAAACTAAAATAAATAATAGTTTGAATATTTTATTATTTCCTGAAATTTTAACAAAATTGTCGTAATTTCCTTTTTTTATTACAATAGGCTAAGTACAATTACCAAATTCCCACCTTTGTTCGTAGCAGGTTAAATGAAAAATGTTTCGGGAGCTCCAAATATCTTAACTTCTTACTATCCCTATACATTATCATGGATTAATTTGATCCTTTTTACTAGGTATTTATATAAATTTTAAGAAAAAAATTTAGTTATATTTAACAAAAAACTTAAACACACGAAAAAATTTCGTGAAATAAGTATTAAATTAGGCTCTGCCATTTAAAGAAAGTACTCGGAAGGTTTTATAGATGCTAAAATTAAATTTTCAAAGAGTTACAATAGTACGTTTGCAAGAATTTGCTTCAGATGCACAACTGTTAAATATTATACTGACTTACGTCACCTCAAATTCGGTGCAAATTAAACAATTAGCATGGCTTTTATTTAATTCGCACCGAATTTCACTTCTAACAACGGCGGAAAAACAAATGAGAACTGGTGGTCTATTTGGGCGCATAGTGGTGAGAAAACTATTACTACGTTTAGTAATAGTTTTCTTACCACCATGCGCCCAAATGACACCCACAAAATAAGAAAAAAAATGGATTGGGTTTTATTTCATCAAAACTAAACTACAAAGGATTTAAAAATATACTTCGGACAAAAGAAGAGTCACGTAGTAAGAAGGTGGGGCTATATTATGGTTTGGGGTTGCTTCTCTATAAATAGAGTAGGAGAGTTGATGTGAATTGAAGGAATTTCAAAAAAGGAGCAGTATCTAAATATTTAAAAAACCAATGCTCTTTCTACAGGACTTCGGTTAATTGGTTAAGGATTCGTTATAAGATAACGAGGAACTATCAAAAAATTAAAAACAATAGCCCATTTTGGAGAATATGACATTGCCATCACAATCACTCAATTCCAACTCCATAGAAATTTTATGGGATAAGCTATACAGAAGATTATGGGGTACTGTCTATCCTATATGGATGACGTGTGAAAAGTCCTTCTGCAGTACTGGAACTATATTACAAAGGGTAGAATAAAAAAATTGATCGACCGATTATATAAACGCACAAACATTTCTTTGCATTTTTTTATATTTTCCAATTTTTTTTAATATTTAAAATTATTTTTTTCGTCTGGTCATTTTAATTTCCGAGTTTTTTTTAACTTTCACGTTAAAACTACAGTGGACGCATACTTTTAGCCTGCAGTGTATATACAAACATACATAAGTAATTATAAAAGATTATTTAATTTTCTTAGTTAAAAGCACTGTTGCATTTATGATCAGCAATTTCCCTTGTAGTTTTTTTTTTTTTGATTATATTATAGTAACAATTTGGACGATATGGCTGACCAGTCAATGCGTATTTCTTGTGAACATTCATATGCATTAAATTTGTAATTTTCCCTAATGTACTGTATTAATAGCCAAACTTGTATGATACTCTATAATTGCCACTTTCTTTTTATATGAATTTCTGTTGTTATATTAATGTTAAATTTAGTAAAACGTGATATAAAAACTTATAGGAAATACGCTTTCAAACTTCGAATTAACTGCTACATTTTGATATTTGCTGCAGATGTGTAGGGTATATCATAATCTTAATAGAATTTTTGTAAAGTTGTAATACAACAAAAATGAGTATTTCTTCCTTATGTACAATAGATATATTATGTTAATAGCATTACTGTTAGTTACAAAAGTTATAATTGTTTAATACTATTAATGTCAGTCACAGATAAGGGTTTGCCAAAAGAAAAGACAATTTTTCTGAGTATTTTTTAATAGGAAATAATTTCACTTAAGCTACGAGTATAAAATCTTTATAGGTATTGAACAAAATTTTTATAAGAACAAAAAAAAACGTATAATTCATGAATATTTTTCTATAATTTCCGAATTAGGAATAAATTATTTTATGATAAACTGCAAAAGATAAAGTGCTTTAAATAAAACAAAAAAAAATTAATAGTATTTAAAAAATATTTAAATATGTATCTACGATTTTATACATACATTTTACTAATAATATATATTGTAAATGCATATAAAACTTTATCTTGCATATAAAAAGCTGTACAGGGAAAAGATACATTTAGAAAAAACATCGGTCTACATAAACGAAACGGCAAAATTTTTGCTCATACCAAAGTACAGTGATAATATTTTCTCTTTTAATAGTTCTCTATTTAATATTTCAACAATAACTGCTCAATATTAGTAAAAAAAAAGACTATTGTTGAATTATATTTAAGAAAATTTAAAATAATGCAATTAATTTATTATATAAATACTCAAAAAATAAAATAAAAATTATTACTAAAGTATCAATAAAATCTGTAGGAATTTTCTATCGAGAAATTTAATTGTGAAATTTTTCAAATTCGGTTCACTTTTAATCGGGAATTTTTTTTTTTAAATAATTAAGAAAATTTAATGCTATAAAATATTATTACTACAATAAAAAAAATTATATTTACAATATAAATTAAGAAATTGTTATTGGTTGAAGACCGAAATTAATCTTTCTATAAATAAATATTCATATTATAAGATTTTCTATCAAATAAATTTAATTGATTGAATGCTGGTAGTCATAATAGGACATTTTATATAAAAAAGAATAAAAAATCAGGAATAATAAAGTGACCAAATCAAAGTGGAAATAGGATAGATGTCGAAATTTTAATATAAACAAGCTGTGCAATATGCTGGCATTAAAGGTCGAATGGAATAGCTGTGATACAATATGATACCGAATCTTTTGATATATCCTAACATAAACATTTGGGACATAAGAGCTCCATTAAGGATGTTTATAGGAATGTCACCCCTAAGACGATGAATTTTACTGATTTTTTTTTTATTACAACTCATAGATATATACTGGCGGTAATTTATATTTCTTGAAATATTGAGAACAAAAGAAGTCCCAAACAAAATATTTAGGCTCAATTTCAAATACTATTACAGAAAGGAAATTATCATTAAAAACGTTTAATGTTAGAAAGGCTATTCTTTTGTATAGACTATTTTGTTAACCCGATAATTAGTTATACAAGTGATATCAACCCTTTAAATTATTGTATATATAGTTTGGATGTAGTTTCATTTTGATAATAAAGTTTTATAACTACAAATCATATAGGATAAATAAATTGATCTTTTAGTTTATAATTAAGCAGAAGTATTGTACAATAATTATTTTAGCTGTAGATAGAAAAAGAATTTTAATTTTATAGATATCAGAAAATAATTGGAAATAAAAAAAGCAGAAACGAAAATGTGATTTTTATCGGAATATGGTCTTTTTCAATTCCAAAATAAACTACAATTAAATATCTGTCTACATAACATTTGGATGGTTTTGTTTTAATTTTTTTTAGATTTTACGTGAATAATTATAAATTCAATTAAATTCGTTTTTGGATTATAAAACAATTAATACATAATAACAATAAGAAGCCGCTCTTATTTTCTATAAAACTTTTTATTAACAATTAAAGAACCCATCAGTTAATTAACATGATAGCTTTTCGAAATTTTTAGCAGGCATTAAGGTAAATTGTATTAATTAAAAAGTTTCGATTATGGGAGAGTTTTATTTGGACTAATGTTATTTTTTTTAAATTGTTCTATCCTCTTTTTTCTTATTAAAAGTAATCTTCTTTTTCAATACTATTAAGACTTATGAAGGTGTATATATATATTGTATGTATGTGCAATAAGTTAGTAAATGCCAAATTTAATTAAAAAATATAATGAATATACCTAAATACATTTTAAGTTTCGATTCAATAGGATTTTATTCTAAGATAAAATTATGAAAATCACTTATACTAAAATTTATTTAATAATTACAATTAAAGTAAATTTTGTTTAAAAAATAATTATTTGAAAATAAATAAACAGATAATATTGAGCTGTATTGATTTGTAAGGACTCTACTATAATCCAGTATCCACTCGTATATTTTATGGAAATTATAAATTATAAAATACCTAAATTTAATTGATAATAAAATTGAATTAGTAAAGAAACAATCATTGCTTTAAGAAATTGCGTGGTTATATTGAGCCAAAATAATTTGTAGGCAGAATTTAATGAAAAAAGTATCTTAAAAGATTATTAAAGAATTTGAATGCTGCAGGAATTGAAAGAATTTGTAGCTTTTCAGAGTTCATATCAGTTTCAACATTGAATTCTGGTAGCTATGTTGCCGTTAGTTGTGATGTTTAAATATATTTAAAAAAAACAGTTTCATATCATTGGCTTACATAAATTGAAACTGAAAAAGTTCCCATTTGATTATATAATTCTTAAAATATTAGAATTTTTTACTTTTTGTTTGGTAAGAATTTCTTTTAAAATATTTTATCTTATTTTGCCCATGCACCATAATGACATGGGATAAATTTTATTGCTCTTATATAAATGTGAAAATTATAATAATTTCTGACGAAAAAATAATAGTCAAGCAATGAACATTTTTACGATGGATGATGTCATGAATAATGATTCAAAAAAAAGTTGTATATGTTTGCATGTATTTGTATTTTAAAATAATCTTAAATCACTATATATATATTTATACGTATTTATATTAATTTTTAAGAAAACAAATGAATATCGTAGAAAATAAAATTTTGTACTCTTAAAAATGATTAAATTGTAGAAGCAAAAAAATTCGTTGATCAGACAAAAAGAGGATAATATTTGAATTGAAATATTTCTTTTATATAATAAATAACATGGTAGCGAAAATTCTGAAAATAGATTTTCCAAATGCAATATTTTCCAATATAAGGACTAAATTTTCCAATTTCATAACGAAAAATATCTAAAAATATTGTATGAATAAATTTTAAGAGAGTCTCTCATATTTATTTCACTGAGTTAATAATATTATTGTATGTTATTGAAAATAGTGACGAATTATTTATTCAGAATAAAATAAAGGAAGCACATTCGTTTATGTATTAATTATTGTTAAAATCAATAAAAACTTAACTTTTCAAATCTTTATTATTTCTCGTTTATTCAAATAGACTTAACATATACTAGTAATAATATTTTTAATCTATTGATTTTTCTGGTTAGAATATGTCTATTTGCATAATGTATTAATACGACCGAAAAATGGCAGATATTATTGTAATCCTAAGCTAAGTTGCAAATCAAATTAAATTACAATATCATGAAAACCGACCATTAGAATATAATTTAATAAAGTAGAATTTTGCCATATACTCGTACGCTTCCATTAACTCCATACTATGAGTATAACACGAAATGTGACACGTCCCATTTAAGCTTTAGTTAAAAGAAATTCTATATAAACAATTTTTGGCAGAATCCTACATATTAGCAACTGTAAAAGTATGTACATAAAGGATGATCCAGCAAACGCCTTAATAAAATTAAATTATCTAATTATTATGTTTCACAACAAATTGTACATTTTCGGTTAATGGAGTGTTTGTAAATATCCAAATTATGTTGTTATGGTTGATCTTGTGTCGACTTGCCTGCTAATGAATATAATACAATTCCCCCTATCAAATGCCTCAGTGGATGCTGAAATTCAATTTGCATTTTAAAGTTGTTGAAAAGTTCTATAAAATGTTAAACTTTTCCGAGGAATTGAATTATGAAAAAGTTTTCAATTTGTTTTTAATAATGCAAGTATAAGATTTTATATTTTTGTATTTACAAATAATATTTGAATAGTCAACTTATTATATTAAATTGGACATTTATAATAATTTATCAGTTGAAATTTGTTTGTTTGTTTGTTTGTGGGAAAGGTCCCCAAGACATATGCCAGGGGTCACATCTAAACATCACGACTGTAGGGCCATTTAGCGCTTCAGGTATGACGGTTTAAATATTCAAATAGATAAAGTTAGGAAAAGTTTTTTTTTATTTTTTCTTTTGGATAGGCGAAAATGAATCTCTCTGGATAGTGATTAGTATGTGTAATGAGGTTGAAAAGAGGACTAGGGGAGGTTGTAGCTGGATCTAGTATCTAGTAGTTCAGTTATTGAGGGAACCCTACTCGAAAAGAAGCTCCTTAATGTGTGACAATTCGCAAGTATATTTGAAATTTTTTTCTAACTAATCGTTTCCGTATATATTTGTGGAGGATCTACCAATTAGGACTTTTTTTTAAAAAATACTTTGAATGAAAATTTCATTATTCTTAATTGAATTATGTTTTAGAGACTTTACTATTTAGAAGAATAAAAAATAATACCGGACATATGACTACGTTTTCAGACACCGATCCTTTTTACAAAATTTTCTACCATATTCTTGCATAATTGTGACTTTATTTCACGGCTAACGTGATTGATATTGGTTTTCAAAAAAATTCGGAACAATGATGCGTTCGGCACATAAAGCGCAGCATACAGTGACACTTGATGAATGTAATTGCCCAATACCACAATTTTGCTTTTAACATAGCCTGATTTTTATTGAGAGACCATCTTCAATGCTCCAATCAGGGAAATTTCGCAATTGAAAATTTACTGATGGCTTTAATTCTTGCACCAATTGGACCTTATAAGGGCTAAGAGCCATATTTTTGTCCAAAATTTGCCATATCGTCATTGTGGACAGGCCCAATTGTTGAGAGTATCGTAAAACTGATGTTCTGCAACACTTTCACTTGCAGAAGCAATATTTTCAGATGAACGGCTTCACTAAAATTTATATACCAAATATTGATTGCAGGTTGTGATGATTTACGACAAAAATTATCTTGAATTTTAGATTCTGATGATTTACGACATAAATTATATTTGAACTTATACAATTTTCGAGCAAAATTGAAGACATCGTATACTGTGAACAGGTCAAATAACTGACTGACCCAGAACTGTCAACATAGCCAATTTCAACCCTATTTGTATTTGGTATGACTTATACGAGTCAATAGTAATATGATTTCAAGTCAATTTGTTTATTTCTCACAACCCTTTCAATATAATTAATATATCATATCCATCATTAACTAATGTTATCTTTTGTATAATTGAAAAATTTAGTTATCGTTTTATACTTTTCTGTTTGAAATTTATAGCAGGTTGTTAATTTTTATTTTTTTGTGTGTATAAAAACATGTCTAATCAATAATAATTATTATATAAATAACTATTAACTGAATTTTCAATTTAAAAAATATATGATAATAAAAACTGAACTTGAAAAGTTTCAAACTTATCGATTTATAAAAAGTTGTTTTCAAAGCAATTAGCCTAATAACAAACATATTCAATTTCTCGTAACTTTTATATTAAAATGAACTTTTGGTCGTTGATAAGAGGAAAAAACTTTCCTATTAGGTTGCGCAGATATTTATATGTAACAAATTGAAAACAATTTTAAATTTTCGGTTAGTTGTGGTCGTATAGAAACTCTCGATATAATGACTTTTTAATATTAAAAGTTTCCTTATTATTTCAATATTAAGTAATACGTATAGAGTCTTATAAAATATTTATTATAATATGTAAATAAAATCAAGCAAAGTCAATATTCGAGTTATGGAAAAGTTTATATTTTTGATACTAAGATAGACATTGGGAAAAACTTGCAAATATTCATAGAATAAAAATACGAAATTAACGTTGAAAGTAATTGTTCTTAATGAAAAATATACATAATTTATTTGTCTATAACAATAATGCGTTCGTTTAATCGCAAATGGTAAGTTGATAAATATCCAATGAATTTTCATTTAGGAAAAGTTTACTGAAAACATACAAATTATTTCTATAAAATTTCGCTTTTATAATAATTTAAATAGCTCAAATTTTACACTTCATATTCTGAAAAGATTTTAATCAAATATTTTGAATTATGAAAACTTATAAATTCAAAAAAGAAAACTTTTTTGAACATTTTGAAATCTTATAAGAAATATTTTAATAAAACTGTTTTATTTAATCTATGAGCAAAGATAAATTCTTCTCTGCTATATAATTTATTTTAATACGCAAAATTTAATTTATCTATGGAATCATGAATCTTTCAAAGCATTATTTAAAAATTATAATTTGTACTAAAAATAAATTAGTCAAAAACTTATTTCAAAATAAAACTTATTTTATAAAATTTGAAAATATAAATACATTTTTTAAATTATTTAATATTAAGATTATAAATATCTTGCATGAACATTTACTCAACATGAGGACATATTAGGCAGGACTCATTATACGAAAATGGAGACAAAACAACTATCCATTCTCTTATCCATGAATCTTCCCCCAAAGTTAACAATTTAATCAAACTCCTTCCCAAAAACAAATTTTCTAGCTCCAATATACTTCAAAAACTTCCTAAAAGAGCAATAATCTTCTTTGCTACACTATATAACTCCATCTTCGAACAATATATTTCCCAATCCTCTGGGAATTTTCCATTATAAAAATGGGATCCCTAAACCCAATAAACTAATAAACTGTCATACTTCCTACAAACCAATAAATCTCCTTCCAATCCTTTGGATCCTCAATTTTAAGTCTCAATCATCAATTCGGTTTCCGCTCCGAACACTCCACTACCCAGCCAGCAGTGCCATCGAGTTGTCGATTTCATGGAATGCTCTTTAGAAATAAATAAGTACTGGCGCGGTGTGCTCCTTGATATAAGTCAATCTCTTGATAGAGTTTGGCAAACTCTCGAAACTCAAGAGAATTTTTCCTTCTATATATTTCCTAGTTCTGAAATCATTCCTTTCCAACCGACGACACTTCCAAGTAAACGAATCTAACGAACTCTCCAATATCTCACCGATATTGTCTGGTGTTCCACAGGAAAATATACTTGGACCCATTCTCTACTACAGTTACACATCCGACAACCCAATCTATCCCGATACCTTCTTTGCTATATACGCCGATAATACCAAGTGAAGAATAAAAATTAATGACAAGACTTAAAAGACAAACGTTCTAAACTTACTGTAAACAGCAAAGTATTTTTTTACAATGCCCTACTGAAAGCCATCTGGACTTACGGATTAGAACTCTGGGGCACTACTTAGCCTTCCAATTCGCGCCGAATTCAAACTCTTTAATCAAAAATACTCCATACAATTGTCGACGCTCCCTTTTATGTTCGCAATACTATTATTGATCTTGAAGTCCTATTTGTTTTTGATGTGGCTATGTGTCGTTATAAAAAGATCAATTCCCGTATCCCCAATCATACTAATCCTCTTGTTCAAGATTTATCCTCCACTTCCTTTTCTAGAAAAACCCATCGAAGACTTAAGCGCCACTGGTCGTGTGATTTAATAAAAATACGGAGTAGTACACGCTAGAAAGAGAAACTTTGATGGATGTTTACTCCCCACATCTCCCCATTCATGTTAATTTTTACTATAACAATATATAGTGGTAGATATCTGTAAAAGAAATTTTTAAAAAATGCTGCAAGATATTATAGATGTGTATTTCTAAGTACGTGTAATATGTCGATAAAGTTATTTGAACTTATTAAGAATTGTTTTTCGAATATTATTTTGCTTTGGTACCACTTTATATTGTACAATAAATGTAATTAGAAAATTTGTTAAAAGGTCTCTATGTTCTGAAAGGAATGTTAAAAAGGGAAATAGTAAGAGTATAAAATTGTTAAAATATCGAAGAAATTGCCATATTTTTATAGCAACATGAAAATGATTAAATTTGATAAGGTTTCATAACTGAAAAAAAAATGAGAAGTTATTTTAAAATAGAAAAGTATATTAAAAAATTTATTTGCTGATCTTTATGGAGTACACAATATTATTTATTGGCAACTCATGTAATTGAATAGTCCTTCGGTGGCAAAACTGACGGTAAAATGGCTGTGTCACCGTCAAATAACAACATAATAGTCGTTATATGAAATAGTTATTTGGTTTAAGATATCCGGTGACTTTTAAAAATCAACAAAACCTATATAAGAACAGCCATTGAAATTATTTTACTATCCTTAATGCCAATGGGATCATTATTATCTAATTGATATTTTACTATTCTATTAATATACAATATTATGCGATTATTTCAATCATAAATGTTAAAATATAATTTATCAAAAATAAATCAAAGGTAACATTTCTCTTTTCAATACAATTCATTGTTTTTCAAATATATCCCGATTAATAAATTATTCTTCCTTTGTCTACATTATCTCTGAGCAGAATTGAGTACATATTCATGTGTTTCTTTAATATTTTTTTATATCCTTATACAATTGTACTCATTTAATTCAGAGAAGGTATAAAAAAACCTGGTATCTACAATTTCTCTCAACTATTATCAATTTGACCTTTTTTATGTTCTTCTATGGAATGCGTGACGAAAATATGAAATTGAATTTACAGTAAAATGAATCAATAAATGAAATAAGGATATTTATATTAATAATTGTACACAAATTATAAAAAAGGAAATTCTATTTTCTCATTCATTTTGGTAATAATTCAATTTTTGTTATCCTCATCGATATTTTTCTCGTGCTTTCGCCTAAATGAAAACCATATTTTTTTTTTTTCATTTTAATATCCTATAATATAAAGAGAATTGAGCTAATTTCTATTTGTAGTAAACGTGACATTTTCTGATTTTAAGAAAATATTCTTTTATATTAATTTTAAAGAATTCGAATTTAAAAAATTTCATTATATTGTATATAGCATAGTATAGTAAATAATGGAATCTTAGAGGTTTTTATTGGTTTCTTTTACAAGTATATATAATACAATATAAACTCATACAAAAATATGTATATGGGTTAATGTATATATGGTATATGGACCAATGTGTACATTTATACTTCCGTTTTGTGCTTTTACTTATACTATTGAAAGCTACATACGAATAATGTGGGTATATTTGCACTCATTTAATGGATATGTTTGGTAAGAAATTTTATTTTTCGATGTTTTTGTCTAAGAAACCATCCTAACACAATCCTTTTGTATGTTATTTATCGTATCATGGATACTAGATTAGGAATAAACCTTTTTATGAGTACTTCTCTATAGAATCAATGAGATGACAATATTACTTCAAATCGAAATATACTAAACTATTCGATCTTATTGCCATACATTCCGTATTCAACATACATATTTACAAAATATTTTAGCAAATTTAACACAACACTCTGCAAATCAACACTTCTATAAAAGAATATACTTTGAGTATGCTTAGGATTTACTCTATGTTAAATAAAAACGTTCTTTGAAATTTTATCCAAAAAAATAAGCATGCGAACAAAATAAATATTCCAAACAAATAAAATACATTCTTGAATTGAAATATAAATAAGTTATTTTTCATCTTATAGTATTTTTTTATTTTATTTATACTTGTACATATACATATGGCTTATTGTACACGTATATAAATTGAAAAGTTGTTGATATGTTTTTATATACAAACAATGAAATATATTTTTAGCATAAAATAAATTGAATAATATTGAAAATTTATTTCATAAAAATGTTCTTTATTTCTACGAGTATATTACGAGGGTCATTCAACAAGTACTTAGCCTCACCGCCTGATGGAACTGCTGTCACAAAAGAAATTTACCATCGTGCAGTAGATTCTTTTAGTAGCCTACTATCAAAGTTTCAGTTGAATCCCTTCATTAGTTTTGTTTTGAGAGCCTTTGAAAGCGAGCGTGTCGGTCGGTTGCACAAAAATGGAAAAAGAATAATATCGTTCGGTGATTAGATTCTTGTTTTTGGAAGGGAAAACGGGCAGCGAAATCAAGATCGCTTGGATGCTGTATATGGTGACTCTTCTCCTTCGATGGCGACCGTCAAGAATTGGTTCAGCGAGTTTGTTCGTGGCCGCACGTCGGTTTTTGATGAGCCACGCCCAGGTGCCCCAAAAACGGCTGCTACGGAGGAAAACATTAAAAAAGTCCGCGATCTCGTGTTGGCAGACCGTCGATTGAAGGTTCACGAGATAGCTGAGACTGTGGGCATCGCAGTAGGAACGGTGCATCATATTCTACACGAAGAACTGGGCATGAGAATGCTTTCGGCGCGATGGGTCGCCGGAAAACAAGCGCAACCGTGAGACCACATCGGCGACGTGTTTGGCGCTGTTTCAGCGCAATCCAGCGGAGTTCTTGCGTCGTTTCGTGACCGTCGACGAAACATGAATTCACTGGTACACACCAGAGACCAAGGAACAGTCGAAACAGTGGACTTCACCCGGCGAACGTGCTCCGAAGAAGGCGAAGGCTGTTCGATCGGCCGGAAAGGTGATGGCCACCGTTTTCTAGGATTCACAATGTGTGATCCACATCGATTACCTCGAGAAGGGTAAAACAATCACGGGGCGCTACTATGCTGACTTATTGGGCGGATTTGACGTCGAATTGAAGAAAAAGCGGCCACGCTTTGCGAAGAAAAAAGTGCTGTTCCACCACGACAACGCGCCGGCTCACACCTCCGCCTTCGCCATGGCCAAATTGGTCTAATTGCGCTACGAATTGCTGCCCCATCCACCGTACTCTCCAGATTTGGCCCCCTGTGACTACTTTTTGTTTCCAAACCTGAAAAAATCACTCGCCGGGAATAGATTTGGGTCGAATGAGGAGGTCATCGTCGCCACGGAGGCCTATTTTGCTTCCCTCGAGAAAATGTATTTTTTGGACGGGTTAAAAAAGTTAGAGTATCGCTGGGCCAAGTGTATCGAGCTTGAAGGATATTATGTGGAAAAATAAATTGCCACCTTTCCAAAATTTTCGTTTTTCTTTTGTAGGCTAAGTACTTGTTGAATGACCCTCATACATCTCTGTACCGTCTCAAATAGGAAAAATTATGTTTCACTTAATTAAAACTGCACAAATGATTGCAGTTTCTTCCACCTATGAATAAGTACACAGAATAAATTTTCTAGATTATGACAATCAATTTAAAATTTCGATAAAAATTCTGTAGCAAATTTTCCAATTTAATAGCAACATTTCACCCCCTTTTATAAACTTAATTAAAAAAGCTCAGCAATGTAAAAATTAAAAAAAATTATTAATATTTACATTTATAAATGTTTTTTATTCGATTTTATATGATATACTCTAGCAATTGACGTTAATAATATGAATTTTCATACATTCATTCTCTCTAAAACTCAGTCACAATAACAAAATTTTATTATCTATCATTGAAAAAGTTACTACTCTAGGTAATTTTAAAATATATTATTCCAGAACGTATTTAATTCAGGACAGTAATGACAGTTATTAGTGCTAAATACTTTTGTTTAAGTTTATTTTATTATAAATAAAAACTAGCTAGCACTAGTTGCTTACAGATAGTAGACTGTAGCCTAGAGAGAGCTAAATCAACATTTAACATCTTTGGTCATGCGAAGACAAATAGACTGCGTCAAAAAATAGTCGAAAATTTTTTCTAAACGATACTGCGACTTTTGGTCGCATATAGACAACAGAGCCTATTTTAGTTACTAATCCTCTTGTATTTTTGTGGTACACAGAAAAATCATTGCGAACTAAGCAGCGATTAGGAGGAGGATTGTCCGTAGAGTTGTGGACGATCTGTTAAACAATGAGACAATGCAGCGTTACGAGTACCACGTCTAGTTGTGGCGATTCTGCCCTGAAAGCTTACAATGTCATCATTTTTTAATTCAGCTACGGCATTTGTCAACATACTAAAAAAACATACTGCGCTTCTCGAACTGAAAGACGGCGGCACGAAGCCAACTCACTTTTGGGGAGTTCACTTTGATTAAGCAGCCCAATACCAGATCTTGATTGATGATGATGATTAATTAAGTCGCACTTTTTATTTAAAATTTGATAATTTCAATAATATAATTAATCATGTAATAAATTTAAAAATAAAATGTCCAAAAGAACTCTTTCATTTATTAAAATTTATTTTGGATATTTTGTTTTAAGATGGGATAAGTGAATTTTTTAAATTACATATTTTACAGACTTGTTGAAGAAAATATTTTCAAGGATATTAAATAGATTTAAAATATCAAACATATGTTATGTGTATAAAACTCTTTTCTTCGAGTTTTAAGATTTCAAGCATATAAAACTCTATAGGCTCTACTACAAATCTGTAAATATTTATTCAAAATATTACTTACTGGGTATAAGAAGGGACGGGAAGGTATTAAAACTTGGATAAAATCAAAATCTCAATGAACGTGAACTTCTACAGGACGACTATACTCAGAGAGCACATGTTTCTAGCTTTATGCGAAGAATGCGGGCGATTCGAAGTTTTAGCAGAGATGTGCTCCCACACCCATCATAAACAGAAAAAAACATACCGCAAAACATAGGGGATAATGAAGACACTCTAAGTTCTTGGGAGGGGAAAGAAGAAATAAAGAAATTACAAAAAAAAAACAGAAATAGTTGTTATTTAATATATTTTTCAATTATTTAAATTTAAAATTTTTATTCTGCAAAAAAATTATATATAAAATTATATACAGTCTAAAAAAATCGCAAAACTTTAATGCGAGCAGCACCCGTTAACTTCCAAGTCGAAAAAAACGCCTCCCTAACTAGCAGGCCAACACTCAACGGATTCGCCCGTACGTACGATCCTATCATATGATCGTATTCAGTTTTTCGTAAATTCGATGAATTGTCATCAAATCATGTCATCTTCTGGCAGTTGTGCTACCAGAGGTAAAAAGCTTTCGAAGATTCCACAAATGGCCTTGCTGATTTGTGCGCCACCTCTTTTGTAACGACCAAATCATCAATGCCATCGATAAGGCTACCATACCAAATAACCAAGGTTTTATTGCAGTATTTTGAATAAATATAATTATTGTGATCCATTTTCTTTTAGAATGAACTGTTTTTCTTAATCTTGATTATTATACTCGTAATATTTGAAAATATGAAAATTTTTACGTGTTTCAGTTTTAATACAACATAAAATCTGAAGATGATGATTAAATTATGTTCACGATAGCCTAGTAATAGCATATTTTCACAATGAATATTTTTATATACACCCATTTAAAAGTTATTATTTGAGATTATATTAAAGAGATTTATATATTTTTTTTCAGAGATCGTATCCTTTATGTTTTGTGTCACTCATAATAATCCGTACTCTAAATAATTTCTTATCTCTTATATGAAGCGATTTGTATGTTTGAATAATACCACCATATTCCTAATGCACTTGTCAAATATAATCGAAAATAGGAGAGACTTAAAATGAAAATCGAATGGATATCCTTTGAAATTTCATCCCAGTAGGAGGACATAAATTTAACTTACAGCATGTGACTTTGGAGGAAGGCATTTTCAGGCTGAAGGCCATTAATGTCAATCGGGCGCAATAGCACTTGGTATTTGAATAAAAACATTTCTCAAAGATTGATGGGCTTCATTGATAATGCCAGAAATTCCAAACATTTTAAAGAGCTTCCTTAAGATCGATAAGCGGATGATATCTTCCGATTTGCAACTCATGAATTTTTCTATCTGCATATTTATCGCAATATATCAATTTGATTCATTTTATCAAATTGGAAATTTTCAATTATTCGGAATTCTATTAAACAATACGAGTAGCGTTCAAAATGCTTATACTCGTAATATTCCAGTAACAAATTTGTGATGAAAATACATATGGGAGCGATTGGATAAATAAATAAGAGATTGCTTATTGGTAAAAGTACTGATTTTATGGTGGAAACAAAATTGAGTTTGTCTAGAGAACACTTTTATTTAATAGATTTATGGGCTTATTACAGACAACGAGTAATTCAACGATCGAGTGCTTTTTGGATTGACATTATAAAATATTATTAGTAAACAATTTTTTTGATTTTTTTGGGCTATTGAATTTGGTTTGTATATTTGTAGTATTGAAGTACATCGTTATTAAAGTCAACATTGTTCAAATTCTTAACTAATACTATTCCGCAATTTCATAGTTTTGCAATCTATCTGTGGTTTGCTAATCCATTTCTATTGACTAGAGTGACTGTTCATATCTAATACAATCTTCTATTATAATATGGAATTCACAATCTTATAAAAGCAGACTCGAAAATTATAATACTCATAATCATAGATAGAGCCAATTTATATATTTGTTTATTCTCGTTCATGATAACTAAACCATTACTATGAAAATCATTTATAATTAAATTTAAATGATCAAATAATAAAAATACTGAAAATTCCATTTGATGAGAAAAATATTAAAAAATAATAAGTATAATATAATACTATCATACGTAATAAAATATGTTGAAACAATTTTATGCTCCTGTAAATAAGTATTTTATTGCTAAAAGCAATGCATTATTTTTTTTCCAAAATAAATTTCTAAAATATGAATGCAAAATTAAATATAATTTAAAATATACATTTCTGTTTGAAATTATCTAAATTCAGCTATTTTATTAACGATTTTTCGTATACGTGCTTTCTCTGAAGTATTTTGTTCCAATTTAGGGAAAAAAAATTTATTTTTTAAAGTGGTTTTCATGATATCAAAAGCAGAATGGAAAATGAAAAAAGGCGATAATTGGTCGTTTGTGAAAGTTAATAGCCAGAAAAAGAATAAATTGAAAATTTTAAGGAAAATAACATAAATTAAACACTTGAACTACTGAAAAGTATGCAAAACCCAGTTAGGGTGGTTTGTTAGTATGTCTATTTAAGTAAAATCTAATCAAATAATGTGTATCCGTCAATTGCTATGTTTTTCCTCTTTTTTTATATTGGAACTTACATCTAAATTATTTCATTGTATATATGTATATATAGGAAAAAAGGCCTCCTCATCAGTATAATACTAAGATTAAAGTACTAGAAATTATATTAAAGTCTTAATAAAGTCGATTTAAATTTAAGAATACCAAAATGATTAAATTTAAAATTAATATTATAGAAACAATTCTGTGTTACAATCTTAGAGATTTAAAAAAAGATTTATTTCAAATATAAACATTTTAATATTAAAATTTATTATTAAAGTGATGAACAACGAGGTTTCAGTTCTTATCTTGATATTAGAGGACTTGTTAATGTGTATCTAAGTATCGATTGCTAAGTCAATACAGAAGAACTGAAATTCATATAAGGTACTAATCAAAGTAAGAAAAACAATTAATAATTATTTCTATACGCACAGAAATAATTATTTTTTAATTAAATTAAATTCTTCGATAATTTTGAATTGAAGAAGAGAATTTTTAATAAATATTATAAGTGGAATTATGTAAATTATAATATATTTTAGTATGATTTAATTAGAATGTTCTAAAAAATTCAGTTGAATCTCAATGAAATTTTTTGCAAATTTGAAAATTAAATTAATCTTAATAAAACTTTTTATTTAAAGATTGACAATGAAAAATCTCTTTTAAATATTCATTTCTTATTTTAATATAATCTGAATTGAGATATGATACAAAAATTATAAATTATAATATTTGATATTCAACGAATTTATTACACATAATTAAATGAGTTGAAAACATAAATTCTTAACACAAATACTTAAATATGAAATTTGTGCTAATTAAATACTAAGTAATATATTCAATAATTATTCAAAAATATGCTATTATCAATATTTAAGTTCTTAGTTTTATGAATTATTAATATTAATGAGATTTATTTTACCAATAATACATTTAATACTTATGAGATTACAACTTTAATATCATTTTTATATTTATTATTACTTTTCTTACTCTTCTTTAATTAAAAAAAAATTGTTTCTTAATAAATAAGACTAAGAGAATTAATAATAAAAAATATGCTATTGAATTAGAAATATTATAAATATTAAAACTGTTATGCGACTTATATTTCTAAGCATATGATTTAATTTTATGAAATGTAGGGAGCATATTTAACATCTCATTCATAATGAATTCTCAAATTCAGAATTGTGAACCAATATAAGAAAATACATGAAACATGATAAGAATCTGAATGAATACGTTTTCTACTAATATTTTTTTTTTGTCTTATATCTTGACTAAATATTAGATTAAAAAATTCTATTTTAAGATTATGTTAAAAAAAATGATTACTAAAAAAGAAACATATTGCACTCTTTAACAAATTTATGAATTTTGACATCAATCAAATATCTAAATTAGAATTCAAATTATATATTATTTAATTTGTTGGAAATGTCAAATCAAGAAGTCATTTTTGATTTGGCATTTATAGCAGAAAAAGTTCACTTCTTTATATTAAAATTTGTGCAAAAAAAGTAATTTTTATTAAAAAATAATTTATGATTTTTTGAATATAATTAATTCTACTTTTTAAGAAACTAAAACACTTTAGAGATATTCTCTCCAATATTAAATAAATTTAAAACTTTAGTTATCAAAATGTATTTTACCTCAACCATATATTTAGAAACAGGTGAAGTTTACTCATTAATTATTTATTTGTTAAATTCGATATGAAATTATATAAAATAAGTAGACATATTATATACTTTGGATATTTCTAAATATATGGTTGAGCTGAGAATGTATCCATAATTAGAATAATATACAAGATTATAAATGTAATTTATATGATTTGTTTAAATTGAATTCAAATAATCAATTTAAAGAAATCATATCTTCAAAATAGTTTTATAGTATAGTTATTCAGGAGAGATTAGGAATCAATCAATTATTATGACTGTCATTTGCATGATTATGTTACCCTTGTAAATTTATTTACAACGTAGCCTTAATACCGAACCAGAAATTGATGATGCCCTAAACGACTTGACTGTTTGCATGCAAAACTTAATCACTAACGCTCGCATAACTCATAACAAACCAAGCATACGAGACAATGACTATAATGTTCCACAAAGAATTCGTGGCTTGATAAGCGGCAAACGTCGAGCCAGAGCCCAGTGGCAGCGTTCACGGATGCCAAGTGACAAAAAATAACTTAACCAACTGAAATAAGAAAACATCAATTACAACAACGAGCGATTTACTGAATACACTTATTCACTGGCAACTAATAAGTCACTGTGGATAGCTACCAGACGAATTCTTAAATACAAAACAACTACACAGTCGCTACGTAATACCGACGGAACCTGGGCAAAAACAGACAAACAGAAAGCCGACACCTTTGGTAAACACCTTTAAACCACACGAAGCCATCCAAAGTATTGGAAATATCAACTCAGTTGACTATAAGTCCAGCTCCTAAGTTTTTCACTCCTTCCAAAGTTAAATCCATAATGCAACCCCTACCCAACAAAAAAGGCTTCCTGTCTTATATAGACCTATAAGGCCCCTTTCCATTTCATCAAAAAGTAAAAAAAAACTTATCCTTAAACGCCTTTATTCCATTTTAGAAACCAAGGGTGTGATTCCGCAGCATCAGTTTGAATTTAGAGCTGAGCATTCCACTATCTAGCAGTGTCATCGCATAGTCGATTACATAGTGTATTCGCTAGAGTGAAAGGAATAATGTCGAGTATTATTTTGGAAGTTGCAGTGAGTCCGACATATATGCGATGACACTGCTAGATAGTGGAATGCTCAGCTAGATAGTGGAATAATGTCGAGTATTATTTTGGAAGTTGCAGTTTTCCGACATATATCCTATCACCGCCGGTGTCCCTCAGAGAAGTATCCTAGCTCTAACCCTTTCCAATATTTACACCTATGATATTCCTTATCACAGTAATATCCTTACCACAACATATACCGACGCTACAGCTTTCCTTACAAATTACATAGATCCTTCCATATCAATTAATATCATACAAAACCACATCCACTTCTTAGAAACTTGGTTTAAATTGGTGGAGAGTTGGGGTAAGTGACCGAAAATCTTCTCATGTTACTTACACACTCTACCCAGAATAGATCTCTAATATAACCCTAAATGGCAGTATAATTCCACAAAAACGAGGGTGCGTTACCTTGGACAAACGGTTAATCTGGAACCCTCACACGAAAAGTCAAAGACGTAAACTTAACGGACGATACAAAAAATTATTACGACTACTAGACACTAGGTCAAAACTGACAATAAAAAAAAAACTTTTTTGAGTATATTTTTGTTTTGTTTTTTAATTATTATTTCAAATAACATTAGTACTGAAATGTATATTTTAAGCGCCACGATACTAAAGGCCACTTACAATAAAGGAAATCGGTATTAGGAAATTAAAGTAGAAATGGAAAGGAAAAATGGATTTTTGGGAATTAGCGTAGGACCATGCCTCAGTGCGATTCGAACCCACGATCTCTCTTGGATGATAGTCCAGTACGCTAACTATATTACTATTTGATTTGATTTTATTTGTTAACGGGAACACCAGACCTCGCCAGACGCTTCCGCATCCATCTGCTCAAGCGGTCTGATGGATGGTCCGTCCCGGCTATCAGTGGTCTGATGGTCCCGGTAGGGAAGGGGAAAGGATAAGGGAATGGAAGTAGAATAGAAGGAAAGTAAAGCGGTGAGGTAAATTAGCGTAGGACCATGCTGCTACAGCGGGATTCGAACCCACGACCCCTTTTGCCTGATAGTCTCAGTACGCTATCGACTGAGCTACCGAGTTTGTTTGTTTGTTTAGTTTGTTAACGGGACACCAGACCTCGCCAGACGCTATTGCATCCATCTGCTCAGGCGGTCTGATGGTCCGAAAGGGAAGGGTAAGGGAAAAGGAAATGAAAGAAGAATAGTGAGTAAAGCGGTGGGTAATTAGCGTAGGACGGGAGAGGACCATGTTGCTGCAAATGGGAATCGAATCCACGTCCCTCTGCTTGGTAGCCCAGCACGCTATTGACTGTGCTACCTAGAGGGCGCTACCGAGGGCGGTTGTGCTACCGGGGCCGGCTATATTACTATTTATATAATGCGGAACTAAAATCGATATGGACATATGAACTCGAAGTTTGGGTTTCGACTAAGCATTCCAATTCCCTTCCAATCCAAACCCTACAATCCCGAATCCTTCGTAAAATTGTCAATGCCTCCTTTTATGTGCGAACTACGATTATCCATGTTGATCAAAATGTTCCATTTGTTCAAGAACTGTGTATCTGCCGATATAAAACATTCCATTCGCTTCTATCCTACCATCCTAATCCTGTAGGAAGAGAACTGTTCACTCTCACCCTTACATTATACACCCATCAACGATTAAAACGGCGATGGCCGAGAGATTTTTAAAAATTATAAAATAAAATTATCCTGTTCTAGAGGTAAAATCAATGGGTGTTTTGCTTTACATATCTTCACTTCCTTGTATTTACATTCATAAAAATCTGCTTAGTACTAAAGTTGTAAGTAGTTGTAGATATAAATAATAACAAAAAAATATTACATGACTAGTTGACTAGTTAATAATAAATAAGTTACGATAATTATGACTGCAAGTGATTATTCTCTTGTAACATTTATTAGGTACTATCACCACAAATAATAGGAATAAATTCACTATAATTAAATCATATACAATACAATGAAATTTTCATCCTTTTCTATTTCAAATTTGATATAATTTAAAATATTCTATTTCAAATTTGATATAATTTAAAAAGAAAAAAATTCCCTTTTATTTCGAACATTCAAACTTTATTTGAACGTGAAATACATTAAATGCGAAATATTCTTTTGTATCTTTTTTAAATATATATTCTAGCTTCATTTTATCTATTGTATTTTATTATTTCATAGAGAAATGTCGTTGCTCTCGAACAAAATTAAATTAGAGGTTCTATTATAACAAAACGATTGCTGACAATTGTTTCTTTTATGCATTTGATATACAAATTTGACATTTTTATATTTGTACATATACACATATGTCTGTAATATATTTTATGAATTTGATTTAATAATACGAAAATGTTGACAAAAAGATTGTGTTTTGATCAAAGAAATAAATATATTGATTTGATATACCATATGTGTAAATTGCTAACGTTGAGATTTTATTCACTTTTGATAAATTGTGAAGGGGCAACAAGAAAAGGTAGGCACATGGAAATATTTTTAATATTTTCATAAATTTGTCTAAGACTTTTTCTGAAAGAAACGTAAAATGACAGGTACGAAAATAAAAAAAAACAAATTATAATAGAATATATGGTACGAAATATAAAAACACACATATGTGATTTAAGAATTTCAAATTGTTATTATTTTTAGAGGGCGATAAAAATTCAATCAATACTTAAACAAAAGGGTTTGTTTTGTCTATTTTATATAACTTATTTTAAATATGAAATCCAATAGATGGATTGTTATTTTATTATTTTGTTTGCCCTTCTCGGAGCTTGCTTCTGCGTCAATGGCAATCTCATTTGGCTATATTTTTTCTAAGACTCAATGTATATAGTCTTTTTCTATTTTCCCACGTGTTGGTTTTTCAAAAGTTCTCATAAATATTTTTGGCCATTCCGAAGTGGAAATTAAAAGTTCATGGGACTAATCTCTGAGAAAATTATCTCCAGAGTATTAGCTTTCTATGATACTTAACTATTCCTTTTTATCGGGCAACATTCTTTATGTTTATCAACAGACTACGCCTCACATGGAAATGGGATTAAATCGAATTTGCTTTCATCAGACCATACCATTTTTTTCCAGTCGCCTACAATCTTTCCTTCACTTTCTTGATTAACAGCGACTTTTTAAAAGGTTTAATTCCAATTAGTTCTCCATCTCTTAAACGACGTCTTACAGTTAGTTGATGGGTTGCTGATGCTTTTCATGTGCGGAATATATTTGAGTTGGGTTGAAAAATCGATATGTTATTTGGGATTATCTTGCTTTGAGATTCTGTCCTCGCTTTTCGTTTTAGGGCAACGCAATTATCCTATTTTGCCAGAATTTTGCATCTGACGAATAGTGACAGCCTCTTCTTGTTACAATTAACGTACTCGCAATAGACAGACTTTCGTTCGGTAAAATGAGAAAATAATCACATTCGAATCACAATTTTTTGTTTGTTATCATTTTAATCAACATTAGTACTGAAATGTTAATTTTTTTTGTCTTTTTGTCGACTATTAATAACCCTGCGGCATGCGGTATTCCAAAACGGTTACCCATCTACGTCCTACTGCTTATCTTCGGTGATCAAATGAGAACCGCTGGATTCAGAACGGCTTGGCCACAAATAGACCTTCATTTTTTTTAAAATATGGTATATAATATTATACTATTTTTTATGATTAGTAAAAAATTCCACATAAACAATTTTGTTCAATACCTAATTCATATAAAGAAAGAAAGAATACACTTAGAATTTTATGCTTTTTGTTCCATGAGTCAGAAGTTTGTGTATCATAATAGTATTTAAATAGAACCAAAGTAAAATTTTGTGTTAAATAAAAGAATAATTTGATAAATAATTGAAAAAAAAATAAGAGTAACATTTAAAAATAATTTTTATAAATCAAATTACCAACAATATTGATTATAATTCAATTCTGTTAAATTTAATACTCGTCTATCTATTATTCTATCTTTAAATTTCATTAGTATATTTTCAATAGTATCCTGCGCACAACCCATTTTCCCTTACTCTGGAAATTTTCTGTCATTAAAATGATTCCTAAACCAAATAAACCCGTTAATTCTCCTTCTTCCTATTCTTGGTAATATTTTTGAAAAACTCCTATTAAAACGGCTGTACCCAGTCCTAGGTTAATAAAATAAATTATTCCTGATCATCAATTTGGATTCCGATCTGAACACTATACAATCCAGCAATGCCATCGAGTTGTTGATCATATTGCATTCTCAATGGAGAGGAAATAGTATTGCCCAGGAGTATTTTTAGATATATCCCAAGATTTCTTCCTTCAACAAACTAGCTTATCAAAAATTAATATCTCTCCCAACGTCATTTCCAAGTAACAATTAACTAAGAATCCACGGATAAATATCCTATTCTCGCCGGAGTCCCACAAGGCAGTATCCTTGGTCCCATTTTATATAATATTTATATCCATGATATCCCATCTGATCCTAATACTATCATTGCTACTTATGCAGTAACAATAATATCAATTCTGGTTTAAGAGATGGAGAGTGAGGGTAAATGAACAGAAGAGTGCTTACATTACTTTCACTCTATGTCAAGGAAAACCTTCCCCTTTATACCATAATAACAACATAATTCCACAATATGACTAAAAAAAACCTACAACTTCTTAGACTACTGGCCAAACGCTCGAAACTAACAATCAAAATTAAACTTTTAATATAGAGTATTATTATAAATCTATTTGAACATATGGAATTGAACTTTGGAACGAAATATTCCAATTCTTATCGCGTCCAGGCTTTACAATCCAAGATCCTCCATAAAATTGTTGATGCTCCCTTTTTTGTTCGTAACAACGTAATATATCGTGATATAAATGTTCCCTTTGTTCAGGACCTGTGCATACTATACCGCTATCAAAAATTTCACTTCCGTTTATCCTATCATCATAATCCACTTGTGAACGAATTATCCTAAACTGCCCTCCCGGGAAACACTCATCAGAGACTTAAGATACAAAAGCCTAGAGATTTTCTAGAGGAATCTAACTTCCGTTAGTTGGAGAAACGCCGATGGCTGTTTACTCACACTTCACGATGCACCAGATTGTAAATTAAAATGTTATGTAAATCTGCTTGTTACATTACAATTGTAGTTGCAGATAAAAAAAATTTCATTAGTGTGAAAAATACTTTCACAATTGTATTTTGTTAATGATTTACTGTACGTTGTTATGTTGTTTCCTTTAAGTCAGTAGTAGATAACAGAAAAACACTGACAAGTAGCCAATTGGCTCGACTATTGTAAATGGAAATTTATTCTACCCTTTTTACCTGCCCGAAAATAAATAAATTTGAAAACATGACAAAGTATTAAGAATATTTACAGTATTGTAAGCTTTTCAATTAAAATTTGTATAAAGTGTTTAATCGATTTTATGAAAATGGTTAGTTTATTATAGAATTTAATATAATTAAGTATGAAATTTTTTATCATAGTAGCTTAATTTAATGATATACTTCTTGTTAAAGTTTCATGTCTTCAAATTATTTAAAGAATATCGATTTCATAGAACCTTTAAAGTTATATAGACAAATTGCAGTTTTTATTATTTATATATGTTATGTCTAATATAATAAGCGTGTTTGTTTCAAAAACTAAAAATTAAAAAAAGATTTCCCATCTAGAAAAAGAAATAGTTTTTGTTCTTTTATCCCAATGTTAGGATTATTTTATCCTTTTATCCTGTACCTGTGTCTCAATGGTTTTCAAATTTGCAAATAACTACAATGTAGCTTCTTTGGGAATGTTCCCTTACTCTACATGAGAGACTACTCATTCTTTACTATTTTACATATTCGCTTTAAATTCTTTCAAAACATGAAAAATTCGAGTATAAAATCATGTTCACCCTTAAGGCAGAAAAGCTTAACAACCAAAATTCGTTGACATCTTATCTATAGTATATTCCGTAAGTTAAAAACGATAATCTTTTCCCCATTTAAAAAAAAGTATAACTATTGTAAATCTTTTAAATATTATCAATTTCTATTAAAGATCAATGAAATTAAAGTAGTTTACTTCTATTAACATTAATAAGAAATTTCAAATATAAAAATTCTTCTATTTATAAATTGAAAATATTTTTACTAATAATGATTTGTAATAATTAATCGAGTGGACTCAATATCTTTCGTCAACTATAAAAAGTCTAGATGATAATTTTTATTGTAGTAAAGTCGTAAATATTTCTTCGTTTGTAAGCAATTGTACTTCATAAATAATTCATAGTATTGAATTTATAGAAAGTTTGTATACAATTTGTATTCATTTTCGAATTTTTCAGTACATCTACTCGATTATATTTTAATTTTTGTACAAAACTCATTAATTATTTTATTTTGACTATAGAAGACAAAATTTTCTTATAAAAAATTAAATTATCATTTGAATAAAAAAATTAAGAGTTAATGAAAATTCTTTAAAATACAAAAATCAAAATATCCAGTATTTTTCATAATATTTATTTTGTTTGTTTCTTCTTCTTCTTATAATTTGATTACGTGATTTTAAGAGAATACAATTTTGTAAGCAACTTAATATTTTGAATATGTATTACTTAAGACATATGCCATGGAGAAGAAATAACCAAATCCCGTCGCTAGTCACATTAATAACATAAAGTTGCTTACAAGTTTTCATTCTATCATCATCAGAAAATTAAATTGTAAAAATAAATATTAGACAAATTATGAAAAATTCTATTATTATTTAATGGACAAATTCGTGATGCTAAAAATTTTGAACAAGAGCTAGGTCGACAGCTAGGTAAAATGTATATATGCACTAGTTAAGAGAAAATCGCGTTTTTTACTTTGACAATAAAAACATAAACCCTAATGTAAGGCAGTGATGTCGAGAAACGAAGACGCAAAACGAAAAATTGTTTTTTAGGAGACTTCCAGTTAGACAAATACCTTCTCAAAAAACTTTAATAATACATTTTGGCTGCTTATCTTTTTGAACAATTTATTGACTAACAAAATTATTTATTTGAATTCACCAGAGTTTGAATCATTTACTCGTCTGTTTTTTTTTATTTAATGTGCAATCATAATGATTAAATATAATACATTCTAAAAAAAATTACCAAAATGAAACAATTCCTAGCTTATGTATTTTATAAAGAATCGATAAACCCTATACTAAATATTCACAAGCCTCTCGCCAAGAACAAAGTAGTACTTCAATTGCTTATTTATTCAGAATCGTATTTTGAAAAAAGAAAGAAATCAATTTCTATGGATGAGCAAATACAAATAAATTATTTTTATATCCAAATGTCTAAACTAAGTTTACAGTATTAATATTTAATGTGATTTATATATAATTAAATTTTTTCAACACCTCATTTGCTTTTATTCGATGTATAATAAAAATATTGTATTTTATGAACAATTTAGTGCATGCATATATTATTTTCTTTTTTATAAAATAAATACACATATTGTAACTTACGTAATATTTTATTTGTTAGAATTTTTCAACATTACAATTTTTTATGTAGACAAACGGTTCTTTTTCGTAACAACTATTTTAGACTCGAAGGACTGTACAATTTTTTTTATTTACAATAATTCTTATAACGATAAAACCATATCTCTAAATTTCAGATGTTATCTAATTTTAACAATTAACACAATATTATAAGTGGCTAACACTTAAAACTACCTATTCCTACCGCAATCGATCAAATAACTGCTCTTTAAAAAAAACTTAAAAATCTTAATATAGAATAAAGATAATAGCCAATTTGTTTCTTTTATTTAGAAATGAAACAATTTACATTTTATTCGTTTTCACGACACTTTTCACATATAGGGTTCTGGATTGCATATTTTCCACAAACATATTTTTTACATTTTAAACAAATTTTCTGAGTCTTATTGTCATTGCAATATCTTATCTGGCACGTTTTTCGTTTACAAGGACCTGTACTTATATTTGTAACTGGTGGTGTTTGATCTTCTTTGTCTAGATGGTGCGCTTTTTGATACTCATTAATAAGTTTTTCTTCCAATTGAAATAAAAAAGCCTGTCTCATAGTTTTTTTTTATATAAAACCCATGCATTTAACCCATTTAAGTCTAGGATATATGAAAAATATAGACATACCACTTCTATATTTTTTGCTTCATGCACCTCGTACATATAAATGTGTGCATATAAATGCATATAACTTTGCAGCAGATAGAGCCCATTTAGATCCTCACACTTGAAATGCCTCCGTCGGTGGTTTCTGTCCACTTTCTAATATACACGATTATAATTATGTCCAATTATCAGAGAAAATGCCCTCTTAACTTTACCTTTCATAATATTTTGTTTACTATACCCTGTCCTGGCCTCATGTTTCTCAAAATACAGTATAAATCGGTGCTCTTCCAGAATGAGACTCTTTTTCTAGTTTTTGCCAAATAGTTTCGTCTATAGCAGTATCGATTACCTCTTCCTCATTCTCATTTTCGGAACAAACTAAAAATTCCTTCTTTTTTGTACGTTCAAAATATTCACTTCGTTCTCATCGGTGTTCAAGTCGGTGTCTGGTAAATCAATATCCTTAGATTTGTTGAAGCCAAAAGAATTCAAGTTAATTGAATTCAAAATATTCCGTGGATTTGCAATGAACCTTACCAATCTATTAACTTAAAATGAAGCTATGATTTTTGTGATCCAAAGTATTTTTATTGAATATTAATAATTTTTGAAAGTAAAATGGTAAATTTATTTTTTAAATTTAAAAGCATTTCATATACATTAACTTAATATGAAGCTATACTAAATATATATTAAATGCTTTTAAATTTTAAAAAAAAATGTACCATTTTACTTTAAAAAATTATTAAAATTCAATAAGAATAGTTTGGATCACAAAAAAAAAACAAATAATAATGAACGAAAATACAAATCAAAAAGTTGATAACAATCTTTTTATTAACCGCTATGCCCTGCCATCTGTTTTTCTACTTATCGAACTACAATAAAAACCAAATTTTGGTGGTCGGAGCTTATTTTTCCTTCAACTTTTAGTTTTTATATATCGAATGTAAACAATCGATTTGTGTATGTTCAATTTTTTGTTATCGTTTTTAAAGTGAAGTTATTATACAATGTGAGATGAAACACGTTAATATTAATATGAATAATATTTTTTAATAATTCAATATGTTATAAGCTTACAGAAGAAGAAGTGTTTAGTTCGCGAATTTCGTTTTTCATATGAATTGTCGCTAAAAACTAATTATATATTTGAATAAAGATCATAGTTGCCTATCAATCATCTAATTTTAATTAGATTTCGAGTGCTCTAAGTGCTCAGAAACTGAAAAATTCTTTTGCAACATTGAATGTAAACAGACGATTAAACGACAAATGGTAGTTCGAATACTTTCCGATGAGGGTTTTATTAGTTTTATATTTTCACATACTTAAAAATTGTACCTATTTTTTACAATAAAATAAATTTTTGACCTATTTTCAGAATTTAATGAAAAAAAGTAAGTATTTTAGAATTTATGTTTCATTATTTGTAATGTGAACTTTTATGTGCAAATAAATGCATTCATGTTTTATTTAGTTTCTAATTTTAAAACAATTAAAAATCTAAATTACCGTTATTATTTAATTAATTTAAATAACTTCGACTATTATTTTAAAAATATACGCCCAAGCCATATGTAAAATTGTCCCTATCGTAAATCGACGCCTTTCAGCAGTATCCTTGTGTGAGTAGCTTGAAGATTGTATTCCGTTTTTTGGCTTCGACTTGGCTCTTTCATTGCCTATTCTTATACTCCATAATCTTAGTCATAATTATTTTCCGCATTGTCATTTTTAATATCAGAAATGTTCTGATCGTCTTCCGAACACTCTTCGTCAATAGTATTTGTTTTCCCTAACAATGTATTGATACTCTTTGAATGCCTTGATTATTTGGGGATATATATTTAAGAGAGAAAATAAAAACTAAACAATTAAAAGTATAAATCAAAAAGGAAAAAAAATTAATAAAAGATAAAATATGATACTTACTACAAAGTACATTGTTCGTTCTATTCATTTTTATTACGCGTAATAGAATGTATAAAATAATAGACTGCCTAAATATGCTCTTTTTAACTTTCACGTTCGATGCTCTTTGTTCGATGCTCTTTGTTCGGCCTAGAAGATTTTATTGATATTAATCCGCAAGCAGATGTCGAGCACAGACGTGGGCAACGGATAGATCGATTCAAACATTTTTCGTTTGAAACAACTTTACGAGGTCTGTTCAAAAAGTATCGCGAATTTTGTGTTTTTACAAAAATTATTTATTTATTCATGAATATCGATTTTGTCCCCTTCAAAGTAATACCTACCAAAGTAATCAATCATTTTTTGTGATCTTGTTCAGCTCCTCCTTCGATGCCGTCTTTATCTCCTAAATCGTGGCGTAGCGTCGTCCTTTCATGGGGCTCTTCAGTTTCGTGAACAATAAAAAGTCACAGGGGGCCAGATCTGGGGAATACGGTGGCTGCGGCATTTTTAGTGTATTGTTTTTATCTTTTAAAATGGCAAAAGCCAATTTTTGTTCTTCCACAGAACCGGGCGTTTCTGGCGGATTGCTTCGTGCAACAAAACTTTCACATTTGACCGAACTTGGCACTTTTTTCGGTCTTGGCTCGTGCGGCAGCTTCCATTGGGATGATTGAGCTTTGGTTTCCACGTCAAAAATTAACTGAACATTGTCGGTATAAGTGAGAGACATGAGTAATGAGTACCAGCATAACGCCACAAAAAAAATAGACAATCATATATACGTAACCCCCGGAAATTCAAAATTCGCGATACTTTTTGAACAGATCTCGTATAGTATCAAAATTGAGCCTTCGAGAAAATACTATTATAAAAAGATATATAACATATTGTGTAATTGGTTGAAAAGACCGCGGTAGGTAAAACCGACTACACATTTTTCGTAGAAAACAAATAATAAAAATATAATTGACAAGTCGTTAATTTAACCGGTCCGTGGTAGATTTAGTGTTATTAAGATATGATAATTTGATTTTGTAAAAATTGTGAAAAATCTGGAAATTTTAAATTAGATACATTTTCAAATAAAAATGTTTAGCTACACAGCTTTGAAACAAAAAAAAATCAATTTACAAAAATATCAAAGAATACAATCAATCAGGCATAATTAATAGTCATCGTAATATAAAATTCACTCTCTTACATACTAAAAAAAAGTACACTACTTAAAGAAGAAATACCTCACCATTGTTGTTTCCTATTGTCAGGTATTTTAAGAATACTCATAAAGTTTTTTTCTTCGGAACTATAGCCCGACTTTCCTTAGTTAAACAAAAGAATCCAATCTGTTTCTGATGCCTTCAATCTTATAAGAATACTACTTGTAATATCTATCAGGAGCTTATTCCTTTAATATGAATGGTGCTCCTTTTCCTTTATCATCTATGATCACAATCAGAAAGTAAAACGAAAAGTGACTTATCGAAATTGAATGTGTCCTTTAAGAGTTTGAATATATTATATATATATAAAAAAAATAATAAATACATGTTCATACTCGAAAGCGACAGTTTTCAATTGTAGACTCGTAATTTGTAACTTTTGGGGTCTAATAAGTATTAATACTGAAACCCTTTCAGATTTTTGTAATTTTCATGTACACATATTCATAAAATATATTTAAAAGATCTGGGGTACTGTAGTATGACTCAGTAGATGGAATTCGAAATGCACCTATGTTTACTATCGAGAATTCAGATTACTTCTGCACAAGGGTCGGGGGTGTAGTGTTGGATTAAAGAATACCTGGATAGGCCCGAACGTCAGATTTTCGTATATGTATATGCAATTTTCTGTCTAAATTATTCTAAAAGCGGTGAGAAATCGTAATACTTGCATACTTTTGTGTAGATTTTTTAATGCAGACATGACACCCACTGACATGTAGTCTTCGTAATAGAAATTTATTGAATTCCAAAAGCATAATTCATATTCATTTTAACACACTTATTCCAAAGCAAAATATAATTTAAACACGACAGAAAGCATCATTTATTTTTTTTACAATCTTCTGGTACTACCATAAATGCAATTGTATTTAAGGTTTATTATTTATTTTGTAAATAACAATCAAATATCAAGCGCCTCAATTTTGTAGACTTTCGGAGAGTTTTAAAGTACGCCATTCTCCATGAAATGGTAGCATACCGAAATGCTTGCATACTTTTGTTATGCTTAATGTTGATATTTAGATACTTCTCGCGATGTGAAAGTTTAAATGTAGTTTTATTAAATTTTAAATAGTTTACGAACAAGTCAGTATAAATTAATACATTTGGATAAATAGTTTTATTATTTACGATAGTAAATAGGAAGTTTTGATTTCAGAATACGAAGTATTTCGAGATAGGTTATTTTGAAAGTGTGCGCGTTCTTACGAATATGTTTTCGAAAAAATTTGGAAAGAATTTTTGTGTAGAAGCCTATCTAGTTCATCTATAAACTAAGGGTAGAACTTTCGACAAATTTGTGGTATATTGAATGATAATATAAAGAAGTGTGCAGACGTAAGGAATAATTTATTTCTTTAAATTTTTTTTGTTTTATATTGAAGAAATTTTGTGTAAATTCTGTCATGATTGATCGGTGTGATAAGAAGAAGGAAAAATAAAATGTAACAATCTCCTACAAAAATACACATTCAATACAGAGCCTTTTAATAGAAATCTTATTATTTTATCAAATAAAAGTTTCTTAATTCAGATTACATTTAAAGAATCTATCGTAGTAAAGTGATAACGAATTCTCAACCGATTGGGAAAATATAAGGTGTAGTAAAAAGTAATCCATTATTTTGCCAATAGATGGCTTTAGGAGTCTGTATCTCCCGTTTTAAAAGTGCGATCGGGTTGCACTATATGGCGTTAGAAAGATAAGATTTCGTACTAAAAAAGCTTCCCATACAGTTTTGTGATTACTTGACTCAGTATTTTTTTAGCACGCGTCAAAGATGGACACCAACAAAGAGAAAATACGCCATATATTACAGTTTTTCTTTGATAAAGGCGAAAACGCAAGCCAGGCAGCTGAAAATGTGAATAGTGTTTATGGTCCTGATACTGTAACAGTCAATCACGCGCAATTTTGGTTTCGTCGATTTCGTTCCGGTAATTTTGATGTCAAAGATGCACCACGCTCTGGAAGGCCAATTGTCGAAAATGTCGTTAAAATAATGGAAATCGTCGAGTCCGACCGTCACGTAAGCACTGTTTCGATTGCCCAGGAGCTAAACATTGCACAAAAAACCGTTTGGAACCACTTAAATAAGGCTGGATACAAAAAGAAGCTCAATGTATGGGTGCCACACGAGTTATCGCAAAAACACCTCATGGACCGAATTTCCATCTGCGAATCGCTGCTGAATCGCAACAATATCGATCCATTTCTGAAGCGGATGGTTACTGGTGATGAAAAGTGGGTCACTTACGACAACGTCAAGCGACAACGGTCGTGGTCAAATCGCGGTCACCCGGCGCAAACGGTGGTCAAGCCAGGATTGCCAGCCAGGAAGGTTTTGCTGTGTGTTTGGTGGGACTGGCAGGGAATCATCTACTATGAGCTGCTCCCCTATGGCCGAACTCTTAATTCGGACCTATACTGTTAACAATTGGACCGTCTGAAAGAATCAATCGCCCAGAAGCGGCCAGCTTTGGCCAATAGGAGAGGAATTGTGTTCCATCAGGACATCGCCAGGCCGCATACATCGATAGTGACTCGCCAGAAGTTCCGGGACCTTGGTTGGGATGTTCTTATGCATCCACCTTATAGTCCGGACCTGGCACCAAGTGATTACCAACTCTTCCTGTCTATGACGAATGATTTTGCAGGTGAAAAATTCGCCTCAAGAGAAGATTGTGAAAATCGACTGTCCCAGTTTTTTGCCAATAGGGACGAGGGTTTCTATGAGAGAGGCATTATGAAATTACCTCCAAAATGGCAACAAGTTATCGAGCAATACGGTGCATATTTGACCTAAATCGTGTTATTCTATCTATGCTAAATAAACCTTCAAATAATGGATATCTTTTTACTACACCTTATACACGTATGATGAGTAAATAGGAAAATTAATCTGCACTTTCGAATTTCGAAAGCGAACAGAGAGAACATTTATGCATTCGTACAGAGACGCGGTCGAATTTAGGGTACGAGTAGGAAGACAATCCCGACTAAAACTAAAAACTCCATTCAGTCGGGCTATCAAAATTTTAAAACCTTCGCAGTCTTATTTGAATGCAGAAAACTACAACTGTTTTATCGCCGAAATTGAACTTGTTTTAATTTTGCAGTTGTAGTCAAAGATTTTTTTTATGTGACAAGATTAATATTGTATTAATAAATAATAAATTTTTTTGCAATTGTATTAAATTGGTTAAATCGGATGAAATGCATCAATTTTTGACAGTAATTGTGTAGTTCAATTTCATCTGGAATCGTTTTGCTACCATTAAACGCATACGTACGCGTATCATTTAATAATTGTAGCTGTTCCTACAACACCGATGAGTGATCAGCATACGCAGATACTCATTCAACGGCACTCATATAAATTTGTGCTCCAACAAAATAGTGACGAAAGCAAACGGATAGGAAGAGTATCGCAAATTAAACTAATTAGCTAGCCATCAGCAGGAAAGAACTTAACTGGTCCAGTGAACGGGAAGCGTATAAGAAGAGAAAACAAGAAGACAGAGAGAGGAAATTTTTCATAGAGAGCTAATTGAATAGAAAATTATAATTTTTTTTAAAAATCAAATAACAAGGAAAGATTTAGTTTAAATAATCAAATTGAATTTAAGGCGTTTTAGTAATTAAGCTTGAAATTAACCTTAAGTACAATTGTATATTTTATTCTTGCGAATATTATAAACTAAATTTAAATGTGAAAAATTAAAAAGAAAAAAAAAGAATAAAAGTAAATATCAAGTAAAAATCAAATGGAAAAAGTCTAGTAATGAAAAAGAAATTGAATAATACATAAAAAGTACGGTTATATTTAAAGCAAATTGAATAAATAAATATATTATTTAAAGAACAATTCTTTTTATGGTAAACTTTCAGAAACAGAAATATCAATTTATATGAAATAATTTTTTTTTAAAAGAAAATATGATAATACAAATATGAACTGTTACTGATATTGGAGATTCAAAGAACAATTTAATAATGAAACAAGAATAAGAAAGAATAATTAACATATTTTTTCAATATTTATAAAAACAAAAAGTGAAATCCCATCCTATTACCCAATTTCGGTTTAATAATTTTTTAAAGAAATTTAATATTATACATAGAAAGGGTCAAAGAATTATGAAAATTTACTTAATTAAAACGTAAAAGAAAATATATATATATATATATGTATTCGAAATTGAACAATTTTTTTTTCCCTAAATTTATTTTATTTAATTTTGAATCAATTTACAAATAAAGTTTCGTAAAAATAATTTGACTGTAAAGTAAAAAAAGGCACACATTTTTAAACCACAAATTAAGCTATGCTAGGGAACAGAACACAAACATTATTATTATTATTAACTCTTTGAATTTTTTTATTTTGTCAATTTAGAAAAAGAAATTCTATACCTAAATTTAAAATAGTACTTTTTTTAACTAAAGGCTATATAAACCATTGCAATATAATTTTATTTTTTTCTCCTTGGTTCCTGAGTCCACGGCAAGTCATCTATGCGCTGAACGTAAAAGTAGGTTGCTGTAAAAGGGGCACTTCAGAATGTTTCTTTTTTTGCCAACAAAGTAACATGGGTGGTACGTTGATATGGTAAAGCACGCGGTCAAATTCTATAATGGAACCATAAATCAAGCATGGTAGCGTCGAAATAGTCATGGCATCGAGGATTTTGTTTTCTTTTTATTATTTTTTCCCACTTTTAATTCAATTTTATTTTTTCCCTAATTCACAATTTCCACAATTTGTTTTTTTTTTAATTTTCTACCTACTCACTCCCTTAAGCGTTCTTCTTCGCCCTAATTTCATATTAAGTGTGTCCAAGTATCAAAATCCGGCATGAATAAATATTTTGTTATGTTTGGGTGCGAAAGCGATAGTGGCACATTTAAGGAACCCCTCCAAGTTATCCGACTATGCTAGCCTATATTATTTGATATTATTTAATGAATTCTTATAAGCGATTTGATATTTGTAGACTAGTTTTTTTCTTCAGATATCTACATTTACAACTATACGTGAAAGATTATGGGGAGTAAATATCCATCGAAGTTTCTCCTGCTAGCGTGTGCTTATGTTAAGGCTCAGTATTTTAGTAAATTACGCGATTAGTCGAGAGGTGTTTCTAGGGAAGGAAGTTTTTTAACGAGACACAGTCACATTACTGACATAACAGTTCGGCTGAAAAGTTTAGAACGTAACACAGTAGAAATATTTTTTTTTGCAAAATTCATTTTTATTATTCAACATAGTTGCCTTCGAAGGCGATACAGCGATTATAGCGATCTTCCAACTTTTCGATACCATTTTTATAGTACTCTTTCGGTTTTGCCTCAAAATAGGCCTCAGTTTCGGCAATCACTTCATCATCGGTCTTAAATTTCTTGCCAGCGAGCATTCTCTTGAGGTCTGCAAACATGAAAAAGTCGTGAAGGGCCAGATCTGGAGAATACGGTGGATGGGGTAGCAATTCGTAGCCCAATTCATTGAGTTTGACCATCGTTTTCATCGACTTGTGACACGGTGTATTGTCTTGGTGAAACAACACTTTTTTCTTCTTCAAATGAGGCCGTTTCTTAGCGATTTCTTTTTTCAAACGATCCAATAACGCTATATAATAGTCGCTGTTCATCGTCTGTCCTTTCTGGAGATAGTCAATAATATTATACCATGCGCATCCCAAAATACAGACGCCATCACCTTGCCAGTCGACTGTTACGTTTTATCCACGCTTTGGATTCGGTTCGTCGCTCGCTCTCCAGTCTGCCGACTGCCGATTGGACTCTGAAGTGTAGTGACGAAGCCATGTTTCATCCATTGTCACATATCGACGCAAAAATTCGGATTTGTTGCCCTTGAACAGCTCCAAACACTGCTCAGAATCATCAACACGTTGTTGTTTTTGGTACACAGTGAGCTCACGCGGCACCCACTTTGCACACAGCTTTCGCATGCCGATATGTCCAACACGCTCTTTCGATATCTTCAGAGTCTCAGCTATCTCGCCCAACTTCACTTTACGGTCATTTAAAATTATTTTGTGGATTTTTTTGATGTTTTCTGCCGTCACCACCTCTTTTGGGCGTCCACTGCGTTCTGCATCAACTGTGCTCGTACGACCAGTTCGAAATTGACGAAATCAATATTCCACAGTTGAAATAGCTGGAGCCTTAGATTAAAGAAGTACTGGATAGGCCTCTCCACAAAAATTCTGTCCAACTTTTGTGGCAATACATTCATAGAACGCACACACATGCAATACAACAGAAATGGCGTAAATCATTGGGGGCCAAATTAAAAGTTCAGTATGCGATTGAAGCGGTTCGTTTAAAACCATTTTCATATGTGATATCATTTATGCGTAAAGAAGCAGATTTTTTAATATTGCGGGTCTTGTTGTTCGATGGAATTAGTTTTGTAAATATGCAATAAAACACAGTATTTTTTTTTTAAATATTTATTTATTTATTCTGTATTTTCATTTTATTTATTTCACTGTATATTATTTATTCTTGGGAATACCGGATGCTGCTGCCACAATCCACTTTTCCCGCAACCATTTATTTTGTGGGAACCTGTAAAGTTAACATATAAATATACGATCGTAACATTTACTTTTTCAATTAAGAATTAATAGAAATTCACGTATTTTTTGCACTATTAAAAAAAATTCGGTTCCTTAAACTTTCTTACACACACTTTATATACACCGGCACTGTACTATTTTATGGTAAACATTGAACTGTCAACACCGTATTTGTTTACATTCATTGAATGCCGAACTTTCCACTTTTAAACACTTTTTGCACAAAATCAATCATTCAAAACCATCTGAACACATTATAAACTTTTTTTTTTTTAATTTCTGAAGTAAAAAACAAAATATTAACTTACCGAAAGAAAGAAATTCCCGGATTCCTCATTTTGTCGGTTGAGCGGCAATTCTTCATAAAACACTTCATTTTCTGAAATAAAAAATTCGTATTAATTTCTAGCAACAATATAACTACTTATAAATATACTTACATTTTCGTAAATTCTTCCAAATTGATAAAAACTACACTTTCACTTGCACTTCACTATTTGACACAATAACAACATCAGAAATGATAAAGCTAACCCCCCATTCTCCACTTTCATGGTGAATTAAATTTTCAAACTCTCCGAAAGTCTACAAAATTGAGGCGGTTTATATTTGATTGATATTAACGAAATGTTTAATAAACCTAAAATAGAATTCGATTTCGTATCAAAAGATTGTACAAAAAATAAAAATGACCTATCGTTGTATTTAAATTATATCTTTGTTTCCAGTAAGTGAATTAAAATAAATATAAATTATGCTTTTGCAATTAAAGAAATTTACATTACGACACATAGATGGCAGTGGGTGTCATGTCTACATAAAAAGTTTTTGACACTCGTATCCCCCCAGCAAATATTTGTACACAAAATTGCGTATACATATACGGTAAGGGCCTATCCAGGTATTCTTTAATCTAAGGCTGGAGCAGAGTCCGGATAACGTTTGTCAAACTATGCTTTGGTTCC
The DNA here is from genome assembly GCA_958298945.1 of Atherix ibis. Classification (NCBI taxonomy): domain Eukaryota; kingdom Metazoa; phylum Arthropoda; class Insecta; order Diptera; family Athericidae; genus Atherix; species Atherix ibis. The sequence continues at coordinate 6,042,632 of OY282606.1, forward strand.
CACTGTATTTTTTTTCATCAAAAAGCAATGCTTTATCAATACACGAAATTCGTCTTTATCCATTTTTTTTCAATAACAAAAGTTGTTCCACTAAAAATGCTATATCTCACGAACCAATCGACCGATTGCTGTCAAATTTTGACAGGAATCATTTGAAGCATGGTGCTTTGTCAACGTTCTAAACTTTTCAGCCGAACTGTTAAGGCACTTCAAGATCACGATGAATAAGACTATTATGTGAACATAAAAAGGAGAATTGACAATTTTGTGGAGCATTTTTGACTGAAGCGATTATATTTAACGGGAATCGAAAGGCTTGGTAGTCTTTAGTATGTTTAGAATATTTGTCTAGAAGTCGAAGTAGTTGTAGGTATCGTTTGCTTAGTTCTTGTCCTTAGAATCTTGTGTGTGGGTTCCACATCAAGCGTTTATCTAAGTTTTAGTCTTATATACCGAATTTCGGTGAATTGTTGTATGGCACTGCCATAAAGGTATACGGGGGGACATGGTTCATGGCAGAGGTCAAAAGTAGCGTGGGTAGCTTTGCGATAAATTAACTTTTATTCTCTACTTGGTAAACCAGTTCTGGAGGATTTAGATTGGGTTTTGAGAATTTTGGAAGCATATTATGGATTTTCGGTCAATGCAAGGTATGACGCCAAAAAGGTATCGGGGCAGATTGGAATATTGGATGTATAAATGTTGAAGAGGATTGGTCCAAGTATAATTCCCTGTGGAATACTAGCCAATATCGGGGAGATTTTAATCAAAATATATTAGTAATAGCTTTTTCCAACAAAGCAATTTACTAATATATTTTTATTAAAAATAATAAAAGTTATGTAATAAAATGAGAAATTTTGATAATTCCATGCATCTTTTACTGTTAATGCTATTGTAATAAGTGTGACCAAATAAATATTTTAAAATATAGAAATAAATAAAAAATAAATTTATAATTATTTAACTTTTTTTCATGATCATATTTAAAAATAACACATAATCAAGTTATTTGTTACCAGTAGTACTGGGGTTCCGATGACAAGGTTTCATATAACTATATTTCAATCCGGTAATTACAAGCCCGCTTCCTCTATAGACCTTAGTAGGAGGATTTATCTCGTAAACACCAATAATATGATTTAATGGAATTTTAAAACTAATTGATGCATAAAATCAATATTACATAATCACTGCCACCATTCACCCTCATGCAAGGTGCCAAAATTATTTACAACGAACTCAAGTTTCCACGCAATTTATGACGACTCCCAAGAGATAACTTTCAGAAGGTAATAGATTTGCTTTATGGTTAAATAATTGTATTTACGATTATATTGAAATCAATTAGATTATTATACAATATGATCCTACATATATGAGCTTCTATATAGTATGTCTGTCCCTAACATTTTATCCGTAACGTTTTATTTGTAACCAATAGTGATAGACGGCGCTGTTAGCAAACTACAGAATTAAATAATAGATGGCGATGTTAATATTTTTTTAAGTAAACTTTTTAGTACAGAACTGTAGTTTGAACTGTAATTTGTTTAAAAGAAAATATCAAACAATGAATTTCGGTTATTAAACCATAAAGAATGGATAAAGATCATTAAAGATCGTTGCGCGCATGTATGCAGTAAGTCCCAAAGATTAGGAGCGTTTCTACTTGAATATATAATAAATAGATAGTTTAAATCATTAATAAAAATAACCATCATTTTTTAAGGGTTGTCATTAGTATATTAGTATTTTTATAAATTTTATAGAATTATCTATACGAGTATTTTAATATCTACAGAATTAAATTGTTTTGTTTTCAAGCAAAATACATGAATTTTCCTATAGTTTGGTTTCGCAGTGTATATAAAATTATTTTGTGTACTTTATTTATTTTTGTATGAAAAAAATAAATAAAGTACACAAAATAAGTTTACAGATGTTGGAAAATATCGTGTTTGATTTAATTTCTTCTTTCAAACTTCAAAGAAAAATAAGATCAATATTATTTATAGTTACTTGTTAAACAAATAAAAAAAAATCCTATTTTGAATGAAAATCTTTTATATTTGGTCTTGAAAGAACATTAAAAAAATTCTTTGAAAAATATTTTCTTCTGAATTTCATTTTTATAATAAAATCTTTAAAATTGATTTTTTTCCATATTTCCATATTTAAATTTTATATTCTAATGGTATGAAAATAAATAAACTTATTCAATATATTATTATATATAAATTGAACTTATTTTGTTCTGGTTGAATTGTGTCAATACGCTGTATTATAGAAATTATTAAGAAAGTACATAGAAAGAGAAAATCTTCACTACATCGTCTATTTATTTAATATATTTACACAGTGATTCTCACTTATTGAATTTCATATGTTTTTTATGTTGCAAGCCGATTTGTCACCTTTCTACCGGTAATCACTTACAACAGAAACATATCCTTTCAGCATGTGTTCTCCTCAAAACTGGAAAAATATAGCTTTACTGATATTTCTAACATCTAACAGAATAGTCCTATTTATTCTGAGCTCCTTATTCATATACACGTATGTACATTTGTATGTAAGCGATTGTGCAAATACAAGTACATCAGGTTACGTAAATTCAATTTCTGGAAAATGGCAGAAAATCTTATCTGAATATCTGCCAAATGCTCTCCACCTTCTTGTATAAAAATAATATTTACTGCGGATCATTTTTTCATACTGAAGTATTTCACAATTTTTTCTAGTCAATATGTTTACGAAAACGGTTTACAAAATTTTTTTCTAATATTCAAAGAAGAAAGTATGTAGTATATTTGAAAAAAAAAAATTATCTGGAATGAATATTTATGATTATTATAAGAACGAAAATTTAATATACTCTTGCGGCTTAAGAAGAAAAATGAATCGGATAATATGTTACCAAGAATTTTCTACATTTCTCATATCGTATACTCTCTTCAAAATATCTTCTTTTAATATAATCATTTTTATTTTAACCATCATTCACTAGTAAAGATTATTGCTTGTTTCTTTTTTTTTAAATTGCCCATCCTCACCAATATTTGAGAAAAAATAATGATTTTCTATCCCAGAATTTTATTTGAATGTAAATTGAAATATTAAAATACTTTTAAATGATTATACATTTTTTATATTGTACAATCAATACGGCCTTAATAAAAAATTAAATATTCCTTTTTTTCAATATTGAGTATTTACCAAAAAAATGCCGTTTATAAAACTTTTTTTTCTCCAGATATAAACATATGTATTTTAATAAGGAGCAAGAATGTACAAGCGTAAAAATAAATATATTTTAATAGACTTCTATTGCAAGTTAAATTGAAAAGATTTTATTTTATTTTTATAAGCAATTTGTTTTTCATTTAAAATATTGTGGTTTCAGAATCGAGATTAAATTTGAGAAACTTTTTTAAATTTTTCATATTCGACTTTCCTTTTTGGTAAAAACTTACGATAAAATTTATAAATGTGCGTTCGAACTTATGCGAATAAAATTTTATATCTTACTGTCCATTTTTTACATTATTATAAAAAACATTATCCTTAAAGTACATGATAATTTTGATAAGTTTAACTTCATACTAATAAAATATTTATAATTATAATTATAAATAAATACAATTTATTGGAATAAAATATTAAGACAATTATTAAAATTACAAGTTTTGATTATTATAATAGAAATATGCTTTTCAAATAATATTAGAAACTCAATTTCTATAAAGTCGTAAAAATATTTAATTTAGTATTGAAGTAAATTTTAAAGTGAATCTTATGATTGAATTGAAAAAATATTTATTTTTATCAATTTTAATAGATTCATTAAAATCTATCCAAAGTTAATTAATTCATCCCTTCATTAATTCTTCATCAGATCAAAATTATTGAATAGATAAACTTTTTAACAAAATACACAATTAATTCGCTAGTAAATAAATATTTTCATACATAATTAATGGAAATTAATTCTTTTACATTTTATTGCTCATACTTTTTTCGTATAATTTTGCAATACACAATAATTTAAGGAAGTTTGAGTTCAAATTCCCAGACCATAATTATTATTTCTAACAATAAATTAAGTCACGATTTCTCTAATCATCAATTTGATTAATTTAACTTTTTTAAGATTTTCTGATTTTCTGTTTTGAAATTGCGGAGTAACTTTTCTTTCACCTTTGATTAGGACAATAAAATCTTCTGGAAAAGAAATGAAAAAAAACCATTTAATTTATTGGTATTTGCATTATTATATTTCACCATCATGATTTGTCAATAATCGGAAAATGTTCATTTTGTAAAAGATTATAAGGAAGAAAGTATGAATTCCTAACAAATTTATGGAACATTTGTCCCCTTCCGACAATTTATTATACTCTTAAATTTCAATTTAATATATCAAAATTTGATAATAAAGTGGTATATATTATTCAGAAATATATTTTTATGTTTTTTTTATTATACAAATCATATTTACATCGGTGACCTCGGTCACTGATCCTTCTATTGCAAATATTAAAGATTTTACAATTTTATAGAATTTTGCTTTACTGCATTAATTTAATATATTAAATGTTTTCAAAATGTAAATGACTTTCGCAATGTAAATGAATTTTAATACCAGCCTAAATTAATATCCACTCATTTTCAATTAAATATACTAGAAGGTAGAATAATAAATTTAATAAATTTCGAAACATTTAAATAATTAGTAAAATATTTATTTATGGATACAATTTAATGTATTATTTATTATGAAGAATGGCATACAATCACAGTACTGTCATAATATTTATCTATATAACAACATCAACAAAAAACAAACGAGTAAGTTGACTGTTTATAAAAAGAAGAAAATTTATAAATCTGATAACGAGAGGTAAGAAGGTTCAGTTCAGACTTCTGTCAATAAACAGTATACTTACCTATGAACACATAGCCTATTTGAAATAAAAGTAATTATGGAAAGACATCGCAATTTATTTTTATAGAAATATTGTTAACTTCTTATTCAAAACCATTGGAATAATTCCAAAATATATCTATATGTAATGTATAACTTTATCTGTATAAGAGATAAACTATGTTAATTGATTTATACTGACGACGAATATAAATGTTATTTTGTTCAAAATATTAAATTTATGGTATGTGAAAATGATAAAAAGCTGACAATATGACCAAATATCACCCACTTATAAAACTTAATCGTTGTAAAAAAAATCCAGACATTGATCCAGATTTATGTGTAGGATCAATGACCTTGCTTTTGTATCAAGAATCAATAAGCAAAGAAATCTGCTTACTGACCTATTTTCATATTAAAAGTCAAAGACCATAAGGGAAGATAAAAAATGAGCGAACGGTGACCTTGGTTGATATGTGAGCAAATAAACGGTGTGAATTAATTTATGCAGTAATCAAATTGTGTCTCGGGCTGTATGGCATGTGGCACTGTCTTGTTAAAACCACATGTCGTCCACATCCATTTCTTACAATTTAGGAGTTTTTTGGACCATTAACTGTTATTGCCTGACCGGCTGCATTTTCGAAGAATAATGTTCCGATGATGCCTTCCGCCCAAAATCCCCACTAAACAGTAACACGTTGTTGATAGATTTGTTCCTCAACAATCCCTCGGAGATTTTTTGAACCTGAAATGTGACAATTTTGCCGATTAACCAAGCCATCAAGATGAAAATGGTTTTGTTCGAAAAATCAAAATCCACTTGTTGTTGTTGCATAATCCATTCAACGAACTCTGGAACTTTGTAAGCATGAAGATGAAATCTTTTTTCATGATCACGGTGCCGAATTGATGTTCGGCAAAAATACACTGTAACGAGCTCCTCGAAATGCCCAGTTAATGATCACGGTGCCGAATTGATGTTCCTGGACTCTCAGAAACACTCTGACGAACTGCTTCGATGTTTTGTGTTGAACGACTTGTTAAAAAATGGTCAGAGCGTTTAAGATCGTTAATTGATTCAGTCTCCCTAAATTTTATAAGTAATCTCTTCATAGTTGATGAAGTTAAATCACTATTCCAACCGTATTTCGTACGAGAATTGCGAAATGTAGCTGCCAAACCGTCATTATTTTTGAAATATTGATCAATAATGAAGACGCGCTGTTCTTTAGTGTGTGGCAATTGGATTAAAAACTAAACCATTCAAACAAATAGTCATGCAAGCATGCACACAACATGCATACTACACATACACATTAGCATTCAATTGTATACGGCTGACCAAGTGGCAACAAATGTGCGGTTGCACAGTCAGTCGCACGATAGCACTCAGTGGTAACACGCGCTAACTTAACACAAAGTTACATAATAAATAAAATATGAAATTTAAATAATGTGTTACAAATACAACTATTTTTATAACCATAAGTGTAACGCTCCATTTTGAATAACTATGAACTGTCAGCTGTCACACTGTACTTTATTTTCGTTGGCAACGCTTTACCACACAAATGGCGCAAAATTCAAATCATACTGACAAATCTCAGTAATAGTTTTAAGTATTTTAATATTCGAATGTAATGTTGGTAGCAGCTATCCTATTTTAAACATTTCCTCCTGTTTGAGGCTTTGAATTTTTAGCCTTCCGAATTTGTGTTTTATAAGTTTTTGTATTTACGTTTTCCGATATTTTAAATTTGTGATGATTCACATAAAACCGTTTTGTTTATATGTTTAGCTTGACCAACAAACTACCAACCACTAACACTAGTAATCTTATTATTAATATATAAAAAGTAGCAAAAATTGATTTTTGAAGTTATTTTTATTTTATGTTTGGAAGGTGTCTGGTTTTATTGTTTGTTTTCATTTCTAATAATACAAATAAGTACTGACAGTATTTACTTTTAGTCCAAAATATTGTATCTAATCAAATGAAGAGTAAAATTAAGTTAATCCCTTATATTATAAAAATTAAAATAAAATGCAAACTGTGCATACAAAGGCAATTTTTTTTTCATTTGTGGTAAATGTTTATTTAAGAAGGTGGTAGGTAATTGGCCAGCATATCTTGGATAGTATTTTTGTAATGACCGGATAAGAATCCCAAATATTAAGAAGCAAACTCATAAAAATAATATATTTTAACAAAGAACATCCGGCAATAAAAATAATGCAATGGCAGCAAAATTCTTGTTATATATCCATGAAATAAAAGAAATTTTCAACAGTACTATTAATATAAAATAAGATTTATTATACTATAGTTCTACATTTTCCTTTTTCTTTTATTTATTAAAAAATTTACAAATTGAATTTTTATAATTTTACATAATAAATATATTTAAATTTATTACAATTCAAATTTGAATGCCAACTTCACCGGGATTAAATATTTTAATATTTTTCTCATTGACTTTGAACAGAATTGTTTTTGATGTGCGTTTAATTTCGAAATTTTCTTCAACTGTCTTTCGATGTGTGATAATTTTACCATCAACCTCACGGAAGTTTCCACTTTTAAACTTCTCTACATTTATATCTATATCACACAAATCTTTTAAATTATTAGTTATTAGTTCGAAGATATCAGAACAATTCAACTTTGTAATCACTGTAACTTTTTCGTTCAAATTCGACTTTTTGTTAAGCGCTAGACAAAATTTAATAAGACCAGCCTCAGTGGCGCCAAGATTTAGCAGAGCGGACAAATCATCTATAACTAACGTAACCGATTGTTTTCCTTCAACAGCCTTATTTACATTTTGCTCTATATCTTCCCATAAGTGTTTAAGGATTTCTTCCTCTGACCGCAACCATTTCGAATCAAATAAAGCATCGGCAATATCATCAATGGGTTCGATGACGTAAAGAGACTTTCCCCTGGCAATATTCAAATTGTATCCTAGCCGCATGCCTGCGTTAAAGTAGTGCTCGTACGTGTGATGCATGCAAACTAATACAATTCCAGACTCTTGAATGCGTATCCTTTGCCCCAGAATAGAACTGATCAGAAAACTGCCGTCGGCCCCACTTTCCTCACTAATGTGGACATGTGGCGAAAGTTTTCTCTCATTCAACCCACACGCTAATAATACAGACGCAGCCATATCAAATCCTTAACTATTGTTTTCTTGATTGCCTTTATTTTCTGAAACGATAAAAAGAAAGCAAAATGTAGAAACAATTTCTAAGAAAAAATTTATACATTCTTTATGTATAAATATATAAAATAATACTTGATTTTTCTTATCTTTCAAATAGAATTGATTAAATATTTGTTTAATGCTTAAAGAAAGAAGAAGAAAAAAGCTAATTGCCAATCCCATCTAGAATAATTCATCCATAGAATATTGTATAGGCAAATTTTAATGAATAAAAAAGTTTTTTTTTTTAGAATTTATAATAAATACACAACATTTTATCGTAATAAAATAAAAAAAAATTCAGGCCGATTTTGTGACTTTGAAAATTGTTCAATTTATTTAATTATATTATATAACATTACTTAAAAAATACATCAAAACCTTTTACAATTATTGCTCGACAGTACAAATTAATGATGATTCTGCTATTTACTTTTAAAATAAACTTTTTCTCAAAAAGCATAACCTTGTTATTTTCTTATCCTATTATCTTTTTTCTTTTTATAATTTTTCTGCTACTATATTGAATTTTTTATTATCCTAAATGCATTTTTATTGCTATTGTTTACTAATACCATGATTAACAAATTGGCCATCGAATATTTTTACTGTGCACGTTTGATGGTATAATAATAATGATAATAATAATAAAATAGCAAGAACAAAATAAGGAACGATTTACAAGCAATATTAATGAATTCAAATAAATCAACTTCGCAAATGCAATAACAATTCTTCAGCAAATCAATAACGAGCTGATAATATACGACAACTCCCTATTTGACTATACATAGAGTCTGTCATATAAAATGGCAGGATACGAGCTATAATACGACTAACGACACAATGCTACTACTTCTTCCAAGCCCCGAAGTTCTGCTTTCGATATTAAGTGTTTTTTTTTTATTTTACGACAAAGACTTGTTGGAGAACGCCGAGTAAGTAGCAAGCTTTTTGTTAGTAATCTATGTGCAAACTGTTATTTTTCAATAAACCGAATACAGATTATATGTACATAGTTTTTTTTGGTTTTATTCATTTCGAAAAAATTCACATTTCATATATTTTGTGGTAGATTCTCAATTTGTGTTTATTACACTCGTGCCAAAAAACTATCGCAATCGTAATCGGTTCATGGCATAGTTGGCGACGGTGCCAAAAATGTGAAATGCTTATGTCAATAAACTAAATACAAAATCGAACAGAACAAATGCAACAGGTGTACGTACCTTGACTTCAGATACGCAGTGATGACAACGTTTGATTTTGTCGCCAGACACATTAAAAGCTTGCCATAAAATAATATAACGTATTTCCGAGACAATCATTCGTAACTAAAAATAGCTAATGAAATCGAAAGTGAGAGGGAATTCCTTTCCGAAGAAGTCACGATTACCGAAGAAGTCACAGTCAAATTGCGAAATGATACTTAGTTAGGTGTTTAGACCATGCTCCTGAAATAACATTACTAACCCATAAACTATATGCTCTGCAACTATACGACAAGTGTTTGTGTATAAATTAAACGTTTACAATTGTGCGTGAAAATAAGAGCGCAATAAAGAAGAGCGTGTTCAGGTAAGTGGTATAATCGTAAGTTCCAAATTAAGAGTTTTTCAAAATATTAATTTAATAATGATTTTAAAAGAGTTTATGGTATTTATAGTTTAAAAATTATTCGATATTTAAAATTGTTCTCAAAGTATGTGGGAATAATAGATATGTTTTCGAAAACAGGTTTCACCAGACACCCTTGTAATAACAAAAAAAAATTACATCTAATAAAAATGTATATTAAATATTGTTCAATATTGAACATTTTATTTTAAAAAAAATGTTGATTAAAATAAATACATAGATTTTCACGCGATACGTTACATAGAAATGAATTTATATAATAATAAATATATTTCGTAGAAAGTTTCATAAAAAACCTACCGAAAATTAGATTATTTATTACAATAATATTGTTCTTCTTTCACTTTTTTTGTTTATTACCAACAAAGAACAATTACTATTCTTTAATTTTCGAATTATTAGGTGATTTTTTATATTATTATTATCTTTAATAATTTTATTTTTCGTTTACAATTGTGCGTGAAAATAAGAGCGCAATAAAGAAGAGCGTGTTCAGATAAGTGGTATAATCGTAAGTTCCAAACTAAAAGTTTTTCAAAATATTAATATGTTGCCACAATTATGGGATTTGTAGTTTTGATTAAAATAAGTAAAAATAGTTTTTTTTTTGTATACATACGAGTATGCAAAGATTTTCAAGTAAATTATAATGTTTTTAAAGAAATCCTCTTTGAAAACTATTATTTTATGTGATACGTTACATAGAAATGAATTTATATAATAAAAAATATAATTCGTAGAAAGTTTCAAAAAAAACGTACCGAAAATTAGATTATTTATTAATATTGTTCTTCTTTCCCTTTTTTTGTTTATTACCAACAAAGAACTATTCTTTAATTTTCGAATTATTAGGTGATTTTTTAAATTATTATTATTTTTAATATTTTAAATAATGAAAATAAACGGAATTCTGGATTTATTTTATTCTAAGTGACAACGAGTATAACAAAAAAAAACGAAATTCTTCCCGGAAACGAAATCACATCAAAAATGTTTCCCTGAGTTTGTACAGTGTGCAACCTACTCAACTAAGGATTGCATACCTTTGGGCTAAAATTATTTCTTTCTATTCAACTAGACAAACTACTGTAATTATAGTGTTGGCGTTCATAAAACAACCCCTCGTTATTTTTCTATTAAAATATTTTATTAAACTATTTCAATTCAATTTGGCGTTAATAGCTAATCTGGGGTCTCTTTTTCATTCTAAGTTAAGTTTTTATTCTAAGTTTTCAAAGAAAATTTGTCAAGTTTATTTGGTCAACTGAAAACCAAATAAACTTAACTACGTACCAAATACATTGTGCGCCCGATTGTTGGCAATCGTGTGAAATTGTATTGTGTGAGTATCTATTGTATTATCTAAAATGTTTCTCTGAGTGTGTAACCTACTCGTTATTTTCTATTATAAATATTTTAATATGAGCATATTTTGAGAAATTCAATTTGGCGTAAAATATGCTGATGACTACACTTGGGGTCTCTTTTCCAGAGTGGAATATATAAGACTACGTATGAACCTGGTCACTCTCATTGTGGAATTGGGCAGTTCTCGCCGACAGAAATTAATAGATTTTGAGTGGAAATGTCGATTGCAAATGAAACTTTTTAGTAAAATCGATCGGAAATGTCTTCGAAAGCTTTTTAAGTGAAAAAAAGTGCGTTAATTTTTTATTTATTCTGTTTTCGGTTATTCTAATTGTGGATTTGGTCGAAACTATTTTTTTTTCGTGCAACTTCTAGTCAAGTACGATTGGTGTATTTATAATATTCCAGGTGAGTGCGTTTAGAACCCAACAATAGTATAAGTGAGCAGTTCTGGATGGCTTTGGCAAGTCATTGAGACCGTATTCCAAGTGCGCCATGCCATTAAGAGTATTATTGTCAGTCTGAATTTCTATTGGATAAAACAGAGGAAATATGTAAAATAGAAGCGAAAACATGTACACATATTGAATAGAGAACAGCTGTCTTTTTATAGGATTTTGAAATATTTTTAACCTTCGCTTCGGCATTTCCGAAAACCTCTGTTAGATTGGAATTGTTAGAACTACACGTTATTCTGATGGTGCAATCAATATTTTCAATTATTTATTTTGACGAATTTGTTCTTGGACTTGCGGAGCTGATTAAATTCCCTTTAATTAATTTAGACACTTTCAATACAGGTATTTATTACGAAAAGATCAAATAGAAACATCCAAACCATCAATAAATCTACGTTATTTTATTTTAAATCATTTTACCATGTCGATTTAAAAACTATATTTACTAAAGACCATTTTAATGCAATATTTATTGGTATTATTATCGAAAATTGGAATATTATTTAACATTAATTGTTGTGATCGAAATTTATCACTTCTATAAATATTAATATAAATTTGTGAATTAATTATCGAGTAATAACGATACAGATAACATTTAATTCATAATCTTTATGAATTCACTTACGTAACCAATGGTAAAATAAATCAACAAAAATATTTGAGTTGATTTAAGCAATTATCATTACATTTATTACTTAATGGCCTCTGCCGGTGATAACGAACGTAATCGTCCATTTACTTAAATTAAATTTGCCTGAACATTTTTATATATAAAAGTACGTATATTTGTGTACAGTTCGTCATTTTAATTTTTAACAAAAAATAATTTTTTGCGTAATTCAAATTCAAGATCGGTTTATCAGCATTTGTAAGAAAATGTGCTAAGAAAACACTAAACAAATATTTTTTATGATAAAATCTATATACATAAATATTTAACTAGACATTTAAAAAAAAAACAATAAAACAAATATTTATTTAGCTGTTTTTATTTCAAATTATTAAATATATTCATTTATTTTAGTTTTTTTCGCACAATTTTACTCAAGTTCATCGTTTACGTAAAACAAAATTTTATTTCTACAATATCGCTATTCGGACAAAAAAATTTTTCATTTCTATTTTTATCTATAAGAAAAATATTAAAAATCTTCAAAAAGTAGGAAATAGAATTTTGCAACCATTAATTATAAGAGTATAGTAAAATTGCTAAAACAGATCTGTGTTCGTTTGAAAGTAGAAGTTTTTGAGTGTTCCTAGAGCCAATTCGAATTTCCGCTTTATTTTTACATAAGAAAGTACAAAAGGAAAATTAATACAAAATAATTTAAATCGAAATTATGGCAAAGTTTAGGCAGACATTCCAGAAAATGAATCTGTGGAAAATGACTTCCATTCTAGCACGTGGGGTTCAGTGCTGTGTAATTTATTATTTTCAAATATATTAAAATCTAGCAATAAAATAGTGAGCGGAATTTTTATTTTATAGAAAATAATGAAACCTATTAATAGGTTTTTTTTTTATTATGCCAAATTTTGTACAGGTATTTTTGAGTTAAAACTTACCGCGCTTATTTTTGAAACTTCGCCGCCAATACTGATCAATAAAAAATTTGCAATAAATATTTAACTCATATAGTCTTTAATGAACATAATTAATTTAAATTAAATTACATTGTAACAATATTTAAACAATATTTACTATTTTGAATATTATATCGAATTTTCTTACAAGTTAATAAAACGATGTCAATTATATTTGCACAATATTGACAAATGTTTGACATTTCATTGATTTAGCTATACACAAACAGATGGCAGCAAAAAAAAGTAAGGTTAAACAGATAAAATGTTATACATTTGTACTTAGAAATAATTAAATTTTAGTAAAAACACAGTGGCAATGTTATGAAAATGGTCTTGGAAAAAGGGAGTATTTTTTAAACATAGGTTTTTAGTAATTTTATTTAATTAAATAGTCAATTAAACAAATCTTATAATAAGAAGTACCACATTTTGACAGCCGCTGGCATATACGACAAATGTTTTTTCAATTGTTGACAGTGGGTGTATGTAAGCAAAGGAAAATGATAGGATGTGAGTTTTATTCATGTTTTCGTTAAAATTTCGCCTCAAAATAAAATAAACTAGTTAAAAGAGTGTATGAGAATTATAACGAAATTCCTCTAGTATTCATAGTCTTCCATGGAATTCTCCTATTAAGTCAGGTAAATTTAATAAAGTAGGAAAACAAATTTTCCCCTATACATTCGCCGTGTTATTGGCACCAATCAATTTTGCACAAAATTGGTTCTTGTATTGGATAAATACGAATTTATGGATTTTAATCATACATTTATTAAAAATCATTTTGAATTGGTCACATTTTAGGGTAAAATAAATCGTAAGCGAAAATGTCTGAAGATAAAACTCACCGCGTTTCAAGTTGGTATTTTGGTGGATTAGCAAGTGCCGGGGCTGCCTGCTGTACGCATCCGTTGGATTTGTTAAAAGTGAATCTTCAAACGCAACAAGGAAAGCTATCAATAGTTCAACTGACGGTAAAAGTTGTCCGAGATCAGGGTATATAATAAAAATCTCCAATCAAATTATTAATAAAAGAATAAATGTATTATAATATTTTTAAGGAATTTTGGCTTTGTACAACGGATTGTCGGCCTCCTTGATGCGGCAACTGACATACTCAACCGCTCGATTCGGTTTCTATGAAGTGGGAAAACAAAATTTCAATACAGACACATTTTTAGGAAAAATTGCGCTAGCAGGGACGTCTGGAGCTGCTGGCGGTTTCATAGGCGTTCCTGCCGACATGGTGAACGTTCGAATGCAAAATGATGTTAAACTGCCTTTAGCGGAGCGTAGAAAGTAAATTATTTAATTTAGCACAGAAGCTCATGGTTCGATCTAGGGGGATTTTCTATTTCCAGCTATAAACATGCTATTGACGGCCTATTTCGTGTTTATCGTGAAGAAGGATTCCGGAGATTGTTCTCTGGGGCAACAACCGCTACATCGAGAGGGCTACTAATGACAATCGGGCAAATAGCATTTTATGATCAAGTAAATTATTGCCAAAAATATTAATTTCAATTTATTATAAAAATTTTTGTCGTTGCTACACAGATTAAAATAACACTTCTGAAAACGCCGTATTTCCAAGATGACATTAAAACGCATTTTTCAGCATCGATTATGGCTGGAGCTATTGCCACAACCCTAACACAGCCACTTGATGTTCTTAAGACACGCTCGATGAATGCAGCGCCCGGCCAATTCGCTGGTCTCTGGGCAATTATTAAGTACACAGCCAAATTGGGGCCACTTGGATTTTTCAAAGGATATATTCCTGCTTTTGTGAGATTAGCACCGCAAACAATTCTCACTTTTGTTTTCCTTGAACAACTTCGAATGAATTTCGGATACATTCCATTGAAAAAATCTCAATAGATTTTTCGGTTCCCTTAAAAAAAAAATGACGAGTGTTGGCGAATTGATAACAAGCAACTATTTTGTGATACGTATACGTTCGTATTACTTTTTTTTTAGTTTTTAATTCAGTTAATTTGTGATTATAATTTAACGCACATTCATTCTATAATCTATATTGTTAAACTTGGGAGCTCAAATTTTTTTAAAAACTATTTTATTTATTTAAAGATATAGCTATTTACACAGTTGAATTTATATTTAATATTGCAGAGAAATTATTTTTATTATTAATATGTATATAGGAAATGTTTATTAATTTTTTACTTGTTGTTATAATGATATTTTTTATATAATTGTATAATTTTTATTGGAGAACAGGGAATGCATTTAATTTTTGCTTATATAATTACATAGATGTAAAGCTTAACACAAATGAAAATATACTCAAAAAGAACATAATTGCAATTATACAGAATGCGTAACTGGTTAGGTACAGACACAAACCGAAATAATATCAACATTCCTAAAATAGGCAGACCTCATTTTATACGTGTCAAAATAAAGTTGTTAAATATATTTATATTATTACAAATATATAATTTAAAAAAAAATACCTTTGGAATAAATAGAAACATGAATATATTTTAGAATATACCATATGTTCTGGAAATGTATGTTAAAATAGAAAAAAGAAAAATGAAAAAGCAAATATTGTTCGTGTTCATTGTTTTTTCATATAGGTTGCTTTGTTGCAGGTAAAATAGAAATAAATTATAGTCGAATTAAAGGTTTTTTACTTGATATATCCCATGCATCTGAAGAAATTAACTATTAAGACAAAAAGCAAACGGATTTTTACAGATGGTTTTATAAATCCTTTTTTGTTTCCAGCTTTTTGAAAAGAAATATATAAAATTAATATTATTAAAAGTTGTTGAAATAAAAACCAAAAATTTTTTGCGTTCTGGCGCAGCGAAATTTAGTAGCTTTGAACCTTAAATTATAGAAGAACTGGATAGGCCTCTACGAGGGTCATTCAGCAAGTACTTAGCCTCACCGCCCGATGGAACTACTGTCATAAAAGAAACTTACCATCATGCAGTACATTCTTTTAGTAGCCTACTGTTAAAGTTTCAGTCGATTCCCTTCATTAGTTTTGTTTTGAGAGCTTTTGAAAGCGAGCGTGTCGGTCGTTTGCACAAAAATGGAAAAATAACAATATCGTTCGGTGATTAGATTCATGTTTTTGGAAGGGAAAACGCGCAGCAAAATCAAATATCGCTTGGATGCTGTGTATGGTGACTCTTCTCCTTCGATGGCGACCGTCAAGAATTGGTTCAACGAGTTTGTTCGTGGCCGCACGTCGGTTTTTAATGAGCCACTCCCAGGTGCCCCGAAAACGGCTGCTACGGAGGAAAACGTTAAAAAAAAGTCCACAATCTCGTGTTGGCAGACCGTCGATTGAAGGTTCACGAGATAGCTGAGACTGTGGGCATCGTAGTAGGAACGGTGCATCATATTCTACACGAAGAACTGGGCATGAGAAAACTGTCGGCGCGATGGGTGCCGCGTTTGCTCACACCGGAAAACAAGCGCAACCGTGAGACCACATCGGCGACGTGTTTGGCGCAATCCAGCGGAGTTCTTGCGTCGTTTCGTGACCGTCGACGAAACATGGATTCACTGGTACACACCAGAGACCAAGGAACAGTCGAAACAGTGGACTTCACCCGGCGAACGTGCTCCGAAGAAGGCGAAGACTGTTCGATCGGCCGGAAAGGTGATGGCCACCGTTTTCTGGGATTCAAAAGGTGTGATCCACATCGATAAGCTCGAGAAGGGTAAAACAATCACGGGGCGCTACTATGCTGACTTATTGGGCCGATTTGACGTCGAATTGAAGAAAAAGCGGCCCCGCTTTGCGAAGAAAAAAGTGCTGTTCCACCACGACAACGCGCCGGCTCACACCTCCGCCGTCGCCTTGGCCAAATTGGTCGAATTGCGCTACGAATTTCTGCCCCAGAATACATTTTCTCGAGGGAAGCAAAATAGGTCTCCGTGGCGACGATTTGGCCCTCTGTGACTACTTTTTGTTTCCAAACCTGAAAAAATCACTCGCCGGGAATAGATTTGGGTCGAAAGAGGAGGTCATCGTCGCCACGGAGGCCTATTATGCTTCCCTCGGGAAAATGTATTTTTTGGATGGGTTAAAAAGTTAGAGCATCGCTGGGCCAAGTGTATCGAGCTTGAAGGAGATTATGTGGAAAAATAAATTGCCACCTTTCCAAAATTTTCGTTTTCATTTTGTAGGCTAAGTACTTGTTGAATGACCCTCGTACACAAAAATTCTGTCCAAATTTTGTTAGCATTACGTTTGTAAAATAACAGAAACGGCGTAAAATCAGTGGTGGCCAATTTTAAACTTCAGTATGCGATTGAAGCGGTTCGTTTAAAACCATTTATCATAGGTGATAACACAGTATTCTATTTTAAACTATTATTGTTTTATTAATGATATATTTTCGTATTATTTATTTTACTAAATATTATTTATTAAAACAGAATTATAAATTGCAAGTTATTTGATTATAGCAAAACAATTATGTGCACAAATTAAAATCCATGCTAAAAATGCAAAATGAATTAAATGAGAGAATGTGATATTATTTTGAATTTAAAACTACATCGAAACCAACTATACATAAATTTTAATGTTAAAATAATCATTTGTAGATATTGAAAGCTTCATTATAATATAAATGTGTATAGACATGTGCATTTAAATTAAATTAAAAAATAAAGCATTAATTCAGAAGGATACTTTAAGAAGCTAAAAAACGTATTCGCTACAAACTTTTTGATGTGAATTCTTCTTCTAAAGCTGAAAGAGTGTTCGCGATGCAAAGACTTGCCTAGCCTAAAAACAATAAAGCCTGATATGTATTCGATCAGTTTTTCACTATATCCATTAAGTGCAGATGGTTTATCGTATTTTCTGGTAAACATTGAACTGTCAACATCACATTTGTTTACATTTATTCAATGACGAACATTTCACTTATTAACCACTTTTTGGACCAAATAAATCATTAAAAGCCACTTAAACACATCATAAACTAAATTTTTGTTAATATATGTAGTAAAAATGAAGATGTCAACTTACCGAAAGAGAGAAATTCCCGGCTTTCTCATTCCGTTGAATAAGCCAGCAAGAACCCTTTATAAAACACTTCATATTCTGAAATAAAAACCTATTAAATGTTATCAACAATACTTACTTTTTCGTAAATACTTCAAAAACGATAAAAACCACACTTTCACTTGCATTTTCCGATAAGTACCAAAATAACAACTTTAAAAACAACAAAAGTATGCAAGCAATTCGATGTGCTACCACTTTCATGGAAAATGACGTGTTTTAAAACTCTCCGAAAGTATACATAATTGAGACGCTTGATATTTAATTTATATTTGGGAAATAAAGAATAAACCGAAAATAAAATTCCATTTCATATCAAAAATTTTTACAAAAAATAAAACTTTCCTGTCGTTGTGTTTAAATTGTATTTTTTGTTTGCAATCTAAGGTTTGAGCCTGTGATTGTCATGCGATTCTAAATTTGAATATTGGCAATTTAGATTTGACGAAAGACAGTGCCACCTATTGTTGTATGTCGAAATGAAGCAAATATATTTTTGTAATTCTATTTACTTTTGATGTAACTCCATTTAGGAAAATCTCAAAAAATAAAGTAACAAAATAATAATTTGCTTGTGTTAACATTTATAAAAACAGAAATAACAGAATTCTGACAAATGTAAAGTGTGATTCGCGACATCTGTTGTTGAATTATTCAGTTACAAAACCGGTCCACATTAAATGAATGCGTGGGTTCAGCACACTGTGGCCATCATATTCACCGACAATATGTTTCCATTTGAAAGGTTGTGCATTTACGAAGAGGGCTAAATTGGCTAAGGTGGGGTTCGAGGTCGATGTTGCTAGTTTTGAACAGGCTGGTTCGGAAACAGTGCTTACCAAGCAATAAAACTTTCTCGCTGCTGTATAAGTGCCGGCATGTCGTCTATTTTCACTTTTTTACCTTTAACAGATCGCAAATGTTTGGTGTGTTGGATTTCCGTTTTGCAAAGTCTATCCAACATCGTTGGTTGGCCAGTACATATTTTCTGCACTGTTTCAGATAAGCGAGCGTACAATTTTTTACTCAATTTTTATTCAATAGACCAAAAACATGATTTGCGTAATAGACTGACTCACTTACACATAACAATAATAAAATTTTGGATTGTTTTTATTTTAAAAATATTGTAAAGCAGAGCAACACCAATTTTAGCATGAAATAAGATATATTGTATGAACAGACCTTAAGAGGTTAATGGTTATTTTCTTGTTCAATATGTTAAAATGCTTTAATTCAAAATTGCATATTCATTCTGTTTAAATACTTTTCGGAAATTTTCGAAAAAATTTTAAAAAAAAAACGATTTTACCAATACTCAATAGTCGAGTGTTAATTTTAATATATCCAAAATATAATTTTCACAAATAGCTCAATGACTAATATTTAATTTGTCTAACCAGTTTTATGGGGTAAAATTTTTGATTTACCGGTATTTTTGTATATATTTTAACCAGTTTTCTAATTTGTTAATAAAAAATTTTACCATATTTAATTGTTTTTTGATATTTTTGAAGAGGATACAATTTTTGTTTCAAATTTACTTAAGCATATGTTAAAAAAATTATTAGTATAATTTATTATCATGAGTTGAACATTTCATAATTTTATTAGAAGTTATCCAGTAAAGAATTGTAATTGCCTATAAATTATTTAATGTAGAGTAGTAGACTTTTTCAATATATTTCTATTCAACGAACTTTAACTTTTGAAGAAAGCGAAAATCACCAAAAATTTATTGAGAAAAAAACGGAAATCATCATAAAAGATGAGATAGCCTTGGAAAAATGTGAACACTGGCGAAAATAAAAATTGTGAACGAGCAAAATATTTCCAAATGTACGCTTGGACAAAATTATTCTAATTTATGATATAAAAAACCAAATAACATAATATTAATAATAAATATTTGTATTATATCTATTTGTCGAAATAATTTATCTAAAAACATCAACGATATTCTTAATTAATTAATGTTAAAATTGAAGTAATCATCAAGAATGGTGTGTACTTTAGTAGCAAATACATTACGAATTGTTTATGAAAAGAAAAAAAAAATCGAAAATGTTTGTTTCTAGATAGGACTTATGGGAATAAAACAGAAGAACTAACAATAGCATGTGTTGAATCGTCCTTCACTTATACATTCATACGATATTGTACGATTTAAATTTTTGAATTAAAGTCATCTGGTTATTTTTGTATGTATATGTAGAATATTACTCGGCATAAACTTTTTATAGTAAATGTGTATGCACGGAGACTCCATCTTTTTACTGTGCCGCTTTATGCTCACGTTTGTATCCAGCAGATTATTTTTCTATACGAATTGCAATATTCGTTTTTACATCAGTTCCATGGTATGGGCATACTCCAAGGCGAATGAATATCAGGCGGCTAGCTGGCCTGTGGTATGTGCTGCTATATTGAAAACGTATTGGAATGGACAAGCGCAGAAGCAGGTCAGCTAGTAATGGAAATCATCTACTTACTATTCATTCTCTACCTTGGCTTATGTAGTCTCAAATTTGATACGACGACGGCAGAATGTAAGCAATCGGCCATAATGAGACAGGTAACCTGATGGCACAGGTAAGACTGGAACTGGTGTATTGAGTGTGGATCAGAAGGGGATATGCTATATTGGAAGAGAGCGACTTTTGCGCAACTATACTATAGCCATCAGAATTGGCTGCTCTCTGTTTTGAATTTTGTAGTACTTGTACTCATATTCGCCTATGGTAGGATTTTCAGTAGAAGGTGGAATTTGGTTTCAATAAGTTAGACGATGTTTCGCAGCGCGATATCCGTTGTATTTAAATCGACTTGAGACTATTCGTTTCTGCTCACCTCGTGTACCTTGGTTATAATGTACATATTAGTTAGTCATTGTTAAACCGTCGTGCATTTATTGCGAATGGAAAACAAGAAACGTCTCGTCGTCTTTGATCCGATCCAATCCGATTCGTCTCAGTTCGATTCAGTCTATGGTGTATTTGTTAGTAACCGAATCAATATTTTCTAGTGTTTTGTGCTTGGCATTTACTCGATGCCAAAAGTCGCTTATTCACGATTTGTCTAAATATTACTACTTTACCATCTATCCAATAAACTTATTTTACAAGAACGGTATGCAATCGTGTTGTACTAATATATATGTGCATATATATATTTGCATGTTTGTATGGTAACATATTTCCATTTATGAGAGAACTCGTAGTGCACGTGATTGACTACTGTCGAATCGAATTTGAACATGATTTTCAAATTGGATCGTCCTAATATACGAGCAATATCCTCATCATCGTCATCGTCATCGTCTTCGTCTTCGTCATCATCATCATCATCATCATCATCTTTATCCGAAAAACATACATGGTAAATTGCAAAACTACAAATTTGTAGAAAACATCAAAACGATCATCGGAACATTTTCCTATTATTCATATATAGGTTTAATTTGTACGTTTTCCCCCATTACCCCTCCCTCAGCAAATTGTATTCTACAGAAGCTGTAATATTTATACACGTTTATTAAACAATATTAAATGAAATGTGTACGAAAATTTACATATGCATTTCGGAATTAATAAACAAATAGTTTAAAAAGGATATTATTTAAAAAAATTCTTATAAATAAAAGTGATGTTCCAAAGAACTTAAATCCTGTATGAATATAATTTTTTCTTTCGCCATTCAAAATATGTTAATACAAAATTAAATTACACTGTTACAATATATAAACACAAATATCAATTATAAATTTAAAATCATTAAAAAACAAATTAAGATTAATACGAAATATATTCCCAAATTACATATTTTAATAATTATAGTATATTTAACGTTCATTTTATTTAATTCAAATAGTGTATTTGTTTTCGTATCGTCCATTTTTCCAATGTTAATCAACCGGTGCCGCAAAATTAATACTCATAATTATAATCGATTGGAAAATTGCTTGTCTCATAAATTGTATAATAAGCTCTAATAATAATTGTTTGTTTGAAATCAACATACACGTACGTGTATGTAATAATTGATTTTCTCCCAATTCTTTTTAAATGATTCAAAATTTCATATAATCGTCGTCCCGAAAAGTAAACACATCCTTCTGATAGAAATGCATGAAAAATTACGCAAAAAAAAGCAATCCTAAATTATGCTTTTTCTATTCGGAAAAAGGATCAATGCAACAGTTAAAAATTTGTATTAATTCAATCTAAAATAATGAAATGTGATTCTTTAAAATATTATATATTAAAATATATATAAGTGGATGAGAGAAAGTAGTTTTCAAATTAATAACTATTATAATAAAAAAAATAATACATATTTCTTAAAATAATATCGAAAGTTTGGTTATAACAAATTTTCTACATAAACTATAAATAAAAAAAATTTATTCAAAATATATATTTGAATAGAAAATTTATAATATAATTTTTTTTCATGTACAAATTAAATGAAGATATTATAAAAAAAAAAACTCAAAGTTTTTGGTTTTTTAATAGTTTTTGTTAATAGTTTTTTGTAGTTATCCGTTTCGATTTCTGTTGTAGGGTTTAAGTGAGCTAACCAAAGCGCAAGAATTCTTAACTCTTCACCTACAACTAGTTGTGTTTTTGCATATAAATTAATACAATATTTAATAAGATTCCTTCATTTTGGTCTCTATAAATAATCGAATAACGAATATCGATTTACTAACATGTTTGTATATAAATTACAAAGCCAGATTATCAGAGATTTAATATATCAATCACAATAAAATTGTTGCGGTTTAAATTGGATCCACGTATGGATGTATGTACATACATTACCACATATACGAGTATATCAGAAGGTGTATATTTGGATTTATAGTTAGAGTGGTTGCAGCAATTAAATGCGGCTATATATAGAAAATGTTATTCTTTTTTACATTAAATCTTACCTTTCTATTGGTAACATTGTCATTATGTGATTATTGTATACTATAATATTTCTAACTTCGCTTATGAATGATACCCGTTTTTTGACCGCAAACTGAAAAGATACTTTTCAACAAACCAAAATTACGGACCAGTTGATATAATAAAAATACCCCGATCAAAAATAAATAGATCGGAAAATTTAGCTACTCTCTACTATTATTTATGTTGCTCTATTTTCTTCACGTACAAAATAACAGTTCAGCGAACTTATTTTTTTTCAATATAATTTTTGTTTTTTTCGTTATCATTAAGCCAAGTAGTAATAATTATTTTGTTCTTTTAAATAATGACAATTTTTTTATATTTACTACATTTGAGAAACTTTAAATAAACAAAATTAATAAGTAAAAACAAAGAACTCTGAATGAAATATGAGAAGGTATCAGAGTCTTTTGTATTCAGGCATAATAGAGTACTACGTGTATGTTCAAAGTATGTGTTTCAATATTGGCAGCATAATAAAGTATTAGCTACAAATACATGGTGCACGAATACTTCTAAAGTCATAATACTATATACACAATGAAAGTGTGTGTGTGCGTACATACGTTAATTCCAATTGGGGAAGTATATTTTCCTTGATAGAATTTAAGTAATGCTCTTTTCACCTTTCCAGTCTCTGTTCGTACAAGTATTTATATTACACCTTTGTTGATTCTCATTCCGTTCGTTGTTTCTCCCTTGTTCCACAGTATTTTTGTTGGTCAAACGTAAATTTATTCATTCATGTGTTCTTAACACAAATACAAACTCTCGCATACACATATTAGAATTTGCGTACATATTGGAAAGTAACACGTAATAATGTAATATCAAAGTTGAAGCATCTGAGATTTATCGAAGAATTCGTATTCAACATTATTATTGCGAAGAGAATTGAATGTGTATGCGTGTTAAGAAGAAATACCAAATGTCTTGTAAGCGATGGATGACGTTTCATAATGAGTAAGAAATGAATTTCCTAATAGATTCCAATTCCATATGATCACAATAATATTTAAATTAATTTCATATTAGTTAACTCAATTTTTATTCTATAATTAAATCTATAGTATTTTTCAAAAATTTCAATAATTAAAACTAATATTTTTCCATCTGCATTTATATATAGGTGTATACTATTAATTTAAAATATGAAAAAAATTAATTATCTTTCGATAAACGATTTTTAAAAGAAAATCAAATCTGTCTTAATAAAAAAATTTATATTTTATATGAAATTCCAATCGATGTTAATATTATACGTAATAAGTGTCCTAAAAAACTAATTCTTGAATGTGCAAATAATAAAATATAATTAATGAATTTAAATATGTTGTTTGACAAAAAAAAAATAAAAATATACAGGTGCATTATAAGAAAAAGTGGAAATATATATGAAAATACTTGTTAAATTTTATACAAATTTAATTGGTTTAAGTGTAAACTATAATATCCTAGAAAACTTACTCACATCATAAGAGTATATTAAAAAAAAAATTATAAAACAAATTTCTTAAAAATTATTTTCTTTTTAATTTTTTAAAAAAATTATTTTTTAATTTTTCTGACAAAAAATTTTTTTTTTATTCTACAATGATTAAACAAATTCTTTGCCCTGAACGAAAAATCTATTTTTTCAACAAAAAAAAAAATAAATAATAGCCTAAATTAAAAGTCAAAACAAAAAAAGGATCATCTTTGCATCTTACAAAATGGTAATAAAAAAACGGCATGGGTAGGGGGTAGGTGGGGGGACAATATTTTAGATCATGATTGAATATTGAGCTTAGGATGACTTGCTTTTTGTAAAAATTTCGCATTATTAATCATATTCAAAGAATATTATCTAAATAAAGCAGCGTATATTTATAATTTTTTTTTTGTACTTTGATTTTTAGATAAAAGTATAAGCACTTGAAATACAATAGAAGGTGTATTATTTTTTGTTCTTTAAAAATTATCCATGAATTTCTGATATGATATGAAGGTTAGGAGCAGTGTTTTCATTGCTATGAAATGGAAAATCATGATTTTCAAATTAAATAATGTTTAGGCTTCTCATTTAAAAAAAATTTTAATAAATAGTCGTATTTATGACATGCTAGAATAATTCAGAAACTCTATTCATTTATTATTTATTAAAGAATCATGCACTATTACAGTTATAAAGCCAATAATATTTAATAATAATTAATAAAATTAATGATTTTTTTTTAAATTTTGTATTCATATGTTTATAAAAATGTTTTGAGATATTTTTTGATTTGGGGGAAGAATTTTGTTTTCAATCAATAAATTGTTTGGAAAAGAATAAAACAAAAAAATAAATATATACTGAACATGTGTTTTACTATAATTGTTTTATCAGGTGAACAAATGCATGCAGTATTTTTTTCCATAAAGAAAATTTAATGATAAAAAATTGATAATATTGAAAGTGAAAATAAAACGAAAAAGGCAAAACGAAAAAGGTTATTTATGTGATCGGATTAAATGTATTTGGATACATGAATTGGATACTATTTGGGGTGATTCTCCTTCTGTTCGAGAAGAGGGATTATGCCACTATATACAGCATGGCAAATCCACTTCCAACATTAGGTAAGTTAAATATTAACACTAAAATAAAATGAATAAAAAATTATTAATTATATTTAATAAAACAATTTATAATATTAAGTAGGTTTTTATAGTTTTTAATTAAACAATTTCGCTGAGAAATTCCGCTCTTAGATGTTCAGTTTCAATTTTAACATGACAATGTAAATTATACAATAACAATTTTTTTTGTTTATTTATAAACATCAAATATATAAAGCAATAAAATTTTTACGAAAATAATTCCATAAAAACTTGCTAAAAACTGATTTATTAAACAATATAACGTAAATTTTTCAGTAAACTTTTAATATTTCCAAATTTAAAAACAAAATGGATTGTTAATTTAATTTATTTAATATTTAAGTTGATTTATTTGTGAAAAAGTTTTTGCTTTCATAGAAAAACTTTATTGCTTTCAAAATTATTCTGTACAAGTTTTGAATGAGAACTTCATTTCTTCTTGAATAACATATCATAAGATCAATTGACTTGAAATGTATGTTACACATATTAATATTATGATTATACTATATGTGCAAATGTATTGTATTACAATTTTTGATTTGGATTTCCAATGATTGTCTTTATTATTTTTTGGTTATTTTATATAGTTTTTATATACAAAAGCAGTCTTCACACATTCAATGATTTTTGTAACATAATTCTTACCCGTTTTCAATGAGCTGTACCGCTATTAATATTATGATTACTTTTGACCTACCACCAACTATAGATTGAAAAAAATTGCTTCTTTGCAATATATTCAAAAGTTTCTTTTGATATAAAGATTCTGTATCTATTTCGTCAGTATTATTATATTTCTGGCATAGACTAGAAAACAAAGATTATACTCGTAAATAAGGCAACACTGCGTTTACGAGTGAACTTCATTGAAGTTAATCAGTTTTTTTCTCCATTTGTACTTGTATGGAACATGGCTCGATCGACAGTATATTTGTTTCTCGTTTTATTCATATACTTTAATTTTAGTATGCTTCGAGATGTATCCCCACCGTGTCCGATCTAAGTAATCTAATCACGCACCCGTTGTCCAAAGAAAGAAACTCGCTTCGAAGTCGAACTTGAGGAAAACTACCAGTCGCTATTTTGTACAGGTTTGGTAGCAATGTGACACTACTTCATGTGGCCGCAAAAATATACTTCTTCGTTAATATTTCTTTTTGGTGTATTATTAATAAATTCAAATATTAACGAAAATATGTTTTTTTTTTCATTTTATTTTCAACGTTGTACCCATAATGAAAGTAGGCGCTTTAGTCTACATACCTTACAGCATTTTTGTCTGCATTTATGTTATATGGTGGGTTTTTAAAACTAATTCTCTACAAATAGCCAGGCTTTTCAGTGTGGGATAATATGGTGTTAATATTTTATATAAAGTTAAAAGTTTGATTACAAAATACAAATTTAAAATTTATTAAATATAATGTGTCTGTTCACATTTATTATATCACGTAATTTTTTTTTGCTTTGCTATTTTTTAAGATAATATTATATTAAATTTGGAAATTGCTATATCATCAGTTAATTTGAAATAATTTTTTTTAGATAATATAATATTAAATTTGTAATTTACTATATCATCAGTTACTATTTATTTAATTTGATATTTTTGGTACGAAATCGATTTAAGTTGCTACACTTTTATAAATATAGATTTGTTATCAGAAATTAAGATAATATGAACATATAAAAATAATTGATTATCCTTTCGAATATTTTTTTGTTGTTGATATTTTCTAAGTGGTAAAAGTTTTTATATTTGTTTTCTACGAAATGAGACTAGTTTTCATATTGGAAATGGGTTAACAAAATGTATTCGATTTGCCAAAGCTCTCTAGTTTCTAGAAACAAATTATAATCAAGTGTAAATGCTACTTTGTGAATGTATATATCTCTGAGAGTATTTGAATTCATACTAATATATCAGATACTGACCGAGACTGACCGAGACTCACCTTAATAAAGCACACTTTCGACCGCGACGAAGGTGATACTATGGAGTCTTAACCTAACAAATTTTACGGCACTCCAACTTATACCGTACCTTGACTTAAATAATAAATTATTTCGTGAAGGAATTAGCCTTAATTTTTATACTGTTGTTGTTTCCTCTTTAAAATATATCGAAAAAAGCGTACGTTTACATGTTGTACTAAAAAATCTTTTATTTTTGTAATTTAAAACTTTCATTAAAATTATCTTGAATGTTCTAAATTAACTATGGAAATCAAGGGTTTTTCGTTGTTTATAATTTAAAAATAACTAACATGGATAAAATTCAATTTAATAAGTAATGCTTGAATATTAGTTCCGGTGAATTATTTTCAGTATAAAAATGGTCAATTATTTTGTAAACCTTGAAAATATTAATCAATTTATATTGAATTAATTTTGAGATTACAATTGCAAATAGATTTAGAGTATTTGATTGTTTTACGGGAGTTCTAACATTGAACATTTTCCTATATAATAAAAATTATTTATTATTTTATTTATGTTTATTTGATTTTGATTTGCAAATATTAAAATACCAGAATTATCTAGAGAGTTTCTTGGAACTTTTCTGTCTGAATATTTTCTTTCCTTTTTTTTTAGTAGTACTTAAATTATTTAGTTCTATTTGAATTCATTTATGTAATTGAGTTTTAAATTTTAAATATTTTTTTTTTAAATTTGTAGGAAAAATTATACATTTTTTTTGGCACGAGCGGTGTAATATATGCTCTAAACATGTTGAACGAACACATTCCTATCGACCAAGGATGTTCGAGACGATCAAAATATGGAGATTTGCTCGAATGGTGTAATTGCCTCAAATTGTAGACGCTCGATCATTCCAGGCAATGAGCGTAAACACGCAGCTGCGTGTTTGAGCGCGAATATCATAACAATTTTGACATTTCGTGTGATTTGTGTGAAGAATATATTTTCTTTTGTGTTTTAATACTAAAAAAATATTGCAAAATATATTATTTAACGTAGATCGAACAAAAAAATCGTATTTCGGAGAAATTCTGAATGAACGAACTTTGATCGACCTTATGTGTAATTACTAATCCGAAATTGTTCGATGGTTCGAGCCCGTAATCGAGACATTGACATTTGCCCTCTGATCGAATCCTTCAACGTTGCAATCGGTGTTAAAAAGTTTGTCCAATCTCTGAATGAAATTTGAAAAATGCCATATATAATGCTTTTAAAATCTTTGAAGGGATCTGCATTAACGTAAAACAATAATCTTTTACGGTATAAATGTTAACATATAATAAAATTCTTGTAATTTATGCAAGATTGATTTTTTTTTTCTTCTTAATCTTTCCAATTCATATAATTCTATCAGAACAAATTTACTATCACAGCAGAGGGCTTTCGTCCAGTAACAACAGAGGGCTTCCAAGAAAATATTCAAATACTTATTTCAGAATTCAGTATTTTTTGTGGCCTACACTTAGATTACTGTCACCTTCTCTATATATATATATATATATATATGTGTATTTAGAAATATTTTTTGCATATTATAATATTGCTGAAAAACTTTGAAGAAAATTGTTTTGGAAATTGCTTTTTATGCGACTGTCAAAAATTAATTTTGAGTTTTATTAAATGTAACATATTGTTTCACCAGGAAAATAAATCTTTTTGAAAAGTTGATATTTTGATAAAATCTTGCTATGAAGCTTATTTAATCCATTATAAAATGTATCTTCTTTTCTACTTTGGAATTTTTTTTATTGAATATTTAACTAAGATTCCTAAAATCTTACAAAAACGATATTATTATTTTGTAATTGAATAAAATAAAAAATCTATTATAAATAGTATTTTGTAAAATTAATAAAATATATTCAATATTTTAGTGATATTTTTGTGATTAATAAAATTTGAGAATATAGAAACATGTTTCATAGTGCGAATAAGCTTATTGTTAGTAGTACTTAAAAAGTTTTCTGTGAAATAATACACAATTTGTATAGTATTTCCAAATTCACTTGAATTACTAAAAATACTGAATTTTCATTGTAAACTTATAGAATTTTACTTCTTAATATTCAAATTATTTCACATTACATTTTGATAAAAAACAAGGGAGCTATTTACTTCCAACAAGATAGAAGGTGTATTGTTTGTATCTGATTCAATTTCATAGTATGATGATTTATGAAAGCATGTACGTACATACTCGTATGTGTATGCATGGATAAAGAACTTTCGCTAATTCAATTTCACGGATTTTCTACTTTTCGAACAGTAAACGTTTATATATTGTACCCATTGGAATGTTGATATGTCTTATTTCTTACGTAAATATTATTTATTTTAATTTACAATAAGTAGAAATTATTTTCAATGTAAAATGTGAAATAAGGTTAAATAAATTATGTTTTTGTAGTATGAACGCGTTGTTGACACATATATTTATTCGGTAAAGAGTTTTTTGTGTTTTATAAAAAATAGTTATTATGTGTGATCATAAGCTAAAGAGAAACTAAAGTTACAATGGCAATAGTATTGATGATGATGATGACATTAATGGCGATAGTATTTTCCGGTAGAATTGCAACCTATTTGAATTTAGGTATATAGTAGAAATGCGTTACATTAGATAAAATATGAGTATATGAATGCTCGAATCGGGACCAATAAATATAATTTCCGTTAAGAAAAAATAAACGTTCTAGTGGGAATGTGAAATCTCTCAGAATGCCTTAAAGCAATAAATCGATTAGGAATTGGCTAAGAGCAGTAGACCCTTATGGTATGGTGGAAGGTCATTTTCATCCCTTAATAAAAATGAACTGTGTACAGGCAGCAACGAGTATGTATAATATGTTTCGCATGGACTGTATTCGTTATCTAGGAATATAGCAGTATATCGTTATGTCTGAGAGCAAACAGAAGTAACAGCAAATAAAATCAAATTTTCATCATTTCATATCTAACTACTTCTCTTTATATGATATCCTCTTCTTATCGGTTATATTTTCCGTATGATAGAGTCTCACATCTCGCAAATACGAACCAAAAATATCCTTGACACAGAACGTACATATGATTGCATTTGTATTTTTCAATAAAAATACGTATAAACAAAATACAATAAATATCGTCAAAATAAGAATTTCCCTATAGCAAGCAAACAAATTTTCGATATTTTCGTAAATATTGGAATTGTGTTATATACAATTTTTTCATATAAAAAATCAAAAAAGGATAACAGAAGAATTGTTGTTAAGAAAATATTGATAATGTAAAAAAAAATATAAATAAATGAATAAATAAAATCAACCCGATGCACGGGTATATCTAATCGAAACAGATCGAACCTATACTAAATAAAAAGATTCGTTCGTCGACATTTTTCTTATTCGTCCTTTTTATACACACTTACTTTTGTCATGTTGTTGTTATTGTTGTTGTTGTTGTTGTTATTATTATTGTAGGTTCTACCGATTTCCGTCACTATCGTCATTGTCGTCGTTGTCATTGTGACTACCACAGCTGTTTTTTGTTTTGTGCCTTACTCTTCATCGAAATTGTCTTCTCTATCATTCATAGTCACATTGTTTTTGTTGTTGTTCTCATTTTTTGTCCTTCTAAAATGATGGAATTGGGCAATAAAAGGCCTCTTCCTTTGGTCTTTATTTGTTATTCTCAAAACGTGTATTGATTTTCATATAAGAATTAGGGGAAGGATCAGCGTGGGCGACAAGTGTGCAAGGTTGACGATTGCCCTTCGTTATAAGCTACAGCTGGTAGTCCCTTGTGGCTTATCCAATCCTCCAATTTACGTTTGCGTGCATATGGCCCATGAGACGTGGTGGGTCTGGTCGTTGTTTTTGTTGAATGCCACGTTTCTAGTTTTTATATACCCAGCCCTTCTATGAATTTTCTAAGTTTCGTGCGTTCACTTTCATTATATTCATTCAACTTCCTGCCATTCTAGTTTTGTTGGATTTTTTACTTTTGGTTCAATAAAAGTAGGATGATGTGTGTGTGTTTTTTTTAAGCACAGCATCACAACCAGCAGGCTTTTTCGAACAACATTATAGTAGCTATAGTGCTAGCAGCTTTTTACTATTGAACTGTGTCACAACAATAAACAACGGCCTCCCCCCACAAATGGGTGAGGTGTCAAATGTCTATGATTCAACAAATTTAATCAATAAATGTTCTTTTATCTTTTTTGGCTGTTCTTGTTGAATATTTCTCCATTGTACGAATGCGTTGTTTTAACTTCAATTCCAATATTTATTATTTAGCGTTTTATAAAAGTTTCAGCAACGTTAAAAATAAGTAGTTACTATTTTTAAACTAGTGTATATACTTTTTTTATAATAACAAATATACATCCTAGTTGCGACATAAAAAATTACACTGCGGACTGTACCTCTACGTAGCTTGTATGTTTAGTCCCTTCTAGACGTGCAATATAAGTTTGACACTCGTTAGAGCCTATGGGACATGTCGCAGTTATGTTTTTGTAGTACGTTACGAAAAATGGAACAGTTAAATTTGACTCCATAAGCGATTTTGAAAAGAATAGGTTTTTCGGTGGCATAGAGAATTTTTGGGCTTCAATATCGAAAACTGATGGAACGAGTAGTCCTTGAAAGGCACAGAAAAAGGGTTGCTCGCGTTTGATTGGAAAACGTCCCTTGCCACACGACCGACCCCATCTCCATCAACGAGTGTTTATTGGAAAAAGAAATTTCTGTACTTGCCGAACCTAAGTCCGTATGATCCAAGTACGTGTGAAAGGACTTCATCGAAAGCATTGTAACCAAGGAGTTGAATGCAATTTCATTTGAATTCTTCTAGCAGTGCTACGCAGAGTGAAAGTAAAGTGCCCGCCTATGGCAACTAATTTTAAGGTGATAACATTAATGTATAAAAATCAAATAAAAATTGTTCGTTCTCATTACTTTTCTGCCACATCTTAAAAAGAGACTACAAAAAAATATGCCAATATATAAAAAAATACGCCAATATATACAGCTGTATTTTCGGAGAATTTTATAACTGGAGTAAGCAAGGGCAAAATTAAATTCATCTTGAACATCTTTGAGGACAACTTGTCACATATGAAGT
Organism: Atherix ibis; assembly: GCA_958298945.1. NCBI lineage: Eukaryota > Metazoa > Arthropoda > Insecta > Diptera > Athericidae > Atherix > Atherix ibis. The sequence continues at coordinate 6,075,562 of OY282606.1, forward strand.
AAATTTCGCATGGACTCGTAACATCAGTTCCATATTTACATCCAAAAAACGTGCGCATATGTAGACATGGTCGAGTTGGATCAAGTTCTTCTTTGTTATGCAATATTATTCTGCAAGGAAAAAATGCCTCGTCTTTTATAAGACAATAAAATGGCTGTATGCATTATACAAATTCTCGTGTAGAATAGATTTTTTTACAAGATATATAATAAGATATTCCTGTTGTCAATTTCTTGATACCCCTAGCTTGAGGTGGACGATAAACAACGTATTCTGCTTCAGAATCCTGTGACGATTTCAATTTATCACTGCTATCCCCTATTGACAAGAACGATGACAGCCATTGGAGGAATACTTGTAGATACTCGTACTTAAGTAAAAATCACAGCATGGCAAAAATTTAATCAAAATTTTATTATATCCTGTTGCTGGCTACACTTCTAATACCATTCGCTAACTTCAGTTAACACACACACATATATATATATTATACAATATATATAGTATTCGTTGGATATTCCATCAATTTTCATTTAATTTTATTGAGACTTTAAGAAAATTTTGTTAAAATTATATTGTCAATTTGCTTTGTTAGAATTTTATTCGATATTTTAAATAGTGAATATATTTTGATTTTGAAATCGGTAAATGGTAACCATTTTATTTAAAAAGTATCAAGAATATCTGTTTTATGTTATGTAGAAAAATATTTCTTTCAGTAACCAAATGGTTAAATTAGCCAAAGAAATTCTTTTCAACTTAGCAAATTTAATACAATATCGATTTTTCATCTTTATTGTTTTGACAATCGTAAGCTATAAGACTTACTTCATCGTTTTATATTTAGTTAAAATTTGATTAGTTAACTTTTCACATTTAATACGTAGACAAGTCGCAAAATTTTGATTTTAAACTCTAAATTAGTATAATACCACCTACACTTCAAACAACAAGCTCTGAACAAATTTCTTACATGCAAGTGTATTTTTTATTATTAGTTTTGGCTGCCAACAGTTTTATTTTAATTGTTTGAAATTTTCTTAAATCGAAAAATGAGCTAAGACAAAATGTTTAAACAAGAGAAAATCTATAGGCCTGTTCGTATGATGGACTATTTTTTGAATGTGACCATTTTTGTATTGTTAAAAAGAAACTATTCTATAAATTTTTCATGAATTGAGACCGCACCTTAACATTTGAAAAGATGAATCTAGAGAAAGGTACAAAAATAATAAGAGTAGAGAAAAAAAAAAAACAGAACTTAATGAGAAGCAACAATTCAGTATGGTCTTGGGAGTTCTACTTTGCCATCCATTGACCGTTATTTTCCGATGGGTACCAAAAATTCCCACAATTCCATTTGTGAGACTGCTTTTGAGCATACCATAAACGAATTTGTATAAAGTTCTACACAAAAGCTGAATCGACTAAAGTGGGTAAAACCAGCCAACCATCCAATCATCCAACTTAGTATATCCACCCACTATTATTTTGATTCGGTCTAACAATAATAAGAAGACAAAATTTCCTCCTAGCTTTCTTTTCTTTGCTCGGTGGCAATTTTTCTTAGTTTTTTTTTTTTATTTATTGTTATTTTAACTACTAAAATTAAAATGACGAAGATTCGTGTTTGGATTTTATATTCTTGTTATGTTATAGGTAAGAATTTGTATGTGCATTTTTAATGAGTGCTTACTTCGTGCACACATACATATAAACCCTTATTCTGAAGATATTATTTGAAAATATTTTTATCAACAAGAATTTTCATAGAAAAGGTAATTTACAGATTAAAAAAAAAAACAAAATTTTTTAAAAAAATTTAAAAATTCTATAATAAAGTTATTTGCATTTGTACGGTTTTTATTCCATTTAGAGTTACAGATTTATTTATCCAGTACTCACTGTCGATGTTTGACCATGCTTAATTGTGAGTTTGCTTATATTTTCAGTTATTGTGTTTTAATAAATTATATTCTAGTTAGTCACGTTATTTCATGGACCAGCTCACCTTCATTGCTTCCGCGAAAACTTTCATATAAAACTCTTCAAAGATACTTTTAAGTATTCAAAAGCCTAGAAAAAGTTTCGTTGTTAAATTGAGGAGCACCTCATTTTTGTGTGTAGGCTGAATATTTGGATTTGTTATTTTCATCGACAAAGAATAAAATTAACAATTGAATTATGTGGTGATAAATATTTTTTCTTGTATAATTTATAATTTTACCTCTCTGTAAGCTACTCTTTTATAGGTACTACCAAGTTTTACTACTACAAAAATCGTATAAGTCAATACTTTAAAATATTTCTACACAATTATTCCAAATATAAAATAAATTAACTTTGAAATATAGAAATATTAAAATGCCTATACACATGCAAACAAGTATGCCATTTTTGACGAGTATACAAAAATAATTGTATTTAGATGGAAATAGTCCAATTTTAATTTTGATTTGTTTAAAAAAAATTTACTCATTAAATGTTCGTTTTTTTTTCTTTCTAAACTATTCTTTGTTATTATCAATTTATATAATTTTTAATAAAATATTATAATACCTGTCAAAACTTTCAAACAATTCATTATATACGCCATTGTACAATAAATAGATGTTTGTAATATTTTCATATGAAGCGTAAGTTTGAATATAAAATTTTAATTTTAAAGTAATTTGCATAAATTCAAAAATGTAAAAAAAACAATATAAAAACTGTACATTTATGGTGATCAAATATTCATATAATATGTTGGACACGAATAAAAGGGCTACAACGGATAATTCCAGCTTGAAAGCACATTGAATTGTGTGCGTTGATAAAAACCGGAAGTGAAGAATGCCATTTCGAATATTTGATTAGGTTTTATTATTGCCTATGTTATGAATTCAACTGGGAGTTCAATCAATTCGATTCTATCCAAAAGGAGCAGTGGAGAGGAAAAAACAGTGACAATTCCAGACAGAAGTATTGTCCTTTCGTCTCAAATTGAAATATCCGCTACACAAACCATATACAGGATGGCGCAAAATGAACGTTCTGGTTCGAATTCTTTATAGCATTTTCATTTGAGTGATAATTGACATTTTTATTTTTTATAAATATAATATGTTAATGGGGAATAGTTTTAGTTTAATTATGAAAAATTAAGTGTCTCGATGGTTATTTTCTGCTTTGTTTTCATAACATTTTCCATTATCTTTTACAAGGTAAAAATTAATTACTATTGTTCCATTTAAAATTCCTTAATTCCTTTTTGTAGCATACTGCTTAGAAAGCAATAAAAAGCAATTAAAATAATAAAAAAATTATAAAGAATTCGAATCACAACGTTCATTTTGGGCTACCCTGTACTATGGACAGATTCGGTTTTTCACTATGAGTCGAATCTATTTGAGGAGGACTTAATGTCATACTTTAACTAAAAATAGTTGTGATATAACAACAAGTTTTGAAAGTAGCAGTGATGGGCAGTAATAAGGGGAATTTTTAAGACGCATTTTTAAGACTGTTGCTGGATTAGTTCCTTCTTTTCATAAATCTAGATTATCCTTTCTTATCACAACATACATATGAATCTCCGAGCTGCGAATATTCGATTAAACTGCACGTGTTCCTATCTGCAAACGACGGAAGTTACCTTTAACGGATGTCTAGTTCAGATTATTATATAGCCGTTTCGTTTAACATTTTTTTTAACTAAAAAAATGTACATTTTTTTGGAAATTTCGTTATCAGAATTCACACTCAAATACGAGTATATTATATTTTTATACATATTCTTAAAAGATTTTTTCTATTCTCAAAACTGAAATGAATCATTAACTTCTTTTGTAAATGAAATAAAAATGAAATTTAAAAATATTTTTAAGTATTTCTTTTTATAATTACACTTTCTTAGGTTTTGTTTATAAGAACTTTAGTTTTTGTAGTTATATTCTTTTACTCTAAAGAGTTATATTCTTATACTTATTCTTTTACATAGTATACCATTTTAGGAAATATTTTATAAATTTTTTTTTGAGAGTAAAAAATTTATACGTATTTTTTTGGGTGTAATTATACATATATGTTTATCAGAAATCTGAAAATTGTTTACTTAGTATAAAATTGTAATGTTGTAAATTTAGAAATTTGAAATTTGCTTAAAATTTCAATAATTAGACTTTAGAGTTATTAAATTATTTGTAAAGAAAATGATTATTATTTAATGACTTGGTCTATGATTAATTAGCAAATTATTCATATTCTTGAATATCGTTGATGAAGTATTGTTATTTGGTAGAACAATGGAGACACAAACGGACGAAGTACATGAAAGCGATTAATTTGCTTTGGAAGATAATTGTCGCATTCCACTTAGTAGTTGTAAGAAGAAAATTTGCGTTGCAAAATTTTAATTACATGATGAGGAAATTATCTATTTAAGATGTACTTTCGTTAAGGAACCGGTATTCCAAACGGTTATATTCAGTTCGTTAGAATACTACCCAATTAAATATTCTCAGTGCTATGTGTCCGTATTGTATTGAAAATATCTTTTGGTACAGATAATCCATCTGCAGAAGTTTTAGTGTCTAACGTAATTATACTTAACGATATTCTTTAATTTCATTTCTGTTTAGGACATCCCACTAAAGAAGCAAATAATTAGCTTAAATTCAGACGAAGATTTCTCACTGAAATCAAAGTGGTCCATTAGCGATTTTCCCTTCCGATTGCCTATTGTTATTTTTAATCAACGATAAACTTTTTGAGATAGAACTTCTGGAGTTCGCGTACTCATACAAATGCCTTCAGAAGCCGTTCATCGATTTGGAATTAAAAGGCATTAATAATGTAGATTTATCAATTTAATCAAATGTCCTTTCTGAGATCGTTCATGATCCGAAATTTCGTATACGAGTAAGAAAGTGAGCTTATTTCCAGTAATAAACACGCGTCGAAATTTCGTAGACGAGTAATTTTAATTTAACGTAAGCTTATTTCCATTATTGTACCATTATTACAGCATACAACAATTTTTCAAATTATGAAAAATAGTTAATTGAAGATTTATAATACAAAAAAAGCTTTTGGTGAAAGAATCTAAGTTATTTCAAATCCTTTCTCGATTCAGTTATGATTTTTTTTTGTATAGACAATGTAAAAGCATAATTTAATGTTGTGTCGTAGTTAGTAAGTTGCACATATTACTTTTGGTTGGTTGGTTTTACGTTATCGATTTTTGAATGAATTCTTAAATTACAGAAGCATTTGCGTTTACATTAACCTTCAACTACTCTATTAAGAAGCAATGCTGATTCTACGAATTTTTTATAATTTATAACAAATTTGTCTACACTTCAAATATGATAACACTTTTTAAAATATGTGAACAAAATTTATATTTTAGATTATAACAGAATAAGTACTGTCCATTTAAGTAGAAATTTTATAAGCAAATAAATATATTTTAGTAGTAAATTGTACTGTATTTAAAATGTATTTAAGTTAAACAAAATTGAAATGTTGATGTTATGAAAGGTTTTATTCAATATTTTTGATAAATGCAGCTAAATATTTTATTTTCCAAATACTCTGTAAATCTTCACTAGTTAAATGTATTACCTCCATCATCACAGATTATTTAGTTTCCATAGCATCATTGGAAGTACTTTGTTTTTTTTCCCTATTACAATTATAATAAAGCCCTTCGAATATTACTAGTATTTGTAACTAAGCTTCAATATAAATTCAATATTTTTGTGTACATTAATTTTGATAATAGAAGCAATTAATTTGTTTACAATCAATATAAACAAAGTATATTATTGTCAATATAATTTAATTGCTAAATATTAATATTAAATACTTAATAATTAATATTTTAATTAATCTTATTACAAGTATTTCTATGTATATGTAAATTGTTATAATTTCAATTTTTTTAATTAATTATCAATTTATGAGTAAAATATTCAATAAAATTTTTTGTTAACGAGCGAAATTTTGATAGTTTTATTAATGGTTGGTGTATTTTTTTAATTTGTTAATAATCAGCATTATAATATATTGGTAGAAATCGGTAGTAGATATCTTAATCTTTATAGAATAATTTAAATGAGCTAATTTGGCATCTGTATGTAAATCTATAGAACAAAATTGTACTGGTACAAAATATTATAAAACAATTTCATTACTATAGGTTTAAATATTAATAAAGTTTCAGCTAAAGGAAAAAATTTGTAAATTTTTTGATTGCTATATAAATGTGTATGGAAAATAACATGTAGATTTTCAAATTTGGTAGCTTTAATCTTATGCTAGTACTTTCCACTTTTGCATTGAAATATTTTGGTCCACAAAGCGTTTTGTACTGAAGAAACTATAGGAGAATGTGTAGGAGATGAGACAAAAATCGTGGTTTATATTCTTCTGTGCATAGGATGTCATGGCTAGACATACGGGTATCAAGATGAATCGCAAAACTTTTCGACAATAACTGATAGAAAGGCTATTGTTTTAGACATATATTCGTATTTGGGTTTAGGCTATAGTCAGTACTCTTATTTGGATATTTCGTTTTTTTCAGAATTTCATACAAAATTATTAGAGATAACTATCATATGCGTGGGAAGATATTTTTTGTTATTATTATAATGAATGACGAACGCAATCAAAAACGCTTACGTATAGTAGCATTTTAAACAAAACGAAAAAAAAATATAATAATAAGAATTGTGTCATCTTTATTATAAATAAGAAAAATTGCGTCTAACTGTTATTGAATATATATCTACGAGTATTAAGGTTAAATGGGATTGTTTTTCTTAAAAATGTCAAACATACATAATGGAACGAAAAGCTATACTACAATATGTGTACGTTCAAGGTTAATTGAAACGTTACATTTGTTGCCATAAATTTACATAAAATCAGGTATTTGCAGTGATACACGCAAATCATGAAACTTGTTCCGATAGTTGAAGATGGATGCACTGCGAGATGATATTGAATTGCTTGTTGAGACATTACGTACCTAAAGAGCACTGTTGAATTTCTGTACAAATAATTAATGCCATCGACTTTTTGAATGTTATTTGTTAGAGATCTGCTCAAAGGATAATTAACGAAAACGAGCAATTTTCTAATGGATACTGCCACAATCGGTACTGTTGAATTTATTCAATTTATTCAAAGAATGCATTAAAAATCCATCTTTTTTAATTATTTGCAATGAATACGAAAATAATTGCAATCTAATCTTCTACCGTCGATTTATTTATTAGGCTATGCTACATATGTGTATAAATAAGTTACTAAAGTACATGCTATGCGATTTCAAAACATATACTTTAGTAGCTTATTTGTGCTCGTATGTAGCATAGTCTAGAAGTCTTTCATACTCAAATGAAAATATTTGTAAGTACGGAATTGAATCGGACTAAAGCCAATCAAGTAGTGAAACTCACGCTTGTTAAGCACAACAATAGTGACAAAACTAAACTTTTCGATTACGCAAAAAACTTTCACTGCGTCGAACCAACCAAGCAGTATTCATATTCTCGTGAAACTCGTAAATGAATTGTCCTTTTTTTTGGTTCGAACTACGAGTATATTGCAAAACTTAATGTTAATTTAAATTTCACTCTCAAAATAAAGTATTTCTTTTGTAAAAAGTGTTGTTCTTGTTTATGTTTTTTGTAATTAACCTTTTAAATTTTCCAAAATTTTAAAAATGTACATTTAAGGTTAATTACGAAAACATATTAAAATTTTCCAAAAATACGCGAAATTTAAAAGAATTATCTTCTTTTAAATTGTGATTCAAAAAATATTTAATAAATATTGGTTATTTAAAAAAATATTTAATTATAAATACTCAAATAATATTTTTTTTAAAACTATTTAGTGAAAATTTTTACTAAAAAGATCTACCGTAAAATTCTACTGAAAATTTTTACCGAAACCTTTTACCGAAAAGTGCTAACGTAAAATTCGGCCGAAAATATCTAATGAAAATTTTTACCGAACATTTCTACTAAAAATTTCTAGCCAAAAGTTCTACCGAAAAGTTCTATCAAAAATTTACACTGAAAATTTTGACCAAATATTTTTATCGAAAACTTTTACTGAAAATACGTACCGAAAATTTTTACTACAAATTTTTACTGAAAATTCTTATAAAAATTTTTACTGAAACTTTTTACCGAACATTTTTACTGAAAATTTTTACTGAAAATTTTTACTGAAAATTTTTACTGAAAATTTTTACTGAAAATTTTTACTGAAAATTTTTACTGAAAATTTTTACTGAAAATTTTTACTGAAAATTTTTACTGAAAATTTTTACTGAAAATTTTTACTGAAAATTTTTACTGAAAATTTTTACTGAAAATTTTTACTGAAAATTTTTACTGAAAATTTTTAGTGAACATTTTTAGTGAACATTTTTACTGAAGATTTTTACTGAAAATTTTTACTGAAAATTTTTACTGAAAATTTTTACTGAAAATTTTTACTGAAAATTTTTACTGAAAATTTTTACTGAAAATTTTTACTGAAAATTTTTACTGAAAATTTTTACTGAAAATTTTTACTGAAAATTTTTACTGAAGATTTTTTACTGAAAATTTTTACTGAAAATTTTTACTGAAAATTTTTACTGAAAATTTTTTACTGAAAATTTTTACTGAAAATTTTTACTGAAAATTTTTACTGAAAATTTTTACTGAAAATTTTTACTGAAAATTTTTACTGAACATTTTTACTGAACATTTTTACTGAACATTTTTACTGAAAATTTTTACTGAAAATTTTTACTGAAAATTTTTACTGAAAATTTTTACTGAAAACTTTTACTGAAAATTTTTACCGAAAACTTTTACTGAAAATACGTACCGAAAGTTTTTACTACAAATTTTTACTGAAAATTCTTATGAAAATTTTTACTGAAAATTCGAGTATTTTTACTGAACATTTTCAACAAAAATTGAATTTTTTCAAAAATAATTTTTAGAAATTTTTTTAAAAAAAATTTTCTATGTGTATGTGTCTACAAAAAATTGTATCATATTGTATTTGAACTTTTAAATAAAAGTTTGCATAAAATATTATAAACACATTTCAGTACGAATACTATTTTTCACCCACTGGCAAAACATTTAGACACATGAAATGTTAAATATAGTACGCCAATTAAATAAAATTATTTATTTTTTACATATCGTTCGTGAAATGATACACTGGATGTGCAAAAAATTAGTCAACAAAACATGTAACTGTTTTTAGTTAATTACATGTAAATTACTATTTACGGTCGTTTATGCTTTAAATTGTTTGCTATCAAAATTACATTATCGTGGAATAAAATGCCAGTTTACATAGTATTTCAAAAATTATTTTGAAAAATTTTATTTTATCCAATCAAAATAGTCATATAAGTTCGAACTTGTTTCAAATTAGTACATATGTTCGCAAACATTTTCCAGAGTAATACATAATTTAATTATGCACTTGTTCAGATAAATTTAATTAGAACACTTGCTATTCGTAAAATTTCTAAATCAGGTCATATTTTCGTATGGTCATATGTACATTTAATTGAATATAACCATTACTAATTAATTATTGTGATCCACAAAATATTTAATTAAAAACTATTGAATTATTTTAAAAATGATTATCAAAAATTCAAAAGCATACTTCCGTATTAAATTTGCGTATTTAGCTTTTATGTTTTATTTTTTATTATTATTCTTTCTTGGCACACATACTCGTAGATTCCTGCGCAATGTCTTTTCATATAACAAGAGAACTAATTTAAGAATTATTAAAAGAAAAGTCTTGAATGTTATATTTTTTTCACTGAAAATGGTAAATTTACTTTTTCTGATGATGACACAAGTAGTTAACTGAAAGGGTGGGACCCTATGTACGTTAAAATTGCATCTGAGACCCCAAGGAAATGTTAATGATTAAAAACGATTGTTGGAATGGGTGTATGGATGGGTGGATACGTTAATGAGTGGTTGTGATGACTGCAAATGGATTATAAGAATAAGTAGTGAAATGTTCAACAGGCCTTTTTGAAATAATAAAAAAAAAAAAACAAGAAAAACTTATTTTGAAAAGTACACAAAAAGTTGCATCACACTGTTTTCGCGGATAAAAATTTCCTCTTCTCATTATGCTCCTTCACATGCTCCTTCACATGCGATGACAATCATTCAACAAATGCAGCAACATTCTCGTTCTAATAGTAATTATTTAGTCACAACATAAGTTCGCTTGACATGGCCAACCTGTTTAGGTTTCGTTCAGGAGAATATCGGGGCTCAAATGCGGGCATACAAACTCTTCTTGAAATGTAAAGGGTTATTTGTAAAATCTGCTTGTATGAATGTTCAGTTATTCGTTTAGATTAGACCTGAACGAAAAGAACATAAAAAACGTGAAAAAGATACACTAAATGTGCACGAGTTTAAGTATGTGCAGAGTAAAATTATGTGGGGTGCATTATATTGAGGGCACTTAATAAAAATACCTTGCTGTATACACTGTGTAGGGTCGTCTTTTATGCCTGACAACTACTTGCATACTAGAGATGGTGTCATAAAAATATGAGAGGCACTTGTGATACATTGAAGCAGAAACGTAAGCTGGCTTACTGTTTTTGACTAAATTTTTCTCGTATTTTATTTATAGGATTTAGCATGAATGTAAATTTTCAAAATGGAAAGGTTTTTACTTTGTTTTTTTTTTTCTTTTTTTAAATAGAGATTTATTTAGAACTTACGTTGTGCTTCGTAATATCAAAAATAAATAAAAAATTGTTCGATTGGCTTGAATTTCTATTAAGTGTGTATGTTGTTCTTTTTAATATTGTTGACAACTACAATATTTTTCTATTTAAAAAGTTTAAATATTGCACAATTTCTTTATTGTGTATAAGCGAATTATTGAGCGTATATCTCTAGAAAGAAAATAAATGTTCTAAGACTCGTCCTACATAAATATATGTGCTGCTCAAAATTCAAGGAATTTCAAAATAGTATATTGGGAATATTTTCACGTGTACATCAACCATTCCAAATAGAATACAATATGATAGATAAAATTCCATGGATCCTATAATTTTTTGAATTTAATATATAAAACATATAACGTTTATTAATAATCTTCTTTTGGAATATATCAGTAGAAAGATATCGTAACATGCTGAAAAATTGAGATTTTTATATTTACTCATATCATTGTGATGATGGACCAGAAGAAATTTCAGAACTGACTATATTTGATATGTATAAAAAAAATCCAACATTTAATTAAAATTTACCTATAATACCAAATTAACTTTAACGTATATGAGTCTTATTTACTATAATCCAACTGAACTCTATTAAGGATAAAAGAAATAAATTTCCTTATTTTCTCATTTTCAATATATTAATGCTACCACCTACAAATTGACGCTGGATTATCATAGCATCGTAGTGCGATAGAAATTTTACCTTTGCAAGATTTTTGAACTTCATTCCAAACCAATTCAAGAGCTTATAATAAGAATAAAATTGGTTTTTTACGAAAGATTACCGAAGATAATCTATGGTGATTGAAGCTTTGTATACTCCTACAATATTACATAGGAATATTCTCATACTTGTGTATAATAAACTAAAGTAATTTACTCAAAACGATTGTAAAATTTCATTAGATAGATTCTGTACAATTTTGCAATTATATTATGTATGGAACAAATAGTATTCTAGGAATTTAATTTCAAAAAGGAAGAAAATAGGTAATTTTTCATGTTTTTTTTTTATTAAAACTGTTTTGTTTGTGTGCTGAATTTTATACATAATTTTTGAACGGCTATGCATGCAAACTCATTTTAGATTGGATATGCTTTAATTAAGCTTTAAAAATAAGCAATAAATTTTAGAGAATCTCATGGATTAAATGTACTTATATCAATGAAGACTACTTGATTTGAACTAAAAAAAAAAACATTTTTATCTTTTAATATATTTGATTTTCCTCTAAAGTTCGACTTTTTTAATTTCAACAAAAATTAGGTGTTTTCAAATAATAACAATACTAAGAAATGGATTAATATTCAAAATTCCAATGAATAAAAATTAAGAAAACATTGACAGAATTTTATTATTTGTTACCAAGGACTCTTGAAATATCAGCTTGTAATTCCTTTTAATTAATTATTACTATTGATTTAAAAATAACTAATTAAAATACAAATAATAATCACTACATCCTGAATTCATAATTAGTACAGGTTCGTATTGATAATTAACGATGTAAACATATTCATACACATAACAAATGTGGGAATTATTTTACCATAAAAGAAAACCCTTACGTAATTTTAGATCATTATAAGAATTTTTTGTAATAAACTGAAAAATTCCTATTCGAAAAAATTCTTTTAAAGTGATCATTAATTCATGCAGGAATCATGAATTTTTCCCAATAGGCATATTAAGGGAATTTTCGTAGATTATCGCCTAATAAAAACTTTTATATATATATATATAAATATAAGCAAAACAATAAAGATAGTAACATAATTTATAAATTAAATTTAATACAACAAAATACTATGAAATGAAGATGACTACCGGTTATAAATAAGATGCGAAAATTTGTTAAAAGAAGCAAAAGCCTCAAAATGTTCAAATAAGAGCGGAAATTTCGACATTTGAACAAGGAATCAAAATACATCTAATCGTCTATTCGTAATTCTTTGGTTACGGTCCTTGAAATTTGGAATGCTTTGAATATAGCAAAGGTATACATACACCATCACCAGTTTACGTAAAGATGGCAAAATTTGAAACAAAGTAGTTTCGGTTGAAGACTGTGAAAAAAATTTCCCCTGCAGGTTTTAGTTTTTATCTCTTTGATTAGAAATACAATTTCCGTTTCGTAAATTGTGCTCATTATTCGAGAAGATACGTTCAGTTTATTAACGTAAATACGCTTTTCTCTACTTTAACTTTGTTTGTGTGTGTGTATATGGGAATTAGGGAAATATCGACACATACATATGTAAATGCATTGAATTCGATTCAAAAATCAGTAGATTTGGCTTAGGAGACGACGTGAAGTGAATATGATATGGTGTATTTGGTAAAATTCATTGAAATCGATGCGTAATTGGCTTCTTGAATCTGATATCTGTTACGCGTGCTATAAACATACAAAGAAACTTAATTAAACTGCAAAGTGAAGTAATTGTGCAGCGTGTACTCAAAAATTCAACTGTTCGTAGTAATTGCGATGCTCCGGTCCATTCAAGGTAGATTCAGTATTTGTTCTAGAGTATGTCCATACGTACGAGTACATTATATCCTGCACGCTATAATCCTCTACTGGTTGATACAATAGTTCTTTCTTTCCTCAAAATAATCTGTAAACAGTTGTACTTATTACGTACATACACGTATGTACTCTTACACGTACTCATTGAACTTTTTAAAGAATTTCGCAATCTCTTCGGCACGTAATAGTGAGATTTTTCCGCTGTGTTTCGCATCATCGATAAGATCAGAGTTGTTGCCGTTTCGGTTTTGTTGAAATGAAATATTTTCGTTTGGACGGATGGATTGTCTTTGTATAGTAATTGTCCATCGTATTGTAGATGTTCGCAAAATGAACTGATAGATCTGTAGTTAGTTTTCTACCTTCTTATTTATAGATATTATTTGCGGGAACACTATTTTTATTTAAAGTATTAACTCGTAATTATCATTCCAATCGAAATTGTAGAAATCGAACAAAAAAAATTGGCATTATACGCTGATCGATGAAATAATCAGTGAATAAAAATTACGAAATAGTACTTTCAAAAGAAATAACTGAAGAAAAAATTTAAAAAAAAACTTTATAGACAACAACGATGAATATTACGAGTTGATGCCGAATAAAGTTGACGGTGATGAAAGCAATCGTCAACTTCCAAATGCAGAAATAATCGAATTTTTAATTTAAGAAGTAATTTTTTTTTTTATAATCCAGCCGCACCAACATCAATGGAAGAATTGCCTTACCTTTCGTTATTTGATTGATACGACTCCTCCACGGTTTACTTTTCAAATAGACTGACTACTTCCTGGTGGAAGGTTTCAATTAGCATACGATTATATTGCCATGGCAGTTTTACGGTTTGTAGGTGCTACCAAAGATGGTTTCTGACTCACTACAGTTAAGAGTTCGTAGCGAACTGTGTAGTCTTGTGGCATTTATATAAAAATTTTAGACTAATATTACGAATGGGGGGTGCTTTTTTATACAATATTAAAAAAAAATATCTACCAAAGATTAGTGTAGTAGGTATCATTCGTAGTTCATATGAATTGTGTTGATATTTGAATAAAAAAAAACCGATATCGGTCCTAGCGGAAAAAAAAGAATATCCAAAGATGTAGAAATAAGGAATTCTCGGATTTGTACTTTATTAAAAAACTGACGGCGACGCCACTACGCAACTTCTGATGCCACAGCCTGATATGAGGAGCGGCAGGTAACATGACGGCTGTGTGCAGGTATGCGTGCTATCATTAATATTAATTTAACTTTGTGATTCAATATGAGTACAAAGTGGCGCATGGATATTCGTGTACAGTCAGTCATCTCTAACCATTCAACAATCGATTCTTGACGCTCAGTTCCATATGGAGATGGCAATGGCCCCGTGCAATACCACTAAACATGGTGAACGAACGCTCGTAGCTCGTAGTTTTCCAAGCGGAATAACTATATGAGTTGGCTTCTTTGTTTAAGCTTTAGTAAATGTCACATACGCATTTCCGTCGAGATCAATATTCGCTTTGTCATCCAAAACTGGTAAAGATTCGTATAGCACGTTTCCGGAACTGTGCGGTATCATAATCGTTCCTACGATCGATCAATAGATTTTTAAACAGGTATCACGATCATCAAGCAATCGCACTCATATACGGTTTGGTTAACTTATTCTAAGGAAATAGACATCATACACATACATAAAGAGAAAAGGCCACAAAGGTCAATGGATCGCGAACATATTTCATGCACTACAGAATACACCTGAAATTTTATAATAATTTAATCGAAAATGAATTATTGTTCCCTCATCTCTGTTTTATAAATTTTATAAATTGTTTCATATTTATTTTTTTTCGAAATTATTTTCAAAATTATTTACTTATTGAAGTACTTTTAAAGCTTATTAAGTGACTACTACTATTTACTGATTAAGTGTACTAATCAACAACAAAAAAAATGGTCATTTAAATTTTAGAAATATTTATACGAAAATGGCACACTGGTCATAGGTACTGTGCTTTTAATACAACAATTTCTTCGTTTTTATCTGTTATTTTCGTACTTGCTTCAATCTCCACTCCATTGGCATTTATTCTTTGCCTTTTACTCGGAATAATGGGAGACCTGAAGTGTGCAGTTTGTGCATGGCATCCATTGTGACTGACGTCCGCACCTAGTGTGGCGACGGTACCTATTGCGAGATCGTTCACCTTGCTCGGGAACGTCATCGTTGATTGCTGCCATTCGCAGACCGGTCGGAGAACATTATTTTGTGGTTCGAATCGGCCTGAAGCTGCCACACGTAACGTTTCCATGTACAAAAGGTTCACTCTCAGTGGGATCATGTGGTAGTACCAGTGCATACGATTAAATACATACAAAATTCTATGCTAGACAATTCTAATAAAATATTCAATATTGTAATTCTGCAAAAATTTTACTAGGCATAATTAAACTATGTGAGCTTATTATAAATTATTATTATATTTTATAAAAATTCTAGTGAAATAGCTCAATTTAAGTCCCTTTTATGTCCAAATATCCACAAAATGTAATCATTTACAAAAGAATTCAACTTTATTCATGTATCTCTCCTATAAATGTGGATATGTGGGTGGTTTAATCAATTCTGCTTGTTTCGAATGTTTAGTGTTGTTCTCTTTTGTTCTAATTTTTGAATTGACTTTGCAAAAAAAGCTAGATTTTCTCATCGCATTATTCAAATACCATCACAAGGGTTCGTAATTTTTTCTAAGAAAACGATAAATAAAATACATTTCAAAAGTTATATCCTGACTTCCAGTATTTCCATGCATGAAGTATTTTCTCAAATAAAATATGGCGTATTTGTTTTCTCTTTAAACCGTAACTCTTCCCTTTATTTCGAAATAAAAGAACTGTACCGTTCATCTATTGGGGATGGTTAAATAAAGATTTGAAAATTTTAGATAAGTGCTTATTCATTTAATTTTGAAAAAGTTAAATTCCGGAAAGACAAAAATTTGTTGGCTTTCTTGGAAGATTTTTCAGGAAGATTATTCTAGAAAATCACTTTTATTACAATTTGCTCTATTATTTTTTGCCATGACCAATTTTTTGAATTTACTGGAAGTTATTTTTCTTTTAACAATGTCTGAATAAGGTGAACTTTTCATTCAAACATCATATGGTAAATTATATTTGATATATAGCAAGAAAGAATTCATAATTTGTTGGATATTTCTTTAAAAAAAAAAAAACAATGTTTTTTAATAAATTGCAATTTCCCACTAGACCAGAATAATTGAAATATATATGATTAGAGAACATTCTGAAGAAAAGAAAATTGTGAAAAATATAAAAAAACTTTACTACATTTACATCAATAATTGTGGTTTTATAGATTTGCTTATTTAATCATGGATTTATGTGAAGAAACATTTTTCATTAACAGATACGGGTACAATTCCAACTTAAATCGTACAATATTATTTCGAATAAAATAAAAGCATTTAGAAATATTTTATTTAAAATATATTCTTAAAAAATAATTAGTATTTATATAAAAATCGATAGTAAATTTGTACATAAATAAATAAAGAAACTTGATGTAAATTCCTCAAAAACTAAGCAAATAGTAATCTTTTTTAAATATCAATAAAATAATCAATTATTTTAGAAATTATCGATAAAAATCAATAAAGTAAAAATTTGGCATTTTCTATATAATTTTTAAATATAAAATTGTGTTTTTTTGAGTTTTCCAAAGAAGAGACATTTTATATGCTATTGTACATAAACAGGAAAGTCAATCGATATTTTGAATAAAAATTTTGAATAATTAGACAAAAACTAAATGGAGAAAATGCAATGCCACAAGTTAAACGATAATAAACCAGTATTAGAAACTGGAATTTATATAATTTGCATATTTTTAAAAAAAACCAGAAAAATATATTGTACATTCAAATTTTTTATTTTTATATACGAATGATAACACACAATACTTTAATTAATTCAGAAAAATAATCATTTAGCAAAATAAGAAAATATCATAATACTAAAAGGAGAAGAATTAATTGTTTTTCGAAACTTTTAAAATTATTTTTCATTTAGAAACGAAACACAACAAAATACTTTAAAAAAACCAGGAAAAACGATTACAATTTAGAACAAACTTAAAATTTATCCTAATTAAGATTTATTTTTCATTCACTTAAAACCCGTTTGATTCGTCTAAATATTTATATTCTCGTTTTCTATACGAAAGGAAAATGATTTAATATAAAGAAAATAAGTTACTCTAAAAAAAAAGTACCTACAATATTATATAATCTGCAAATGTAGGAAAACAACTTTTCCAAAATAAAGAATTATAAAAAAAAAACTGTTAAAAATTAAATAAACTGTGAAGTTTTACGAAGAGACAAATTTTTATTATTAGATTGGTTTTAGGGCTTCAAAACAAAAAACATTGATATTAAGGAACTTTGTAAAGTAAAAAGTAAGAAAAAAAAAACTTATGACCACACACACAAACTAGAACACAATAAACAAATAGAGAAATAATTTTGTTTACATTGGAAAACCATATAGAAAAGGATCTACTGAATTACCACAATCAAAGAGAAAGAACAAAAGACGGAATGTAACAAGGATAACTAAACTTTGTTTAATCTTTTTCTCAGTATGAAAGCAATGGAGAAAATATTCTGTTATAATTTTACTTGCACTCCTGCACACCTATTGTATCATCACAGCCATAAAATAATATTTCTGTTCCTTTATGCATCTTACCTGGTTTATTTTACTAAATTCTTCCGGCAAACAATTTACTTATAAGTTTTCCCGGCGGATCGCTTTTTCCAGTTACGAAGCAACAACAATAATTCAGAAAGGACGAGGCACACATGAAAGTTTCTCCTAAACAATAAACTATAAATGGTATACAGAGGTATATGTATATTTCATATACAAACTAAATTAGATGTTAACATAGTTACAAATACATTTATATTCACTTGTGTTTGATAAAGTATATATATATAGTAAAAAATAAAAAACAAATATACGTTAATATACAGATGTGTATGTAATAATGATAAAAGGCTTTGGGTACTATTGATGCAGGTTAATAAAGAAACGAAAGTTATAGAGACACAAAGTTCGGTGCACATTCTTCTTCTGAAAAGGATCCACCAGGGAAAGCTAAGGGCGGGTTGTACGAAAATAGATGCTGGGCGGCGAAAACTTTCGAAACTCCAAGTATGACTGAGGAAAAATTTGTAGTAGTAGACTTGAATGAAAATACTTAAAAAATCGAAGTGAAAGACACCAATGTTGTTTTTGTTCATATTTGATTGCATGTTTACATAGATTTGCTAGAAAAAGTATTTATTTATAATAATATCTAATCCAAACTATTATTAAAACTGTTGAATTTTTATTATCAAAATATTATTTTCTTTTCGTTTATATACGGTTTTGGATTTTATAAGGACATTAACAATTAATAATACGAAATTTTATATTATTTATACTGTTTATGATATAAGATATCTGACAATATAACTTTAATAATATATCCTTTTTATATTTGCTATACGCTTAATTACTTTCTTGTTTTTATATAATAGTTACTTTGATAGATAAAATTCTCGTTTTAAGGGTTGAGAGTATTAACTTTATTGTATTTGATTGCTTCAAAATGAAATATTAATTTTTTCTTAAATGTATATGCTTTTAATTAAAACATCTGAATAAATATTCCAAAAGGCATATTATTTATTTTAGCGAATTGAATATTGTTAAACGGACGTTTAATAAATATTTGCAGATGTATTTATAAGTACATACATATTCAAAGGTATTCTTAAATACAATAAGTATATATAGCCGTATAGTTTTCCCGCAAACTGAAATACGAAAACACGTTCGTGATACGAGGGTCGTTCAATAAGTCCTTAGAAAATCCGAGAAATTGCGCTCGTAGTGTCGGTAAAGATTTTTTTGTAAGTAGCATTATCGACAGGAAAGCTGTCAAAATTTCAGCTCGATCCATGGCGTAGGTCAATTTCTATCGTCGATTAAAGTTAACGACATTTATTTGTGCATAACAATGGAAAAAAGCGAGTTTAGGCCTGTCATCAAACATCTCCATTTGAAAGGCTTAAGCCCGAAAGAAATCAAAGCCGAGTTGGATGTAGTTCATGGCACATCTGCACCTGTGTTTGCGACGGTTTACAATTGGGTCAATGAATTTAAACGTGGCCGTTCATCCACAAAAGATGAACATCGTTCAGGACGCCCAGTTGAGGTGTCTACTCCTGAAATCATTGACAAAATCCACGATCTGATTTTGAATCACTGACAAAATCCACGATCGGCGAATTAAAGTGCGCGAATTAGTTGAGGCCACGGGCATATCACAAGGTACAGTCGCTTCAATTTTGCATGAAAAATTGTCGGTGAAAAAAATTTCGGCAAGATGGGTGCCGCGTTTGCTCTCAGAGGAGAATAAGCGCAATCGTGTAGTGGACTCTGAGGCTATGTTGGCACTCTTTCATCGCAATCCTGCCGAATTCCTTCGTCGATATGTCACTGTGGACGAAACCTGGATACACTACTACACTCCAGAAACGAAGAGACAGTCATCACAGTGGATTTTTAAGGGTGAACGGGCTCCGAAGAAACCAAAAACTGTGCCATCGGCCGGTAAGGTGATGGCCACGGACTTTTGGGATTCGCAGGGCATCATTTTTATCGACTACTTGGAAAAAGGAAAAACAATAACAGGAGCGTATTACGCGTCGTTATTGCAACGGTTGAGCGAGGAAATCAAAGAGAAACGCCTCTATCTGAAGAAGAAAAAAATCCTCTTGCATCAGGACAATGCGCGTGTGCACACCTGCGCTGTTTCCATGGCCAAAATTGTGGAATTGAGAATGGAATTGTTGCAGCATCCCGCTTAATCACCAGATTTGGCCCCGAGTGACTATTTTCTTTTCCCCAATCTGAAGAAATGGCTTGGCGGACGACGGTTCACTTCCAACGAGGACGTCATTGCTCAAACGGATGAGTATTTTGCAGAACTTCCGAAATCCTATTTTTTGGACGGGATAAAATTTTTTTTTAAAAAACAGTTTTTTTCCATCTTTTTCTAAGGACGTATTGAACGACCCTCGTAGTATAAAATGCGTCAAAATTATTTTATTTATTTTCATATTCGTATTCAAATTTTTAACAGATTTTTCGTATAGCTATTTTAATAAAAATATTAATCGTATATATAATTCTAATTAGTAAATATAAATACAATATAGAAAGGAAAAAGACTTTGGACGTTGCTTGATGATAGTCTATAAAATTCTGTTTACGAATACACGTACGTGTATGTACATTCGTTTATGGAAGACAGATATACTTGCATGCGAATGTTTATTAACTGAAATTAATTGTTTATGTATTGTTCATTTTCTTTGAAAAATGTTATTAAATAAAATCGAAAAACTCTTGTGCGAATAGTCCAAAAATGTGAACAAATCGGAAATATTTCATTGTTGTTTCGTGGCACATTGTTAAAAATTTTCGCGATACAATTGCCCGAGGTTGTGCAATTTTTGAGATATTATAACAACGACTGGTTGATGTTTTGACTCACCCAGTTCTGCACGAACATATATTAACATGTGTACACACATATCTTAGGCATGAAAACTTCTTTATTAATGCCATTCTGTTCATACTTACCTAAACATGTGTTGGAATGACTACAATTCCTACAAAATAACTTCGCAAATACTATTTATTATCTAAGGCGAAAATTCTTTTACTTCAGCTTACAGTATCTGTTGTTGTTTTTATCAACATGTAAAACAAAATATGCATGATATCAAAATCAGTCTTCTTTTTCTACACTTGCCCTCATTTCATGTGCTCCTTGATAAATACCACCAACCCAGTGGTTCTATATCCAACTGACCTTTTGTTTATTTTGTGCAGTTTTTTTCGTTGACATTGTAGCTTTTTTAATGGAACCATTATGAATAATAGAACTTTGCATGCCTTTTCAAAACGACATCACCATTCGCGTGGTTCATAGTATCTTTTTTCCGTAATATGCAATGGCTGTTCCTTTTATTCTTGAACATAAAAAAGCTATGGAGTGTCAAGTATTCGTCTATAAGTGACTGTAGTAGATAATGAACATCTTCATCTTCAAGATGTTCAGATTTATAAAATATACTTTATTCAATACTAGTTACCATAGATATACTAGAGCTTAACTTTCACGCAGCATTCACAATGTTCGCTTTTAATAATGACTACATTGCAAAAAATGAGAGCAGCAGGTGACTAAATAAAAATATAAAAATTTCCTGAGCATATTATGAAAAATAAAAAATGCCATCTTAAATATGAAAATAAACATAACATATTCAAGTATTGAAAGAATAGAAAAAAAAGTTCGTACAAAAAAATAAAGTGATGAGGAGAATGTATTGTTGAATAATCTAAATCTTATGAGTCAAATTTAAAAAAGCAAAAAGAATATTTTCTCTTCTTGTTTCACATTGCTTGTTCTATAAAATCTTCAACACCTTTCTTATATGCAAAATTTTTACATTTTCTTTTAATATTTCCGAGTGTATTAAAATCAGTGCAAATTTTTAAACTGTCCCTAAGCTATCAGGCCTTACTTTGTAATCCCGTTAGAAGTTCTTATAAAAAGAGCACTGTCGTTCATCTGTACATTTCTTATCCATTATAACTAATTTTTTATCTTCGCAAATATTACAATATATACATATTTGTTCAGATATACGAGTACATCATGTACATGTAGTAAAATATACCATATAAATTCGGGTCATTAACTTGTTGTGCTTCTAACATGGAATGGAATTTTTTTTCAACTTCGTGCATAATTTTATTATTTGCATAAATTTTAAATCAAGAGAAACCTAATTAAATATGAAATATGTTAGTCACATTCTATTTATATCAAATATAATTAGTACGTTCATAAAAGCTAACATGGGGATAATCATATGACATGATTAGTAAAAATTCTACTTGTTATAGACTTCAAACTTTCAGAGTAGAACTTTTTCACATACTCACTCATATATACGATTACTCATTGTTATAATGTTCATCAACCTTCAAGAATAGCTAATTTTTTCTAATTATACGGATTCTCCAGAAAAAAAACTAATTTATTATATTAATTTCGCCTGTAGCTATGTAATTTTTTATAATATTCTAAAGCAAATAATTAAGTATCACTTTTTTTAATTCTGATTATTTTTGCACAATAAAATTTATAAAGTTCATTACAAAGAAATGTGAATAAACTAAATAAATTAAATAATATCTTGTAAAACAATTTTTAAGTATCAGTTTTTGTAGCAGTTGTACTGAAATGTAAGTTCTTATCATTCAGCCCGTTTGTTGATAATTATCAAATGGCTATGCCACTTGTTGCATTCGAATTCAGGACCGTTGCGTACTAGACGCATTTTTTTTTAAATTTTGATGGTCCACCTGACCTTGCCATACGCCAAAGGCATATTATCTACTCAAACCTGCATGGCGGTCCTATTTTTCCCTTTAGTCGATTTTTACGACAGGCAGGAAATACCGTAAATAGAAAATCTAGTCTCCGGTCCTAAAAAGTGCGTCGCTAAATCACGAAACTATTGTAGAATATTTTAAAATAAAAATAGGTATTTTTAAATTTAATTCTTTATTCAAGCATATATGTTGTGTTTAAATTACGCTTTAATAGCTTCGGTTTGATTGAAAGCGTTAAAACTTTTTTTAAAAAAAAAAAGGATTTCAAAAAAAAATTTGAAGTTATCGTTTTTTATTTTATTTTCGAAAGAAATATTTTTTGTTAATTATTTTCAATAATGTAAATTTAATTTATTTATATATTGTATCTAACAGAATTCATTACAAAATTAATTTATCTTAAGAATAAACTGTACTTTTTTAACTGATAAATAATTTATTAAAACTATAATATTGAATTTTATTCAAATTTCATTCTAATAAAGTTTTTATCATTTCATATTTTAAATTCATATTGATCGGAAAAAATTGTAACAGTTTCTTTTTGAAGAAAAAAAGGGTTTTTTTCTAATTATCTTATTAATAATTAACTTTTAAAAATATATGTCAAATTTTTGTTTCTATTTAAAATAGTATTTATTCGAAATTTTACATTTATTTCAAACTGTTATCAAACTGTATGTGGTTTTTGAATTTGTGATAAGAATATTAACTAAAGTGCTTCTTTATTCGACATTTTTTTATTTTCTAAAAAAAATTTATGCTTATACATAATATTAAATATTATTAAATTATTGTAATAATTTCCCGAAAACTAAGCAATTTTTTAATATTTTTTTAACAAGTTTGCGAACGTCGGAACTAAACCGTATTTAAAAAATAAAATAATTACTCAAGAACTAAATATGATTTAAAAATAAAATTTTGTATAAAATTTAGGATATAAATACAGATATTAATATTATAGATTTTAAGCTTAATACAAAAATGGTTTTCGTTATCAAAAAAAAAAAAACGGAAGGTTTTCGTTATAGAAAATAATAAACTTTTTGAAGTAATACTTGATAAACTGATGGGAAAAGTTCATATTTTCCACATTATAAACAAAATTATTTTCAAAAGTGGCTTTTTGTATTTGGAAGAGAGGAAAATACTGATAATCTTGCTTGGAGTGCCTATAATATGGGCTTGGTAAACATGCCTGTAAAAATAATTGTATGGTGAAAAATTGACATTAATATTAATCCGTATAGAATGTAAATACCTTTACTCAATCGTAGTGTGTCGATTGTAAATAATGTAGAAGGGAAATTTTTTATAACAAGCAGTTTAGAGACTAGTAGTCCACACTTTGATGATGCACTTTTTAATTCTAATTAAACGTAAGTGAATTTTAAATTGAACTTTCTTTACACTTAGTGCCAACAATGGATACAATACTGAGCTATTTTTCATTTTCTCCTATTAATGAAAAGAAAATTCCATTACTCAAATGTAAGTGATTGGATTTTTCAATAGTACAGCTGCCAAGTTCAGTTTAAATAGTACTAAACGAAAGTAAGAAATTCAATAAAAAGCTTTAATTTTTTAACCCTTTTTATTTCAATTTTATTTTTAAAGTGAAATTTCTAAATGTCAGTCTTTTTAATATGATATCTGCCATACCATAAATAACGATTCATATTTTCCAATAGAATTTGAATGTTTTTCATAATTTTACAATTTGTTCATAAAAAACTTTCAATATTATCCTAATTGTCAAAGTCTATTATATTCTTATATTTTTTCAAAAGAGTAATAAAAATCTCAATAAAATCTTAACTTAATTAAATGTTTTATTTGAGTGAAAAAAAAGTCACGATATTTCAATAAGAATTATTTACTCTCATATAAATCATGATCAAACGTTAATATTTAAAAATCTACATAGTTTAATAAGACTTTCTGGACTTTAAACTAAAATTTTAATATTTTTAAATGTGCATACTTATGTTATGATAGAAAAATTTTCTAGAATAAATATTTCTAAATAAAAATGCACTTTTATAAAAATTCTTTAAAAGCATATCGGAAAAACGTTTTGAATGCTTTATGCGGATGTATTTAAAAGCTACTGGAATTTCTAATATAAGTTAGATTTCTGAAAAATATATTGTATTTACAATTGTTATTTGATATCACAGAAAAATACGTGATTTTGGTAGAACATTTGTAGGCATCGTACCATATATATATAAAAATAATATTTATTTTCAAATTAAAACAATTATGTTTATTTCTAAATTATATAATTAATAATTTATAATCACTAACAATATGTATTAATTTAATTTATTAAATCAAATATTTATTAGAAAAATACAATAATTTATTGTAAAATTATCAAAATAATTTCTTATCCGAAGAAAATATTATAATAAATTATTTACATATCAATTATTTACTGTTTGAATTGCAAATACAATTTAATAACAAAATTGACATTCATCTAATAACAAGGCTCTTATTAATATAAAGGCTTTTAGTTGAATTAGCCTTGTTAAGTTATTATATAGGTATCAATAATAAATTTTTGGGTGTGTAAATTACAAGTCTTGACATTGAAAATTTGGGTCAATATTTTTATAAAAGTGATAAAAATTTTGCCAAACAAAACTATTTATTTCTATAAATTCCGTATTGAGTGACATCTTTGATAATAGCTATATTGTGTTGATATGAAATAATAGTTATATTGTATTGATACGACTGAATGTATACTCGTATATGTATGTATGTGTAAGAAAGTTTTGAACAATTTGTGGGCATTAAATTTGTTCGTTTTCCGACTCTCCTAAAAATTGTTTTATATATTAATTTTCTTGAGCTTTTATAAAAATTTATAAAGAAAATTATAATTATTGATTTCCTATACTAACGTATCAGGCTATAAGAATCATAAATCAATATAATTATTGTATTCTAATAGATTCTATTGTATATTTTTTCAAATAAGAGCAAAATTATGCCAATAAACCACTTAACCACTAATTTCCGATAGAAAATCTTATATCAATTATGTAAAATGCATATAATAGTAATTTTATAACCAATAATAATTACGTGAAAATTATTTTCAAAATTGGTTTCGGTTGCATCCTCCTGTTACTTTCGTGTTGAAACCTTACTGTGTGAATGAAATTTCGTATTGATTATGAAAAAGGCACGTTGGATAATGTTTTAATGGTACAATAACAAAAACAAACTTGTCAGCAAGTTAGCCCAGAGTTGATGTCGAATTGTTAATAAATACTGGAGACATTTACAGGTTTATTGCAATAGGACCTGGTTGCTAGACGGCAGCTTCCAAGAAAATACAAGAGTGCAAATACGGCATAGTTGCATGCGGGTAGGTTGACATTTATGCAAAAGTTCACAAAGGTCTCCTTTCCAATGAAGATGTGCATTACGTAAACTCATATACATATACGATCCCACAGAAATATACTAAAATGCAATTTGGTTTATAGTATCTGCTAAGAGTGTTTATGCGTACATTCAAAAGTGAGTTGAGAGACCTGCTTGTGACCGGGAAAGTCTTAATTCAATTTCCGTTTGATTATTTCGAAATGAAATAAAATTATACTGAAATATAGTATCAGGATGAGTATGACATCTAAAACAGCACAGCATGTACAAGGATGTCAATAACATTACCGCCAAAGCAAGTTATCCAATTACTCATTCTGTTAAAAGGTATTTCTCAGGTAACTTAATTTATTTTGTAACTATTGGTCATATGTGTACGCTCACAATACATATTCATTCTAAATATATTTATAGTAACTTCTTTGTATAGAAATATGCATATTATATAAATTTGTGTGTTTAGGATAAGCGTATGATCCTTAATTAAAAATAACAAAAATACTTTTTGAAAACTGAAAATTATTGCAATAAATTTTGTACTAGTTTTGTTTCAATTACGAGACCATATTTTAAAGAGGATTATTTAATATATGGTAAATATATAGATACTAAATATCCTATAATAAATGAAAATTTAATAAAATTACTGCAAAATCGTTAATATTGGTTTGATATAATTCGAAATTACTTGAGCCATAATAATTAATTGATTGAAATCCCATATATGGAGAGCTACGCTAGTATGACCAATATAAAATTTTATATTGTAGATACATATCATCCGGAATCTCTGTCATCCACTCAACTCGTTTTATATTGTATAACAGCTTTACCTACTCGTAACATACAATATTATGTGTATTATTTTCATAGTACGAAAACACTGTCCGAAATGCATTAAGATTATATTAGAGTTTTTTTTTTGTTTGTTTGATTTAAGCAAAATCTTCGAATTCTAGCAAAATTCAATTGATTCCATTCAGTTTTCTTTCGGTCAATTAAACATTATTAGATCGTACATCTTTCTTTGATTTATTCGTTAGATACTAAAAGACGATGGAACAGAATCAATAACAACGTGTGGATCAAAATATAAACTGAAGTATGGGAAAAAAGAAGGTAACAAATGATAATCCTGCATGAAATAATACTCAATTTACAGGACGACCCTTAGAATATCAACAATGGGCCAATACTAATGATGAAATGAACCAAATAACAATTTTGAAAGGGTTAATTTATGTATTCAATCAGTTATGAAGTGTGATATGAATACATATCAGTTAGCAATATTTACTAATTTTTGGTATGTTTACAAATTTACAAATCCAATCACATATTTTCAACTTTGGCGGAATAAATTCCTTATGTGCGTGTCTATATTCGTACTTTTTATATTGTGTATTTTGTATAATATAATTTGTAAATAAATTCGATTCTGCTTGAATAAATTTTAGATGTAGACATACATAATACGTTTGTTAATCAGGAAAAAGTTTGTCAAAATTTCAGCTTTGAATATATTTTGCTGAAGATAAAACAAAAACATGTTTAAAGCCAATTAATCAATACTATTTACAAGGTCTCTAAGCGAAGAGGCAGCGGTCATTTTGTAGTGTTACGAAAATGACGCCATTTGACGACATCATATTACGTCTAGGTTGGCATTGCCAGCTTCCATGGTCGAACATAATTTGGAGGCAACAGTTAGTCGTTGTTAAATTTTGTGGAGCAAATTAGTGTATTTTAGACAATTAAAAAGTACACCTAAAAACGAATTTGTTGGATCTAGAAGCTCCACAATGGAAGGTGTCCTATTCAAAAATAAATTCTGGGTTAAGTGACATTTATTAAAAGTATGGAGAATGGTGAGTATGCCCACCATGAGTAACTTAGGAATGGTTGTTGAGGAGACTGGTTTTGCGATATTTGGCCAATTTGTGGAAAGAAATCTTCCACCAGTCTGTTTGTCTATGCATGGCTAAGGATGTTTAATGTCATTTGGTAAGTAAATACGGCAAGTTTAGAATTTCAGTGGAAACAGGACGGTGGAGTGCCTTCTCCACAAGCTGATTAACAAGCTCATTGCCGAGGACACCAATGTGACTGGGAACACGACACAATTCGATGTTTCTATTGAGCACCGAATCATTTAATGGTCCACGAATGGCTTTTAAGGCCGCGAAGCTGTCTGTAAAAATATTGACGCTGCAAAGATTAGAGAAACTGATTTCAATCTCAACTGCCGTTCTAATTGCCCACAGTTCGCCATGGAAAGGGGAGTTTCTAACGGGGAGAATTCAGCCCTTTATATCGCGACATTCACCGCCAATAAGCTGGATGACAGCAAAGAACGTTGTGTGGCAGCGTCTGTAGAAAAAAGTGTGGATCACCCAATTCATCGAACAATTCAAGGAAAAGCTTCCCATAGACTAGTGGTTGCCTTTTTTTTTGGATTAGTGGTTGCCTTTTTTGTTTCTGCATACACATAATGTAAGAGATATCCTCAACTTCGGTTCTAGCCATGGTTTCCAATCCTGTGAGTATTAAGGAAAGAGAGGACAAATTTCTTTTTGAGTAGGTTGTGGAAATAACACGTTGTAAAAAATGTCAAGAGGACAATTGGGAAAGCAAAGATTCTTATATATTAGGGCTAAGCGGAATTTGTTAAGATAGTGTAAGATGAGGTTTCGACAAGTTTCAGAATGGATAGAGTACACCGCTCCACTGACTAGTCAAAAACAGTGATTAGCCACTGCTGCAACTTACCTTTGCCTTGTAACTGGCATTCTGACGCATAAAGTGCGGGAACAGAGCAACGTTTAGCCCTCTGATTGACTCATCTTTTTAGAATCTTCACCATACACATATTAAAAATGGAGTTGATTTGGTTGATAGTGTTTTTTTTCATGGAATCTGCTGATTCCATAACCCACCAGTATTTTTATGGAATCTGATGGACGAAGGGGGTTCGATCCAGACGCGTACCTTCCTGTATCGTATTGTTTTCCCTACAGATACATAAAAGAAGGATTGTTGTTTTGCTGATAGCTCCATTTTGCTGACACCTCCAAAGCAGTTTCACTTATATTCAGTGACCAACATGAAAAGGTTATCGGCATAGAGAGAGTGTATCGCTGGTCCGAGTGATGTATTGTAGATAGGGAATGGATATAGCTCTTGGATAAAGTGGTGGACAATGTGTATCTTGGGGAATAATACCGTGCTCCATCATGTATTTTTAGAAAGTTAGTTAGGATCCCAGCAATATTAAAATTGCTGAGTCGACCTTCACTAAGCGAATTGAAAAAAAATTCTGTGCGGGAACATTCAGTAAAATGACAGCAGTAAAGCACACAGTCTACGATTGTAACAAGAGTGCATTGAATGCTGCAATTCCAGTACTAATTCCAGCAGCATAGCCGCACTTTAATATATAAGTTAAATATAACGGCATAAAAACTCGCCAACATAAAATTTAACATTCTTGAAACCTCATATTTCGTAAGAGAACTGTAGAACTAAATCGCTCCCACGGAATATGCTGACGATGCGTCTGGCTATTAACGCGCGAGGCACAGGTAGAGCTTGCACACATAATTGTAATGATATTAATAATTAGTCTAATTTTGTCTTTCAAAAAATACATTCTTTGTTCGGAACTTAACAGAAACTTCAAATTGTTTTTTTTAATAGAACATTTTTGAAGTGAAATATTAACTTATATATTAGTGCATTCGGAATTATCGTATTTTACTAGTAAATTAATTCGTATTTATAACAATATAATGAAAAACATGAAATTTATAAAACCGTATATTATGAAAATGCATAAATAATTTAATCACTCAATATTTAGTATTTGATGAACTATATTGTGTTAGTGACTGAATCTGTGTGTATAGCTATGCAATTATTTTTACATAATTGCAACTGAATTGAATAATTTCTATGCTTATATTTGCATTAAAATACTATTTAAATTTCGACTCAATAATTAAGTTTTTGATATACACATAATGAGCAATTGCACTACTGAACGAATATGTTTTGCAGTACATATTTTCATTTAGCATACTCGTATTTATCCCTAGCGGGAATTTAATTGCAAAGCGTCATATTATTACATTTTCTCATAACTCTTAAGTTTCAATTTTAACTTCCAGCACATTCCAGTGCTTTGGAAAGGGTGTAAAAAAGTCAGTAGACTATATAATCACATATACAGATGAAAACTCAAAATCATTCACTTTTCATATGCTTGCATGCACTTGGGAGTATATTTATATAGTGTCTAGAATTGTAAAAACGCAGACCGTTATAGGGTACACCTCGGGTTGGACTTTTGGTTCCATATACGATATTACATTATCAGGAAACAAAAAAACCAATTATGTATGTAGATACGTTAATCAAGAATTTATAAAGGATTTAAATGATTCTGCATGGTTATTAGGTACCCTGTTATCAGGACATTTTATATGAATATATTTCTACATAATTAATTTAGAATCTGGAAAAAGTGTTTACTAAGTTTAATAATTTCGTATTTATTCCTATCAGTAAACACAAAAGAAATTCTCAAAAAATTTTAATATACGTGTACATATTTCAACTTTGGTATTATTGGCCTGTACTCATAAAAAATTTAATGAAAATTCTAGCTTGCAAACAAGACTTTTGCGAAATTATTAATACTGAAGAAATATTTTGTTTTTTCTTCAGTATTAATATTTTAAAATTACTTTTATTCTTCTCAAGGTCGGTCTTTTAACTGATATGAAAGCAAACATAAAATGACGTATTTCACTCGAAATTGGAATTGAAAAGGATCAATTGAAATTTTCACCATATTTTTACAATACCCTTAAGCTTAATTTTTTTTAAAGTGTTTTTTATTGCCTACTTTTTTTTGTTGATTTTTTGAGCATTATGTTCTTTGGTTTTTTTTTCTTCTTTTCATAGAATACCTAGCAGATGTTACTTCCATTTCTCTTACATAGCTGCAGCAAATGATTGTAGAATTATGCCAACTTTTTGGTATATTTGATACCTGACACGGATATTTATTTTCTTATTTAGAATACTTAAAATTTGAATACATGCAGATATCCTATTTATTTTGTAGTACAAATTAATAATGCCTAAAAAGTTGATTGTATTATATAAACTTTTCTAAATAAAATTGTGGGTAACTTAAATTAATTGTCTACTATTTTAAATTTACATCTATTATCATGCGTATTTCTTAAAATAAATTATTTACATTTATCAATATTTTTTAAAAAATAAAATTTAAAGAAAACCGCACAACAACATACTAACATTTTTAGATAATACGCTGATGATAATTAATTTTAATAATGATTTTATATTTTATCGTTACAGGAAAACCCCACAGTTTAAATCCGCATATCCTGCATTGGGAAGCAGCACAATTCGATCGTGCCGTACTCGAGGAGGCCCATCAAAAACACCTTTACCATCAGGAACAACGTCGGAAACGCGAAATAAAACCCGACGAATATGGGCCAGGCCACATTATCAAATTGAACTTTTTTGCTCATGATAGGTAAATCAATTTCTTATATGCTAACTCCTTTTAAAGATTTTCTAATTATGCTTACGAAAATGAACAGTAGGGTAACCGAAATGCCATTTCCAAAGCCATAAGTGCTTTCCGCAAAAATTCAGTGGGCTATAAAATTCAATAGAAAAAAATAAATTGTTGCCATTATAGTACGAGTATATGTAAATGAGTACTCGTATGCTTTCATCCTTTAAAATGATTTTATTATGGTGCATTAGAGTATGTTCATTCGTATTACTGCAATTAAATCATATTTATTATGTAGCAAGAAGAATTTTTTCTTCTTTTATTTATATTACAAATTGGTGGTAAATTTTGTTTTTGCAAATATTTTTATAATTAATAAAAAACAGGCTTCATTTATCTAGTTCAGGAGACTATTTTTGTATAACAAAAAAAACTTTATTATTTTATAAGAATATCCAATTTTCATGAACTTTTATGATATGAATAGGGTTCCATTTTTTTTTATTTTAAGCATTATTCCTTAATTTCAATTGGTATAATTGTAAATATTACGAAAATTTCAACAATATCATATATAAAAAATAAGTTAAAATGAAATAGTTTTTTTTTTCTAATTGAAAATTCCAAATAAACGAAATACAATATTTGAGTATATATTTACCTAATCAAATTTTGGATTATACACATATGTACTCGTATTTCTAATTATGAATAAAAACATAAATCCGAGTTTGTTATTTATTTTGAATTTAGTTAAAAATAACTTTTTTTAAGCAATAAATTTATGCAAAAAAAAATTCGTATACGAGTATATTCGTTTGCATTAAAAATAAATGTTTTATTATATTATGAAATTAATACAGAAAATTTGTGTTTTAAGGTTTGTTTTATTAATATCTGTACGTGAACTTGTATTGTAATTATATTTCAATAATTTGTAATGCTGAACTTATTGTGGAAAAGATAATAAATAATAGAATTTTGATATTCTCAATTAACTGCTCCCATTTCATACTGCAACATAATTTTCCTCTTTCTAGTAAATATCTATTTTATGTCCTTTTATATTATCGGAAAAGGACGAAAGTGGATAAGCGCGTACCGTATGTCGCCATGACACAAACATGCATATATAATTCACAAATTCTTTAGGCTAATAAATCGATAGGTAGTTGTCTGCTTTAATAAGATTTGATAAGCCATAAATAATAATTAGGTGTAAATTTTCTATATATTATTATTCTTTAAGAAAAGAAAAGAGTTTTTTAAGAGAAGAATAATTTCTATAGGAATATGTACCAAGAAAATGGAATTTATTCGGATTTTGAGTTATTACAATTAAAATGTTATTTTTAAATAAATTAAATTAAATTTGATTGTTTATACAAAGGTCGTTCAATAAGTCCTTAGAAAATCCAAGAAATTGCGCTCGTAGTGTCGGTCAAAATTTCAGCTCGATCCATAGCGTAGGTCAATTTCTATCGTCGATTAAAGTTAACGACATTTATTTGTGCATAACAATGGAAAAAAGCGAGTTTAGGGCTGTCATCAAACATCTCCATTTGAAAGGCTTAAGCCCGAAAGAAATCAAAGCCGAGTTGGATGCAGTTCATGGCACATCTGCACCTGTGTTTGCGACGGTTTACAATTGGGTGAAGAATTTAAACGTGGCCGTTCATCCACAAAAGATGAACATCGTTCAGGACGCCCAGTTGAGGTGTCTACTCCTGAAATCATCGACAAAATCCACGATCTGATTTTGAACGATCGGCGAATTAAAGTGCGCGAATTAGTTGAGGCCACGGGCATATCACAAAGTACAGTCGCTTCAATTTTGCATGAAAAATTGTCTGTGAAAAAAATGTCGGCAAGATGGGTGCCGTGTTTGCTCTCAGAGGAGAATAAGCGCAATCGTGTAGTGGACTCTGAGGTTATGTTGGCACTCTTTCATCGCAATCCTGCCGAATTCCTTAGTCGATATGTCACTGTGGACGAAACCTGGATACACTACTACACTCCAGAAACGAAGAGACAGTCATCACAGTGGATTTTTAAGGGTGAACGGGCTCCGAAGAAGGCAAAAACTGTGCCATTGGCCGGCAAGGTGATGGCCACGGTCTTTTGTGATTCGCAGGGCATCATTTTTGATGCCCATCATTGCAACGGTTGAGCGAGGAAATCAAAGAGAAACGCCCCCATCTGAAGAAGAAAAAAATCCTCTTGCATTAGGATAATGCGCGTGTGCACACCTGCGCTGTTTCAATGGCCAAAATTGTGGAATTGAGAATGGAATTGTTACAGCATCCCGCTTATTCACCAGATTTGGCTCTGAGTGACTATTTTCTTTTCCCCAATCTGAAGAAATGGCTTGGCGGACGACGGTTCACTTCCAACGAGGACGTCATTGCTCAAACGGATGAGTATTTTGCAGAACTTCCGAAATCCTATTTTTTGGACGGGATGAAAATTTTGGAAAAACGGTTGGAAAAGTGTATAAAGCTAAAAGGAGATTATGTTGAAAAATAAAATTTCTTTTTTAAAAAAACAGTTTTTTTTCATCTTTTTCTAAGGACTTATTGAACGACCCTCTTATATTACGGATCTTATGATTTGTTAATACCTTTTAGTATATGTGCTTCATTGGAAATGAAGTGAGACCTTATAATAGGATTCACCTTGATTGGATATGATCAGATTATACTTTGAATCTAAGTGATTTTTATCCATAATATCTATAAAATTGAAAAAGGAAAATCATATGGATTTTTGAAAGCAAATAATATACTTACAGAAAAGGAATCAAAATTTATATAATACAAATAATCAAGATAATAGAAGAAAGTACTTTCAATATTTCTTAGTAAATGAACAAATAGGTTGTACAGAATTGAATTCTGATGATATCTGAAAAAAGAATATTTTTTGTTGACTTATTTTCGAGAAATATGAGTGGGAGATAAGCAAAATTTGACAATGATATGCCATTCAACTTTTAAGATGATAATAACCGTAAATATCAAATAAAGTAATTCCAACCATATTGCTGAAGTGGTCGATTTATCCAATATGATGAATGCCAGTATTGTGTACAAGATATTAATACATGACAACATAGTTAAAAAACTGCTTGTAGCAAATAAAATTATAGTTATGTGAATTTAATAATACTATAATGAATATCTTGAATACAAACAAATACGATATTTTCCCATTATACTCCAAATGTCATTTTCAAGGAAATTCTCTGAATGCCATTTTTTTTGACGTCAGTATTCGTTCACTTCAAAACAGCTTTTACAAATATTAAAGTATCCCAATTGAAGAAGTAACATTTCTCCCTTTGGGATGATTGTTGTCAATAAAGAATGTTTGGCTTCGATAGGCCATTAAAAGTCTGCAAAGTTTTCCAGCCAAATTCGAGTTCAGTGACAAATAATTCCTTCAATGTTATTTAATTTTATTTTATTTTTGCTCCGAATATTTTAGAATTTTATCTTAAAATAGTTTCAGTATTCTTATGAAGAGATTATAATATTAGGAACTGTATTGCATACTTATATCCTAATAAAATTGAAAATCTCTTCAGTCTTGGCTGACATTCTGTTTTTGTTTTCTCATTACAGATTTTTTTTTCCTCTTTCATTAGGTGTTCAGTTTCATGAGTGCATTTTTCAAATAAAAAAAATATTGTTTAATAATAAATTGGTTTTGATGTTCATTGAAAATTGCCAAAATTCTTGGGCGTTTATAAGTAATTTCAATTACTTATGAAAAATTGATAAAGGCTATTTTCTCATATTTGCAATTCTGTGTTAACCGAAAAGGAATTTTTTATTTTTTTTCATTAAATTCTTAAAAACTTCTAAACGGATCATATTTAAATTGTAAAGATAATAGAAGACCATGTATGTAGATGACGATGTTATTGAGATTTCATAACGTGAAGGCAGCATGTGAGCTGAAGGCATTCATGTGATTGAAGAGCACATTGAACGATAATTTTCATTTATATTTTTAGTTTTCAATAACGTCATTCGAGATTTATGCTGTCAAAACAAATTGCAATTATGTAAATGCGCATGAAGCCCGATATATGCCAAGTACATGCATGTCAGCCATATCAATGGCGCGAATTCATTCCATTCGATTTAATTCCATGTCTATTTTCAGCCAAAGGAACAGACAATACAGTTTTCTTAACTAGCTGGTGTCCTTGTTCTTGGCTATAGTATTTTCACCTGATATTCTTGAATAGTACTATTGATTCTTTTAGCTTCATGGAAACGTGATTTCGAAGAGGAAACAATACTATATATACACGACTATTCCATGCTCCGTTCTAATACATACACATAGTACGCAGAATAGATATTTTTCAGAAAGAAAAATAAAAAACAAATACGAGTTATCTTAACAAAACTCTTTAGTAGAATCGTTTGCCTGCAGCTATTAGAAAAAAAAACATTGAATTATTCAATATAAAAATGGTTTTACTCGCTAATCATCATATTTCTTCCACATACATAGATACATAATATTTTTGCTGACCTTGCTCGGTTCGAAAATTATGATGGTGTATTAGTCTTACTAACCAAATGCTAATATTAATTTGTTTTTTTATTATAATTATAGAGAATTTCGCTTGGTCCTTCGTCAAGATCCTTCATCAGTTTTTTCACCAGATGTCGAAATTGAAAGCACCGATGGGCCTGTTAACTATGATATATCGAGGATATACACTGGTTCACTAGAAGGTAAGCTGAAATGAGAGTATAAAAAATGAGTTTTTTTTAAATAATAATTAATTATTTTTGAAATTTAGAATAAATTTGTTTAGGACTTTATGGTAACGTCATAATACGATATATGTAAATTTTCTTTTTAATCAAAAAATATAAGAGTTAAATAATCAAATTCCCTAAACTTTTATCTTCGAAGTCAAAATAATGCCACTTCCTTTAGAGTTGGTACTTTTGTTGAGAAAAAAAAATAGAATATTTTTTATTATTATAAACAAAACGAGGAGTCTAACAATATATATAGCTAGTTATCTGATAAAATACCACTTAATTTGGTGAATGTTGCGCACTTTAGTTTTTTCTTTGCTCGTTATCTTAATATTCGATAATTTTTTTAGATAAGATAATTTAAGGGAAAAAAACTTGAAAAAGAAAAGTGGGAATAAAAAGCTGAAATGTGGTAAAAGTTTTCTTAGATTTTTACTTAGATTCTAGAATATTATACGCTTAGGAAATTGTTCTATGCCTTTTATTCCCACCCTCATTTGCACACAAAACCATACATCTAAGCTTTTGGCCTGAATTGGTAATTTAAGGGGTTGGTATTAAATTGTTGTTTATATTTCATGACTTATCTTAGTTTGACGCTGTGACAAAATTTTCTTGGGTATTTGTACAGTCTTCTGTTTATCTTAATTCAATGCTACCATTTTTAACCCGTTTGTATAAGAAAACCTTAAATATGTTTAGATAAGAAAATGATAAAATAAACATTGATATCGTTGTCCAAGCTTTTATCTTATTTATGACCCATAGGACTGGTATAGTTAAATTGAAGTGGTGCTTTTCAAGCGATTAGGCTAAAAATTTTGAAGGCGTTGATATTACAATTTTGGATAATCAGTAGAGATTGCTGGCACATTTTATGTTAAAACTACTTAGTTTGGGTATTGAACGATTTTATATTAGCTGGACATATATATTTACAGATCCTTTAAAGTTGATTAAAGCTAAAAGTTTCTGTGTATTTACAAAAACTTTTAAGTTAACATTCATTTTGAATTAAAATATTACAAGTACCAACGTAAATAAGAAAGCTTTTATATGATTTTCATATATAGTATAAATTCAATTATGTTTACCTAAACTTTAAAATTCTATAAAGCAACTATTGAGAATTTTACACAAATATTTTCTCCACAGAAAAGATTTCATTTATTTCTAGTTTTTATTGAAAGGAAATATTATGTAAAGAAAAAATATGTCCATACATTTTAAGTTAAATTAAATTTTTTTTTAGTAACTACGATCCTTTATAATATTTTTGATGTATATTTAATAAAAGTTCTATTCGGATCTGATATTCATTTTTAGCATGTTCATATTGTTTGAAATAAACTCTTAGTCACAATCCAAGGATGAATTAAAAGTTTGCGAAAAGCTTATTGATAAGACACCATCCTGTGTTGTCCTTTAGTCCTATCCATATAAAATCGCAATATTTTCGCAGTAAAAGTTTAATCACGTACACAACAACCGTTGTGAATATGTTGGAAAAGATATTTATTTGCCTTCGGAGATACAAAATGAACAAACAGTTCTCATACCTGAAACGAATTTGTATGCATGACCATAGATTTTTCCAGCTAGCTAATATAAATATTCCCATATATTTTCATATTATACGAATTAGTCAGCTTTCGATCATAATTTGTGACAAGACGTTGCCATTAGGAAATATGTTTTTCGTCTTCATTTTCGAATTATCCTTCATTTGAGCGCCTAAAGGGCCACTGCTAAAGTCGGTATGGAGACCGAAGTTTTTTTCATTGAGAGACCACTTAAGAGTTCCGAGTATGTTACTCGTTTTACTCATAGTAACATAAACTATGAAAACTTAGGCACGATATACTGTAAATTGCATCGCAGTAAAGTAGTATTTGTTTGAATCCTTAAAAGCACCTACCTGTAGTAAATGTATAAAATATTTTTCAGTTAAAAAAGAAATATTGTGTTTTGGACGCTTTGTGCCACCGCCATATAGTATTCAATGCTATTTAATTAAAGTTTCTCTCATATGTATTTTTGGTAGCAATATTTATTGATATTTCATTAGAATTATTTTAAAGAAAAATTTAAGATAATTTCTCATACATTCATTACTACTTTTTAAAAATTAATTATTTTTAAATCACAAAAAGAATTCTAATAAATTAAATTAAATAAAATTTATTTACATATTAAAGAGGATTGCAAAGAAAATGTTTATTATTTATCAAATAATTTTTTTAACGAAACAATTATTCTAAAAATTTTTAACAATTGCCTTTTTTTTATAAATATTCTATTGTATATGAAACTATTAAATATGCTCGATTGTATTATATTATATAAACTCTAATTGTGTCAGTGGTTAGGACTTTCTTAAAGTTAGGAAACTATTTTTTTTAAATAACTTTATAAGAAATGTTCAACTAATTTTTAAAATACTGTCCACTACACATTATACATAAATTTTTTCATTTGACCAATTTTACAAAAAAAAACTATTTTCTAAGTAAAAAAATTTTTTTGATAAAAATAATATTGGTAAAATATAAATAATCCTACGAATTTTTAAAGTAGATAATAATATGATTTGTATTTTACTTATATTTTCCAATAATAGACCTAAACATTTTATAAATGGAAAATTATAATTTCGATTATTAAAATTCTTAACCAAACACTTATATAATTTGATAAAAACATAATCTGACAAATATCATTACAGAGATTAGATATGAATCTGTTTAGTTTTATCAGAAATAATATTATTTTGTAGCATTTTTTGTACATATATTAAGTGAATCTGAAAGAAAATATATAATATAATATTTTGCATTTGAAGTTTTGATTGCTTGCAATGGAAAATACATTAAAACTACTCTCATAGTATCATGTTAATATTTATACGAGTATATTGTTGGTTGAGAAAAGCTTCGTACAAAGTAAACATAATTCTGATTTTTATGTTTTATGTATGAAATTATAATTCAAAATAAATTTATGTACACAAACCCAACCTTCAGAGAAAAAGTAAAAAGAAAATGATTTTTGCAACTTTTATAAAAAGATGGAAAAAAGTGAAAAAATGATAATATTTCTTCCTGTGCAAGAAAATCGGTGAAACAAAACTCGGTCGCGTTTGAGGATTTTGTACACAGTAGAACAACTATACACCATATATTTAAATGGAAAATTTTCTTTCAATTTAAAAAGGTATTTTTCAAACCTTTGAGGAATTTTAAATTTATTTAATTTTTGAATTTATTCACAGAATCCGAATACTTACTGAGTAGCCAATTTTTGAGGATGGCATTTCTTTCTTATTTTTTGTTTGTTGCAAAAATACATAAAATTTTTTTAAATTTCTTATACAAAAATAAATAATTTTATTTTCAAATTAAATGAAGTTGTTATTCCTTTGAATATTTAAATATTGAAAGTTTATTTATTTCCTGAAACTATTTGCATAGCTATAATTATAATTACAATTGTTTTATTAATTTTGGAATGCCCAATAATATTATTCAATTCGTTTGAATAAAATTTGTATTTTTAATAATTAAAGGTTTTATTGTAAGTCGTTTTGGGATTTTATATTAATAATACGCCTCAAGTGATAAGTTAAAAATATTTTATTATAACTTGAGGCGTATTTATTATATAAATAATACGCCTTAAGTTATAATAAAATATTTTACAATTTTTAATAAAAATATACTTAAAAGATCTAACAACAATTTGTACTTTTTTTCTATGTAATTTTCCAAACAAAAGTATAAAGAAGACATTCTTAACTATTGTATAATAGAAGAAAAGAAGACATTCATTTAAATATAAATTACATTGTTAAAATATTTATAGTTATCTATCTTATAATATAACTATATAAAAATTTTCTCTTTGGTAAATGAAGTTGGCTCACTTCTTATTCTAATGAATATTTCCCTTAATTGCTGTACCATATTGTTCATGATTGCTCATTTGCACATTTTAGAATTTCCTTACTTTTATTTTCAATTTAATGGAACATTTTCTTAATTATTCTTGAATTCAAAACTGAAATGCACACCATCTTATTTCAATTTATGGATTAAAATTATAAAGACTTATGCGAATTGTATTTCTTATTGTAGCATTTTCCAACTTGAACGTGTCTACATTGGAAAAGTGCATGTACAAAATGGGAAAACAATTATTTTAAGATGAATATAATTCTTGAAACAATGGAATAATATTAAAACTTCAAATATTATAATAGTATTTTTCTAGAATATTGTAAATATATCCTTTGTATTTGTATCTGTGCAAGTTATTTGCGAGTATATACAGGTTAGATAATATTTGAAATTCATTGAGTGGAGAATAAATAATTTGTTGGATGAAAGAAGATTGTTTAGAGCGCCCTTAAATGTTAAAATTAGTTTCTCTTTTAGATAAATGTTAAAGAATTTTTTTACTCAAATGAAAATATTTGTAATATCTTAAAAGTATTTAGTTTGGAAGAAGATCTTTCTTTAGATGCCCATCTTTCACTGTTCTCATATATAATTGACAGTGAGATTCTAAGTATTTAACAATAGAATACTCGTATCTACAATTTCATTTTATAGAATGGTATTTGGAATATTTGCAAAATTATCATTTTTAATTAGTTAAGAATTTCTAAAATATAATTAGTTTATTTAAAAGAAATTTAAAACTCTCGTTATAGAAAGTTTTTGGTTCATTTTTTTTCAAATATATACGGTTTTATAAAATATTTGTTTCGTTTATTATTGCTGATAATTTTAAATTTTAATAAAATATCAGAAATTTGTTTGAATTTAGAGAACTCAAGCAATTTAAAATTCATTGATAATATTTATAGAATCAATACTGCACCCAGAAATGAGTAGCCAATTTTATGTTAATGATAAATAATTTGACATTTAAAAGCATAATGCATATATATTTTTAAATCTATTACTTTTTAGCGTATTAATATTATGCTAATTTGTAAAGAGTAAACAATATTTTATTTGCATATAGAAATAATAGTTGTTTTTATATCTATACACATGTATTTTTAAATCCATTCAAATGTAAATCAAGTTTAATACTATGATATATATTTGAATAATGGTTGTGAAGTATGTCGATTATACTAATAATAGATAGTATATTATTTGATTAGTATTTAATTCGCATTAACTTTTGTAATCCTTGTTAAAATCTCCACTATATAATGACTGTCCTTTTATGAAATGCCGCTTGTATATCATAAAGTCATGCTATGAAGTTTTTAGAGGTTCTATGTGTCTGATTAAGGTCTTCTGATTATTTGATTTAATTATTTACTATCTATAATATAAGTTTATCACCCTACAGTATAGTTATAATAAACATAAAATTTAGCACTGTCATTATTTTTTGTTTTTTATCAAAATATCTTGTAGTGAAGAATTGGCATTAAGTAGTGAGTTTATTTTTGAAAATCAAGATAAATTAATAAGCATAGATCAGTTAAAATATTTAAATTAAATAATTTCGATATTTACTTGAACTTTTTAATTTTCGAACTAAACATAGAACCAATACTTCTTTCTTCCGTTCTTTTAATTATAATGTAAAAATGTTTCAAATTAATATAAAGCAAAATATTAACATAAATAAAACTCTATTTAACAAATTTCTAAATACCTATACAGTTTTGTCCTCACTATCTTTGCATTTAAAAACGACCATTGATTTACAAATAAAAGTTTACATAAATAATTATTTATAAAAATGCAGTACTACTATTTTTATTTTATAGTAAATTAATTTCATATGCCTAATTGTAATTTGTCTTGATTTGTAAAAATTCTTTTTAGTCCGATGCACAAGAGATATTTTATCAAAAATTTATTAAAATAAATTTTGTTTCCACTCTAAGTGCAACATGAAAATTTCGAATACACTTAAATTTCGATTGTATTTCTCGTATATATAAAAGCTCTGAAGGGTTTATTCCAAATATTAATAATTATGTTAGATTAATTTTACAAAATAAAATTCATATCTTACTGATTTTTTTAGACCATAAACGTCTATAAATACCATTTTAAGTTCTATATATTGATATTTACTGAATTGTATTTGTCATAAAGTTACTTAAAAAAATTAAGATAATAAAATTTTGTAATAAATTTGATTAGTTAAAATATAAAACGTCAAAAAACAAAACAAAATTTTATTTACATATACGAAAGTAAAACAAAAACGGAACTAATGTCAACAATTTGTTTATGTGTTATTAAGCAAACTCTTCCTCCCTCTACCGAAATAGTAGCGAATACAGCAACTACGAGTATTTGGCTATTAACTATGATCAATTACTGCAGGAGTGCTTATACAACGATGCCTACAAATTATATCTAGGATTCTCTTAGTCATCTATGATATCATTGGTATTTGACTTTGAACATTCTTCATTCATTGTTACCAATTAGACTCTTTTACTCAAATATCATATCCTTTTGTGGAAATATACCAGTATACATACGAATTAATTCGAGGACAGCCAATTAGCCTCCTTTTAATGGTAATTTACATATGATAAAGTGGTAGAACCTTTGATACAATAATTATCCGTTCTGACACAATTATTTCGAATGGTCTTGACGAATTAGTTTTCTGTAACTTTGTGAATCTGACTATTAGGATAATACTCGTAATTAAATGAAAATTGTTGATACGAAACAATTTCAGTAAATAGTTTTAGATTTACATTTTACCTTACATAAGATGATAATTCAGTTTGAAAAATTATTAATTTTCTAACTAAATAAAACAGATTCTTATAAAAATTTTAATACATTATAAAGTAATCAAAACAATTTCATAACAAATTATTCTAGATACAATAATAAAATTGTGTTGTTAGATGATGCTCTAAAAAAATTTGACGAAGTAAATTAACTGAATAATATTAGTTATTCGTCGACTACATCAGATTAGACAATATTGGTACGCATTTGCTGTTTACAAAATTGAATATTTATGTAAATACTCAAACCATATTTATTACATTAGATTGTAGCAACTGTAAAATATCATTAATTTATAATCAAATCATAGTACAGGCTTGTAGTACGTGTTCGATTTTCTAAATAATCTCATTTGCTAGAGGGATTCATAGTTTTCGTATCATTTTTCATATAGGTAAAGATTATACAAGCATAAAAATCTAAACGTTCAATTTCATTGAATGTTCTCGTTTATTGAGTGAAAAGCATCTCCTTTTTAATATGAGTGGCTAACGATATTTTCAACAGGAAACTGAAGGTGTTGCGTTATGTGCTAATATCAGTATGCATAGTATTGCTGCTGGTATTATATGGCATGACTTAAATATTTTATCTAGCATACAAGCAAAATAAATGCTTGACAGTATGTAAAGTAATCCGTTTTGGCTATAAAAAGGATAAAATTTGGTTTCGAAATACTAACACTGTGGTTAGTTGTATAGCATACAAAAATCTGACCTTTTCCGACCAGTTTTATCACATTGTTAAGGTGAATTCACTTCATGCATATATCCTTATATGTACTTCATTCAAATAGAAAATTAATATGAAAATTTAATAGAATATCAGAGAAATTGAGATCAAGAATTGACCATTCAATATTATTGTATAGTACATACATAGATAGAGGATAGGCCTGCATCCGAATGTTCAATACTGAATATTTTAAAGTAGATCACCTCATTTTTTACATGAAATTTTACTGAAAAAATTAGATTATCTACTTTTGAAAAAAAAAGTTCATAAATCTTCGTTAATCACACCAACTTGTACAGGTTAAAAGTAAAATTGATTTAAAAAAAATTCGCTGATAGGTGGCTAAAATTTAGGAAAATTGCACTATTTTTAATAGTACTTTTTATGAAAACGGGCACGGCATA
The DNA here is from genome assembly GCA_958298945.1 of Atherix ibis. NCBI lineage: Eukaryota > Metazoa > Arthropoda > Insecta > Diptera > Athericidae > Atherix > Atherix ibis. The sequence continues at coordinate 6,120,101 of OY282606.1, forward strand.
CTTTAATCAAATCAGTATTTGTGTTGTTTCAAAATCAGAAAATTTAAATTGAATGGTTTTGTTATTCTTTATTTATGAGACTGTAGTTGTGCTTATCCTAGCCGTATCTGAATTTGATTCAAATCAAGCCAATTTAAATTTGGCTTTGTGTAAATTGATGAAGCAAATCCCTTCGAACAAAAGGATGTTTCTTGAAAATAAATGGAATCTCATAAATTGTACAAAATATTCTTATAAATATGGTGGTAGTTCTGAAAATTTCAATCAAAAAATAATACATTTTATATAAATAATCAATGTTGACAGTGTATAAATTCGCAAAGTTAAATAAAAACAATATTATAAATTTGAAATAAATAAGAAAAATGACGATTGAATTTTAGAAATTTGCTTATAGAAACAATTTGTGAAATTTTATCTTATTTTTATTAATATCTATTATTTGTATCTATTTTTCGTAAATCAGAAAAGTGAGAAAGTAAAATTTTTTATATTGTTTTTAAAATTCATCTTAACGTACAATGGAATAAAGGGAAAATATAAAATAAAATACTTTTTTTTTTTAAAGAAAAAAGACGCATTTTGTATTTAGTATCAAATCTTTTAGGATTCTCATTAATTAATATAGGTTTTATCATTCATTAAGATTTCTTGGTATACTTACGGAAATAACATTGTATTGTAAGTTATGGAAGGCTTATCTATAAAAGATTCCGACTATCATATAATTGTATAATATATAAAAAGTTTTCAAATTTTCGTACAGTTTTATTAAATAAAAATAATATTGTAAATTAAATAAAAATAAAATTTTATTTTTTGTATAATCAAAAGCATTTGGTTTTTAAGAATTTATACTAAAAACTATTAAATGTATTTAACTAATTACCAAAAGTTTATGATTTGAGAAAATATCAATTCTCGTTAAAACTCAATGTAATACAAAATTATGATAGTATAATAGAGTATGAGGGAATTGCTTCACTATTTTAGGATTACATATTAAAAGATGAATGAAAATTTTCCAGTTAGTAGTGACAGGAATAAACCTTTTATATTTCAGAGATTCACTTTATCATGGAAAATATTCTCCTGGAAATGGGCTTCTGTATGAATAGTAGGTACATTGCGTTTATTAATAATTTCTAACAGAGGCGTCTCAATTGCTCTGAACATTGACCCTTCGTATTAAATTAATAAAGTGAAAGGTGGTATAGGTCACCAAGGCTTTTGGTTTTGTAAGTGATGCGTATAAACATGGTGGTACCATTTGGTTGTACAGTGTGCGAAACCCATTCATTTTGATTACCTAAGATGTAATAGGAGTACAGTGTATAAAGGTTCTGATCAAAACGAAAAATTATCTAAACGTTCTGTCACGGATGCTGTTACCTTATACATAAATATTTCTTGTACATAGTCATTTAAAGTTCAAGGAAAGATGGCGACTTCCTTATTTTTGAGATGGCCTCCTCTATTATTCAAACTCCTATACATTGACTGAATTGCTATTGCCTTGAGTAACATTTCACCATAAATAATTTCACTTCTCTTCAATTCTGTGTTGTACTAGAAATGGCTAGACATACCATTTCAGGGAATTTGTTCCGAATAATTATGTCATTTTTGTTGAATTGCCAAAATTTTCCACTATTTGGTGACAATCAAATTGGGAAGAATCGCCACAAATTTCCGAAAATTAATATCGTTAAGGTGTCATGGACAATTGCCATACAATTTAAAATAGTACTTTATACTTTGGTAGTTTTTCTATATTTCTTTATAGCCAAATTAGTTCAAATTTATCAAAATTCTGTTTACTTAGCATTTTGTATTAACGTCTAAATAATTAATAAATAACAATAATTATATATATAAAATAATATATCAAGTAAATGTGCTTTACTTTAAAATATTTCAGGATATCTTTGTTAGTTACTCAATATCACTATACATGTATTTTAAAAAATAGTCCTATATTCGTAAATGGAGTTACTAAAAACATATTTAAGTAAATATTGAAAATGAATTTCAATATTTACTTAAATAAGTTTTTAGTTACATTTCAAATAATTCTGGGGTGGCTGTTCTGATAATTGCATAATTTAATTAATATCTACAAACTATTTTCTTAAAATTTTAATGTAATAGTTTCAAACTATAAAGTTTATAAGGTTTTTAGTATATTTTTAAACCATTTTATTTTGTATTTTGATATTATATCCCAATTTTGTTAATCAAATTTTCTCAATGAAAAATATAAAAACATCTCTTCACGTTTATTTGCAATTTAAAATAAACGTTTATTATTTGCAATTCTAGACAAGTTTCACAATATTACCATATAATTAATTAATTTTACATTAAATAAATTCAGGTATTTTAATTTTCAAGTGATTATATTTTGTATATATATATAGTAAATTTTTAAGAATTTTCCTATATATTTTTAAATTAAATTCTTAAATATTTTACATGATAAAAAAATTTGACGATATTTACTTATACAGCTCTTATACCAAAACAAAAAAGATTCAATTACAATTATTCAATAACAAAATTAATGAAAGCTCAAGCATACGTGTATATAAAACAAATTTTAATATAAATTATTATAATTAAGGTACAAAACCAAATTGATTACTTTATTCGTTGCGTGACTTTTAATGCGATGCTTGACTATGCACATTAGTATTATTATCATCATGACATTAAAATAGCTTTTTATTCAATAAAAGAAATTAATTGTCAGAATACACGATAAGAATTCTGAAAAGTAAAACTATTTATAGATATAAAATTATTTACTGATAATAAGAATTAGCGTTAAAACCAATTCTTATTATTGAATTAGGAAGAATGTAAAGAAAACTGCAATAACAACCAAGAGTTAATCAGAAGTGATGACTAAACTACAAGTATAACAACCAGTCCTAAAAGCACGATAAATAGTAGAAGAGCACTAAATATATATATTAACTTTACTGGAAAATTTTTGACATTGCAAACTTTTAGTATCCTTAAGTCTTCAATATATTTATTAACTATTCAGGACAATAATATAAATCGTGGCCGAAATTTTATTTATTGTTAGTATATTTAGAAAAAAAAGTATTGTCCCGGTATGTTTTTATACATGCTCGTAAGCTAAGCCTTTGAAATCCGTAAAAATTAAAAAGGATCCTTTCTTCCACATCATACCTATGTTACTGAAATTTTAATAATATTGCATTCGATTGTAATTTAATTATTTGTTTGAATTAGAAACAGATTTTTATAGCTATTTACTAAAATTATACAGATTCTGTTTACAAAACATATAATTTACTTGTACAGGAGCTATAGTCGTCTAGTAGATCTCTACTTCTTTGTATAATTGCTAGTTAAAATTATCAAAATATCAATAATATTGAGAAAAAACATATATTACTCGTACTAATATTTCCAGTAAAAATCATACGAAATTCACTAAATCTGGAATAATAAACTCAGCTGGTATGTAATTATAGATGATTCGAAGAAATCTCAAATGAATATCTTCTAAAACTTTTGTAATGGTAGGTTGTACAGCTTGAGCAAACAGTTTCCAATTTGCGTTTATAATACGATTGACCATGCTTCCTTAAATAAAAAATAAAATAAAATAAATATTCTTTGAATTAAAATTTAATTATTGTATACACAACAAACCTAAGAGTTCGTTTCCATTAAAAAGATTTGTCATTTTAAACTTTAAATTATGAAGTTTATAATTAATTTTGACACCAGTAACATTAAAATATGTTAAATCATGTTTTCTAACCAATTTCATATTTCCTTTAAATTTAATAAGTAAATTATCTATGAAATGAAAAAGAAAATATATGATTTGGTTCAAATTTTATCTTCTTTATTTATTGTACTTGTTTTGAATTTAATCACTCCATTTCCACGTAAAGGAATGAATAAAATTTTTCCATTTGCCTTGTACCTTGCCCGAAATATCATAGTGGGTACAATGTATGAGGCAGTCCAAGAATAATTTTTCTTACTGATTCTAATACAATTCAATAATTAAAAAAATTGATTAATAACATTCTTTTCATATAAATGGTAAATTAGTTTTTACTCACTTGCTACTTTTTACGATTGTATTGCCAAATCCCTTGACGACAATATTCCGAAACTGCATATTACCAACCACGAATTTGGAATCGGTCTCTTCAACATCAAGTCTTTCAATTCGGAATGGATCAAGTGGCAAAATTCCAGGTATTCCATTTTCTAATTTTTTAATAACCATTTGAGTATCCCTTTTAAGACAATTTGCGTAATTAGGACTTATGAATTGACATAGTTTGAGCCAAGATGCTAAAATATAGACACTATATGTTACATTAAATGAAATTATGCAGCATGTTTTGTACTTTATACAATAAAGTTATGTTTGTTAATTCAATTTAATAAAAGAAAAATAAAACCATTTAGTATTAATAGTTTTTTCTTAAATAAATTTTTCATAGATTTCATTTAATAGATATTAAATATTGAACATACGTGTATACTTACGTATTTTAGTGGGAAAATTTTGACACTGCATAAGCGAAACGATTGTTAGCAAAATAAATGCACTCACAAATTGTTTCATTTCAAAATTGTAAAAAATTATAAGCATTTATTAAATAATCTTAATTCGATATGGTAAACACAATAAATAAAAATTTGTTCAGTATTTTTTATTAATCAATGCACAACTTAAACTTTCAACTTTTTAAACGTTAATCGATAATTTCTTTGCGATTAGACTATCCTTTTGGCCTGTACAATGGAACTGTGGCTTTCATTTCTTCAAACGAAGCTTATATTGGGAATATTTTTCTTTTCTAAATGTTATGCTTTTATTCTAAAATACTAATAAAAACCTTTGAATTGATCATATTGAGAAAAAAAACTGATGGTAAACTTTATGCATTTTTTGGATGCACATGTCCACTTCTAGGTTAAATGCTTGTTTTTATGTTTTGAAAAAATGCCGAACGTATTATATGTAGGACGAACTACTCTTATATGTAAATTAGAAATGTAACATTATAAAAAATTTGAATTTATAAATAATTTATTAAATTACGGAACATAACAGGTACTATTAATGTTTGAGAAGTAAATCCATGATTAATTTTTATGATTCGAAAAGATTCTTTTGGGTATTTTATAATTCCATTCCACTAGCTATAATCTGTGATTAAATTTGGTTAACTGGCTAAATTTCGACCTAAAAATTCGTCAAATTATAATTTTCAATTTAAAGTTTTCGTATACTAACCATAGTATAATTAAATACTCTTGAATATAATACCTGAAGCCTAGACTACAATATCTAAAGCATAATAATATTATTAAAAAAATCATAAAATAGTTGAATTCAAATATGTAAAAATTCTAATAAGCGGTTTATGTACAATAACTTTAAAAAAAAATTCCTATTTTATTATTGAATAAAAATAAAATTTAAAATGTTGATATAATATTGATTAAGAATTATAGTTTCATAATATAACTAATTTTTTTTTTTAAATTATGCCTACACAAAAATTATAAAAAATACTAATTTTACTAAATCTTTATAAGCCTGTTATATTGTGTTTATTGATACTAAATCAAATTGTAAATATTGAGTATAATAATAACAAAAAATAACGTAGTTGCCTTTTTCTAAATTTAACAAAAATGATATTCGTTTTTTAGCAATTGTTGTCAGCCTTTGGAAAATATATTAATATGCATATTTAAAATACAATTTGAAATAATTATGTTTTCTGTTGCTTATAAACAGATCATATGCGATCAATTAAAATGTATAAAAATAAAAGTTTTGTATGCTTACTGGGATTTCATGAAAAAAAATATTCATGTGCGGTGAGTATGTCTGCAAGTTCTTTAACAAAGAACTATTTTATAATTATTGGAAATAACTATCGAATTACGTGATTTATAATCAAAATAAAACTACGAAATTTAATTACTATTCTTTGATTTGAAAAGTTTTTTACTGTGTATTTTTGATTTAAGCATTAAAAATTTGTTTAAACAACAATTTCGATGTTGTTAATACGATATAATGATAATGCTTATTATAGTTTCAATAAAAAATTATTAATAAAAATCCAACTTATTCTTAGTTTATAATATAATAAACTTGAATGGTATAAAATTGTAGATTGTTTTCAATATCGTAAACATACATTGTGTATCCCAAAAATAATCGAACTTTATATTTAAATGATACAACATGCAGCACCATCTATTTACAGCATTAAAAAGATACATTCATCCTTTTTCAAACGCACCTAAATTCATGTAAATCGGATGACAAATGTGAAAGTTACAGCCATTTCAATAAAAGAAAAAGTGTGCTAATGTTTTCAATAGATGGCGCTGCATGTTGTATGATTTAAATATCAGTTCGGTTATTTTTTGGACACACTGTGTATTTCTTCTGAATGTTTTTTAAGAGTAAACTTTACAACTTGATCAAAATTTCTGCAATTTGCATTCTACTATATAACCCGTTGAAACGCTACTTGAACTAATTTAGACCTACAATCTGGAACTCGGGCCATACTAACCCTTCCAACTCCCTATTTTTATGAAAATTATCGATGCTCGTTTTTATGTTCGTAATGGTCTTATAATTCGCGATTTTAAAGTCCTTTATGTTTGTGATGTAACTGTGACTCGTTTAAAAAGTTTCACATTCGTCTTCCCAATCATACTAATTTTCTCGCTCGAGAACTATACTCCACTTCCTTCCTCATACCTGGTCCGGCTACCTTTAACTTATATTCACATGTGTACACATCATCAGGGGAAACCGTATTTCCCCAGATCTGGCTCCCTGTAACTTTTTCTTGCTCCCGAAACTGAAGAGCCCCATGAAAGGACGACGCTACGCTACGATTGAGGAGATAAAGGCGGCATCGAAGGAGGAGCTGAACAAGATCACAAAAAATGATTTTTTGAAGTGCTTCGAGAATTGGAAAAAATGTTGGCATAAGTGTATAATATCTGGTGGGGATTACTTTGAAGGGGACAAAATAGATATTCATGAATAAAAAAATAATTATTGAGAAAACACAAAATTCGCGATACTTTTTAAAGAGACCTCGTATATTAAAAATGCCAAAATTCTTTTTTTTCTTCAAAAATTTAACTAATAATCATGCTCCTATATATTCCACTATCATATCCATCCTAATCGTACCTGCATGTCGGAGAATAATATCCTTCACCCTTTCCTATATTGCGTCCCTTCTTATGGACGATCCTTTCATTATTAACACCAACTTTTCCACTACTACTCCATATTAGGATTAGAAACCGTAGGTGAAATCAGTGCTGAACATATCGAACGAACGTAAGCGTTTAATTAGATGGAAAATGCCATGCTCCTTTTTATGGATACGACAGTAAACGATGATGGAGCGGCCTTTGCTGTAATCCAGTGCGTGGGCAAACGCTTCTGCATACGATATTTTTCCTCTCAGGGTAGCTTCCTATTATATCAGAGTTGCCATTGACTTTGCAGTTCATTTTTAATGTCCATCATAAAAAAATGTGTATAAATATTTTTATTTATACTGATTCACTCTCTGTAATTAATGCTTTCATGAGCATAAAGTGCAACCCCGTCCTGGACCATATTCGCTACCTTTTGTTTAAAAATAAACATATTGGACTTCGTTGGCTTTAAGGTAATGTGGGGTTTTTATGAAAAGACAAACAAAATTCACGCTTCAACGATCTACATTCACGGCCCCATACCCGACATGCCTCAGCTGCTCATCAAGTGGCAAACCCAAAGATGGAGGAAAAACCAGACTTGTAACCTGGCTTTATAGCAAAACCCTTCTCTCAAAACACTTGAATCACACTTTTCTAATCCGAAGTTCTAGGCAAAAAAACTACTCAGGATTAGAATTGGTCATACTGCGCTTGCACACGACTTTCTTTTTAACAATCTTCAACCCCCAGCTGCCAAACCTGTGGAGTTCTCCTTACAATTTTACATACGTTCAGGAACTGCTGCCCTACTTATGAATTTTTCTCTGGTAGGATTACTCCTATGGCAGTGATACTTGACCCTTTCGCTTTATTCCAAGGCCATCTTTATAATTTCCTAAGCCACCTAGGTTTTATTAACAAAATTTAAACTGAACGCTCATCTCTATCGAACTATTTACATCTGACGAGCTCCTCAAGGACGTGGTGCTGATGCAGTAACCCCTTTTATTTTACTATATTACATATTATTTTTTAATGATATATTAACATCTGTACCTATTACCAAAAAAACAAAAAAACTTTTGCAGATATTTAAAAATAAAACTAAAATATATTTAGAAACTTTATTTGAAGATCATTGTTTATATTTCATTTGACTATACTCAACAAAAAATGCTCTACTTGTCAATTAATATGGCTTCTTAGAACTATAACAAGTCACATATAGTTTTATCGACTTTTAAATACATTTATTATAAATATATATTATATTACAGAATTTGTTTTAGCTATTCTAATTATATTCTAATATTATTATTAAAAAAATCGATTTTGATCAAAAATAATTATGAATAATATTTGACTAAAGTCTTTTCTACCATTTGATTCTTAACATTAAACGAAAAAAGCAAAAATTTTATATTATTTTAATTATTCAATGTAAATTGTAAATTTTTATTATTAATATATACATAGAATATACTTTCTTTTATTATTTATTGTATTTTAGATATAAAATTTAAATTGGATAATAAATACTGGGAAAATAATTTTACATGAAATTGCTATAACTTTTTAAATATGAATTTCGATATTGCTACACAAGACTATATATAGCAAATATCCTGCTCGAATTTCAGATAACACAAATTCATTTTAATCCATTGCCATTCTTTATACTTAAACTAGCTTTCTATATCCCAAAGTTAAAATTAATTCCTTAATCCAAACATATACAGCTTGAACTAGAAAGCACAATTATCAAAAATTATCTTTATTAATGAACATACACGTATATACTTATATATCCACTGATTGAATGAATTATTTTAAATGAAAATAAAACACTTTATTTACGTACTTCAATCAAATTAAAAGCTTTTGAAATATGCAAAATAAAACGTATAACATCAATATGAAATTTTTTTTTTTTTTTTTTTGAAATTTATTATAAATTTATTTAATACATAAGTTTTTATATGTATTATTAAAAATTTTAATATTTTGATAGTTTATATAAATATAAATTGATTTTTAACAAAAATTATTAACTTTAGGCGAACTTTCAACATTATTTTCTCCAATTTCTTCTACAAGTTTCGAGTACATATTCTTAATGTGAACGGTTTTACGTAGATCAGTTTTATTTTTATTTTGCCTCTGTAGATGATTAAGTGTTATATGATAAAGATGAATTGCCTGTTCTATGTTGCATTTTATTTGGGTAGACGGGATACATCCTTCCATTTCGTCCAAGTAATATCTTTAAATATAATGAATTCACATAATTATATATAGAAAAATATATATTATAAAGTTTAATACCGTAATCATCAGTCTTCAGAAGCAAGTAGGAAGTTTCTAGCTTCGACATTCTAAGCCAATTTTTCTAGCCTACTTCGATAACTTTTATTAGAACACTTTGACAGTGTATATTTTAAATGACTTTTTAAAGTGTTTGTACATAAATTGTTATGCGACAGTAATTATTATACAGATATGATTATAGAAATACTACCCATCCTTTATTCTTGAATATACAAAAATATAAATGCTATATTTATGAGCAATTTCAAAATAAAATCTGAACTGATTTTCAAAACCTGCACAGTTTGTCGAAACATATTGAGTTATCCAATTTGTACTTCAAAAAGTAAAATTAAATAAAACATTTAATATTCACATTTTGATAAAATTTTATTAAACGAGTATTGCATAGGTTTTGGTATTATGCATGCTATATAATATTTGGTGATTTTTTTGCTGTTTGGTTTTTCATATTTTTATTTCCGCTAGATTGTGCATGACACGTGAGGTATGTCAAAGTCAAAAGTACTCAATTAGCATTACCATTTTATCATAGAAAGACTTACACTCGAACAAATTATTGAATTTATTTTTATTGCTTTTTGAGGCTATTTTTATTGACTTTTTTACACACTTCATTATATAGTTCCGGCATTTTTTCATGGATGTCAGTTTTTAAAGTTCAAAAGTTTTAGGATCTTTGATGTAACCCTATAATAAAAAGTTCAATGGTGTCAAATCGCACGATCTTGGAGGCCAATTGACATTACAAAATCTCAAAATGACATTTTATGGGAACTTATCCTTATTTTGTTGTGTTACGTTAGTTCTGATGATATCTTGTTGAAACCACATACGAGATCTGCTCAAAAAGTATCGTGAATTTTGAATTTCCGCGGGTTACGTATATTTGATTTTCGATCAACTTGAACTTGTCGGCATAAATGAGAGACATGAGTACCAATATAACGCCATAAAAAAATCGAAAATCGAATATTTAACCCGTGGAAATTCAAAATTCGCGATATTTTTTGAACAGACCTCGTATAGTCCAAATTAAAATCTTTAACTTCAGGTACAAAAAAATCAGTTATCATCATTAGACGTACACGTATCATCCACCAAGCAACAAATGTGCACCTCATCACTGAAAAAAATTCTGTTTGGAAAATCAGCGAAACTTAGCAACGACAAAATTACCACATTTTTAAAATGTTTTGACAATTTTCTAGCATTGTTCGGTAGTTAAACGATCATAATCCAAACAAATGTTATCTTGGGTTACATATATGTTTAAAAGATGCCAAATGGCAGAAGATAACCCTTATAATTGTGATGTTTTCTAAATTTCGAACTATTAATCGCCACTTACTTCGGCTATTGATCTATACTTTGTAATTAAGCATAAAACTTCTAAAATTGTAAAAAATCTGTTTCTATTACTTTATAATTATGTTATAATATTAAAAAAACAGTAGAATGTTATTATACACGTAGAAATTGTGTTGCATGATCTCTAACTAATTTTCAATTCAATGGTGTTTAAATAAAATTATATTTTTTATATTGCATGATATTATTTGTGTTATTAATTGTAAAACTTTATTTGTTGTATAATTTTAAATAATATATTCTTGAGAATAATATACACAGCAAAAAAAAATTTAAATAATTCTAAACATAATAAAATTTTCTTATAAAATAATAATTTTTTTTATAGTATGTAATGTTCATTGCAAAAAGCCTAGTAAAATATGTCTGTTGATATTTTAAAAATAAAATGAATTTATCAGAAAATATTGTAGTTAAAAGAAATATTATAATTTAACTTTTATATCAGCATAAAAATCTCTATCGACTATAGTCTCAAGTATGAACCCAATTCATTATCATGATATATTTTTAAGAACCCAAATGAGTAGATAAATGAGCGAATGCTGGTGCTTTTAGTATACTTGAGCGAATGCTGGTGCTTTTCATAATTTGAAAAATAGCAACCTTCATTGTCTTGAGCATAGCGAACAAAATTTTTTAATTAGCATTAATTGTATTTCGTATTCATAATATTATTGTTATTATGTTTGAAATAAGATTTTATGAATGATAATGAAATTTTTTTCACAAAATAATTTACCAAAATGTTGCTGTGATTATTTTATAAAATATTTTGTATTTCTGCTTACATAAGTTATTTATTTGATTTAAGGTAATTTTTCTATTATAACTTAAATACTTTTAAATGTTCTTGAAGCATTTGTTCTAGTTTTGGTGGCATTTATAGATATGAATTTTAAATGTGCACATAAAATATATTAAAAAGTCTTGAGCGTATTGTATAATACAGGTTGATTCAGTAGGAATTGTTCGTATACTAGGCCCAGATTGTTGCTTACATTAACTTATCTATTTCCGAATTTTCATTTCTTGTTTAAGAGATCAAGTACACAATACTTTACTAAACAGCCATCTAAAAATAGACTAAAAATCAAATTACCAACAATTTCATCGAACTTAAAAAAGGACATACATTAAAATAATGCATTTGCGTATAAGTAATGTATCTGCTAGAATTATTTTCTGTAAATAAAATTATTTATAATTGTCAATTGGCACATACCTGTTTTGAATAGGATTTAAGGCAAAAATTTTTTGAATAATATTGATTTTATTTTATTCTAATGATTAATATAAGGACAAATAATAAAAACTTCAGTTAATATCACAAATTTATTCAATATACTAAGAACTCTATAATAAAAGAAATTCATTTTTATCATACAAAAAAGAAATCATCATAGAATAAAAAGTATTTTTTTTTTAAAAAGAAAAAAGTCATAATGAAATAAAAGTTATTCTTTACTAAATTCCAAATGAATATAAAAGTTTTACAAAAATTTGTTATAAAAAGTTTATGACCTACGAACAAAAGCAACTAAAATTTGGAATAACTTGGTGAAAGGAAATTTTCTTTCCAGCGTTGACTGCCTACCACCATTCCCTATGATTATATGACTTTTCGGATTTGCTTCTTCCTATTTACAGACTATATACCCAAATGTCACCCAAGCAGAAAACTTGAATGCACTTTGAAATTAAATTTGGTAACTTTTTCCCGTGGCAAAGTACAGATACAAAATCCAAATGCTTAGATTTGTCTTCTATCAAAAATATAAGTTTCTGTGTCCTCTACCCTTCGACACTCGAACAAATAGTACCATTGAGAGAGGGATAATGCATTTCATATGGTGTGTATATTCAGAGATTATATGTGATGCCTCCGGAGTGCTTGAAAACTTTTTAAAGAAACCACTCTAGCACATCGGTTCTATCCTACGGTCTACCGCAAACAGAAACTTTTTAGTTAACTTTGAAAATTAAATGGTAAATATGATATTATTTATTCATGAAGGCAACTAGTCTACTTAGGAAAATCCGATTCTAAAAAACCATATGCAAATGAAATTCAAAATGTTTCCTCCTATTTTCCGTTTTATTTTGTCCCTTTTAGTTAATCTTGTAAAATATTAGGATTAAAAAATATAAGAATAAACTATTCAAATTACATAAAAAAACTTATCTATTTATTCCCAAGTACACAATATTTTTCTATTGTGGACACTATTTTTCCAGTAATATCAGAAAACTGATAGCAAAAGGTAAATGCGAATCAATTTTTTGATATTAAAAATAAAGAGTGACCGTAAAATGTATTAACAATTTTAATTATAAATTTAAAAAAAAAATATTACAAAAAAGTTATTCATAGATACGATAAACTTCTACAGTTTACTATTAATAATTCTGCTGAACGATGGACGCTTTACGGTTTTTACTACCCGAACATTAATGTAATGTGTCCTGAAAATACGAAGCAAATAGCAATAGAAGGAGCAAAAAACTTTTAGCTGAAACTCGTTTTTATTAATGTTTCCCCAGAGTGGCCAATATTTTTGTAAGCTCTCAAGGGTTCAAACATTTTTTTTAAGCTAGAATAGTTTACATTTTTTAAGCTAGAATAGTTTAAATTTATTTATTTTCTTTAATCATATAAAATTTTATGAACATAAAAGCATTCTCTTTTAAATAATGGAGTTATATAAAATTTAAAAAAAAGGATTTATTTTTAATTTGATTAAATAATTAAATATAAAAGTCTATCCCCAATTACCAATTACTGCTATTTAAAAAAGGTCCTGATTGTGCATGTGCTACAGGCTATCCGATGTTGTCGGACAGAAAAAGAAAAAACAATTTATGGTCAATTTATCAAAATAGATACAATATAAATTTGAAAATTACCTAAAAGCTGGAAAATGAATTATTTGAATTTAATTATAGTAAAAAATGATATACATATTAATTAAAGATTAAAAATAAAAAGGATTCAAACTTGTACAAGGTATATAAGCTTAAATCAGCTGTTTGGTCATAGATGGCGTGAGTGAGCATATTAAGCTACCATGGACACGCTATACGCTTTTTTTATTAGTTAACCATCTGTCAACATTACTCAGTGCACATTGTCAGCAATATCGAACAACAACAATTTGAAGAAATCGGTTGCCGAATCGCATCGAATGTTATGGAGGCCTATGGTGACAGTGCTTTATTGGAAACAACGTAGCAAGATTGATTTCGTCGGTTCAAAGACGGAAATTTTGACTTGTGGGACAAGAAACGTGAAAATCGGCCTAGGGAGGACCATCAATTGCAGGCTTTTTGGACGAAGACGATACCCAATCGCAAAAAATGCTCGCGGAGTAATTGGGTGTTACTCATCCAGACATTTCCATGCGGCTGCGTGCCATGGGGAAGATTGGAAAGATCGGAAAATGGGTGCCGCATGAATTGAACGATAGGCAGATAGAGTGACGCCAAAACACATGCGAAATGTTGTTCGCCAGACAAAAAAGAAGGTCGTTTCTGTATCGGATTGTGACAAGCGATGAAAAATGGATATATTTCGAGAATCCTAAATGCAAGAAATCGTGGGTTGATCTCGGCCAACCAACAATATCTTCCGCAAGACCAAAACGTAAGACGATGCTGTGCGTTTGGTGGGATCAGCAGGGTATCGTCTTCTATGAGATGTTGAAATCTGGTGAAACTGTCAATGCCCACCGCTACCACCAACAACTGATCAAATTGCACCGTGCTCTGCGTGAAAAAAGGACGGATTATCAACAAAAACATGACAAGCTGATTTTCCTCCATGACAACGGACCATCGCACACGTCAAAAATGGTCCGAAACTACTTGGAGTATACTCAACTGGGAGATACTACCCCACCTCGCTTATTCACCAGACCTGGCCCCTTCCGACTACTATCTGTTTTCGTCGATGGGCCACGCGCTCGCTGAGCAGCACTTCGATTCTTACGAAGACGTCCGAAAATAACTTGTTGTGTGGTTTGCCCGAGAGATGGAACAATTGTGTAGCTAGCGGGGGAAAGTACTTTGAATAAATTTGTTTTTGCATTCTATAAAAAAAAACATGTTTTTTTTGACTAAAAAACAGCGGATTTAAGCTTATATACCTTGTAAATAAAATAGCAAAAATTTCAACAAAATTATGAAAATCTAATAATTATAAATTCTATTTTCAAAGGAAAAATTTCTTAATTTATTCTTCTGCTTTTGAGAAGTAAATTTATAATCTAAATATTTGTAGATTGTATGCGATTTATTTGAATTGAATTGAAAGTCTATGAATTAATTAATGTAAAAATTAATTTGATAAAAAGATAATATGAAAATTGCAAATTGGTCACAGTATATTCCCTTCGAAAATCAAAAATATAAGATAAAAATGTTTAACCACTTCTACATTAAAATATTCTCGGTCATTTTTAGAATATTCAATTTTGGAACAATTTTCTTTTTATATTTTCAAAATGGTATTCATTAGCTTTTTCAAGAAGCTCTTCAATTTGTTTGGAATATTACAATATTACAAAAAATGTAAGTTTTAGCCGAAATATCAATTATTAAAGTTCATATTTATATGAATAAAAACTTGGATTTTTTACCGGTTAATTTTATATAAAAAACCTAAAAGATTTGCAATTAGTGCCATAAACGTGCTCGAGGTCTAATACACCTTAGGACATTTTGTCGATTAAAATTTACATTTTTGATGATTAAAATTTATATTTATTATATTTTATTTGATGGATATTAGTTACACGTATACTTATTTGTAATATATTCAAATAAATATTATAGAAAAATTATATTTAGTTAAAAACATTGAATTAACAAATGTCTAATGCAAATTTAAACAAGTTTTCTCAATAATAAAATGATGTTTTTAACTAAATGCAATAGTTTCTGGAATATTTTATATTAATTAATAAACATAGAACTTCAATTTCGTAAAGTTTGCGTATGAATTTGTACTTAATTATTTCAGTTGTGTTAGTATAAAAGTTTATCATTAAAATATTTTTCCAATTACTTAAAGTATATTTCATCACTAAAAACAAACGTGATTTTATTTAAAAAATAGATAGTAAGCAATTACAAATGGATGCACATTATTATATCCAATTACACCATTTTAATTTTTTTTTTATATTTGAATAATTTTCAATCTTTTACCTGAAAAATTAACTTTTTTAATATCTATTTATTAATTTAAAACGTTTATACATTTAAGTATCTACAATAGAATTCTGTAATATTATAGAATTTAATTCAGTATGAAATTTTTGTATACCAAAATTGTATACAAATAAGCTCTTATTTTGATGAGTAACCTATCTTCATTATTTTATATTAAATAAATAAATGTTAGTAAAAATATTTTCTGACTTGTGAAAAGTTAAATTTATACTTTGATGATTTCTTCTCCTACGAGAAAAGTTTTTCAAATATAATCTCATAATTACAATACGGATTCAGCAAAAATTACTTTAATTACATTTTCTTTAAGTTAAAGAGCTCAATAATACACACCATTTGACATGTCAGCTTTATTTTTGCTTTCACGATTTTAGAGGTTTTATTAACAATTTTATATTTAGGTCACTGAACTTTAAATGCTGTTATAGTGTTAGAAAAAAATTTAATAAGCCAGTTTCATCAATTTTGTTCTAAGATATTTCATTAAATGTTATTTTTTGATGAGGTGATATTTTAATTAAATTGAGAATAATTTATTAAAAATTTATATAGCTGAATTTTATTGTAAAAAATGCTAAATATTCTTATTCATAGGAAAAAATTATGGTTTGAATTCAGAGAAAATCAACAATTTTATTTTAATATTATACACTCAAGTATTATCTCTGCCCTCGTTTAATTGATTTCAATTCTGAAAGGATTTTCAAAATTTCTAATCATACGCAGAATCTAAGATATTGTTTTCAAGTATATTAAATCAAGCGCTTATTTATGATGGATAAATAGAGTTTATTCCATGTCAAACATTGCAAAAATAATCGTTCATGATTCATATATCATATGCATAAATAAATATTGAATAAACTTTTCTATTGCCACTATTAATTAGCCATACATATTTATATAACTATAAACTACATTTAGTGATTTCAGGAGCTGTTTTCATATCCTTAACCTGGGCTAATCATTATAAATATACAAACACTCTATACTACCTTTTCTTTTATTTACACACATATTGTTGGCAAATATTTACATATTTATTGTAGGCATATTACATTTACCCTACCCCTACCAGTGTATTTATCTTATTAGGAAAAATATAATATTGTCAGTGCTAAGGGTAGACTGATCTGAATGCGATACAACCTTTGAATTAATCAGGAATTTTCCATTTCAACAGTAATTAGACAATAAGGCAACCGCTACACACTAACGTGCTAACCATTGCAAGTACTCATACATAACTATGGAATTTCGGATGGAAAATTTACAAAATAAAATTTTCTAAATTGATTATTGAAATTTATTTTTAAAAAAAGCTGTAACTACAATCTGAACAAACGGATTAAGCTAATTGCAGGACTTGCACACAAATACTCGTGTCCTTACCAATATAGTGCAAATTAATACTCTCTTCTTACATACCACAGTCATAGTCACAAAATGATTACCAATAAATATTAAATAAAATTTAACTTATAAATAATAAAAAATGAATATTATTTTCAGTTATAAAATGTAAGTAGGCAAAATTGAAAATGTACGATTTATTTTTAACAAACTTATAATTGTTTAATGATGTACTACATACTTATCTATATCAATTTTATTTCTTTTTGAAATTTATTATTATCATTTTAAAACAAATTAACAGGGAATCATTTATAATATCCTTGAAGATTCGAATTTTAACTGAAACTCAAATTTACAAGTATTTATCGTTCTTAAGATTAAGAATTAAGTTCATAAGGAATGTTTATGCAAGTTTTGGTAAAGTAGTTTATTCATTTCATTATTTATTAAAAAATAAAAGTGTATTTAGAAAACAGAAATTCTTTTTCACTGGAATAACATTATTTTGTTTACCTCAACATTAGTTATGAAAACGAATTCAATCGTGCCTATCCCGATGGATATGCTCTATAGTCGGACGGCAAATGTGGTTTTCTATCTATTTTTTCCAAAGACCACTTGTAAATAGAATTTGTAAAGCTTCCTTTGCGTTAAGAGTATGCATACATCAAAGTTTCGAGTGGATGTAGTCATTTTGTATGGCTTCACTCTAAAAACTACGTGTTCTGTTTGTTGGTGGTGGCACCCTTTTTTTAAAACGAACAATTGATTTAAACCTGTTGAACATTAAATGAAGTTAACCTTCACCTTCGACATATGTCAAACCCTTCAATGGCAGTTGTTCATCTATGCGTAAGAAAAATATTAACCTGCTCATGGACATGATGGTCTATTCTAAGATTGCTGGTTGGTTGGTTAGTTGGTTGGTTGGTTAATCGAGGATATTGATGTGTGTGGTAAAAATAGTAATGCCTGCTAGGTTGTGGTTTTTCCACAAAGAATAAAGAAAAACACAATAAGGGAATGTAATAAAAATTAACAACTAAGAATATTACGAAGTATTGAATTACATTAAAAGTTTAGGTATCCTGTCATATTTATTGTTTTTTTTTTTGTTGTTGTTATATTTTCTTCAATATTTAAGTTTATGTTTAAATAGGCGTGTTAAATGTACGTTAACACACATGATTTGCGATATAAAAATAACATAGAAGAAAAAAACAAAAATTAGACATCAATTTTATTAAAATTAAAATTACACTTCTTTTTTGTTTTTTAGGTTAAATAAGATTGTTTTGAAAAAAAAAAATCATAAAATTAATACAATATTTGTAATATGAAAATAGTTTAAAAATTTTTTTTCTCTCATTTGTCACAATATCAAAAGTGTAATAAGTAGATAATTTTAATAATACAATAATTAAAATTTATTATTTAATAATTATTATTTATTAAATAATAAATTTTAACATATTTCTAGTAGTATTAAGCACTCTAGAAATGTCTGTTAAAATTCATATTCGAAATTATTTTATAATATAATAAAAAAATGAAATAATCTCTATATGCAAACAAGCTAAAATACTGCTTAGGAAAATGAAATAATTTTGATTAATTTAAGCGAAGACACAAAACTTTCAGCATAAAATGTATTATGTGAAACACGGTCAATTATTTCAACAAACCCCAAGGACAATTGAAGACATGTAATTCATACATGTATCAAATTAGGACTGATTTATAGTTATGCATGTATTCTTTACGATATTATAACGATGTACAGAAAATTGAAACGACTACGAATATTATATCATCAAATTCGAGAACATAAATTTAGTGAAGGTTTATATCCTCCTACAAATCATCTTCTTACCAAAATTCATACATTCGAACCAATATAAATATTTATATTTATATATCCATACATATATATATATAACATATATCAAAAACTTGTATAATACGTTTGATATAATTATTTATAGCAAAATGGTCTATATTCTCTATACAAACATATATCCGTACGTACATATATGTTTATGAATATTTATAGCCTAAAAATGTATATGCGTGACATGTCTCTTTCTCTTTGTATAAGCTAAGGGGATCCACGGCAATGATAAATTGAGATTCTGTGGTAAACGGAACTGATAAGGTAATAAGGTACACATTTGTCTGCATATGTATTATTAATCTGAGCAAAATCCAAATTCACCTGTACCCAAGAATAACAAGAAATTTGGAGAGTTTTTATAGTGTAAAATATCAATGTAGAATCTACAAAAGCTCTTAAATCCTTTCAGATTTATTATTTTTGATTCAATTTAGTAACAAAAACATTTTATTTAATATAAAAACATTAGAAAAAAAATAAACATTCTAACAATGATAATTTATTGAATCAGATTTTACTATCAATCTAAAATGGCTTCACAATAAAAATTATTAAATAAAGTTTCATAGTTAAAGCGCTTTAGATAAAATAAAACAAATTAGTTAATTTTAATATTTTTATATTTTAGATTCTATCTGACTCAATATTTATTTTAAAAACTTAGGTCTAAAATATGAATTTTGCAAGCTTAGAATTTTCTAATAAATAGTTCCGATATTGTAATGTAATAGGGTTTTCTGAGATTGTGTATATGTGGTACTAGTACAAATGCCAAATCTACCCAATAGTGGAAAACATAGATATACATTATTTATGTATAGTTTTTCTGACCGAAACAATTTGTTGACTTGTCGACTTAAAGGAAAGTATCGATTGCTCTTGGGCAAATCACAAGATGAGCACAATCAATGAATATAAGAAAATCTCCTATAATGTTTTCACGTAAAGGTTATTCGAAATAAATCAAAGTATTTCGGATCGGATTTGAACACTAAACACAAATTAAGCACACCTGAAGATATTTTGGAAATGTCGAAACTGATGGTTGGTCTTCCATATATGCTGCATTCTTTACATCCAAATGCATACTAGTATTTGAAGAATAATTCTCCTGTTTTTATTTATATATTACATGGAGAATACTGTGATAAATATCAACTTAATATCATTTTCTTTTTTTTATAAATAAATGATATTAATTTTATTTTTGATTATGTTTCAATTACTATATGTTCTGCGATTTAAAAGTACAGAAAATTGTTGTTCTTTTTTCTAAATTAAAATTGCTCAAAATATTATTGATAAGAGGAATAATAATAAAAAAATTCCTATTTAGTAAATTAAAGTTCTCCAAATCTTTATATAATGTTAGAAAAATCATGCAAGCAATAGAGTTGAAATTGAACTACCAGAAAATTTGCTAACCAATTATCTAGAATTTTATATATGCTCATTTTGCATATGTCGTAATGAGATTGCCACTTCCAGTAAGTAAAATTTGTGTTTTAATTAACCGAAAGAAAATAAGGGTAACTTTTGAATAGAGGAATATGTTATATGTGTACATACAATATGAAATGAGACTAAATTAATAGGGTCGAGTATATTTGTGTGGAAAATAAAGACTAAGTTTGCTAATTTTATCGATATTTATTTCTGCATATAAAAAGAAGATTGTTAAGAAAACTTATTTGTAATAAATGTATTAGATGTGACTTAGCATAGACTATTGACGTTTCCCAAAATAAAGTTTCTGAAGTATTTTGTTCTAGTCAGAATAATCTTATTTTTTTGTTGTTGATATTTTTCAGATAGCGAAACATCTCAAGTGCATGCCGTTTTAACCAGTGATAATCTCCTAGATGGTACAATAACAACAAATACGGAGCATTTTTATATTGAACCATCTGGGAGATACTCGAAAGATTTACATGCAGCCGGCGTTCACACCATTGTATATAAGCTGAGCGATGTTAAAATGGTGCCTGTTAGAACATCTGAGCTTTGTGCAAGCGAAAAATTTCGTAAAAAAATGATGGTGAACAGGAACATTACAAATAGATATAAACCATACGATTCCACCTACAAAAAAGCCACCACAGCCAACTATATATTTGCCAAGAATAGAAATATTAGAAATGAATATCAGTTTGATAATGGTAACGCATTATTTATGTCAAAGAGAAGATACAAGAGATGGCTTCCAGAGCAGGTAGGTGGTCATAAAATTT
Organism: Atherix ibis; assembly: GCA_958298945.1. NCBI lineage: Eukaryota > Metazoa > Arthropoda > Insecta > Diptera > Athericidae > Atherix > Atherix ibis. The sequence continues at coordinate 6,141,773 of OY282606.1, forward strand.
TTTTTTCGTTAAAAGATAACAAAAATTAGTATAAGAGTACAATATATATATACAAGGCAAATATTTATTCAATTGTATTTTATCTTATACGAGGGTCGTCCTTAGAAAAAGATGGAAAAAAACTGTTTTTTTAAAAAAAAAATTTTATTTTTCAACATAATCTCCTTTTAGCTCTATACACTTTTCCAACCGTTTTTCCAAAATTTTTATCCCGTCCAAAAAATAGGATTTCGGAAGTTCTGCAAAATACTCATCCGTTTGAGCAATGACGTCCTTGTTGGAAGTGAACCGTCGTCCGCCAAGCCATTTCTTCAGATTGGGGAAAAGAAAATAGTCACTCGGAGCCAAATCTGGTGAATAAGCGGGATGCTGTAACAATTCCATTCTCAATTCCACAATTTTGGCCATGGAAACAGCGCAGGTGTGCACACGCGCATTGTCCTGATGCAAGAGGATTTTTTTCTTCTTCAGATGGGGGCGTTTCTCTTTGATTTCCTCGCTCAACCGTTGTAATACGCTCCTGTTATTGTTTTTTCTTTTTCCAAGTAGTCGATAAAAATGATGCCCTGCGAATCCCAAAAGAACGTGGCCATCACCTTGCCGGCCGATGGCACAGTTTTTGCCTTCTTCGGAGCCCGTTCACCCTTGAAAATCCACTGTGATAACTGTCTCACTACTTCGTGGAGTGTAGTAGTGTATCCAGGTTTCGTCCACAGTGACATATCGACGAAGGAATTCGGCAGGATTGCGATGAAAGAGTGCCAACATAGCCGCAGAGTCCACTGCACGATTGCGCTTATTCTCCTCTGAGAGCAAACGCGGCACCCATCTTGCCGAAATTTTTTTCACAGACAATTTTTCATGCAAAATTGAAGCGACTGTACCTTGTGATATGCCCGTGGCCTCAACTAATTCGCACACTTTAATTCGCCGATCGTTCAAAATCAGATCGTGGATTTTGGCGATGATTTCAGGAGTAGACACCTCAACTGGGCGTCCTGAACGATGTTCATCTTTTGTGGATGAACGGCCACGTTTAAATTCATTCACCTAATTGTAAACCGTCGCAAACACAGGTGCAGATGTGCCATGAACTGCATCCAACTCGGCTTTGATTTCTTTCGGGCTTAAGCCTTTCAAATGGAGATGTTTGATGACAGCCCTAAACTCGCTTTTTTCCATTGTTATGCACAAATAAATGTCGTTAACTTTAATCGACGATAGAAATTGACCTACGCTATGGATCGAGCTGAAATTTTGACAGCTTTCCTGTCGATAATGTTACTTACAAAAAAAAGGACTTATTGAACGACTCTCGTATTTTACATAATGCAATTATTTGAAATTAACGAAAGTTTTTTTGAAATTGATGAGCTTTTTTTTAGATAATTGATAACACTTACAAATGTTAGATTGAAATTAGTTATGAATACTTCATATTAGTTTTTAAAAACTATGAAAATTCATATGATTGGAATAACATCAGTATTAGATAAATAAATTTATAAAATATTATCTTGAGTATAATAAAACAAAGTTTGTTTCTGAGACATTTGTACCCTTTATTGAGCTCATTGAAATTCTTTCTAATATGTATATATGTTACGTTGTCTTGGATTTGGATTAATTGTTCTGTACTAAAAATACCACACCACTAAAGAAACAAAACGATTTAATCGTTTCGGTAGAATTTCTATTACGTGACAAATTAAGCTTGTAATTGAAATATATACATATATGATCTAGATTTAAGGAAAATTTTAAGCCTACACTCAATTTAATTTATTTTATTGCCGCGAAAAGCAAAATTAACGGTGGCATAATTTGACATACTCTTTATTTCAATTTTGTTCGATGTGTACAAACGAGTATATGCATGAGAGTAACATATCAAATCGCATCAAATTACTGTCAACATCAATATTTAAACGAGTACATATGACAAAGTATCAGACGAAATTGTTCCTATAATTTCTAATAATATTTTAAGAATATTTTTATTTTATAAGCTACTATATAGGTTGTTGTTACAAAAAGCTTAAAATTGAATATATTCTTCATTTGCAAAGAAAATTTTGTTCATCATTCTATGTAGTTACGGAAATTTCTATCTACCTACAAATCGAAATATTTCTACTTTTATTTCCTATTTAGTTGCTCTCTTAGTAACTTATTCATAATGAAGCAAAGAAGTTTTCTTCTTTTAACTTGAAAAGTTGCGGTATTTTCATATCAATTCACGCCAATTTATTATTACGTGTACATCTTCTACAGAAGTTTAGATTCTTTCCTTGTAACATTCAGTCAATTTGACTTGTAGACAAAGTTGTCGTTCCCAAAAATGTTATTAATTTTCACACTAACATTAAATTAATATATATAAATTGAATGTATACACACTTACGAACATATATGTTACAAAATTTCGTACTCTTGAATGATTGAGAAGATATGTACAAAACATACATTTTATATCAATCTCAATCTTTAATGAAAATGAATAAAGAAAGTTTACAGGTACATGTCCTGTTTTCATTATGTTTATCACAGCCCTTACTACTATACAGTTTCTATTGAACTAAAAAAACTCTCACAAATAAAAATGAAAAACATTTCTTTTATAACATATTATGGTTGATTGAAATTTTAATACACATACCATATATACATAATAAAAACGTATTGGATTTTCTAAGAAAAATATTATTTTATTTTGAGAATAAAACATTTTCTATTCATATAATATTGTATTAAAAGTTATTTTCTATTTAAGTTTATAATATTGAAATTTGAATTTGAACAAATTTGATAATTTTTCTTATTTTTCAGATTTCACATAATGAAAATCCACCACTTCCACTTGATTTAAATGAGCCTTACAACGAAGGATTCGGTGTATTGGACAGAAGTAATATTTTTGTTCGTCGTCCAATAAATCCTAATGATGGCTTAAATTCGGATGATAGATATAATAGTAATAGTGGTAGTAGTATTAGTAGTAATAGTAATACTAGTTATAGTCGAGGGCGAGTCAAAACAGCTCGCAATAATTTCAACAGTGGCCATGGTATAGAAAGCGAATCAGCTGGCAGTGATATTTACACAAAACAAATTCGAAATCGTAATACAGTAGTGAGCGACTTCAATTCGAATAGCAATTTGAATTTGCGAACATTTTTGACTAATCGAAATATTTTAGTGAGTAATTATAATAGCACTATATTGAAATATAATCACTTTTACAATAACGGAAGTGGTAGTGGAATTCGGGTTATAAACAGTGGCGTTAATGGTAGCGGCGGCAGTAGCAGTAGTAGTAGTACATCGCGTCCAAGTCATAAGACTCATGTCGAAATAATAACAAAAAATGGTGCAACGAAAAAACCAAATATTATTGTAAACAAATACCATCCAGATATATTGACAAGTCAAAATTACAATAGTCAGTTGAATTTAAATGTCCGTAATGACATTTCCGATTCGAATAGCTTTAAAACGTCATACGATCGCAAGAGTACGTGCATGTTGTACCTTCAAGCAGATCATACCTTCTTTCAAAAGATGGGCTCAGATGAAGCCAGCATCGAAGCCATAACACGGCACGTACAGCGAGCTAATGCCATTTATAAGACTACAGGTAAGTAACTCACTTTAATCGAAAATATATTATCATTATTCTATACTTAAGATATCATATAGAAATAAACTACTGATTATTTAAAAAAAAAAATAAAAGTAGTACACGAATTATATACAATCGACTTTCGTATATACGTGTAGATTATAAGGGAATAAGTTTAATGTGAAAATAAAATTCGAAGAGAAAATCTTCAAGATGGTGTACTATTTGTTACCTTACTCAGAAGTACTTATTTCATGGTATAGCTTTCGTTAAGAAACAAAATTGACTATAAAAAGGTAGTATTTTTCATGGTGAAGAACAAATTTTTTTTTAAAATATACAAAAAGAAAAACAATTTGCTCAAAATAAAGCGAACAACAGAATCTCATAACGAATAGCATAAAATTTGAAGAAATATTTCATTTTAAACGATGACTTCGATTATTATTCATGAATTTCGCTAAAAATAACCAATCAAAATTTTAATCCTATCACATTTTGAGGTTTAATATAACAGAAGCGATCATAAATATTAAAACTCTGTGTATTAGAAGCACTTAATATTAGGAAGTTGCGTATACCATGCAAGATAGACAAGGCAATATCAGCAGAGTATCCAACGGCCATTTCCAAATGTGTATGATAGCAACAGAAGAGATAATAACACAAAATTATGTAATATATATATATACATACTCGTACATACGTGTATTAAGAAAATTAAATAGAAACGAGCCATAAAAACAACCACTCAATATAGAAAGTGAAACTTTGTGTGTTTGATAAAGAAAGGTTGGTAGAGGGTTGATGAAGAATGGTTAATGATGTAGGCCTATAATATTTTTCTGTATAATATGAGCACAATATAAACATAAATTTAAAACAGAAAAGAATACATTAGTCCGAGAGTGGGCAACAACTCATGTTTCTTATTCACATAATCATTATAGGCGTAGTCTATCGTGCAAAGATTTGTCGGAAAAAGTATCCATCATCGGTATCAGATATTAATTTTCATTACATAGATGTCGACAGGGTAACATCGAATAGAGTAAAAATCTAAATAACTAGACTGAAAATCAAGTTCGAAAATCGGGGCAAGTAAGGGTAGCATTTTGCGTGTATATATCTTAAGTCACTGGAAATTCCTTTTTGCAGTCAACCAATTTTGATAGCATTTGTAAGAGATAGTAGAGAAAATATTGTGAAAAAATCTACCCTCCTGTTTTCTATAGACTTTAGCAGTTTGGCAATGAAAAATTGCCATTGTAGTGAGCAGTAAACCGTGTACTATTATGCGTGACTAAGTGTAGGTGTAAAATGCGAATATCATCCATCAAAATGCAAAAAGAATGGTGTGGTAAATATCATAATGCATCTTTTTTTCTCTGCCATATCAACAATCTAATTATAACTTTCCAATCCCAAAACAGTTTTACTAGAATCCATTTTTATTGTTATGAATTCAAAATTTAAAAAATTTCCTTTTCACTTTTAATACACATTTTTAATAAACATTTTTTTTTAATTTTTACTCATTTTACATTTAAAAAAATATTCAAACATTTCGATTATATAAATTGTTATCATTTTACAAATAATTAAAAAATTTATAATTCTTTTTAATTAGCTTCTATGATATTTTGTTACGCTGACTTGTAAATACGAAAAGGAGAAATTCCTTATACAAACTATTTAGTGCCATACATAAAATAAATTTTGCCAAATTTTTAGAAAATCCACTTAAATGTTATTTAAAAATATTTTACTTATCAAAACGCAAGAATTAAGTTGAAAAATCATTTGAATAAATTACTAAATTAAGAATAGTCCGTTTTAAATGAAATGATTTTCCTTACAACTATTATTGCCCTTTTTGCACGAAAATTCTTGTCTTCTTAATTTTTGGAAGGGGTTCATTTAAAATGAAAAATTATTATTATTTGATTATAATATTTAAACAAATATGTACTTATTGAAGTAAATCTAAAATTATTTCGGTAATATGTGTTAAATTGAGTATAATTATTATATTTACATATGCCTAATTAAACTCTTCGACTGAACTATTGGAATTCAAAATGGCAGTTGTATATGTACGTTGATAGTGAAATAATTAAGATAGTACTTTACTAATACACAAGAAATCAATTGTAATCAAAAATGTTCACAACAATAAGCAGCATATTATATATTTTCTTTGAGTTTAAACAAGAAATTTAAATTTAAAAAATTTAAAAAAAAAATCATGTTTGATTGGATTAGTTGCAATATTATTTTTTATAAAATTTTTTTACTATAAGTTTTTTTTAAGAAAATTTCATACAAAATAATATAAACGGTTTTCAAATGTTATAATTATAGCATAAAAGAGTCCATTCTCTAATTTTTGTTTCAAAGAATACCAAAACTTCATCACAGTTTGCAAAACAGTTGAAATTCCTTAAATTGTTTCGATAAGAGAGAAATATATAAAAATAAAAGAGATAATCGCCTACAGGCTCTTCAACCCTAAATGCCAATTTGCATAATTATTTAATCAGCCATATAGACTATACTATAGACTATGGGTCCGTCAAAAAGTATTTAGCTGGCTAGGGATCAAAATTATTGTCACTTGTTCTTCGGTTATTGGAAATCTACTTAAAAGCTTCTTTTTTTAACCTTATTTCTTTTCTTTGTTTTTATTTTTTGATTGATAATTGAGAAAATATTGTTATCTTATAGATCAAATTTACCCTCGAAATTCATGAAAACGGTCAAATAACAATAAATTGCGGTATTTCACGACATTACGGCTTTCACTCTTAATCCCTAATGGGATGGCAGCTTAATTTATGTTTTCAATTTAAAATCTTAAAACAAAACGATAAGTCTATAAGAGAGAAGATATTTTGTGAACATTAAACTGATATTTTGGGATTATTTTATGCTATAAATCATTATTGATGAGTTTTTCAACGGTAGACTGATGAATATCTTTTCAACATTCTTCGATATTTCCTTAACGTTATAATATCATTCAAAATGATGGAAAAATAAATTGTATTAATCGATTTGTAAAATATAATACTATAAGATGATTGTATCTGAAACTAAAGGTTATATACAAAAGGAAGCAGGTGCATATTTGTAAGAAGTATCTTACTAATAATCTAGGGAATTAATTATCTGTATTAGAAATATAATAGTATTATATGTAGAAATTATTCATTATAATTTCATTAAAAATGTTTTTCTTCTTTTGGTTATTGTTCGTTCCAGAATAATAAAAAAATTATTTAAATTATTGTCAGTCCATGTTTATCGACAATTCAAATAAATGTCAAAATTTACAACTTTTTTAAATTGTTTATTCAAATTATAAATTTTTTATTTTCTATTCTCATTACTCTCGTTACTACTCTTCTTTTTATTTGATACTTGAAATAATAAATGCTATGAAATTATTTAAGTAAATCAAATATTTAACGTTTATTAATAATAATTTCATACTAGTAAAAAGTAATTGAAATAAATTCCATAGAAAAATGAAAGAAAAACTTGAAAATTGCAAACAATTATTAAAATTATTTTTTTTTCATCCTCAGAATATGCATGGAAAACTTAGTCTACTAAATTTTTTTTTTGTCGATAAAATAGATAAAACTTTAATATTCTGTCTTAATTTTTAGAAGGTAAAATTTGTTTCGCATAAAATAAGTATACTATCATTGTGAGAAGCTTTTTTTTACGAGTATTTAAGCTCCATTAATTTTTTAATTTTTTTATAGAAATTTTACACTTTAAATTTAAAAAAATAACGCATACAAATCGAGAAAAAAATTCAAATTATAATATATTTTCATAAAATAGTTAAAAGTATGAATTTATAAAAAAATTTGTTCTATTGTAGTTGATGTATTGGGTGTATAACTTAAAAATGCGGGATTGACAACAGATGGCATAACTTTTGCATATGGTTTGTGTTAATAATAACTCATATGGCATCTTGGAGGTTAAACATCTGTCATTCATTCTCGATTGGTCATTGAACGAAATAGTGTAAACAACAAAGTTTTTTTTTGCTTCAAAAATGTCGAATTTCGTACCAAAAAAGTCCCATTTGCGGGAAGTGTTGATTTACTTCTTCAATTTGAAAATAAGTGCAGCTGAAGCACATCGATTGCTCACCGAAGCTTATCCTGAATATGTTCCATCGATTTTAACGTGCGAGAGATGGTTTGTGCGGTTCAGAAGTGGTGATTTTGACACGGAAGACAAAGAACGACCAGGTCAGCCAAAAAAGTTTGAAGATGAAGATTTGGAGGCATTACTCGACGAAGACTGTTGTCGAACTCAAGAAGAAATTGCAAAATCATTGGGAGTCACTCAAGCAGCCATTTCAAAGCGTTTGAAAGCAGCAGGATTTATCCAAAAGCAAGGAAATTGGGTCCCATATGAATTGAAGCCGAGAGACGTTGAAAGGCGATTTTGCATGTCCGAAATGCTGGTTGAACGGCAGAAAAAGAAGTCGTTTTTGAATTACTCGCGATGAAAAATGGATTCATTACGACAACCCAAAGCGCAAAAAATCGTATGTGAAGCCCGGCCAACCAGCCAAATCAACGCCAAAGCCAAATATCCATAGCGCCAAGGTAATGCTCTGTATTTGGTGGGATCAGAAGTGTGTGATCTATTATGAGCTATTGAAATCGGGCCAGACTATCACAGGCAACCTCTACCGAACACAATTAATCCGTTTGAAGCGAGCATTGGCCGAAAAACGCCCGGAATATGCGACCAGACACGAAGCCATAATTTTCCATTATGACAACGCTCGGCCTCATGCTGCAAGACCGGTTAAAAATTATTTAGAAAACAGTGGCTGGGAAGTTTTGCCTCACCCGTCTTATAGCCCAGACCTTGCCCCGTCCGACTACCATTTGTTTAGATCCATGCAAAACGCCCTCACCGGAATACGCTTCACTTCAGAACAGGGCATCAAAAATTGGCTCGATTCATTCTTGGCCTCAAGAATGAATCGAGCTAATGTCCGATGGACAATACTTTGAATAAAATACAATATATTGTAACAATTTTTCAAAATAAACACTTAAAGTTTGCCAAAAATCCCGCATTTTTAAGTTATACACCCAATATAATAAAAAAAAACGTATCATTATTTATTTATTAATAAAATAAACTGGTAAGCAAAATAAGAATATTCGATAAAATTTTCAAAAAATATATTTGGGTATTGTAAATAAGCTAAAATTATATAGGGGTTATTGGGTAAACAGCTCAATATTTTTATAGAGCGAATGTTGTGTTCGTTAGTAAACTCTTGGGTGCATGCTGGAGTTTCTGCACATTTGAAAATTGCAGTAGTCCAGATCATAAAAATCATTTCGTGATCGTTTTTTCACAAAAGGTTCCATTTTCACAAAGGCTCCATGATGAACCAGTCAGTACATGCACCTTTTTATGTACTTGCATCGGAACGTACAAGCGTTAGAGTGTAAAATTGCAAAGTTATTTTATCAAAATGAAAACATAAAGCTGTACACTTTAAGAAACTGTATAAAGAAATGTGAAGAGAAAAAAATTTGAATGGGGATTTGCGGTCATGAATAAATTTTTATTGGTCAGCATCTAATAATCATAATGTATAAAACTTTATACTTTCTACTGTTTTATCAGTATTCATTTGTTCGTCATCCCCTAAAACCCAAACAGCCAGCATACACAAAACTCCATGGCATGGAAATGTTTACTATTCAAGATTTTCCTTTCTTTTACAATAACTATCAAATCCACCTTCTCCTTTTATAAATTGAAAATTTTACTGCTGGAAATTTTGGTTTTCTCGTTAGCATAGTACTCATGTGAGTTGAACTTAATTTTATATTCAATATAGAAAATTTCATATGAAAAATAAAATCAGCGTCTATTGAAATATATTCGCAATTTACTTTTGATTATACGAATATGTAAATTTATTGTATTAAAATATTCTTGTTAGTTTTTTATTTATTTAGTTTACGTTTAGTATTATTATGATTACACATGCTTCTGTATCATTATGAATACGCAGAAAAAATATATTCAATTTAGAATATTTGAATAGACATATTTATTTAATTGAATTTACCATTTTTTTTTAAAATTATTCTTAATAATAGTTATTTGCCATTAATAATAAATACTTTAACTATATTTAACTATATTTCATAAATATGTAAGTTTTGTCATATTTTTTTAACAAATTTTACATGTACTCCCAAAGACTTTAGTTTTGTCATTTTTTTCTTTTGTGTAAAGTTAAATGCGAATACATTTTAACGATGAACCAGGAAATTATTACATAACTAATGAAAAAAAATCGAAAAAAGTATAGTTTATGGACATTTAACTATTTTTCGCAAAGGAAAATTTATGGCTGTAATAGGTGAAATCGATTTGACAATGACAAACTACTCGTACATTAGATTCCAACTATAAGACCATTTCAACCGAACTCAGCAAGGTCCGACCCGACGGAAAAATGCTGGGCACATTCTAAAGTATGCTAGGATACAACAAGACTTTTTGAGCTCAACTTTATGGGAAAAATTTCTTCTGGGTTTAGTTGGACAAATTCATGAATTTCTTCCAAGTAAAAAAAATTCAAGAAATGTGTACGTGCAATTCAGTAGCATTGTTCCATTCTACAATACTTTCTTTCTTAACCGAATGCAATACAGTAAGCTTTCCTGAATCCAGTAAAACCATTTACTATGCAGACGTGCACTTGTCGATTGTGGCCCTACCAGAAAGAATCTACTCATCTACTTTTATATTAGACTATACTGTATCTATAGTCCTAAACTTTAAAACTAGTGCAATTCACACTAAAGTAATGGTGGCTCATGACCTGAAAATTTTCTATTCCCCATTTTCTTCAAATTATGGTATTTATTATACAATATCATTGCTTCTGCAGAAAGTACTACGGGCATATTTATAGGTTTTTCTACCTTTTATTAAAGATAACCTACACTTTTGATAATAATTGATACGTAAACCCATATATATATATACATATTGCATAAACAGACATGTATAGGGGATAAATAAGTTCTATATCTACACTTAATACTATTAAATTTGACTCATGCTTCATTTAAAAGTTCTTTCTGATATGTTAATTCGAATACCATTTATTTTTGGCATTGTAATTAGTAGTTGTATGTATGTGTAAGCACATAAAGAATAGTTCAAGTTTAAAAGTTAATAATTAATGTGAGTTTCTTTGTGATAATAATAAATTAAATTATATGTATTAAACGAAATGAAAAATATCAAATTGAATTAATTATATTAAATTGAATTTATTCGCTTATTTATTCATTTTTGTAGAGAGATATCAAGAAATATCTATGTTTTTAATAATTCATTATGATTAAATTATTTGTTAGCTTATCAAAAATCTATACTCTCAATTTTATGTACATATGGACATCTATACTCGTATGTACATAAAAATATGAGTATGATAATTTAGAAGTTAAAATAAAAATTTTCGTAATAGTTTCTTTATCCAAAATGTACCAAATTACATATACTCGTGTATGCATACTAAAGATTTTTCCAAAATAGTTTTTCAAATATTAATAAACTTAAATTTTTCAGATCAATAATTCAATTTAAACAATTTTTCAAAAAAATACAAAATATTTCAATACACACTACTATGTATATGGAATGAATAAAAAGTACAAGTGAATAAAAAGTGAAATTCTGCACATTTATAATATTATGTATATTACGTAAATATAAGGATAACTTATGAATTTATAATAGAATAAAGAAATCAAATTTTTTTTTAAATTAATATTAAACAAATTCTTATAAAATTTTTAGTTTCTAAATTTTAAAATTTTTATCGAAATAAATTTTCATATTAGATACATGTGACTATATTATTTATTAAAGATTAATTTTTAAAATATACAAAGGATTTATGAACATGAACTTTAAAAATAAATGTTAAAGGATTTGACCGGATCAAATGCAAAAATTAGCTCTCCTAGTACGAACGTTTAGATTGACTTTTTAATATCGTTTTTAAACGTTGTATCCAAGATTTAAACTAGAAATTTTATATTTAAAAAAGATATTATAAAAAAATTATGTCATTTTTTATAGTATGTTAACTATTTCTCAGTAAAAGACACATTTTTCCAATTAAGAGTAAACAATTTTTCTTATACAGAAAAGCTGTAAATTTACAATAATTTCTTAGCTGGTATGCTACTTCAGAAAAGGATAAACTTTTACAGATTGAAAAATATTACAGCAATAATTTACTAAGTTGGAGACCTAGTCTAGAATCCTAGTATCACGACGATAAAGTTTTCAAGAAATTTTCTGTGATTATTTTAAAAGTTATCCTCCTAATCGAGTAATTATTCTCATAATCAAAATATATTAACCATTTTATTACATTTACCATTAAAGTTTTAATATGAATAAAGCCATAGTTGCAAATTATGGAATATATCTTAATAAATTCGAAAATGTTAATGTTAGCAATTTCTATTTAAACAAAATTACCATTATTAACTAAATAATTTGGGAAAAAATCATTTTGGCAGAATAAGTATTTCAGTACTCTCTAAGTTTATGTGTATTCGTCATTGGGTAAAAAACATTTTAAGAGTTTCAATATTGAATGCGTTATTTTAACTAATATGGATTCGTTAACAAATATCTATAAAAATTTTATTTCACTTTAGAATTTATGATGATTTATCCTTAAAGATTTATTTATTAAATGACCAATTAAATTTTTGAATAAGTGACTAAATAAAAAGAAAAAATAAGTAATAAAAAATTTATAACCTGTTCATAACATACATATCTATATTATTAACAACAATAGTATTTAATATCTGACTAAGTTTATGAAGTCTGGATAATTGCGCCCCACCTAATCCTTAACTAAACGACATTACAAAATACGTTCTTATCTCGGAATTATATCGATTTTTTTAAAAGTATTTAATAATCCTTTGATTAAAAATTATCACATGTACTATTATTAAATTCAAACTATTGCAGAAGATTTTCTCTCCCAAAACAATACACGGTTATAAATATTAAAATGCCAATTCATATTCGTCCTTATATAAGCAATGAATTTAACATATTTATTTGTATAATTTTTGAGTTAAACAGTCCACTTATAGTATTAATATAATTTTGAATTAATTTAAAATGGAGTAGCAGCAAAATATGTATTGTATATACCCAACAAGATCCATAGTAACAAATATGTGTATGTACTTGAATAAATCGAAATGAATAAGAAAATTTCAAAGTCAAGAGCCAATGTAATGTCGAAGGCAAGGAAAACGTACAAAGACAAATTCATTATGATTATATAAAAGAATCTCGGGTACCGTAATCGAAAGTAATTGAAGTGAATTAAAGGCGGTAACATTTGCAATTGAGATACAGCGAGTAGAGAAATTGGCACTACTGAAAGTATGGGAAAAATTGCCCAATTTCTAATGTACAGAATAATAATTGTCATTAGGATCCATCCGTGTAGAAAGACAGTTACTTTTTATCAGAAATTACCTTTTCTGGATTTTACTATTGTTAATATAAGCTCGAATTTAGTTTTTTCTTTCTATACCTAAATTCACCTTTCTTATAAACTTAAAAACAAATGACGATCGATCAGGTGAGTCTCAAAATTTTTTCTAACAAAACAGTACATACACATATCTTAAAGAACATTCTAACATACGATAGCAACTTCATGGCAGTGTAGTCGCAGTCTAAGTTATCTCCGTTCAAGCTTGCTTTCTTCAATTCTTTATTATACGTATAATACAATACCATAGGGTTTAGAATACTTTGACAATTGCTAACCAAGCAAAATAAAGTTTTATTATATGGTTATATAATAGTACATACGTGACGGGTGTTTCTTTTACTTTCAATATACTTTCTCTTTTGTAACTATTTAATATGTACATATATGTGTTGTCTTAATACGTGTTCATTCATGAATTCATAAACATATATTCGAGAAAGATATAAGAAAATATCCTTTTAGTACATCTTATTCAGTATAAAGTAGAAAAGAATGCAGATTTTTTAAGAATAATTTCCTTATATAAAAATAACAGAAGATTCACACTGAAATTTTTTGTATGCAAAATTAATTTTTTGTTTGTTTTACTTTAAAAAAATAAAAATTTTAAATAAGAACTTAAAAACTATCAGAATATGTATATTTTTATCATAAGTTTTAAATATCCTCGTAATTATAATTTGAAATTGTTTTAAGATTATTTAGTAAAAATTCTATTTAGTAAATTTTATAAAATCAAATGGCGAAAATTATATTTTTGTAAAAATATTAATTTTCTTTTGCAGATTTCAATGGTGATGGAAAACCTGATAATATTACATTTATGATAAAAAGGATTAAAGTTCATAATTCGAATGCATTAAAAGATACAACATATCGTTTTCCCGGAAACTATGGGGTTGAAAAATTCTTGGAACTTTTTTCTGGTAAGTTTAGTTTTTTTCCTAAATCATTTATTTATTATTTGCTTGATATTTAAACAAAAATAAATTCTACGACCAAATATTTGATGAATTTTTTTTTTAATATAAAAAATTTTTTTTTTTTAAATTTACGCACTAAAATATATAACTTATTTCTATGAATTTTTACAACACAAATAAATTTTACTAAATTTACGAAAAAATAATCAATTTTTTTTTGAAGATATTTAAAAAAATCTAATACACCAAATATCCGACAAAATACGAAAGTATATCGAAAAGTTACGTTGAATTCCTTACTAAACTTTCATAAGTTGGGATCATATATTTAATATTTATGTAGGCATCAGGACCTCCACAACGTTCCAAAATTTCCAAAGTATCCTCAATAACATCGCCAACACGAAAATCGCGTTTAAAATCGATTGCATCTCTCATATTTACATTGACGTTTTTAAATAGATTGCATATGGGTAAAATCTGTCTATAAAATGGTACTATAGCACGTCCAAAACATGGTACTGTAAAAAAAATAACATTTATTGTATAAAATTAAAAAAAATTTAGTAACTTTTTTACCTGTTAATACCATGTGTTGCATAATTTTTAATGTAGCAACAATAATATCCGGGTTTCTTGTATTCAATGCTCGTTTAATTGGCATAATTAGTTGTGGTATTACTGCTATAATCTTTATAAAAATAGTATAAATATTCATTTTTTTAATATAAAATTTAATTGATAATGTATTATTATCAATAGAACATAAAGTTCTCGCATTTTAATAATTAAGATTTATAAGGGTTCTTATAATAGTAATCTAAATAATAAACTCTTAATAATCAGAAATAATAAACTTGCTTGATATTAAATTTGTGTGAAGAAAATCACCGAAAGCATCAATATTTCTGTTAAGAAATTTTGCATATTGAAGTAAAATAGAGATAGAAAAATTAGCCTAGATATACAGACAGGAACTCGCTAAAATACGCAGAATTGAACAAAAAAGTTAGGAATGCCATTAGAAGAGACCATATACGCAAGTCATTAAAAAGAGCTATGAAAGCAAATGGTAATATGAACGTAATACGATCTAACCTATTAAAAAGGAAGATTGAAATTCATAAAATGCCAGACGAAAATGGATAAATTACCACAGAGCAGTTCTAAACGTGGGTTCTACAACCCGTTGATAAATCAGAATTGAGTGAAATGCTTAAGGCTGGAGAAGAGACTTTGGAAACAGCGCTTATGGTGCTTCTAAATAAATGCTTAGCAGAAGGAAAAATTTCGGAATCGTGGCATAACATTTAAACCATCTTATTATATAAGAAAGAATACTGTGCAAGTATGAAACTCTACAGACCGGTCAGCCTCCTATCCATCTTATACAAACTGCTAACAAAAGTTATAACTTTACGACTTTCACAAAAACTCGACTTTTAACAACCCGTCGAACAAGCAGGATTCACGAACGGCTTTAGCATGTTCGATCACGTGCAATCGTTGCGTACATTGATAGAGAATCGTATTGAATACAATATTTCAGATCATCTTGCATTTGTAGACTACCAGAAAGCTTTTGACTCTACAGAGACATGGGCCGTACTAAGAGCAATGAATAAAGGCCGTATAGACTCTAGATATTCCAACTTGTTGAAATATGTATACGACCATGCGATCCTTAGAGTGAAGATAGGGACGATTGGACTACGGGGGGTCCATATTGAGAGAGGGGTAAGACAGAAAGACACCATGTCACCCAAACCCTTCACCTTGGCGTTAGAGGACGTATTCAATAAATTATATTAAAATTCGATGCAAACATCTAAACCAGTTATGCTTTGCCGATGACATCGTTCTAATTAGTAGTGACGTCGAAGAACTCGGAATAATATTGCAACAGCTGGAAGAAATCTTAAATTCGATTGGACTAAGAATGGACCTTCATAAAACTATGAGCCCCGACAACTTACAGATCATGATCAATAACACCACGCTGGAGAATGTGAGCGGTTATGTTTATCTGGGACACATGATTAAACTCGGACTAAAAAACCAGACAGCAGAAAAGCTCAGCTACATATTTAGAGACAAAAATATACCCCATGAATCTCAGAAGGAAAATCTATCGTCTGTGTTACAACTTATGGGCTGGAGACTGCGATACTCACAGTAAACAGTATAAACAGACTCAGAGTTTGTGAGCGAGTGATGGAAAGGTCAATGCTAGGCGTCAGCTCGCGTAATTACATTCGCAACAAGTAAATTAGAAGAAGAACTGGAATCAATGATGTGGTACAACGCACCTTACGAGTCTAAAATGGAGATGGGCAGGACACACATCAAGAGATGATCTCAAATAGACCAATAAGATTATGCAATGGAGACCTAGAGATTCTAAGAGGGATACCCCAAGCCAGATGAAGGGATGATTTCCAACGACATCAGGGGAAAAATCGGGTGCAAACAGTGGAAGAGAGGACATTATGGAAAAAATTGGAAGAGGCGTATGTTCAGGAGTGGACTAACATAAGCTGAACAGAAAAAGAAGAAGAAGAAATCAAATATTTTTTATTCAGAAAACAAAACAAAAGTTTAAATTTTATTAAAAATTTAGTTTTGTATAATTAACTCATTTTTAGAGTCCTATTATATTTAAAATTATATAATAACAAACGAGTATCTCTAAAATCAGGATAATATATTATCATATGTTTGAGAAAGAAAGTTTTGAACTTTATCAAATCTTACATATAATATAATAAAATATAATACAAATCTCAACAATATATTGTATAATCAACCGATTTTCTTTTTCCTATAATAAATTTATTTATGCTTGAAAATATCATTTTAAATTGAGAAATAATCCTTATTAAGAAATAGTAAATTTATTCTCTTTAAATTTTGACGCTCAAGCTCAATATGGAAAAATGTAATTTTTTTAAAAACTATATTAATTTTTTTCCTAATTGCCATCTGTAACTAGCAAACAAATTACATTTGTGCCTTTTTTAAAAAATTTGTATTAAATCTTATTAAATTAAAAAAATATTTACATTAAAAAAAATAGTAGTCAATGTACTACAAACTCGCATTTTCCCCGCATAAACATGAGAAAATTTTCTTATTGTTTACGGTTACTTTCATAGTATTTTATTTATTCAACGTTAGTTAGAATCCTACAGAGTAAGTTGTCTGGTTGGACCGCATAAGTCCTTTAGCACGATAAGTTCGTACAGGAAAAAGGAAGCTGTTTAATAACTAAGAAGCTTGCATTTTACAGAACAGTTTCCTTTATACTAGGCTAGGGTCACAATAATGTAATAATATAGTGCTAAGCGCAACAACAGCAATAAAAAATGCAAAGAAGAACTCTTGAATGGGATGCATGCTGGTGGAAAACGTTGTTTCACTAAAGGATGTTGTAATTTGGAATTATGGCAAAAATATGTTCGTAGCAAAGTTTTATCCCAGACATTATCGTTTTCCTTCAGTTTACATAAGCCTATCAAAAAAACCGCAGTAAAAATCCTCAGAATAACTGCGTGTCTAGCCAAAACAGATGGCTACGACTGCAGTCTGTAAACCATACTATTTATTTAAATTTACCGATTCCTCTCTGGAATATATCCTGTAAAGTTTAAAGAAATTTAAGCTAATTTCATAGTAAAATATCGGTAAAATTTATGCTACATACAAACAGAAAATCTCAGAAAAAGCAAATTATCCAAATGGTAATAAGTACAATAGCAAAATTGTTTATTTTGTAATTTTGTAATTCGAAATTGATTTAAATAAATCCTACCATATTATTTGTACCGGAAATAAATTACAAACACTTCATAATCTCTAAATAATTTGGTTTTTGCAATTATTTTACAGCAATTATATGAAAATAATTCAAAAAAAAAGCTTTTAAGAATTGGTAAATGAGCGAGAAACTCATTTTTTACCCATAACAGTGCTAATACAATTTTTTTATAATATTAATAATCTTTTTTTTGAATTTCAAGAATTTTATCATAAATTTAGACCATTTGGCGATGGTTTGAGCGCTAGTGTGAGCGCATGTCATTTTGAACACAATTATTTAATATAGAAAATAAAAAAAGTATAAAATTTTCTAAAAATAAAGATGTTTTTAAATTTTACATATCTAAAAGTTATTAATATTTTAATTAATACTATCATACCTTATCCGGACCGTATGATATTAACTCATGAGTGCCTTCTCTAGCTAAACTTTTAAATGGTTCTGCTGATTCTGCAAGTCTTTGGAAATCAAAAAAAATAACAAACAAAAAAAACAAATATAAAAAATATTACAATATAAAGTTTAGATGAATTTCTTACCCATCGAAAAATATTGGTAAATAGAAGGCGTAATCCAGATTACTAGGATGTATGCGCCAAAATAAATTCGATTTATTTTCCTGTGTTCTAAATACATCAGTACTTTTTTTGTAGGTAGGAGTCTTTTTAACGATAGGAATATCTCCTCGCAGAAAGTATCTACGAAAAATTGTATTTCGTACAACTTTTTGTGCATAAGGAAAACATCTAAAATTGAAAAATAACAAAATATTTCAATCGTTTTACACTAAATACGATAAATAAATTCCATATATATTTTTCGACATAAATTTGTTTTTATTCATGAATACACAATTTAAATTTTATTTATAAAAAAATCATAAATAGATGATAAGAAACTTCAAAAACTACATTCTATTATTTCTCCTGGCGATAATAAATTTTTAAATAACATAAATAGTCAAAACCCTTACCATTTAATTTAAGAGATTACAAAAGGATAAATATCGAACTATTAAATATTTAAGTAAATACTACAATTTCTTGATGAAAAACTGTTTATATAAGTTGGTTAAAATTAATTTATAAATATTGTTCCTGTAATAATTAATGAGAAAATGAAAGGAAATGATCATTAAAAATTAGACAACATAACATTTTACAAATAATGTACACATATATTAAAATTAATAAGAGTTGTTTCAAATAACTTTCAGTTGAGTACGAACGCGAATCAATTATTTTGATTAAATTCTCTAGTCATTTTTAGAAAGTCTTAACAGAAAAACGGATTTTTTTTCTAATTTAACCAAAAAAAAAAAAAAATATAAAAAGTAAAAACAAATTCATATAACAGATTTGAAATGAAATATCCTACATTCAAAAAATATTGATTTAAATTTACCTTGGTGGCGGATATACTCTAGTATTCGGCCTCAGTGACTGATATGAAAAGGGCGGTACCACTTTCTATTAAAAATATTTGCATTTTTATTATACCTTTAAAAAAATCAATTTATTAAATAAACTTACAGGATTTACCCAAGATGCAAAATGATTCCTTTTCGTATCGCTAGCTAGGCAAACCATTGAACGATAAAGTTGATATTTTATTTGGACCATTTTTATTTAGATCTTTATTTTATTATTGAAAAAAAAAACTATTTCAAAATATATTTTATTTTTAAAAAAAGTTTATATCTAAAATTCTCATTACTTCAAAATATGACAATATAAATAAATTCATAAATTCCTACATACTATATAAAAACATTTTAAAATTAAGTAAACTGAAAGTTTATTGTAGTTTTTTTTAAATTTTATATTAACAAGTATAGGGTTTCCGAATTAAAAAAAACACACTAATTGTTAAGAAAATTCAAATGTTTTTTATTTAATGTGAAGTACAATCGATACAATTAAGTTCTGAATAAAATTTCATTCAAATGGCCTCTACGACTTCTTTTGCAGGAACGAATTCTATGAACCTAATTTTCGAGCACTTTTTTCACTAAATCAAGTCGTATGTCATGAATAGCACGTTCAATATTGACTTCTAAGGCTTGCCGAGAAGCTGGTTTATTGCTAAAGACCAATGACTGCAAATAACCCCACAAGAAATAGTCTAATGATGTTAAATCACAACTTCTTGGAGGCCATTCAATGTCACAATTTCTTGAAATAATCGAATCTCCAAACTTTTCTCGCAATAATTCGGTTGTTGCACATGCTGTGTGGCACGTAGCCCCGTCTTGTTGGAACCAGATGTTGTCAAGATCAACTTCTTCCAATTTCGGCCATAAAAAAATGGTTATCATCAATCTATACCGCTCTCCATTGACAGTAACGGTGCTACCAGCTTCATTTCGAAAGAAGTACGAACCGATAATTCCATCAGACCAAAGACCGCACCAGGTGAATGTAATGGGTATTCATGAATAATTTGTGGATTTTCTTCGCACCAGAATCGACAGTTTTGTTTATTTACTGCACCACTCAGATGAAAGTGAGCCTCATCGGAGAAGATGATGAGCGCACGAAAAGTTGCAATTAGAGAACGATTATTTTTATAATAAAAGTGAATAATTTGTAAACATTGTTTTTGCGTATATCTGTCCATGATAAAATTGTAAACATTACTTAATACAATAAAAAAAAAGACAGATCATGACATATTACAAATGGCCGAAACGTCACTTAGGAATCATACCACTCTTATTGGAAAACCCTATATATAAAAAACCGCTACTACTTTTATGTGAGGCAGATTTCCCAAAACATTTCTTATTACTTCAAATACATAAATTTACGTATTAAGATGAATGTACAAGTTTTCCTTAACTGTCATATCAAATAAATGTTAACATACAATAATATTACATAAATATCAAAATTATCATAAAATTAAAATATTAAATATTCGCCGAATATTATTATAATTATTGTTAAAGAGTTCAAAGATAAAAATATAAATTAAGGAGCTTAAAGATAACTAAAATTAACAAATTACCTATGTTACCATAGTGCTAAATCCTTCTAAAATAAAATAGACATTGTATTATAATTGATTTAATTTTTTTCGATTTTTGCAGAAGAGGATTACGATGCTTTTTGTTTGGCATACATGTTTACATATCGAGACTTTGAAATGGGAACGCTTGGCTTAGCCTGGACTGGTGATTTGAAAAATGCTGGTGGTGTTTGTGAAAAGAATGGGGTAAGTTTTGAGATTTTTAACTTTTATCTTAACAGATTTATCTTATCTAAATTTAAACGATATATACATGTGTACTATTTTTGAATAAATATTAATTCTTAGTGATATAAAAAAAATTTAATTATCTTGAATTACTTTGAAAATTTATCAAATAACTTTTGTTTTCTATAAAATTCATTCTTTATTATTATCTGTATTTTTCCATATTACGTCCAGTCTACCAAATTTATCATATCCAATTGAAATTGTGCAAACGAAAATATTCAATTTTCCGCAAACAAAATTGAATAGATAATATTCTATGAATATTTTTCTATATTTTTTTTTTAATTTTTCTAAACGTTTTTTTTAGTTCCAATAATAAATACACTTTAATTGGTAGAGTTATGTTAGCAAAACTTTGTTCGAAACTTTCAATATTTTAGATAAAAGTTTAAAAGCTGAGAAATATTAAATAAAATATTTTTGAATAAATCTAATTAAAAGTTTGTTATTTTGATTCTAAAATTAAACAGTAAATATTATTCAATGAAATGTAACAATCATATTGCATTTTTTCGCCTACAAAAATATTTTGATTTCATGAATAAGAAAATAAATTTCATAATATTCCATAGTAAATAAAATATTAATTACAAAAAATATCGTTTATTTATTCTTTTTATTAATTTCGGAAAAAATCTGATAAACTAGATGGTACGAGGAAACTTTTTTAATTACAATCAAATTATATTTACTGAGATTTTTTATTATTAATTATAATAAAAATGTCATTATTCATAATATTAATATTGTATATAAATAAAAACTACGTGTACATTTTTATTAGTAAAGCTCTTATTAAAAATATCAATAACTTTAATATACAAAACAAATTAAATCTATTAGCTAAGCTAGCGTGGATTCTAATAAATTTATATATATATATACAATATATATAATTAGTGCTAAGATTATTGATATTTGTTTATAATAGATAAATAATTTAATAATAGTAGGCGTTTAAAATTTAATTGCATTTGTAATTTAATACACATAACATTAATTGATTAAAATCAATAATTGAATATTACTTTCTCTTATCAGTTTAGTCAATTTATTATATTGTATATTTTGTTATTTTTATTTAACTTTTATATTAATCATATTTTTTTATACAGAATGTATATTTATAGTTTGAAAGTTCATATTTTAATTTGACATTCACGGGGATATATATTTGTTGTTCGCATAATTGAAACGAGTTTTTTGAATACATTCAATATAAACATAACATAATGATGCTCATATTTAATTAACATTATAAAGATTATAAATATAATTTTTTTTTAAAAACTTGTGATAAAAATGAACTAATAAAAGTTAGTTATGAATACGAATTTATGTATAGTAATTTATCCAAACCAAAAATCTCTGCCAAAAATGATGATAATTTTATTATCTGTTTGTATCTCTACAATTTTAATTTTTATCTATGTTTGTTACTTTCGAAATTATTTATATTATTATATATAAGGTAAAGTTGAGCCATTTATATACAAACAGATTTGTATAAATATAATAAGTAATATGTTCATATGTTTAAATATTGATTTTTTAAATGAAAAATAAAATATAAAAACATATATATGTATATACACATATATCAAATGGCAATATATGAAAAATACTTCTCCTCAAATTTTATACTCGGATGAAAATAAATAAAATAAAATTTATTAGTACTAAAAATGTGAGAAGTAAAAAGTTCCTTAGCTCACGGCGCTTATATTTACATAGCCGGAACTTTTCGATTTTAGAGCTTTTCCCAATATACTATTACATTTCCTTTAAGTATATGCCTTTTGCTCATATATTTATTTACTGTTTATTTTTATTTTTATTTTTTTTGAATATATAAATTATAGTAGATTCTATTTGCTTTAGCCAAAGACGAATAGTTATACATACTTGGAATAGTAAAGTCGATAGAATACTTGCAGTCCAAATATGTACTATGTTCTTTTGCTCAAACACATTTGAAATATGTCCTTATACGGTAGAATATAGAAGCATATGAGGCATTCAAAATTTTCCAAGTAACAGAAAAACTTGGTATGTGTGTACCAGAGTGAAACGCAATAAAAGTCCATAAACACCCTCGTCTTTATTTAGCTGATTATTGATCCTTATTGAAAAGCAAATAATGATCAAATAAATGAATAAATTTAATTTTTTCCGTTACACTATTTTCTTAAAATTAAGTGTTTCTTGCTCAGAATATTTTCTCAAAATGAAGTGGTTCTTCATCCGTTTTCAGAATATTTCCCAGATAATTCACTCGTATTTATTCTTGCTTATTTTTTAGAAGAATTAATTACTGCCGATCATGCTTATAAGAATAGATTTTTTTTTGTAGTATTATTAAATTTTTTTGTAAAAATCTCAACGTTTTTTTCTTACACTTTTCTAGAACAATAAATTTTTGAAAACAGAATTTTTCATAAAAATCAAATTACAATTCTTTTTAAGCACAAAGAAAATTAATTATTCAAATTTGAGAACTGCAGATTTTAAGTTAATTTGCTTTTCTTTTAATACTGCAGATTAGTTTCCATCTTCAAAAATTACTCTAGTCTTTTTCCGAAAAAGCTATGCAAATACTTGAAATAATTTAATTAACTCTAAGATAATATAAAATCTACGATGATAATTAATAAACTTTAAAATTTATTCTGAAATTAATATCAACAATAACTTTCTGAAAAAGTTTATGAAATTCGTGTAGTCTTTTTAAATTATCTTCTTTGGTTTCGTTTTCATAGTATTATTATTAATTATTGTATAAACATATATACATACGTGTATATTAACTAAAATTTACTATACATATAACATTTTATTTTTAAAATTTAATTGAGTGTTTAAAATATATATTACAAATTTATATAACAATTTAATTATTCGAATTTATAATAGACAATCGTTAGAGGAAAATCATTCAATAGTGTTTTTAAATTAATATTATGTAAATAAATTATAAAGTTTGTTAGTAAATGAATTGTAAATAACCTATAAAATTAACTAAGATCAATTTTGTATTTGATAAATAAAAAAATTTTAAATCAAAAATTTTCGAGAAAAAAAAATTGCAAAAAAAACAAAATGATTGGGTTTGTTAAAGTTTAATAGAAAGGAAAATCTTGTCTTACAATTATAAAAGTTTTCAAAAGTGACTGTAGATTTATACGTAATTTATCCTGGATTTTAATGTTTCTCGAATTAATTGGATAGGGTTTATACAAAATAAACTCTTCGTAGAGCTTTAATCGATAACCTGTACACAACAGAACAGCTTCTCCATGTGAACGTAAGTAGGTACAGTATTTATGAACAACATAATAATTTAGTACTTAAAGAATATATTATAGCGGATTATTACCACATGAATGGAAAAGTAGAATACTTTTACAAGTTTAATACTTGTGTTGCGTGTTGAAAATCTTCTACTTATCCTTTATTGTAGGATGTATGAATGTTTGTAAAATAAAAAATTTCAAACCTAATAACTTGTGTGTCGTCTCTAAAAATGCGTTAAGGATTTGTATTGTTAAATACCATATTCTGTTTTTAATAGTACAAATCTTCAACCTACTGTATTCATAGCCAATTCACTAAATGCAATACATTATCATATGAGAATATTAGCATTAGTTTATGGAACAAATTAACTAACTAAATGTTAAGCAAAACCATTTCCAAATTTTGGATCACAATACTTCTTTGATCACAAATTTTCTTTTAGAATATAGCCAAAAGTACAGAATATGTATTATTTTAGAGAAAAAAAACCTACTTATTATCTATTTATTTAAAATAATTATACTAAGTTAAGATTATAATTGCATTAATATTGAGCAGATGATATAATTTATTAAACATCTTTATATAAAGATGTTTTATAGATTATATCATCGGAAATGTTCATATTTTGGCTAATATTAAACAGGGTAAAATTTTAAATTGACAATTTTTTTTAAACAAGTATTTTTATATTATTACTATGAAAATTATTGAGTTTTCTTTCCAAAGGTTAAGATCTGGATAATTGAATATTATCCAAATCTTAACCTTTGAATGAATTATCTTCAATTAGGTAAATAAAATAATCTGATTTTAGATACTTCATTGAAGAAAACTTTATGTTTATAAATAATCATTTATTTTTGTTAATGCATTCGTAAATCTACAAAATTAAAAAGATCAATATTTACAAATTGTTAAATTATAGTTACAAATGACTATTTTTTAAGGTTGATCTTTGTTTGACATTAATTTTCTATTATAAATTCTCTATTTTTAATTAAATTGATCTAATTTTTGTCATTCTAATGAAATTAGTGTTTAAGTAATTACGTTAATTGAAAAAAAAATGAAAATTTGTTCATTGAAAATTCACTACAGAAAAAATCAATTATAATGTTACCTTAAAACAATAATTTTTTTTTGTTGGTCTTATTATACCTAAATTAACCGTATTTTAAATAATACTCATTTACTATTAGAATTTGCGTTAAAACACAAATGAAATTGATTGATGAGTAGACAACTTTGTCCTAATGACCTGATTTTCTTTGGCCCTAATAGAAAATTGATTTTTTCTTAAAGCTTATGATGCTCCGCCCTGATGTGAAAACAATTATTTGATTTTCATGATACATATGTAAATTGGTAGTTCAATTATGACAAATTGATTTGCTCGTACAGAAGATTGCGGGCAATAAACGTTTTGCAAATTTTTTGTCTACTCTCTGTAGACAAATGAAGATAAATGACTAAACTGACCAAGAATCCATAAAAGTAACTACATGTGTAACTGAAAATCATATTTACGCCTACCTTAAATTTTTTTTTTTAGATAGATTAAATTTTAGTATGATTTCGGAATTTTTTAAATATTTTTTAATTGTAACTAGACAATTTAATTGGTTTGAAACTACGAGTAGTAGTATATGAAAACGTAAGCAAAACATTCTTTTTTTCTTATGCATTTTATATGTTGCTTCTGTAAACATTCTATAATCTTTATACTAATTTATTTATAAAACCATAAAAATTTCTACAAAGACTTACATTGAGGCTATTAATAAGCTCTTTTTCTAATAAATTATTGAATAATAACGCTTGAAGGTTTGTCGTTCAAATAATCATTAGTGTAGTAATGAATTGGGAAATATTCCACAATAACCTTCCAGTTGTGTTTTACTAAATAGAAAATAATAACATTACTAGTTGCAATATTATTTAGTGCATTATTTGCAAACATTTCATAGATGTATTTTTTTTTTTTTAAAACATATTTTTTAATAATATATACAAGAACATTTTTTATAAATTATATATAAAATTTAACCGAGGAAAGAATTCGTAATTTTTTTTTTATAGAAATTATCAACTATTTTCATTTTAAAGGATGTTTTATAAAATTGTTTGCTAAATATTACAGAACGAAAATGCTTGCATGATATTTTTAATACTCTACAGATATATATTATTAAATAAATATTTTTTTATTAAATCTGAATAGGCTATAATATCATCTACTGAAATGCATAATATCTTTTAGTATTAAGTAGATTTCTGATATAAACAAATTTCAAGTTATGGTAGGAAAAATAAACTGGGTCAGTTGGAAATGTATTCATTATATTGTAAGGATGCAATTTTATACAAGAATATGATCTATATAACCATTTTATATGTTTATGGTGTCTTAATGTTATCTTTTATACTTAAACTACTAAATATCGTGGGCATATGCATACAATTAGGTTTTTTCTATTATAATCATTTATAGACTATATCGTATAGGATGTATATATGTACATAGACTTAACTAAGCGCAATAAACAATCGGTAGTGTAGTTTGATAGCAATTTCCTTATGGTTACTCTAGAGTCCTTACAAAAACTGTTACAAATTTAAGCAATAATTTACAGAAAACCTCCTGAACGCCTTAAATATACATTGGACAACAAAACTTTTATTGGAGCTTAAAACATTTCCATTATTCATTGGTCGTAGCATCTATAGGAAACCTGCTACAGGAACAAGCAATATTGTCTAACACACATTTGAATTTCACGTTCAAGGACTCTTAAGAAAGTTCTTACACTCTGAAAGTTCGGGAAAAGATATTTTCTCTACGAACAATATATCCAGATACATAGTTATACATATACAATATCTTTTCAAGATGAAAATTCTATGCAGGTTTTATTTTTGTAATATTAAACAAAGCCGGGAAAAAAAACAATACACAATGAACCCACCCACTTATTCTTTAAAATAAAATTATTGTTATATAGAAGAAAAAAAACATATATATAACATAATAATAGAACAAAAATTATATAAAAATCTATAAAATTTAATTAAAAATTTTCGTATATTTTATATAAAACCGATTTCAATATGAATGCTGTATGATAGATGCAAAAGTTCTTCTTTAATTAAAAATTTCTAATTTTCAATTAAATACGGCAAGAATTATAATAAAAGCAAATTATGCTCTTATTATAAGATTGTTTTTAAAACTTACCAAATTGAGATATTCGAAGATATGTTCACATTGCTTAGCCTCTGTTACCGTAGTATCCAAACAACATCAGTTTCTATGTTCTAGCTTTTTTTGATTATTTTCTTTAGTGAAATATCCTCGCCTTATTATTTTTAAATTCAATTTTTGTTTTTAAATCTGATCAAGGTTAACACAAATAAATGAAAAATATAAAATTACGTAACAATAATCATTGATAACTTCTGGAAGCACCATAAGTTCTAAACCGAAGAAATATAGTACTTTTCGTGAATTGAATGGAGGTAACAAATTCAAGACCCTTAGCGATAAAATTGAGGCTATAATTGGACTATGAAATTTGTGACAAAATATTTTCATAAAGATCTATTATTTTCATAAATATTTACATTTTTTTAATGGGTGCACAAAAACTTCCTCAAAAGAATTATACTATTAAATCCCACTTGAATCAACATATTGTTAATTTTCTGATTTAATTCTTATTGTTTTAGATCAAATAACGCATCAATATATACCACTTTCGGTAAAAAAAAAAATAGGTGTTGCTTTTGTAAGAATATTCAATTATTTAATAATATAAAAATATTGTTTTCCTTTCATATATAAAGTATGAACTTTTTCAATATAAAATTTAAAAAAAATTATTTAAAAATGGTAAAGAAAAGCACATTCATACAATAATTTAATGATTTCAATTTACTAAACTTTTAAGACAGCTTTTGATCTTAATATACAGACTTTAAAGTTTGCTTTGTAATTCAGTATTAAAATATAATCAATTTTTCAAAATTTATATTCGAACTAATAAGTATTGTTGTCTATTATTATTATCATAATAAATTTTAAACAATGCCCAGCTAGAAGATGTACTAAATTTGTAGTATTTTGTTAGGCCATCTGTTACCAAGTATACAGCAAATAATCAGAGTGAATAGTGAGAACGT
Organism: Atherix ibis; assembly: GCA_958298945.1. Classification (NCBI taxonomy): domain Eukaryota; kingdom Metazoa; phylum Arthropoda; class Insecta; order Diptera; family Athericidae; genus Atherix; species Atherix ibis. The sequence continues at coordinate 6,170,506 of OY282606.1, forward strand.
GGTCGCTTTAATTCCTTCTTAAAAATAATCGATGATCTGAACGTGAATTGAGTTCTAAGTTCTAAGTATAGCAGAAGCATAATATCTTGTTTCCTTATAAAACAGGCTTTCTTTAGAATTTGCTCCTTCTCCATTCGTGGGACTATACACGTATACAACAATAAGACCAATTGGTCCTACAGTATATGTACGTTTTGTATATCAGATGGTCGCCTAAGCAATTAAAGTGTTCAACACACTCCACCAGTACGTGCCATATTCCTTTGGATACCAAATGTTCCAATTGTTATTTTTCCAATCACGCTATTTCTTTTGTTCATTTGTTTGGCAAATAATGCAATATTTAACTGTGTAACAGTAGGTTTTTAATCCAAAATATTTAAAGTTTAACAATGTTTCCAAAATCGAAGCCACAGACACATTTTTATTCTCTGACGATCTTAATTTGAACTAAAATATCCAAATAGCGTTTATTTTAATTTAATTAAAATTCCCAGTTATATCCTCTGGCCTTAAATGCATTCGTTTTACTTGTTAACATTTAATTAAAGATATATGTTATTATTTATTTGCCTTTAAATATTAAATTAATTTCAACAAAAAATATTTGAATATATGAAAAAAGAAATTTATATACAATATACTCCCACATAATTTTTTTTTTAATTCATAACTTCATGTGCAATTTTTTTTTAACAGTATTATACACGTATATGTAAGAATAATAGTTTAAATAGTGTTACATACGAGGGTCATTCAACAAGTACTTATCCTACAAAAGAAAAACGAACATTTTGGAAAGGTGGCAATTTATTTTTCCACATAATCTCCTTGAAGCTCGATACACTTGGCCCAGCGATGCTCTAACTTTTTTAACCCGTCCAAAAAATACATTTTCTCGAGGGAAGCAAAATAGGCCTCCGTGGCGACAATGACCTCTTCATTCGACCCAAGTCTATTCCCTGCGAGTGATTTTTTCAGGTTTGGAAACAAAAAGTAGTCACAGGGGGCCAAATCTGGAGAGTACGGTGGATGGGGCAGCAATTCGTAGCGCAATTCGACCAATTTGGCCATGGCGACGGCGGAGGTGTGAGCCGGCGCGTTGTCATGGTGGAACAGCACTTTTTTCTTCGCAAAGCGGGGCCGCTTTTTCTTCAATTCGACGTCAAATCGGCCCAATAAGTCAGCATAGTAGCGCCCCGTGATTGTTTTACCCTTCTCGAGGTAATCGATGTGGATCACACCTTGTGAATCCCAGAAAACGGTGGCCATCACCTTTCCGGCCGATCGAACAGTCTTCGCCTTCTTCGGAGCACGTTCGCCGGGTGAAGTCCACTGTTTCGACTGTTCGTTGGTCTTTGGTGTGTACCAGTGAATCCATGTTTCGTCGACGGTCACGAAACGACGCAAGAACTCCGTTGGATTGCGCTAAAACAGCGCCAAACACGTCGCCGATGTGGTCTCACGGTTGCGCTTGTTTTCCGGTGTGAGCAAACGCGGCACCCATCGCGCCGACAGCTTTCTCATGCCCAGTTCTTCGTGTAGAATATGATGCACCGTTCCTACTGCGATGCCCACAGTCTCAGCTATCTCGTGAACCTTTAATCGACGGTCTGCCAACACGAGATCGTGGACTTTTTTAACGTTTTCCTCCGTAGCAGCCGTTTTCGGGGCACCTGGGCGTGGCTCATCAAAAACCGACGCGCGGCCACGAACAAACTCGTTGAACCAATTCTTGACGGTCACCATCGAAGGAGAAGAGTCACCATACACAACATCTGAGCGATCTTTGATTTCGCTGCGCGTTTTCCCTTCCAAAAACAAGAATCTAATCACCGAACGATATTGTTCTTTTTCCATTTTTGTGCAACCGACCGACACGCTCGCTTTCAAAGGCTCTCAAAACAAAACTGATAAGACTGAAACTTTGACAGTAGGCTACTAAAAGAATGTACTGCACTATGGTAAATTTCTTTTGTGACAGCAGTTTCTTTTGTGACAGCAGTTCCATCGGGCGGTGAGGCTAAGTACTTGTTGAATGACCCGCGTAATACTCATAATGAACATTACGAATATATAAAATTTGTTCGGTTATTGTTAAAAACATTAATTTTTTTGATTCTTCTTGAGTAATTATTTAAAAAAAGAGAAAAATAATTATTTATTTTAACATAACGGTTTTTTTATATCGTCAGCAAATATCGAACATTTTTATTTAAAATTCATGTTGAATCTATTACAATTATATATGAAAAACAATATCATTCAAATGACCACCACAGCTTAGTTTACAGGACTGCATCCGAACGTCCAAATTTGCGTTGATTTTTTGTCGAATATTGTTCTTTAGATATTGAATTTTTCTTGGATGATTGGAATATTCTTTTTCTTTCAAATAGCCTCAAAGAAAATAGTCCAACGATGTCAAATCGCAAGAATTTAGTGCGAACTCAATATAATGGCGTCTTCATGATCATTCTTGAAAAAGAACAGCCCATTGATTCCACAAGCCCATAAACCGCACCAAACAGTGACTTTTTTTTAAGAAAATGCAACGGTTTTTCGTAAATAATTTTATTTGTTTATGTAGCTGTGAAAATGTGCTTATTATTATTACAGAACGCCCGTTTTCGCAGTAAGTTTGGATAATTAAAATGCGTTGTTCAGTTGTCAATGACTCCATGACTAAAATTGTACTTGTTTATTCTTGACAGTTGTAAAAAAAATCATGCCTCGTATATTTTGGCAGCCATTTTAAAAGTTCATAAAAAAACCAACAGATGGTCTAGCCTAAATCGGTCTTTTTGCACAAATAAAAAAATATTTATGTCAAATCAAATTTAATATTATGAAACAAAAATGAATAGAACAAAATGCTGTGTTATCTTCAATTCTTTAATTTCTTCAAACAAAATAATGAACAGAATCGGAATGCTTCACAAATGTTTTTTTAGATTCCACACGTGCTTTATTAATACTATTACGCACATAATATTATTCAAAGCATGAGGTGTATAATGAATATTGGTGGTAAAACATTAGCAATTATGAATAAAAATAAATAGTTAATAAGTTAAGTCAAACATATTCCGTTAGACCTGATCTTTTAATAATATTTTTCTTAACAACATTACATACATTATGGTTGGTTTTTACATTACGTTTACCATAGTTTCAAAGCATTTTTTATGTACAATATATAATACCTTACTCACGAAATCATATAAATAAATTTGTAATTGAGGCATTTTATATAGAATCGCTGTGGTGTTAAAATGGTAAAGATTTCAAAGTTTTTACCATATGTAAAATCGGTTAAAGTTTGGGTCACATGTATATTTCAAATTTACTGCATTTAATTAACCATTGTCTATATGGAGTGCATCGGTTGATAAAAATAGCAGTTCTATATAAATAATATCCCAGAATTCTTTTTGAATAGACGCTCTCGTGGTCAGTAGTATTTAAAAATTCAGTAGATTATTGTAATAAATAGGTTATTTTCTATTTACCTTACCAGGTATATATAAGCTTAAATCCGCTGTTTTTTAGTCAAAAAAACACATATTTTTTTCATAGAAAGCAAAAACAAATTTATTCAAAGTACTTGCAATCGCTAGCTACACATTTTTACCATCTCCCGGGCAATTTGTGGATACCACGCCAAAAAAATTCCTTCTCTTTCGAGGCAAACCACTCATCAAGCCATTTTCGGACGTCCTCGTAAGAATCGAAGTGCTGCTCAGCGAGTGCGTGGCCCATCGACGAAAATAGCTGATAGTCGGAAGGGGCCAGGTCTGGTGAATAAGAGGGGTGGAGTGGCACCTCCCAGTTGAGTGTCTCCAAGTTGTTTCGGACCATTTTTGACGTGTCGTGGAGGAAAATCAGCTTGTCATGTCTTTGTTGATAATCTGTCCTTTTTTCACCCACAGCACGGTGCAATTTGATTAGTTGTTGATGGTAGCGGTGGGCATTGACAGTTTCACCAGGTTTTAACATCTCATAGTCTTACGTCCGAAGCGATTTGGTCAACTCACGATTTTTTGCGTTTAGGATTCTCGAAATATATTCACTTTTCATGCGGCGCCCATTTTCCGATCTTTTCAATCTTCCCCATGGCACGCAGATGCATGGAAATGTCTGGTTGAGTAGCACCCAATTGCTCCACGAGCATTTTTGCGATTGGGTATCGTGTTCGCCTAAAAGAGCCTGCAATTGATGGTCCTCAACCTTCCTAGGCCGATTTTCACGCTCCTTGTCCCACAAGTCAAAATTGCCGTCTTTGAACCGACGAAACTAATCTCGGCACGTTGTTTCCGATAAAGCACTGTCACCATAGGCCTCCATAAGCATTCGATGCGATTCGGCAGCCGATTTCTTCAATTGAAGCAGAAAACCAGAGCTTCCCGCATATGGCACAAAACTAGACATGATTACCAAAAGCAAAATGTATGTTGTACATCTGATTAATGTTAACAGATGTCAAACCCATTAAAAAAAGTATTTGCGTGCCCATGGTAACTTAATACGCTCACTCACGCCCTCTATAACCAAACAGCGGATTTAAGCTTGTACCCCTGGTACAAATAAATAACCGATTTTGTTGCAATAATCGACTAGTATGCCAAAAGTAAGATATAAAAGATGAGTTTTTATTTTTAAAATTTTCCAATTTGATTGTATGCAAACATATGCGTATCTGCTGTTAAATTCCTTTAAAATAGCTGAACCAACTAAGAAACATTCTTTTTCCTGTAATTTCCATTTGTACACAAAAAATGGCACTTTTTAAGGCTCTATGAAATCAGGATAGAGAATATTTCAAATACTCATACTAACAATTTTATCTAGTGTATGCAGCGCTGTGATTAACATTATGTCCATTTTAACAATGTCTGAATTTAATTAAAATTAATTTCTCTACAAAACATGGTTTCTGCTTTTTATGATAATAATTTTTTGCGCGCATTTTACTTTGTTTTAAAATTCATAGCATATAAAAAATATATGCTCTTTTTTGTTTTTCATCCTGTTTTTTTAATCGAGTTTTTATATACCATAATTTTTTGTTTATTTGTATGTTACATATATAACTGGTGAACGTTTTTACGTTTTTGTAAAAAAGATTTTAGTAATTAATTTTATGTGAAAGTCTGAACCATATGGAATTATAAAAAGTTATAATTTTTAATTTGCTATTCTACTACACATTAAAAAGAAATATAGGTTTATCCAATTTGTGCTTTCAAAAGTAAAGTTAAATAAAATTTCTTGTAATTATGCATGAAATATAACATTTTTTAAATGTCTGCTTTGAAACATTTTACATATTTCAGGCTGTGATTACTTGAGAAATGTTGATTTCTGAACGCTCTTAGATTTAACAATTCTCTACGTAAATGCGATCGTTTGCTTAAACTCACAAGAAAAAGTCAAATTAGACAATTTTGAAGGCCAATTAACATCATCAAATCTCGAAATTATATGCGTCCTGGGAATTTTTAACGTAATAAAGCTTGCGGTGATGTTTTATTGAAATCGCATATGATCGAGATTAAAAACTTTAAATTCGGACCAAAAAAAATTGGTTATCATACCGGTCATAGCGGTTAAAATTGACAATAACATTTTCTCCTTTGTCATTTTCAAAGTAATACGTGTGGGGCCAATGACACCATCAGACTAAATTAACACCGGACAGTCGGTTTTCGTCGATAGAATGCCTTCTCCACAATCACTTGTGGTTTTAGGGGGCCTCATATATGGCAATTTTGTGGTTTTAGGGAGCCTCATATATGACCAAAAAAAACAGCATCGAAAGCCTATTGTACCGAAACACAATCGATTAAACAATCCATAATATATTATGAAGATCCTTAAACTAAACTAATATCATCTTGAATAACATATACACGTATGTTTCAGAGCCGCGAAATGGATAACTCGGTTTCAGTGATATAATAAAAATTTTACGAATGTTTGAAGAAATATATGCTACTAACTGATATATGTATATATTTTATCCACCACAAATGCAACATTTAATTAATCTATTGTATTATATTTATGAGCTCATTTTTATCTATTCTCACATGCTCATATCTAAACGATGATTCGTTAGGTTCAATAAAGCAAATTTTAATAATAAAAATTTTTACGATTATACATTCGATTAGGAGTTCGAATTCACTGTTTTCAAATGGTTTTTAGTATTTTAACATAGAACTTACATTTCAATGATAATTTTAGCTTTTTTTTGCGCTTAGAACTTACATTTCAATGGAAAAAAAACAAAAGCAAATATAAAAGTTTTCACTTGATTATGTTTTTATTAATTTTAATTACAAACAATTGTTCAGTATTTAATATTGCATACGGAATTCATAAAATTGCCAATTCCTAACCTCTACTCTTATTAATGATAACTTCAGTAATTTTATTTAAAGGTTCAAATACTTTTGTTTATTATAGTGTAAGTGTTTGTGTTATAGAAAGTGGGATAAGTAAACATAATAAATTTATAAGTAAAATACTTATACAATATGTTCTTAAAAGTCTTTTTATCGAAGTATTGTCAATCAATGAATTCGTTTATAAGAATTTCAGGTCAATCGATGCTAGAACAAATATTCATTTATTTCATTAAAGTTTATAATAAATAGATGAATGCTATAAACTTGTACTAAAAAAAATAGAAAAAAGGAATTACTAAGATACATACACATAAACCGAATGAACTTGCAATCATAACACCGAGTTTAAAATAAGAGTACAAAATTAGGTTAAAAGTTCAGGGTTTGGACAATAGAGAGAGAACGAAATTTTTATATATATTGAAAGTGAAAACTTATCTCAGTAGTGTCCATTTTTATGTTATTGAAAATACATTTGTTTGATGTTTTCTATTATCCGTTTGACCCTTATTATTCTTTTCGATTTGCCAATCATTTCTCTTTGTTTCCTGTAAAATAAAAAATCAATAACAACTAACTTTTGGATTTTGTCCCCAAAATCAATCTAGAAATATTGAAGCTCCGTAGCTAACGATCTCTGAGTGGGTGTACAATTCAATTAAGTTAACAGCACTTATCTGGTTAGTGTTTTCTTCAAATTTTAGTTTCTTGTAATTTTTCCCTTTCGATCCAGAGAAAAAAATTAAATCGAGCCGAGTTTTTATAAAATCAAATTTTTTTAATACTCAAATACGATTGGAAGTAAATTTTAACTATATGTGTACATGACAATACAAAAAAAAATTACCTAAGTATACAGAAGTTTTTAATCTACTATTAGTTATTTGTTTCATAAGTACGCGTAAGCTTTAATTTATTGTAATACAAACCAAAGCTGTAACTTATCTTATAATAAATTCGTCATATATAATTTTTTATGTATGTAGTTTTTTAATACAATTACTATTCATAACTTATAACTCGAAAAATTGCAAAATATTTAAATTTTTATTTGAGATAATTTTACTATCCTAAACCTAAACGTTTCGATTTGATTCTCAAATAGATTAACTTGGGATTTAACATTATTAGTTTTGTAGTTTTAGAATTGTTACTGGGTCAATACAAAACATTGTATTTTGAATACCCCAAAATAGAGCTATTGTAACGTGGGTTAGCATCCTTGATTATACGATAATAATCCCCATGATAATATATACTATAACTAATGATATTATGAAAATTTATTCGCAGTTAAAAAATTAATTCTGAAAGTAGAATTAATTTTAATTTTTTTTAAAGGGGAGGTGGAACTAATTTTTACTGTTTATTGAGTACAGTCACAGTATGTCTTATGATACAGTCATATAATATACACTCTTATAAAGGACGAAATAATACTATTAAAAAATAAAAATACACTTTTGATTGCATTTGTCGATAATTACTAACATTCCTATTGAAGTTATTTGAAATTCGATTTTGATAACATTTTTACTTTATTTTTTAAGAATGGAAAATTTTTATTTTTTTTTCAATTTTATTGATATGATTAGATTTACATTATTTGTAGAATAAATAGTAAAATGTTAACAGGCAGTACTACACATTGAATAAAATCGGGAGAACGCTTAAAAAAGTATGCAAGCATAGTATGGTCGGTGCGCTTTCATTTTATTTTATGCGTTTTGATAATCCATCCACTATCCCGAAGGATAGAACGGATAGATGAACAAATTCCGAAGTATATTAAATTTTTCGATGTAAAGTTTTTCATCATTATTTAGTGTTGTTTGAATGGTTGACCAGATACACAGTCAGGTTGTATAGTTAACCGTACGGATGGTTTGTTGTTTGGCTAGTCAGATTCATCCTTAAGGGTTCTATCCCACACAGTGGTCGCTACCCATTCTATTCAATGTACATATACTTTAGGAAGTGAAATGGTTGAACTCACTTTTGTAACGTCCATTTCGGAGAAGTTGATGCTTTTCGATTGGCTGTGTTGTTGCTTGCAAGCACTTAGCAGTCTCAAGTGCATAACTCATGAAGTACTTTATTTGGTCGAACTATTTTTAATTAATTCAATGTTGTGAGGATATGCTTTTTTACCCTAAGCATTTGCCATTCAATTACCCCAAACAGTTTTTCAGTTCACTTCTTTGCACTTGTACTATATATTCCACTGACTGCTTTTCAAGTGCATACACGTATTCATCATCGGCTTCATTTGGACATAACCGTATGCTATTCTAATTTATTTTCAATTTCTTGATAGTAAATATTTTATTAATTAAAGAGAAATATAAAAAAATAAATACAGTCCTATATCAAGTGGATACATAAGATAGTATAGATTAGAAATGCGTAATTGAAGATATACTTTTCTCAACTGTAAATTTATTCTGATATTCTGTAAATATTGGATTACATAATAAAATTAGTAACACTAATCTAAATTTCTTATAAAATAAAACTGAACGGCCAATCTACATACATTTCCATATAAAAATTTAAAATATTGCAATAAGGAAATATTTTTAAGTTGTAGTAAAAAGAAATCCATTATTTTTGCATTAAATTGAAGGTTTTATTTAGCATAGATAGAATGATACGATTTAGCTCAAATATGCACCGTTTTGTTTGGAGGTAACTTGTTGCCATTTTGGAGGTAATTTCATAATGCCTTTCTCATAGAAACCCTCGTCCCTATTGGCAAAAAACTGGGACATTCGATTTTCACAATCTTCTCTTGAGGCGAATTTTTCACCTGCAAAATCATTCGTCATAGACAGGAAGAGGTGGTTATCACTTGGTGCCAGGTCCGGACAATAAGGTGGATCCATAAGAACATCCCAACCAAGGTCTCGGAACTTCTGGCGAGTCACTATCGATGTATGCGGCCTGGCGTTGTCCTGATGGAACACAATTCCTCTCCTATTGGCCAAAGCTGGCCGCTTCTGGGCGATTGCTTCTTTCAGACGGTCCAATTTTTGACAGTATAGGTCCGAATTAAGAGTTCGGCCGTAGGAGAGCAGCTCATAGCAGATGATTCCCTGCCAGTCCCACCAAACACACAGCAAAACCTTCCTGGCTGTCAATCCTGGCTTGACCACCGTTTGGGCCGGGTGACCGTGATTTAATCACGACCGTTGTCGCTTGACGTTGTCGTAAGTGACCCACTTTTCATCACCAGTAACCATCCGCTTCAGAAATGGATCGATATTGTTGCGATTCAGCAGCGATTCGCAGATGGAAATTAGGTCCATGAGGTTTTTTTGCGATAACTCGTGTGGCACCCATACATCGAGCTTCTTTTTGTATCCAGCCTTATTTAAGTGGTTCCAAACGGTTTTTTGTGCAATGTTTAGCTCCTGGGCAATCAAAATAGTGCTTACGTGACGGTCGGACTCGACGATTTCCATTATTTTATTGAAATTTTCGACAATTGGCCTTCCAGAGCGTGGTGCATCTTTGACATCAAAATTACCGGAATGGAATCGACGAAACCAAAATTGCGCATGATTGGCTGTTACAGTATCAGGACCATAAACACTATTCACATTTTCAGCTGCCTGGCTTGCGTTTTCGCCTTTATCGAAGAAAAACTGTAAAATATGGCGTATTTTCTCTTTGTTGGTGTCCATCTTTGACGCGTGCTAAAAAAATACTGAGTCAAGTAATCACAAAACTGTATCAGAAGCTTTTTTAGTATGAAATCTTATCTTTCTAACGCCGTCTAGTGCAACCACTTTTACAACGGGAGATACAGACTCCTAAAGCCATCTATTAGCAAAATAATGGACTACTTTTTACTACACCTTATTTATACTTTTTGATATTTTTGTGAAAACATATTTAAGTTGAACAACATTGAGCTTGTAAAATTATTAGTTTCTAAATGAAGAATGTTGCCATGGATAATTCTTAAGACTATATCTATCAGTAAAATATTATTTGAAACAACCAACAAATAATCTCTCAGATCATAAAAAATATCTGTAAATTATTGTAATTATACGTGTATTACTTTGAAAGTGTTTTAATATGAATCCGACAAATTCTAAAATAATCATAATACAATTTTTTAAAAGTCGGATGCAATAATTCATGTTCTACTTAATTGCAGCATTACAGGGGCTCATTGAAATCACTGAATACAGGCATTGTAACGCTACTTAATTATGGCAAGCATGTACCACCAGCTGTTTCCCATGTAACATTAGCACATGAAATTGGACACAATTTTGGATCACCGGTAAGTACCCCTTAAACAAATAGTGTTTTCAATTAAGGTGTAAAGCATTCTATTCGGAATATGGCAAATATACGAGTATTTACATTGATAATATAAAAATACAGACTATCGTATATGTATATAAATTTATGCGGATATGTATTATACAAAAGTAGAGCGTAAAAGAATGTGTTATTTAGTAAATTTATATTGGACATTACATTAAAAATGTAACTCCATTTATTTAAAAGGAAATTAACTCATTTCCAAGGACTATTTCTCAAAGTAACACCACATTTGTATAGACTTATATGTACAAAACATATTTATACATCCGTATCTATGCTTATTTATTTCATCCATTTGTCTCATTTCCTAAATTAAGGTTAAGTCAATTTAACTTAATACAGATATTGTTGTAATATATAAGTTCAGCCTGAAGACCCCAATAAAAATATTAGAGGTAACTAAAATGTAACTATATTCTTAATGAATTAAAGATAGTATCACTGAATATACACTTATATATCTGCTTTTAGATTTATTTTTCAGGCATACCTTAATTAAATTTAAAAACAAATCAAACTTTAGGATTTTGGAAATAACAACCATATCATATGAGAATATTTTAAAAGAACTTTTGCCATTTTGAAAATTAAATTCTTTTTACACATCTGATAGATACAAAGTACTAAAGTATATAACATTCAAAATTTAATGATATAACATTTTCAATATTCTATAATGAAGTTTTGTAAATTTAATTAATTATTAAATGACTGGAAAAGAAATTAAAATAAAATTGAAAAGTTTACCGATTAAATTGATATTGTTGACATTTGACTTCATATTAAATTGAATAAGTTAAAATAAGAATATGTTTCACAGTAAAAAAAAATATCATTGAAAACCATACAATGAATTAGAATAATTGAAATGTAGAAAATTTATTGTACTAAAGAAAACGAGTAGAACAATATGAAGAAAATCACTTTTGAACTTAAATTACATTATAACAAGCAATTAAAATGAATATTTGAATGTAGCCCACAGTTCTATATATGAAAACAAAGTTTCTGAAAGTAAAGTTTTATGAACGTTATTTAATATATTATGATTATTCCACAGTTATATTGGTTTAATTTTTTGAGACTATATTTATCAAAAAAGTTTTCAAAAACCTTCTATCAGTGCGTAAAGAGTTGTGAAATTTACTTCTAAAAGTCAAATAAAATTTTCAATTTAAATAAAATACAATTATTTTTAATTGAAATATAAAAGAAAAAATATAGAGGCAAAATTACAGATGGAACGAGTTACAAAATAAATTCTTCATAATATACTATTATTTTACGATTAACAATATGACTAATAATATGATTACTGTATAAACTTGCATTATATCTTTGAAATTATTCAGAATAATAATTTCCAGGAAGATTATTCGTAGAAAATTTTCCGATTCGAAAATATTATTTCTTAATTTTTTTTAAAATTTAATTTCAGCATGATCCAGAGCAATGTACACCTGGTGGAGAAGATGGTAATTTTATTATGTTTGCAAGAGCTACGTCTGGTGATAAGAAGAACAACAATAAATTTTCACCATGCTCTCTAATGTCTATCGAACCTGTTCTAAATGCGAAAGCTCGAAGTGCAAAAGGCTGCTTTACTGAGCCACAACAGTCCATTTGCGGCAATGGAGTTGTTGAACCTGGTGAAGAGTGCGATTGCGGGTGGGAAGAGGATTGCAATGATTCGTGCTGCTATCCCATGTCACGGCATCCTCGTTCGGACGAGAAGCCTTGCACATTAACTCCACGTGCCCTGTGCAGTCCTTCACAAGGTCCTTGTTGTACCACAGATTGCTCTCTTAAATTTGGTGATAAATGCCGCGATGATAATGGCTGTCGCGATCCCAGCTTCTGTGACGGACGCATGCCACAATGTCCACCATCAGTTAACAAACCCAACAAGACCATCTGCAATAAGGAATTCGTTTGTTATATGGGAGAATGTACAGGATCCATATGTCTAGCTTATGGCCTGGAGTCCTGCCAATGTCTTCCCGGTCCCAATAACCCTAAAACAAAATCATGTGAACTTTGCTGCAAGCTACCGGGAGAATCAAATCCCTGTAAAAGTTCTTTCGAATGGAACGAACCACCATTTGATGTGCCTGACATGTTCGCTAAACCGGGTACTCCATGCAATGACTATAATGGGTAAGCATTCTTCGATAGTAATTCATAAATATCAAGCGTAAATATTTTACGAATACAAATACACGTTATTATGCATTATTACTTTCAGTTATTGCGATGTCTTCCAAAAGTGCCGTGAAGTAGACCCATCTGGTCCTCTGGCAACGCTTCGGAAACTCTTGCTGTCTGAGGAAAGTCTGGCATCGTTAAAGAAATGGGTTCAAAACAACTGGTACACTGTTGCACTGGCCATTGCTGGAGTAATAGTTCTCATTGTAAGTGAAAAAACTTTTCTAAAATTAATTTGACAATTTATATTTGCTACTTTTTAAATTATTTCAATTCTAAACTATATTTTGATAATAAAAATAATTATTTTTAAAAAGATTTTTAAAAGTTTAAATACCAAGATGAGTAAAGTTAAAGCAAATATCGATTCACGAAAATGTAAGTTTCACAAAATAATACTCGTAAATGAGAAGTAATCAACGCTAGAAATATTGACTAATATTATTGTTATATATTACAGTAATTTAAGTATCTAAATAGCGCGTAAAAATAATAATAGTAATTTGCTAGAATATCTCATAATATATGAAATTATGGTCGTTAATTACAAAATTATTTCATAGTGGTATTAAAATGGTTTTTAAATAATCTTATTATGGAAAAGCACATATCATCATATGTTTCTATGATCGTGACGCTATAAAATAGCCCTTAGTATATGTCTAAGAGACCTTACGTAAGAATAGACGAAAAAACATTTACAAAATCAAAGAAAAATTCAATATTTTAATTTTATATGCCTTATTTTATAAGTAAAAAACAGTTAAAGTAAACTTTAAAAAGAACTATGAATGACACCACATTTTATTTATTAATTCTTGCACTTACTTCTGAAATGCTGATTTTGCAAGTTATTTAATTTTCGATTAATATGGTTATCTTCATTTAAAAATAATTCAAGTTAAAAATTAATACTTTCGAAATATTTAAAATTAATTACCTCAAGTTTCTTATAGTTTTTTTTATATAAATTAAGCATTATCACTATATGTGTATACTTAAGAATAAATTATAGTGAATCACTTTAATTACAATATAAAGATGCATAATATATTTTAAATAAAAGTACTTTTGCTTTTATATTGAAAAAAATCTCTATTTAATAACAAACATTTCTTTCTATAAATTGTGATTCATTTCATTATAGGAAATTTTATTTTAAATATAAATTTTATATCCTCGTTTATATGAGAAAATCTTTAATATTAAAATTACTGGGCACGTTCAGTGATTAGCCATTAAATCTTTCTAAAATGACCTCTTAAAAAATTAATATTTTCTTTATGGGAAAATTTTGTGCCAAAATATTTTCTTTCATAAAATAGAGAAATTGCCAAAGAGTAAGGTTCGCAGTTTCAACATCAATAAAAATAAATTAATCTCAAATATTGCAGACAAGGTATTAAAATAAAGTGAACAATATGGTATATGAAAGTAATGTAATTCTATTAATTCTGTCAGCATTATACAATTTTTAAAGCGTAAATTTTTTTAACAATTGGATAAAAGGCCAATGAAAATACAAGGTATTGTTTGGTAGTTTTCCTAATGTGTCCATAAACTAAGACTTGACTTACTTAAAATTGAAAGTAAACATATTATTATTTATTGTTTCTAAAATAAATCTTCTAAATTATTGATATTTAATTTTCAATTCGTGTGCAAATATTGTCGGTACATATTGATAATTGATAACTTTAATTGAACTTTAAAAGAAAATAAATTGAACATATCTGACGATTTAATTTTATTTACATAAATATTAAATAGAAAGAATATACTAATTATATTTTATTGAATTTAAACAATGTTATAATGAATTTAGTAACAATATATGATATTATTTTATTTACAAGTTTACTAAATATTCAATTAAAAATAACATCAATAAAAGCACTATAAAATGATGTAGTAACAAATTTTTATTAACTTCAATAATGCATATATCTAAAAACACTATACAATTTCTGGTTGAACGTTGATGAAAGTAATTCAGATGAAAGGATGTATAGAGTAATATACTTGAATGGCTAGTTTCCTGAGGCTATTCTATTATACTTTACTGTCTGTCTATCATAAGTTTGAGATATTTCCATTTATAACACAAGCACTTTTTTCTCATTACTCTGGATTTTATTATATTTTAATGCCTTTTATAAATGTA
Source organism: Atherix ibis (assembly GCA_958298945.1). Classification (NCBI taxonomy): domain Eukaryota; kingdom Metazoa; phylum Arthropoda; class Insecta; order Diptera; family Athericidae; genus Atherix; species Atherix ibis. The sequence continues at coordinate 6,185,632 of OY282606.1, forward strand.
TGCACATCCTTTTATATATGTTATTATATAAATTTTGATGAAATCTTACGTATAAAGAAAATAAATTATGAAATGTAACAAATAATGTGCAAATTTCTGCAAAATCTCTTAATCTAAGAGTGAAATATATACAAGAGCATACATATATATGATTATTTTAACGAAATATTATATAATAGAAATCAATCTAAATCATACATACATATAAATAAACCTATATTATTATTCGTAATTGATAATATTTTCATTTTAATTCGATATCCATATAAATTTTAAAGTCAATATATTTTAGGTTAGCACTTAAAAGTAATCTATTATAAATTTGTTTAATAGTTTTTTTAATTTATTGTTTCTTCCTATCAGCAAACTTAAAAATAAACACATTTTTCTGATAATTAATTAATAATATTACAGATACTCAGCACGAAGTTGCTAACAAAGAAGTCAAATCTGAAATTGAAATCTGTAACAATAATACACAGTGCGACAACAGAAACAGTTCGCTTACCAGAGGACAACAACGGCGTTATAGTGCATACAGCGGTTCGAACGAAAGTGCCATTGAAAAAGAAGGTGAGGGGCGAAAGATTGAAGAGAAGCAAACCTGTAGCACCGACAGCAACCCCAGCAGCGACAACGACAGCAGCGACAACGACAGCAGTAACAAAAAAGACGACAAATCCACAACAAAGCTCTAGCACAAGTACTCCAACTATAATACCCCCAGTGGGTACTGCTAATACGATTGTTACATCAAATTCTAAAGGAGCTGGAGTATCTGTTCGTAAGGTTATAAAACGACACTCGGCTTCCTCAGACCCGCCAAAAAAAATACTGCGGAAAAAGAATCGTGTTTCTGCTCCAGTTAGTGCCGAAGAACAACAACAGGCTAAATTAAATGAAATGAAGAAGAATAAGAAAAATAAAAAGCCTCACAGTGAAGTAATCGATTATTCGGCAAATACTAGCAATCATACCAATACATTCACGAAAGTGCAAAAATGGCTTCTTGAATCTCCGTTCGTTACGCAGCCACTTTCTCATATTGAACATTCCTCAAAAGTTCGAAAAATTATCAGCAAATCGCAGTCAACACCGGAAAGACTGGTACAACCGTCGCCGAAAAAGACCAAATCGGTTGGCAATCTAAGCAGTGAAAAAGTGAAACTGCAAGTGATGTACAAACCACCATTCAAATTTTCATTTAAGTTATTAAAAAATGCAGCAGTAAAAAGTCATGTAATTAGTGGTGGAATTGGTTCCTCTAAACGGAAATCCAGAGCCATGGACAAGAAGAGAGTAGCAGCTGCACCTAATGCGAATATTGGTGAACGCGTAAAGAGAACTGCACTTCTTATACGGTCTACTGAGACGGAACCAATCAGCAATGAAGTCTCTGAACCAAATTATGAAACACTTAATCCTAAGTCAAAAGACAATCCATTGTATGAGAACATTAATGTCAATTTAAATGCGTCTAGTAACGTAGGCTGCGATTCATCAATAACTCCAGCTCCCCCTCATAGCACAGGTCAAACTCAAACCTCATCGAACGATAATCCAAAACCTTGCAGACCAATTATGCCAAGTGTTGAAAAAAGATACAGCATGCCAAATCCAACAGCTACGTTTCGTATTAATCGGAGTGCCAGCAACAGTAATTTAGTACAGCCGCCTAGTTCACAGTCTAAAATTCAAGCCAGTAATTATAGTCGTAGTAACTCCTTAACAAACAATACCTCATCGATAGCACCGCCGAAGAATGGCACCAGTGTCAACAGCTTCAATGGCAGACATCTCAGTGATCGTAGTAATATTAAGGAGAGCGAAAATTGCATTAATTTAAGTAGAAATTTCGGTAGTACGCAAAATTTGATACAATCGAATCACGGAAATCTGTCGAAATCTGCGAATCGAAACAGTTTAAATTTAAAATCTCCGAATGCATTTCCATCCAATAATCTAGCTTCAAGACGTCATGGGTCTAATATGAATCTGCGATTAGACAAATCCAATTCGAATTCAAATCTAAATCAGAAATTAAATTTTGATCTATTCGGCAAACCATTACCGAATGGAAGTAATCTGGCTCGTAACTCCAGCAATACGAATTTAAAATCGTCAGCATCATCGTTGTCTTCGACATCTTTAAGTCGCAGTAGTGTTAGTAATATTCCTCGAGCCAGTCTGAGTTCAGGCTCCTCTCATGCTGCCTTTGCACGTCAAACTTCATTGCAATTAAAACCAGCCCCACCGGCCATGCCGCAGCATCACCAGCATCATCACCTTGCTGCCCAAATGTCGCAAACCTCCCATCATATGCAAATACCATCACATCAATATCAATATCAACAGCAGCAGCATCATCTGAATGTGCATCAACAAAAGCCACCGCCAACACCCCCACATTTAACGGCGCCAACACTTAATTCTAGTATTAATTCTAGTTGTAGTCCTAGTTATAGTTATAGTAATGTGAATTTAAATTTTAATATAAATACTTTTAACAGTAATAATAATAGTTGCCCTAGTAATAACCAACGACCACATACTGCCGCTTGTGATGAAAATAATCAATTTGAATGGCCGAAACTATTATCAAAGAATATTAACGATAAGTCAAGACCACACGGCAGAGGTGACAAGGACAAGAATAAGGACCCCATTCCATCCGACTTAGAAGTTATGGTTTCTGATATTGAAAATTTAGTTAGTTAGAAATTTATTAGCAACTGTGCATATTTTAATTTCACTGCACTAATTTTCCGTATGGCGTCTTATAATAACAATAAATATAAAGTGGTAAAATTACCTACTTGCACATAATATCGTACTCGTATGTACATAGATACATACGTGTACATACATCAAATATCAGAATTCATTAATCGAATCTAAAACTATAATTTATATGGATTCTATATGAAATATTTAATCAGAGTGAATGGTTATAAAATATAAACACCATTTATGAGTGCATGTATGCGAATGAATTAACGTCCACTTTCAATAATGTATATATCTTTACATAATATATATATATTTTAGAAAGATGCATTGGCTTCCCTATGAACTTGTGTACTTACAAAACTTATCTACAACATTGTTCTTATAAATACCGTATGAATTTCGAAGCAATGGAATTATAACAAGTTTGCTGAGATTTATCAATAGTTCAATATTTGTACATATCGACTAAAATCAAATTACATAACATATACAATCACAGACATATTTGTACAAAATATATTCATATAGGGTTATAATAATTATTGAACTTTGGAATGTTTTGCTTCCAAGTCTATTGCTTGATTCCGTTTGACTAGAAAACATTGATGGACCAAATGTCCTTTTGTTGTCGAGTACATTCTAATATACACTCGCACATCCAAAATTACTTCGTTATACCGATTGATTAATAGTTTTTATAGGGATTGTTTTGAATATTGATGCTATTTAATTTTATAAAGCAAATGTTAACGAATCGAATGATGACGCCTCTTTAGAAAATGATGACGCAGTGATTAATGGTATTTTGTGATTAAATTGATTCTTCTTCAATGTGTATATGTCAATTATATAAAATTTGGTTGTACTAATTATCCTATTTTAGTTAAGCCTTTAACATATATATACATATGTATATGTACACATATGCTATCGGTAATGTATAATTCAACAGTCTTATTCATGCATAAGTACGTAATGTTTTGATGATTAAAACGTGATCATATCGTTTGTATGCTAAATTATTACAATATTTTTTATAACACTTAACAATATAAAATTATCGCCTTCGATCAAAAATAGTAAATAAACGTCCAAATACTCAGTACCGGTAGAGTATATATGCATATGCATATAAAATACAATGCCTATAGCTGTGCTTTTTATGTATTCATATACTATTTATACACATAAAAGTATGTTTAAATTTAATATATATGTAAATTGCGACAAAAAATTCTTGTTTTTTTAATTTCAATGTTAATTTATTAAATTGAACTCTAACCTATTGAATTTTAATTTTAATAGTACAGATGCTACAGTATGCACATTAATAATAAAAAACCAATTAAAATATAAATACATAAATATAAAATTATTCATAAAAAATATATTTAATATAAAAAGTATAATTAATTAACAGAAGTAATTATATTGTATAATAAATAACTATAAACTGATAAGAAAATAAAATTTAAAATTATATTAATTAATTCATAATTAATACATAACGAACAAAAATACTGAGTAATTCTACTCAAAAGATATTTTTTTTTTTAAATTATTGAAAAAGCTTTTAATTGATTTTTTGGATTTATTTTGTGATGTACAGTGCTTATTGTACTTTATTTAAATTATTTTGTTGTTTTTTTTTGTTTATTAATTAAATCTGAATGCATTGATAATTTAAATACAAGTTATTATTTATTCAAAATATAATCATAGATATAAGCTTAATAAGTAATTATTTCGAAAATTTGGTTCCAATTTATTCTTTGTTCTTATAGCTGAAATTGTTGTTTTATCAGTGATGTGTCTTCTTTTTATATACACATACAGTAATTTTTATTAACAATCCATAGAAAAATAATTTCCAATATTTTTTTCGATCGTTTATTTATTCCGAGAAATGTGTTTATATACATTTTTGAATTGTAAATACTTTTATGTTTATTAAAACTTAGCTAACATATATTACTATATTTTCAATAATAATAATAACTTAATGTATGTAAATTAGCAATTCATTCGTTACAAAATAGCGCTGAATACCGCAAAATAATTCTAATTATTCAATTATTCCTCTACTCATACATTAGTAATTATTTAATATATTATTTAACCTATTTAAGTAACTTAAAATATTTATTTAATATTATATGCCCAAAATAATTAACATCAATGAAATAATTAACACTATGTTTATTTTTATATATATATACACACATTATACATACAACTATTATTTGAAGAAAAAAACTATATAAAATTTTAAAAGAAAAATATATATTAAACATTTTTAATAAATTTTCTATTTTGTTTTATTTTTATATACCACCTAAATAAATAACAATTTTAAACTAATAAGTACACCAGACATTTGTATACGTACATTAAATGTTTTATTGTATCATATACTCAGTTATTGAATTATTTGACACTAAATAATCATACGTATAAATCAAATTCTATAGTTTTATTTTCCTTTTATATTTCTTTTTTGGGATTTACATCAACATTTAACAAACACACTCAAAATCTTTAAATAACAGTAGTCAGAATTTGAAACATTTTAATAAATTTGTTGAAGTTAATTTATATCATAAAACACAAATATATTCTATATATAATTTTTAAATATAAATATATCAGCATTTAAAATAGTTGAGTTTATAAATTATTTTGTTTATGAATAAAATATATTTTATTATTTATTACAAAAGAATTGAAAGACGTTTAAAAATATTGAAAATGGCAGAAAAACACCAAATCATAAATCTACGTGTAATTAAAGGTTTTATGTTTGCAATATGCTACTGTATTTTGTATGAAAATACACTTCATACCCGTTCGTACCATTGAGTAAATGTACATTTGCTTTGAAAAATTGATAACTACTCGTATTTTCTACAAGTAATGCTTGTTTACCTCATAATCATTAGTGAGGCAATTAATTGCACAACAGAAGATAAATACCATATATGGGTCAAATTGGATAAACATTTAATTATTTCTATAATAAATTAAATTTTCAACTCTAAATTTATACAATTTCAATACAATTTCATTTTCCTTTTCTAAAAATTACTAGAAAATATAAAATTCAGTACTACTCGTATATACGACTATCCTAAGTAAAAGATGAAAAGTTTAAAATATGAAAATTTTCGTAATTACATAATTCACATTGTAAAATATGGTATATAATTTCTTAGCAATTACAAATGGATTTTTTTTAAATGTTGATTAACTTTACAATATCAAAAGCTTATATTAAATCAATAATTAAATGGTAATAAATTAAATTAAAGATAATGATTTTTTATTATTGGCTGTGAACAAATATTTTATCTTCAATATGAAAAATATGAAATGTTCTGATTCGAATGACTGTAATAAGACTTAATTGATTACAAATATCAAATGGTTCATTCATAGACACACATTCATATATCAACTTAAATAAAAGGACAAATTTATTACCATGATTTTAAAATCAAAAATTAATTAACCAAATTTCAATTAAAAATTTAAGAATAAATAATCAAATTATAACATTCTATTGATATTAAATAAATTATAATAATCTTATTAACAGCAACCGCTTAGCTAGCGAAATGGAGATATGAAGACATAAATATAATTAATTATATAATAATTATCATTTATTTAAAATATCTTAGTTCAATTATTATTAATTTATTAAGAAAATTTTTTAATTTCATTTTATAAAAATACACTTTATTCAATTAATTTCTTATACAATATTTTATATTGATGTATGAAATAAAATTTAGAATATGAATATTTTTGGAAAAGACTTAGTTAACTTATATGAATATTTTATTTGATTGTTTTTTATGTACCAATAATTATAAAAATTGATTTATAATTCATACATAATTAAAGATATAGAAATACGCCTTTGATTATGTACAATAATATACTGGTATGTTCGATTTAGACTTTTATATACAATATATTAAATACTCGTTTATAAGTATGTATGTATTCAAATTAATAATCATGATTTTTATTTATTAAGGAATTACTGTAAATATAACAAAAAGACGTGTTATTGTTTATTCATTAATTATAAATATTGTCATTAGAAGGAAATACAATTAACATATTATTTCATACTAGGAAAATATATTAAGTTGACGCATATACTATATTCCTGTTTACATTTCAATATGTATTAAAATGATTAATTTATCAAATGTATTAGAAACCCATCCTAATTACCACTAGTTATGCCTATATTTGAACTTTCATTCATACATATATCGTATTTAATGATTAAATTATATTATGCTTAATTTTTTTTATAATATACCAAAAATGCCACATTCATTAGTTGAATGAATGTATATTTAGTGATAAAAAAAAGTTGTGTATAGTTATGCATACTTACACAGTGTGCCCAAAAAATAAACGAATTTATTTTTAAATCATACAACATGCAGCGCCATCTATTGAAAATTTGCAGCATTAAAAAGATACATTCATCCTCTTTCAAACGCATCTAAATTCATGTAATTCGGATGACATGTGAAAGTTACAGCCATTTCAATAAAAGAAAAAGTGTGCTAATGTTACAAAACAAAAAAGAGCAAATATAAAATTTTGTGTTAAACTTGAAAAAAATTCGCTGAGACATACGAATTGATGGAAAAAGTTGATGGTGATGATTGTATGAGTCGTACTCAAGTTTATACGTGGTTTACACGATTTAAAAATGTTCGTGAGGATTTAAATAACGACCTAAGGGCCATGTCGTCCAGAAGCTAGTAATCGTGCTGAATTGGTGGAAAAAGTCCGTGAAATCATTGGTATCGATGCAAATTTTACTACGAGAATGTTGGCTGAGGAATTAAATACTAGTGAAAACACTATTTGGAGAATTTTAACTGAAGATTTGGGTAAAACAAAGGTCTGTGCGCGTTTTGTTCCACATGAATTAAATGAAGACTAAAAAAGTGAACGAATTTTTGATGAAAAAACGGATTTCTCTCATCAACCACCCTCCGTATTCGTCTGATCTATCACCATGTGACTATTTTCTATTTTCAAAACTGAAAACCAAGATGAAAGGCGTTTTTTTTATGATATCCCAGCCATTTTTGTTTTGTAACATTAGCACACTTTTTCTTTAATTGAAATGGCTGTAACCTTCACATCTGTCATCCGATTTACATGAATTTAGATGCGTTTGAAAGAGGATGAATGTAAATTTTAATAGATGGCGCTGCATGTTGTATGATTTAAATATAAAGTTCGGATAAAGGAAAATACATTTCTCAAAATTACATTCAACTAATGTGTTGCATATACATATGCATGTATAATGTAAAACAACAATTATATATAGGTTGAAAAAAATATATAACTCTATATTCAAAAATAATGTAGTAAATAAAAAAAAAAACAAATGAAAATCTCTATTTTTAACTAAATTATTTTATTTTTTTAATGGTATGATTGAATAATAATAGAATTTATTCAAAGTAAATAATAAATATATATATATATATAATTATAGTAATTGTGTATTATAAAATAAAAAGCTCCATGATAATAGACATTTTATCTAATTAATAGCTATTAAATTATAGATTTAGAGTTTTATTTAATAAGATTTGAATTATATAACAACAATATTCCTATTTGTATGGATTATTTTGTAATTAAAAACTGCAATTCTTCCTACTTAAGTTGATCTTTTCAATAGTTTTTAATTTCTAATTTAAGGATAAAAATCTAACTATAGTAAACAAAACATGAAATAACATAACTTATAATTGATGTTGACTGTGACTTCTATATAAATATTAAGTAAATTTAATAGTAATATTATATGAAAGTAATTTTAACAAATTATAGGTTTGCAAAAAAAAACTGAAAAGATAAAAAAATTATTAATTTCGTGTATATTGAAAATAAATGTTTATGATCAAATGGAAATCAGATAAATTATACTTTTGTATTGCTAAAATTGAAAATTTAAAAAAAAACTGAAAATATATACAAAAAAAAATTTCAAAAATTTAAATACGTTTATATAATAAAATTATTTTTTGTTTATTTGGAAGCTTTTCTCCAGGGCAAAAATATATTTGAGCTGAGTCCTTTTCTTAAACGCTACTAATATATGGCTTTGTTTAGTTAAATGTAGCTTTTATTGTTAATAATATACAATAGTTCACATATGCATTTTATTAATGAAATCAGATTTAAAATACAATTCTTCATCTAATCCTCCAATTCAGCTACTCTCTAAAGTTAACTGCAAAAGCAATTCTAAATTGATGTATTGTATAAAATGTGCATCTTCCTTTAATTACACGGCTCAAAAACAACATATATTTTAAATAAATGGTAATTACGTAAAATCTCAGTATTGAAATTATTACGACCTTAACGTACTTAATATAATAAATTAATATATCAAGCTAAGCCGACTGAGTTATTTTCTTACAAAATTCTAATTTTAATTAAACGAATCAGAAATAAATGCATTTTTTTATAATAAATCTAAGAAAATATAAATTTATATATTTTAGTAAATATTGTATTAACTAAAATTAATATTCATATTTGACTAATTATTATGGATCAAGACGAAAATATTTCATTAGGCATTTTGAAACAAAAAGATAAAAATGGCAACGATAGTATGAATAGCAATAAAGAACAACCAATAAAATCCGATGATGAAAATTCAGAATATTCCGATATAGAAACTGCACGATATTTTGGAAATGATTCAGACATTTCTGAAAACATACCACATTTGAATGAAGAAAAACTGTCTGTCGGACAATTAGAAGCTCGTGTCCAAATTCTTAAAAAAGATATAGAAATGTTAGAGGAACAGATCGAAGAAGAGAAGTTATTGTTCCGAGATGCAGTCGATGCTGAAATTGCAAGACGGAAGCAAATATTACAGAAAAGCTGTAGATTGCCTAATTCGATGAGCAACTCGCACATAAAGATTGACCCTCTTAATATTAATACAGGTTAGGTGATGAAATCACTCTCAAATTTGTGTAAGCTACTCGAGAATTTCTGCAACCTTTGGTTATGATTATATGATTAACGTCTTCTAGTTTACTATTATAGATTGCTTTTAGCAATGTTAGACTTACCTTCTTTGACTTGCTTTCCTATGAACTTACCTTGTAGGTTTTCTGGCTTGACTTTTTTTTAGCTGAAGTATACAAAATAGTTTAAATAATATTGCCTGCAACAACGACTAAAATTCTATTACTATGTGTTTTTAGACCAAGTTAAAAAGGTACTTTATGTTTACAGAGGAACTTGAATTGAAGTTGAAAGAATATCGGAATGCAATCGAAGAATCAAAATCGTATAGTTTAGGTGATGGTGATTTGGACTTGCAAAAACTTAGAAATAATTTAATCACCTATAAAAAAGTATTGAACGATACATGGAAAGATAAAATTACCAAACAAAAGCGTAAAGCTGCAGCTAAAATTTTCCAGAAGCATTTAAATGAAGTCGATTCCAAATGTTTAGAACAAATTAGTAAATTAGAAAAAATTCAGAAAAGTTTTGAAGTAAGATTGCAGCTCTTATCTTTCCGTATTAGTCTTAATTTAATATTGATTCGCGAATTTCTTTCAGAATAAAGATGTCTTTGCTTGTGAAGATACTGAGGCTATCAATAGTGTAATAGAAAATAATATTATTTGTTAATAGTGCGCAAATTTTATTTATCGGGAATATTTTATAATGAATTTTTTGTTCGTTTTTTTTTTCAATTACAAGAACATTTATAAATGACAAATTATAAAAATATTTTGTGTTTTAATATTTTTTCTAAGGAGTCTTTCATATTTTCCATCTTTTCTAGGCATTTTGTATCGTTATTTAATTGTAATAGAAATGTCTCCATAAAGTTTAAAGTTGTTTTTTTCCACCGTATATGGTCTTTGCTAATAATGTATGATTCAAAAACAGCGGTAGGAAATTTTTGCAGAAATTCCAATAAATGTATTCGTACTATTGACATCGAAAGTGGATAAATGCAAACTATATAGCAAAAGTGCATACTCTGAAATTTAAAGTCAAATACTAATAAATTTTTAACTTAATTTGGGTACAAATATATAATATATCTTTACTTCTAATAATTCCAGTGATAATTTATCATGAAGACGTAATCGATATGATTCTGAGGTGAAAAGCTGTAACAGCCTTTTTGCGAATCTATAAATTGGCTTAGGATTAATGTGCTGACATATTCTTCGTACTACAGCCACATCATATTTTATCTGTAATGATTGACAATCTGTAAATTGACTCCAATCATACTTTGGATATGAAATTTCTGCCACTAATTTAGCTATGAAGAAAAATATTCTTGAACATATACTCGTCTCGGAAACAAATGCTATTTTTCGAAATAGCTCTTGGAGTAGATCATCTATTTTATTCCACTAATGAAAAAACAATTTTAGTTTACATAATTTTGGTTTTACAATATTATATACTTTTGAAAATTCCAAACCAGAAAATGTTTTTATACAACATAACAAACATTCCAGTAATATATTTATATTAGCTTCTTCGTTAAAAATTTGTAGGTTTCGAAGACATGCTTCATAAATTACACCATGTAAATTAAATGTAGTTAAATCTTCATTATTCTAAAAGAAAAAATGATAATATTATATTACTATATTTTTCGTATATACAGTTAATTATACTTCAGATAATTACTGTGCTTTTCAACATGATATAAAATATTTTAAAACCCAATACTTTATACGTTGTTTCGAAATATTCTTGTAGTAACAATCCAACTGATAAACAAAACCTGCTCCACTTCAAATCCATTACATTATTATTTTCGATATAATATAGCTTAAATAACAAACAGAGTTGATGTTTAATCAAAAGAATGATTCGAAAATAATCATAATACACACATGTAAAAAATTTTGAAAACCATGCAAAGCTCCAAGATTTCTTTTCCAGCCATCCGTTGTAAGCCGTGTTGTGTAGTATTCGAAAATAAGTTTTGTTATTTCTGTTGACGATTCCGTTAGCGATTTAAAGTGCTTGCATTGTAATTTTGTCAAATTATCTAATAAATTCTGATTTTCTACTTGATAGTATGTTCTTGACGCCGTTTGTTCACAGAGCAAAATCACAAATTTGTACCCAATCTGAAAAAAACTCAGTTTATGCTCATTCAATTTCAAATATAATCAATAAGTCTACCTTTTCGCGATGTACTTCATCATCGTATAAAATATATTCATGATCACGCAAAAAATCAAATAGTATTACTAGATTAGCATCAAGAAAACGCCGAAATTCATCAAATTGCTTGCCTTCAATCATAACATTTCCCAAATCATATGCAAGTTCAGGTAACAAACAGGCACTGATTGTGTCGATGGCATAAGTGAACAGCTTGGATTTTTCACCCATTTTATTAATACAAATTTTTCATTTCTATTATAATTACTATAATAATTCAATAAATTGTGACAATTTATTATAAAATAATAACAGTAAATGAAATATTAACTGCTGAAAATAATTTAAAATATCTAAGATTAAATTCATATTTAATTATTTATTAGTTTTTACAAGAGCATTGCTTTTAAATATCTAAGATTAAATTTATGTTTAATTATTTATTAGTTTTATAATAATTACTTTTTACAAGAAGAACATTTACTTCTTGTTGTAAGCTGACAAAACACAAGTAAACTATCTCTAAAATGACATTTGACTATAATTTTCCTTGTTCCGTTCCACATCTATATTGGATAGATGTTTTGGTTTTACTTTTATATCACCCTTTGATTTTGTTGTCAAAAATGAATTACAGCTAAGTTCATTGCATAGTGTGGTAAACGCTAAACTGACGTGGATTCGTTGATTTGCTTACGGTCTATATACGTGAGGAAACAAACCGGTTGAAAAAATATAGTTAATTCCGAATTTGTAATATACATAATCATAAAAATGGGTTTTAAAGAGTTCTTACAAATAGAAAGTATGCTAAGTGATGTCCAGCGTATGGATAAACGTCAGGTATGGAGTGAATTGTATGGGTTAATTATAACCTATAATATTCGTGTTTATGGTTTGATTTGCTTCGCTGGCGTCAATTTTTTTAAAATGTATCTTTTTTTATAGTTTTTATATCAAATTCTTAGTTTTGGTATGATAGTCTCATCAGCTCTTATGATTTGGAAAGGACTGATGGTTGTGACTGGAAGCGAATCCCCAATCGTAGTTGTTCTTAGTGGAAGCATGGAACCTGCATTTCACAGAGGTGATCTATTATTTTTAACAAATTATCGCGAAGAGCCTGTCCGAGTTGGTGAAATTGTCGTATTCAAAGTTGAGGGACGTGACATTCCAATTGTGCATAGAGTTATTAAATTACACGAAAAGTATGGTTAATCTTAACTCATGCCAAAATCGATACTTACATTTGATTTATTAATTCAATTATAGAAGTAACGGAACAGTTAAATTCTTAACGAAAGGAGACAATAATTCTGTAGATGATAGAGGACTATATGCTCCAGGCCAACTATGGCTGACCAAAAAAGACATAGTAGGACGAGCACGAGGATTTTTACCCTATGTCGGAATGATAACGATTTACATGAATGAATACCCCAACTTGAAGGTATATGTCTATAAAATGATATTTACCACCAGAACAGTAATTCGAATAATCATTTCTTGTTTTTTATTTCTAGTATGCTATTTTGGGAATACTTGCTATATATGTGCTTTTACATCGGGAATAGTATTAAAAAATAAATTCGTGGCTTGTATAAAGCCTCAGCACAAAACAAAACTTTTACAATAACTTTTCCGAATAATTCGCAAATACAAAAAAAAACTATTAAGTTTCCATCTTCATTGATTTCAGCAATTAATAGAAAATATCTGAATGAATTTTAAGCTATACTTCACTTCGACTATATGGATTCTTTGAAAGCGACGAGTTTTGTTTTTGATTATATTTTTAAAAAAAGAAAAATTAAAAACCAAAGGTTAATTTGTTTTTTTATTATTATTATTTTCATTGTAATTTTGTTGAAGGGAAATCTGATTTAATGGGTTTGATAGAAATGATTGTTTCATCAATTGCTAAAAAATAGCCTCAATTCAATACAATACGGTGATTTAAAAAAAAAATCCTGAATTTTTTTTTATTCAGGCTGTAAAGCAAACAAAATATATTCAAAATGAACGAGCACAAGTTGGGAACAGTACTAAAGGTATTTTATAATTTGTTACTGTACACATTGTTAAAAATACCAATTAGAAGAATATACTGGCAAAAATCAAATTTGCGGGCAATAATCTCGACCGCATGGTTCATAAATAAACCACTGAACGTTCATAAACTAATAAGATTTAAATAATCAGAATATTTCAATTTGATCTTGACCTTCATTAGCGTTGGAAAATCTTTACGCACAGATTGTTTACATCTGAGATTATAATTCTGTAAATATAAAGAAAAATAATACCTTGTTATGCTCGGCAGATATAGATAAATTCAAAAAATATATAAATAGTTACTTGAGAAAGATATGTGTAGCATAATTTCTTAAAAGTAAACGTTTATTGTTTAGGCAAATGAACAATTTTGTCATATGACAAAGTATTGCATTTTTTAAGAAAAGCTTCCCAAAACTAATAAACGAGACTACAGAACCAGAGTCCACTACACGATTGCGCTTATTCTCCTCTGAGAGCAAACGCGGCACCCATCTTGTCGAAATTTTTTTCACAGACAATTTTTCATGCAAAATTGAAGCGACTGTACCTTGTGATATGCTCGTGGCCTCAACTAATTCGCGCACTTTGATTCGCCGATCGTTCAAAATCAGATCGTGGATTTTGTCGATGATTTCAGGAGTAGACACCTCAACTGAGCGTCCTGAACGATGTTCATCTTTTGTGTATGAACGGCCACGTTTAAATTCATTCACCCAATTGTAAACCGTCGCAAACACAGGTGCAGATGTGCCATGAACTGCATCCAACTCGGCTTTGATTTCTTTCGGGCTTAAGCCTTTCAAATGGAGATGTTTGATGACAGCCCTAAACTCGCTTTTTTCCATTGTTATGCACAAATAAATGTCGTTAACTTTAATCGACGATAGAAATTGACCTACGCTATGGATCGAGCTGAAATTTTGACGCTTTCCTGTCTATAATGCTAGGTCAAAAAAAAAATCTTTACCGACACTACGAGCGCAATTTCTCGGATTTTCTAAGGACTTATTGAACGACCCTCGTAGCTGGTGGAGTTTTTTATTCCACGTACGAGTATAAAACCAATTTTTTTAATGGTTTGATAATTGTTTATATGACGAATATTTTTAAAGTAATTGTTTTTATCTTTTTGCGGCTCTCAAATAAATAAAATTGTACCATTTTTTCTAAATTGTAATTGCATTTTGCTAATAATAGTTAATTTTTTTAATATATTTGTTTTCACTTACATTATGTTTAACTTCAAAACCTTTTGAAAAAACATATTTTGGTGACATAGATAAAAAAATATGCATATTTTTTCGCTGTAAATCCCTTGTGTAGCCTGGTTTTGAAATCAATCTGAATAACTAATTTGATGCATAAAACATGATTTTCTTATGACTCCTTTCTTATAACAGAATTTCAACGAGTTGTTCAATGATTTAGGTGCTGATTATATTCAACTACTTCTCTACTCAAAATAATTTGCCCATTCTTTACATAATTTATTTTATATTTAAAATTTTTAGGTACAAAAAACAGATTAACACAATATTAGTAATTTGAATGTTATTAAATCCTTATTATTTATTTCTCTATGTTAAAAATTGGTTATATTGATAAAGGGCATTAAATGACTTAGTATAGATAAAAAAATAAAAGTATGTCTATTCATGTACAATACAACAGAACTTGGTCATCATCAAAATAAATATATATATCAATATTTTAAGTAATTAATCAATGACCCACTAAGCGTAATCTTTATTTGACTTTTGAAAAGAAAATGATACTAAGACTGTATATTGCTATAAAGAGGTCTTCAGGTATGTGTATACAGAAAAATACACATCTTACAAAATTCATTCGAAAAATGCAACTTAAATTTTCTACAATTAATTGTAAGTCAGAATGCATTTATCACTTCGTAACCATTTAGCGGGAAAGTAACATAAAAGCAGATTTTACAATTCAGTTTCACTGCCTATATGAACATAAATTTACGATCCGCGTATGTACACACTTGGAATTACAAATATAGTCATTCGCATATACAAGAAGTTGATAGCGTTCGTATAATCAATTATCTTTATGTACTTATCGAAGATTATATTATTGTATTTACTTATCAAATTTAAATAAACAAAACGGGAGAAACTTTTAAATTTGCCGTCGAATACAATTTTGAGTGAACTTCAGTTCATTGATATTAATATAACGGTTGCGTGCAGTTAAGAAAAGATCATCTAACAATGGCTTCGTCGGTTTTAATATTTATTACTGTACTATTATTTATAATTTGGGCTTATAAATATGCTACATACAAACCTCGTAATTTTCCACCAGGTATTATGTAAAAACGGAAAGTTAAGTGTTATTATAATATTGTTATATTATTTATGTTAAGGGCCTCCGAGAATACCAATGTTTGGAAGTTATTTATTTTTGATGATGTTAAATCCTAAATATCTTCATAAAGGTGCACTGATTTTAAGTAAAATTTACAAATCAAAAGTGATAGGCTTGTGGATTGGTGGTGTTCCAACAATTATTGCAAACAGTTATGAAGGAGTCAAAGAGATTCTATATCGACAAGAATTTGACGGTCGACCAAATATATTTGCAGCGAAGCTTAGAGATCCGAATTTTCAAAGGAAAGGTACATCGATTAAATCGTTTGTATTTTTTGTTCATGATACTTAACTGTTAGGACAAATTTTTAGAAACTAAATTTCAAATTTCATTCATATTTATGGTCTATTTACAATTATAATATAATATATATGAATACGTACGTCGACTTAACTTAAATTTAATAAGAATATTTTTTTTATGTCATATAGATAAAAAATTATTGTTATTAAATTTAAGTTAAGTCAACGTATTTATATCAGATAAACCATTTTTTTCGCATCGTTCTTATAGTATATCAACTATTCTCAGTTATATAAATCTTTTGAAAAATAACTTAAAATGTATTTTTTTTTATATTTAAACCTATTTTTAAAATTTACAAATATATATGAACATTGAATTGATAAAATAAGTTTAAATGCGGATTTTTTGTCTCTAAAATTAAAAATAATTATAATAAAATTATTTAATAATAATTTATTATTTTAGATTAAAATAATAATAAAATTACTGGTTAGTTTTGTATAATAACATTAGTTTGTTATTATACAAACTAACCAGTAACCTTATTATTATTTTAATCGATTAGTTAGCATATTAAATGACGTATAAATTTAAAAAAAAAATTAATGATTAGTTTTGTATATCAATTATGTCAAATTATATATAATAATTATTAACCTTCCGGAATCTTGCTTACATAAGGCACGGACAGAATTTTAATGAGTTTCGGAAATAGTCGCTGTTTATAATAAATAATTTTCGATAAGTGCAAAAAAATGCAAAATTATTTGTTCAAAAAACCAACCTTAATCCTTGATACTATTAGAGTACTTAACGCAACCGACCATTTATTTGGTCGGTTGCGCTAAGTACTCTAATAGAATGAAAAGCAGTAAATATTAAATTTGCAAAGATTCATGAAAACTGTTAGACTAGAAAAACGGTTCATATTTAAATTAATGTTTAAGAAAAATTAGGAGCAACAGTTTTAATAAAACCCTACAAAATATCAAGAAAAAACATTAATAGATAAACTGTTTGCTACTGCTGTTATGAAGATTATACGATTTAAATTATATTTTCTAAATGCTTCGATCAATTTTAAACGTTACAGCAATAAAACTCACATATAAATATTTTTTACATTCATTATATAGTTTATATTTTCAACAAAAGATTTTAATTTCTAGGTCAAGAAATCATAATAGACCTTATTCAATTTGCAATTTTATTGTCTAGAAATGATTGCTTGATATCATATTCTTGTAATCTAGTAGTAAATATCTGTTGTTGAAAATAAAAATAAATAATGAATAAAGTTATCGACACAAATAAATAAATATTTCTCTTGCCCTCTAATCTTTCTTATACTTAATAAAAAAAAACAGTTTTTGATTATAGCTAGAGAAATAGAATTATTTTTGAATAATATAATTTCCTTATCGCAATAATGTATTATTATTTATTTTAATGTTCGTTTACATATGCAAATATTTGCAGTTTAATATTTTTTGAAAAAATACAATAAAAATGAAAAAAATAGTACAAATAATTTAAGATTTCTATAGGTAAAACTTGTGTTTTTTTTTTTTTTTTTAATTTTAATTAGGAATATTTTTTACTGAAGGACCAGTATGGAAGGAGCAGCGTCGTTTCATATTAAGACATTTAAGAGATTTTGGTTTTGGTAGACGATTCGAAGATTTTGAAATTTTTATCAACGAAGAAATACTAGATTTATTAGATGTGCTGAAAAATGGGCCAAAATATCAACACGAGCATGAATTCTTTAAGCCTGGACAAGCTTTGTGTCCGTATTTTATGTCTCCATTTACAAACAATTGCTTTTTGAAGGTTTTTTGTGGTGAAAAATTTTCACGAGCTGAGCAAAGTATTATTTATGAAATAGCAAAAAATGGTATGAAGTTTCAAAGGAATGGTGATGATTATGGAAAACTAGTGAGCATCATGCCATGGATCAGACACTATTTCCCTGAAAAAAGTTCGTTCAAACCCTTGAGAGATGCTAGCCTCGTTTTGCATAAATATATGCGTGAAATCGTCGATAATCAAATGAAATCTTTTGATGAAAATTATGAGCGCAACTTTATCGATTTATATATAAAAGAAATGAAGGAGGAAGAAGCCAAAGGAGGCGACACAACATTCCTTTGTAAGCAGAATTCGGGTGATTTATTTTAACAACAAATGACATAAATAAGAATATTTCAGATGATCAATTTATATTAAGCATAGTGGATTTTATGTTTCCCGCTTTGACTGCAATTCCTGTACAGATATCCTTATTGTTTCAATGGTTTCTTCTCAGACCAGATATATTAAAAAATGTTCAAGATGAAATTGATGATATCGTTGGTAGTGGGCGTCTACCAACTCTAGATGATCGGATCAATATGCCATACACTGAAGCAACGGTTCGAGAATGTCTACGAATAGAAACTCTTGTACCTTCAGATGTGCCACATACAGCTCTTGTTGAAACAGATTTCTTGGGATACACTGTACCACAGGTCACAATTTTACTTTTGCGTTTTTTTTTGGTCGTCGTAATAAATGTTCCATTTACAGGGTACTATTATGATACCAAGCCTACATGCTTTTCACTTAGATAAGGACGTCTGGCAAGATCCGGATGTTTTTAGACCGGAAAGATTTTTAGATTATAATGGAAAACTTTCTTTGAAAAAGGACATATCACTTCCTTTTGGAGCTGGTAAAAAAAATTTAATTAATTTTCATTAAATTGTGTATTCAGATTATAAGTGTCCACTGCAATAACAGGAAAAAGGCTTTGTGCCGGTGAGACGTTCGCTAGAAATCTTCTTTTCCTAATGACATCAGCCCTTTGCCAACATTTTGATATTATCCTGGGGCCTAGTGATAAGCTACCTGACATGAGCAAAACATTAAGTGGACTAATAATATCGCCTCCAGATTTTTGGTTGACACTAAAGGCGCGATAAAATTTTTAAGAAAAATATTCCTTAAAAAACTAATAATAAAAAAATGTCCTTATTGATTATATTTATTATAAATAAATTTTTTTTATAAAACATTTAATAAGAAAAAAATATAATCTTTTCATGAATTTGTCAATATTTGCAAAATAATAATTTTCAACTATTTAATATACTCAAATTTGGTATTTGGGAATTAAATTGTTCATCTTCTTTATATAAATTTGGTGTTGTTATTTCGTTCGATGTAGTTAATTCTTTACTTTTAAAATCTGATAAATTTGGTAGAGAAGAATCAGAAATTTGAGATGTTCCTTTGAAACTCGATGACTCTGCCTTGTCACTTTGTATGCAAAGATCAGCATCAGATGAAAGTTCCACTCCAGAATAATTTAGAAGACTTAAAATTGGTATGCTTAAATTTGTTTTGACCAATTCAGAATCATCTTTCATATTTAATGCACTTAAATTCGGAATGTTATATTCATCAGATTTGATTGTTGTACTATCTGCTTGATCTAAAATACTTAAATTAGGAATATTGAGCTCGTTGGCACTTGATTTATTCAGACTTGTTGGTGCATCTATGTTCCCAACTTGTGGCATACCTACTTCTACATTCTTAAACTTTCTATTTTTATTATCTTTTATAGGACTCAGATCATCTAGTTCTGGATAATCAATCAACGAAGAAATACCTTCATTTAAAAAGGAATCAACGGCAGACTTGACAGGATCGAATTCCGCTTCTAATTTCGGAACATTGTTAAGAATAGAGAGTATTGGTATTTGCGCACTACGAAGGGACTCGCAATTGTCATTTACACCAGTCGGCTTCGATGAAGTACTAGAAATCGTTTCGGATTTTAATTTATTTGCAGAAAATTTCATTAGATCGCTATGTTCAACTACAAGCTTTTTCTTATCACAGCCAATTTTTGAGTAAAAATCCTCATTGTTCATATTTGTACCCATGACCGCTTGTCCTTCAAGTGCAGACGTATTCGGATAACCCACATCTGCTAAAATCTCTTCAGCTTTTTCAGCGGCCAAAAACCCTTCAATTTTGCCATCATCTAAGATTTCATCAGCTGCTTCCATTTCCTCGAATTCCGGTGGTAGAGAAATATCTACTCTGGCCGCAGGACCAGTTTTAGGACGCTCCGGTTTCGGTTCTGTAAAAAACGTGAATTGCTCATAGTTTATGCAATTTTATGAGTATCAGCTGACTACCATTTAATATCTTTTCGGCGACGTAATCTGCTGCTCGATATAGCGTTGCTTCAATAAGAAGGTCGAGCAAATTTCCAACTGTAGGTCTTACTTTTCCAGATGTACCCCATTCATCGAAAAGTATCTCTGCGCAAAGTCTCTCCTGCTTTTTGCTAGCGCTTTCTAGAAGTGTCGTGTGTTCACGATTGTATTTGCCACCAGGTTTTAATGGCACATCTTGTAAGTCCTTAGGAATGACTTGCAGCAGTTGTCTCCAATTCTCCCGACTTTCCAAAATTAGAGACAATTCTGACAGATCCCTAACGTGGCGAATCTCCGTCGAACGTGTACACTTTCCGCCCAGACATGAATCCATAATCATGTCTAATATTTGACAACATAAACGAATTACTTCTTGGCTGTCATCAGATCAAAATAAGTTCTGCTTCTGCTTCTTTATGACATACTATATATAAATTTTCCAAATATTAAAAGCTTTATTAACGATAGGCCACATTCGAATAAAAAAATATATTCATTGTTATAATGAAATTTTATTAATTTCAATTGTTTGCATAAAAGAGTTTTTATTACTATTTACTAATATATGTGTATATATATATATTAATATTTGCTTTAACTGGAAAGAATTGATGTTTTATTTTAAACCCTACAAATGTTTCATTTTCATTTACCTTATTTTATTTGTTGAAATAAGTCTAACTTCAAGAGCCTTTTTCGATGATTGTATATAAAAATAATAAATATTTAAATGATTAAACTGTACATAATGTATTTTTAATTAGATAGTACTAAATTTAAAAAAAATTTAAATTATAATAGAAGAAAGTTTATTTATAATCTATAAAATAGATTATATGAAATTGTAAATTGCTTACAAAAAAATATAATATTTCTGATTTTTTAATTTTTTTATGATGAAGAACCTTAACAAAAAAAAAAAAAACTAATTTTATAAAAGACTTTTCAGAAAAAGAGCAAAAATATATTCAAAAGAGTTTAGAAGATAGTTCAGTATATTCATAAACTTCATGTTTGTATTTATGATTTTGGCTGTTATCCAATAGTTTGGATTTACACAAATAATAAATAGAAACCACGTCAGACCATTGAAATCGAATCAATAATAATAGAGATGCGTATTTGTCCCGCAATCATCACTAGAAAATCAATTTTTTTTCCAAACATAATGTTTTATTATAAATGTATAAGAAAATCAAAAATAGCATACAAAATTTATATATTATTAGATAATTTAATAAATTTATATGAAATACATTTATATATGTAAGGTTATTTTGTGTATATAATTGAAAATTGAACGGATTATTTTGAGAATTTCACTATCTCTTTGGATAATAAACTCTATTATTCTTAAATTGCAGAATTATATGAGAAGAATCTTACAAAATAGATTTTTAGTATTTATCATATGGATCAGAATATTATCTATAGAAATTAAAATTTACCAATTTTACTCTATTATTCAAATAAATTATTTTAACAATACCAAATCATATTGTTATTATCATAATAGAATTAGTCTAAAATAATCTTATATCTTAAATATGTTAAGAATTTAATTATCACCTGAAAAATGATTGCGCATTCACAAATTAAGATATGACTTTTTTTTAAATATTAAATAGAATCTCATTTTCAAAATGCCGGTTAAACGAATTTAAATTATTTTGAATCTACAATAATTTGATTATATTTATTAAATAGCTATTAAAATTGAATGTCTTAATATATGGACAATATACATATGTACATATATATGAATCTAGAAACATGTAAATCTATTTTCGATAAACCAAAGATTATATCAAAACGGTTTGTAGCATCGTTATCCGTACTTTAGTATTTAATTTATTTTAGGATTGACTTAGAATAATTATTTGTATATATATTTAAATGTGTTTGTAAAAGTTTTCCCACGCATTTTCTTCATGTTGCCCCTGAGTCATTTTTGTTGAACTTGCCCACTTTTCATTTACGAATATACCATACCCCACATAGTACACAGTTTTCCATTTGAAATCGAACAAACCGCGTATAGAGACACACGAATTTCCGCGTTTCGCACTGTATTTCGACATTGCGTAGTTTCATTTTTAGACCAAAGTTTAATTACGGCTACTCTCAAGGTCTTATTTAGAATAAAATATTAAAATTCATCTTACCGAGAATACAAAATGTTTAAAGTGTCGCAAGAAATTCATTTTAAACCAGATTTCACACAAAACAATACATTCGACTATGACAACAACAATCTGAAAATTAGCGGTCAGTTATATAATATAATAAGCTCAAGAGACAATATTAATTTTGATATACCATATAATTATTAAGGATAATAATTTAAGAGTTTATTTGTATTAATTATAATATGTATAAATAGTGATATATGTACATACAAACATCCCTAACGATATATTCTTAATAATAAAATAAATGTAATCATTAAATATGGTTAATTGTGAAAACAAACAAAATATTAATATCATAACTAATATTAAATGTTTAAAATAGATAGACACACTATTACAAATAAAAATTCAAAAAGACTATTTACGAAAATTTAGAATTTATACGATTATATATTGAGTAGAAAAAACTAATTGACATAATATTTATAGAATAAAATTAAAAATAACAAAATATCTATTCAACATAAATAAATTATACGCAAAAAGTGCTGATTTTCTATTTTTAGTCAGCAATTGGGAGAGTTTCTGTTATCGAAGCAAACATTTTATTAGTCATTAAAAAATATAAAATTTGTGGTATCTTCGATAAACTAAGATTAATATATTTTTAGTTTGATTATAAAATAATATTTATAGTCAATAAAAACTGACCTACAAATTTAGTTTTCTAACTAAATTTTTTTCTGCTTATATTATTGTTAACATTTATAAAATACAAATAGAAACAGTTCAATATTTTTATATTAAACTTTTCTATAAAATAAGAACTAAATTGTAAAAATAAAATAGAAATGTGCATATTTAAAAAAGCGAATTCATTTCTTTTTAAATTTTCAAATAATTTCATAGAAAAAATTTACGTTTCTATTATATTAGTGAAAATTTTTAATTCTTTTTAGATGCAAATATACAAGAAAGAGTAGAAATCAAAAATTTTCCAGTCAGTATTGTTAGTATTAATTCGGAAATAAATTTTCAAATTCATCGAAATAGAAATGAAGGAATTATTGATGTTCAAGTAAGATAATAAATAGTTAAAAGCGCTTTATAGATTTAATTGTATTTATTAAATTTAGATTGAAAATCTATCTGGAATTATTGAAAACATTCCTGTTCAAAAATTGGACTCGAATCGGTTGAATGTAAAAATATCCCCAATAACAGAAGGTCTCCATAAAGTCCATATAAAACTCAATAACACAAAACTGCCAGAGTCACCATTAATTTTTTCAGCACAAAAATATATGCAACATTCAAAATCCCAAACAAAAAGTAAGATTAAATATTATGTGAACACTGGACTGTACAATAAATAAGAAATATTTTCTAATAGTTCCAGATTTCCGTTCAGATTCTGGTAAAGTGCGCTACAGTGGAGGTGGTCTCGAGAAAATCCAATTGCATGACAAAAATTACTTTACGGTTGATGCATCAACAGCTGGCAATAATATCCTTTTCGTTGGCATTTGTGGACCAAAAGGACAATGCGATGAAGTTGCCATAAAGCATAAGGGCGGCAATGTGTACAATGTCACCTATCAAATTCAGGATTCTGGAAAATATTTGATTGCAGTTAAATGGGGTGAAGAACATATACCGGGCTCACCGTTCTACTTAGAAGCCATTTGACAAGAGTTTTTGTTTTTTTTCTGTTATATAAGACAATTCGACGAAAAACTTCTGACTGTTTTACCTAAGATTTTGTACATTATTGGCTTTTTGCACTAAATTTATTACATGAAGCTTAGAGCATTTTTTTTTTATTATTTACTTATTTAGATGATTAAGTTTAAGAACTAAAATATGTTTAATAAAATATTTTGTTAGAATTCAAAAAAAAAAAATTTATTTAAATATTTTATTTGAAAGCGTAAAATTTCAGGCAATTATTTCCAAATAAATATTACTGGTTTTTGGCATAAACTTATTCATAAAAAGTTAACCTTAAATAATTTTTTTTGGCCAAGCACGCATACGACCAATTTGCGTTGCATCCTTATTTCTACAAATAATCAGAAATAAATGTTTTTCTTTTGTAAACAGCTCAGAACAGAAAATTGTAGAGTTTTAAATTTTTCAAATGCTCTTTGAGCACATTCCTGATCCTTAAAAAATGAATAGTAAAAGTACAAAAGTTGAAATAGTTTTGTTTTCATCATGTTCTTTCTATATTATTATAGCATCATTAAAAATAAAACTATAGGATTTCTTATCAATGAATAATAAGTATGATCAAACGAGGCGCTGACCCACAGACTGCAATCGCGTTTCACCGCAAGCACAGTCACAGATTCCGCTTATCTTAGCATCCAACCAAAAATATTTATTTTTAAACCCCACAAAGTCATACACCTTAAGCATATACTTGAACCTATATTAATTGTTTGTTTGAATGGGAGAAAGGCTCTAAAGCCATGCGCCAGGGCCGCATCTAACCACCACGACCGTAGGGTCATTTGGCGTCTCAGGTATGACGGCTTAAATGTTCAGAGACAACGTTAGGAAAAGTATATTTTATGGATCTATGGAGTAATTTGGTTATTGAGGGAATCAAGCTCCTTCTTGTGTCACAATTCGTGTTAATTTGGTTTAAATTTAAAGTTTGTATAAACGCTAATTTATGATGCGGTAATAATAATTAGAAAATTATGTTTTTTTTTATAGAATTTGTAAATATTTTTTATCGAAGCAGTGAAAATTTGCAATCTAGAAATGAAATTTGAGTTGCTTTTCCGCTAATTCAATATGTTTAAAATAAAATAATTGTACGCTAATGTAGAGTGTTCATATTTTTTGTGATTATTGTTGGACTCTAGCGATCAAACGATTCCAAGCCTTTGCTCAACTCGCATTTTGTCTATGATTTGATTGACAATTTTATTCTAGTTTATTAAATTAAAATAAAAATTATTTATTTCAGTTTTTCTTACATAAGTTTACTAGTACATTATACTCGTATGCTTAAAAACTGCAAAGCAATTCTTGACGAAATTCTTAAGACTATTTATTAGGTCTAATTCAAGGAGTTGACATATTATTTTCCTTATTAAGTGTCCTTTGGGCACTTAGTTCAATGTAATTATGTCTTTATTATTTAAGTCGGCGGTTTTATTATTATAATATTTGTCTTTAATTTACTTATTTATTTTCTTATATCTACTCGTACCTTACACCTAAAATATTTATATATACTTAATCTAGACTTACAAGCTAAATAAACTAAATAAATAAAAATTGCACTTGCCGAATGTTGTGAACATTTGCATATTGGCGCTGCTTTATTTATATAGGGTAGCCAGTGGTCGAAATTCGACCACACATTTCTTCAGCGAGTGTTAATCATGAACTAATAATAATATTTTTTTTTTATTTTATTTAATAATTTGACTTTTTTCTGTAATTCAAATGTGACTAGTAATTTATTGTAGCACATTTAACATGAAATAAATAGTTAATTTTTTTTCCCGTAAATATTTTTAAATTTTTCTTGTTCTTCCCAATCTTTGCCAATCATGTTCCCTGATCTGCCTTGCGCAATGATTCTTCCATCAGCGAACAGATTTATTATGTAATATATTATAAATTTTTTATATTATTTTTTCTAAGAATTTATGTTTTTTGAAAAAATTACCAATGAATTCGCGTAAATTCGCACCCTTTCCTTTAAAGCTGTACAATACGCTGTGTATCTTTTGGTCACTTTTATGCTGTTCGCCCTCTGCTCGAACTGGGTAATTGTCAACCCTCTGCTCGAATTGGGTAATTGAAAAGGCTATCATGTTTCTTTCGAAAGGTTGCTCCCCATCAACAGTCGTAAATATAACAGCTACATCTATGCTCGAATTGGGTAATTGAAAAGGCTATCATGTTTCTTTCGAAAGGTTGCTCCCCATCAACAGTCGTAAATATATTTACCTACGTAAATCTGTTTCTCGATTCACTGCAATGACCATACATATTTCTTTATCCGCATTATCTATACTTTCACAGTGATCTTTCATTGTGCGAAAAGAACGAATAAATTTATTAACTCTTTCTAATTCAAGAGAAAGTTCTCTCATCAAAATTATATCGCATGAGCTATTTGATTTTTGTCGCATTCTAAAATTCACTGCAGTATCTACATCATAAAAGTATAATTGTGCATACAAAGGCATGCGACCGTATGGATTTGTCAATGGTCCAGATCTATGATAAAATGTATCGTGAATTTTAAAGTGATATACACCACCTAAAATCGTCTCAGAAATATTCGCTTCAGAACTAACCATCGCAAATGCTGAATTATAGTTCCGTATATAATTGAAATAATTTTTTTATTTTTTTTTTTATTTGTGCATCATTCGATTTGAGCCTATGATAAAGTGAATTAAATTTGTCATTTAGTGTGAATGCCGGCAAATTTACTTTTCCCTTAATACAACACATGATAAATGCTGTTCTATCGCGCATCGTGATTTCTGATTTAAAATGCATTGCCTTACAGTATCTGCATTGTAAATTCAACAAACCAATATCAACACTTTCAAAATTAATTGGAACCACTTGCAATGCACATTTAAACGAATTTTTCAATAAATCAATTGAATCAATAACACCATGATCATCATTCTGAATTAAATTTCCAACACTTGTATTTGTTACATTAGTAGTTCTACGAACAACTTGACCCTCCCTGTTTCTTTGCCTTTCTACCCGCCCCAAAAGCGTTCGACGCCGTGGCATGAAAATGGTTCGTATTTGTTTCTTCGAAACTATATATATTAAAAAAATACAAAGCATTAACATTGATGGAATAAAAATATTCGAAAGGCTTTTTACTATTTTCGTTCAAAAAATGAAGTCAAAAGAAACTCTCCGAATTTCAATACGTAACGAAACGTTTGTCGTCTGTACTCTCTCGATGTCAATTTGCGTTGTTCGAAACCTTAGATTAAAGAAGTACTGGATAGGCCTCTACACAAAAATTCTGTCCAACTTTTGTTGGCAATACATTCATAGAACGCACACACATGCAATACAACAGAAATGGCGTAAATCATTGGGGGCCAAATTAAAAGTTCAGTATGCGATTGAAGCGGTTCGTTTAAAACCATTTTTCATATGTGATAGCATTTATTCGTAAAGAAGCAGATTTTTAATATTGCGGGTCTTGTTGTTCGATGAAATTAGTTTTGTAAATATGCAATAAAACACAGTATTTTTTTTTAAATATTTATTTATTTATTATGTATTTTCATTTTATTTATTTCACTGTATATTATTTATTCTTGGGAATACCGGATGCTGCTGCCACAATCCACTTTTCCCGCAACCATTTATATTGTGCGAACCTGTAAAGTTAACATATAAATATACGATCGTAATATTTACTTTTACAATTAAGAATTAATAGAAATTCACGTATTTTTTGCACTATTAAAAAAATTCGGTTCCTTAAACTTTCTTACACACACTTTATATACACCGGCACTGTTCTATTTTATGGTAAACATTGAACTGTCAACATCGGATTTGTTTACATTTATTCAATGCCGAATTTTTCACTTTTAACCACTTTTTACACAAAAGATATCACTAAAAGCCATTTAGGCACATCACAAACTAAATATTTAATATTTGTTTTGTAAAAATAAATATGTCAACTTACCGAAAGAAAGAAATTCCCAGTTTCCTCATTTTGTCGAATATCTAGCAATTTCTAATAAATTGCTTAATTTTCTGAAATAAAAACTTCGTATTAACTTTTATTAATAATATAACAATTTGTATAAATACTTACTTTTCCGTAAATACTTCTAAAAAGATGGAAATAACACTTTTAAAAACACTTTCCGAACCGCAAAAAAAACAACTGAGAAATGTTAAAAATAGCCCGCTGTTTTCGGTGTGTCACCACTTTCATGGACAATGGCGCGTTTGAAAACTCTCCTAAAGTCTACAAAATTGGGGCGCTTTATATTTGATTGATATTTCCGAAAGGAATAATAAACCTAAAATTGAATTCCATTCCGTATCAAAAGATTGTACAAAAAATTAAAATGACCTATCGTTGTGTTTAAATTGTATTTTTGTTTCCAATAAGTGTATTAAAATGAATATAAATTATGCTTTTGCAATTCAATAAATTTGTATTACGACAACTAGATGGCAGTGGGTGTCATGTCTACATAAAAAAATATACACAAAAATATCCCGCTTTTGCCATTTCTCACCGCTTGGCAATAAGTTGGACACAAAAATGCGTATACATATACGGTAGGGGCCTATCCAGGTATTCTTTAATCTAAGTTCGAAACTATGATGTTTTCTACATTTAATAAAAAAAATAAAATGCATCAACATTGATTTGCAACAAACAAACTTGATTGCTGGTTTGCTAATGTGGTTTGAAAAAATTCCACAGTGTCATTTGACACGCATCCAAACAAACAAAAAATGACGTACTTGATGTTGTATATTTTGTTCACTCTGTTACATTCCATTGTATTCGAAAAAATTCCACTCGCATACAATGCAAAAAAATTCACTCAGTTCACCTACTAAGCTGCATGCGCTGATCAGCCTATGTATTTTGAATGATGCACGTAGCCGTGACATACACACATAGCCCAACACACCAATGACAAATTTCTCCAACCAATGAGATATCTTGTCTGCGCTTGGGTTTTTTTCCTCACACTGTGTTGTTCGCATTCCCAAAAATATCGCAAGCGCAACGACGCACGCTCATTGGTTCATAGAACTAACACGCTGTTGTATTATGAGTCGCTTACGCACACTCATAAAGCAGTGTTTCTTTCACTCTAGCTAGGCTAAGCCAAAGGCATGCTCATAATCATCTGTTCTTTGAGAACATAAACAGACGTTTAGGAAAAAGTTATATGCATTTCTTTTTCTTAGAGAAATGTCGACTGTAAGTATTCGTGTTTTCATGTACAATTGTGTTGTTTTTTGTTCAGTTGTGTTGTTTTATTGCATTTCACAGTCAGCCGATTTATTGGCTGATTGATACGTAAGCTCGTGCATACCGGAATAAGTTTGTATTGGGCCCGTGCATGTGTATTTTGTTGTTGTAGCGCTTTGCATCTTTCAAAATCAAATTTACCTGCTTTATGTTCACGTATAAAAAAAAAAATTATATTCTGCACTTCTACAAACGGTTACCTATACAATGATATTTTTTTTCCAATACGTGAACAACAACACACTCAAAAAGGTACCACAAACTTTTGTGTTTGCGTATTAATATATAAGATTACCCGTAGTGAAATTTCGGTCTACGAGCCTCGTAGAATTTTATGCCTTCGTTGTTCACAAACAGGTGTTTGTATCGGTCGTCAATTATAATTAATGGCGAAGGGTATATGTATTCGTTTGAGTACTGCATGTTGGAGTAAATTTCCCTAGTATTTTTTACTAGATCGTTAGGGTGTTTTTCCATTCTTGTGAGATATTTCCTACTTATATCCAGATTGTATTCAATCAATGGATTTAGCTCTGCAGCTCTAAAACCTTTTGTCGTTCCTGCGGTACGAATTTCTGCCGAATTTCTGCATTTCTCGACACTTGGCTTCCAGAAAGAGCGAACCAAATCGGAAATCCATAACTGAGAATTGGCCTAATTAGCTGTTTGTATAAAAGCAACTTGGTTGCTGCTGAGAGGCCAGTTCTTTTTCTAAATAAGAAGGCTATTGTATGGTAGGCCCTTAACACCTTTTGAAGGTTGTATTCAGCGTTTGAGTTGAATTTAAATAGATGGGTGAAGTTCACCCCAAGATATTTAAATGAAGATACTGTGTTTACTCCCACTCCATCGATGTTCACGTTGACTCTGCTTTTTGTAACAATTTTACGGGGACCTTTCTCACATGAATTTTGGATGCATATCAGTTTCGTTTTGTTCGCATTGGTGTCTGTGCCCCATTTTCCATAGTACGGCAGGATCATGTCGAGCTGCTTCTGTACCACACTCTTTGCACTCGAAAGGCTCGCATGTGAAGAATAGATCAGCGTATCGTCTGCGTAATTGATGTTTCTGCACTCTACATTTCTTGGAATGTCAGAAATAAATGCCGAATAGAGCAGCGGTCCGGAGACAGATCCCTGAGGAACGCCCCTTTCCATACTACATTTAGGAGATGACCGATCTTCATAGAGAATTCTAAAAACTCTATTCGCGATACATGAGGATTAGGCACCTATCTATGTTTAACCGCAGCAGTTTGAATAGGAGTCCGTCCCACCAGACCGTGTCGAATGCTTTCCTGATGTCCAAACTCCATATGACAGTGCATCTTCTGAGGTTGAGAGTCTCGGTGACATCAGTATGCAAAACCATCAATGCATCTGTTGTTGAGTGATTCTGTCTAAATCCAAATTGATTGTTCGGGATTACTCTCCTATCATCTAATTCAAACAGAAGTCCGTCATGGAGAAATCTATCCAACAGCTTGCCAATATTTGATAGGAGTGATATTGGTCTGTGCTGGGATATACTTGCTTTGAACTTTTCCTTTGGAATATTCATGATATTGGCCTCCTTCCATGCAACAGGAAAATAAACATTGTTTAGGCAGTTGCTGAGAATAATGAGTAGAATTCTCATTGCTGTCATCGTAAATTTCTTAATTACGAAATTAGGTATACCATCTGGGCCCGCTGATTTCTTATTATTAATGGAGTGGATATATGAGCAGAGTTCTCTACAAGTGATAAACAATCGGCTCTGTTTCGGAGAAGTGGCCGTGTTACCAACGTTAAAATTTGTTTGAGACTCAATTGGCTTTTCCCGCTAATCGCTGTGTCAAATTACCCATCACTGACCGCGTATGTTCACTTTGAGGGTTTGGTAGTTTTTGTTCATACAATTCTGCATAGTAGTCAGCAAACTTATGCATTATTGTTTCATTGCCACCTAAAACGAGAATATCACTTTCATCCGTTATTATAACCTTTTGCGTTCTCTTTCTTCCAGATATTCTATCGATGTTTTTAAATACTTCCGGACCAGGTTTTAATCCCCTCAAGTATCTCTTGAGCCTTTCATTCAGGTGCTGGTTAATTCGAAGTTTGATGATAGTAGATAAACAGTTTATCTGTGAAAGTAGTGACAGGTATTCTCTGCCAATTTTGTTGAAATTGCGATGATAAAATCCTTTTCAAGTTTCTTCTCATATGCTTTCTCTCCTTTAAAAGTTTGAGAATTTCCTTTGGAAGTTGCCCACATCTGGAGCTGCCTCTATTAGTCTTGGTAGTGGACGATTCCAGTGACCGCTTGATACTAGTTGTAAATTTATCGATTAATTTGTCTATTTGGTCATTCGTGTAATTTTCTTCATCCGATATATGAACTGCATGCAGATGTTTGTCTAGAATTGTTTTGAATTTATTCCAATTTACATTGTGAAGATCATTCTTTGGATGAATGTAATTCCAAAGTAATCTTACACTGCTACGTAGATTTAATGATAAATGTATTGGAAAATAGTCTGAGTGGAAGGTAGACGTCGAAATCTCACCACGTTCTATAAAGTTGTATATTTCTGCCGATGCAATAAAAAAGTCTATTATAGAACCGCTGCTCGGGCGTCGGTTTCTCGCATTGAAGTCACCTCCAACGATCAAGCCATCATAGGAGCGGCTTATATTGTTCATAAATTCCATGAATTTGTATATTTCTGATTGCTGAGCATTGCTTCTTATATAACACGCTACTAACATAATTTGAAGGATAGATCCGTCCGCTGCTATTGGAATCTTCACACATGTAGTGGTGATATTTTCGGAGCAAAAGTTATTAATATTGTTGAACCTGATGTGTTTAGTCAAAATGAATGCCGTTCCCATTACGGAGTCGTTTCTTATGATGTTAAAGTTTTCCAAACTAATAGTGTGTCGGTGCTGCAGCTTAGTTTCATTTAATAAGAAAATGTTGATATTGTCTTCAGTGCTTTGTTCATTCAAAAAGGTTTGAAGCTCTATTTTTTTCTCATGGCTGACTTTTGAATGCGCATTCAATGCTGTCATATTTAATTTGTTGCAGCACATCTTACGTTTTCGGGTTTATGTCCGCATAACTCAGCCGTAAGGAGGAGATAGGCTAATTTTTTCTCGTATGGGTCGGCCATGTTGTTGCATTTTTGCATACCCTCATTTATTTCTCCATCAGTGATGAAAGTGGGCAGCCAAATAGCGTGATCGATTGGTTAAGGAAATTTAATAAACCATTACTCGACGTTAGTGGATTAGCTCTAGGTTGTGGTGCAACATGTTGTATTGTACGTGGTCTGGTTATGTCCGCAAATGTTGTAGTTTCGGAAACCCTTCTGTTGGTGGATTGCCTAATGAATGCTTGTCTGCTTGCTCTTTCTTCCTCCTTTCTTTTTTTGAGGGAATTTATTCTTACGAGGAGATCTTTATAGAATTTGCACCCCCTGTAGTTAGCCGGATGCCCAAATTCTTTGCAGTTAGTGCAATATGGTACTCCCTCATCATCTGACTTCCTTTTACACTCGCCAGGTAAATGTTCCTCGTTACACTTTATGCACTTGTACTTCATTAGGCACTTAGATGCAACGTGTCCAAACCGTTGACAGTTCCTACATTGTATAGGCCCATTATTGCGGGGTTTTTCCCACGTGATCTTTTGGTTTACTAAATATTTAATGTTTCTAAGCACATTTATTTCAAATCCTGGCCTAAACTGTACCAAAAATATGTTGAATGGTAAGTTTTCTGTCCTTGATTTCTGCGTTTGCAGTCGAGAAATCTTTACAATGTGGTGGGGTTCATAATGTTCCGAGAGATCCTGGAAGATTTCATCTTCCGATGTTGTATAGTGTAATCCTTTTAGAACAATTGCACTAATTTTTTCTGATTTACATGTGTATGTAAACGCTTCAATTTTGCTTTCCTTCATACCCCTAAGTGTTTTATCATAGTCTTCCTTATTTTGTAATCTTATGATTGATTTTCCATCACGATTATTACTTATTTTGATATTATTTTGAAAATTATTGTTTTAAGCCTCCCTCACAAATTGCTGGACATTTAAACCATCACAAATAATAGGAGGTGGCCTTGATGACTTCTTGGAGACTGCCGGAGATGATTCTGCACCCCGTTTAGTAGCATCATTATTTTTTTGCTTCTATGATTTGACGGTTGTTTGCTTGATGTTGGGTTTCTTTCCAGTGTTCTCGTTTTCCCTTCTGGGATACTGTTGCATATGTCTTAATCTTCAATTTGATCGTTTAATATACCGTAGTAGTTTGTATCGCTGGCCGGTTTTTTATTATTATTCTCTTGACTGTTCGAAATTTTCCCACTTTTTTACTTGTCTGAGTCAACTTTAGCCCATATTGCATGTCGACTTTAGTAATAAACTCGTAAATGTTGACTCCAGACCTCTTCATGTCTGATAGAAGTCCACCGAACATTTTAATTTCATGTTCGGCGAATTCCTTGGACTTTGATTGGATAACACTCATTTGCTCGACATCATCCATCTCCATATTATAAAATTCCTTGGGGGTTTTACGAAAACTCCATAAGGTTAATGGTCTCTTTTCATCGGACTTAGGTCCGGTATAATTAGGTTTTAATTTGATGCGAACCAGTGTTTTATCGTACACCGTCCGTATCCAATTATTTAATTTAAATGTCACCCGGTTGACAAGTTCGAAACTTCACTATTTAAACTTATTAAAACTTATTAAAAATATCTTATTAAAAACTCTGGAAAACTTTCTATACTCAACACTTTACTATAACTCTATTTCGAACTTACGACTCTTCTGTGAACCTGTCTGTGCTGTGCTGCGTCTCACTGTCGACTCTCCTATCTGTCTCTCTAGTTTATTAATATTTTTCTTAGCCTATTTATACAAAATTATTCTATATAATAATTTTTTCATCATTAGCAAATATCATGTGATGTCAGTAAATATTGAAAGTGGATCGGAATCTCACATTAAATATGCATAATGCTAATTGTGTTGTGTACTGTAGTGTATTGGCACACTGCGGTATATTAATTTTATTACTAGGCTTCGATGTGAATTGATAAGGTTACGTATTTATAAGTTAGTTATTTCCACTTTTTATGTTTAAATTAAAATAAATTGTGTAAAATAAAAATAAACAATTGAATATGTAAGAATTAAAATGAAATAAATAAAAGTTTGCTCCAATAATGAAGCGACCGTTATACTAAAACTTGGTTCTTGGAATCTGAGGTTATCGGTTCGCCATTCCATTACTTTCCATAAATCGCGCAATCCCTGTACGAATTAGTCATGTGAATAATGATTTGCATATTGTGCCATATTAAAATAAGCCAAATATAGTAGAAAAAAATGTATTTCTATGACACTGCATATTATTTTGTATAATTGTCTAAATTTGTTTTTTTTTTTGTTGTATTTTGATATATTGTCACATTTTTATGTTCTATGTGAGACATAAATTTATCAACTATTTATTTT
The DNA here is from genome assembly GCA_958298945.1 of Atherix ibis. Lineage (NCBI taxonomy): Eukaryota > Metazoa > Arthropoda > Insecta > Diptera > Athericidae > Atherix > Atherix ibis. Next base: position 6,221,182 of record OY282606.1, read on the forward strand.
CTTGTATTAATTTAAGCAAAAATTCATTAACTATGAATATTGATATCTTAGGCCTAAAAATTACCCATAATTTATATACTCCTAGATACTACTTGAAATACATGGAATAAATAGTAATTATTAATTATATAAATTATAGGAAATAAAAAGGAATAAACAGTCGAAATGAAAATACATAATGCATTTGAAAGTCTACTTTCTTTTTTTTATTTTATATAGACTTCAGAATTGTATTAAATAATAAAATTTTTATTAAATACTGTTAAATGTTTATTTTATATTCACTAGCAATTAAAATTCAATTTAGTTATTTTCCTTATATTTATAATGATACCATTAGTTGTGCATTTGCCTTAGTTTATTTGGATCATGATAGTGTGATGACATCATTGTTGAATGTTGTGGTGGTGGGAAGCATCGTACATGCTCAACATTAGAGCCCTCCGAATCACCGCTCTTCAGATATTTATTTAAAATAGCGAAAATTTGCGAATTTAATACTTGAAAGCGCCGTATCCGATCAACCATACGTTTGAGTTTCTAAACAAATGATAAGATTAACATTTATAAAATATTGTTTAATATTTATAGAAAAAAATTCGTACGATTCCTTTGACGTCTTCATCTTTTCCATCCACCCTCTGAACGCGTAAAATATGATAGCAAAAGTCGAGTGCTTCAAATCGTCGCTGTTGATTTAAGAGAACTATCATAGTACATCCAGCCCAGTTCAAGCCTTCGCCAAAAAGTTCTTCTATTGTGAATTCAGTATCGCGTACAGGAATGCAATAAATGAATTGAAGGGCTGACCATAATCTATGGAATTCTGAACATTCATCAACATGCATGATCCCATTAGCCGGAGGTGGTCCAACCCATACTGGATCATCTAAGTAGTTCTTAATACGATTGAGAATAACTTCAAAAATGCTTAGACCGCAACAAAGTCGTTCCCTTGTTAATAAGTCTCCTTCTCTAGCGATCAACGCTTGCTAACGAAATATGTTTTTTTTTAGTTTTTTAATAAAATTGTTCAATAAACGTATGGAATTGTACCTTTGCTGTGCCAATTTTTTCAACATTCGATACAATTTGAAGATTCGAGAATTGAGCTTCTAAGCGTTTCTGCTTTGTTTCGGGTTTCTCCCCATCTGCAATAAAAATTAAAACGTTCATAAACCATTCATGTCTGATCGGTTTTCGTGCTGACTATACCTTTGCAATATGGACGTGGGAAAATATTTTGAAAGAGGGCAGCATGGAGCAGGTCACAGACTTCTTCTTGTGAAAGTGCCTGCTCGATCAGTAAGCAGAAAATGATACAATTACCGAATTCTCTGAACAGTTGAAAAAGGTCAGTCCTTGCATCGGGATATTGCACAATATCTGTTAAATGAGCTTGATAGTAGCTAAGAACTCCAGGTGAACCATACTCACAACGAGGGAGTTTGCAAGACTGAAAATCATATAATAAAACGATATTGATGTGCGCCTTTTTCATGACCATAAAAATTTACTTTCGGCATTGCGTTCATTAGAGTTTTGGCAAACTGTAAAAGACTGCCCTGGATCAATGGTTTGACGATGTCTTTCAGAATAATATCCATTACAACGGCGATGCCTTGATAGCCTAGCAATCGGCACATTGCATGAAAATGGGGTGCGCCAACAAAACCAGTATACTGGCCATACTGAGTTGAATATGCTGAATTTAGCTGTTTCGATCCCCATAAATAGTAATGAGACATTTGTGGTGGCTTTTCCCTTTGAATAGCTTGCACATACGTAATATTTCCCTTGTTTCGTACAAATCTAGTCACATTGTATGATAATATTAAATTGATTTACATTTAATAAGAAAAATTATATATGATCATACCTGTTTGTTGCCGCATTGTAACAATAATACGGCAAGAAATCATAATTTAGCTCGACAAATACATGCAATGTTATACGACCATACGGCGCCAGTACGTTATGATTTGCCTCTTTAACCATTGCTTCGAAATTATCTAAAGCCAACCACTTCGATAGTAATTTATGACAAATACGATTTACTTGAATTAATCCTTCTAGTTCTACAATTCCAGTAATATCGTTCGCTTCAAATCGACTTATGGCTAGTTCAATACTTGTGTGCATATTTGCATTTATTCTTTGTGTTATTAGTTTATTAAGATCAATTGATCGACCTAAATTTTAACGCAAAAATAATTTATTTGATTTGCTTTCATGTAGTTTAAATGATTAATTTTACCGAGTAACTGTACGTGCCGCTGTTTCAGCAAAGTTTCATAACGATTATTGCGCGGATATGAGTGAAAATTGAATCCCAGTACTTCACATTCCAACCGAAATCGTTTATCAAGGTAAATGCTATTACATGAAAGTTTTTTTTTATTAGATTAACGTTAAACATGCACATGCAAAATAGTAACTACCTTCCTGCCAATTGTTTATAATGAGCAAAAATTTGCTCACTTAATTTGTATACAAATTGGTCAAAACACAGATTGACCTCTGCTTCAACTTCATCGTAAAGGAACTGCTTTCGGAAAACGGTAAGAGCGTAATGAGCCGAGTCATTGTACAAATCCAATGGATATAAAACAAATCTAAAAATTTGAGTAAAGAAAAAATAAATCATATGTAGCCGAAAATAGCGGAAATTTTTACTCCATCATTGAAGGTTCCTTTGTTTGAAGAATATGATCAGTCAAAATCCAGGGCATCGACATTTCAATAGGAAATTGTATTCGTTTTTCCATAGTAATCAAATCATTGCATTCTTCATTGTGTTGATGGCGGACCAAACATGTTTGCACTTTTCGCCCCATTGTCATTTCCAAGTAGAATTCTCGATACCAAAGTTGTGATAAATCACAACATTTCTGTAGTGTTTCACTGAAATTAAGGATATAGCCCCAATAAAAAGAGGTCTTATGGAATTGATCAATTTGCATTAAACAGTTTCCATCAATATCTTTCCGAAGTGTGCGTTTTCCTCCGCTTTTATCTGCAATTAGTGACTCGAGCATCGTGCGTACCATGTATAATTGAGTTGATGATGGTCCGACGTTGAGACGTGGCACTTGTATTTTAAAACCAACGTCGGGATCTTTTTTGCCCTTGAGTGCTGGATCATCAACTGGTTCCGAACCCTTTTGCCAATCAGCACTAGTTTCCCGTACTGATAAAATTATGCTACGAATCAAGTCCTTCTTGTTTTTGGTCGCTTTGCGTAATGGCTCGCGTAACGTCAGCTGTACGAAATCTTGCAAATCAGCATAAATACTGCGCCGTATTGCCTCACACAGAACGGTCTCGATGCGTGCCATCAACACTTGAAGACCCTTTATCATCGCAATTACTTCAATAAGCGCAAATTTCTCTTCGTCAGTATAATTATATCGAGTAGCACGCTCATATTCTTCTGCCTCGACAGGGCAATCTTTATTTTGGTGATGATCTGTGGGATGTAATAATTTCCACGAATATAATTCAGTGACAACACTGCTCCATTCTGACAATAATTGTAAGCCACGAAGTGCCAATTCTGCTGTAGCTCGATTTTCTGCGTCTGTTGGATTATCTTTAACCGTTGTGGTCACCTCATTTGTATAACGCGCTAACTCGGAAATATACTTAACATGATCTTCTCGTATTTGAGGTAGATGGACCATCAAATCGGCCTGCGGGCTGGTTGTCGTCGAGTTGGAAAGGGGCCATTTGCTAGAGTCAAAGTGTTTGCTTCTCCTTATGTAATTAAATGGAGCTATTTGCATATCGCCAAAAAGTGGAACTACTTCGAGATTTTTAAATATTCTATCAATTCTGTCCAAACGTAACTTCTTTTTCTGATCCAGCTTGTTAATATTGCACAGTTCACTGTCCATAAGAAATAGACCAAAGCCCATTACTTTAACCAGCATGTGCTTTTCTTCAGGTGTCATGTACATTTTTGTTTCAAACATGTGCACGCAAATATTAACTACTTCCGATAGTAGATCTTCATAACCGCTAATTTTTTCGAGAGTGTCTTTAACAGTGTCGCGGATCTTATTTTGAGTTGCCAAAAACATTGAAAGATTTTGTGATTCCTGCAGTGTATGCGAGTCTGACATGACTTTTAAAAACTGTGCCGCTCTCCGATATGTACTATAATCGTTTTTCACACTGGATTTCATATTTTTAAGCTCATCCAAAACGGCAAACATATTAATAAATTTTCCCAAAGTCAGTAAATAGGCTTCAGATACAAAGTCTTTACGTTTTTCGGTATGGCATAACCGTTTTACTTCACCAGAAAATGCCTCTATTGCTTTTCTCTAAAAATGGGACAAATATTAACAATATTATAATTTTTTGCTAACATCTTCTAACAGCTTACTTGAAAGTACATGAAGTTTAACAACTTATTAACTTCTGGTGCCAATACTTCAACAGTTTTTTCATATATTTCAACACGATTCGGCTGTTCATTGGATTTTGGTTGCGGAATGGCTCGTGAGCAGCATCTCCAAGTATACAGCATCACCGCATGTTTCTGACCTTCTTCCAATAGCAAATTCTATAAAAAAAATTAATGATATAAATATTTGTTCAAGATTTTAAGCACAATCATGGTGGTTACTAAATTCGCATGGGTGGTGGCCTCTTCGATATATTTTGCGATACCCGTGACGAATCCATTCCTATCTTCAAAGTTTGTATCGAAGTTCGCTTTGTAGATAATCGAACAAGGCTGTGCCTCAATACATGGTTGTTCGTCTGGCAGTGACAACTCGTCCAGCACTTCAACGTTCGATAGCGCGTCCGCAAGGGTAATTTTCTCGGTCATGATGCTACACAAATATTGTTTATTGAATTAATTAAAGTCACTACAAGTAACTATGCGGAAATCCATATCAATGGGCTGTGCAGGTAATTGCAGAAACATGGCTGTCATTCCGAAGCCGTTTAAAAACAATTGCCTTTACAACATCAACACAATTGATATTTAACAACGAAATATTCACTTTCAGGTATGATTTCCGATCGTAAAATTTCAATAATTAATTTTTAAAAAACTTACACTTTTTAAGCAAAAAAAACCACAAAATTGTAAACAGAAAATGTGAGACGCCCTTACTACACTCACATATCTACAAGATCGTATTTGTCAATTTTGATTCATTCAAAAGTTGTTGGATTCTTGTACATCGTTTATTAAATATAAAGTTTGCTCATATTTTTACAATATACATTCTTTATTATATATATATTTATTCATAATTTTTAAATATAATTGGGTAATAGATCCTAATTTAATTTAAATATTATAATTTTTATAAGCATACAAATAATAATATATTGTATATTGATGTGTGATAAAATTTTGGATAAATTCATAGATAATACTTTGCCAGACTAAATAAATACCTTTAAATTTTGATTTGAAGCTGATGTTTGCATATATTTTCGAACTAGTATTTGTTACCTCGAGTTCTCAATTCTGAAATATTCAAAAATCAGCAGCGTTAATATGGCAGTACTATTATAGAATGACAACTCCATTTCGTTTCAGTTCGTTTAGGAACGTTTTTTTAAAGCATTGTTCACTGGTTTTGCTGAAGTCGAATGGTAGTTTCCATTAGTGTGTGTCATTGTAACTATTTGGTGTTTACTTTTATTTTATGCTAAGAGAGCTTATTTTCGTGGAGAAAGCACCCGGTGGAATAGTGCAAATTAAGAAATTTTTTTTTTTAAATTTAATTTCTCATAAAAGTTTATTGAGTCTGTCGAAAGTGTAAATATAAGACGGAAAGCCAAGGCAGCGCCGGTGGAGTGATAAGAAATTTCTGAGCTGTTTCTATTTAGAAGGTACTTTATTATTAAGTTTGTGCGAAAATATATTTTTGGCTATCAATTGTGCTGTGCACATTTATAGAATTAATATTAAGTTGAATGTTCGAAAAATCAAATGTTTTGGAGATTGTTGAAGGTTAGGTTGATCTCTAATCAATGGAGATGCTGTTTCAAAAACAGTCCAGTGCCTCAGACCAACAACATATTGAGTAGCTACAATAAAAATGTTTATATTCGCACATATGTGTGAATTGAATACAAATACCGCTGTTTGATGATCTATTTATAATAAATATTTTCGCAGTTATTCAGAGAAATGATTTTGTTTTCAAGCTCATTACAAAAGGCAATTTCGAAGGATAGAATTTTTTTTGAGCTTTTCGTAACTGCGAAGAGAAATCAAAGTACCGAAAATTCTTGTAGTGGTAAATTGAGTGTATTTAAGTTTGTTTTTCAATTAATAACATCACACGTTTAGGCGAGAATGACTCGAGGAATTTAAATTGATTACCGTGGGCAGATGCGAACTGACTGTTATTCATCCAATAAGTTAGCAACAAAATATTAATTAGCTTCCCATGCGTATCAAAATTTAAAAACTTAAAAAATGCATAATTGTATATACATAAAGATCCAATAGAATCCCAACCGAAGTGATTGCATTTATTGTTTTACAAAAATCTTCTAGGAGGGCGAAGTTATTCTATGCCAACGAATAAAATAATTTATTGTAGTTTTAAATATCACATGACAAATATTGATAACATGCGTATCGATAAGGAATTTCCCACATTATTAATAAATAATTCATTTTAATCAGAGTAGATTAGTATCAACTGATATCGAACTGATTATATACTATTTTGTGCGTTGTGTTGATAATTATTAATCTTATATTTATTTTTCAGATGTGTGCCAACATAAAGTTCAACATTGGCTTAACAACATGTGATCCACATTTTAAGCCGGTGTTAATAATCGGACAGTTGCGGCATTTGACACAATTAAAGTTTGAAGATGTGAAATGCAAGTTAAATCCACGCGTTAGCGAAGAGACCTTCCAGAATGCAATATCGTGCCTGCATCCTTCACCGACCGATACATGCTCTCTCTATTTAGATTTGGCTACTATAGCAGCTCTGCCATTAAAGAGCTCGAGACACAATACCAATTCTAGAGCACATGCAATAACAAGACTTGTTAAGAACAAGAGTCTAAGCATAAATGAGTCGATTATTATTGTATGTGAGTACAAGGACGTATTTGCTAGCGGCTGTGCCGTTGTCCGTGCCTTTCCACTGTACTCAAAGAAGAGTGTCCAAATAGAAAATCCACCAACGGTCGAAATTGAGTTCATTATAATGGAGAATGGCGATAGGGTGTCTACTATGGAATTGTCGGCGGAAGATATTGCTTGTCTAGAGCAGGCTGCACGCGGAGTTCGGCTCACAGCTAAAATCGTCGATATGCCCTGCAACGAGATGAATGTTTCAAATTTTATTGAGGAAATTCAAACCATAGCTGATGAACTTTCACTTACGCCGACAATAATACGTGGGGAAGAATTGCGGGAGCGTGGTTTTGGCGGTATATATGGTGTGGGAAAGGCAGCAACCGTTCCACCTGCCCTAGTCGTCCTTTCACATGAACCCCAGGGGGCCAACGATGTAATTGCATGGGTTGGTAAGGGTATTGTTTATGACACGGGTGGTCTTAGTATAAAAGGGAAAACGACCATGCCTGGCATGAAGAGAGATTGCGGTGGTGCTGCAGCGATTCTGGGTGCTTTCTATGCAGCTGTCAAAGGTGGTTTCAAAGAAAATTTGCATGCGGTTTTCTGTTTAGCTGAAAACTCAGTTGGGCCAAATGCTACACGGTATGATATTAAAAAATATTATTTTTATTGTAATAAAATATTGCTGGTAGTCTCATAAAAACAACCAAAAGTAGGAAAAATAATTTATCAAAATTGCTTTTTCCTCTTATATTTTTCCTTCGAAATTTTTATAAATTAAATATACAAATAAATGGAATTTTTGTCCTTTTTGTGTTCAATTATATTATAGACTTTTATAAACTATTTTATGAATACTATTTACTAACAAATATTAAGAATGAGAACATAATTTAACAATAAAACTGTTAACAGAAAACAATTTGATATTTACTTCATATTCTTTGGTTTCATTTAGTCCGGATGATGTGCATACTTTATATTCTGGTAGAACTGTAGAAATAAATAATACCGATGCCGAAGGACGTCTGGTTTTAGCCGATGGTGTTGCATACGCTCAAAAGGATCTTAAAGCTCATATAATTCTTGATATGGCAACGCTTACTGGCGCCCAGGTATATTTTCGTTATTCCAATTTTTTTCAGTTAGTATTTAATAATAGAATAACGTAACAAAGAAAAAATAACAGCAATATTTATTTATATAAAAAAATACAAGCAATTTATTTATTTGAAAAAATGTTTGTCTGTATGCATACGTAATAGGGTATAGCAACAGGTAAATATCATGGCGCTGTATTAACGAACAACGAAGAGTGGGAGCAGAAATCATTGATTGCTGGTCGAAAATCTGGCGATTTATTGGCACCAATTATTTATTGCCCCGAATTACATTTTGCCGAGTTTGCATCAGCTATTGCCGACATGAAAAATTCAGTTGCTGTAAGTAAGAGAAGTTGAAGAAAAATACAAAATGTTAATTTTCTTACATGAATGATAATATTTCTTCCTTTTCAACTATAAGAACAGGTAATATCCTATTCGAAAAAATATTTTTTCATAAAAGTAATCTCTTCAAATTTATTATTATTCATGTTAGAAAATTTTTTTTGTTCAACTTTGATAGTAAAACAATACTAAAAAAAATAATATCTAGAATATATCACGTAAAAGATTATTTATTAAAAATTATAAAATTAGTACGATTTATTTATGAAAGAAGTACAGATTCCAATCTAGGCTAAACATGCATGAAAATAATTTTTCTATAAGATTTCCTATATTTTTATTATTTGGTATAGTGAAAAACTCGCATGAACGGTCTGAATTTTAATAATTTATATTTTATAAGGGATTTTATAAAAAAAATGAAGCAACTTGTCAATAATCGAACATAGTTTTATTAATAAATTTGAAGACAACAAAAAGGAATCAATAAATAACTTTTCCGTTCTAGATTTGCACAAATGTGAATTTCCTAGAGAAATAAATCGTTTTAGTTTTCTATCGAAGAATGGTTTATGTTAGATAAGGTTGAAGAGGCAAAGCATAAGCGGAATGCTATCGTTTTCATATCGAAAATTGTACTCTTGTCATGATTTAGTGAAACGAGACAACTTTTTTCTTCATATAATCGCGAAAAATAAGGAATGTAAACGAATCTGAAATCCAGCAACGATTTTATTAAATAGCCTTCATAAAAGAAAAATTATAGGTTCAGTGTAATTTGAATACGTAAATCGTTTCCAATATAATCTTACCGGAATATAAATGGTAGAAGGAAGCAGAGGAGTGTCGGCGTTATGTAGTGTATGGTAGTTGGATGGGTAACTGCTGCTGGTGGTGTGGTAGTAATAACGATCTGATATGTGGAGTGTTTTCAGATTTTTTTTTTTTTATTTTTTTTTTTGCATTTGAAAGTAAACGGCATTATGCAATATAATATCGGATAGTACTCCTATCGCACTCTATGGCAAATACTCATACTGTTGAAATTATAGTTCGGCTAAAGATTTCGCATATTATCATTTATCATAGAATTTGTCTGTATCATATTATAGTAAGTTCTTATATTTTTTTTCTCCATTTTATCTAGGATCGAAATAATGCTCAGTCATCTTGTGCAGGATTATTTATAGCGGCACATATTGGTTTCGATTTTCCGGGTGTCTGGATGCATATAGATATGGCGGCGCCGGTCCATTGTGTATGTGATTAATATAAATTTTTACAAATTTCATAAAAACATATTATTGGTACCTTTTTTTTGTTTAACCGAATTAAATTTCTTCAAGTGTCAATATTAATTAATCATTTTATTTATCGTTTAGGGTGAACGAGCAACTGGCTATGGTGTACCACTGCTTTTATCGCTGTTTGGTAATTTCATGACCTGTTCAATGCTAAATGCAATAGCAGCAGCTGATAGTGAACCACCATTGAAGAAAATATGCCGTGATTGAATTGGGATAGATTTTCGATGGTGCTTTACCATTTGCCGTAACTTTACTTAATCATCCGATGCATTATTTTATCTGGAAAAATTTCTTCTTAAAAACATAATGAAATGTATTTTTATTTAGGAAAATTATTTCGTTTTTCTGTTCAAATAAAATTTCATTTATATAAATTTATTAAATTGTTTTAATTCTTTTTTTCTTCTTCAATTTTTTGAAAAAATCAATCTTCTAATCTTCGTATTTTTTTTTTTTGTAAGGTCATTTCGAGGAACGTTTACGTTGAATTGTAGTCTTAAACATCTTAGACCATTTGGTAATAACTAGAAATTGTTTCGGCTATTTTACTGACTGGATTTTGAATTTGGGGCAACTAATTTTATAAATTACAATATAATTTTTTTTTTACATAAAAAATTATACTGAATCAGGTCTAATATCAGAAAAATATTCTAAATATAATCTGCTCTAAAATCTAATGATGATCCTTTACTTAATTAATTATTTTATAATAAATTATATTCCATTAGAATATTACTTAATTAACATGAATTTTGCAATTAGCGAAAATTAATTACTTTTTCGATTTGAATTTCAATTATAATAGAAAATAAATTTCAATGGTTGTAAAATCAAAATAAAAGAAAGCAAAAAATGAGCTTTCTTTGAAATTTTTTCCGTATTCACTTCAAGCTAAAGTTAGCATTTCAACATTATTGAGTTTACTTTTTTCAAATGTTAAAACTGATAGCTCAGTTCAGAATGAGAGAAATTGAAAGATCTGCCAAAAACAATAACTCCGTTTGCACTTGTATTTTTATGCTTTTGATTCTGGATTTATAGTGTTTTACAGGGCTGGTTTTGACGGATGAGTGCTAGCTTAATTAATTTCAACTAGAAAATGGGACGTGTTGGTTAGCAAGTGAAAATAAATAAGGACTATTCACTTATTTATTCATCACTTAATTAGTTAAGTTAGAAATAAGAGAACTTTTGAAGTCATTGAAATTTAGTGTCCAAGTAAGTATTGATTACAAGATTAAAAGTGAAAAATTTTAATTTGATTATGGTTGAAAATTTCCTAATTGAAAATTTATGAGAATTACTTTATATTCGCACAAATAAAATCAGATACAAGATTCATATCAATTTTTTTTTTGAAAGATTTTTAGATCTATCTTTGGTTTTATGGCATTCTATTTAATATAAAAAAAAATAAAAAAAAATAAAATAAAAATAAAAACTAATACTTATTCGAATAAGATCAAAATTATACTAAATAAATAAGTTGATGTTATAGCGTTGTATAAAATGGTTCGCATGGCACTCATATAAATCTACTGATAACTACAGATGAACAACTGATATCCATCCGAAAACGAAAATAGATTTAAGTAGAATTACAACATGGCATGTTAGACATTTTCGGTCCTTTTTATTTAACTTTCATCTCGAATTCAAGTCCAAACATTACATTGGGCGCTTACAACGACTGAATCTGTCATGTTTTAGTTTTATCACTCCCACGGGAACATACATCTTCAAGGAATGTTTTCTGATTCTCTATATTTTGTTACTTTCCACTCGTCCTTTTATCGCTGTCCCTGCCATCATCATTGTCTTTGCTGGTAGGGTATCAAGTTGATGTTACGCAAACGTATTACTTTGCCTCCTTCTCGCTTTTATATTCAGTTCACAGACTCGGCAACGTTTCTTTCAGTTCCAAGATGATCATGTGCACGCCTTTTGAAGCTTCTTAATTTTTCATCACGTATTACGCACAAGATAAATACGTTGAAGTATTATACTATGGATTCAAATCAAGTTTACTACATTCGTATTTCTATTCTACGTTTATAAGATATGAAAATTATATTCTTTACTACCCCTAAGTTAGTGTATATGAAATTTATTTTTGAAAGTTCGTAGACAACTCGTTAATATTTTGATAGCAAATGTAAATGGTCTTTACGTTTCTTATTCAAAGTATAATAAATTTGATACTCTATATAATTTAATTTACATATTTTAAATTATATCTCAAAGAAATTTATAGTAAAAAAGTGTTAATATTGTAATTATAAGACAATTATTTTAGATATTTTGAAAGTGAACTAAATATGTTAAAACGCTAATTACTTTGAGTATTTTGTACTTACAAATTGTAATTACTTTCCTAATAAACTATAATATTGTAGCATACGCGTACTCTTTTGGTTGTTTAATATTCGTAGAATTAATTAAAAATTATATTGCAATATCCTTCAAATAAAATTTTATGAAAGTACCTCAATATCTATTTAGATATTCAAAGTAACTAAAATGTTTAAACTTTTTTTTCTATTTAAAAAAAATTTATATGAACTTTTTTATTAAAATAAAGGAACGAATAATCAGAAAAGGATAATAAAATATCATAAAAAAGTTGTTTTTATATTACATTTTTCGAAATTATTTTCAAAGAATCTTATTTACTCATATTAAAATCGGATTAAGTGAGGCTAATAATATAAAAAAACTGACAAAAATAATATTAAGCTGTGCAATATTCTCAATAATTTTTTTAATTATTGTATTATAATTACATAAATAATAGTTTTATTTAATTTTTTGCTTAGTCGTTTTTTAGAAAATAACATTTTCCATTTTTTTAAGAACTCAATTTCGTATAAAATAAAAAAAAAACGTCTAGTGCTTATAAATAAAAAAACACTTAAATTTTACTATCTGATGTGAAATAAAATAATAATCGTATATTATGTTTATAGTTGTACGAATTTCGTGTCTGAATACTAATTTATTTATGCATATAATAGTATTGTAGTTCTGTAATAGTATAATTCTCATTTGAAGGAAATATAAATAATCATCATTTGAAAAAACAATATAAAATTTACGAATTTCTTGCAATAAATTATTAAATATTTAGCTAATCGAAAATTGATAATACTCGTATGGTATTGGCCGTTTAATAAAATTACAAATTTTAATTGCATATGTTCACAATTGCGTATAAAATCTAAAGCTCTAATTAAAACACAAAAGCTAAAGTTTGAATATTTCTAAAAATGAATTTTTTAATTTATATGCAATCAAATATTTTACATACTATAAATCAAGAATAGATATTCCCTATTCATATACAATATAAATATAAAATATGTAATAAAGATTTCAATTAAATATAGTTGATAAAGAAAATTTAAAATTGGCAAAATCTATAAATAGAGAAATAAATTTTAGGAAACTTTTTTAGAATCTAATTTAGAATGTCAAATAATATGTGTATACATACATGTAAATAAATATTTGCATATGATTCATGATAATTAAATCTTTTTTTTCTAATGTTTTTATTAAGTAACTTAGAAATTTTGAAAATTGAGATAAAAACATTTTGAAAATAGTGAGAAAATTTTGATAGTTTAAAAATTAATCATCTCTTTTCTGGTTAGTTATCGAAATTTTATATAGTATAAAAAATATATTTAATTTTTTTTTAACCATGAACTAAATATTTATTATCTTATTCTTAATTTTACTGAATTAACATGCTTTTTGGTTATTTATTTAAATAAATGTTTATGTTGTGTGATATAAATTATTAGTTAATTATATGAATTGGTTAGTAATAAAAGTAAAGAGAAATAAATGGCCTTTGATAATGTTTTATTTAAAACGATAAAGTACCACAGCAAAAAGTAAAAGTTTAGTGCAAACGTTTCCCAAGTGAGCCGTAAAATACCTAAGATTACAAATAAATTATCTCTAATGGGTCAACAAGAATTTTCGTTTTATTTTTTGTTAGATTAGTAAATTTTAATGCTACGGGGCTTACTCGGCTATATGTGCTCTCTGGACAATAGCTGCAACTGCATTATTCTTATATCCTTAGATACTTGATAACCTAAATTTTGCTTAAGTTTACAACCGATTTTGCCAGATCTGACCTCGTTTAAGTTTCTTTTCGTTTACCCTTTTTTTCTTCCTTGACACTTAATTTACTTTCAGTTCTTTCATATGTGTATGTTTATATATATATATATATATATATAATTTGAGTTTTTTTCAAAGTTGAAACCAAATAATTTATTTTAAAATAACCCTTATTAAAATTATTATACAAATTTATACAAATTTAAATATTCCAATAAGAGCGATATGATTTCTAAGTGATGTTTCGGCCATTTGTAATATGTCATAATCTGTCATTTTTTTTCCATTGTATTAAGTAATATTTACAATATCATCATGGAGGGATGTACGCAAGAACAACGTTTACAAATTATTCAATTTTATTATCAAAATAATCGTTCTCCAATTGCAACTTTTCGTGCGCTTTTGCCATCTGAGTGGTGCGGTAAATAAACAAAACTGTCGATTCTGGTGCAAAAAAAATCCAAAAATTATTCATGAACACCCATTACATTCACCTAAATTGACAGTTTGGTGTGGTTTTTGGTCTGGTGGAATCGTCGGTCCGTACTTCTTTCGAAATGAAGCTGGTAAGACCGTTACTGTCAATAGATAGCGGTATAGATCGATGAAAACCAACTTTTTCTGGTCGAAATTGGAAGAAGTTGATCTTGACAACATCTGGTTCCAACAAGACGGGGCTACGTGCCACACAGCACGTGCAACAACCGAATTATTGCGAGAAAAGTTTGGAGATTCGATTATTTTAAAAAATTGTGACATTGAATGGCCTCCAAGAAGTTGTGATTTAACACCAATAGACTATTTTTTGTGGGATTATTTGAAGTTATTGGTCTTTAGCAATCAACCAGACTCTCTTCAAGCTTTAGAAGTCAATATTGAACGTGCTATTTATGACATACGACTTGATTTAGTGGGAAAAGTGCGTCTCTGCAAAAGAAGTTGTGGAGGCCATTTGAATGACATTTTATTTAGAACTTAATTGTATCGATTGTACTTCACATTAAATTAAAAACATTTGAATTTCCTTAACAATTAGTGTGTTTTTTTGTTGAAAAGAAATCATATCACTCTTATTCAAAAAACCCTTTATAAGAACAACAAAATTTACGGTAATAATAATAATAACAATTACGATTAGAATGAACGAAAACAACTTACCATATTTTGAAATCTAAACGAAAAACAAATTTTCATATATTCTCTAGAAAAAAACGAATTATGAATTGCAAAAATTGTATACCTGTCAAATGTTTAGATGAGTCTATGAACAAAGTTTAATAAATATTATTCGTATTGATTAAAAAGGAAATATGAATATTTTCTTATTTTAATTTTGTGTTTACACATATACATACTCGTATATTCTTATCATGTACGATTTGATCGAAAAGAATTAAATGAGTTGCTGAAAAATTAAAATTAAATTGTCTATGAAATATAAAACTTTAACTTAAAGTTAAAAATCTTCAATATAAATAAAAAAAATATTATTGAATGTAAATTCTGAGCATAAATAAAACCACAAAGTTTTATGAATACCGATTTATTTAACAACAGAAATAACAATACTTGTTCACTGTTTCACACGAGTCTTTTCACATCATTTTCATGTTCATATTGATATCAGATTATCAATGCCATTGTAGTTATTTAATAAAAGGTATATGTATTTATGTTGTGTATGTTTATTTTTCAATTATTTATTTTCTAAAAATTATATTTATTTTTACATTTATATACAATTTTTTATTATTTTTTATTTTAGTAATTGTCAAGAGAAAGTTTAGGTGCATAATTTCAATTATAAAAAAAAAAAACAAAAAAAAAACTAATAAAATATTCAATCATAATTAACATAATATAACAATTTTAATATTAAATAAAAAATCAAATAATTATAAATATTTTAAGTAATTTAATATATTTTTAATTTGAAATATACTATTACCAATTTGTTAAATAATAATTAAATCTCTCCGAAGAAATAAAATATAAAATATTATGAATACGTGCAATCATTACATTGAAGTATTTTTGATTTAATATTGAATATTTTAATTTTTATTTAAATATTGGTATATATAACATATATACCAAAGGATTACTTTTTCGATTAGTATGATATTTTCGTCAATGATAACTTTTCATAGATAATATATACTCGTACTTATACATTTGATCATTGTATATATTTTTAGAGATTAACATTGAATATTTTAATATATTTATTTCTGAAAATAAATGTTTTCCTTTTTATTAATCGTTATATATGTATGTGCTTTTTGCCTTTCATATATACATATATATGTATATATTATATTGATAAATCTTTATTTCTAAAAAAAATCATTCATCATTCGATGACTGTGAATATGGTATACATATGTGTATGTGCATTTATTTATTTTCATTAAAAATTTATAATATTTTCTATAACTGTATGTGGTCAATTTTTGTAATTTTTAAATTTTAAGTTTACAACTAGTAGTTTCTTTTTTTTTTTTTTTGATTATGTATCATATACATACATAATACAGAATAATGTAAAAATGAATTTTTATAATAAGAAAATATTTTTTGTCCGCTAAAATAAAATAATTTTATTTAAAAATTTCAATCAATTCATAGTAGCAAGAAATATAAATAAAAAATGAGTTATGTTAACTGATAAAAAAAAAAATGAATTAAGGAAAAATACCTTATAAGAACATTGTAAAAATTTCAACAGCAAAAAATAATTTTAGGGATAAAATATATAATGACAAATTCTCTTTTTAATTTATCGCATGAAAATGTTATTATTAAAGAACAAATAAAATAGAAATTTAAATTAGAATAAGAAAAATCGAAATCAGAATTGACATAACAAATTCTTAGAATAAAACAAAAAGATTGAAATTTTATGCATCGACATCATTCAAAAATTAGATTTTTGTTCAAGTTTTTCTTTGGAAACTATTTGATTGAATCTGGAAGAAAGATCGATTTTTCTTGCATACGTGTATGTCCTATATTCATACACACATAAAATATATGTTCAAATGAGTGTATTCTTATAGTTATATTTTATTCATTGATACTATTCTATGTGATGTAATGTTATACTCATTTTTCATTTTCTGAAGTTGCAATCAATTTCGTCAAGTATTGCATTTTAGAGTTATCAAAGGATTGATTTTTTCTTTTATGATACAAAACTATTCTTTTGAGAATTTGTCATTTCATTCCTCTTTTGGTTTTTATCAATGAGAATATTTCAGTTGGGTGATTCGTTTCATCCAATTTTAAAAGAGAATAAAAAATGTGATCGAAAATAGCAACGGGTATGGATTTTGTATTTTCGAATGAGAACTGAGAACTATACGATATTGGGAATACCCGTATTCATAAAATGGATCAAACGCTGTCATTCTATTGATTTCAATATAAAAACTAAATAAATCTAAAAATGCAAAAATATACAAACTTATGTATAAATTTTTTTAAATTTAGATAAGCTCTTACAAATGTACTATAGTATATGCTCAATACTCGTACTTTATTACATAACTTTTGTTTCTTTGTCCCTTGATTACCATCTATCTGATCGAATATTATTTCATAACAATCTGTATCTCAATCAAGAATTTCTATTTATATTGATGCTGCAATGAGCTACCATGTTTATCAATAAGTGGTTTTTATGTTTCATATTTGTTTTTTTTTTTTTTTTTTTTTTTTTTTTTTTTAAAGTTATAAGTGTTAATGTTTTTATTAAAAAAAATCGATAATTGTAAATAAACAATTTTCAATATAACAAATATTGCACGATTGGAATTTTTTTTCTTCAATCAATCTGAAATTTATTAATTATTTCACATTCATAATCCATTACTTAAAATTATATGTAAAATTATTGCAAAATTATAAATTATGGTATTAAGTAAATTTGATAGGTATTAAAAAAAATATTAACGTTTTTATATCCATAAAATATTTGATTATAATTACATATATTATTTTAAATAATGGAAATTCTAGTTGAAAAAATATAATTATAAATAAGATCACTACTGAATGATAATCGATTACAATCAATTATCTTAATCACAGTTATTATTCAGTTTAAATTATTTATCAATATATAGTAAATAAAAAAATGTTTTAAGAATTACATTTTTTTTTTAAATAACCAAATTAATAGTATTAATTAGGAACTTTAATATAAATTTTTATATATATTTTGTTTTCAACTAAAAAATTTTGTTTTATATTAAAATATTATCAAATTGTTTGTAATTATTTGAAGAAAAAAAAAATCGGCAAAAAAAAACGAATATTTAAAAAATTGTTTTGTCTTATAGACAATAATTAATTGAATTTGATTAAGTTTTTTATATCGTTTATCTTTATTTTTCTGTTCATATATATGTATGTACGTTTATTTAATTTATGGAATTTACCTTTATATTGTATATTATTGTAATATTCCATAAATGTGATTTAAGAGGACCAAAGTTCCATACATATGGTATTTTCTTAATTAGAGTATAGATAATATCATTCCTTAAATTTCTTATCTAAATTTTGATGTTTTAATATTATGTAATTTATTTGATTGCTATAATATTAGCAATTGATTTATTACACATATGTTAATACTTGCATATAAAAATATATAATTTAAACTAACTATCTTGCAATATTTTTTAAATGATAAAATCGCAGAAATCGCATGGTGATAATGAATACGATTGCATCAATTATTAGAGGTAAGGATGATGGTACTCGTCGATCAGCTATAATTTATTTCAAAAATGAAAATTTATATTTGTAATTTTTCTAAAATTTATGAAATATTTAAAATAATCTTTATATATATGATGAGAGAAATTCCAAAAATAATTTATTTATTTATTTCGATTTAAAATTAATTCAATGTGGTAGTGTCCTGTATCTATTTCTAATTATATACAAATATGTGTGAATTGCTCAAATAAAAAGTTTCTATACTCTATTATTATGTGGTTATAATTTTTACTTATAAAAGTTATTTAGAATATTTTGTACAAATTTAATGAAGAAAAGTAAAAAAAATAATTTTTTTTTCAGATTTATTTACAAAAAAATATTAATGATAATGTTTGTGCTCAAATTAGATAGAATAAGAAAATCAATTCGAAATAAATTCAGTATTTTCAAGAATTTAAATTTAATCTAAAATGTACCAAAGCGACACCATATCTATGTGTATACGTCACAAACGTGAGAGGTCATATGGCGTCCTTTTAATTGGTTTTGAGTTTTCTTTTAAATATACACAAATATATATTTGTTTTTGAAAAATTATATTTTATTTTACGACATTAAAAAAAATAGAGGAAAGAAACCTTTGCAAATAAATTCTTTTTAAAAAATTTTATGATATATAGCAAAAAAATTCGATGTGGAAGTAATTCTATTCACCTGAATTTTTCCAATTGACCAATTTCTGATTGGTTAAATCATCTTTTGAAAGAATGTACGCCTTTACTGTTTTTTCTCGTTGTAAACTTCCTATGTTATTAATATCGGCGATGCATTTTAGCTTTAGAATACCTTTCGATTGTATGAACCGATGATAATCTAAGTAGAATCGAATTTCTAGGCTCCGGGATCGTAAGACAAATCCATTTGTATGTATTGTTGTCTCATGTTGGGGTTGTAACAGTTCGGGTGGGGCCTGTAATCGATTTTTAAGTAGAACATTATGTAATTGAGCATTGAAAAATATACATTATGAATTGGTTTTGTTCGTAATGAATATGTTTATGATCAGATATATTCATACCTTTTCATCATTTATATACCAAGTTATTGTGGCTGGTGGCGTCGACCAATCTGATGTACAATTAGCTACAACAAAGTCATCGAGATTATATGTTGGCGATACTCCATTTATAATTGGTCCACGTTGTGGCAGTGCTATACACAAAATGAAAAAGAGTCCAAAGTCTTAAGCTAAATAGAAAAATCGATGTACATACACATATATGTGTATTTTGGATCAAATGCATCTAAAGCTATTCTTATTACATGTGTTCAAATACAGCGAAGATAATTAATTCTAAAGCAAAGAAGAAATTTTAACAGATTTCTTTGTTTTATTATTCAATATTCAAAATAGAATGTAATATACGATTTAATTATAATAAATTCTTTTGTAGAATATTAACATATGAAAATTCAGAAATAAATGAGTCAGCAAACAATATTTTTGTTGTACTCGAAAGTTAACCAATCATCAGTAGGAGAATGTTTGTTTTGATAGATTTTACTTTGTTGCTTACGAATTGACTACGAGACAGCATTTATAGCATAGTAGAATTTTGATCCTAGTACAACTATACTATATCCATTTGATATCATCCATCACCCATTACCCCTTACTATAATATGGTTTGACATAGAATTATAGTCATTGGCAAATATTTTATATAAAGTTGAATTTATATTTGTTCTA
The DNA here is from genome assembly GCA_958298945.1 of Atherix ibis. Taxonomy (NCBI): domain Eukaryota; kingdom Metazoa; phylum Arthropoda; class Insecta; order Diptera; family Athericidae; genus Atherix; species Atherix ibis. The sequence goes on from OY282606.1 coordinate 6,241,639, forward strand.
GATTTTGCCCATGTAAAAAGAGAACACAAGAAAATTGACATTAAATCAACATGTACAGATATATAATTATGTAGACAATAGTAGAATATTTATACACAGTCTCACATATATTTTATATGTACATACTTATTGATGTAAATATTGTTGTATAACATCAATCTTACTTTCATTCTCAGGAAAATCGTCCTTTTGCCAATGGCAATCGTTGTGACGCTAAAACTAACGTCATACTTCGTCAAAATGTGATAGGGCGGTTGCTCTATCACATTCGGTGATTTATGAGAGTCGCTTAAGAAAAATCCTTTATTTTGTATGGTATGGAATTTTTCTTTTTCAAGACTTCCAGGATTCGATAAAAAAAATATTTGGTCTTTGAAAAGCGTACATGTCAAAAGTTTTCTAGATTATACGAGTATTAGGATAGTATTACCTATTTTATAAGAGAATTTTGTTCAAGGGATAAAACTGAAAAAAAAAATAATAAAATTGCTAAATTTTTGAAAGCGGAAATTTATTTCTATTTCAGTCACATGCTTCCTTTCCGTACAAATTGTAAAAAAAAAAAATAATTTCATACCTGCCACTGTCATATTTGCTGTTCGACTTGTTAACTTGAATTCAGGTGCATCCCCCGATACTTCACATCGATAGGCACCTGACGACTTTTGCTTCAGTGTAATCAATTCTATACTGCATGTGACTTCATCGCAGTAGAACTTGTCGTTTGATGATGTCGCCACACCGTCGACCGGAAATGTTGAAAAAACTCGATCCGTCATCATTGGTGAATATCTGTTCGATAGTAAGAGTAAGCAGCCCATGTCAGATTATAAGGATTTTCGTGCACATAAAATATAGTAATGGTATTAGTTCAAAATCCGGATGTAAAATAGTGGCCAGTCTACAGACAAAGAGAACAGAAATTCGAATCGATTTTGATCGATTTTTTAGAGACTAATATCTCTGACTAGTACGAGCATATATACGTAGTCAAATAGTTATCAACGAGTGATTGATTTTAATTGGAAAAAAGGTTAAAAAAAATTTTTCTCTCTACGAATTTATTTTCGACTTTGATGAATATCAATTGTAATTATTTTAGCGTTTTTAAATAAATACAATATAGAAGATTGTATTGGCTGCTGAGGAGAACCTCTGAGCTCTCAACGTAGAATAAAATCCTAATTTACAACCAAATAACTCAACTATGGGGCTCTACAAGCAAATCCAACATTACAAAAGTACCAAAATAAAGTACTACATCTGTTTGTGATAAAATAAAAAGAAGAGCTGCTAAATATGATCAACACACGAAAATCCTGAGATGTGATCAACAACGTACGTCGTCTTAAAAGGACCAAACCTCATGAATTAGTAGAGTAGCAATCGCGACGACAATTCACTTTATTTAGTGTTTGTCCCAAACAAGTCCAAAAATTTGCGACTTAATATATAGAAAGATAAGTCATTAGTCGATTTTAACTAAAATTCGTCGTGCCACATTGTAGTGAGGTGTTTTTAGTGAGTTACTAAAAACAAGGGAATATTATTTTAGTTACTTTACATTATACTGGTTAATTCAGGTGATAATGTAGTACGCAACAGGATCTAAAGTGTTTAAAAATGAGGATAAAAATATAAACATCTTTTTTTTAAGCTTTCATTTCATATCTACGACTGAATAAACATTGTAATAAGCAGATTTTATGACAAAGACATTAGAATGACAGGAGAAGAGTATGCGAGAGTAAACACCCATCGGTGTTTCTCTATTTAACAAGTCATATTATATTAATACCGCAAGAGATCTCTTTGCCAATTTCTCTTTAAACGCCGGTGAGTGTTTACGGGGAAAGTAACGAAGGAGAGTTTTCTAACAAGAGGATTATAGTGACAGGATAAGCGAGAATGAAACTTTTTATAACGAGAAACGCATAAGTTATGAACAAAGGGAACATTTATGTCAAGATGTATTACTTTGTTACGAACATAAAATGGAACATCAACGGTTTTTCGGAGGATTTTGGATTGAAGAGATTGGATTGGAGAGGAATTGGAACGCTTAGTAGAATCCCAGAGTTCCATTCCGTATGTCGGTTTTAAAATTGTGTTGAAAATTGAAAGTTTGTTTTTTAATGTCAATTTTACTCTATTATCTAGCAGTCTCATTTGTAGTCGTAAACGTCTGTTAAGTTCAAGTCTTTTTAATTTCATGTGAGGTTTCGAAAGTTTAGTCCCAGGTAGCTTACTTTGTCTTTTGGTGGAATGATATTGCCATTAAGGTATACGAGGTCTGTTCAAAAAGTATCGCGAATTTTGAATTTCCGCGGGTTACGTATATTCGATTTTCGATTTTTTGTGGCGTTACATTGGTACTCATGTTTCTCACTTATTCCGACAAGTTCAGCCATTTTGAATGTTCAGTTAATTTTTGACAGCTGCTTTGCTTGCACGTGTTTTGGCTCGTCTTCGATTTCTGCCCATTCCAAAAAATGGATCAAAGAATCTGTTTCGGGAACAAGAAAAAGTCACAGGAGGCAGATCTGGGAAATACAGTGGCTGCAACATTATCAGTGCGTTGTTTTCGGCACGCTTTTTTCGGTTTTGGCTCGTGCGGCAGCTTCCATTGGGATGATTGAGCTTTGGTTTCCACATCGTAAGACGAGCCAAAACACGTGCAAGCAAAGCAGCTGTCAAAAATTAACTGAACATTCAAAATGCCTGAACTTGTCGGCATAAATGAGAGACATGAGTACCAACATAACGCCACAAAAAATCGAAATTCAAAATTTTCGATACTTTTTGAACAGGCTTCGTATAGGAATTGTGTGAATCTTTGCAGATGGTAAAAGTCACATGAACACAGCCCTGCTTATTTATCTTCATTCCCCACCTCTTAAAATAGTCTTAAAGATTTTGAATATGGGATTGTAGATATTTTGAGGCAGTTTGGATATTCGAAAATCATTTTTAATATAAAAGTCTTTAATAAAAAGTTCTTAATTTCAAAATACATATTTATTAAAAAAGATTTATAAAGTGAAGTAATATTTAAATTGCGTTGGCGAATTTAAAAAAAATGAGTTATCATATATAAATCAGTTGAGTTGGATATATCGGAACAGTCGTCGGAAAGGTGCCGTTTTTATTATAATTGTGAAAAAGTATATCGAACTTAAAGAAATGTATTAAAACAAGAAATCACTGCCGCGGGTCCAGACGTTTTTGGGACAGGAATAAAGGTTCATTTTATAATTGGGCTATTGGATAGCCTTTGTCTAGTTCTACTGATTCCCGTAAGCTTAGAATAATCAACAACGATATTTCTATTTGTAAAATTAATATGTACTATAGGTTGTACAATTTGTGCTTTGGGTGCAAATTGTATAACCTATAGTACATATTAATTTTACTGATGAATTATTTAATAAATTTTTATTTTACTATATTGCTTAAGACTTTCCATAAAAAATACAATATTATTCAGGTAATTTTGACAACTTTTTCGCACATCTCGTGCTATAATTCGGCAATTACTTGACTGATGTTGGCTATTAAATGCTCTGTGAAAACACGATCGTTTATGTACCTCTATAAAAAAATCCAACGGCATTAAACTTTAAGGTTTTGGTGGTCAATTGATATTACTAAATCTTTAAATTACGCGTCCTGGGAACTTTTTGTTTAATAAAGTCAAAATTGTTCGTTTTATGTGGCTTGTGGTACCGTTTTGTGATACCGTCTTCTCTTCTTCTTCATTTTCAAAGAAATGCGGGCCCCGATGAATGATACCTTTAAGATCAAAGTGATCACCGAATAGTGATACTCTATGATCATATAGGGTTAAAATCTTCAAGTTCAGGCCAAAAAATTTACCTCAGAATTGACGGTAATTTTCTTTCCTTTATTTTCAAAAAAAAAATGACAGCTACAGACCAAAACGATCACTAGACATGCACTTTCCGTATATAAAATGTCTTTTATGGGTTTTCAGAGCTTCATATAAGACAATTTTGTTTATTGATGTATCTACAGAGCGAGAAACGAGCCTCATCGCTGAAGATGCTCGTAAGAATCACCATTTTGTAAAAAAGATTATTTTATATTAACGCATTGTTTGGTATCAAATAATTCAGAACCATATAATGGCAAACTTTAGGCTAAGCTAATGTTACCCTAGATTATATATATATGTGTACTATACAGTTGTCAAATGACAAGGATATACTTTCTAAATCATAAAATGGATAACATTGTATTGAACATACAATATTAAATTGAAAAGTTAAGAGTTTATTAATTTTATAATAAATAAATATATCATAGACTATTTTTCATATATAATTAAATTGAAATTGTAATTTAATGTTTAAATATTAAATAAAATTTTTAATATATTTTGCTTACCTAAAGAATTCCTGATCATTTTTATACCATTTTACTGAGTTTAATTTATGTGTTCCCATATCATAACTGCATGAGAGCGTTACTCTATCACGAAAATCAACTATTTGTGGTACAGCAATATTTGTTAGTAATAAAGATTTAATATGCTGAAAACCTGTAAAAAAATAGAAAAAATTAAAATCTTTTCCGAAATAAATTCACATAATCGTATATTAATGAAATATAGAAAAATCATTCGCAAGTGCCTATAATCACAGAAATGCAACATAATATCCGTAAGAAATATTCAGTAATTTTATTTATTGTTTCTTATTTTGTGATACTAATTCTTAATTCAATAATCAAACACATACAATCACAATAAATCACAAAAATCAATCATCTCTCTTCTAATAATCAACATTAATTATTTATGTTCGATAGGCTTTTATGCTTCTATCAATCATCGATTAGATTTAATTATTGGTTATTATCGATCTAGCAATTGATATTGATAATTTTTTATTCAATTTTATTAATTGTTCATACTCTATTTAAATAATAAATGTTTAATATTTTTTTTAAATATTACATGCTAGAAATTTGTTATATTTTATGGATAAAAACCAAGTGATTGAACGTTTAGTTGATTTTTACTATATAGAAATTTCTTTATTTTCATATTTACAAAAATTTATTAATAAATGTTGACAGAAAAGAATTTATTTTCATTAATTAAATAATATTGAATATTGCGACGGTACAAGTCTTAAGAAAATATCCAATATTTAAACAATTTTATTCTAATTTACAAATACTTGTCAGTAATATATGTGTTTATATATTCATAAGTAACTTCAAAAAATATGTCAAAGAAAATGGCTATTGTAACCACTACACCAGTTAAAGATTCATTGTCGACTACTATGTCATGAAATTGTATAGAAGCGAACTTTCCTTAAGGTTACCTTTACTTCTTATTGTTCAGATTGGAAAATTAATAATTTTTCAGTAAGTCAAATCGTTTTAATGTAATTTAAAATTGAATAAAAATATTCAATTTATTCATAACGTCCTTAAACATAAATGCAAGGCCAATTAAATATCTAAAAATTGTATATTTTAAATTAATTTAAATAAGTACCAAGAAATATAATTTTTTTTAAAAGAAAAGTTCATTTGTAAAATTTAAATTTTTTTCCTTTTAATTATTGTATATTAATAAATAAATATTCGATTAATAATTCGAATTAGTTCATGGTAAAAAAAAATAGTTAAAGAGAAATTTTTATATTTAAAGAAAGTACTCACGAATATTGTGTAATATTGTATGAAAAATAAACCTATACAAATTTTCTGTTAAATGAAATTAATTTAATAATTTCAGATATCTCATATGTATTTATTATTCTACTAATATGGAATAATTTTTTCCTACTAAATACTTTTCTTTACTGATATAAATTATTCTTACAAATTAGATAACTATGCTCGTAAAATTATAAAAGTTGTGATTGACCTAAACTTAGCTCCAACATTTAATTAGTTTAGTTAGTATAGTATACTAATTACGAGTATAATATAAACTTTGCTAATGAATAGTCCATCTACTCGCACAACTTTATTGGCAATTTATAAAAAAAAAATATTTATATATATTTCATTAATCGATAATAAATATGCATACTAATATATATTCGTATAATATGAAAAAATAAAATTGCTGTTCTTAAAATAGTATGTTAAATAAATATTTTTTTATTTGTAGCTAATTTAATATCTTGTATTATTTTCTCAATATTAGCCGAATTTATTGTTAAAATAATTAATTATAAAGATTTTTTGTAAAAAAGCTAATTTTGACTAAACATTCACACTCGGTTCGTATGTATTTTGTTTGTTTAAAAAGCCGTGTTGCTAAGTTTTTAAATTTAAAACTCAGTTTTTATAATTATTGAATTTTTGCCGAGTGTTTTTTCCAATTCAAGTGACTGTAACATATATACAGTGACTTTTTAAGTTTGGCAAGATTTTTGTGTAATATTATTAATTAAGAGAAGAAGGCGAAAGGTAGTAAGGCTTTTTCTACTTATATAATAAACATGGACGTCAGCCCCCAGGATCCTTCTCCGCTACCAGATGCAGGTATTTCCCATCCGTTTCGCGACCCAGTCTTTACCACCACACTAACAAAAACAGCCAGAATTGAACCATTCCAATAATACAACAATAAAAAAAATAAATTATAATCACAAAAACAATGACAACCAAACAAATCAGAACTTTTCTGTTCTCAACAAACTGATTAACTTTCCTTCCCCCCGTCTAAATTTGCCCGTCATCTCCGCTTCTTAATTATATCCAATGTACCTTAATTGAAATTTAAAGCAAATCAGCTCTGCCGATTTAAAATCAGTAAGGCTCTAACGAATATCAGTAATGATATTCTAAAAATAAAAACGATTACTGTAATGGTGATTTGTTATTAACTACCAAATTGACCTTTTTCCTCCATTGTAAATGAAACAAAATTGACCTTTTCCCTCCATTACTCTTTCGATCAAATAAAGGGAGCTATTTTTTGCAAGTGGCTATCTAATACGTCCGAAGAGGGATTTATTAGCAACCTCAGAGAATATAATGTTGTAGAGGCTAGAAAGACCATATCCACGCGCGATGGTATTCAATCCTTTTAAGGGTATTGTTGTTTTAAACTTTTGATGACTATGACATCCCTTCTAATATCAACATCCTGTTCCATAGATTCGCAGTGAAGACGTACTATCCCAACCCCATGAGATGTCACAACTGCCAAGTATTGGGCAATACGGCAAAACATTGCAAGACTTTGGAGGTATGTGTCAGGTGTGGACTGGCACCTCATTCAGAATTGCTATATTCACGTAATTTTTGCGTGAACTGCAAAATAAACTCGCACTGCTCAAAAGACAGTTTCTGCCTGTCGTACGCTAAGAGAACAAAAACATTTTCAAGGTAATGACAAACAATAAATGCTCTGTGGCTACATCAACAATAGTACAATCCAACACCTCGTTTTCAGAAGCAGTCCGTGCGCCATCGCATCCCGTCCAAATGCTAGAATCCTCATCATCGCCGCCTACCTTTCTTCCAGCCAATTTAAATCTCCAACGCTGACTTTCGAAAAGTCTATAATCAAACTCTATTACTACGCCTCTAAAATCCCCAAACCTCAATTTACCAAAAATGTTAAGCCCCTCACGATCCACCAGCGAACAAGTTACAGCATGAATAAATACATTAACCGATTTTAACTCAGGAGAACGCAACACTGTTCTCAACATGGGCCAAAAAAAGAAGTCAGGAAAACCAGGCACAATCTCTAAAAAATGACATTACTAATTTTTTTTCCTTAAAAGTACGAGCCTGCAATCTGGTGAAAAGAAAGCGGCTAGCCTTTGGGCAAACCTCTAATTAATCACAAATTTACAGTCCAGTTCTTCTCCATCCACCTTTTCTCTCGAATTTCCAACCTCACACCCACACCCAGAGTGGTGGCCTTAGTTGTGATCGAAGTTGTAGGTGTCTACGTCACTCAGCGGATGAATTAAGGCAAACACCGATCCATCTAGCTACAGGAAGTTTTCCCTAAAACTGCTAGATGGACTCGGTTCACGGATGCAGCTGTTCATGATCATACAACATCTTTTGCCAGCTTGTCGGCAATACGCACCGTGAACTTTACAGTGGCGTTTTTCCAGCAGCTATAGGCTCGTCATTCAATGGCGAGTTGTGGGCTATTAAAGTGGCTGTAGAGAATGCGATCAACCTCCCAGTCAACAGCAAAATAGCTATTTTTACTGATAACCTGTTTGCCCTCGGAGCAATTCGTGGACCGTTAACTGATCCTGTGCTCAATGTGATTCATCGTAATCTGTTAAACAACAGAAACGTCTGGGATGACTTTTTTGTGGAAGAGGCTAACCGTCGTCCGGTGCTCGCAGTAATTCCAAATTTGCCCTGCCTATTAACTAAATGGCATATGGCGTCTTAAGTCATTCGTAGACAAAAAGACTGGTGCGAAAGTAGAAAGTTTCTTTCCATATATTGGCCTAACACTAATAAACCAGTCTACTCAATAACCATTTCCAAAATTTCTGGTCAAAAAAACTTCTCAGATTTCGAATTGGGCACACCGCACATATCTACAATTTCCTCTTCGGTAATCCTTCCATTTCTGTGGCATTCAACTTACCATTCGCCATATTTTAAATTAATTTCTGTGGCATTCAACTTCAAATTAATTGAATTTCTGTTTGAATAAAACTCCTTCCATTGTGGAACTCCTAGATCGTACAATTCCATTTCAAAGCTCTATATTTAACCTTCTTAAGCATCTTAATTTGCTTCACAGAATTTAACAATGTCTGACTTTTCCCTCAAATAACAATCAACCAGTTTCATTAGGGAAGCTGGCAATTCCAACCTACACGTAACATGAAGTCGCCAAATGGTCTCATGATCGTGACGGTACAGAATTGCCTCTAGCTCTTGTCTCAGAGACCTTACAACAACGAAAGATTTTTTTTGACTAAAGAAAAACAAAAATTCTATAAATATATTGCATTAATATAATAAAATTAATTTATTTTTGTCTTTGATTAATACATTTATCTATATATATAAGTACATTTAATGATGAAATAATCTAATTAGTAAATATAAATAGGATAATTAAAATATATATAACAAAAAAAAAGAATATTTTTAATTAATTTCAATCATTTTGAAATAATTTATTTCAAAAAATTAATATATTGTATATTTTTACAATAAAAACAATTAATGATGATAGTAATTATATCCAAATTAAGTTTGAAATAATCAGGGTATTATCAATATTATATAATTAAAATTTTTTTAAAAATCTTCAATGATTTAATATTGCCAAAATATATTATAATATTTATAATTTTCCTACAAAACCGCAAAGAACTTATATTAATAGAAAAAATATGTAACTATGATTTTCTTTAGATCCATAGTAAAAAGAAAATTTTAAATCTCATATTTCACATATTTACATCTATGGTATTATTTGTTTGGTTTAGAATTAAAATTTAATAATAAAAAACGAGAACCTTTTATGAGGTATTTTTTTGATTTTTATAATTAAATTTTTCATGTAAATATTTATATGTTCAAATATGTAGCAAGCTATTGTAAATATACGTAGTTTTAGGGCTGGATTTTCTTATAATATCGAATAGACTTTACATGATATCAGAAATAAAAGAAATCTTACAAAATCAAAATTTATCTTATATTTTTCATTAAAATTTTTGAATAAACATAAATTATAAGATATCTTTTTATTTATTATTAAAGTTGATTATATCGGAAGTTATTTCTAAATTGCTGTACTCCTCATACGTGTATGTAAGTAATTGAGAAATGCAATAGTAAGATTTCTAAATAACCGAAAGCTTCTAGACAATATAAGAGAAAAATTAAGAAGAATAAAAAAATGTATTACTCTGGTTGGATTATCAATCAATCAGCCTATGTAAAATATAATTTATGCTTTTTTTCAATGACCTTCCAAGAATTTTTTATACGTATCATTATTAGCTTTTGATAGAAATGGAACATATTTGTTTATTTGTTATTGTTGTAAGTTATCTAAAACATAGGCCAGATGACATTCTATAGCACCACGACCATGATGCCATTTGGCAATTTCATGTTAGGTCATCAAATTTACGACCAATTTTATACTTTTTGTAAAATTGGGAAATACTTCGGACAATTTTCGATTATTTAAAATAAATAAAAAATTCAATAACTGAAGCAGTGTAATAGTTGATAAAATTTGTTTAATGCATTCTAGAAAATTTTCCAATATAATATTGTATTAATTGTGTTATAATAAAATAAGTAAAATGCAAATAATCAAAGAATATCCTATTTTTTACTGTACGATAATAATTTTTAAAAAAATTTGTTGATAGTTCTAATCATTAGTTGAGTAGATTTCCTATTATGGAAAATTTAATAGAATCATATCATCAATAATTATTAATTTTGATTACAATCTCTATTCATGTATATCTCTATTAAAAGGCAATGATGCATGTAATTTTATATGACTAAAGCACCGAAGTGGATTAAAAGACAATGAACAGATTTCAAGATTACTTAAATGATGGATTATAATGAAAAAATTATGATGACAAATTTTTAGTGAGATATATTGTATATCAATATTTATTTATTTTTATTAAAAATTTTCATAAAATAGTATTATTAAACATGTAATAATTAAATTTATTTTTAATTACTGAACATTTCCATATTTGTAGATTTTTAAATCATTTACGATAAAATTTTTATATTTATAGCATCTTAAATAAATTATAACTATTTTTTTTACAATATTAAAGATATTGTGTGTATAATTTTGTAAAAGTCTATTAAGTTATCATATAAAAATAATTCTGTTCATATTAGGTTAAATTTAAATGTTTTTGTGAAACATTTTAATAATTGACAATGAACAAAAAGTCTTTCTAATAGATCATTATGAAAGGATAATAAATGAAAATGCATTAGCATGAGAAAAAAAAAATCAAAAATAATTTATGTAAAAAAATATTTATTAAGCTATTTAACATACCAGTTACTAAAAGGAAAAGTACAATATATTTTGTATAATCCATTCCGCATTTATCCAATAAGTAATATTTCTTATCTAGCTTAAAAGCATACAACACATATAAGCACTCATAGGAAACTTTTTACTGCATGTAATTTACTGTAAAAAAAATTATTAACACTACACACTGTAAAATGAAGTAAAGTAGAAGCACACACGAAACAGTGAATATTTCTTAAAATACAATATTTTTACGGAAATATTTAAAAAAAAAAAAAAACTTTCACATTATCTTCGCGTTTGTATTAGATAAAATATTTCTAAGTAACAAAGAAAACAATCCGCTATAAAACAGAAAAGTTACGATTAAAGGCAACTTTACTCAACTTCGGCCGAATTCTGTAACGGACTAGCTACAACTTTGTGCAAAGGAAAGGGATGATTTATGTTTGATATACCGTAAAGTTGGTGAAAAATCGCGTAAATCCTAGGGATTTGATGACTTAAAGTATCTCCTAATAAATATACGATTTTTCTCTTGTTTTGTTCTTTTTTTCTTTTTTTGTTTTGTTATTTTCTCAATTTTAAATCTTTCGAAAATTATTTAAAAAAAGTTTAAAATATTTAAGTCAGTTTACAGTACACTTTCCACAGCACAAAAAGCTCTGGGGTGTGGCGCTACTATTTGCATATTTTGGCACACTATCACGTTCTTTACACTTCGAATCAGTTAATTCTCATAATGTATGCGGCCTCGGTTAACTGCTTTGTACATTCTGCTGCACCAAAGTTAAAGCAGAATTACGCGCGAGAAGACCTAATGTCATGCAACTCGGAAGCTGCGAATGTTACGCACGGATATTATAGTTATGCTATGTGTATATGAGCTTTCTATAAGAATACTGTTCTTTTGACGATTAGTTTCGTTTTGTTTTATTTGGGTATTGATGAAAACGAATTTTAAAAGAAGTTCCGACGTTTAGAAACTTCAGCTATACCTTTCGAGCTTTGCGAAACGACTGAATACCATTCGATTCATTTGTATCATTTGAAGCTGTATTGACTGACATGCTTTCATTGAAAGAGTTTTTGTGGTGCATCTCTTACAGCATCCGTTGACATTAAATTGGTCAATTGGGGATGTTACAGATTATACTCAGTTAAAGGAGAATCAGAGCTTTTCTTCTCTGACTCGACACCATGAAAATAGATGTGCTGCGCAGGTTTTTGATGAATGTACGAGAACTTAAGCTCTTATGTGAGAAATTTCAATAAGAGAATTTAATATACCGAATACCTGACGCTATTTATCGTTAAACTTTTGCTGTAATAATTTTTTGAAAATCCTACCAAAATTAAAATGAATAAAATTGCAGGACATTGCATCACAATGCACAAATTAATAATTCGAAACAGTGGCTCATTGTTTATTCTTAATATAATAGAAATATAAAACGTTACTACAATAAATATTAGAGAGCTTTTAAATTTTAAACGTAGACTTTTTGAACATAGATATATAAAATTTTCAAGCATAAATCAAATATATTTTCTATATAATGTGTTATATTTAATAATAATTTTGCTAGAAGCCTCATAAAGTTAAACAAATCTTCATTTGCGTCAAAAATTGATAAAAATTTATAATTAAAGCGAAAACTATTTTAAATAAATTGGTAAATTTACAAAAATATATGCTCTGATAAATATTATATTCAATAATATTCAAATACTTGAATCGATTATAGATGTGCAAGCGTTTATTTTCTACTATTTTTAACAAAATCATATTCTCGAATATTGAATTTATATTTTAATCCGTGAACGTAAATGGACTAGCAATTGCTGAAAATGGAGCACAAATAGCGAAAATGCATTAGTGTTTATGTTTTCATATTTTGGTGGTTGACCTTTTGCCATAAAAGCTTTTTAGAAGTAGAAAATTTATCTACATATATATATATATATGAGTACATTTCTGAATACTTTAAGTGATATGGAAAAGTATATAATTTCGAACTGATGATCAAATATGATGATAAACTTGAATAGACGTCCTCTTCAATTAAATATATTATCCAGAATTTGAAATAGTAAAATGAAAATTTAAAAGTTGCCATAGATCTACTCAATGCAAATAAATTAGAAAATTATTAAAAAATTAACTACAGTTAAAAAAAAGCACAAATAAAAATGATTAGAATATATTTTTAGTTCAATTTATATTGGTCAATTGCAGAAATTGTTCTATTAACGATTAAAAGGTAGAACAATATTAAATATTTGTATACTCGTATATACATTTATATATTGGGTTGTCGGAACGAATTTTTCGTAATAGATGGCGTTTGTTCATTTTCGAAAATACTAGACTTATTCGCGTCTATATAATTGTTATGTCACTTAAAAGATGATAGTTTGATCTTTATTAAAAAAAAAGATTTATTTTGTGTATATTTTACAGATTTTACAAAAAATTGAAAATGAACGACTAAACTTTGGAATTTTCTCATATTTTATTGTTCAATTTCCGTAAAGTTTACGGTAACTATGCTCTACGAGAGTATCGGCGCCAACGTTGTTCAAGAAATTTCGTACTGATAACCTCGATCAGGAGGGAAAACCGGGGTTGATGTGGCAAAATAAAGCTATTAATTGCAGAAACATTGAACATACGTCATTAAATCGTTCACGGCCTACTGAAAAAGTTGGGATACATAAGCAAGCTTGATATTTGGGTTCCTAATGAACTCAAAAAAGTTTATTTGACGTGCGCAAACGATAATGATCCGCTTTAAACGACATCGAAAGCAGACATGCTTCAGAGGAAGGTTAGGGTCTCAATGTGGTGGGATTTTGAGGGTCTGGTGTTTTTCGAGCTTCTATCCAAGAAGTGTACTGTCGGCAGTTGCACAGTTTGAACGAATTCATCATCCAGAAAAGTCCGGAGCTCGTTAATCGGAAAGGAGTTATGTTTCATCACGCCAACGCAAGACAACACACAGGTTTGGTCACACGTCAAATAATATTGGAGCTTGGTATGGGATGTGTTCGCACACAATTTTGCGCCGTCAAAATTCCACTGGTTTCGGCTTAGATTAAAGAATACCTGGATAGGCCCCTACCGTATATGTATACGCAATTTTGTGTAAGATTTTTACGAAGGGGATATGACTGTCAAAATTTTTTTATGTAGACATGAAACCCACTGCCATCTATGTGTCGTAATGGAAATTTATTTAATTGCAAAAGCATAATTTATATATATTTTAATTCACTTATTGGAAACAAAAATACAATTTAAATACAACGATAGGTAATTTTAATTTTTTGTACAATCTTTTGATACGAAATGGAATTCTATTTGAGGTTTATTATTTATTCTGTAAATATGAATCAAATATAAAGCGCCTCAATTTTGTAGACTTTCGGAGAGTTTTAAAACTTTGATTCTCCATGAAAGTGGAGACTTGGGGGTTAGCTTTGTTATTTTTGAATCCGATGTTGACAGTTCAATGTTTACCATAAAATAGTACAGTGCCGGTGTATATAAAGAGTGTGTAAGAAAGTTTAAGGGACCGAATTTTTCTGTCTATTTTCCATTGCTGTTTTCATTGTGTTATAATAATTAAAGTTTATTCTTCGGTAAGCTTATTATTTAAATAAATTTATTTTGCTTGCTCTATTATACCACATTATAATGCATTTACTAAATAATATTTTTTTTTATTTTTTAAAAATATTAGTTATTAAGTTTTTAAGTACATTAAATTTTTCATTTTGTAATTTAGTTTTAGAGCATTTTCTTTAATATTGTATACGATTAACATCTTATTGTGCACATAATTGCTTTCATATAATCAAATAACTTAGAATTCATATTTTTATATAGTCTTCCCCACTTTAAAAATTATGTTTTAATAAATAATATACAGTGAAATAAATAAAATGAAAATACATAATAAATAAATAAATTTTAAAAAAAAAATAAAACTGTGTTTTATTGCATATTTACAAAACTAATTCCATCAAACAACAAAACACGCAATATTAAAAAAGCTGCTTTTTACGCATAAATGATATCACATATGAAAAATGGTTTTAAACGAACCGCTTCAATCGCATACTGAACTTTTAAATTGGCCCCCAATGATTTACGCCGTTTTTGTTGTATTGCATGTGTGTGCGTTCTATGAATGTATTGCCACAAAAGTCGGTCAGAATTTTTGTGTTGAGGGCTATCCAGTTCTTCTTTAATCTAAGGGTTTCGGTCTCTTCAAAACTCCTCCGTTTATATGACCTTCGATTGGATTCAATCAACGAAGAGGGTTAGACCATTACCGTCAATTCTGAGCCCAATAGCTGTATGATAGCCGGCTTTTTTAAGCCACTCAACATGATAAATTTTGACTTTATTGCGCGAAAAGTCCTCAGGATACGTAATTTTGAGATCTGATGATTTACTTGGCCTCTAAGAGTCGTGTTTATACAGACAATTTTTAAACTTTGCAGCATTTAAAAACCAACTGCCACCAAGTAATGGTCGAATTACAGTCTGAAATGTTCAAAAAAGTTATCAAAACTTATCTCAAAAAAATCGAAAATGATCTTGCAGTAGCCATTTGCATTATGTGCCATTTTATTTATAATGGCAAATGTTAAAAAATATCATTAAATAACAATTGAATCAAAATTTGAATTTTAAGTATGCTTTATTTAACTTCACTTTGCCAAGTACAAATCGAACAAGTCCCGAAGTCTACTATTTCATAATATTCATATAGTCAATTCAATTAATTATTTTTTTATTGATTATGCCGTCATTAAAATAATTTAATTACTTTTCAGTATTAGTAAATAATACAAAATATTTTCTTTAAAGAATTAATTTACCGATGTGCGATTATGTATTTGATTATAGTAAGAAAATGGAATCTTCTGCAATATCTAGCCTAGCTATGTCTATTTCTGCATGGACGATTCTATTTCCCATCAGACGAAATACCAGCACTCGTTTTGCATCAGTAAGTCGAAATATTTTAAAAGGATTCTTTTTTGCTTGTGACTTTTCATTGTAATTTTTCACTTGGAAAAATTTTCGAAGATTTTGTTTAGTTGTGTTCAAAGAATGTAAATCACGTTACTCATGGTTGACTATGAAATTTCCTCATGCGGCTTTATAGGATGTTGTGACAAACGATTTTAAACATCGAAACTGCCAAATTATTGAAACCACCAAAAATACTATTAAACTCATTCTTATACAGTTGAAACGCATGAATTCCCTTTTAGAATTTTGAAATTGAGTCGGAAATTTGCCTTTTTTTCATCAGATATTTAAAAAAAGAAAATTATCAAAACAAAAAAATATCGATTACTTGAGAATTTATTCTAAGTAAACGGTCTAGAATATTACAGATCTTATGTGATTTTACAATATATTATAATTTGTTCAAATATTTTCTGCATAGAAATCATAGAATAATAATAATCTTCCCAAAAGGATATATATTTCCAGAAGGATATAAATATTTTCGAATAGAAACTTTAGCAGATTTGTTTTATCTTTAAATACAACAAAAAATTTGCTATACTCATACAAAATAAATCCTCTTACGACTATGTATAATATTATTGTATTATCGATAAAATCGTGTACTTTTTTATTTATTTAGATATTCTAAAAATAATATTTGATATAGGTAACTGGAAAACATATTTAAAGATATCATATTTTCGATGATTTTTATCTTAGATGAAAATCTTATAGACTTCATAAATAACTTGACAATATATTCAATAAGTTTTTTGCATCGATTACTTCCACCTAGACATATGGTAGTATCTTTGTAAGGGAAATTTTTTAAATATAAATGTTATCTATATAAATATATTTTTCATTTCATAAATACAATATAAAAAAATCAATATAGTCTAAAATTATAATATATGTTTAAAGAAAAACAAATCTTGACTATAATGAAATATTATCAACTATATATTCACAAGAATAGTATTTGAACATATATTTTTTTTAACCAACAATATAAAAAGTACTGACGAGAATGTGTATCGGCAAATTGCCTATGAATACTATTGCTGAATTCAAGTTTATATAGTAAATAGACGAGGCTATATAGAAACAAACAAAAGTAGGACATTGAGTAATAGTCTGTTATGGAAAATGGTTGTTGATAAAACTCACTAATTGTATGAACATGAAAAGATTGCCGTAGAGATAGTGATGAAGTTCGCGGTAATATATTTGTATCTATTCTAATTGGAAAATAGGGTCGTATATGGTTTTATTTATGGTCGGCCAGATTGGAGTCTGGCGCCTGTATTTGTCTATCAATATAAGCATTTTAACAGTGATAATCTTTCTAAATGAACTTTTCATGTCTAATGGATCCTGTCTGTTCGATATTCTTTAATTTGATCCATTTTTGGATATTAGATACTGAGAAGTTATTACGCAATCTTATCATCAAATCTAAGATTTATCATTTATTTTTTTCCCCCTCAAGATTTCTATATTATATTTTTATTAACTGTGAACTTATGAAAATCATAAACTAATATGGTTTCATAGAGTTTATTAAAAGAAAGATAATGTTTTCATAGAAGTTCTTGGTTTCGACTAGATACTAGAAAATAAAAGTATTTTTGTCATCTTCATACTGATTGTGTATTATTTTGTTTTAATAATTTCAATATTAACTTAAATTATTTACATAAAAATGTGTAATAAAAAATTTCCAATAAAAACTTTCATATAAATAAAAGAGATATTCTAATTGAAAATAATTTGAATTATATACGAACAAAGTAAATAATGAATACACTTACTCAATGTTATGTTTAAAAAAGAATCTCCTTGCATCTTCCAATGCCTCATTACGTTTTGGTAAACTTTTAATTAACGACTTTTATACTAGCATAGTTAATGCGTTTTTTGAATTAATTTTGTGGCTTACTTTGGGACATTTACTTTCAGTCTGATAGCCTCACAAATTAATGAGCTTAATTTTAGTTGGGTTGCATGCCCCTAGAGATTCTTGATTCACTGAAATATATACGAGTAAAAATGCTTTAATGCACAAGCGATTTTGAATGAGCTTATAAGAAACAAAAGATGAAATTATTATGTGACCACTACGATTCGTGGTGCATTACTATATGCTATTACGTATAGAAGTATTCATTAATTTCTTTATACATTTTGTATTATTTGGATTTTATCTATTTGAACAACGAATAGGATAGAGAATAATTTAAAAAAAAAAAATACCATGGAACCGGATTATGTATATCTGAAATTGCATAGTTTTTGTGGCTTTATATAAAATTTCAAAAAATGCTTGTGGAAACATATATGTAAGTACGAAGCGAAAGATACGTTTTTGTTTTTAAAGAAACTGGCCACTTCATATGCTCTATATAATTTCCAACGCTGAGTAGTAAAGGCCACTTCTGTTTATATACATACATAAATCCACCACAATAGAATTGAAAAAACGGATGATTACTTAGAACTTGATTGAGAGGTGCTTAACAACACTGTAGTTCATTTGGCGAAAGGATGATGGAATAAGGAAATTAAAGTATAGAATGGAAAGTAAAGTGGATTTTGGGAATTAGCGTAGGACCATGCCGCAAGGGATTCGAACCCACGACCCATTTAGATGGTAGTCCAGTATGCTAACGACTGTGCTACAAGACAGGCAATTTTTCAATATTATTAATATTATTGATTCAGCTTTAAGGGTTTATTTATAAATAATATTACTCTGTTTTCTTCCTGTACATATAAAATAATTTCAAATAAAAAATAAAATTCGTGTAGGATAGCTTATTAAATTTATTTTTCTAATTTAAATTTTATCTATTGCATAATTTTTCTATATATAGATTTTATCTACATTTAGTAATATATTTGATCTATTTTATATTATTAATAATAAGGATTTATGAAAAGTGCGTAAAATTATCTAAATAGAGTATTAATAGTATACATATTTTTTTATACATATTTACAATATTCCACTGAAAATCGCTATCACGGAAGGAATATTTATTACGCATAAAAATCTCATAAATCTCTTAAAATGAAATTTTTTTATATCTTTATTATGTTTAGATTAAACCAATCTTTTTGGATTATCTCAAACGAAATAAAAACCTTGCTAAGGCATCAAAATATCGGGGAAAATGTTTTTTTTTTTTTATATATTGCTTAGTATTTTGAAATTTAAAATCTATTTGATTTATAAAAATATAACAAATCCAATAAAATTTACAATTTACTTTTACAAAGTATTGTAAGAATTATTTATGATAAATAAACAAGAAATTTTGATAGAGATAAAGTTATAAGGTTTTTTTTAATGTTTACTTTCCAAATGGTTAAACATATTAAAAGTAGACCAGTTTTGAATAGAATAGCAACCAAAAAACCAATGCGTTTCCAATCTATGGAAAACATTTAATCGAATTAATGTCATTCCAACCTAGTTAACCGGATTGCAAAACGGTGTAATAAATTATTTCAGGAATATTTGGATTTCTTCCGAATCTCACTATCAAAACTGGGAAAAGTTCATTTTCACCTTACGTTAGATATTTTTAGTCCCTTTCTGAGCTTCCTGAACTTCTTGAACAGACAAAATCTTGAACTTTTGCCAAGAGAATTTTGGACTATTCCCATTTTATCTAGCATCTCTTGCAATCTTTCCAAATTTTTTACTACCATATATTCTCAAAGTTTCATTGGTAATAGAGGAGCTAACGCAGAAATAAAATACCATTTTAGGGGAAAAAAGTCACAGTTCATTAAGTTTATGTTGAACTTATCTTAGTTTTGAGGAAAAAGCTAAAATCTAAAATTAATTGATGAAAATTTAAAGGTTTTTCGTTATAATTTTTCCCACCATCAACCAAAATTATATAAATTGTAAAGTGATTTAAGTCAGTTCATGAAATTTGAAACTTTTATTTTCATAAAATTATTATACTGGTAAAAACTATTTTAATTTTTAAGCATTTTTTTTAAATATTTTAAAATGGATGCATTCAAGATGAAGATAAAATAATATTGTACTTTAAAGTTATTTCATTTTTCAATATCATTAATGTTATTATTGTAATTCACTATAAATTATATTATTAATTTTAGATAGTAGAAAAAAAACTAATTTGAATAAATTTATTTGCGATACTTAAAATGATTTATTGTTATCGAAATTTATTTAAATAACCTAGCAAGTTTTGTTTTCTGTATCATATATTAAGAATGAAACAAAAGTAATGATAGTTTGTAGTCAATATCTTAATCATGAACTCTAGAAGATATAAGAAAACAAAACAAAAGGGTATATTTGATTTGACCCAAATCAGAATTTCTATGTTCTAATGTCACAAACAAATAAATTTTTGGGAAATAAATACTATTAAGACAATTTTCTCCATTTATTACTATTCCATTCAAAGATTGAATTGAAATACTGAGATACAAAAGTCCAATATAAGATGTATATTATGTATGTAAAAATTGTTCTATACGTACGTCCCCCAGTACATTTTATTGTATATGTTTTTTTATATGACTATAATTCGAAATGTACTATTGTAGTAGTATTCAAGTCATTTGTCTTTTCTACATGAGTAGCTAATTTTAAATTTACTATATTTCATAATTGGTTAGTTCAGAGATAAATAAAAATATCACTAACAGTTTCAATTGACAGACTAAATGGTTTGATATACAATACGTATACGATCAATGTTCTTGGTTTTTTCAAATCGATAATATTATTTATACAATATTATCTTAATGAACGTGGCCGCCAAGTTGCTAAAATTATTGTTAAGATAAAAAATAATTATTTACTGTTTACGAGCATAAAGATTCATTTCTATTCGGATTTATTTCGTTAACAGAAAATAACTAAGAGTGTTTGATGATTCTTTCATGTGTTTTATTGTCTTATTCTTAATTACAATAAATTTTGATTTTTCCTTTCTCTTTATTGTCTTTTATATGAGAGCAAATCACTTACTTTCCTTAGCCACCAAAACCAAACAAAAGGTTTTTTAAAAAAAATATATTTAGACTCATTTTCATGTTTTTATAAATTTATTTATGATTATATAATTCTGAGAAAATACCTAAATTTCGATGCTAGTTTTAGCTAGAAAATACCTAAATTTGCCAGTGGGGATTTCAAATTTTCCTGACAACACCAACCAAATCAGCCAAAAGATACGAGGGTCGTTCAATAAGTCCATTATCGACAGGAAAGCTGTCAAAATTTCAGCTCAATCCATAGCGTAGGTCAATTTCTATCGTCGATTAAAGTTAACGACATTTATTTGAGCATAACAATGGAAAAAAGCGAGTTTAGGGCTGTCATCAAACGTCTCCATTTGAAAGGCTTAAGCCCGAAAGAAATCAAAGCCGAGTTGGATGCAGTTCATGGCACATCTGTCCCTGTGTTTGCGACGGTTTACAATTGGGTGAATGAATTTAAACGTGGCCGTTCATCAACAAAAGATGAACACCGTTCAGGACGCCCAGTTGAGGTGTCTACTCCTGAAATCATCGACAAAATCCACGATCTGACTTTGAACGATCGGCGAATTAAAGTGCGCGAATTAGTTGAGGCCACGGGCATATCACAAGGTACAGTCGCTTCAATTTTGCATGAAAAATTGTCTGTGAAAAAAATTTCGGCAAGATGGGTGCCGCGTTTGCTCTCAGAGGAGAATAAGCGCAATCGTGTAGTGGACTCTGAGGCTATGTTGGCACTCGTTCATCGCAATCCTGCCGAATTCCTTCGTCGATATGTCACTGTGGACGAAACCTGGATACACTACTACACTCCAGAAACGAAGAGACAGTCATCACAGTGGATTTTCAAGGGTTAACGGGCTCTGAAGAAGGCAAAAACTGTGCCATCGGCCGGCAAGGTGATGGCCACGGTCTTTTGGTATTCGCAGGGCATCATTTTTATGATTTTTACTTGGAAAAAGGAAAAACAATAACAGGAGCGTATTACGCGTCGTTATTGCAACGGTTGAGCGAGGAAATCAAAGAGAAACGCCCCCATCTGAAGAAGAAAAAAGTCCTCTTGCATCAGGACAATGCGCGTGTGCACACCTGCGCTGTTTCCATGGCCAAAATTGTAGAATTGAGAATGGAATTGTTGCAGCATCCCGCTAATTCACCAGATTTGGCCCCGAGTGACTATTTTCTTTTCCCCAATCTGAAGATATGGCTTGGCGGACGACGGTTCACTTCCAACGAGGACGTCATTGCTCAAACGGATGAGTATTTTGCAGAACTTCCGAAATCCTATTTTTTGGACGGGAAAATTTTTTTGGAAAAGTGTATAGAGCTAAAAGGAGATTATGTTGAAAAATAAAATTTTTTTTTTTAAAAACAGTTTTTTTCTATCTTTTCCTAAGGGCCTATTGAACGACCCTCGTACATCACAAAATCAGCTTCTTATAACTTTCAAAGTTTGCTGAGTTGACTCATAAATAACAAACAAGTTCACTCTGTGACAGTGTTTATTAGCTTATTCAGCTACTGTGTTTATTTGTCCAAGCGGCTACATATATATGAAATGTGGCGGTTCGTACTTTAAGCTCTTTCTCTTTTTTGTCACATTTTTTTAATTCATTTTTAATTTAAATTAAATGTTATATTGCAAAAATTTTCAGTTTTCTCTTATTTCGAAAGCTGACATTTCGCATTATTCTTCGAATTTACGTTGTTTCCCGAAGAGTTGGGTTATTTTTGGATAATTGAATTAATAGTCTCTCTATAATAGATTATTAATTAATTTAGTGCATTTATTTTGCACAAACTGCAGTCTCTTCAGTCAAATTCGAGTAGCGCGACACAAAACTGCTAAGGCGTCCGTTACGATCGGTCGGATCCTTGTTTTGTAAATGATGATTGAGTGTCGATCAGTATAAAGCACACATCACTCTTGTTGCTTTGTTTCTAGTGTCTTCGATATGTGCGTTGAATTTAATTGCCCGAGCATTTCAGTGACGTTGCCGGAATAATTATATTGTAGTTGGGAGTCTATAAACTCCTCGCGGATTGTTCATCCGATTAAGAAGTAACATTTTAATAATTTGAAAAACAACAGAATTATCCTATCGGCGGATCGAAAGGAAAAGCAATAACGAGCATCTCAAACAAGTGAGGAACGACAAGCAAGCAACGAAGCAGATCGTTTACGAGTTGTTCAATCGCGTGTATCGGTTTCAGAAGACCAATGCGCACCAAGAAGACTACAGACTGCATCCAAGTGTAGCCATCGGTAAAATGGATAAGGTGTGTGGGCATTGCGATGTTCGATAGCTCAACAATCCATCTGACCCTCCGGTGTGATTGCTTATGGACAACTCAGCCGATTCGAAGCAAAATATTCGCAAATACAATTCGGCGTCTCAAAATAAAATATTTCAAGACCAATATATGCGAACTTTCAAAATTCAAGGTTAAATACGAGTAAGATCACTTCTACCAGTTCCCGACAATGAAGATAAATTTTTACAAATCTACTTCAGGGGCTACGATAAGGTGCAGGTTCATAAGCGATGCGATGCCATTCCAGGCACCAAACATCATATTAGATCAACTTTACTAACTGAAAACACAACGCCCTGAAAACTTGCGCACTAATAATTCTTTTGCTCAACATTAATTCACCTCGATTGTGCAATGGAGACAGGCTCGTTGTCAAAAAACTGATCCTAACATCATCGAAGCGACAATTCTGAATGGAGGATGTTCTGATTGCACATATTCCCATCATTCCCACAGATATGCCATTTGATTTTAAACGACTGCAGTTCTCCATTCGCTTTACATTCTCAATGACCATCAACAGGGCACAAGGAAAATCAAGATTATTTACGAGTGGGACAGCCGAACAATTTATTTGTATTTGCAGAAAACGGAAAGACAAAACATATTGTATATTGAAATTTTTTTTTTCAAATTTAATTTAATAAACAAAAATTTATTGTCTTTTATCTATTTATTTTGTGTATGTGTAACTACTGCAGACGCACGCCGGCTAATAAGCTAGTTTTAAATAAAACTTTTATCTTATATTTTAGTTAACCAAAAGAATCAACACCTCTGGCAAATTATAACAATTTATAATTTAACTATTTTAAATTTATCGTTAATAAGAAAACTAAAATAATTTTAATATAAGCCTACGTGATTGTAGTGTGGTACATTTTTTCGACTGAACTGCTCGAGCAGACGACTCTCCCATAGTTGTCTTCTCGAGCAGTTGAGTCGAAAAATGGCGCTTTTAATTTTTCGTACCGGCAGGAATTTTTTGATCGATAGGAGAGCATATTGGACGTTTTGATGATATACATTGGATATAAATGAATCCTTTATGCCAGACTGTGTCGAAAGCCTTTTCAATGTCGAGCAGTACTATACTCTTAGTTTTTCTTACTTTGTTGATTGAAATTTGGAACATATTTCAGACTCTGTCAAATGCTTGCCCCTTCCTGTTGATTTGTTCAACGGCGGACGCCTTTTATAGGCGACTATGGCGACTGTCTCATGCACAACAATCAGCCAAGGACACCTTTATTTTCAATATTCTGTCCCTAACGGAGCGGCTGCAAGTGATTCTTTTGAATTTTCTTTTGAATATTTCATTATTGTTTATTTCTATTACATTTTACTATCAAATTATTTTATAGTTCTGTGAAAACTTGGTGTGCTAGCTTGCCAAATTTTTTGAACGAGAGCTGGTTTTTAAAATTTTATGTGTACTTGTTCTGCTTTCGACCGGAAATACATATATCGCTAATATAAAGTAGTATTGGCGAGAAACCAAAGAGTAGTTTCCAATACTCGTATATGCATGAATGATCGGTTAAGCCTTAGATTATGCCAGTATAAGGATAGACAATTGGAAAGTCAAGTTGACGCAAATAAATGGAATACAACCTTAAATCTTACTGCTCAAAAGCATTACTTTAAGATGGGGGCATTTTTACATTTGCACAAATTGCTTTGGCGAACATTTTTAAAATAATACTTGAAGTTTTCTGAATTAATTAAATAACAATGGCGATTTAGATATTTTATTGGTTTAGATTTAGAAATTAAAAAAAAAATTTTTTGTTGTTGCAATGAATGCATTTATTTGCTGAACTTCTACAATACAATACTAACTTTCTGATTAAATTATTGGAAATAGATCGAAAAATTAAATATGATGATTGATGTATTTTTATAATAAGAAATTTACTCATATAGTTTCCCAATAAAAGCAGCTTTAACTTTAAGTTGGAATATTATGTAAGCATTAAGCTACATATATGAATACCCACTGACATTAGTATAAATTATTCATAAATTTAAAGTTATATTTTTATAAATGATTTATAAGTACACTTACCTAGGAATTGTACAATAATGTGAAAAGATAAAACCAACAAAACCCCCATAGGAAAGTGATCACACGACCGTTATTAATACGTTATTCTTCTTTTTTTTTTTTTTTTTTTTATTTGACAGGTTTCATTTCTACATTATAACACATATACACATAGTCATGAGACACAGTCGCTCCTATGGAGCATATAGCGGCACAGAGAATACACGTCTCTAGTTGGTGGTAGAAGGCTTCTTTTTTGTTGGCGTCATCATCTACTTCGGTTGGGCATAGCACTGCACGATGGTGATGTTTCGGAACTTCGAGTGGAGCATGGCTGTCAGAAGGCGGTCGGAGACCGGTTTGTAGCCCATGAGAGATCTCTTTTTTTTTGCATTGGCCGATAGGATCAATCCGACTCCACAGTGGTGGCCGCTGCCGTTGCCGCTGTAGATGAAGTGTTCGTTTACCCGTCTGCGTTGTGAGGGCTTCCCTTTATGTTTCCACCTTGTCTCGGAGATTCCCAGGATATCGAGGTTGTAAGCGTTTTTTGGGAGAGAAGACAGTCGAGAAGTTTTTTTGGGAGAGAGTCCCGCACGTTCCAGGTACCTATTCGGGCTGTTCGATGAAAACCAGATGAGTTTTTTGCCTGAGGTACGGTCCGGTTGATTCTTCTTGTGCTGTTTCTTGATAAGGTGGTTTTTTATAGCTTGCGGCTTATCAGGCCAGCGAAGTAACCTCCAGTGACGTTGGGGGACCCTACGGACTACATATAAGGCTTGTAGTCGGCCTCTCACCCCGGCACCATGCCGAGATGGCGGCAGCGGGAATCGAACCCGCTACCTACCGAGTGTGAGTCGGTCGACACACACACGGTTAAACCTGCGGCACGCGGTGTTCCCAAGCGGTCAACCATCCAAGTACTAACCACGCCCAGTCCTGCTTAACTTCGGTGATCGGACGAGAACCGGTGGATCCAGGACGGCACAGCCGCAGATAATACGTCATTCTGATCACAACTAATCACCTATTTACATGCAGTGATGTGCAAGTCTGTTTTGCTATTTTTTTGATAATTCCACTGAAAATTTAATATTAATTTTGTTATATAGATAGAAAAATATTGGTATGAAAGTAATTTTTTGGATTTAGTAATCTTTTTCGGTTAATTTTACATGTTTATTGAAAAAAAAACTAAAAAACAAAAAAAAAACAAATGAAATAAAACTTATTTGAAGCGCTCAAAATTGTTAATTAAAATATTAAGCGATATTGGAAATACCACTTAATTTAGAAAAATGATATAGATGAAAATTTGTTTTATCTTCTTACCATGAAAATAATTCTTATATAATAGGTTAATTGGAAAATCTAATTGAAAGGAATGCTAATAGGTAATTTTAAGAATTTATTGTTCTGCGATATGTATATATATATGTATGCATGTAATTCAACTATAGGCATACACATATTTTTGTAATGATCTAATTCAACGATCAAAAAATATCTTATATTCGACCTTTTATAAGCTAAGGCCACATTCGTATATAATCAAGCCTTAGCTGCACATAAATCATAATACTCGTATGTATGTCATATAAATTTCCAGTATTGTAATATTGTTCAATAAGTTAGCAATTTTAATTTTGAGCTTATAAATGGTATGTAGTATTGAACACAGGAGATATTTTGTATATCTGGATAGATATATGCTGGTATGTAGTATCGTAAGAATATTTATTGCCTTTGGAGGCAACCGCTGTGTGCTTGAAATTTCTCCTGTATTTTTCGTAACTAAGGAAACTGTTCAATATATTCTATTAAACCATTGTAATATATTTTAATTAGTTATTCCATTCTTATAAGTTAAATATAATTTCTCTGTTCTTTCAATTCAAAGGATTAATAAATTATGGTTATATTCAATAATGAAATTTTATTCAATGCATTTACAAAAAAATTCTATTCAAATTAAAATCAATTAATTTATATAAAAGCGAATCATTTATTTCTGTGTATAAATATATGTATGTGTTCATAGAATGACGTACTGTTATTTATCCTTTGTGTATAAATATACGAGTATGTTGAATGAATGTATTAAGTAAGTTTGTGTGTACAGTAATAAACAGATTTTCTTTGTAAACAAAAATTTATAAGAATATAATATCATGAAAATGTTAAAGACGAAGTCTTTCAAAAAAATTACGAGTACATTTAAGATCATATTCTTTTAATATGAAATATTATTTTTTGAATATTTTTATTTCTATAATATTTTTTTGAAAAATAAATTTTAAGAAAATATTTAATATTTATATATTCATGCTATATAGATTAATAAAAATTCCAACGATATAAGTTTATTCTAATCCTTAGATAGTATTTCAAGATTTGAATCAATTTTACTTGTACCACAGCAATAGTTAAATGAACTTGAACCTGTCCTTTTAGTACCCCATTTGCCAGGGCAAAAGTTCAACTATAACATTTTGGAAACCGAAGGTTAAGTCCTTTCAATTTTAGAATTAATTTACTTGTTTCTTTTTGTCACAATAACCATACATGGATGAATGTGCGTATACATGTGTCCCTTCGATATCTGATTGTGTTTATCTAAATGTTTTTCGTAGCTTTTTGAATTGGCCACAAACCCAAATGGAAAGTACCGAACTGTGGAATACAATGGTAATTTGAATATAAACTTTGGAACCAACTTCGATTCTGACAACGACTTTTTTAATGTTTCTTAAACAATGAAACTGTAGATGGAGTTTTCAGGTTCTTAAGTTTTGTTTATATTGAATACTCATTGCATATTTATAGGTTGAGTATAAAAATTGCAATAAAAACAAAATTTCATTATAATTTCAATTATAAGCCCATAGGCTTAATACAAGAACATTGACATTTATTTAATTAGAATTTCATACAGAAAATTCATAAGAGTCATGTCCTATAAGTAAATAAATAAATTTTAGATAAGAGATTTTTAATAACATGATTACAATTTAAAATTTTGTTATTTTATAAAAATGCTTCATTTTTATTTTCGTTATTTTTTTTTATATTTAAAAACTATTTATAGTGGCAACTAAAGATTAAAATAACTATAATAGTTAATAAGGGCTTCTTTGAAGATAATAATTTCATATCAAATGTTTCATATTTTTCAAATATCCAATGTTATTCAAAGAATGTATAGGAGTCATTTTTTTAAATTGATTTTAATAAAAATATTTTTTTATTTCAAAGTTTCATTATTGATTTTATTCTATAAAAAATATAAAAATATTTATTTGTCACTTTTAGAAATATCCTTTTCAAAGAGTTTTGTATCATTTTAAATTCTATTATCGGAAAATATAGTTAAAGTAAATGAATGTTAGTGAACACGTTTGTACTAATCCGTATTAAGTTTTTGTTCATTAATCTGCGTATAGAATTCTGTTTTATTGAACATAACTAGAATTGAATTTTTAAATTCAATTTGGGTGTACAAAAAGATAAAATCTATTTTAGGTGAGATCGAATTTAACGTTCATATAAAGATAAATATTGCAGGCAAATCGGATTCCATAGTATTATTTGAACATATGTTTCTGCAAAGTTCACTACCTGTAAACAACACTTCCGCCAAAGTCCCTTTAGGATAACAAATGCTGACACGTCCATCGACACATATTCAAATAGTAATGCTATCTGAATGTTAATGGAAACTTTCATCGTATAGTACAATCCCGCCCATATTGTGTCCACTATCAATAGAAAAAAGGATTCGAATTGCTTCACGAATAATGTAAAAAAATTTTTCCATAAAAATACCACATGATACGTGAACATTGTAGTTTTATTTTCTTTAAAGCCAATGATAAATTGTATTGTAAGTTTAAATCAACTACTTTATGTAAGTGCAAATACACTTTCAAACTCACTACATGTAACCCCTAATAATGTAAAGAAAGTAAAATTTTCTATTATTCACTTGAATGTTTCGACCCGATATGTGGTTAAAGACTCTTTGAGTTTCAAATAATCCGCTTTAACATACTGTTTTATGGTACTATGTTCATTTTTTTTATAGTACTTCAATACGTACAATAAAAAATCCTCTATAAAGTCGTCGATGCTACTGTATGTGCCTAATAGTGAAACTTACCGAAATGTACATAATCTCTTTGTATATGATTTCTTTGTGTCACGTTACTTAAAGTACTCTATTGGATCACTTTAATTTTCTTAAAATCAGCTGTTAACAAGAATGCATCTTTAAAAATCCATCTACTAGTAACCAAGGATTGATAAATATATTTTTGAATTTTAATTATTTCTTAATTAATTTTTATTTAACAAAATTTTTTTGAAATTAAAGATTATGTAAAAAAAAATTCTCATGTATCTATCATATAATTATTGTAATTCATTTTAAATCTGCCCATCTCATTTCTTTAATTTTAAAAAAGTCTGCCCATCTCATTTCTTTAATATATTTAAGCATGCTTTTTATTTCTTTTTATTTGTAATCATAATAGGAAATATTGAAAATTAATTTTATATTCGAACTTTTAAAACAAATTAAAACGCGAATCATTTTTTTTTTATTCGTAATTTAAATTATTTGTTTCTTTATAAATATTATTACAAAGAGACCTATGCAATATTTAAATTACGAATAAGATATTATTTCGAAAAATAAAAGGATAAAGAAACAATTTCTTTTGTTATTGTTGCGAATTAATGTGGCTTACAGGTAGAAGAGAATTTTATAAAAGTCGTAACGAAATAAACAAAAGCTGGATGAGCATAATAAAAAAGGAATCAATCGAAATTGGTCTTTTTTCTAGGATCACAGTTGGAACTATAAAAAGTTTCAAGTAAAACAAAGTCCATTAATCATCAATAAAATATACTAATACTTATTGAATAGTGAAACGAAAGAAAAATTGTACGAGGAACTTTTCGCAAAGGTAACATAAGCTGATTTCGTGGACGCAAAACTTTTTCTTATCATCCGTACTGAAATTGGGCATAATTAAAATTGTTGAGTGTTGAAATTAAAGAAATCAAAAACTCGCAAAGAAAATTCAATTGATATTTTTTTACGTTATTTTTTGCCGAGAGTTTCCCCTTCTGATACTCATTTGTACCATTGAAATAATAGCAACAGATATTATGATAAAAATTTACTTTTGTCAAGTTTGCAAATACTTTTATTTTCTGTTATGAATAAACAGTATAAGTTGTTATTTTTATTGCAATCTCAGTCTACAAAAGATTTTAGAAAGCTTGTAAGCTGGATACACAGGCTCTGTTTTGCATAGTCTTTTTTCCACTTTTTAGCTGCATATATGATGTTAATTTTTTCAAATAATTTCTGCTAAGAGACCAAATTAGTAGATCTTTCGAACAAAGTATGCAAAAAACACATGTATTCTTGTACTGTTATTATATTTATTCTCCCTCCTTTTATTTGTAAAAAAATAATGCCTCCAGTGAATTTGAAAATTGCTATTGTACATTTTTAATTAAAGCTCCTCGAATGAATATGCTGCGAATGCCTAGTAGAAATGTCATCGTAAATAACCAATTATATCGCTATTCAAATGCGAATTATTTTCCAGACATTTTACCTAAGGCTAAAAATGAGTATGTATATCGATGTTCATCCACTCTGAGGTCTATATGGTTTTTTTCCTTTTTTAGTAGTACAATGCTTACGAATATTTATTATCCTATGTGCTTTGTATAAAAATTATTATAGAAATACAATTGATCTACTCCTTTTCAAAAATAATTGGTATTTAGTATAATATGACTAAATTAGCATTTAGTAATATTACCAATTATTTCTTAAGAGATAGAAACATTAAAAATACCGGTCTCAATTTCATTAAATAATGGAGAGGATTTTGGCAAAAAAATTTTTGTTCATTTTATTTTCTTAAAGACTCTAGGCCACGTTTTTCAGATTAGATAATCATAATAGCATTAAAATAAGAAACCTACTAAGAAAATAATTTTTGATTGCAAATAAATCAAATTCAGAAGGGATCGAATTTTAGAGAATTTATCGATTTTTAGATTTATCGAGAAATTAAATATTTACTATGAAAGCATTTAAAAAGGTGTGTTTTTTTTAGTTTTATTTTAGAATATATGGTACAATGAAAATTTATATATGAATTATATATACACGATGTCTATTCAAAAAGTATCTTTTTGTGGCGTTATGTTGGTACTCATGTCTCTCACTTATGCCGACAAGTTCGGCCATTTTTAATGTTCAGTTAATTTTTGACAGCTTCTTTGCTTGCACGTGTTTTGGCTCGTCTACGATTTATGCTCAATTTCGACCAAAAACAGCATCGCATTAAAATTGCTAAGGAGCTGTTGGACTCTGTCTGCGTTGACCCAAATTTGCTCCAGAGGGTCATAACTAGTGACAAATCATGGGTATACGATTATGACGTACAAACCCAAGCTCAATCATCCCAATGCAAGCTGCCGCACGAGCCAAGGCCGGAAAAAGCGCCAAGTTCGGTAGAATGTGAAAGTTTTGCTTACAGTTTTCTTTGATTGCAGGGGCGTGGTGCTCATAAGTTCTTGCCACAAGATAGAATGGTCAATAAGGAAAATTACCTGTAAGTTATGTGCAAATTGCGCCAAGCAATCCGCCAGAAACGCCCGGATTTGTGGAAGAACAAAAATTGGCTTTTGCCATTTTTGGCCAAAAACAACACACTAATAATGCCGCAGCCACCGTATTCCCCAGATCTGGCCTCCTGTGACTTTTTCTTGTTCCCGAAACTGAAAAGCCCCATGAAAGGACGACGCTACGCTACGATTGAGGAGATAAAGACGGCATCGAAGGAGGAGCTGAACAAGATCACAAAAAATGATTTTTTGAAGTGCTTCGAGTATTAGAAAAAACGTTGGCACAAGTGTATAATATCTGGTGGGGATTACTTTGAAGGGGACAAAATAGATATTCATGAATAAATAAACAATTTTTGAAAAAACACAAAATTCGTTTTTGCAACGATAAAATTTAAAAACGTAATATATTTATGGGGTAGTTGAAAATTATATAGCATCTACCCCAATTCAAATTGTAACTGAATCAAATATATTAATCATACACATTTATTATAATTAAAATGATGTTTGTTAAAAAATTGCAAATAATATAATTTAAAACTTTATTACACAATATGTTATTTAGTATAGTTGTTGTGCTCAGGTGTGGCAATTGTAATGGTTCTAGAAAATAATCATAATTTATGGGAAAAGGTTATTCTCTGTGGTATCTTATCAGTGAGAAAGGTATGTTTTCATTGAAAAATTCTTGTTCTAGACCTATGAGTATATTAAAAACACTACAAGTTATGACCGAGAATGAAAAATAAAATGTAATTTGTCTTTTCATAGTTTTTTTTTTAAAGTTAAATTGGAATTTTTTTTAATATTAAAAAAAAATTATAAGTTATCAAATATAAGAATGTTTAAATATAAAGCATATTAATATATTTTAAATTTATGAACAAGAATTAATATTTATAAAAATGTTATAAGAAATAATATTTTAAGGAAAAACGAAATTTTAATTTATTTTTTTTTACTGACAATAAAATAAAAATGAGTTATAAAATCTCTTTAAAAATAAGTATATTTCTGAAAATAAATTTGCAATTCAATTAATTGAATATTTTAGCATATAAACTAAAAAAAAATATAGTTTTAAAGAAAATAAACATACTAAGAAATTCTTTTGACTATCTTTTAAAAAATTCAGTGACAAAGTGCACAAAACATCTCTTCAGCCATTCTATAATAGGAACTTACATTCAAAATACATTTCATTAGATTCTCAATAAGTTAACTTCAGTTATAGTGTTAGGGCAAATATTTACTTTCCAAGATTCTACGACGGAATATGTGACTAATAAATTTTTCCACAAGACCCTTAAATTGTTTGCACAAAGTTTGATATCGTTCTTTAAAAGTTCTATAATATATTTTTTATAACAAACTTTGAAAAGTTCATGTACAAAAAAATATATAACTTTTATTCAATTTTTATATAATAATACCTATAAGATATAACAGAAAGTTCTACATAGATTTAATTAAAACCAAATAGGTTTTAAATTAAATAAAAACACTTCTACACATACATATAAGCATTGGTGATTTAAGGGTCTAAATTAAAATTAATAAATTCTATTAGGAATTTTTCAATTAACTTCAGAATTAATATATGATTTATTTATCATATCAAATACCAAATAATTCCCTAATAATATATTAAAATAATAAAAGATTAGAATTTTTTAAATTTTGTTTGGTATTTTTAATAATAAAAGATGAAAAATAAAAACCTTACAGTTATTGGAATGAACATATTTTATTAATTGACGAGAACATTGATCAACCAAAATATTTTGTTTAAAAATAGATATCATCTTTTACATTATACCCAACTGTGAAAATATGTACGTAAATTTTAAAGATAAATAAGTGATCAAGGATAAATAAATAAAAACCGCCTACGGCTTTGGTGAAAATAAATTCGTACTAGCATAAAATTAAATTAATTTAAAAAGAAATCTTCAAAAAATTTCCAATATTCATCTCAAATTACGCATTAATAATGATTGTTTAGAGCATCAGTGAATTAATATTTTTCCATTTATAAATATTTCTTTAAATTTCATAAGAATTTTCAACTTTCGACAAAGTAAAATATATTTTTAATTTATAGAACACAAAAAATTTAATTTATTCGATAAAAAGATAAATTTTATTATTATTGATACTACAATATTTTAGTATAAATATTATACTTTAATTGCAATTGAAATTTGATCAATTATATCGCATACCATAGTTAAAGTATTGATTTAAAAATTGTACTACCGATAAATTTATTGAATTTCGGAACTCGTCAATTTCAATGCAATTTACATAAACTGTCATTCGTATAATTTTCCAACAGAATCTCCTGTACCACATACATGGCTGGTGACCATATGGCTTTGAGTGATTAATGAAATTGTGCTTCTGTGTTTTCGAATCATCAATTGTGGGGATAATTTTTTATTTTTATTTGAATTAATGATAGTATGGAAGAGCATATTTTATTTTGGCTTACGTATCTTCTACTCTAGAAATTCAAATATTTATATAGCTAATTGCAATTTATCAAAAACATATTAATTAAACATAATATTGTACCTGGTATCAATTATCGACGTAAATGTATTACACATACACATATACTGAATATTCAATAATAATTATTTCTATATTAATTCTGTATGAATAGTTGTTATCACTTTAAGTAGTTTTGAAGTATAAAATTAGTACATCCACATATATATTACTGGATAAGATAATTTTTATAAGAAATTGTAATAAAACTTTTTATTCCTCGTTGATCTTTGCGAAATTTTGCAATGAACTTTCAGTAATCAATTTTTTTTTATAATATTTTTTTTTTGGAAAATTTTCTATAAAAGTTTAAAATTTTAAAGATGTAAAATTCATTTTATTTTGGATAAAGTTCTAAAGAGGTAAACAATTCTATGTGACTAGGTATGAATGGAGAAATTATAATCATTTTTGTAATATTTTCAAAGTGCCATTGAAAATTATGAGTTAAATTTTCACGGTTTGTAACATTTCAAAATGTTTTAACAAATATATACATTCTCGTATAGTACAATAATAATGTAAAAACAATGTAAAATATTTACCTCAGCTACCTCTAATTTTCCTTGTTAATATTTCTTTCGGCTATTATAGCTCCTCATAGTAGAGTTTACAAATTTCGAGTAAAAATATTCGCCATATTTTGAACTTGTTCTGAAGCATCTACTTATTTCCTCATTTCGCATTCATTCATGAAAATGCTCCAGGAAATATGTAAGACTATGTGGTGTGTAAATTTCTATAAATATTTAGCTAGTTTTGTTGGCTATAAACTTAGCTTAACCGAAATTAATGGCGGAAATTAATTTTACTTTAAAAGCATATTTCGTAATGAAGATACACGCTCTTGTTTTACATTTTGCCCATTAGACTTATTTGAATTTTCCGATTCTCCGCAACCAAACAGCATACAGCCAAATAAACTACATAATTATGGATTGTAATATGTTCCTCTTTATTTATTAATGCAAAATACATTTTGTATTTAGTGAAATGATGAAATTTTTATCATACCCTCTCTCAACAGCAATTTGATCAATTCATGCTTTGGAAGTTAGGGAATTCCTATTTTTCTGATCCATTTTAAGATAATGCGAAGACAAAAACATTTTATTAAATGCTGTTTGAAGATTTTTTTTAATGATTTTTATGTTTTTTTTTTTAATACTTTTCAAGAAATTTGATATTTGTAAGGGACTTATACAAAAAGAAAAACAACAACATTGAACATAATTTGCATTTTTTTAAAAGGTAATACATGTAAAATTTTATTGAAAATACGTTGACGCTAAAGAATCATATTTACCGCAAGTAAATGATGCTCACATGTATATATGTATGAAAAAATATTATCGTAAAAGATAATATTAGCAAAATAAATATTCAGATCATATAGAGAGAAAGTTTACATCTACCTGATAAGCATGCAATTTAAGTATTTTCTTCATAAAATAAGTAGTCAACACAATAGATAATTGCTTTTATAGTACAAAAGTCAGGTATTATAATGGCATTACGTGGGCTACTATATATATTTCTGGCCTAATAATGAAAATGCGAATATTTATCAACGAAAAAGGTTTTATTGTTTTTCAAAATATTCTCCATCAAGATTTATACACTTTTGCATGCGCTCAAACCAATTTTCGAAGCACTTTTTCCACTCCGATTGAGACACCTCCAAAACATGGTTTTTGAATGCTTCAACAGCATCTTCTGGCGACGAAAATCGTTGACCACGCATTTTTTTCTTGATGTGTGGGAATAAAAAGAAGTCATTGGGTGCCAAGTCAGGGCTGTACGGAGGATGACCCATCAATTCGACGTTTTGTCCGGTCAAAAAGGCGCTGGTTTGAGCCGATGTGTGAGAGCTCGCATTGTCATGGTGCACAATGATTCGACTTCTCTTGTTCGTTTTTCGAATTTCTCCGAAGACTTCAGGCAAACAAATGGTGGTGTACCACTCAGAATTGACCGTCCTACGTTGCACAAGCGGAACAGTCGCCACATGACCAGTTTTGCCAAAGAAACAAGCGACCATTTGCTTCGAAGTGCTTCTTCCACGAACAACTTTCGTTGGATTTGACTCGTCTTGGAAGACCCACACGGTCGATTGCTGTTTTGTTTCGGGCTCATACGCATAGATCCATGATTCGTCACCTGTGACGATCTTATAAACGTCTTTTGAAGCACCGCGATCGTATTTTTTCAGCATTTCTTTACACCAATCCACACGAGCCTTTTTTTGAGCGATTGTCAAATTGTGCGGGATCCAACGAGAACAAACCTTTTTTACGGCCAGGTGTTCATGCAATATCGAATGTATGCTGGTGGGAGAAATGCCTAGGCATGCCTCTATCTCACGGTATGTCACATGACGGTCTTGCATTATCAGTTCACGTACGGCATCGATGTTTTCTGGAACAACGGCTGTTTTTGGACGACCTTCACGGAATTCGTCTTTGAGCGAGCGTCGGCCACGATTGAATTCGTTGTACCAGTTTTTCACAGTGCTATAGGATGGTGCTTCATAGCCATACAAAGATTTAAGTTCATCGATGCACTCTTGTCGTGATAATCCACGTCGAAAGTTGTGAAAAATGATCGCACGAAAATGTTCACGAGTTAATTCCATTTTTTTGCCAAATTGATTTTTTCAAGTCACTGTAAACAACACAAATGATAGGCGTACGTCAAAACGTTCTGAGTACGTTTATGCTAAAAAATGTCAAACTTTCCAATGGAAATGTCAGATCGCACCTGGCAACACTTAGTGTTGCCTAGGCCAGAAATATATATAGTAGCCTACGTACAGATGGTTAGCACATTTTATTTTAAACAAATATATGCAATAATTTTTAATATTTTGTACAATATCAAATAACTAATAGTATTAGGAAAAAATTTGGTCACAATTTTTTATTTAATATAATATTTGATTTAACAAGTCTTAAGACAATTTAATAACATAATAAAATTAAAAAACTTAATATTCTGTCGTTATTATAATACCTCAAATAGTTCTTTTGAACGTGCAAAATTTAGAGTGAAAACGACCAAAGATGAGCCTTGTTCTTGGCGGTCAATTACAAAAAAAAAAAATTTCAAAAAAAATTAAGCAAAACCGGCATATCAGCAGTTATGAGATAGCTTATGAATTAAAGAATCATTATCAAACTGTTTTAGATCATTTGCGAAAGGAAGCGCAATGAAATCTAGTCATTTCCGAGGCGAATCATAGCTGGCTTTGATCGAGATCATGGTAAAAGAGAGATGAACGATCAGAAATAATTTAAGAGCGAGGATTGTTGACTAATAAGATTATCTTATATGTATGGTGGTACTGGAAGGAAAATCGTTCATTAAGAACTGTTATCGTTTGGTTAAACTGTTAATTTGGTACTATACTGTAAAAAAGTGGCGATTGAGGGAAAACGGCCAGAATTGATCAATAGGAAGGGTGTTGTTTTCCACTGCGATAATGCTTGACCACACACATCTTTGATGACTCACAAAAATTAAGAAAGCTTGCCTGGGAAGTTTTGATGCATTCATTAGATGCCTGCAAAAAACAGTTGAATCAGTTTTTTAACCAGAAACCTCAGAAGTTCTATACAAATGGGATCATGGTACTGACAGAAAAATGGTGAAACCTTGTCGGTAATAATGTAGAATATTTTGTTTGAATTAATTGATTTTTACCCTCTGCTTTAAGCATCGCTGTTTTATCCAAAAAACACCACGAATTATTTCGACTAACCAAATCCAAGAAATATTTAGTGTATATTGAATAATCCCAGATAGTTACTTTAATTTTTCTACACTTTTGATTATAAATTTTTTAATCTTTCATAAAGTATTCCATCATTTTTGTTGTTGTGTTAACTAATATAAATTCGATTTTTTTCCTATTCTAATGTTTATTGACTTTTCTAGATAATTTATAAATTTTCATTTGTTGGTTTATATTCTAAATTTACAGAATTAGCCATTTTGTACTACGGTAAGTACGCCCTATTATTTGACAGGCATTTGTTTAGTCTGCAACTTATAATTTTACACTTTGTTCAGCGATGAGGCTCATTTCTTGCTCGGTGGATACGTTAATAAGCAAAATTACTATAAATAGGGCTCTGATAACTCACAAGTGACTGTGAAGAAATCAATGTATTCCTGAAAGTATTATATTTCTTTGAAAATTAAGAAGGAAAGACCGTTACCGTCGATTGTAAGCATTATGGCTGTATGATAGTGGACGTTTTTTGGCCTGAACTTGTGTGCCACAACCCATACAAGACGAAAAATTTTGATTTTATTGTTATGCAAGAATACTTTATTGCCTTGTGGCAGACAATTAAACAATGTTATATTTAGTTTATAATAGCAAATGGTATGCAATGTAATTAAATAAAAATATAATAAAAATCTAAATTCTAAACTTTCCAAAGCATAAATTAGTCTAACTCTTATAATTACTATTAATAGATTTTGCCCATATTTGTTTATTTGAAGAATTTTAAAGATTAATACAATAATATTTACCCAAATAGACGTAAAAGTTTTCGTCAAATAAAAATAAATATACAAAAAACGCGATGAAGTACATAAACAAATAAACTTTCTTCTCCTAATAATATATTATTAAACTTTGGTAAAATTAAAAGAACCATATATATATGTTACGCTTATATACCAACACAATATGATTCTGCTAAAAATGTCTTGTCAGATATTCGAAGGTTAGAAAATACGTATACAGTATTATATTTCAACGATTATTAGAAATAATATGTTCAGAAGTAGGCGATGTTAAGAAATATATTTTATATGATCAAAATAGATTATTTTCGCTAAAATAAGTGTAGCTTAATCTTGAATAGTCGTATATGATCATAAATTAAATTTCTTTTGTCTTATATCAGATGCAGCTTAATGCTGAAGGACACGTTAGCAAATAAGTTTGATTAGAAAATTCTCATTATTATGAGAAAAAGGTATCTTTAGACTACTAATATCAGAAAATGTATGTACGAGGGTTATTCAACAAGTAAATAGCCTCACCGCCCGATGGAACTGCTGTCACAAAAGAAGTTTACCATCGTGCAGTACATTCTTTTAGTAGCCTACTGTCAAAGTTTCAATTGATTTCCTTTATTAGTTTTGTTTTGAGAGCCTTTGAAAGCGAGCGTGTCGGTCGGTTGCACAAAAATGGAAATGAACAATATCGTTCGGTGATTAGATTCTTGTTTTTGGAAGGGAAAACGCGCAGCAAAATCAAAGATCGCTTGGATGCTGTGTATGGTGACTCTTCTCCTTCGATGGCGACCGTCAAGAATTGGTTCAACGAGTTTGTTCGTGGCCGCTCGTCGGTTTTTGATGAGCCACGCCCAGGTGCCCCGAAAACGGCTGCTACGGAGGAAAACGTTAAAAAAGTCCACGATCTCGTATTGGCAGACCGTCGATTGAAGGTTCACGAGATAGCTGAGACTGTGGGCATCGCAGTAGGAACGGTGCATCATATTCTACACGAAGAACTGGGCATGAGAAAGAACTGGGCAGCGTTTGCTCACACCGGAAAACAAGCGCAACCGTGAGACCACATCGGCGCTGTTTCAGCGCAATCCAGCGGAGTTCTTGCGTCGTTTTGTGACCGTCGACGAAACATGGATTCACTGGTACACACCAGAGACCAAGGAACAGTCGAAACAGTGGACTTCACCCGGCGAACGTGCTCCGAAGAAGGCGAAGACTGTTCGATCGGCCGGAAAGGTGATGGCCACCGTTTTTTGGGATTCACAAGGTGTGATCCACATCGATTACCTCGAGAAGGGTAAAACAATCACGGGGCGCTACTATGCTGACTTATTGGGCCGATTTGACGTCGAATTGAAGAAAAAGCGGCCCCGCTTTACGAAGAAAAAAGTGCTGTTCCACCACGCCAAGGTGCCGGCTTACACCTCCGCCGTCGCCATGGCCAAATTGGTCGAATTGCGCTACGAAATGCTGCCCCATCCACCGTACTCTCCAGATTTGGCCCCCTGTGACTACTTTTTGCTTCCAAACCTGAAAAAATCACTCGCCGGGAATAGATTTGGGTCGAATGAGTAGGTCATCGTCGCCACGGAGGCCTATTTTGCTTCCCTCGAGAAAATGTATTTTTTGGACGGGTTAAAAAAGTTAGAGCATCGCTGGGCCAAGTGTATCGAGCTTGAAGGAGATTATGTGGAAAAATAAATTGCCACCTTTCCAAAATGTTCGTTTTTCTTTTGTAGGCTAAGTACTTGTTGAATGACCCTCGTATAAGAAGCAAAATTTTTATACTTCATAGGCAGAAAATAGACATTTGACAAATAATAAAGATTCGAAATAAAATTTTTTTTTTTTGACAAATTATGTATGTAGAAATAAATAAAAATTAATTTGAGAAAAAAAGTTGAATATATTTAATAATATTTTAAAAAATTTTGAATGGCTAAGAATAATAAAATTAAATCCCATATTTTAGAGTATTTATCTATGCTCTCAATTTGGTAAAATAAATCAAATATTTATTTTATATTGAAA
This sequence comes from Atherix ibis, assembly GCA_958298945.1. NCBI lineage: Eukaryota > Metazoa > Arthropoda > Insecta > Diptera > Athericidae > Atherix > Atherix ibis. Next base: position 6,282,862 of record OY282606.1, read on the forward strand.
TTATCAAATATTTATTATTTCAAAAATATTTAGACAAAATTATTAATCTAAAATTATGAGAAATACTATGAATTATTTAATAAAAAAATTTTTATTTATTAGTTATTTGTAATAAAATTAAAAACTGTGGAGAAAAGTTATGAATGGAAATAATTTAAAATTTAAAAAAGAAGAAAAAAAAACAATTATAAAACTGGATAACTTACTAGGATTACTTCGTTTATATTAACACTGAATAAAGTACAAGGGATACAGGGTTAATTTGCTAGATGATAATTTTGTGTAACCTTATAACGAACTTTAAAAGAGGTGTTCTTGGTCATACAAATGTGTAGTTGAATGTAGAGAACATCAGATTAAGGTACGTGCGAATTCTGTGTTGGCTATTAACACTTTAGCTTGGTAGACATTTTACCTTACATAGAATGAAAACAATACCAGCAAACTAAATGACTATTTCTAAAGTTTATTTTAATGAAATCAATATGCAGCATAGTGTTTTTTGAACTAGTTCTTTTACAATATTTACGTTTCGATGGTTTATTCAACCCTATATCTTCTCATGGTATTTTTGCTAATCTCTAACTTTATAGAGGTTAAACCACGAAAAGTTTATAATTAGTCGGAAACTATACTCGTACAATAGGAACTAACTAAAAAAAGTAAAAGAAAATTAATTTATTGGAAAATTCAAATGGTTAAGCATTGCTATTACTAAATGGTAAAATGAATTATAGGAAAAGATGGGGAGCTAATAGAAGCGATAAATTTACAACTCATTATTAAATAACATTTATTTCATATGGATTTTAAATTATGTAAAAACAAAAGGAATCAATTCGTCCTCTGGTATAATGATATTATATTCGAGTTGTACGAGTCTTCCTGTCGTCGAACACCTTTAGAGGAAAAATTAAGATAAAATTGATTTTGGTTTCGTAAATAAGATTTTCAGTACATTGCTTCTATTAAATATAAAATAACAAGCTAAATCTATGAAAATTATAAGAAAATAACGAGTTCATTTTGTATACTTTTATTTTCATATCAAAGCAAACAACCCTTCACTAATTAAGAATCTTTTAAAGTCAAAAGTTTAATTTGAAAATATTCACTTAAAAGTAAAAAAGCAACTGGACTTGAGTAATTTTTTTATTTTTATACGTATAATATTAATATCAAACATTTTACAAATAATACCTGCCTCTTATGTGTTTGTAATAATTTTTTTGTTGTAAGCATTTTGAATGTTTAAGCAATCGTAAGAAAGCTTTCTTCCATTATCTTGCACAGTAAATTATTTTACTTTCCGCATGAACTTCAAATGCGATTCAATTTTTCATTATCGAATCAAAACCTGCTATTTTATACTTCTTATATAAAAATGCTCATTGAACTATACAATTTTCTTTTTGAATTTCTTTTGATGTTTATAATATTATTTTTGATCTTCGCATTTGAGTAACTAATCGGTAAAGTACACTTCAAAAGGTACAAACATTTAAATAGACTCAATTGTAAGTTCGAGAATTTCCTATACCGTGGATATTATTTCAGTACTTCAATTTGAGAAAAAAGTCAATCCTTTTCATATTCATTTTTGATTCAATTTTTTCTCATTTCAATGTGCACATTTAAATTTTGTATTCAATGAACTTCAAAGAATATATCCTGCTTGTTTACATCAGAAGTAAAAGATAAAAAACGAATTCGGTTTTAGTTCAAAAATATTTTCCAAGATGTTTATAATTTTCTTGAAATTATATTCTTTTAAATTTTAAAATAATCAAAGTCTTCTAATTCGATTTTTAAAATATAAATTAATTTGATAATTGAAGACTATTACAATAGTAAATTTTCTTCGAAAGGAAAAGATCAAAAACTTATAAGCTAATTAAAATTATAATGTTTTTTTTTATGTTTACGTATTGGATGCAAATTATTTAAAAATCTTTTTTTTTCAATTCGAATGATATAAAAATAAGAATAAATACATCAAAGATCTATTTACTTTTTTTAAGGTAATTTAGATAACAATTAAAATATTTATTTATTATTTAAATTGATTTAAAGTATTTATAGTTATCAAAAAGCTACTTCATTTTGTTTATACCATAGAAATTATCTAAATTGTAAAATATCTTTTATATTTTTTGTTATATACATATAATATTCAAAAAAATGAAACGAAATAATTATTTACTTGACTATAATAGGCCACATTAATATAAAAATACCTTAAAATAAATTGAAAATATTTGCTTTTAATGTGTTTTTAAAAACTAAACAAAAAGTACGCAAGCATTAGATATGAAAATAATTGCCATGTTGATGACTATACTAAAAAGGGCCATTGATTTTATATATTCACATCGATCATAAAATTCCATCAAAATGTCAATTCATCAATCTACCATCTTATCATGTCATTATCTGCGGGTTCCATTTGCATTTATTTAAATAATAAATGAATATTGGAAATGGCGAATCATTTTTGTTATATAAAGAAATTTTCCATATTTGAAATTATTGATTTGGTACAAGTACCGAAATAATAGAATTTCACTGTCATGAAAAACTAAACAATATAACATGGCTTAGAAATGAATTCAAAATAAATTCTCTATTATTGAATATTTTATATTAATAATAATATTCAAAGAATTTCTCTAACTATCTTAGAAATACGAGATTAAAAAGGGAAATAATTGACAAAATTTTAGAAGAACTTGCATAAAATTTTTCATTAATTATTACAAATATATAATAAAAATTAACGATATGTTATTTACTTAGAAATAATGCGATTCTAAATTATATAATAAGAATAAGAAATTATTCAAATTTTGTATTGACTCGTGTATGTATAATTTTTGGATCTTATAAGATTTTGATAAATTTACAAAATTTATATATATACTCATTATACACGTATATGCATGAATATTTAACAAATATGCTGGCGCATAAAAAACATAAATTTTATTAAATCTTTGGAAACTGCATTAAGAAAATGGGTGATAATCTTTTTAATAGAAAATAGGAGAGAAAATGAAATAACAAAATATCGAATGAATGAAGAACGTTACCTACTCAAGGAACAATGACATGTTCCCTTAGAGACATAACATAAATTGAACAAGCTCTATTATGTTCTTAGTTCCGAATTACGTTTTCTAACGACCAAGTAGTCAATTTGGTAGCACCAACCCATTGGCAAAGTTTTAACCAGTCACGTAGAGCATGTCAGTAAGGAATTAGCCCATTTTGTAGTTGGTAACCATGCTGCTATCTCAGCCAGAACGTAAATTGACAAATTACCATTCTGAGTTGAAAAGTGGTGAATATTGTCCTTACAGGCATATACCAGCCAGAATGGAATATTCGAAAGAGATTTTCGTCTACACAGTGACACACCTACATGGGCCTCTAATTGTAAATTAGCTTTTTGTCTATTCTAATTCGAAGTAGATCCCTATTGTAATTTACTTAGAAGTGAATCACAGAGACAAGACAGCTTAATATATTCAAAAGAACCTAAAAAAGGATTCAGATTATGAGATAAATAATATTATTTATTCAAGGACATGATTTTCAATAAAGCACACTGTTTAGGCAAAAATTCTTAATCCGATGAAATGTGAATTTTTAAATTTCTTTCGCAGATTTGATTTAAATAAAATCTTTACATTAAAAATATAGTTTTTGTTTTTATTTAAACATTTCAAAAAATAAATTTAATATACAGTTAGTAATTATTAAATTAAAATAGCATATATTATTTTTTATACATTATCCAATTTGTTTATGAAGCTTATATTCTAATTTAATTTATATCATAGTTAATTTATATCCCAATCAATGCATATTAATCCATATTCGATAACTTTCAGAAACAAATAAGTTCGTATTATTGTATATATATTATATTAATACACATATATAAGAAATAATACCTTTATAATATAAGATATTGAAATTTAATATTATTATCATAGAATTTTCAATTAATTATTTAGTTCATTTAAAAAACTGTATCATCATTTAAAAAATTTACAGAAAATTACATTGAGAAATAATTTTTATTTTTATAGCAAAATATTGTATATTCTTATAAGTCATACAATAAAATTTCAAACAATACAATTTATATGAAAATATAGTAAAACATCTATGACTCTTATGGAATTATTGATTTTTTAAGTAAAATATAGTATGCGAAAGTAAAACAAATTACTATAGAATAAAATCGTGTCTAAGAGAAGAATCTTTCTGTGATCAAGATTAGTAGAATCTTACAATACGAGTACAAAATCATCTAATGTTTAATGCATTAGCAAAAGAAAGAAGTCCTTATATGACCGTTCAATATAAAAAGCTTTAGATAGCTTATATAAGTACACATTTCCGTTTATTTTAAATGCAAGTGCATAGTGGGTATGTGTATATGCCATAAAGTGTATCTCAAGTACCTTCGAAGTAAAATATTTCTGCTTTTCTGCTCTGTTCAAGTTTATAAAATTTTATAAAGGAGATGAGAATACATGCATTTTTTTGTACACATATGTTACCTAGGGTTTCTCCATAAAAAGAAAAACTATACAACATAGCGCTAGTTAGAGTTTCCTTTTCCTTTTATTCACTATTTCCAGAGATACATGTAACGTATTTACAATAAAAATAAAATGATAACATTCAATTTCATGTAATTTTTACATTTATAATAATAAAAAAAAAATGCTTCTTCTTTCTACAATATTTTATTCTATATTAAATACAAATATTCAAAACTATAATCATACGAGGGTTTTTCAATAAGTCCTTAGAAAAAGATGGAAAAAACTGATTTAACATAATCTCCTTTTAGCTCTAAACACTTTTCCAACCGTTTTTCCAAAATTGTTATCCCGTCCAAAAAATACGGTTTCGAAAGTTCTGCAAAATACTCATCCGTTTGAGCAATGGTGGAAGTGAACCGTCGTCCGCCAAGCCATATCTTCAGATTGGGGAAAAGAAAATAGTCACTCGGGACCAAATCTGGTGAATAAGCGGGATGCTGCAACAATTCCATTCTCAATTCTACAATTTTGGCCATGGAAACAGCGCAGGTGTGCACACGCGCATTGTCCTGATGCAAGAGGATTTTTTTCTTCTTCAGATAGGGGCGTTTCTCTTTGATTCCCTCGCTCAACCGTTGCAATAACGACGCGTAATACGCTCCTGTTATTGTTTTTCCTTTTTCCAAGTAGTCGATAAAAATGATGCCCTGCGAATCCCAAAAGACCGTGGCCATCACCTTGCCGGCCGATGGCACAGTTTTTGCCTTCTTCGGAGCCCGTTCACCCTTGAAAATCCACTGTGATGACTGTCTCTTCGTTTCTGCAGTGTAGTAGTGTATGCAGGTCTCGTCCACAGTGACATATCGACGAAGGAATTCGGCAGAATTGCGATGAAAGAGTGCCAACATAGCCTCAGAGTCCACTACACGATTGCGCTTATTCTCCTCTGAGAGCAAACGCGGCACCCATCTTGCCAAAATTTTTTTCACAGACAATTTTTCATGCAAAATTGAAGCGACTGTACCTTGTGATATGCCCGTGGCCTCAACTAATTCGCGCACTTTAATTCGCCGATCGTTCAAAATCAGATCGTGGATTTTGTCGATAATTTCAGGAGTAGACACCTCAACTGGGCGTCCTGAATGATGTTCATCTTTTGTGGATGAACGGCCACGTTTAAATTCATTCACCCAATTGTAAACCGTCGCAAACACAGGTGCAGATGTGCCATGAACTGCATCCAACTCGGCTTCGATTTCTTTCGGGCTTAAGCCTTTCAAATGGAGATGTTTGATGACAAATATAGAAATTCGACGATAGAAATTGACCTACGCTATGGATCGAGCTGAAATTTTGACAGCTTTCCTGTCGATAATGCTACTTACAAAAAAAATCTTTTCCGACACTACGAGCGTAATTTCTTGGATTTTCTAAGGACTCATTGAACGACCCTCGTAGTTATATTTCATTTTTATAATAATGACACTTTTTTTTTAAATAGTAATTTTTTTCTTCTATTTAATAATATTTAAATGTAAAATTTTGTTAGTAAAATATTCAAAAAAACTTATTCGAAATAAATGTGTGAAAATATTGGGTTGTTCGGAAAGTAATTTCGTTTTCTTATAGTGAATTAATATTTTATTCAATTAAATATTGTCCAGTCTGATCTAATCTTTCTGGCAGTAGTATGATTCCAAGCTCATGAAATGTTTGCTTTTTCCTGGCAAAAAACTGATCCAAATGATTTTTGACCTCCTCATTTGAATTAAACGTTTTACCGTTTAAAAAATTTTGTAGAGACCGGAACTAATGACAATCGGAAAGTACTAAGTCTGGAGAGTACGATGGGTGTGGGAGTATATCCCATCCAAGCTCCTAAAGCTTTTGCCAAGTGGTCAAACTTGTATGTGGTTTCGCATTACCCTGTTGGAACACTATACCTTTCTTATTGACCAATTCTGGCCTATTTTCTGTAAGTGAATCATTCAATTTGTCCAACTGATGACAGTACAATTCAGAATTGATCGTTGTGTTGCTCGGTAGAATTTCAAAATAAACGATTTCTTTGAAATCCTACCAAAGAGATAGTATAACCTTTTTTTGATGAATATTAGCTTTCGAAGTGCTTTGAGCCGGTTCATCTTCTCTACTCCAGGATCTCTTGCGCTTAGCATTGTTGTAGACAACCCATTTCTCGTCCCCAATAATGATACGCTTCAAAAATGGATCATTTTCTTGGCATTTGAGAAGCAAATCACAAACGTCAATTCGCATTGGCACAAATTTTTTTTCCGTAAGAAGATGAGGAACCCATATGTCAAGCTTTGAGACTAAACCTAGCCGTTTCAAATGATCATGAACGGTCGAATTTGATAAATCTAATTTCTCAGCGATTTCACGAGTTGTTATTCGCTGGTTTGCACCAATTAATACCTTTATTGTGTCTTCATCAGCTTCAACTGGCCTACCAGAATGTGGTGCATCTTCCAGATCAAAATTGCCGAATCGAAATTTTGCAAACCAATTCTCCATACACATCGGATAATTTTTTTCTTACTTAAACAGCATTTTTATCTTTTCTATAGTAAAAAAGTAAAATATGCTGAAAATGCAGTTTTTCACTTTCCATATTTAAAAGGGGTATCAACCAAAAACTATTGTGCAGAATCAATCGAAGCAAGCCTTGTCAAAATACATATGATAATGTGGCTTAAGTGTGAAGTTGGTTGTGAAAAAATACAATTAAGTACTCTGTTGGGAAAAAACGAAATTACTTTTCAAACAACCCATACTATTCAATTATGCATAGATACCGGGAGTAAAACTAAAAAAAAGAAATATTTTGTATTCAATTTGAAAAATATTATATACGTGTATTAGAGAAAATTAAAATAACTGAAATTATTACTGATTAACAAACTATTTTAGTTGCTACAGCATTGAAAACGAACTAATGAGCTTGTCTTTCAGACCTTACCGACAAGTTGAATTGTACTTGTCAATATTCTATCAACTGAAAAAAACTAAAATCTCTTTATGAAAGTGAATTTCCTTTAAATGTATTCTAATGTTTGTAATATTATATAGTATTATTTTTATTCTATTGTATAAATGAAAAGAAAACTATATCTATCAAATAGAAAGAATAATTGAATTTTATAAATCCGATTTAAATAGACGAATTAAATTTATGCATATATACCAAATCTTTCAAGTGAATATGCAGATAATAACCAACTGAGTTAGATTTACTCATAGTACCCAAAAATCCTTTGGATGCTAGAACAAAGTTTCATTTATATCACACTCCATTAAACTTTTTACTCATTAACTACAAATATAAGTACTAGCGCACCAGATGCATTAAATTCTTAATACTATGTAGTAGATAATTCTATTGCATATAAAATGGCACTATCTTACCCAATCCTTGGCAACTAACCAACCACCAACTAACCAGTTACCAACCATGTACTGTTTGTTGCAAAACTAGAACAAAACTTTTAGTTAGCGACTTGCAATATTAAATATATATAGTGTACTCATATAGAAGTATTTATCAGCTTTAAAGCAATTTTAATAAAATTATTTAAATTTAATACAAATTAACCAAGTTATTGTTCAATTTGAAAGTTTTAATAACAAAAGCATTTGATTGTCACAGTTTATCACGTTATAAATTTATTGGAATAAATCTTGTTTGTTACTATAAAAATAATAATCAAAAAAAAATTCTAAAATTTAAAGTTATTTTCATAAACTGTACTACACTTAACATAAATATACTCATAGGTGGAATTATTTTTAAGAGTTATGTTTAAATATGTACTTTTTTCTCTAGTAGTATGTGTGGTCTATCTAAACATATTACGTAACTCAGTTAGTATCGCAGTCTGCTATTCATCCCTAGTAGTACTGTATGTTGTTTATGGATTAATGTATTAAATATAAATAAGCTTAAAGTTTGTGAACATATTTTATCATGGATTAGGATACTGTTTGATATTTAGTTTCCATTTATTTCTGCAATTGTAAATTATAATAATTTGATTTATATTTAAATTGCGTTCATTACCATAAATATAAATTTCAATAGTTGACAGGATGTATAAATTTTATGACAAAATTTTATCGGAACAAATAAAATTAGTTTTTTTTCTTTCTTGTTAGCATTTATACGAGGGTCGTTCAATAAGTCTTTAGAAAAAGATGGAAAAAAACTGTTCTTTAAAAAAAAAAAAAATTATTTTTTAACATAATCTCCTTTTAGCTCTAACTGTTTTTCCAAAATTTTTATCCCGTCCAAAAAAAATACGGTTTCGAAAGTTCTGCAAAATACTCATCCGTTTGAGCAATGACGTCCTCGTTGGAAGTGAACCGTCGTCCGCCAAGCCATGTCTTCAGATTGGGGAAAAGAAAATAGTTACTCGGGGCCAAATCTGGTGAATAAGCGGGATGCTGCAACAATTCCATTCTCAATTCCACAATTTTGGCCATGGAAACAGCGCAGGTGTGCACACGCGCATTGTCCTGATGCAAGAGGATTTTTTTCTTCTTCAGATGGGGGCGTTTCTCTTTGATTTCCTTTTTCCAAGTAGTCGATAAAAATGATGCCCTGCGAATCCCAAAAGACCGTGGCCATCACCTTGCCGGCCGATGGCACAGTTTTTGCCTTCTTCGGAGCCCGTTCACCCTTGAAAATCCACTGTGATGACTGTCTCTTCGTTTCTGGAGTGTAGTAGTGTATCCAGGTTTCATCTACAGTGACATATCGACGAAGGAATTCGGCAGGATTGCGATGAAAGAGTGCCAACATAGCCTCAGAGTCCACTACACGATTGCGCTTATTCTCCTCTGAGAGCAAACGCGGCACACATCTTGCCGAAATTTTTTTCACAGACAATTTTTCATGCAAAATTGAAGCGACTGTACCTTGTGATATGCCCGTGGCCTCAACTAATTCGCGCACTTTAATTCGCCGATCGTTCAAAATCAGATCGTGGATTTTGTCGATGATTTCAGGAGTAGACACCTCAACTGGGCGTCCTGAACGATGTTCATCTTTTGTGGATGAACGGCCACGTTTAAATTCATTCACCCAATTGTAAACCGTGGCAAACACAGATGCAGATGTGCCATGAACTGCATCCAACTCGGCTTTGATTTCTTTCGGGCTTAAGCCTTTCAAATGGAGATGTTTGATGACAGCCCTAAACTCGCTTTTTTCCATTGTTATGCACAAATAAATGTCGTTAACTTTAATCGACGATAGAAATTAACCTACGCTATAGATCGAGCTGAAATTTTGACAGCTTTCCTGTCGATAATGCTACTTACAATCTTTACCGACACTACGAGCGCAATTTCTCGGATTTTCTAAGGACTTATTGAACGACCCTCGTAAAATTATTCAAATCTCTAAGCTGTATAAAATATTCATATTTTTCCTTTTTTCAGTCAAATATGACCAAATAATTAATGTAGAGTATGGTGTAGAGCAGCTGTTCGTAACCTTTTGAGAATCAGATTTTTCCAAAACACAGTACCAAAATGACACCGTATATATATTTTTTATATTGCACAATAAATCAAAATCTCATACATAAAAGTTTACATATTACTCTATAGCATATAATAATCAGTTAATGAAATTTAAAAAAAAGAAGAAAATTGTCACAATTTTTTTAAATAAAATATTTGGGCCTGTTGACTTTTATAAATGGACTTATATGTAAATTTATTATTAATAACTATTTTCTCAATATCATCTGATACATAAATAATTCTGCTTTTTATTGTGTTGTCCGAATGAGTATCGTCCGAAATTAATACTACTCGTATGTGAAAATATCATTTTTTGCATCATCACCAAACGTAATTTGAACTCATTGGAATATTGTCTATTGATATTTCTTATTTTCTTCTTTCTATTTTGAGTATCATTGTTGATATTGCTTGTAATTGTACTTAGCACTAGCCGTTTCGAATTATTATTTTTAATTCTTTGTAGGGTAATTAGTGCTATTTTAATTTGTAGAAGACTAATTTTATGCAAATGAGCTTTTACCCACAATGACAAAACAATACCTGAGCAGAATCTAAAATAACAGCAACCTTATTAGCAAGAAACCTGTCCGTACACTTCGGTTGTTGTCCAGGTTATAGAAATGTATGAAAGTTAATACATGTAAGTACAAAAGCGCGGTTAAAGACGATAAAACTAAAAACGTCGATTTTTGTGCTCTCGTTTTAATAATTGTTTTTATTTTTCACTGATTTTTCCACAAAAATAATTGTGGAACACCGGTTTAGAACCACTTGTATAGAGGATGGTCATATGTACACTCACCTACATTTGGTTTTTTTTATATATAGCGATACAAGTTTATTTTTATTTACGTGTGTACGTGTATATAATGCAAAAGAAACTTGATTCTAGTATTTCCAAAAAAATACTTTTTTTTAACGTATTTTTATATTTATTTTTATATAAACGTGTAAATTTTATTTTACAATAAAATGAAGAAAATACCAGGCAAGTTTTAATTGCGATTCAAATTATTTACTATACTTGCAAGGAATGGTTTTTTCGTTAAAATAGATGGACTTGATGAAGTTTTATTTGCTGGTCGCTTACGAACTTTAATGCCATTTGTTCCCATTTGAAGGCATGTAAAATGTACGTTAAAAAGTTCATATCCGAGTGCTCTCATTTGCCAATCCATGCAAAAAAAAATATTTCTCCCAGAAGTTCGAATATCGGATAATTTGACGCATACTTTTGGCTTAATAGGTAATTGTATGGCTTTAATAGGAATACAAAACGGTGGTGGATTACTTCCTGATATTGTTCTTTCGGCTAATTGTCGATTATTTAATAGCATCGCTACTTGTATACCAAACTGATCCGGAACATACGTCATATTTGTACACACTTAAACCAAAAAAAAAAAAAAAAAACACAAAAACCAATAAATATAAAAAGTCTCACACTATTTTTGCAATTTTTTCCTACAAAAATTGATTTTATTACGATAAATAAACTATTAATGGAAAATTGCATTAAACTTACAATAATTGATAGTGTAAATTTATTCTTAAATACTTACTGCTTTGCCTAAAATTGAAAAGATCAAAACTCATGGCCGCACAACAGCCACATGTCATCATCTGGCAGGAACAATCTTGACCAATTGATTGACGTAAAGTGCTCGGAAAGCTACCGGTTGCAATAACAGGTGGGAGCAGGGCTTTTTCTGATTCCAAATCATAGAATATAAATCCGGCATTATAGAATTTAGGATTTGATTGTACACATTTTAATACGAAAAAACTAATTAAAACTATTCTTATTTGCATTCTTAAATTATGTTTGACAAAAACTCTTTTACTCGTATTAATATTTAACACTTTCCATATTCTAACTTTTCACAAATTATTTTTAAATTTATTTCAAATGAATTTTTCTTCGATTTGTTTTTTTTTGTATTATTATCGATTTTATACTCAGATAGTTGACTTTATCAATTCTGAACGTTTCGGCATATTAAATGGTATTTTGTCTGACTCAATCAAAACATTGGCCACATTGGACGATTGAAATGCAAAACGCACTCTATTTAAGGCACTTTGGCTTGGAGAATCTCCAACTAGTTGTCGAACAAGTGCTTAATACCATATTAAGATTCTTTTCACTTTATATCGTTGGATTTGTTCGCAAATTGACCCACTTAGCTCTTGCACAGAAGTTAAAAGTACATTACCAGTAATCAGTAGTTTTCGTTTTACAAATATAAAATTTTCTCATTTTTTATATGCAATTGGCTTATTTCATCTTCTGCATATGTAATATGGATTTGATTACAGGTTTCGATGCACTTCTTACCAAAGATTAGTTTATGCACATATTTGCAATGAAATGAATCAACATTTTCTAAACTTTCGTTGAGGAAAAGTATGCTTAAATAGGTGATAAACAGTACATAAATTATTTGAATAAGAAGTAATTTGATTGAATATCAATTAATTTGTAATATTAGTGAATTTTATTTTAATTTTATTAATATAAAAAATGCATTAATTAAATTAATTAAAAATTCAAGAGAAGACGCTAAATGGCTTAAATTATAATGACACTTTAGATTATACATTTTAGTACAAATAAATAAAATTTAAATATAATGTATGCTAATACTTGTAAATATGTAGAAAAGATATAGAAGATTTATTACTAAAATTAGTATAACCGAATTTTTATTTTGATGTAAAGACTTTGGTTTTAAAATAATTTTCGAGAAAATTATAAAAGAAATATTTATTCTGACGTCTAAATAAAAATGTTTGCTTAATAATTAAATATTTTTGTTGATCTACAACTGTTTGGCAAGGAGATTTTTGGAAATTAAGGAACAGTCAGTAATATGACACATAAGATGGGAGTAACCATCAATTGATGCTTCTCGAAATCGTAAGATTTACGCTAAGTTTAATTTCTTAAAGTTAGGAAATCTCGTGGCCATTGCATTGCCATTTAAAACGTTTATGCATGTTTTCGGGGATTATTATGGGATGGCTGTCGACTATGAATTTTTTTATAACGACTAACAGACTTAATAGGCATCGTCGATAATCGCTCGGGGTTTTTTTTCGATTGAAGGGATTGGATTCGACTGGAATCGGAACTCTTGGTTAAGAGTTAATCTTCAATTACTTGAACATATCTTTTGGAGAGGTAGGATTTGATGACGAGAAAATAAGTGGGGGACAGGATTTTCTTGAGCTTCCAAAAGTGGCCACAGTGCCATATACTCGGTCAAATGCGTTAAAAATATCTAGAAATACTATTTTTGCACAAAAGCAGATGTTATATAGCATACAATACGATGACCCTGTTAAATTTTGGAATGTTCAGTTCTAAATCTAAACTGCTGATTTGAAATAATATTGTTACATTCAAAAATGGTCTATAAGCGTTTAATAGTAAGTTTTATGAAGAGAATTCCAAATGTACATAAGATTAATTTAATTATAATTTCAATTTGATTTAAGAAACACTAATAGTTAAGAATATTATTTAAGAAACCATTAAACTTTTTATTTTTAACAAATATTTTACAGTTGTCTTCTTTCAAAAATTATGTTAGTTACATAAATTTTGTTCATTATCTTTACATTTTATGCACACATATGGAAATTGTATATTTATCATAATATAATAATTTATTAACTATTAAGCTTTAAAATTGATCTGATTTTCAGAGAAAAAAAACTCACCATTTGTATAAAGTAATATTAGTGTTGAAATAATTACATTTAAATATAAATTATCTATTTTCAATTATGTAGTCCTGATTTCAACAGTACATCCTTAAAACTTCACATTAGTAACATGCATAATTGTTCATTTTGATATGCTTTATTAACATTGTGGTTTGACGATCTGAAACATGTTACCTGTCGACTTTGTATAAAATATTTATAAGATCGAAATATCAAAACACTAAGATATTTTGGAGAATATTTCTTACTTCATATAGTGATAGAAGTACTAATTCTAGTTTATAGGATTCAATATAAATATTTGGATTACTATTATGAAAATAAGTGTTTATTAACAATACATTTATTTCTATAGTGGAAGTTTTAGAAAACTATATTCCAAGTAAAGTTGTTGACATATTTAAGATTTGTTGCTTTGTTTAGTTACGAGTAGCTTTACTCATGTTATCATGGAATCTTTAATATAAATATAGGACAACACATGAAAATTAAATAGTTCATTTGCAATATAATATCTTATATTTTCATATCGAAATATTATTTTTTATAATTAGCTTTTTAATTTATAGCCTCTATTTAAATAGAGGCTATAGTAATTTTATTAACTTTAGAAACTCCTTAGACAATTTTCTTTTCGAATTTAATTACGAGGTTTATAGAATAACACTTTCTGATAGTATTGAATATAAACAGAATTTAAAGTTGATTTGAACAATGTGGCATTATAAATTCGTAAAAACTATGCACCCACCATGTAGTTGAATTTAAGCCCCCTCCCTCCAAGGCCCCTTTTGAAAAGAGTACACATAAGAAGTGTATTAATCTTGATGGAGACTCATCAAAAATGTATTTTTTATTTCAATATCAAGAAAAAAAAGTTTTTTTCGGAACTAATAATATGCTTAGCTATAATAAATATTTTTTAACTATAATATTATTTAAAATGTACACAGTTTTCCTAATTTTATAATGAAAATTAAGTATGAAAATTTATCTAATATTAAAGTATAACTAAGAATTTATATAAATCAATTTCATATAAAAATTCCTTTTAAATTTATATCAGGTAAAAAACTAGTTGTAATTTTTATTGGAAAAATTTATAAGCTAACTTTAACAGAGCTTTTCAACTAACCTTTATACTCATAGATATAAAAAGTCAAGAAAGATTGGTCTTTCATAGATTTCAGAAAGGTTCTATAAACTTTTTATGTAACTTTCCCTTACAGTTGTATTACATTTCCCGCAAAATTGATGTTAGTAAAAGCAATTTTACATTTAAAAAGTAGTGACTTTTATGTCAAACTTGCTATACAATAGATAAAAGAAAATTCGGATAAAAAATTAACAGAACATACGAGTACTGTATAGTTTTTCCTCTTGGACACTAATTGACTTAAATTTTACTTTTGTATTGTATATTTATTAAACTTTTCATTCTTTTTTGTAGTTCTAAGTTTACTTAACTATTTAAATTGTTAATATACAATTTAAATAGCTAAATATAAATAACTTTTGTTAAAAAAAATGCAATTTTAAAACTAAATTTTATTTGAATTAAAAATTATTTTATTCAGTACTTATTAATGAGAATATAATTTAATTGAATAATTTGTAAAATAACATTTATTCTTATTTTACACTAAACAAATGCAGATATAGATAGATAATTAAATATTGGACTTAAGGTTCCAAAATCTGATGAAATTCTAATTAAAGTAACAAATTATATTGCTTAAGAAAATATACGAATATATTATCTTTTTATTTAATTTAAAAAAAAAAAACATTATAAGAAATGTAAACATGCAAGTTCTGCCTGAGAAAAATTATTTTTATGTCAAAAGATCCTTATAAACGTTTTACAAATATATTATATATATTGAAAAAGTACATTAAAATATGTATATTTTTTAACTGTAACTAATAAAGAGAAAATATATAGAAGTATGTTTATAAATTAATATGAAAAAATGATTCAGAGAATATATTTGTCTCTAGGATGTTCCTTTTACTTTTATTTTTATTCCTGTATAAAATTAAACAGTAATCAAATAAATACTTAGAAATTTAATAAAATATTAAATAGCCTAATATGATATTTTATGAAAATGGAAACATAATAGAGAAGCGTACATGTATTCGATTGTTGGGATGGCATATTTGTTTAGAAGTATTAGCAGCTTTGGAAAATAAGGATACTGAAAATAAAGATTTGTTTCTTGTTAAAAAGAATAACAATAAAAAATATTCTTCAATGATAAGAAATACATTCGCATTATAAGTAAGTATTCAGTATATGTACATACATATTTCAAATATATAAATATATATTTTTTCTAAGAAAACGAATGAATAAATCTCTTCTTTTGGCTATTAGTCAAAAACGTATTCCAATGTAATAATTTCCATAGCATATCCATAAGCCAAATAAAAAAAAAATATCGTTTTAAAATTATTAATATTACAGTAATTTACATAAAACATAATTTATATTTTACGTAGCTTATATATATATATACTTTTCTAAATATTTAATATTATTTAAATTATTTAAAAAGCATAACAAAATACGAGGGCAGTATGACAAGTATCTATTTGACGAACAGTGGCGCCTCTGACTGAAAAACTGACCACTACATTTAATGCCATCTGTAAAATGATAGCTATGATAATATCACACAGATACCTATAATACACAGATTTTTCAAATATGGAAAAGAAGCAATTTTGCTCGAAAATTTCGGATTCGAAATGATGTAAGAAAATTGCATGGCGTTTAGAATGACGATGTATCTTCGATGACCACCTTCGATGGTAATATTTTAACATATTGAAAGATAGCGACTACGGAGTATTTGGTTAAGAAAATCCATGATCTCGTTTTAGCCGATCGCCTAGTAGAGTTTACGGATATAACTATTGTATCATCGCAAGCATCTCAATGAACTTGTGCAAAATATCCTTCATGAAAACTTTTTGCATGGCGAGATAGGTGCCGCGTTTGCTCAATGTTGATCAAAAAGCGGAAAGCGAGGCAATTTTGTAGCAACGTTTGACCATGTTGAAGCACAATTAATGCGTTTCTGTGACAGATAAAATCTGTATCTATAACTGCATACCAGAAATGTGCATCAAAGAAAGCAAAAAAGGATCAATCGACAAGAAAGATTATGTACACCAGGCTCAATCGACCAGAAAGCTTATGAATAAAATGTATCAAGATAAAAGAAAATTATTTTGATATATAATAATAAATGGAAAAATATTCTTATTGCTATAATATTATATTATAGCAAAAAAATCCAAAATCAAACGGACATAAATTAAAAACTAATAAAATTACTAAAAAATTCTTTAATTTAAAGTAATTTTATCAGTTTAAAATCAGTACAGCCTGCATTTATGAAGAATGTGTGGTATTTATTAGTTATTACTGAAGCCAATTCTATTTACATAATTAATATTTTAATATAAAAATTGCTCATAGTCATTGAATTGTTTTTTTTTAATAAATTTTTATCTAGTTCATCTAAGATGTTTAAAAACAAAGTATTCGCTCAAAAAACCAAAGTAAAAATATTCAAATTTTTTTTATAGCTTAAATAAATCTTATCGGGTGATAAGATATTATCTATTAAAATCAAATACGTTCAGATTTTAGAAATGCTTTAGAATAGGATTAAATTTGTATGCAAAATGATTTTAAATACTTAATTTACATGGAATAACTTCTGTATCCTTATTCGAAAAAATACTTATGTTTGGTTTTCAAGGTATTTCAGCTCTTACTATTACGAAATGTTATTTTAGATGTTATCATTTGAGTAAAATTTAATTTGATCCATATAAATTTTATCTAAATATGTATGACAATCATTAAATCTCACTGAAATGAAATTTAATTAAAGAAGCATAAACCGCCAATCTATTTAAAGTTGTATCTTAATAAATTTGTATTTGACAACTTTTTTTAAAACAATAAGTTTTTGTTCCTCTGAATTATGTGTGCATAAATTATATGAGAATAAGAAGCAAGTAAAAGTTTTACTGAGAAAATTGTCTATTCCAACTTTGTATATAGAACTAATAAAAATTAATTTTTTAAAATAATTTAATGTTTTTTAAAATAAAATGTTAAGATATGAAATATCTATAAATACGATAAACATTTTTCGATCACAATAATCAAATTTATTTTACGTAATACGTGTATTATTCGAAAATAATTTTAGTATAGGTTTCTGGAAAGAACTCAATTAGTTCAGTATTGAATCGAATTTCTTGCTCGCTTTTGAAGAAAACTTTCTTCATTTGAATATCAAGTCAAAGTTTCTACAAACATGAAAACTTTTAATTGGTATTCCTTCGTGTAATTTCTATAACTTTACTTATGATTATAATCCCTAAAGATGGATATTGCCTAACAACTTAGTAATGCTTCTTATATAAGTAATGCGTACATTAATTCAAATAAAATAAATATACATACTTGTATTGCTTATATTTTCTATCATATTCTAATACCATAGATACATTAAAGTAATAGAATTGAATAAAAACCCACTTTTAATTTAATATTGGGATGGTAAACATATGAAGAAAAAATTGCCCACATTCTCATATGTATACATTTCTTAGTATTATTAATTATAATATCATATATCGTAATATAAGCTTTTTCTGACTATACTGGTTGGATGTTCCCAAAAGAAAAAACAATTTCTTCTTATTTTTAACCATGAACAGCATACTTTATGCATAATTTAAAGAATTTTGTCTCCTTCGGGTGTTTAATAATTCTTAATTATATAAAATAATTTTGTCAAAGGAATCACCGTCTTGTGCAAAAATCTTGAGTTTTAATAAGTTCATTTAATCAAAATGAATTCGTTTCGATATTAATTTATTTTCTTTTTATATTGTATTTAATTATTCTTTGAAATAAATTTTTAACTCAATACTCTTGTGCATTTATACAATTCACCAATAGTAATACGAGTACGTAAGATATTTTTGCCTAGAAGCAAAAAAAGATTTAGTACTGGAGATGCAGCAATTTTTCGACTTCTTATCTATTAAAATATTTTAATATTTTTAATTGTAAAAATATTTGTTAGCTTTTTTTTATGTGTATATAAATTGTTTTTCAAATACTCACCCCCTGTCATTATGATAATTTCTATATTCAAGTTATTTCTAATTCAATTAAGATTTATTTTGAATAAGTACAATCTGGAATTGTTAGTGAAATTAAACTAAAATTAAGTAAATGTAGCAAAATATATTAGAAAAACGTTTTATATTTTAATATCGATACAATAATGAATGGATTATGCAATATTTTAAAAAAATCTTTTAAATCCTTTCGCTCACAAATATATATCATCCGTTTTTGATGTTCTATTGCATTTAATAGAACATCAAAAATGGATGATATATATTTGTGAGCGAAAAGAATAAAATATATGTTAAATAAAGGAAAATTGTACTAAAAGTACTATAGTGGCCGTATAGAATGTTATTGGTTACATCATATTTACGTACATTAAACGAAAAAAAAACAAACCTTTAATACTGATTGAAATTGTCGCATTTTGTCTAAATTAAGGAGACATAAAAAGAACATATTTTTGTTATATAACTATAAGCGATATGAGTCAAAATCAGATTCAATCACAATTATCGAGAAATCAGTTGACTATCAATAAATGTTTCCATATAAATAATTCATGAAGAGAATACTCTTTGCAACTGCCTTGACCCTCTCAAGACAACTCTAGTAATGGAAGCTATAAGCACCCTAAAATCAATGAAAATCATATAAGAAAAATGATATCCTTAATGCTACTATTCGTTCCATTAGATAGCGTCTATAGATTTTTCATCGAGTCATTCAGTAAAAGTTCCAACTAAAATAGATAAAAAATATTAATAGAGACAGAATCGAGATACGTCAATATGTGAACACGTAAATGAATTAATCAATATAGTTTGAACAAGTTGTAGGCAATATAATTTTGTTAATATAAATTTGTTCAATATAAAGTTAGATTATGGCAAAATTTGCAATTTTTACAAATAATTGCATAAATATTTTCGAATCTGACAAAGAATTTTTCGATAATAAAATAATATTGGAAAAAATTATAAAAATAATTAAGTTAATTTTTATTAGCACTACTATTATTATTTTGACGTATTTTAATAATAATGTTAAGAGCATTCGTTAATAGACCATAATCAAAACCTATTCCGCGTACCACCATTACCTGACTAGAAATAATAAATGACTTTTGTAAAATTAAAAGAACAACAAATATAAAAGAATAAAATTTAGTATAATACTTTATCTTGGTACGACGGTCGTTCAATAAGTCCTTAGAAAATCCGAGAAATTGCGCTCGTAGTGTCGGTAAAGATTTTTTTTGTAAGTAGCATTATCGACAGGAAAGCTCGATCCATAGCGTAAGTCAATTTCTATCGTCGATTAAAGTTAACGACATTATTTGTGCATAACAATGGAAAAAAGCGAGTTTAGGGCTGTCATCAAACATCTCCATTTGAAAGGCTTAAGCCCTTAATTTCTTTGAAAGAAATCAAAGCCGAGTTGGATGCAGTTCATGGCACATCTGCATCTGTGTTTGCGACGGTTTACAATTGGGTGAATGAATTTAAACGTGGCCGTTCATCCACAAAAGATGAACATCGTTCAGGACACCCAGTTGAGGTGTCTACTCCTGAAATCATCGACAAAATCCACGATCTGATTTTGAACCATTGGCGAATTAAAGTGCGCGAATGAGTTGAGGCCACGGGCATATCACAAGGTACAGTCGCTTCAATTTTGCATGAAAAATTGTCTGTGAAAAAAATTTCGGCAAGATGGGTGCCGCGTTTGCTCTCAGAGGAGAATAAGCGCAATCGTGTAGTGGACTCTGAGGCTATGTTGGCACTCTTTTATCGCAATCCTGCCGAATTACTTCGTCGATATGTCAGAAACGAAGAGACAGTCATCACAGTGGATTTTCAAGGGTGAACGGGCTCCGAAGAAGGCAAAAACTGTGCCATCGGCCGGCAAGGTGATGGCCACGGTCTTTTGGGATTCGCAGGGCATCATTTTTATCTACTACTAGGAAAAAGGAAAAACAATAACAGGAGCGTATTACGCGTCGTTATTGCAACGGTTGAGCGAGGAAATCAAAGAGAAACGCCCCCATCTGAAGAAGAAAAAAATCCTCTTGCATCAGGACAATGCGCGTGTACACACCTGCGCTGTTTCCATGGCCAAAATTGTGGAATTGAGAATGGAATTGTTGCAGCATCCCGCTTATTCACCAGATTTGGCCCCGAGTGACTATTTTCTTTTCCCCAATCTGAAGAAATGGCTTGGCGGACGACGGTTCACTTCCAACGAGGACGTCATTACTCAAACGGATGAGTATTTTTCAGAACTTCCGGAATCCTATTTTTTGGACGGGATAAAAATTTTGGAAAAACGGTTGGAAAAGTGTATAGGGCTAAAAAGAGATTTTAATAAAAATTGAAAAATAAAAAATTTTTTTTAAAAAAACAGTTTTTTTCCATCTTTTTCTAAGGACTTACTGAACGACCCACACTTTATTATGTTTTCAATTGTAAATACTTTTTATTTAGTGTTTATTTGAATTTCGATTTATTTTATTTAAATAAAAAATATTATTTTTTTATATAATATTAATTTTTGAAAGAAAGTAATTAGCATTAGGATTTCAGTCCTTAAAATTGTCTAACTAAATTAAAATATGATACGTATTGTATTTTATTATTAAAATTATAAAATTTTTACGAGAGCTATAAACAGTGTATGTACACTGTTAGTATATATAGGGGTGTCCCAACATTCACGCAAGATTTGAATTTTGCGCCATTTGTGCGGTAAAGTGTTGCCAACGAAAACAAAAGACAGTGTGATAGGTGACAGTTCAAAATTATTAATAGTGGAGCGCTGTACGCGTTTTCATTGTTGAGGTATATTTTAAAAATGATGAAGGTTTGGCAGCTACAGTTCGCAATTTTCGTACAAAATATGGTCGAAATAGTGATTTAACTTCATCAACTGTAAAGAGATTAATGAAAAAATTTAGGGATACTGGATTAATTAGCGATCTTAAACGCTCTGACCGTATTTCAACAAGTCGTTCAACACAAAATATTGAAGCAGTTCGTGAATTGGACATTTTAATTTACTAAGTTTAGTTGACTCAAGAACTAAATCCTATTGACCACTCACAGCAAATGGAGTTTCTCAAACAAAATCATCTTCAACGATGAGGAATATTTTCATTTTGATGGCTTGGTTAATGGACAAAATTGTCGAATATGGGGTTCAGAAAATCCACGACTGATTGTTGAGAAATAAATGCACCCACAACGTGTTATTGTTTGGTGTAGATTTTGGACTGGGGGCATCATTGGACCATTCTTCTTCGATGTGGATGATATGTGGTTTCAACAAGATGGTGCCGCATACCACATACCCCAACAAACTATTCAATTACTGCATGAGCCATCTCCCTTTTCCTGAAGTTTCGGACACTATTTGTATCATAATTTTTTTAGACATTACAGATTTGAGTATGTGGTACAATCCAATAACGTAGAAGCTTCAATATATTGTATTGCACGTAGACGGATAAAGAGCATACTTAATTTTGTTCAATGTAATTATTTATTCGAATTTGACATTAATCAATATAAGAGTAGCTTTAAGCGAATCTCTTATAGATTTGTAAATACGACAGAGGTTTTTCACATTCGGACCCGTACTTTTGACCCTTTGATGAACTATATTCATCGAAAATATGTACAATTATTGGTTTAACAAATAACTGTACATATTTTCGATGAATATGATATTTGATTATAATAAAGGGTATTTTATTATAGTATAGTTTAAATACTTTATCATAAATAAATTTTAGAAATATCATTATCGAAGTACACATTTTTGAACGAATAGGGTTATGAGTATATATTGAATATTTAAGAATATTTAAGTAAAGTACAATACTATTCTGTGCATATAATTTTTTTTCCTTTCATATAATATCTAATTTGTACTATAGAAACAATCTTATGAGGCAGTGTACAAAAATTTAATCATTATTTTTGGTTGTTATGAAAATTTAAAAGCGATAAAGGCATTCAGAAAATATATCAAGAGTTTGCAAATAAAATCCCAAATAATTGACTTTGATATTACAAAATTGTTTTTATTATAATTTATATTTACTATGCAAATTAACTATATAATCATTTTAAAGCTATATTTACTTTTCCAAACAAAATACAATTTTATTTAATAAACGCTCTAACTGATTTTCAAATAAAAAATTGGCATTTTGCCAATTGTACTGATTTTACAAATAAATCTTTATATGTACGGTAAAAAATTTAATAATATAAGTGTTACGTTTTAAAATACTTTTATCTAGTAACCGTAGTATACTATTTGGCTTTCATAATCCTATCGAAATTGAATAAATATCACCAAAATATTTATAATCCGCCTTGTCTTTGTAACTGAAACAATTATTTTATTTTTACATAAATGCAATCAGATAACTTTATATACAAACAAACTTTTTGCTTGAATATTTAATTTAAAATACTACATTATGTTAAGTATAAAAATAAATTTTTTTATTCTGAAATTTCATAGTAGTTCAATTGCTTACGAATTCCGTTTTTCACTTTGCAAAATATTTTATTATATTTGATGACTTCTTTATTAATTGGAATTATTAAAAGTTTTATTTTTTTTTTACAATTTAGCTGAGATTTATAAGTAAACAATGGTTTTCTATACGTATTTTGTATAAAATCATAAGGATACTCGTATTTGAGGCAAGTTTCGCAGACAGAATAAAACAACAAAAAGTATGTAAAGTTTCTAAAAAGAAAATCTAAATAAAAATTCAATAAAAATATATAAAAAGAGAATCATAAGCCTTTATTAAATAATTATACTCGTAATACACGTATAATAGCAATGAGATAGATGCATATCTTCAAGGCAGCAAAAGGTTAAGAAATGCTATGGAAATCTATCAGAACATTCAAATTTTGCGACTATTATCAAGCTTGTTTTGTCTATCAGTTAACATTTAGAAGCTTTTACAACTGAATAACCAGTCAGTATCTTTAATCTTTAATCCCGAATATCATGCTCAATTTGTTGGTAGATATCATTTTTCTAGTATTTCCTTGGAACTGGCTTTATATCATAATGTTGTTTTCAACTATAGTAACAGAAAATGTCCAGATGTGAAGATAATAATGGCAAAATATCATTAAATAATTTTATTTGTTTGTCTGTTTCTATGACTACCACCATTTTGATAAACAAACAGTGATAAGTAAATATAAATTTCTGTTTTCAATTTCTTTTCCCCATTTACAAGTTTCACGTTTCTATAATAATACAATAATTTTGATTATTTTATATTGATAGGTTATGTGTTTTTTTTATATGATTGCAAATTTTAAGAAAATATGCGATATTGCATTTATGAAATTTTTAAAAATTAATTAATACAAAAAATCTATTGAGATTTTTTGAATATTGTTCTTATTATTCAAAGAATTTACAAAAACATTACAAGTATAAAATTATATTAAAACAAATGCATTCATATTATATATAAATAAACAAGCACCACTTATAATTCTATATATGAGAGAAAAGTGCAAACTACAAGAAAAGTATTTAGGTTTCGCGCATTTTTGGACAATGTTGCCGAGACTTTTTTTTTAAAGAATATTTCTTAGGAAATTTGCAAAATAATATAAGTTTCCTTCTATTGAATATTTAAATTCGATATATTTGAAATTGTAAAAGGGTTCCTTAAAAGTTTTAGAAACAAAACGATCACAATTTACCAAATAGCGTCACCTGCTTATATTTTCACACGGTTTGCATTTTCAGCAATAGTTACGATAGAATTTTTTGTTGTTATTGCGAACAAATATTCTAGTCAGGTATCCAAAGAGCAATAAAAGCGAGTACATTCTCTACTGGCAAAGGATAAAATTCTCTACAAGAGCAGCATTCGAAAATGTCTTTCTGTGAAATCCCATGGTATCCTTAGTGCGTGCACAGTGCCAAATAATTTCTTCTTCATTTTAGATTAACATTGTTCTGCACATGGTCTGACATCATTTTTTTTTATACTTTTATTTAAGAATACAGAAAATTGTAAAAGAAGCTTGTAGGACTTTCTGTACATGTCCATACATATATGCATGTTGTATGTACGTGTAAGTCATACGTGCAATGAGTATCAAATAGAAACATGAAGAAAAAATGAAAATTATATGTTATTGGATATATGAAATTTATGCGATTTATTTTCATCTTTTGTGCATCTGTTTAATATAAATTTAATTAATTATATTTGAATAACATTGTATATTATGTTATGAAGAATAAGAATTATCGTTAATATTACTTTAGTCATTATATAAAATGGTCTCCTCCTTGTAGAAATTTATTTATATCATAGTTTATTGAATATTATTTAAAATTACATTATTTTAGTAATATATCTGCGCCACAAAAACATAAAAAACTCATAGTACGAGTGTAGTCCCAAAAGTACCCGACCTAACAAATAAAACACAAAAAATTTGGGGAAAAATATCTTTATTTATCAACATAGTATCTCTTTAGCTCGATATAGCTTTTCCAGAGATATTCAATAGCTTCGATACCCTGTTTATACAGGGTGGGGCAACTTGGACTAACTTTGGCATATATGTAGTCACATTGCACTGCATCCCTCGGTAATAGTTTTTGAGCCAATTGAATTTTGTATTTAAATATCTTTAAATCAATTGTCAAAATGCGTCGTAGCGATGTTCTGTGAACTTGGAGCTGTGACAGTATTAAAATGCTGTTAATAAGTTTCTTATCATGTTTGGACTGGGAGCTGTGACAGTATTAAAATGCTGACGATATTTTCTTTGTGTTGTAACAATAGATCGTCGGGAAGAAAAATGAAATTCAATAATTTCGACACTCTCTTGCACTGAGTATATAGACATTATAAAATTCTTTAAAATCTTCCAAAAAAATTTCAAAAATAAAAAAATTATATTTATTTTAAATCAGTTAGTCCAAGTTGGTCTACCCTTTTAGTACGGACCGTCGAGCTCCTCAACATAACCATTAACCGCAGACGACACTTGTTAGAAAGTTGTTTTACCACCGAGCCATTTTTACAAGTTTGAAAAGAGAAATTAATCCGAGGTGGCTTAATATGGTGAATAGAGTGCGTGATGATGCAATTCGAACTTTCATCATTGATTTTGGCTAACGCCATAACGGATGCAGCTGTTTTTTCTTGATTTCATCACTCAAACGCTGGAAAAGTTTGCATAATCGTGTCTGTTAATTGTTTTTCCTTTTTGAAGATAATTAATAAAATTTATCTGATGCACATCCTAAAAAACTGACGCTATGACCTTCTTTGGAACCGATTCTCCCCTTTTTTGACTGTTCCTTAACCTAAGTTAAAATAAGATGTTTTGCGCCGATTCATAACCATGTCTCATCTATGGTTATGCAAAAACTCGCCTATATTGCTGCGAAACATCGCCAAACACTTGATTGAAACATCCTAACGAAGCTGCTTATGCTCCATTGTGAGCAAACTTGGCATTCATCTTGCTTGTGAGCTGTGGCTTTTTTTAATACAATTATAAAAAAATTGAAAAAATTAATATCGAATTTACTAACTAAATTAATTTTACGCATTTAAAATTTATTTCGAAAATGAAGTTTTTAACAACATTTTAACATTGTGGCGTGTAAAAAAAGTTAAAAAAGAAAAAAAAGGAAGAATTTTTTTTACATCGGAAATAAAAAATAATAACGTGTGACGAGTTATGTAAAGTAGAAATGAATGTACAAAAAAAAGTCCTGTTTGAATTTTTGTTGTTACCAAATGTTAAATGCAAACATAATCTGATATTGTGTGAGACCTGAAATAGAAGAACCTACATGGTCCTACGCTAAGTCCCAAAAACTACTTTCCTCTCCATTTCTACTTTAATTTGCTTATCGCGATATCCTTTGTCGCCAAAAGGGCCTTTAGTATCGTGCCGCTTAGAATATACATTTCAGTCGTAATTAAGAAAAAAAAATATATCTATCTTATTGAGTTACAATCAATTTTTTTGGCGCATATTGGGCAGACATTTTTTTGGAGCATTAATATTTTATTCATTAAAGCACAATAAGCATATAAGCTAGTTATTTTTGTTAAATTTAGAAAAAGCCTACTGCGCTATAATAAATATTTACAATTTAATTTATCATCAATAAAACAATATATTGAAAAAGCATACAAAGATGAAGCAAAATTGGTATTTGTCATAAAATAATTCATAATTTATGCATAAACATAATAAAAATCAATATAAGTGACTATGCTATAATTTTGTATATAAATTATGTAAATTTTTTAAAATTTTATATTATACTTTCGTTATTGTAGTAAATTCTTGTTGTTTCGCATTCAGCTATTACACAATATTTAAGAGCATTTAATTATATCACGGGTTAGCAAGCAAAAATTTAATTAATAATTTATTTACTATTTGAAAATATAGTATTGCATATTGAACATATTACATAAATAACTTTAAAATTAAAATTTTAAGAGAACGAATATGTTAAATACATTCTCAGAAAAGTGTTTAAAGCAATTTTTGATTCTATTTTTATTAGATTACTTTTGCTTAAATAACTGTAATTTATTATTTTTAATATTGACTTTTATTATCTTAATCAAAAATTACAGCTTGTGGAATGGAATTATAAAACACCCAAAAGAATCTTCTCGAATCACAAAAAATAATCATGGATTTACTTCGTAAACATTCATAGTACCTGTTATGTTCTGTAATATAATAACATTTCTAATTTACATAAGAGACCAATTTTTCCTACATATAGGCATTTTTTCAAAACTTACAGAAACTAGCGGTTAACCTAGAAAACCTATGCATCTGAAAAATACTTAAGATTAACATTAATTTTTCTTCAATATGATCATTTAGAAAACTGGTTGTAGTTAAAGGTTTTTATTAGTATTATAGACTAACAGCTTAAAATTTATTGTAGAAAAGAAAAATATTCCCAATATAAGCTTCATTTGAAGAAATTAAAGCTACAGTTCCATTGTAAAGGCCAAAAAGGAGAGTCTAATCGCAAAGAAATTACCGATCAACGTTTAAAAGTTAAAGTTGTGCATTGATTAATAAGAAATACTGAGCAAATTTTTATTTATTATGTCTACCATATCGAATTAAGATTATTTAATAATTACTTATAAATTTTGACAATTTTGAAATGGGAACATTTTTAAGTGTGTTTATTTTGCTAACAATCGTTTCGTTTATGCAGTGTCAAAATTTCCTCACTAATAAACGTAAATATATGTCCGATACCTAATATTTATTGTATTAAATGAAATCTGTGAAAAGTTTATTTAAAAAAATTTTTAATACCAAATGATATATTTTTCTTTTATTAAATTGAATTAACAAACATAACTTTATCGTATGAAGTACAAAAAATGCTGCCAATTTTCATCTAATGTACAGTGTCTATATTTTAGCATCTTGGCTCAAATCATGTCAATTCAAAGATCCTAAGTACGCAGATTGTCTCAAAAACACCACTCAAATAGTTTTTAGAAAATTAAAACGTGGAATACCTGGAATTTTGACAATTGATCCACTCCGAATTAGAAGACTTGATGTCGAAGCAATCGAATCCAATTCCGTTGCTGGTAATATGCAGTTTAGTAATGTTGTCATCGGGGGATTTGGCAATGCAATCGTAAAAAGCAGTAGGTGAGTAAAAACTAATTCACCATTTATATTGAGAGAATGTTATTAATAAAATTGTTTTGTTATTGAATTGTATTAGAATTAGTAAGAAAAATTGTGCTTGGACTGCCTCATACATTGTACCCACTATGATGTTTCGGGCAAAGTACAAGGTAATTGGAAGAATTTTATCCATTCCTATACGTGGAAATGGTGTGATTACAATACAAACAAGTATAATAAACAAAAAAATATAAAATTTGAACCAAATCATATATTTGCTTTTTTATTTCATAGATAATTTATTTATTAAATCTCAAGAAAATTATAAATTGTATAAAAAATATGGTTTAACATTTTTCAATGTTACTGGTGTCCAAATTAAATATAAACTTCATAATTTAAATATTAAATTGACAAATCTTTATAATGGAAACAAATACTTGGGTTTGTTGTGTATATAATTAAATTTTAATTAAAAAATATTTACTTTATTTTAATTTTTATTAAAGGAGACATGGTCAATCGAGTTATAAACGAAAATTGGAAACTCTTTGTTCAAGCTGTACACCCTACTCTTAAAAATTTGTTTGAATATATCCATTTGGAATTACTCCGAATAATCAGAAATTACATACCAGTTGAGTTTATTGTTCCAGATTTAGCGAATTTCGTATGATTTTTACTGGAAATACGAGTTATATATATTTTTTCTCAATATTATTTACATAAATAGTGTTTATTTAGATTTTTTTTCTGTTTTAACAAATGATTTTCGCTTCAAATTAATTTTATATCCAAAATATATTTAAATTAATTTTGTACCTAAAAATTAAAAATGTTCTTCAATATTTGATCATTTTAGCTAGCAATTAAACAAAAAAGTAGAGATTTACTAGATGATTATAGCTACTGTACAAGTAAATTATATGTTTTGTCAAAAGAGTCTGTATAATTTTAGTAAATAGCCATAAAAATCCTTTCAATTCTAGCAAATATTTAAATTACAATAAAATACAATATTATAAAATTTTCACTCATATAGGTATTATGTGGAGAAAAGGATCCTTTTGGGTTTTCACGGTATAGATATTTTTCTAAAATTTATAAGAACAAGTTATATTGCAAATAATGCACTGATTAATAAAAATTACTAAAAGAATTTTGATTTATTGTGTTTATCATATCGAACTAAGATTCTTTAATGATTGCTTATAATTTTTTACATTTTTGAGTTGAGCAATTTTTTTTGAGTTTATTAATTTTACTAAAAATTATTTCACTTATGCAGTGTCGAAATTTTCTCACTGATATACGTAAATATCTATTAAATTTATAAAAAAAAAACAATTAATCCTAAATGGTTTATTTTTCTTTAATCAAATTAAATTAATAAACATAAATTTATCGTGTATGTTTTACCGACTTAAAAGACTTGATGTCGAACAGACCGATTCCAAATCCGTTGTCGTCCGAGGATTTGGAAATACAACGGATTTGGAATCGGTCTCTTCGACATTAAGTAAAAGCATCAAGTAATTAAAAAATGTTTGTGTAAGGAGGATTTCTCGTGGAAATGGTATGATTAAATTTAAAACAAGTACAATTGACAAAAAAGATAAAATTTGAATCAAATTATACATTTAAAAAATTTTTTTTTCATTCTATAGATAATATATTTATCAAATCAAAAGGGTATATGAAATAAGTTAAGAAAAATGAGGTGTCAAATTAATTATAAACTTCATAATTTAAAGTTGAAAATGACAAATGTTTACAGTGGAAATGAACGATTAGGTTTGTGTGTACATAATTATATTTGAATAGAAATAATATATATTTAATTTTATTTTTTATGAAAGCAAACATGGTCAGTCGAATTATAAATGCAAATTGGAAATTATTTGCTTAAGCTTACAGACTACACCAAAAAAATTTGTAGAAAATGTCCATTTGCAATTACTCCGAATCATCTTTAATAACGTACCAGCTGAGTTTAATATAACTGACAAAAATATACTAATGTAGTATTTTATTGTCGAAAAATTTATTCGAATATATTCTTAAAGAGTTTATTTAGATTTTTTTCTATTTTAACAAATGTTTTTAGCTCAAAAAATTGTAAATAAAATGAAATTATTTCATATATTCATATTCATCTTATACTCAAAAAATAAGAATCTTCTTAAATATTTGATTATTTTTGCTATCAATTACACAATAATTGTATTTTCATATAAGAAGTAGATGTCTTCTAGACAATATCTCATGTTTATAATTACAATAAAAAAATATATGACAAAAAATACTATTGAACGGAATAAATTTATTAAGAAATATTCATGTTGTCTTAATTATTATAATTTTTTATCCATACAAAACATTTACAATTAAAAAGAAAATTTGAAAATAAAATAAAATTTATAGTTATCTTGAAAAGCAATTTTACGAATTTGTTAATAGCACTTCCATTTATAAGATATTTATAGGAAATAGTCGCAATAAAATCGCTTAAAAATATGTTTACTTTAGTAAACATACTTTTTATGTATAAATATAAATAAAAAGTTAAATTTTACCAAACCGGTTAGATGTAAAGCTTATCATTACAGGTTTAAGACCTAAATAACTTAAAACTTGTAGTATCTATGATTATTATATTATTTTTGGTTTTAATATTAGAAATATTTGAATATTTATTCTTCTTAAGTTATTTAGGAATTTTGGAAGACGGTATTGACTAAAATTAGATCATATTTAATAAATAATGAAATTGATTTTATTTTTAACTAATTCCTTTTTAATTCTACATTTAATAATTAGTGAAGAGTTCCTTATAAAAACATATATTATTTATTAATTAGGCGAGTTTGGAATTGATTAAGTAAAAAATGATTTAGTGATTAAAGTATTGATAATTGTTATAGTTTCAGGCATATTTTTATACTTTATAAAATACAATTAAAGTAGAATAATTATAAATTTCGCTTAGAATGAAATAAATTTTAAATAAAAAATTAATCTTTCATGTGAGATTTTTAGAAAACATATTTTTATTTATATATATGGTTTATTAGATTTGTTTCGAAAATATAGTTTTAAAAGTTTTGGTTCTATGTCGTTTAAATGCAGTTATCTCTCAATTAAAAGTTTCATAGTAATTCATTTGAAAGGTGACACTTAAGCTTTATGTAGCGCAAAACTTTATTGAAATCGGTTTAGTGTAAGA
This sequence comes from Atherix ibis, assembly GCA_958298945.1. Classification (NCBI taxonomy): domain Eukaryota; kingdom Metazoa; phylum Arthropoda; class Insecta; order Diptera; family Athericidae; genus Atherix; species Atherix ibis. Next base: position 6,314,812 of record OY282606.1, read on the forward strand.
AAAGTTATTCAAGTTCAAACGCATCGCAGGATTGTAAAAAAAAATTTGTATCAAAATCAGTAGCGCGCTCGCTTTTACTCTGGAAATTTCAATATCAAAGATGAGCGGCATTTTGGTGGGTCAATTACCAAAAAAAGTCATAAAAAACCGACATATTAGCGATAGACCGAAATATTAGCATTTATGAGATAGCTTTTTAATTAAACATTCATCATCAAACCGTTCTAAACCATATGCGAAAGGAAGCACAATGAAATCTAGTCATGTCTGAGTCGAATTATAACTGGCTTTGAAATATGGGTAAAATACAAAAATATCGTTTGAAAGAGATTATGGAAGAAGAGAGATGAGCGATTTTAAACAATTTCAAAGCCAGAATTGACGAAGGATAATCGTTCATTAAGAACTATTACTGTTTTATTAAACTGTTAACTTGGTACTATACTGTGAGTAACTCTAGAGATCAGGACAATCGATTGAGAGAAAATGACCAGAATTGATCAATAGGAAGGGTGCTGTCCTCCACTACGATATTTGATTAATCGTGAAAATTAAGAAAGCTTGCCTACGAAGTTGTGATTGTATAGCCCAGGCATAAAATCTTCAGACTACTATTTGTTTCGATCCCTGCAGAACTCTCTTAATGGAACCAAGTTGGCCTTATGAGGGGCTTGCGAAAAACCGTTGATTCAGTTTTTCAACCAGAAACTACAGAAGTTGTATACTGATGGAATCATGGCTCTGACAGAAAAATGGAGAAACACTGTCGATAATAATTGAGAATATTTGGTTTGAATTAATTGAATCAGAATTTAAGCATCTCTGTTTTACCCAAAAAACGCTACAAACTTTTTCGACTAACCAAATCCAAAAAATATTTACTCTTTATTGAATAATCCCAGATAGTTGCTTGAATTTTTCTGCAATTTTAATTATAAATATTTTAATCTTTTATAAAGTATTCGAAATTTTTTTTGTTGAATTAAATAATAAAAATTTAAATTTTTTGTTTTTACCAAATCTTAAATACAAACATAATCTGATATTGTGTGAGACCAGAAATAGAAGAACCTACATGGTCCTACGCTAATTCCCCCAAACTACTTTCCTCTCCATTTCTACTTTAATTAGCTTATCGCGTGGAGAGGTTACAACAAAACGGAGACAACAGGGATTTGACAACAGGAGGTATTAACAACAGTCATAAATGTAAAGAGAAATTTTATAAGAAACCGTGATTAGGCAAACGAAAATCAAAAGTGAAAATAAGAATAAATAGTATAAAAATGAAAATTTAACGATTTGACCAGAGTAGATGAAAATTTAAAGAATTTATCAAAGTAGATGATTGTAGAAGAACGAAAATTTGCACAATACTTTATACCTGAGATCTCCATTAGTATAAGAATACATGAGTTAAAAATGTTTGACATATGTCATAGATGATCTGGAAAAACGGTTTTCTCCGCCACGATCTTTTTATATTTTTATTGCAATAATAATCATAGTAATAATAGTGGTAATATTTGTAATGGTTGTAATAATAAAGATATTTTTTATTTAATTTAAAAAAAAATTAAATCATGTTAGCTTAGGATATCCAAAGTGGTTAATAATAAATTTTATTTCATTATTGTAAAAAAAAAACAACAAATTAACAAACAAATACAAAAAGGAAAAGAGATCTCTAAGTTAAGCAATAGAAGGCATATAATATGTATATGTACATAGACATAATCTATACAAGGATATAAAACAAACCCTTAGTTATTATTAAAATAATTCAATATTTAATTTTTTTAAATATTTGTTATCTTCTCCTCGGTAATATTTGTATTGCGACTACCTCTTTTAGGTGGTATACATAGCAATATTGTAATTTTTTTTCTTCAAATGTACATATAGTAATGAAATAATTTAAATTTTTACAGTTAACGGTAAATATTAAAAGCAATATAAATATTGAAATGAAATAATTTAAAAATAGAAAATTTTGTACAGTATTTTTTTTCTCCGCAAATTATAAATTCACCAATTTTGAGGTTAGGTTAAAAATTTTTTTTGTAACCACAATTCCTATTTCTTCCCTTTCGCGTGAATGGTATTTTAATTATTTTTGGGAATTTGTTTTATTAATTTTCACCCTTTTTACTTCTTTCTCCTTCTTCCCCTCCCATAGAGAACTTAACACCTTCGGATGTATCCATTATCACCTATGTGTTCGGGCATGATTTTTTCTGGTTTAGTGGGTGTGGGAGCACGTCTCTGCTAAAACTTCTAATCCCTCCGCAATCTACGCATGAAGCTAGTGACAAGCATACCTAGCAGAATAATGTGCCTTCTGAGAATGGTCGTCATTGGCCATTCTCCTATAGAAATTCACGTTCAGGGAATATTTTTTTTTATTGATATCCAAATTTTTATACCTTCCGCTCCCTTTCAGCACCCAAAAAAATAAAACCATAACAATTACCGAACTTATTTTTACGTTTAAGCTACTTAATTCTAATCGAAATGATTTAAATTAACATAATTTATAGAATATTGTTACTTTCGGTAGAATTTGATAACAGTTCATTAGGAAAATTGATTTTCTTTTATAATTAACTTTTCGAAAGAATAAACACATTTTAGCAAATTTTTATAGAACTATTAGTAGAAAAATTAACAAAAAGATACATTTGATATTATATTTTATTCTCTGTTATGCTCGTAGTTTTAGATAACCATTAATTTTTGAATGAAATGGAGAAAGCCCATCGGAAAATAATATACGACACATAAAATTTCATTATTTTTATTGATAAGATAACAAAAATATGTGCTTTCGGATGAGCTTTCTCTATTTCATTCAAAAATTAATGGTTATCTAAAACCAGTCCTAGCCTAATTATTAAATTTGTATCAATAAACCCATATCAAATTAAAAGGTTTAATGTCCTAATCTAAGAGAATATAAGGACTACCAAAAAGTTCAATTTTCAATCACTAAGCAAAACTCATCCCGAATAGTTATTTAACTTTAGTTAATTTTACTTAACAAACTAAAGTATTAATATTTTTAATTCTTTGAATTTAGTATTTTTAATGGCAATTATTCCATACGATACTTGCGTGCAATATCTTAGATCACAGCGTAAGTTACTAACAAATCGGATAAAATATATCGCACAAAATAATATTATAAATATTTATTTAACAATATGTTATAAGCTTGCAATTAAAACAATTGTTTTTTAATAACTTTATTTGTATTTTCAGAAGAGTTTGCCAAATATTTTATTTATGAAGTGTATTTAATTTTATATATTTAGAAATAATGGCAAAAAAAATACTATTATTATGAATTACAGATAAATTTAAGTTGAGCAAATAAATGCATTGATTTAAGAACAAATAATATCTAAATAAGTATTTATTTTTTGTAGCAAATTGGCTTAAACCATGTTAAATGTCAAGTCCCACTTACGCAAAATGCATAAAAGGAGCTACAGGTAGTATAATTAGTAAACTATCGAGCGGAATTCCTGGTGTTCCTGTACTCGATTCGTTTCGGATTCCAGCTATGAGTATAGTTGAGTCATCGGCGCGTTAATTTTCTGGAAGCTTAATACTGATTAACATTGTTGTGAAGGGATTGAAGGACACTCAAGTGGAATTAGCTAAAAAAGATGCTTTGACTTTTTCAATGTTAACAGTGTAGATGTAAATTATAAAATGAATAATATGAACTTTCATATAACCAATTTATTTCCCAATAATCCTCAATTAAGTAATTATTCAAAACCTCTAATAACATTTGCAGAAAATGAAAATATAGTAATTTTTTTTTTATTTTTCAGCTGATACCTTAAACACTCTTTTCTTTTTTAACAAATGTTGTAAGGCCGACTCTTCGAAAAATTATTCGTGAAGTACATAAAGCTCTTTTGCAAACGGCATTTCGTTTTATACCAGCACAATATATTGTACCTGATTTATTGGAAAACATTTTAAAGAATCTTAAATATTTTAGAGATATTATTTTCAATATTTTAGAATTTTTAGACTTAGACTGTTTTCCAATTAATAAATCGTAATTATTTAATATTGAATGTCTAAAAAAACCATTAAAAAATTGCAAAATCGAATTGATGGAATTTGTTAGTCGATCCTTATCGAATTCGAAAACTTTATATTGAAACGAGTAACTAAAATAGCGTTGAAGGTAAATTTTAATTTAGAAATACAGTCGTCAATGATTTCAGAAATAATTTGGTAAGAATCAGCAAATATGTAAACTACCAATTTACTGTGTTCAATTTACATAAATCATAAATTTTTATTACAATTTTTATAGAATCACAAAAAAAATATTCTTTATGGACTGCTTCATATGAGGTTCCACAATATTATTCCAAAAAAAGTACAAAAGAAATTTTATAATTTTATTTATTTCCATGCGCGAATATATTTTCATTACATTAAGAACAAGTAATATTTTAATAAAATAATAGATATTTAGATAATATATATGTTACATTAAAATGAAAAATTAAACTCTTTGAGAAACATAGATCAACATTTTTGAATGCAACTAGTATGAATATCAACTATAAAATGCATTTCTATAAATCCTATAACTATAAAAGAGTAATGAGCAGATTTAAATAATATTAGTAATTAATGTGTAGGTTTATGGGAAGAAAACATCCATTGGAGTTTCTCCTGGTCGCATCTACATATGTGAATATAAATTATAAGTGAATATTTTAACAAATCACGTGACCAATGTCGTCGATGGGTGTGTATAGAGCAGCATGTTAAGAATAGTTCCCGAACAAGGGATTAATATGATTTGGAAGATAAGAAGGTAAAACTATTTATAGCGATACAAAGTTAAACTACGAATATTAGGGAGTTTACGGTCATGATGTATAAGACCATTGTATAAGACTAAGGATTTTTAGAGCCCCAGAGTTTAAATCCGTAAGTTCATGTTGGTTTCAGTAGTGCTTATATATTAAAAATTTTCACAAGAAATATTTGTTTTTTATACCAGTTATATAAATTTATATTAGAAATTAGGATTTAGTTTATTTGGTTTGAAAATTAATTATATTTAAATTTATGTTGTTATTATATTAATAAAATATTAATACTAATATCGACAGTAAAAAAACTTTTCAAATCAAAGATTAATAATTCAGTTGCATATAAATAACTATAAAATCGTAGTTTATAATAATATCTTTTCTATTAAAATAATAACTTTTGTTAAAAGCTATTCAGACATTTTTTTGGCACATAAATATTTTATTCATGTTAGTTAGTTATTTTTGTTAAATTTAGAAAAAGCCTTATAAATATATATATGTACAATTTAATTTAGCATCAATAAAACAATATATTGAAAAGGCTTACGAAAGATGAAGTAAAATTAATATTTTGCATAAAATAATTCATAATTTATGCATAGACATAATAAAAATCAATATAAGTAACTATGGTATAATTTTGTATATAAATTATGTAAATTTTTTTAAATTTTATATTTTACTTTCGATATTGTAGTAAATTCTTTTTGTTTCGCCTTCAGCATTTAAATATATCACGGGTTAGCAAGCAAAAATTCAATTAATAATTTATGTACAATTTTAAAATATAGTGTTGAACATATAACATAATTAACTTTAAAATTAAAATTTTAAGAGAACGAATATTTTACGTGTACGTCAAATTTTAACCAGTTAAATATATTTTCCAAAAAGTGATTATAGCAATAATATAACATATATGATATTGACTTATATTATCTTAATCATAAATTATAGCTAGTGGAATAGAATTACAAAACACCCAAAAGAATTTTCTCGAATCATAAAAATTAATCATGGATTTACTTCTTAAACATTCATAGTACCTGTTATGTTCTGTAATATAATAACATTTCTAATTTACATATAAGACTAATTATGATCTGTTATATAATAAACTATTTATTATCAAAAAATTTTATAATGTAACATTTCTAATTTACATTATAAAATTTCTATAATGTTACTAATTTGTCCTACATATAGGCATTCTTTCAAAACTTACAGAAACTAACGGTTAATCTAAAAAACATATGCATCTTAAAAATGCTTAAGATTAACATTAATTTTTCTTCAATATGATCATTTAGAAAACTGGTTGTAGTTAAAGCTTTTTATTAGTGTTTAGAAAAGAAAGGTACTAATTAGTATTAGAATAATAGTGTAAAATTTAGAAAAGAAAAATATTCCCAATATAAGCTTCGATACAGAAATGAAAGCCACAGTTCCAATGAAGAGGCTAAAAAGGAGAGTCTAATCGCAAAGAAATTATTGATCAACGTTTAAAAAGTCAAAAGTTGAAATTTTGCATTGATCAATAAGAAATACTGAGCAAATTTTTATTTATTATGTTTATCATATCGAATTAAGATTATTTAATAACTACTTATAATATTTTACAATATTGAAATGGGAAAATTTTTAAGTGTATTTATTTTGCTAACAATCGTTGCGTTTACGCAGTGTCAAAATTTTCTCACTAATAAACGTAAATATATGTTCAATAACTAATATTTATTATATTAAATGAAATCTGTGCAAAATTTATTTAAAAAAACTATTAATACCAAATGGTATATTTTCCTTTTATTAAATTGAATTAATAAACATAACTTTATCGTATGAAGTACAAAAAATGCTGCATATTTTCATCTAATGTACATTGTCTACATTTTAGCACCTTGGCTCAAATCATGTCAATTCAAAGATCCTAAGTACGCAGATTGTTTCAAAAATACCACACAAATGGTTATCAGAAAATTAAAACGTGGAATACCTGGAATTTTGACAATTGATCCACTCCGAATTAGAAGACTTGACGTGGAAGAGACCGATTCCAATTCCGTTGAGGGTAATATGCAGTTATGGAACGTTGTCGTCCGGGGATTTGGCAATACAATTGTAAGAAGCAGTAGGTGAGTAAAAACTAATTCACCATTTATATTGAGAGAATGTTATTAATAAAATTGTTTTGTTATTGAATTGTATTAAAATCAGTAAGAAAAATTATTCTTTAACTGCCTCATACATTGTACCCACTATTCTGTTTCGGGCAAGGTACAAGTTAATTGGAAGAATTTTATCTATTCCCATACGTGGAAATGGTGTGATTATAATACAAACAAGTATAATAAACAAAAAATATAAAATTTGAATCAAATCATATATTTTCTTTTTCATTTCATAGATAATTTATTTATTAAATCCAAAGAAAATATGAAATTGTTTAAAAAAGATAGTTTAACATTTTCCAATGTTACTGGTGTCCAAATTAAATATAAACTTCATAATTTAAATATTAAAATAACAAATCTTTATAATGGAAATGAATACTTAGGTTTGTTGTGTATATAATATATTTTAATTAAAAGATTATATATATTTTATTTTATTTTTTATTAAAGGAGACATGGTCAATCGAGTTATAAACGAAAATTGGAAACTGTTTGCTCAAGCTGTACATCCTACCCTTAAAAAAGTTTTTGAAGATATCCATTTGAGATTTCTCCGAATCATCTATAATTACATACCAGCTGAATTTCTTGTTCCAGATTTAGCGAATTTCGTATAATTTATACTGGGAATACTATTTATATATATTTTTTCTCAATATTGTTGACATAAATATTATAATGTAAAGTAGTACAAATGATTTTTCCTTAAAAAATTGTAAAAATATATTCAAATTAATTTTGTATTTAAAAATTAAAAATTTTCTTCAATATTTGATCGTTTTAGCTAGCAATTATACAAAGAAGTAGAGATCTACTAGATGATCCTGTACAAGTAAATTATATGTTTTATCCAAAGAGTATTTATAATTTTAGTAAATATGTTAGCTTTAAAAATCTGTTCAATTCTAGCAAATATTTACATTACAATAGAATACAATATTATAAAAATTTCATTCATATATGTAGGTATTATATGGAGAAAACGATCTTTTTCAGAATATTAAAAATTAATAAAAGAGTTTTTATTTATTGTATTTACTATATCGAATTAAGATTATTTAATAGTTGCTTATAATTTTTTATAATTGTGAAATGGGAAAAATTTGTGTGTTTATTTTTTTCGCTAAAAAATGTTTCGCTTATGCAGTGTCAAAATTTTCTCAGTGAAATAAGTAAATATATGTTCAATATCTAATATCTATTAAATAAAAACTATGAAAAATTTCCAAAAAAAAAAACAAATGAACGGGAATTCCTGGTCAAAGTTCGATTAAACCTTTCCGAATAGATCAAATTGGCGTAGAAGAAGATATATCGGGTTTAGTAATAGGAAATGTTGAACTTAGAAATATCGTTATTCGTGGATTTAGAAACGTTGTTGTTGTAATAAATGCAAAAATTATTATATTTCCTATTTAATTCTAAATTATATTTTTTAATATATAAACAAAGTATCAACGAAAAATACTGCATATGAATATTTACATATTTACTACCAAAAATGCGTTCTGAATTAGATTACGTTTTAAAGGACAAATTCTATTTCACCCATCAACGGGGATGGTAAACAGGTAAATATTGGCATTTACTTTCTGAAGTTATTGGTATGGAATATATATTTTTATTAAATAGATATTTTTTTTTTTAATAGTAAAAGGTACGTTAAAATTAATTAAAATTAACCATTTAATATTTTTCAACATAACTGCAATTATATTAAATTATAAACTTCATAATTTTAAAATATCAAATAACAAACCTTTTTAATAATAATCGACATTTAGGTAAAGAAATATTATTTAATACTATCTATTTCGTAATATATAGATAGAAACTATCTATTTTTTATTATTGATTTTAAGAAGAGGCAACAAAACAACTAACTATAAAAAATACGGTTAACAAAACTTTACGATATATTATACAAAATTTTTTCTATTATATTCTACTGGAATTTATAGTTGCAGATTTAGCACATTTTTAACTATTAATACTATAATTTTGTTTAGTAATTATTAATTCTATTTCTATATAACACATAATACGCATTATAAAAATTTTTTATTATAAATCAAATAAAATTTTATCAATTAAAGTTCTTAATTAAATATAATCGAACTTTTAAAATATAAAACTCATAATTTTTATCATACAATTTCGTTCAATTGAAATGAAATATTTTTTAATATTACCATTTATAAAGTTAAAATTAGTTCACTTTAATATGACGTAGACAAAACACTCTTAAAATCTAATAGTTCAAAACTTATTACATTTCACACGTATTAAATATATATATTTTTTTAATTACATAAATATTTGGACAAATAAAATTTTTTTTAAAACAATTTAATGTATGTGTATTTTCAAATCGTATTACAAATTTGCTTTTACCTTTCTCACAACCACATGAATTGCACTAAAACTTTAAGTATACATAATCGTTTTCATTCCAGTACCATATTCTTATACGAATTTTATGAATAACATATTATTTTGCAGATTTTCTTCAGAACTATCCATCATTATTTATTTGAATTATGGTCATCCTTTGTATTTTTATTTTGGTTCTATTTTGAATGGTATTTAGAATCGATACAGTCTTATAGAAACCATTAAGATATATTCTGTTACATAAATTATGATAACCTTTTTGACTAAAATATTAGCTTTTTGGAGACTTAAATAAGTATCAATATATAAATAAATATATGAGAATAACGATTATATAATATAAATTTCGTATTATTTATTATTAATATTCTTTGGGCTATTATAATGCAGTAAAATATCGATAGCATTTGCTTTTAACGAATACATAAATTTCTTATGTGAATATCTGATTCTACAATAATAAAATCAATGTTTGCAGTTAATTTTTTTAAGCAAACCTTATACCTTACCCACTTTATATTAATAGTAATTATATGATAATTCAACAAAAATTAATTTAAATTTAATATAGTCTAAATTGCAGAAGCGACTATGTATTTAGTTAACCATAATTGTTAAATTTCTTTATGAAATTTCTATTAATATATATTTAATCAGCTCCCTGTTAATAAAATTTCACAGAAAACTGAAGATGTCCCACGGACCTTAAACATACAAAATATTTATAAATGCATTCAACAAATATGAGTGAGTGTACGTGGAATTACTTCATATTTTATGTGTACTGACAGAGAAATTTTATCTAATATTTTGGAGACTCTGAATAGTAACTGTACCTCACACGATGACTATTTGAACGTAATCATACACATATCTTGTAGGCATATCAAAAAGTTACCGGAATTTATTCAGAAAATTAAAAATACAAGTTTATTCATCTAAATCTATTTTTAGATATCCCCATCGACTTTAACACACTTATGCCAGCGCTTGATCCAATCCTCGAAACATTTTTTATATTAGGTTTTCGGTATGTCCATCAGTGCTTCCTGCGATTTTTCCATTACTTCCTCTGGGCTGTTGAAACACGTTCCCCGTAACGGTTTTTTAACTCGATTAAACAGAAAGAAGTCACAGGGAGCCAAATCAGGTTAATTCGGTGGTTGTTGGATGGTATTTGTTGCATGTTGCATTTTTCGTCAAAAAATTACGAATAATGATGGCACTGCCCACAATTCTGGTCTCTTTCGGCGAATTGCTTCACGCAAACGTCTTATAACGCCCAAATAATACTCTTTGTTTACTGTCCGGCCTTCTGGCAAAAATTCATGATGCACTACACTGTTGTAATTCATGAAAACCGTGAGCATTGCCTTCTTTTTTGGCTGAAAACAATGTGGTTTTTTTGGTCTCGGCTCATTTGGTGAACGCCATTCACTTGCCTGATGTCTGGATTGCGTGTCGTACTCATAAACCCACGTCTCGTCTCCAGTAATGATCCTTTTGATGAATGTGGGATCGGATTCAGCCTCCCGATCCCACATTCATCAAAAGGATCAATTTTTTTGCAATGTCAACACGGTCTCTTTTTTGCATGGCACCAACTTTGCTGCTACACGACGGAAAGCCAAATCATTAAGCAAAATGTCTTGAACGGATCCATAGGCAATGTTCAAATCCTCCGCTATCTCTCTGATGGTTAATTTGCGGTTATTGACCAACATTTCTCTTACTTTATCAATGTTTTCGTCGGTTTTCGATGTCGATGGTCTGCCACTGCGTTTATCATCTTCGGTTGACTCACGACCACTTTGGAACCGCTCGTGCCACTGGTAAACGACCGTTTTCGTTAGAGAATCGTTGCCGAAACACTTTTCCAACATTTCCAACGTTCGCGCACCATTAAATCCGTTTTTTACGCAAAATTTAATACAAGTTCGTTGTTGCAAATTTAAATACATTTCTAAAATTGTAAAAAATCGCCAACACACACAGTGATAGATGTACTCTTGGCTACGTAACTTTTGCAAATGTCAAACTATGACGCTAAGATTTAGAGGGAATATCAACAACAGATGTACCAACTTAACAAGAAACACTCCCATAAAAGCTGAATTATAAAGTACCACCTTGATCCCGGAATAAACGCAAGATGTCCTGGTTTCGCGCCGTGATCTTGCAGCTCGACGATTGTCGAGCTGGAAGATCACGGTGCGAAAACGGGACATCTTTTGCGTTTATTGATTCAGCAGGCTTAATCCCGGCTGCCACGATGATGATGATGAATATTCAAAATTATAATTTCAAGAAATTAAAAGAAATCTTTTTCAATTATTACAAAAGAGGAGTAAGTGGGTGTAAATATCTATTGGTGTATTTTCTTACCTAATAAGATATTGTAAAATATAAAGAGATCTGGCGGCCAATTTCTTAAGCATTTTAAGAGATCTTGTGGCCCAATATAACATAGGAGGGTTTTGTTAATGACAGGATTATAGTAGGAATAAAACGCTTTATAACGAAAAAAGCACAAATCACGGGCTTGGTTAGGAATATGGAATGCAGGCCTCAACGACTTTTCATTGGAGATAGCAATTTAAACTTTTAGTAAAACCCCAAATCTCAATATTTAAGAATCGTACACCCAGATCGGTTTCAATATTAGGTTTTAAATTGAAAGTTTGATCTTCAGTGTCATTGAAAGTTTGATCGATTCTCTTATAGCCTAAGTAGTTGTCGATAACTTCTGTTAAGTTATGAGTCGTGAGAAGCATTTATCTAAGTGTAGTCCAAAGTACTCTTGTAGCCTAAGTATGATAGTTATCGATAACTTCTGTTTAGTTAAGAGAGACTTCCAAGTGAAGCATTTATCTAAGTATAGTCCAAAGTACTTTTGCATTTTCTCGAACTGGACTGCCATTAAAGTTTAAAAATAGAGCTAATTTATGGTCTTTAAGGGTAGTACGGCTGGCCATATCATCAGAAAAAATGACAAATATCTCATATTAAAAATTTATATATTATTGCTATTTTTTTTTTAAATTTTTCACCGCAGATGGCAAGAGCAAAAATATATAAATATCATTTAAACATTTTTATTGTATTAATGCGTTAAAATATTGATTGTTCGAAAATTATTTTAAAATTTTGATACAATATTTTTCCCTAAATTAATCGAATTTATCGACTAAGAAGCGATGTAAAAACTTCATATTTTTTAGTATAATTTTCTTTGAGATTTTAATCCTTTTCATAGAAACATATTACCTGTCAGAAACGATAAAATTAAATTTTTAAAAAAAAAAATTTTTTGAAAAAAAAAATGACCAAAATTTTGTATAGCAACCTCAACAAATGAAAATGTACTCTGTAAATTTGATCTCATTTTGAAAAATAACATGAAATTAAAGTGCATTCTAAAATAGTATAGCACGCAGAGGTATTTAAAAAAAATCGTTTTTTCTTATTTCATAAAATTTAAACCTATTTAGTTTCTAATACAGTATCTTGTATATCAGTATCAGGATACAGTATCAGAAATTCAATAACTCAAAGCCACATGCAGCAGGATGTTTTATTTATATTTAATTTATTTCGAAAAGAAATCACCAAATTTATGCATACACATATATGTACGAGTATTTATTCAAAAAAAATATTCTGATATTAAATTTTTTTATTATTTATCACATACATATGTGTAGTAGTTCAAAATTGAATATACTCTTGTGAAAAGGTATTTACTTTAGTTTCAGTAGAGGTTGATGTCATTTTTTAAACGAAAGCTAAGATTTTTGCCACATTTTTTATTTTATTTTGTTTTAGGTATTTAATTACTGATAAAATTTAAATTGCATTTTTCTGCAAATACTGGTCTTTTATATTTCATAAGTATTAAAAAAATATCAAAAATATGACACGAATCTTTTTTTCATACTTTGATCATCATTTTTTAAAATTGAAAATAAAACAAAAATATTTCGGTTTTTATATTGTACAAATGTTAACCAATTTAATTGGAAAATAAAGCTTAAGCCATACAAAAACTATTTATTTAAACTTCTGTGCACAAATTTATATATGACATATTTTAATTTAATTTCTATTATATAGATGGAAAATGTGAACAAATTTGGCTGCCATCAAAGATGGTATTTCCCACCATATTTGATAAAGTCATATGCCTAAAGAAAAATAAGTTAAATTATGGATAATTTTAATATAAATTAAATACTTTGGCTATATTCGTAGAAGATAGTGAATTGTTCTTGCTACTGTTTATGGCAGATATAAATATGGAATATTTCATCCACTGGTAAAAATTTGAATGGTAGTTTATTGTTAACGAAATCAAAATCAGAACAGGGTGATATAGCCTGCTTCTCATTTTGTACACGAATGCTTTTATGTATGAGCTCCAATGTACGAGTACATGAAAGGTACCAATTTCAAGTTTGACTGCTCTTAGATAGATTGAATGAAAGCACGGTATGAGAATTCATTTTCAGCATTCTTTTTTACAACTCAAATTCATTTTGAAATGATGACTAAAAATTTACATATAAATCTAAGTTGATCCGTCAGACGACAATCCAAAATTGACCTGTCTTAACCAGATGGCAACAGTGTTGAGATGAAAATGTGACTTTTTAACTATTTAAAATAAATATCTAAACAATCTAAATTGTACAATTTTACGAGTATAGTTTTATATTTGCTCGTATAATAGAAAAATTTTTGATTCGATACATAAAGACAAATATTTATACGTTTATTATAATTGCACATTAAATTGACGGTTATAACCGTGAATAGTATTTATTTTTAATTATTTTCATAAATGTTGTATAGTTAATATAAATAATAATTTTTGATTATATTCGAAACAAATAAAAAAATATGTGAAAAATTAAAAGAAACAAAATAAAATGTTCATCTACAAAAAATAATAAATTAAATTATGGAAAAACAGCGAAAAAGTTTATAATTTTACCCAGTTCATATTTGTGAAAAAATCAAATTTTGTAAGGCTAGAAAATTGAACCAAAAAAATTACATAGAAAAACTATCCTATAATAGTATTTTATGAGTCATGATTAAAAATTACTAATTTTATATAATTGCAGTTCATAAAAAAACAATATTTTGTTTATTTTGTATTAAAGTATATGCAAAAAAAGTTTGGAAAACACAATGGTAAAAAAAGAAAGGAAATCAATAAATGTGAAGTTCTAGAAAATCATCTCTATTACGACCGTACTCAAAACACATTCTTTCGGTGATGTTGACAGTGCCATGATGGTGTAAGGATCGGAAATTTGCAGTGAAAGTGCACTCGCACTCACATAACAGAAAAAAATTATGTCCAGAAACACAAAGTAATACTTGGAGACACCATAAAGTGTTAAATTTACCCAACGGAACGGGTTAAAATATTAATCGAAAGGAAAAAATTAATATAAAAGAAAATTAATTTAAAAAAATAGCGGGTGAAAAAATTATTCTATACAGACGGAATATAATCAAATATTTTTATTTACTTTTACTACTCGTATTTACTTATTACTATTTCTCTATTTCCATCGAACAAACCCAATATTCGATTGAAAATAACAGTGTTTGTTTCTATGAACGTAAATTTGTACGAATTTTATGATGAAGTAACGGCAAACTATTTTCTCTAATATACAAAATACTACTTGTTGGAAAATAAGAGTACATAAAAGTAATATTTCCAATTTATTTTATTCAATTCAATCATATTAATTTTATGTTCACAAACAAATCATTGCAGACTAAAGCTTAAATTACACCGAGCGTCTAATAGACGATTTTCGCTTGCCAATGCTTCACTGTCAAATCGTTTAACTCTATGAAAAGTTCGCCCGTATAGTACACTGATCGTGTGAGTGCACGATATTTGCGCCTCGTTACTAGAATGTAGAAGGGGAAATTTGACGAATCTATACCTGCTTTCATTGGCTTTGCTCGTATATATATTACATATAACATAAGTCCAGCTTCTCGTCGTGAACTAAGCGCCTGCATATTCACTCATTCCTACTAAATTTTATTTAATTTATTACTTTAATATTTATTGTTTAAAATATATAGTTATTTTAACATATGAAAAGTCAAGATTACTTGATGAAAATTTTAAAAAGAAACTAGTGTAGTATTTTTTATAGCGAAAAATATATACTAATATAAATAAACTAATTGAAATAATCAAAATAAATAAATGAATATGAAAACGTCATTCATAATATGTTTAAAATAAATAAAATAGGAACTGCAGCGATCAACTAGAGAATTCACCAATAAAAAATGCACAAACCATTTTTTGTATATAATTCAAAAAAATATATTTCAACGCGTACAAAATTCCTTTTTGCTCGCCTAAATTGCGCGTACTTTGAAATAAATTATTCTTGCAGATAGATGTTCATTCTAACGATTACACTATGATTAGACTGAACGTCAAATAGACAAAATTTGTTCGCGGTGAACCGGCACAATCCCATATACGCACAAAATACGCAAGTGATCGCGCATATATATACCATACATAAGGTGTAGTTAAAAGAAATCCATTATTTTTGCATTAAATTGAAGGTTTTATTTAGCATAGATAGAATAATACGATTTAGGTCAAATATTCACCGTTTTGTTCGATAACTTGTTGCCATTTTGGAGGTAATTTCATAATGCCTCTCTCATAGAAACCGTCGTCCCTATTGGCAAAAAACTGAGACAGTCGATTTTCACAATCTTCTCTTGAGGCGAATTTTTCACCTGCAAAATCATTCGTCTTAGACAGGAAGAGGTGGTAATCACTTGGTACCAGGTCCGGACTATAAGGTGGATGCATAAGAACATCCCAACCAAGGCCCTGGAACTTCTGGCGAGTCACTATCGATGTATGCGGCCTGGCGTTGTCCTGATGGAACACAATTCCTCTCCTATTGGCCAAAGCTGGCCGCTTCTGGGCGATTGCTTCTTTCAGACGGTCCAATTGTTAACAGTATAGGTCCGAATTAAGAGTTCGGCCGTAGGGGTGCAGCTCATAGTAAATGATTCCCTGCTAGTCCCACCAAACACACAGCAAAACCTTCCTGGCTGTCAATCCTGGCTTGACTACCGTTTGCGCCGGGTGACCGCGATTTGACCACGACCGTTGTCGCTTGACGTTGTCGTAAGTGACCCACTTTTCATCACCAGTAACCATCCGCTTCAGAAATGGATCGATATTGTTGCGATTCAGCAGCGATTCGCAGATGGAAATTCGGTCCATGAGGTTTTTTTGCGATAACTCGTGTGGCACCCATACATCGAGCTTCTTTTTGTATCCAGCCTTATTTAAGTGGTTTCAAAAGGTTTTTTGTGCAATGTTTAGCTCCTGGGCAATCGAAACAGTGTTTACGTGACGGTCGGACTCGACGATTTCCATTAGTTTATCGACATTTTCGACAATTGGCCTTCCAGAGCGTGGTGCATTTTTGACATCAAAATTACCGGAACGGAATCGACGAAACCAAAATTGCTCATGATTGGCTGTTACAGTATCAGGACCATAAACACTATTCACATTTTCAGCTGCCTGGCTTGCGTCTTCGCCTTTATCGAAGAAAAACTGTAAAATATGGCGTATTTTCTCTTTGTTGGTGTCCATCTTTGACGCGTGCTAAAAAAATACTGAGTCAAGTAATCACAAAACTGTATCAGAAACTTTTTTAGTACAAAATCTTATCTTTCTAACGCCATCTAGTGCAACCCGATCGCACTTTTACAACGGGAGATACAGACTCCTAAATCCATCTATTGGCAAAATAATATATTACACAGTCAGACGCTTAAAAATGGGGAATGTCATCTTTAGATCGCACGGTCTAATCTAAGCTTAACACACAACTCGGACACAATTTAATCGTCTGAACCGAATCAATCAACAATGGTATTCACTTTTTTTATCTTTTTCTTTCTCTCTTTCCCCTCTCTTAGGAGAATTTACCAACTTTTTGTATTCTGACATAATTTTTTCTTCTTATATGATTGTGTGAAACTCTACATTCTAAGTCTTCCGAAACCATCCCCTCACCCCTTTCCTTCATCAACACACACAATAACTGCAATACTAGCAACCAGCACGCCACGGCAATGTTCATTTGTTCTCTGAATGCGATCGTTACTGACCGTAGGTACTCCTGTTGAACTCAAAGTTATTTAACTCCAAATATTATTACCTTCCTCAATCTAGTCCACTACCCAAAAATATCTTAAATTTTTCCAATTTCTTTGCTTGTTCGTTTGTTATAAGGTTCCTGAGACAAGAGCCAGAGGCCATTCTGGAGCGCCACGACCATGAGACCATTTGAATTTCTTATTTATTTTTTATAACCATTCTTTTTTCTCCCTTTCTTTTTTTTCCCTTTCCCTTTCTTCTTCTTTTTCTTCCATTTCTTTTTCTTTTTTCTTCCTCTCTTTTTCTTGTTTGTCATATGGCTCTAACGCGCGGTGTTGAGCATTTTTAATAGTTTTCTTTCAATTTCATTTCTCAATATCTCTGTCTGCATAGCTAATCTAATGTTTCGCATCATAGCGACAACTCGTATTTCGGTTTTTAGCAAACTAGTTTTATGTTCGTGATTTATGATATCCATTTTCATGCGCACTCTCCAAAGTTACAAATCATACTGAATAAATATTTAGTGGCGTTTGACAAATTCTACTTCTATGACTACTTGTTCAAAAAATTTATTTACAAATATTATAAATAACTGAGTGATAAAATAGTTTTTGACAGCTGAACAAAATGTCTAAAGCGAACTATTTTCTATTGATATGTGGATAGGCCCCTCTATAATATAATATGTGGATAGGCCCCTTAAATTATACTTTTATGACTACTTGTTCCAAAATTTATTTATAAATATTGTATTGTAAATAACTGAGTGATAAAATAGTTTTTGACAGCTAACTATTTTCTATTGATTCTATATAATAAGTGGATAGGCCCCTCCCCTGCAAAAATAATCTGTGCGATTATTTCTAAAGTACATTCATAAGAAACTATTCTATTAATACTGTTAACTGTTGTGATTTGATTATTGTGTGAATAACCTAAATTAATAAAAGAAGAAATTTATATATATCTCGAGGAGATAAGTATATTTATTATACGAAAAGTAATAAACACATATGTATTCAAATTATTTTTTTATTACCAATAATACATGGATATTTCAGAATACTTGTTAACCATAACAGAGAGGCGATTTTCACGCTGTCAAAATTTTTAAAATTTTATATAACCCCACACATTTTAGTATTTCAATATAAGTTCGTGAACGATTACAGTTGTTCGAACAACGAACAAAATAAACATATACCATATACTGAACCAATACAACAATAGCTTTCAAAAACAATTTAAGAAAAATGACTATAATATTCTTGTTGTCAAGTTTAAAATTATGAGTACAGTAAATGTACTATCACTTTGTCGTGTACGTAGGCATAACTAATACAATAAATAAATTTCCTTTCAAAAGGAAACATTAAATAGTATAATATGTACTGAGAGGAATTTAATTTACCAATTCAACTCGAAATCTTATAAATGATAAATAACTACTTATTTAGAAACAACGAACACCATTAACATTTACAGTGAAAAAGTGACTGTTTTCAAATCTATGAGTAAATATGAACTGATAAGATGATTATTACGAAATTTCCTTTGACAGGAAACACTGTCATAAAAATATTACCTACTCCTTATCTTATGCGCCTTATGCTAGGCAATATAAGAATTCCCTTGAGCTATTTACAATTCATATTTTTACATATTTTTTTTGTGTCCCTCCTTGTATCAATTGCTGTAGAATAATTTATATACATTTGTCTCAATTTTACATCGTTTAATTTTGTTATATTTTCAAGATTTATGGTATGTGATTTAGAAAAATGAAAAAAAAAAAGAATTTTCATAAAAAATGATAATAGGCATTGTATAAGAAGTCAACTTGAATATTAGAAAATGAATTTTCATAATATGCAAGTAAATTATAAGAATAAATAATGTGAAGACGAAAAATTAAAGCGGCATTTAGAAAAATGAAAAATATTTAAATCTAATTTTGAGTACTTTTACTGATAAAGTTTGATCAGAAGCTATTTTTTTCGCAAATACATAAAAGTGAGCAAATCCAATGAATTATATATATTTTACATAAAAATCATATAAAACATACATGCTGTTTTATAATTTTATAGGTATTCATATTCAAGTAGGGTAACAATAAATGACTACTGCCTAGAGTAGGAAAAAACATAAAAAATCCATTCGAATGGATTGTAGATGCGATTCCATATGATTAAATCACTCATCTGGAAAGTGGGAAATTATATTATACATGTTATATGTTATATAAAGGATAAGAAGGTAAATCAACCTGCAAGCAATTGTTAAAATACCACGGAAGTCATAAACATTTGCATAGCATCCTGTTTTAGACTATTCTACAAATCCTTCTAAGACAAATCGTATTTTGTCATACTTATTTCAGAAATTTTTTGTTTGTTTTTGTAAATACTCTTTCAGGTAGAAAATTTATATTTTCAGGTCTGATATTGTTACAGGTATTCATGTTGTTCTTTTTTTTTTAATCTTTTCTTTCGGAATATTTAAAAAAATCATCATTGTCATTGCACATATTATAATTTCTAGAAAAGCAACTACATATGCTCATGGGCATTCTCTTTATTATTTTAATTATATAAATATACAATAAAAATAAATTCATGCTCTTGCTACTTTGGCTAGATTGCATCTACCGCATATACTCTTACTTTTACTCGATATTATATTCTTTATGTTCACGTATTTAAAGAACTTCTTCTAAGAACGGAATAACACCTTTGAGAAGTGTTAAACTGTTTTAATATAATTTCTGAAATAGAAATTTGAACTCGAACATGTAGTTGAATTGTTTTTAAAGTATTTTTAATAACTATTTTCAAAGTAGAAAAGTATTTGTACAAGAATTGTTGTTTCGTTAAAAAAAATCTTTTCTTTTAATACAATACCTTTATTATTAGATATTGAATATACATACTTCTAAGAAAATAGTTTAAAGTAAGTAGTTTGAAATTACATCAAAGCTTAAGAGACTTTCTTTAACCTTTCGATTAATAAAATTTAGAAAAATAGCAGCTTATAAAAATCAAAGTGTCAAATAAAGCAAAAGGATAATTGATACCTTTTCTTTTAATAAACTAATTGAAATTGTTTAAAAGTTCTATATTAGTTCTAGATGTAAAAGATATTGGATTGAAAATATTTGAAAAACTTTATTTACGAGAATTTTTCATTTTATGAAAGTTTTATCAATAATTTTTTTCTTTTGATTTTTTCTATGAGCAAGTTAAAATCATGTTGTACGAGGTCTGTTCAAAAAGTATCGCGATACGTATATTCGATTTTCGATTTTTTGTGGAGTTATGTTGGTACTCATGCCTCTCACTTATGTCGACAAATTCGGCCAATTTTAATGTTCAGTTAATTTTTGACAGCTGCTTTTCTTCCACGTGTTTTGGCTCGTCTTCGATTTTTGCTCAATTTCGACCAAAAACAGCATCGCATTAACATTGCTAAGGAGCTGTTGGACTCTGTCTGCGACGACCCAAATTTGCTCCGGAGGGTCATAATTGGTGACGAATCATAGGTTTATAGTTATGATATGGAAACCAAAGTTCAATCATTCCAATGGAAGCTGCCGCAGGAGCCAAGACCGAAAAAAGCGCCAAGTTCGGTTTAATGTGAAAGTTTTGCTTACAGTTTTCTTCGATTGCAGGGGCGTGGTGCATCATGAGTTCTTGCCACTGGGTAGAACGGTCAATAAGGAATATTATCTGCAAGTTACACATATGCGCAAGTTGCGCGAAGCAATCCGCCAAAAACGCCCGGATTTGTGGAATAACAAAAATTGACTTTTGCACCATGATAACGCCCCTGCTCACGCATCGTGCCTTGTGTGCGAATTTTTGGTCAAAAACAACACACTAATAATGCCGCAGCCACCGTATACCCCAGATCTGGCCCCCTGTGACTTTTTCTTGTTCCCTTAACTAAAGAGCCCCATGAAAGGACGACGCTACGCTACGATTGAGTAGATAAAGACGGCATCGAAGGAGGAGCTGAACAAGATCACAAAAAATGATTTTTTGAAGTGCTTCGAGGATTAGAAAAAATGTTAGCCCAATTGTATAATATCTGGGATAAATAAATAATTTTTGAAAAAATACAAAATTCGTGATACTTATTGAACAGACCTCGCATTTTATTAATGCACTGTATAGTATAAGTTTCAATCTTGTTCGGTAACTACACGGCCCTATAGAGTGTTATGAGTGAGGTTATATTTTTTTAGCGCCCTACTATTTAGGGCTAGGCCGCATAGTCGTTAGTGTACGGGACTATTATCCAGGGGTCGTGGGTTCGAATCCAACTGAAGCATTGTCACCCCACTCTTGTTCCCAAAAACCACATTCGACGTGGCGCTTGTTATCATTTCAAATAATATTAGTACTAAATATACATTTCAGTATTAATGTTATTTGAAATGATAAAAAACAAACAAACAAACTTTGGGGCAATAATGTTCTAAATTTCATGTTAAATCCGTAACTTAGATGCACGAAAAGTAGCAACGAGTCTTTGGGGAGCATTCCTTATCAAGAGCTTAATTTGGTGCGCCGAAAAGTGGTAGAAGACAAATCTTGCTCAGAGAGACTTTCAACATCGAAACCTGATAAAATGGAACGAATAAGGACTGTTATGACGTCAGGCCGTCGATAAGCATTAAGGCTCCTTGGAATGCTCTGAAAAGTAGTTCTTCCCATCAGAACGGACATTGTAGACACTATCCCATGATAATGCACCCTGGCAAACGGTAATCTCCATAAAGGTGTTTTTATTAGAAAAAGGGATTCCAGTGGCTCTTCTAAGTTCGTATGTGTGACTTTATTTGTTTCTTTCAAGATTATTTGTCTACGGTGGTGAACCCGAGGATCTGATGATAAATCGATGTTAAAACCTTCCAGCACTTGTACGAAGAGTCGAAACAATGCCTCTGCCGATGTATAGTTGCCCAAAGGTATTCCTCTAATAAGGATATTATTGAAGTACCTAAAAATATATTAAAATTTTTAGCAAAAATAAAATAGTCTTCTTGTATATCTGTTGCGAAAGTACTTTAATGTCTTTTTATTCGTATAAAATCATCAAAAATTATCAAATTAATACAATATGGTAATAATAATATGTAAAAACTGATTTAAATATTTATTGCCAAAATATACGCACTGTTGTAAGTAAATTTTCATAATAGTCGTATTAATAAGAAATAATTACATTTAAAAAAATTTTCCATATATTTGTCAACATTATTCGATATCAATAAATTTCAAAATGTTTATATTTGATTTGTATAAATCCTATATATTTTAATTAAATAGTTTGCTTTGCTAATCTTAACTAAATGAGTTTATTATATTTTCAATAATTTTTGATACTTTCATTTCTATTTCCCTTATTAATTTGGATGCAAATTTGCAATTCTCAATTGTTCTATCAATTTTAAATATGTTAAATCATATGGATAAATTTATAATTTAGTAATTATCATTAAAATTATCCAAATATAATGGTGTATTATATGAGTCGTCTGTTTCAACAATTTAATTGTATTCTTTTCTGTATAAATTCATATACTGAATTGTAATTATTGTAATTTTCTACGTGATATGTTACATTATTTATAACTATTTAATTATTAAATATCTATTATCTATTGGTTATTGTATTACTGTTTTAATATAGAGATATATTATATTATATAATTTATATTGTAGATAGATAGACATTTAAGTAAATGTATAATTTATAAATTTTTAAATGTACGCCTTTCTAAAGAGTACCGACTACAATTTAATTTAAACAATTCCAAAAAACTAAGAATTAATTGGATATTCTTTCAATATTATACGTAAGAACATCAACATAATCAAAAACTTTTTATATATTTACAAAATAATTTTATTTTAAAAAAAAATTTCAATTAATTCTTTTGTTAACTATTTTTATTTGAATAGTATAAATTATGTAGCAGTAAACATCTTATACTTTTCTCATATTAAGTTCTATGGAATAAAGTTCAGCAAATAAATCAAACTTTTATAACAAGCTAAATTTATAAAATAATCTGTAAAATTGCAAACTGTTTATTTTTTAATAATTATTCAGTTAAAATATTATAAAATACAGCATTCTATCATTAAAAGATGCCAATTTTGGTATTTTAATTAAAAGGATTTATTACGAAAATTATAAAATGGGGAAAATGTTTTTCTTTTCTTAAATGATAAAACAAAAATTTGAATTGTGTTATGCCAGCATATAGAAAGATACAAATTCAAATAGTAGAATAGGTCTCCTTTGAATAATTCATTCAGAATACTTGTTAACGATTTCTATTTCATAATTGAGTGGAATCTTAATTGTGCGATAAATTTATGCAGAACAAAGTCTGTTACAATTCCAACTTAACAATGAATAATTTAACCTTTAACTGTCCCACCAATTTAACAGATGGGCATCAATGTTTTTTAAAAAGTGTAAAAATTAAAAAATCTTCCTACATTAAGTCTACCAGTTGAAACTTTTTTTTATCTTCCTACATTAACTCTATCAGTTAAAAAATTAGTATTGTGTCAAAAAAAAATTTTTAAAACAAGTGTGGTATAAATATTTATTTATAAAATTTTTTTAATCTCGTATACGTTTAAATATATATTATTTTTTATGAAAAGCGTATTAAATCTTACATTAATGTTCAGTCTCTGTAAGATGCTTGAGGTAGCTTTGAAAAACATTTATGCTTATTTTGCTTTGATTTCATGAATATATTCTTTGGCGTATTTTAGAACACATTTCTGGAGTATTTCAAAAAAGTTCGATGCCGGAATGTTTTAGAAGCACGTTGGAGCAATATAAATACGAGCGCTGCTCGCCAGCGAGTGATTTCGGTCTGAACAGCGATTCAGGAATGACTGGTTGAAGTCGAGAAAGAGTTAACGAGAACCGCTATTTAACTGATCGGTGGATGAAGTTAGATCGTCGAAATACAGTGTGAAGGTGAAACGTCCGAGAAGATTTAATTAAGATTCGAAAATCCTAAACAAACAAACACTTGCGATCTATTTGCGAAACTATACCTTAGCTAAATAACGAAAATCCTAAATACACAAAAACAGTCTCCAAAAATTCAGTAATTTAAAAAAAACCAACAACATTATGTTAATATAATGATAGAATAAAGGGTTTTTTAGTACTACTTGAATATTTTTTTTTATAACTTAATTATGACCTCCATTTCAATTGAAAGTAATTTTATTTCAAAAACATTGTATAATTTTTTTTTTAATTATAAATGCCTGATAAATAAATAATATAATTTACCACAGAAATTGCTCAAAGGGGTTTTCAATTGTATATTTAAGCAATTGTATATAAATTGTAAAAAAATGTCTTTAAAAAAAATATATTTTTAATTCCTTGGTGCAAAATAAATATTTTTTTATGTCTTAAAGAATGAAAAACAATTTTTATGCCTTAACGTGTGAATTGAACCCTCACAGGTAACAATAAGCTCAATTTTTAATAACAAGGGACGGTAAGGAGAACCCTTCTGGTACCGGAAGATAACGTATAGAGCAAACGGATGAAATGCAAAAAATCTAGATACATGAAAACACGACTATCACGAAGGTCGCTGCATAGAATTTTGGTTACATAACTCATATTCACATATAGTGCAACGGCATTTATTTCCGGTAAAAAAGAAGAAAATTCAGATTTTATTCACAATTTGACAATGAGCGATGAAGAGAATTTTCAATTAAGTGGCTTCATAAACAGCAAAACTGCAGGCTATGGGCTACGGAAACTCAAGACTAGTTCATCGAGGATAATTGCACTCAGTTTAGAGTACTGTTTGGTGCGGTGTATCGTCCCACAGGATTATTGTCCCATAGTTCTTTGAAAATGAAGACAGCGTCGTATTTTATATCAATAGTACTCTATATAGGACGATGTTTGAATTTTTTTTAAAGACCATCACTGGAAAACCATCCAGCCTGTGGTTCCAAAAAGATATAACAGAATCAGTTGCTCTGTTAAAAGATATCTTTGGCATGACGTATTATTTCGCGCAGAAGCGATTTAAATAGTCCTCTGGGCTCTCCAGATTTAACCGCTCCTGACTATTTTCTTTGGGGATATGTGAAAGAAAGAGTGTAAGTTAATAAGCCAAGAATCATCCTCCTATTAAAATTCACCATTTGCAAAGAAACCGAGAACAGAATATCTGGAATTTTGCGCAAAGTTTTGGAAAGAGCACGAGATCATTTGCGAGACATCATTTTTCTTATTTAAACCAAAAATATTCTCCATTAACATACTATATTTATAAAAAATAAACATAATTATTATCGCTTACATAAAACTGTTAAGAATAATTCAGACTACAACGTTCACTTGAAGAATTTATCAGAAATAGTTTGAATGGAGTCAGATCATTCGTTTTATATTGAGGTCAATCAGTAGAAACTTTTCTTTTCTTAATTAGAGAATTCTATTACATAGTTTTAAACTAGAAGAATTTAATTGCTTAAAATTACTTAAAATTTAATGCGGCAGAGTTTAGAAGCTTATTTCCTTATGTGCACATATTAAAATTATTTATTTTACCATTAGTTTTTTTTTTAATAATTTAAATAATGCAATAGGTATATTTACTTAGAATATATGTGTACGAGGGTCATTCAACAAGTACTTATCCTACAAAAGAAAAACGAAAATTTTGGAAAAGTGGTAATTTATTTTTCCACATAATCTCCTTCAAGCTCGATACACTTGGCCCAGCGATGCTCTAACTTTTTTAACCAGTCCAAAAAATACATTTTCTCGAGGGAAGCAAAATAGGCCTCCGTGGTGACGATGACCTCCTCATTCGACCCAAATCTATTCCCGGCGAGTGATTTTTTCAGGTTTGGAAACAAAAAGTAGTTACAGTGGGCACAATCTGGAGAGTACGGTGGATGGGGCAACAATTCGTAGCGCAATTCGACTAATTTGGCCATGGCGACGGCGGAGGTGTGAGCCGGCGCGTTGTCGTGGTGGAACAGCACTTTTTTCTTCGCAAAGCGGGGCCGCTTTTTCTTCAATTCGACGTCAAATCGGCCCAATAAGTCAGCATAGTAGCGCCCCGTGATTGTTTTACCCTTCTCGAGGTAATCGATGTGGATCACACCCTGTGAATCCCAGAAAACGGTGGCCATCACATTTCCGGCCGATCGAACAGTCTTCGTCTTCTTTGGAGTACGTTCGCCGGGTGAAGTCCACTGTTTCGACTGTTCCTTGGTCTCTGGTGTGTACCAGTGAATCCATGTTTCGTCGACGGTCACGAAACGACGCAAGAACTCTGCTGGATTGCGCTGAAACAGCGCCAAACACGTCGCCGATGTTGTCTCACGGTTGCGCTTGTTTTCCGGTGTGAGCAAACGCGGCACCTATCTTTCTCATGCCCAGTTCTTCGTGTAGAATATGATGCACCGTTCCTACTGCGATGCCCACAGTCTCAGCTATCTCGCGCACCTTCAATCGACCGTCTGCCAACACGGGATCGTGGACTTTTTTACGTTTTCCTCCGTAGCAGCCGTTTTCGGGGTACCTGGGCGTGGCTCATCAAAAACCGACGTGCGGCCACGAACAAACCCGTTGAACCAATTCTTGACGGTCGCCATCGAAGGAGAAGAGTCACCATACACAGCATCCAAGCGATCTTTGATTTCGCTGCGTGTTTTCCCTTCCAAAAATAAGAATCTAATCACCGAACGATATTGTTCTTTTTCCATTTTTGTGCAACCTACCGACACGCTCGCTTTCAAAGGCTCTCAAAACAAAACTAATGAAGGGAATCGACAAACTTTGACAGTAGGCTACTGAAAGAATGTACTGCACGATGGTAAATTTCTTTTGTGCCAACAGTTCCATCGGGCGGTGAGGCTAAGTACTTGTTGAATGACCCTCGTACATGTTTGTATGATTAAATTGCACAATAATAAAATGTTCCTGATACTTTTTAATCAAACTGTTCTGAGGACTGACTCAAAATTTTAGGACTTTAAAACTGCCAAATCATATCCACGTTTAGATGTTTTTGGAAAAAAATTTTTAATAATACCTAATATGTGCTTGAACTATTGAAAAAAAAGCTCTAATTTTACTGTAAACAAAAATGTATCGATTATTCGAAAATATTTCTTTTTTGAATTGGTTTGCTTACTTTAACTTTAGTTATGTAAAAAAATTTTTAAATAATACAATTTTTTCATTACAAGTAATTTTAACAGACACATTCTTATAAAAATATTTAATTTTTTTTCATTATTGTTCTGCTATCAAGCAATTTGAATTGTCAGAAGTTTAACTACCAAGGGTAGAAGAAAAACAATTTTCACATAATCAATTTATAAAATATTTACTGACACGTATTTTTATATATCTATATAATTGTATTAATAATTGTATTAAAAACGTGTCAATGCATAAATTTTCTTATATTTTGAATTAAAAATTAGATTTACTATAAGAACCCTCTTAAATTATTTCACTTGCACAAGGTTGGAAAGAAAAAAAATCATTTAAAGTGAACGGATTTGAAAATGCTGAGAAATAAAGAAAAAATCTTAATGGAAAAATGTTTTTTCTAGTAAGTAAGAATACATTTCTTATACTAAATCAGTTGGTATATGCACTAGTATATAAATACATCTTTTTATGGCTGCATCTGTGTAGATTTGTGATTTCATTTTGAACATAACACCTGAACTAAGTTGTTTAGATTAATGATAACAAGCTTATTTTGAAAGTAAAAAAGCTAACCTTTCCAGCATCAAAGTGAATAAGAGGACTGGTATTCAACAAAAGGATTTATTTATTCAGAAATTGGATTCCTTGATCCTATGTCACCCTTGTCATAAAAGGATATATGTATATTTATAAGGACAGCTTAAGTATAACTATAAGAGTATTTGAATATAGAAAAAATGTACCTACATACATATGGTTTTTGAAATAAAAATTTTTAAGCAATGTCCCAAAATCCTACCCAGACTTATTAGTCCACTTTCTACATAATAAAATAAATTAGATTATATCAGCATATGACCCTTCGGCCATCAATTCAAATCTTATTATTGACTTAAACTACAAATAAAACTTCAAAAGGAAAATAATCTTGTTTTGGTAGATTTCTTAAATCGTATTTAGAAAAACATACATGCAAATCTTTAAAAAAAATCAGAATAATATACCAAACAATATGGCAACAAGGATCTCATAGTCAATAGCCACTCTAAAGTTATAACATATGATTTATTTGGTAAAAAATATATACGAGTACATACCATATATGGTTTGATTTCAATGATTTCAATTTAAAAGTAAAATAACACAAAGTTAAAGTTTAAAAATATTTATCTATTAATAAGGAAAAAATTCTTATTTAAAATTATACACTTTCAAATTAATTTCTTTCGAAATATTGGGAGTACAAATGGAAAACTCGTTTTCTTTTTTCAAAATTTGAGACTTTATTGTGGAAAAATATATTCATGAATGTATTGTCCATTGCTAGCCACAATTTTTCCCTATCATTCTGGCAGCACAAGGATTCCATGTCAAAAAAAGTGCTCGTGTTTTGAGGTGATCCACGAATCGACCCAATTTTTGGTCTCTTTGTAAGATCGGAATTGCTGCTCAGCCAGGCCACCCGTCATCAATCGGAAGAGGTAGCAGTCGGATAGGGCTATGTATGGAGAATACGGCGGATGGGGTAGGACGTCTCATTTCAGTGTTTCCAGGTACCACCTTAGCAATATATTGCCGAGCTTTTTCGTGCTGAAGAAAAGCTCGGCAATATATTGCTAAGGTAAATAAAAGCATGAGCTTCGAGCCATAGGTGTTTGGGTTGGTCGTCTCCACTCTTTTCTTCGCTTTGGATTTTTGTAATGATTTCAATTTTCATCGCCAGTCACAATACGATTCAGAAAATCCTTTTTTTTTCGCCGTTCGAGCAGCTGTTCGCACGTAAACCTTTCCTTTTTTTGCCGTCGAATCAGCTCTTCGCCGACGTCTCTCGGATTTAACTCGTTATGCACCCAATTTCCTTGCTTTTGGATCATTCCCAAGGCTTTTAAATGATGGGAAATGTCTTGTTGAGTCACGCCTAAAGAATCTGCCAGTTTTTGTTGCATATGACATGAATCTTAAACCAGTAATGCCTCCAATTCTGGGTCTTTAAACTTTTTCACCGCTCCGAGACGCTCCTTGTCTTTCACATCAAAATCACCACTTTTGTAGCATTGGAATCATTTGCTATACATTCTCTCACTAAAAGAAGCATCACCACAAATTTCTATAATCATTGGAGCCCCTCAGCCGTAGATTTTTTCAAATTGAAGGCAAAATGCAAAATTTTAAAATATTTGCACGCACAAAAAAATATATTACAGCTTAAAAAGCGACAAATATAATGAGGACCTAAGCTTAGATTAAAGAATACCTGGATAGGCCCTTACCGTATATGTATACGCAATTTTGTGTACAAATATTTGCTGGGGGGATACGAGTGTCAAAAATTTTTTATGTAGACATGACACCCACTGCCATCTATGTGTCGTAATGGAAATTTCTTTAATTGGAAAAGCATAATTTATATTTATTTTAATTCACTTACTGGAAACAAAGATACAATTTAAATACAACGATAGGTCATTTTTATTTTTTGTACAATCTTTTGATACGAAATCGAATTCTATTTTAGGTTTATTAAACATTTCGTTAATATCAATCAAATATAAACCGCCTCAATTTTGTAGACTTTCGGAGAGTTTGAAACTTTAATTCACCATGAAAGTGGAGACTTGGGGGGTTAGCTTTGTCATTTGTGAATCCGATGTTGACAGTTCAATGTTTACCATAAAATAGTACAGTGCCGGTGTATATAAAGTGTGTGTAAGAAAGTTTAAGGGACCGAATTTTTCTGTCTATTTTCCATTGCTGTTTTCATTGTGTTATAATAAATAAAGTTTATTCTTCGGTAAGCTTATTATTTAAATAAATTTGTTTTGATTGCTCTATTACACCATATTATAATGCATTTACTAAATAATATTGTTTTCATTTTTTTTAAGAATATAAGTTATTAATTATTTAAGTATATTAAATTTTTCATTTTCTATTTTTGTTTTAAAGCATTTCTTTTAATGTTGTATACGATTAACTTATATATTATCAAGAACTTCATGTATTGTAATGCTCTATGTAATTAATGCTTTCCTTTTTAATTTAATTTAAATGCACAAACCTATCTAAAAACTATTTCATTCACAAGCACACATTTATATTATAATTAAGGTTTTTGTATGTACTTATGCTTGTTTTAGATCACAATTTATATTTACTAAGTTGCGGTGTGGTTTGATTTCAACATAAACATAATATCACATTTTCTCATTTAATACATTTTGCATTTTCGAAATTAATTTAAATTTGTGCACATAATTGTTTTGATATAATCAAATAATTTGCAATTTTCATTTTTATATACTCCTCCACACTTTATAATTATGTATGTTTTAATAAATAATATATACTGAAATAAAAAAATAAATAATATTTTAAAATAGAATACTGTGTTTTATTGCATATTTACAAAACTACTTCCATCAAACAACAAGATCCGCAATATTAAAAAATCGGCTTCTTTACACGTAAATGATATCACATATGAAAAATAGTTTTAAACGAACCGCTTCAATCGTATACTGAACTTTTAAATTGGCCCCCAATGATTTACGCCGTTTCTGTTGTATTGCATGTGTGTGCGTTCTATGAATGTATTGCCACAAAAGTTGGACAGAATTTTTGTGTAGAGGCCTATCCAGTACTTCTTTAATCTAAGGACCTAAGCTTACGATTTGACGTTTCTGATCCCATATTTTACTACTGGCGCCATCTATTGGAAAACGGCGGTTTCCCATTTGTATTTCCAATATTAGAAAGTCTCATAGACCATTTAACAAAAACAACAATACTAAGGGTTTTATTAAGAATTATAGTTGAATTTATTTGGCAATAAAAATATTTTTCGCAATTAAATTTTATATATTTTTGATATAATTTTTCTATATTTCTAATAAAACTCGTGTTGATTTATGGAAAAGATC
Organism: Atherix ibis; assembly: GCA_958298945.1. Lineage (NCBI taxonomy): Eukaryota > Metazoa > Arthropoda > Insecta > Diptera > Athericidae > Atherix > Atherix ibis. The sequence goes on from OY282606.1 coordinate 6,346,589, forward strand.
CTTATTGAATTATTTGATTTATGTATATTATTCTGAAATGTTGACGGAATTGTTTACAAATTCGATATGCATTCAGATCTAAATGAATAATAGTCAAATAATTATGTTCTCTCAATAATTTTACTCATTAATTTGCATATAATATTTAATATTTTATACAGAATTTTCTTTATTGATGTACTCAAATATGTTCAAATATTTTTTTTCATCAAATACTCGTACTTGATTGTTTAAAAAGCATGAATATTAAATTTAAAGAAAATGTTCACTAAATTGGAATTATAATATCATAAATAAATTCATTCAAAGTAATTGTATTATCATAATCTTCGAAAATACAAGTTCATAGGAATTAATCGAAAATTGATTATTTTGTTAAGAAAAACTTTTTTTTTCTTAATTTGTAATAATATTTCACTAAATTTATAAAATTTCTGTGATCAGAAAAATTAAAGATTATAACCAACCACCGAGTTTTATATACATTTTGTTATTATTATTCCTCCATATAATTTAACACTAAGCTTTTTGATTTTCCTATGAAAGAAAATGTAGAGAAGTTCGATAAAATTTAACTTCATAAAATTTAGAATAACTTAATTAATTATTTTAGTCCTCAAGTATATTTTGGCAAATTTACACTTAAAAAAAATTATATAAAGTAACTTAATCAAAATGAAAAACTATAGAAAAAACAAGAATTATTTTTATACGGCATACCACGAAATACAGGTTAGGTTGTTTATCTATGTGTAGTTATAGATAAATAAGCCGTACTCAAATGGGTTGTAAGTGATCAAGCTTCATATTGATCGAGATTTGTATAATCATTCAATGACCCTTCTCTAAGTTTAAATAAATATTTTTATCGATATTGATAGTTGACACCGTTGTTTGAGACACACTTGTTTTATAAGATTATTAAGATTCATCTATGAGGCCAATGATCTTGATATTTATGTGGACGTCAATCAATAACGATGAGCCACTTCATTAATGATAGCGAAAGGTCTGTAAATAATGAAGAGTCACTAATGCGGATAGCAAAAAATAATCAAAACTGTCAACTTGGACTCAAAAGAAGTTGAAAAAGAAGTGGAATTGGGTGTTTACCTTCTATGTTTGCGTTGAAGAATGGTGCAGACAAATCCGAAAAGGTTCACCATCATCACATTTACCGAATCTACTGCGGAAAGAGATAATGTTCCAAACAGCTACTCAAGGTCAATTATGCGTCGCTTGAATAGATGCAATAACAGGCGGTATTCTGTTCATGATCTCGTATTTTATAGGTGGTACGGAAAAAATTAGGGATGCAATATTTATTTTGTGCTAGCACAAGGTAAAAAATGACTAAGCGTCCATAGATAAAAGTTCAAGGCACTTCCCAGTTAACTTTCAAATAAATATTTGTGATTGCATAGGAGTTTGACGTCAGTAGGGAATCTATTATTAACTCGGATAGCACACCTGGATCTTCGAAATATCTCAGGACGCACATTATTATATATAGATACCTATTAAATGATATCCTATTAGTTGGTGGATATAAATATATGTGTATATTCATTACTGGTAAAGGTCTCGATAAATTCTTAGATATAAAGAATCGATATTTTATTGAGGAAGGGAAATAGATACCTTTATTATTGTATACTATAGGCGAATAATGGCCATATTTATATGTATCGTCTTTTAATATAAAATTCCATATTTCCACACGAATAATTGTAGAAGCAGTAAAATGATCAGCATTCACCATAAATTAAATTTCTTTTGTCTAAGTTTCAGGTACATAAATTATTTGCTTCAGGGTAGATGAATACGTGATACAAAAGGAACAAAAAAGGCCGAAATTAAATTAAAGGAACAAACGCTTTCTACACTTCTAATATTCGTAACTAAGTTCAAATTGAATTATGGACTTGGACCGAATACATTTTCCTTTTGTTTTACTTCTTAAAGGGAATTAGCTGTTAATAATCTATTCTAAAATAAAATTTACGATTGTTTAAGAAAAATATATATTTTTAACCAACAAGAGAGGAATTCATATACACATAAATATTTACAATATAGGCAATATATTTTTATAATGAAAATTAATCATTATAAAAAAAAACCATTCATAATACATAAATTCAATGCTAAAGCGATAATAAGTATGAACATGGGTTTTATATTATGATAAAATATACATTTTATAAACGATCAACTATATATTAATCTATCATAACATTGGAAATATGTTAGAATAAAATTTGGTTGTAAGGCTTAAAATATATGAGATTTTCATTAGGTACGTTTAATCTTTCACAATATATTACTTTGAAGTTTTAAATGACAGCGCTGTTATTATTATACGTTTGTTGTGTTCTGCTATAGCCACCATTTAATCACAGATAATAACTTAGACTCAATATTATGTGTATATTTAAGAATACCTTAACAGGCCCGTACAACAGATTTTTTCTGGCTGAATTATACGCAATTTTTGGCTGAATTATTGCAAAAGCGGCAAGAAATCGTACTGCTTGCATACATTTGAGTACATTTTCTTATGTAGACATTATACCCACTGACATCTAGTTTTCGTTATAGAAATGTTTTGAATTCCAAATTCATAGTTAATTTCCATTTTAACTCACTAACCTTCACATAGTGAGTTAAAATGGAAATTAACTATGAAACATTTTTTTTTTCGAAACTTCTCTTACAATTTTGAGGCGTTTACAATTTTCTAGACTTTCGGAGTATTTTAAAACACACAATTCTCCATGAAATGATTGCATACTTTTGCTGACATTTAGATACTTACGTGGGTCATTCAACAAGTATTTAGCCTACAAAAGAAAAACGAAAATTTTGGAAAGGTGGCACTTTATTTTTCCACATAATCTCCTTCAAGCTCGATACACTTGGCCCAGCGATGCTCTAACTTTTTTAACCCGTCCAAAAAATACATTTTCTCGAGGGAAGCAAAATAGGCCTCCGTGGCGACTATGACGTCCTCATTCGACCCAAATCTATTCCCGGCGAGTGATTTTTTCAGGTTTGGAAACAAAAAGTAGTCACAGGGGGGCCAAATCTGAGGAGTACGGTGGATGGGACAGCAATTCGTAGCGCAATTCTACCAATTTGGCCATGGCGACGGCGGAGGTGTGAACCTGCGCGATGTCGTGGTGGAACAGCACTTTTTTCTTCGTAAAGCGGGGCCGCTTTTTCTTCAATTCGACTTCAAATCGGCCCAATAAGTCAGCATAGTAGCGCCCCGTGATTGTTTTACCCTTTTCGAGGTAATCGATGTGGATCACACCTTGTGAATCCCAGAAAACGGTGGCCATCACCTTTCCGGCCGATCGAACAGTCTTCGCCTTCTTCGGAGCACGTTCGCCGGGTGAAGTCCACTCTTTCGACTGTTCGTTGGTCTCTGGTGTGTACCAGTGAATCCATGTTTCGTCGACGGTCACGAAACGACGCAAGAACTCCACTGGATTGCGCTGAAACAGCGCCAAACACGTCGCCGAAGTGGTCTCACGGTTGCGCTTGTTTTCCGGTGTGAGCAAACGCGGCATCCATCGCGCCGACAGCTTTCTCATGCCCAGTTCTTCGTGTAGAATATGATACACCGTTCCTACTGCGATGCCCACAGTCTCAGCTATCTCGTGAACCTTCAATCGACCGTCTGCCAACACGGGATCGTGGACTTTTTTACGTTTTCCTCCGTAGCAGCCGTTTTCGGGGTACCTGGGCGTGGCTCATCAAAAACCGACGTGCGGCCACGAACAAAATCGATGAACCAATTCTTAATGGTCGCCATCGAAGGAGAAGAGTCACCATATACAGCATCCAAGCGATCTTTGATTTCGCTGCGCGTTTTCCCTTCCAAAATTAAGAATCTTATCACCGAACGATATTGTTCTTTTTCCATTTTTGTGCAACCGACCGATACCTTCGCTTTCAAAGGCTCTCAAAAAAAAACTAATGAAGAGAATTAACTGAAACTTTGACAGTAGGCTACTAAAAGAATGTACTGCATGATGATTAATTTCTTTTGTGACAGCAGTTCCATCGGGCGGTGAGGCTAAGTACTTGGTGAATGACCCACGTATTGTGATTTGAAAGTTTACATGCGGTTTTATTATATTTTAAATAGTTTACGAACAAGTTAAGTTTTATTCTTCACGACAGTAAATAGGAAGTCTTTTGCAAATGCATTCTCGAAAAAATTTGTGCAGAATTTTTGTGTAGGGGCCTATCTAGTTCTTCTATAATCTAATGAGAATAATACGATTTAACAACACGTCGAGATAGTGAAAATTTATTATATCCCAAATTTTGGGAAAATGTCATCTTCAGTAATGAAGCTCATTTTTCTTTATTGTATACTAAGTTTCCACGTCGCGTTATTTCGAGACATGTTGATGCCAATTGGCCAGAAAGGTTATGCGGTTTAATTTCTATAGAATTTTCTCTAGGGGGCTACATTAAATCAATGGTCAATATTAACAAATAGACAATACTGTCCATTGAGATTACCCCGATTTGTGCAGAAAGGCATCCGAAATTGGCATTTCGCATTACCTCCTATTTTTAAACAAAGTAAATAAATTGGTATTGTACTGTTTAGAAAATTGATGAAGAAATATTTTTAAAGAAGAAGTTTGTATATGTAATTAGAAGAAAAATTAATAAAAAATGAGAATCGTACATCGTTTAAATTACAATAAAATAAAAATATTATTCAAATGGTCATTATAGATTATGATTATTTTATAATTTTGCATAGGTTAAAAGATTAAAATTTTATTCAAGGACGTTATTGAAATAATTTACTTGAAAACAATTTTTTGCCAGTTACAAATTGCTAAAATCATATTAATCGATATAAATATAATGTGTGTAATATTTTTTTTCATTTTTTATTTCGGAATCGGAGAATAAAATTAATTCCGGTGAATATGAAAACGGTTCATGAATGTAGCATATTTTATCAAGATTCTCATTATTACATAAATAAGATTGCATGATATTCTAACAATGGTGGAAAAAATTTATACAAAAGGATAATGTATCCGATGCCACTTTGGTAAATTTATTACCCAATACAAAGTTGCTCCTGCAAAATCACATTTACTTACCCTTAAGTATGCTCGAAAATAAAATGTGTTGAGTTGGAGGCGGAAATTAAATTTTTGCTAAGAATTTTTCATAATACCGTGTGTATTGAGTAGGTGTGAAAAGCTTTAGCTATTCAAGTGAGAATATATGTAAAGTAACAACGCTTAATTAAGCACAAACAATAAAAAGTTTTCTATTCTTGTTAGGATGGATGATAGTTAAATTGCCAAATTAATTATAATTTAATTAATGTTTTACAATACAATATACTTAGCGTGTAAATCAAGCTATTACATTATCGAATAAAATATTTTCTTTTCCTCATGGGATATTTGTCTGCCTTTGTCATGGCAACTAATCAGATATCGACACTTGTTATTTAAATTATCAATGAGTGTTTACAGATAGTATATTTTATTAAATAATTACAATAATTAGACTATATTAAAAATAAATGTTTTCGACGGAGAATTTTGAAATATTCGATTTAAATTTCGTAGCTTTAGGGTATAAAATATTGTTCAATATAGATCCGAAGCGATTGATCGATCTTATAAAAAGATTTTTTTTACATTTCAGATTACGTAATATTTTAAAATATATGAACAGTAATATATTTACTCAAAGCAGGACATTAAATATTTAATTTAACTAAAACCAAACTATTAATAAAAAAATATGCGGATCGACAGGATAAAAAATCAAAGCTAACATATTGTATTTCAAAGCTACATTTTTGTAATATTCATTAATTAATTTTTCATACGAATAAAGTTTTGGAAATATTGTAGATAAAATTTATTATGAAAATAACACCTCACAATTAATGTTTAAGAAACTTAAAAAAATTCTACATTATTGTTGATATGATTAAAAAAATAATATTACATTAAAATAAAATATCAAAATGAATTTTTAATAATATTAATTCTATCATTTTCGCTCAAACATCATTAAATATTTTCAATAATATATTTTCTAATGTGATAATGTCTGTTAAAAAAATAATTAGAAGTATTAAAATCATAAATTTTAAAACATAATAATTTTCAATTTAGACTGAATAATTGATAAAATATTTAAAAACAATTCAATTATTTTATTAATGCCATACGTTTTTTTATACTTTTAATATAATCAATATTTTTGTTACTAAATAAGTGGTTATATTAAGTATGATTACAAATAAATGAACAAAAGCCATCCCATAATTTGAAAATAAGGTCAAAGTTAAGATAAGTATTCTTTATTGTGTTTCGAATGTTTATTCAAGTTAATTAAATTTACGCAGACGTTTGGGTTATTGATTTGTTAGTTAAACGATGAAAATTTCAAATTCGTTCCTTTTCAGAAATTTGGTTTTTTCTTCATCGAAGTCCCAATTCATTGTTTCCAACTCCACAACCTAATGTTACAAGATATTATGAATAATTTATTAAAATTTTTCAAGTGTTATTAATTAACAACATTAAATAAATTCATCGGAAAGTTGTAAGCAGAGCTCATTTATTTTGAGTACTTTTGAAAATGCTGAAAGATCGAATGCTAAAGGATGATGTGCCTTTGCTTATTTTTGCCCCTATCAAATAATACATAAGACCATCATATTCCTTGAACATCTGCTTATTTGAATGGTGAACGTTATTTAAATAACAATCAAAAAGTAAATTAATGAGAATTTATATTATCATTAATTAGCAAATTAAAATTTAATACTATTATAATTATTGTAGTTAAATTAGAAATTTATTCTTGTATTTGATAAAATTATTGAAGTATTTTGAATTTATGCAAAAAAAAAATAATAGACAAAAATAGAAAATCTTGTTACTTTAATAACCCGAATATTCAGTGTTTTTATTACTAATTTAAAAAAAATTACAAATTAATCAAATTAATAGGTTAAACAATATTTCTTAAGGTAAATATTTATTGTTAACTAAATTAGAAAAAAAATTAGTTAATATTAAATATAGCACTTGTTTAGAAAATGATTAAGATAATTTTTGAGTATTTTATTGTTTAAAAGTTGTTTCGTATTTAAATATAATCATGTTATCACAACTTTTTTAGTACTTAGCTCTATCATACATGGTCATTATAAGGGCCTCAAGGGAACAAATCCAATGAACTCCGACGTTAGCTGGTGTTCTACAGAGATCCTATATCGAATTTTTATTCGGACACCATCCTCCAAACCCAAATCCAAACCGTCCAGAACTGGTTTACCAAGTGGACAATAAAATTTAATGACAGTAAATCTACTCACGTATCCTCCCAGATACGTTAACAGTAGTGCCATACCACAACATATTGTAGTATCGATACCTAGAACTGAACATAAACAAATGTTTAACAGAGCACCCACATTCAAAACTTAACAGACTAAAACTTAACAGACGATACCGCAAACTACTTCGGCTTATAGACAAACGCTCCAAACTTACTATAGACAGCAAAGTATTTTTATACAATGCTCTACTGAAGCCTATATGGACTTACGGAATAGAACTCTGGGACTCTACCAAGCTTTCCAATTGCCATCGAATCCAAGTCCCTTTTATTTGTGATGTTCCTGTGTCTCGTTATAAAAAGTTTCATTCTCATCTTTCTAATCATACTTATCCCCCTGTTCGATAACTATCTTAGAAAAAAAACCCATCAAACACGTAAGCGTCACTGGTCGCGAGATTATTAAAATACTGAAAAAGACTACCAGCAGAAATTTTGATGGATGTTTACTCCCTATACCCCTTCTTGTTAGTACGTTGTAGTTGTAGAAATCGGTGAACATTTAAAACAAGTTATATTGATTTTATCATTTTATACAGGATGGGCTTAACTTAAGCTGGCCGGACTTAAAAATTATAAATTAAATATCGTGAGGATTTTATTTACTGCAATAACTCCCAGTGAAAACGTGATTAGTGACTTAATGACCCATTTTGAGGAGCGAGGTGTACTATTGGAGGAGCCACAGGCAAATGTCCATTATCCTATTCGAAATGGAGAAATTGCTGAGCCTGCAATGCAAATAGTCAACAATATTTCATATGTGTCTATTAGGCGATGCAATTTTTACTTGGGTATCTCCAGAATAACGTTAATATGGCTTCGGATACTTTTTCTGAAGATACTTGATTCAATTCCTACGTCGGTCCAAGTTGGCTTCTTGTATGTTTCATTTAAGGAAATCAATATTTTTAAATTTGTAAAATGTAAATAAATTTTTTTAAATAATAGTACGAATAAGATACTCGTAATATTTCATATCAATAAATTGGTAAGACTTTTCCAAAACACATAGCAAAATATTCCATATTATAAATAACTTCCAAAAGATTCAGTTCATACACTTATGTTTTATCATATTATTGTTTCTAACTAATCTTATATTTTCAAAATAATAGATTTAATTTTTGAATAAAATATCATTGTATGAAATTAATATGATATTAAAATTTAAATTTAAAAATAGATTTAGCAGAGACAACAATTATTATTATTAAATATATAATATGAAATCAAGTGTATTTTAAATGCAATTTGATCATTGTTTTATTTTTTCAATTTTCAATTAATATATTATAAAAAAATAAAACATCTTTAAGTTTTTGATTATTTATCCTTTCATAACAATTACGAGGGTCATTCAATAAGGCCTTAGAAAATCCGAGAAATTTTTGTAAGTAGCATTATCGACAGGAAAGCTGTCAAAATTTCAGCTCGATCCATAGCGTAGGTCAATTTCTATCGTCGATTAAAGTTAACGACATTTATTTGTGCATAACAATGGAAAAAAGCGAGTTTAGGGCTGTCATCAAACATCTCCATTTGAAAGGCTTAAGCCCGAAAGAAATCAAAGCCGAGTTGGATGCAGTTCATGGCACATCTGCACCTGTGTTTGCGACGGTTTACAATTGGGTGAATGAATTTAAACGTGGCCGTTCATCCACAAAAGATGAAAATCGTTCAGGACGCCCAGTTGAGGTGTCTACTCCTGAAATCATCGACAAAATCCACGATCTGATTTTGAACGATCGGCGAATTAAAGTGCGCGAATTAGTTGAGGCCACGGGCATATCACAAGGTACAGTCGCTGTGGACGAAACCTGGATACACTACTACACTCCAGAAACGAAGAGACAGTCATCACAGTGGATTTCCAAGGGTGAACGGGCTCCGAAGAAGGCAAAAATTGTGCCATCGGCCGGCAAGGTGATGGCCACGGTCTTTTGGGATTCGCAGGGCATCATTTTTATCGAATACTTGGAAAAAGGAAAAACAATAAAAGGAGCGTATTACGCGTCGTTATTGCAACGGTTGAGCGAGGAAATCAAAGAGAAATGCCCCCATCTGAAGAAGAAAAAATCCTCTTGCATCAGGACAATGCGCGTGTGCACACCTGCGCTGTTTCCATGGCTAAAATTGTGGAATTGAGAATGGAATTATTGCAGCATCCCGCTTGTTCACCAGATTTGGCCCCGAGTGACTATTGACTTTTCTCCAATCTGAAGAAATGGGTTGGCGGATGACGGTTCACTTCCAACGGGACGTCATTGCTCAAACGGATGAGTATTTTGCAGAACTTCCGAAATCCTATTTTTTGGACGGGATCAAAATTTGGAAAAACGGTTGGAAAAGTATATAGAGCTAAAAAAAGATTATGTTGAGAAATAAAAAAAATTTTTTTAAAAAACAGTTTTTTTCCATCTTTTTCTAAGGACTTATTGAACGACCCTCGTACTATGATTATTATTGCAATAAAAATATAAAAAGATCGTGGCGGAGAAAATCGTTTTTCCAGATCATCTATGACGTACACGTATTTGAAATTTGTGAGTCACTAATTTTCATACAAATCCAAAACTATATTATGCATCGAAAATTCATAAAGCACAAGCAAATTATTTGTTGCATATGGAGTTATTGGTTTCATTCTAATCAGTAGCTTTGTTATATGATGTGTTGACAAGCAATTTTACCATTTTGTGTTTTTCGTTTAATATACTTTTTATATTTTATATTGTCAATATTGATTGTGTAGATGAATAATATCATGTGAACGGTTGGATTTGCATATTAGTCTATTGAAAGTGAGTCACACATGCTTCACTGTTACTCTGTTATATCAATGACACTATCGAACTATTATTATTTCAAATAAGAAAGGACTATACTTCAACATGATGTCAAAAATTTCTATAATGAAATTGTTCACGTTAAAACATAGACAATATCAGCATATATTATAAGAGAGAATAGTTACTAAATACATTTTCCAATATAATATACAAAAATGATTATTATGAAAATTAGAAATAATTTTTTTCTCTTTTAAATTTAATTTTTATTAACAATTACATATAATTTGTAAAAAGCAGATTTAAGACAAAAAAGGTGATTTCTTGAAGTATTTAATAAACAATTTTAGTTGCCAAAAAGTGGTAATATCGAACTAGTCGATGTGACATTATTCGGCCAGTGTGTAATGTGGCACCGTCTTGTTTGAACCACATGTCCAATTCGGGAAAAAGAAAGTTTTCCAGTATGTCCCGATAGCGGTTACCAGTAACTGTAACAGCATGGCCTCCAGCATCCTCAAAGAAATATGGCCCAATGATGCCGCTAGCCCACATGACACACCATATAGTTACTCTACGAGGATATAGTGGTGTTTGGTGTATCAGTGGAGGGTTCTTAGTGCCCCAATAGCGGCTATTCTATTTATTAAGAGAGCCAGCCGAGTCGAAGTGTGCTTCGCCGCTCATCATGATTTTTTTGCCAAAAATGGTGGTCGTCTATACCGAGCTGTAAATTCCAGCACTTCAGTCTCGCTGCCATTCATGGTCATTTGCCTGCATCTGTTGAGTAAATTGAATTTTAATCGGGTAAAAAAGCAATATACTCTTATGATAGAGATATTCCCAATTCTTGTGCATGGCGTCGATAAGAGGTTCAGTAACATTCTGCCTCACTGCATCAATCTTTTCAGGTGTATGTTGACTTAATTGCCACCCACTCACTCTTTACGCTGAATGGCTGATTTACCGCATATTCACAATTGAAAAATTATTTAAATAAAATGTTTTAAAAATTTTAATATGTTTTTGGGGCAATAAATAGTTCATAATATATTATTATCGACTACTCTCTACGAATGTCAAATACTAATAGACAAATATCATTCAAGTTAAAATGGCAGCCAAACAAAATCGACCTGAAACATAAAAAGCACCATGTATTAGTGGCCTTGTTTTGGCAGAGTGTAAAAGTAACATTAACACATTTTTGCTTATTCACCTTTAACATCCGCCTTTTGAACGAGGCTTTATGAAGTGTAAAGATGGGTGTATCGTTAGCATAGGTTGCGGTTAGGATGTCACTATGTCGAGGAATATCATGGATGTAAATATTATTAAGGATTGGATATAGAATGCTAGCCTGAGAGGCACCGACGGAGATAGGACAAATTTCTGAATATTCAATTTTTGCAGGTATCTGAAAATGTCGGTCTAGAAGATAGAATTTTAGGATATGAAAATAACCAAAGGGCAAGACTTGCTGCAGCTTCCAAAGCAATCCAGGGTGCGATGATACTGCTGGGCAGTAGAATCCTTATCTATAAATTCAAACTTATGCTGAGGAATCATATTCGCGGTTTCAAAAAGGGGATAAAGGCGTCTTACAATTAACTTTTCCAGGATTTTTCACAAAATGGGAAGCAGGCTTATGGGTCTATATTTGGTAGGAAGAGTTTTGGGTTTCTTGGGTTTTGGGATCATTTTGATGATGGACAACTTCCAAAGTGAAGGAAAGTATAATGTACTGAGAATACTAGAAATAAAATCATGACAATATTTCATGTTAATAAGTTTGACTAAATTTATAAATGTATATGTGCATTCATAATAAAAATTCTATAGAAATATTCATTGAATTATCGTAAATCTATATGCGTTTTTTTAAAATTGTTAATTAAAATTGCAGATATACGAGTATATAAGGAAAAAGGAGAAAGCCATTTTGGAATGACTAAAAAGTATCCGAACTAAACAAAAATTGCAAATAACCATTTAAAGGAATATGTTAAAATTGAGGGTTGTTCTAAAAAAATTTTTTTGGTATTTAATAAAATTCTAATTCTTATTAGTTATGTTATCGTTATATTTACAGAATAAAAAGTATTTTTGACCTTTTTGTTGTACATACAAATGTATACATAATTATAAAGACGATGCCCTATTCGGTGGGTATCTGATTCAATATGCTATTATTCTATTGGCAGTTCATTTGTGTAAAAATTTCGCTAAACTTTTATATCTGCCAGTATAAGTAAACAAAAAAAATTATATGTTTACTCCAAGTGGTTTGTATAATTAAACATCGAATGAATGTAACTTCTGTAATGAAAAGATACCACATAATCTAATTCACATATATAAGTATGTATCGATTTATTCATTCTACCAACTTATACTAATACTTATTTTTTGTTTACTTAGTAGCAAGTTAAATATAAATTAAGACAATGATTCAACACGTCTTCTTCACAGAGACGTGATCGAGAAGATGATTGAAACTTGAATCACTTTACGTAAAGCTGTGTGGAAGCTTGTGCAGAAAACACGAAAATGTATCGAACATGCTATCTAGACGTACATCTAATCAATAAAACTTTCATATCCTTTTGCTCAACCACTCTTATTATTAAAGTTTCCCATACTAACTAATTATATGAATATACGATATTTTTCGTATATCGTAGTTTTGCTAGTTTGAACAGCAGCAAATGTAAATATTTACGAGTATATAAGCACATTTGTTTGTTTAGATAATTATATTCTGTTAAAATTAATAAAATTGAAATAAAATAAATCAAATTATCTTAAAAGGATGATCATATTCAAATTGTATACTGATTTAGTGCGCAAACTGGCACGTTTGGATTTAGTACTCAGCGGTCTTGAGTTCGAATTCAGTTAGTTTCATAAAGGGTGCCCTTTAGTTATTACTAGAAATGATAATAAAAATGTTTTAAAGTAAATAATAAAAATATGTTGAGTTGCAAAGTAGGCCATTTCTAATTATATTAATTTTTGTTTCCATATATGAATAATATCAGAAATAAGAAAAACGTAATTAATTTTCAATTGCAAAAATTATGTTTATTGATTTGGTTAAAAATTTCTTTGATTCGAATATTAATAAATGATTTGAATATTAATAAATGCGTGGAAACAAGTAAACATTATGTATTAGCATCTAATTATTCTGAGTATGTGTCTAATTTGTAAAAACACACACTATGAGTAGATTTTTTAATATTGCCACATTAGAAGGCTTTGGCTCATTACTTCATAAAAACTTATTTTTGAAATAATATTTTTGCATCCGTTCTAGCTAAATACAACTAAGAAAAGTCTACGAAAAATTATTTTTCGTAAAATATGTTATTGGAAAATCTTTAGCACAGATACTTACATGAAATTATTAAAGGAAACTTTATCCTTTTTATCTCTGCTTTTGTTTCTTTAAAATTTAGTCATCTAAACAGATTTACTTTCACTAATGTTCAAAGCAGTTTTATTCATAAGTTTTCTTGAAGAAATTTAAAGTTTAATTGTGAAAACTTTTATATTAGATCTGAAATAATTTAACATATTTACCTTTTGTATTTCTAAACAAAATTAATGGAATATAAATTTTTTAATTAAAAATCTCTAAAGTGTTTATCAATAATTAAATAGAAAGGAAAAATGAAATTTTGTTGCGGTTTCAATTAAATATATAAAAAAGCCATTAATTTTTATAGTGCAGCTCAAATTAATTATTTCGAGAATTTAAAGAAAGATTTACCAAAAGAATCTTTTTGAAGATTGACATGTAATTAATCCAAAACTTATTTTAAATATTTAATAAGTAATTTTTTTATATACTTACATTTGATTATTATAATCATTTCACTATGTCATTAAAAATTTAAACCACTTCCTTTTAAACTTGTGAAAAATTTTATTATTAATGCCAGAAAATATCATCTGTGCAAATTGCCTGTAAAAATTGTCAGCACAAAGTTTTTATAAAAATTTTTAACTAAGATTTTCCAGAAATGTTCAAAAAAATATTTTTTTTTAAATTTTATAGATGTCAATTTGTTGGTAAAACAGTTAACATTCTATAGTAATAATCTTTGGTTGACATATTGAAAATGCAAATAATCGTAAATCAATTCGATCATGAAGAATCTCATCAATTCAAAAAGTTTGATAGTCGGTGAACAAAAAATTGCTCACTTTCATTCCAAAGCATTATTTATGACCGTTTTTTTACGATTGTTCATGTGTCATTGGATATACTTTCCAGAAATGTAAAAACACAAATTCAACAACTAAAATCAAAGACTCACACCTGCAAGGTAGTTAAAATGTCTCCTGGGATCAATTCTAATAATTCAACCACTTCAAATATTTCAAAGTGCAATTCATCTATATAAATGTCGACAATAAATAATTTTTATATGTGTAATAGATTGTATCTAAGCAATCCTTTATTTTATAGAATATTTTATCTCCGATGTTAGAGAGATCAATTTTCATAAATGTGAAATTGTAAACTTTTCATCATGAAGTATTTTATTTTTTGTTTGTTTTATTATCAGCAGTAATGTTAAGTTGTACGTATTAAAATACTTCAATTAAATTTTAGTGTTACGATATTTAAAAACACATTTTTTTTGTGTAAAAATTTCATCTGATTGTACTTATTTATTTACATGGTAGTTTATTTAATTTTTTTTTTAAAAATATGTTGGTCTAACACTCTAATGTACAAAACAATAAGATATTAAGCAAATTTTAATAATAGAATTTCGTTTACTTGACATTTCAGATGCTTAAAGAATATACAAAATAAAATCTGTATTCATTTTTCGGAGCTTTGAATTTAAATTTAAAATTAAAAAGGAATTTTACAAGCAAAATAAATTTTCGATAAAAATTTATTCATTCGAATTTGTTCATAATTCTTTCTTATTGAAGCTTTATTTAATCTGTTTGCTCAAGAAAATTCGTAAGCTCTTAAGATTATTATAATTACAGTTTTCAAAAAGTATCGAAAATTTGTTTAATATTTTTAAATTTAGTATCAGCAGAGATTTACATATTGTAAAATTTAATACAATAATAAATAACGAGCACTAGTATACAAATAATAATTACATTACCGTATAGTAAAAAATCGAAAGTATATTTTTAAATTTACTTCATTTGTAATGGATTTTCATTTTGAAACTTGAAAAATACGTTCAATAAACTACAAACTACGAGTATTTAGGTACAATACGAGCATTTACTATTGCTGCGTGGCTCTATGTGAGATGATACAATATTTCGCTGCAAACCTAGAAGAGCTTCTAAAATAGTTCCACTACCGCATTTCGGAAGTGATACAAGAGCACTCTCATGACATTATGCAGTATAATAGTCACTTTGTGTGCCCACCAAGAGCGTCGCACACTAACTATCATCGTCATAAATTGTACAATTTGAACATTGAACATAGCAAAATAGTACTTCTTCTATTATTCCGATGTGCAACATACTGTGCACTTTTAGTGCATAAAACATTAGCGTATACCCCATTGCTGCTGGTGGTTATCTTACTATTGAGGAATCATTTCAGAAATATTTCTTCTTGTCAGCTTATAAATCTTTCATTTCCATTTACCTATTTATCTTTTTCTAGTATGGTGAATGTTGGAAATTTTTAAAATCATAAATAAACCTAAGGACAAAAACATGCTTTGTATACTTTTATTAAATAAAATATTATAAAAACAGAATCTTCTAATATAGATTTTTTGTAAAAAATATTGCCACAAAAAGCTTCAATAATATTTAAGAATTTATAAAATCTTTCAAATACAAAATTCAAAAGTTCAAAAAATTTTTTTTTGAATTTTAGATTTGATTTTTTTCTTAAGTTTCTATTTTAGGATTTAAAGTTTATTTTATATACAAATGAATATTATATAAAATTATATTAAAAAGATATAAAAAAGACTAACGTCCATTAATATTTATCAAATTAAGGAACATTATTTTATCAAGAGCTCAAGTTTTCATTGGAAGACGAATCTTGGTTAGAAAGGTTTTCAACATCAAAAACTGATGATAATGTAGAACAAGTGAGAAAAAAGTTTTATATTATCCGCAAATATTGAAATTTTTGAGTTCTTAAATTCTTTAAGAATGTCATCAATGGCAAGAATGAAAAGTAATGGGCCAAGATGGCTACCCTGCGGAACACTAGTAAGTGCTTCAAAATCTCTTAATGCACACGTGCAAAAAGATACGTTATAGGTCCTATTACATAAGTATGAACTAAACCAATCAAGAAGAATTGAAGGAAATCCCATTTTCTTAGTTTAAACAAAATTTTGTCAAATGCCTCACTAAAGTTGGTGTAAATACAATCAGTTTGCAAACTTTTAGAAAAATTATAACGTTTATTAGAAGTAAATATAAGGAGGTTGGTAGTCGTGTATCTGGAAGGCATAAAACCTTGCTGACTAGATAAAATTAAGCAACTTCACTACCTGATGAGCTGCGAATGTATCAACGACACAAATAACTTTGGGATACTCGATAATTTTACTATAGGTCTGTATAGGTCTGTAGGTGATAACATCATTTTTAGGACATTTTTTGAAAACGGTTATTATGAAGGCCTGTTTCCGAACTTTGGACTGATTTTTTTAAACTAATTTCCAGAGCAGAAAGTAAAGCGATGGAGCATGATTTAATAAAAATAGGAGGAACATCATCAGGACCATAGGAACAATCAGGTCAGACCGTCGAGTAATATTAAACCTCATTGAAGTCCTTAAAAGGCTTAAAAAAGCGTTCGCTGCATCAGATCGGATATTGGAGACATATAAGATTTGTCAGAAAAAGTAATTCCTGTAGTTCCCTCTTATTCGATTGATCAAAGCTGTGTAATTTTTTTTTATATTCGTCAAGATAATTTTGGTACTGTCGATAACTCTACGAAGAGAGGAGGAAATAACGCCTCCTCCGATGTATCGTCGCCCAGGAAACTACTTTGAAAGGGATAACATAGATTTTTAGTGATATGTTAATGTACACGTACTATTATCCCGCTAAAAAGACCTAAAATTTAGCTAATAAAGTATTTGTAATAAAATTCTTTTTTGAATTATTTATTTAAATCAATCGTTTTATTCTCAGGCATTCTTTTATTTTTTTTTTTCACATTAATTTGAATAATTATAAGTTATTTTCAAGCTTTTAAAGAAGAAAAAATTTCAAAAGAAAATATATATTCATAAGAGTCGAATGATGGCTTAAAAGTCAAATAAAGTCTTTATGCCAAATGAAAAATAGAAATAATGAAGCAAAATGTTGGTAGTAAATTAAAATTCCCTGTGGTGAAACAAATTGAACTCTAAGCATTGTTTGGAATTTTTTGTTTATCAACACAGTACAAATACGATTCAATATTATCCTTGAAACAAAATATGTATGAGGAGTTTAAATATTTTCTGTCGCAAATATATACGTGTATGTTTAGGTCTTCTGACTAGGAGAGAATAAAAAATATAGCATAAAGAAATACACTTGGATTTACATTTATTTATATTTATAATATATAAATACTCATATATCTGTATCTAAACATACACCTATGTATGTATGTACTTACATTCCAATATTAAATCTGAAAATGACCTAAAAGAATTGTTACAACAGTATATATGTTTATAGCAGTTCTTATTTTGTATACTATGTACAAATTACCCTCGTCCTTTGTATTTAGGTTAATTTTTTTATAAACTCAAATCATATCAAACCTAATAAAAGAGAGCAACTCAGAGTAAACAAACTTGGATATTAAGTAAAAAGCTAATAAAAAGCTTTTAACATTTTAAAATGTTAAAATAAGTGACATGTTGGTTAAATTTAGGTTAATTTTCCTCATGATTTCTATTATTTTTATTATTTCAGGTCGTTTGCCACCCTTTTATTCTCTTTACATATTATAATATACCATTTTCCTGTTTGAAATAATGTATTTTCTATTCTCTAAACAAATTTGTATTAAATTTTACAATATTATAATAAGTATATTTTGTTACAAATTATACCAGTACATTGGGATATTCATATTAGGTATTTTCCAAAATGATATAAATAAATCTGTAAGCAAGATTTTCTTTCATATTTGACAAGTTAATTTTTATAATATTGTATATTACATATTTATATCCTTATTCATATTAAAATAATATTTTTTTTATTATAAAATCATATTTATTATATAAATCTTAATATAAGTTCTTTAGTGAAGAGTATAGTTTTCTTAAAATGATAGACGAATATTTCAAATATGCTGCAAAGTATTATGAAACTATAATGAAATAAATTAATCTCAATAATAGTATACTATATTTTTAAAAAAAAACCATCATATGTTTACTACTTCAATATTTGTTTTTATTTGTTACACGAAAATTGAAAAAGCAAAATTTAGGGCAGTGTTGTGCCGTCAAATTTTGTGTTCGCAACTATAACTACGAAATGTTGCACCACGTCTATGGCGAACATTTCTTAGCAAGATCTCAAATTTTATGGGATCATAAAACAATTTGGGAGTTCCGAGAACGAATCTTGGTCAGCGAGGCAATGTACATCAAAAACTGATGAAAATGTAGAACGAATGAGCGCTCTTGTGATTTACGATCATCGATTAACATTCAATCTCCTTGATATTTGGATACTCCACCTACATAACAACCCCTGTCCCATAGCCATTTCCGTCAAAAAAGTTGTCAAAAAATTGGATACCTGTTCTCCTGGCCCTCTCTTATTCTAATCTAAGAACATTTTATTACTCTCCAAGATCTCAAAACACTTAAAAAGTCCTAATATTGATAATGTCGAAAATATTCACAGGAGTGTAACTGATCAGCTGAAGGGGATTCCAGTTGCAAACTTCCAGCAGTGCTACGCAAATTGGAAACAACGCGGGAAGGACTTTGAAGGGAATAGCATTGATGTATAAAAATAAAATAAACTTGTTGCTAAAAAAGTCAGTCTAATGAAGGTTCTCCCACACTACGTAAGATTTCGATTCTTCAATTGTATTATAATAATTTGCTCTGAAATAAATTCTAATTACAGACACAGACCTGTAAATTTTCAGCATCAATATTAATAATAAAAATAATTTATTGTTAATTCATATATTTAATTATAAAATTTTGATTGTGCAAATTATCTCTGTGAAAATAGAATAATACAACAATTTATAAAATTTGATTAATTTTATGATTTTTAAGAAGAAACCATAAACTTATACTTTCTATTTTAAATTATTTCACGATTTATTATAATTTTAATAAATTTTTTTGTTTGAAAATATATTTTTTATTGATTTATGAGGTCTCTTCAAAAAGTATCGCGAACATTGAATTTCCGCGGGTTAGGTATATTTAATTTTCGATTTTTTGTGGCGTTATGTTGGTAATCATGTCTCGCACTTATGCCGACAAGTTCGACCATTTTGAATATTCAGTTAATTTTTGACAGCTGCTTTGCTTGCACGAGTTTTGGCTCGATTTTTGCTCAATTTCGACCAAAAACAGCATCGCATTAACATTGCTAAGGAGTTGGACTCTGTCCGCGATGACCCAAACTTGCTCCAGAGGAAAATATTCCGCCAAGTTCGGTTGAATGTAAAGGTTTTGCTTACAGTTTTCTACGATTGCAGGGGCGTGGTACATCTGAGTTCTTGCCATAGGGTAGAACGGTCAATAATGAATATTACCTGCAAGTTGTTTTTGGCCAAAAACAACACACTAATAATGCGGCAGCCACCGTATTCCCCAGATCTGTCCCCCTGTGACTTTTTCTTGTTCCCGAAACTGAAGAGTCCCATGAAAGTACGACGCTACGCTACGATTGAGCAGATAAAGACGGCATCGAAGGAGGAGCTGAACAAGATCACAAAAAATAATTTTTTGAAGTGCTTCGAGGATTGGAAAAAATTTTGGTACAAGTGTATATTATCTGGTGTGGATGACTTTGAAGGGGACAAAATAGATATTCATAAATAAATAAATAATTTTTGAAAAAAACACAAAATTCGCGATACTTTTTGAACATACCTCGTATATTCACATAAATTTATTTTTGCATGGGAATTGAAACTCATTCGAACAAGATTACGAAAAGCTTATTTAATTAAATTAAAATGAATAAAGTTTTTTTTATGAACAATTAAACAAAAAGCTTGTATTTTCACCAAAAATCATTCAAGTTTATTTTCTGCGTATTTTTTCTTTAAAATATATTTATCAATATTTTCCAATAGAAAATTAATTTTTAAATATAAAAACTATTAGATTAAAAAATTTTAATGTTAATTTTTTTGGAATATATTTGTAGATAAAGGACTTACTGTCTGTATTCTTGTATAAAAAGACTTATGTATAGACTAATTACGATTTAACTAAGTTTGCTTATAAGTTCGTTACCACAGGACAATGAAGTTCGGTACCTAGGACTACTTAAAAGACTAGAACAAAACAGACTTCTGAAAAAACACTCCAAACTTACTATATACAGCAAAGTACTTTTCTACAATTCCCTACTGAAACCAATCTGAATTTATTGTCTAAAATTCTGGGGCTTTGACAAGCTTTCCAATTACCATCAATTATTTTAATAAATTGCTTCAGACAAACATCCTTCGCGAAATTGTCATTTTAAGATTAGCAATGGCGTTATTCACCATAACCTTAAAGTTCCATATGTTCGTGGTGTAATTGTGTCTCGTTATAAAGAGTTTTAATCTCGTCTTTACAGAACTACCTTCTACTTCCTTCCCTAAAAACACCCATCGACAAATTAAGTGGCACTGGTCCCGATATTTGTTAAAATACTACGAGGGTTGTTCAATAAGTCCTTAGAAAATCCGAGAAATTGCTCGTAGTGTCGGTAAAGATTTTTTTTTGTAAGAAGCATTATCGACAGGAAAGCTGTCAAAATATCAGCTCGATCCATAGCGTAAGTCAATTTCTATCGTCGATTAAAGTTAACGACATTTATTTGTGCATAACAATGGAAAAAAGCGAGTTTAAGGCTGTCATCAAACATCTCCATTTGAAAGGCTTAAGCCCGAAAGAAATCAAAGCCGAGTTGGATGCAGTTCATGGCACACCTGTACTGTGTTTGCGACGGTTTACAATTGGGTGAATGAATTTAAACGTGGCCGTTCATCCACAAAAGATGAACATCGTTCAGGACGCCCAGTTGAGGTGTCTACTCGACAAAATCCACGATCTGATTTTGAACGATCGGCGAATTAAAGTGCGCGAATTAGTTGAGGCCACGGGCATATCACAAGGTACAGTCGCTTCAATTTTGCATGAAAAATTGTCTGTGAAAAAAATTTCGGCAAGATGGGTGCCGCGTTTGCTCTCAGAGGAGAATAAGCGCAATCGTGTAGTGGACTCTGAGGCTATGTTGGCACTCTTTCATCGCAATCCTGCCGATTCCTTCGTCGATATGTCACTGTGGACGAAACCTGGATACACTACTATACTCCAGAAACGAAGACACAGTCATCACAGTGGATTTTCAAGGGTGTACGGGCTCCGAAGAAGGCAAAAACTGTGCCATCGGCCGGCAAGGTGATGGCCACGGTCTTTTGGGATTCGCAGGGCATCATTTTTATCGACTACTTGGAAAAAGGAAAAACAATAACAGGAGCGTATTACGCGTCGTTATTGCAACGGTTGAGCGAGGAAATCAAAGAGAAACGCCCCCATCTGAAGAAGAAAAAAATCCTCTTGCATCAGGACAATGCGCGTGTGCACACTTGCGCTGTTTCCATGGCCAAAATTGTGGAATTGAGAATGGAATTGTTGCAGCATCCCGCTTATTCACCAGATTTGGCCCCGAGTGACTATTTTCTTTTCCCCAATCTAAAGAAATGGCTTGGCGGACGACGGTTCACTTCCAACGAGGACGTCATTGCTCAAACGGATGAGTATTTCGCAGAACTTCCGAAATCCTATTTTTTGGACGGGATTTAAATTTTAGAAAAACGGTTGGAAAAGTGTATAAAAATTTTTTTTTTAAAAAAAAACCACTTTTTTCCATCTTTTTCTAAGGACTTATTGAACGACCCTCGTAACACACCTTCCCTTATAAGGAAAACTTCAATGGATGTTTGGTCCCTTCCCTTATAACCCTTTACGTTATTCAGTACTATTATCAAATCTACTTGTTACTGTGTTGTAATAGCAGATATCTGTAAAATTAAAAAAAGTTTCGCATTTTAAGTTTATCGGAAGTTTTTTAAGCATTTTGTATAAACTAAATACATGAATGGGAATTTAATGAGTTTGAGAAAATAAATTAAATAAAAAAAAAAAACTAATAAAGAAAATAATAATATTCGTTTTAATAATTCTTTATAAGTAATGTAGCAAAAGTACATTTGTTTTATATGAATGAGTATATTTATTTATGTTAACCATAAAATACCTAGTATTGTTATAATAAGTAGTGTACGCCTGAGACTAAAGTTGAAGAATTTCCATTCATTCAGTACTTAACCATTTTTAATAAATCATAATAGAGCATAATCTTTCATATTACTATTTGCAAACAACTGTGAACAGTAATTTAACTTCACCGCATGAACACGAGAGTAAATAGTAGAAAACGTTTCCACCTACGATAAGTTATTACCTCATAAAATTTTTGTCAGTATATACGAGTAGCACCCAAATAGACCTCCAACAGCGTTTGACTATACGTGTACGTTCTTATTTTTTTCATATTGTTGCGTTTTTATGGAGTAGAAAAATTCTGAAAGTTTCTTTCATCTTTGCTGATTTGGCAATGAATTTATGTGGTTTTAGTTCATAGTAAACTCTTTCTAAAGATCTTGTGCATATTAAATTTAAGTCTAGCTGCTCGGGTAGGGGTTAAAAACATATGCGCTGGAGTTCTAGATGAATTACTAAACGTATATATTATATAAGTCAATGGATAACGTATAAAATTGAAAAACAACGACATAAAAGGTGTGATTTCCAAAAACAACAAAAAAAAACATTTTTAAATTTTTAAAGGAAGCGAAAGGAATAATTTTAAAATTAATAAATACTGTTCGCAGTCATTTGCCGAAAAGTAAACAGTTCATATACCTATACAAGTACTTATGTGTATCCATAACCTAAATGGTAGAGTAGACAAAGTAAAAATATCCTTAGGGTATGGAGGAAAATTTTATCCTGTGCAAATATGGGAACTACATTATTCCTGAATCTGAAATAACATGACTTCTATTACCAGAAACAATTGAACAAAACCATTTTACTCATATGCGAAATGGTATGTACGAAGTCATGGTAGTGTGCCGACTACAGATTCTTATTCTTGTCTCTCTTGTTACACAATAAAGTTCACAATTCCGCAGAGTGTATATTCGGTATTAAACGATGAATAGAATATGTGCAAATGTAATGGTCTTATTATCCCTTATATTTTCATTATCAAATTGTTTGAATGTCTTATTTTCAGCAGTTTCAGGCGCTATGTACATGGTCGGCTTTTACTGATTGCGCAAAAAGCACTACTTATAAAAGCACATACGAGTAAGAGAATTGCGCTAGTTTTGTGGGTGGAACTGCAGTAAATGGTAGAATCGTAAACGTTAAAAGCTTGCACTTCCATTAAATTCAGTGTAAAGAAATTATCCAATCTTGCTATAGTTTTGGTTGTTCTAAGAAACATTTATGATTGCAGTATCTGCTTTCAACGAGACACACAGACTTTTTTCATGATATTGCAGAATATTTAAGTACAAAATATTAACCTATCACCTATTTAAATTTAGCGTTAGTATTTTCAATTATTTTATAATTACTATACTCGGATAATGCTATTAAATGATAAAGTAAGTAATTTAAGAATTTAAAGACTTGCAATATGAAAAACTAATTTATTTTGTTAATCAACCAATTGTTTATAATTATATTTACTTAATTTATTTATATTAATTTTTAAATTTTTTAATGTGTTTGCTTTATAATCCAATTAACCTATTATCCAATTTACCGGTGTACGATCATATACACAATTTTTAACATAAAATCACATTCGTTTTATTTAAGATGATGGTTAAAGTTTTTAGAGTCGAAATATTTATACTTGAACTGTGTAAGTACGAGTATTTACTAAATGCAAAATTAATTGAGCTTGAAATTGAAACATAAAAACTTAACGTATACAGAGTATCTAATCTATGGTAGCTTTTTTCTTTGTCATATAAAAAGTTTTTCACTTAGCAGCAAGCAATAAAATAAAGTTAATAAAACGACAACCGACTTCAATCTAATGTTCAGTGTTTACATTTTATTCTTTGATTTTATCTGCATTTTTTCTTTGATTTATCTGAATTATAAGAAATAATTCATATACTTCAGGACAGATACAAAATTATAGACTGGCACAATTTTTTTATTTCTCAATTAACTTCCATTTTAAACTATTTAACAACAACAATTTATTATCAAGATAAGAAATTAAAGCAAATAACAAAATAACTGATATACATATATAAAAACTCTGAAATTAAGTATGTACCCTTAAGTTTACAAATATTGTATCTTTATCCATTTCAATTTAGTATAGAACAAAGCAAAAGGAATGGAACTAAAGTGAATTTCAGAACATTAAAATTGAGTTCATGTGGCTCAGAGCCAGAATATTCCCGTACTACTTGTCTATTTCCTATTTGCTATATTACGACAAAAAAAAAAGTCAAACAGCAAGGATATTCAAAGAGCAAGTGTATTAATAGAAATAAAGTGCTGGAAGTACGAATATAAAAGGTCTAAGAATATAAAAAATTCTAATGAGTTACATCTTCTGTATAATCAAATTCACCAAAATATTAATACATATTTATTATAAAAAGATTTACAAATTAAATCAGACTTTATGAAATTCTCTTTCTTTATATTTATGCAAACTAAAACTTATTGAGACACCATAAAACTTTGATAATAATTCGAAATTTTATTTAAAATATCTGAAAAAAAAACGAATACTAATAATAAATATTTTATATGACTATATTTGAATTTTTATTCGAAATTTTTTTTACTGAAAATATATTTACTAAAAATTTTTGTTATTGAAAATTTTTACTGAACATTTTTTTTACTGATCATTTTTTTTGCTGAAAATGTGTTCTGAAATTTTTTTTACTGCAAATTTTTGCTGAATTTCTTTTTACTAAACAATTTTTTTAATGAAAACTTTTACTGCAAATTTATTTTACTGAAAACTTTTTTTACTGAAAATTTTTAGGAAAATTTTTACTGCAATTATTTTTTACTGACAATTTTACTGAAAATTTTTTTTAAATCAATTTTTATTGCAATTTTTTTTACTAAAAATGTTTACTGCAATTTTTTTTAATGAAAATTTTTACTGCAACTTTTTTTTACTGAAAATTTTTACTTCAATTCTTTTTTACTGACAATTTTACTGAAAATGCTTTTACTGACAATTTTTATTGCAATTTTTTTTACTAAAAATATTTACTGCAATTTTTTTTATTGAAAATTTTTACTGCAACTTTTTTTTACTGAACATTTTTACTTCAATTCTTTTTTACTGACAATTTTACTGAAAATGTTTTTAATGACAATTTTTATTGCAATTTTTTTTTACTTAAAATATTTACTGCAATTTATTTTACTGGAAACTTTTTTTACTGAAAATTTTTTTCTACTGAAAATTTTTACTGCAATTCTTTTTTACTGACAATTTTACTGAAAATTTTTTTACTGACAATTTTTATTGCAATTTTTTTTTCTTAAAATATTTACTGCAATTTTTTTTTACTCCAAAATTTTACTGAATTTTAGTTACTAAACAATTTTTTTACTGAAAATTTTTACTGTACATTCTTTTACTGAAATCTTTTAATGAAAATATTTTTTGCAAAAAATTTTGACTGGAAGTTTTTTACTAAAAATTTTTACTGATAATTTGTTTACAGAAAAGTTCTTACAGTAAAATGTTTACTGAAAACTTTAACTGAAAATGTATTTTTTATTGATATCTACAACTACTTATAGCTAGTAACAAGCAGATTTTTATGAACGTAAATACTAGGAACATTTTACTGTATACTTGTATAATGTTTATCGATAAAATAGATTTTATGATTTTTCCACAGTAATTATATGCCAAATTAAATATTAGCAATGCTAAAACACTTTTAATTGGTATGTTAAAAAAATCATATTTCAGTAAAAAAATGCTACTAAATGTTCTAATATTTGAACCGATAAATTTCATATTTAAGGACTTACATATACGTGTAGTATCGTAATAGTGGCCAAGCAGATTTATCTCGAAAACTATTATTTGGTAGATATTCAGGAAAAACAGTATTGCAATGTGCAACGACTAAATAAGATGAGGATAAGGGAAGAGATTTTCGTTTGTGTAAAGTATATGGGTGGTAGCGAGTATACAATTGCAGGTACGTGGTCTATTTGGACCATGATTTTAACGCTTCAGTAAATCAGTTGAAACAAACTACTTGCATAATAATGCATTGATATGCAATTGTTGACCATGTAATTGTTAAGTCATTTACACTTTGATGGGCAACTAGATAATTAGATTACTATTAACGAAAGGATGCACGAAGCTCTATTACAGTACCTATAATTATGTATGGCTTCAGGTATAATATACTACAATAATATATTCTTTAACGATTATATAGTATATTTTGGGAAAATTGTATACACTAGTATATGCAATTTTGTAATCGAAAGAATTTTTCTTAATTAAAGTTTTACGAAAAATGTTAATCACAGGAACTGTTGCAATCAGATATCACATATTGAGTTCTCGTTAATATTTTTTTTTTTACAGAAAAAGGAATTAATAAAATTATTTACAAACAACTTATTTAAAAGCAATTGTTAAGAATTTTGTATATTGTTTATATAGTTTTTAATAAGAATATAAATATTTTGAATTCAAAAAAATATTATCATCTGCGTCGTATTCTGCAAAAAAGGTAATTTTTGAAAATAAATCATTTAACATATGGATCACTATTTGAAAAAACAAAAATACAGTTTTTTTACATTTTTTTTGAACTGTAAACATTTTTTATATATTGGACAAAATTTAATCATAATAACATAAGATTTCTTATTATTTACTTTATAGTAAAAATAGAAGACAAATAGTACATAAATCATTTGCAAAACTTATTACCATAAATCTAGCATACAAAAAATCATATTAGGAAAATGAATATTTATGGGCCATGAGGATTAACTTATGATGATTAATTGTAGGATTTTCATTTTCTACATAGAACAGAATTAAAATGCCGAGCTTATATTGGGAAATATTTAGATTTTAATATGTAAATGTAGGTATTTTCTTAAGTGACAGATATGTGAATAAATTTCTTGTGATTTGTCAAAGATAATTTTCCATTGATATATTACATATTTAGCTAATAAAATCTTTGTTCTTCATAGACTAATAGAAAGTAGAGTGTCGATGTAACGACTAATAAACAATTGCTTACATAGAATATTTTTGAATTTAAAATGATGGAGCAAATAATTTAAAATAAGAAGAAAATAATTCTTTAAACCATTTATTTTAATAATAAATAGTATTTTGTAGACATATTTTTGTGCGATTATTTAAAAATTAAATATTATTGCAGAAACGTTAAAAGTGAGATTTAATTTAATTTTTGATTGTTGACTATACGAATATCTGAATTATTGTTGATTCTGTTAAATTTCAATTTTCAAACATGCATACAAGTTTCGTAAATTAAGTTAGGAATTGTGATGGAATTGTTTTTTTCATTCTGCTGTTACTATTTCGAATTTCAAATTAATCTAAATACGAACAAAGGTAGTATGTTTCAGTTAAATTTTCGATATTTGATTTTCATTCTAACATAATACACCCAATTTAAGGTGTACTGGAGTATTTCGCTCGAAGCGTTGAAATTGTTGTCATTCACTCTGTTCTTCTGTAGATGCTGCCAGCCCAAACACAGATACACAGATGTTGGTAGCAGATGTGTTAACAAGAATCCAGAGTATTCCTTGCTGCAAGTGTAATCCATAGTGATTATGCTCATAGTAAGGTTAAACAAGTACAAGATTTAAATACTTCGTATGACAAGATCTATATTATACAATATACTCGTATACGCGTAACTCACCTGTGTTGCTGAGGGTTATACATATATTATTGAAATCACAAATATGTGCCTCTAGGTTTAAACCACTGCGCACATTCGATTATATTGTATAATGAAAAATCAGAAGTAAAATTTAATTGAATATACATTAGCAGATTCTATTACTGATAATTTAACTGACAGGCGTGCGAATTATCATAAAAATGTCTATAGTGATTTGGCGTACGTGTAGGTATGGAAAAAGTGTTCATAAAATTCCAAAAAAATTACAATTTAAATTTATCTAACTTATAAGAAATTGATTTGGTATTGACTTCTGGAATAAAATAAAATCTCTTGTATTTTAATGAAAATATCTATCTAAAGTTATGTTAATGTGGAAATATTATCGAATAATTTAATATAACTGTACAACTATAACATAGAAATGGAAGGTAAAGAAGATAAAACTATTTAGTTTCGAAAGATCTAAAAAGTTGACTTTGATTGTTTTCAAAATCTATAAGTTTAAATTAAATTCTTTTCGAAATAATTTACCAAATTTACTCGGAATTATTTGAGTTTTTGTAGATTTATGAAAAAAAGAATCTACGCTCAACTATATATATCATCAACTATAATTGTATTGTAACAAGTAGATTTACACAATATTTTAATAATTTAAAACTAATATTATAACTTATAAAATGTTATATTATAATAAAATTACAACTAATTTTTGTTTATTTTTATTCAATATAAATTTTTCTAATAGCATTTGTTCAGTTTTGATATTTTTTCATTTAATCTAAATAATTTGGTTTAAAATATTTTATATTTATTTAAATATTATTAGTTTTATTTTGTTGAAATTTAACTTTGACTATTGAATGATTTTGATTATACGAAAAAAATTTCGAATACACATAGTTTCAAATCAAAAGTTTTGTTGATTGTCAATATTTAGTTTAATTTCATCTCTTCTGTTATTGAATATTAATAATTAGGGTAAATTGAAAATTCAAACATTAAAAGTATCATATAAATGTGATTTGGTATCGATAATATGGAAAAGTACTTTAATTATTAGATCGAACATCATTAATTACAAGAACGGTTTACGGCTGATTACTGGAATTCAAGTTTGTTAAATGCATAAATAAATGAAACATATTTTAAAATGAGAATACTTTCAATTTATAAGACTATAGTAAACTCAAATTTTACATATTTATAAACTATTATAAAGAACTTAAAATAAAAATTATTAATAAATAAAAAGCTCAACTTTATGTTTAAATAGAATAATATAATCAAAAATGTAATTGTATATTTAGTTAATATGAAACTGTGATTTCAATTTAAGAATTTTATTTCAATAATTTAATAAGAATAATTTTATATAATTTAATTTCTTTATGCGAATTACAATTAACCATATCATTAGTAATTTTATTGTTAAACAAGTATAAGCATACCTTCAGATGAATGCAATCAAAATAGGTTATATCTTAAGGTAAATACACTAAGAAAGTAAAATACCTAAACTCGTACAAATAAATTGATTGTATTTATAGAAGAAGACTCAAATCCATATAAATCATGCTCGTTCATTCAATTTATGACTAAATGTTGATATAAACGATCCTGGAATATGAAATGTAGTTTTCCGCAAAATTTGCATACGAAGACAAAATGAATCCTCGTATAAATCGGAAAATTTCTTTCTTAACAACGTCTGCTAGCACAAAACTAAAACGCAAACAACCCTTTTCAGTATGCTATAAACACGGAATCTGTTGGAGATCTAACGAACTTGAAAACGAATTCAAATAAATGTAAAACGGCGTAAGAATCAAATCGGCGTTGAAAATGTTGTCTGTTTCGAGCACATCGAATAACACAGCTGCGGTCCTTAATGATGACTACAACGTTGATTTAGTTAACGAGAACACTGCACAGGACTATAACTAAAACTTTACGCGAATATTTGTGTTTATATAACAGAATAGCATAAAATATTCTACAGAAAATTTTCATGTACTTAGAGTTGAGGATAGAGAGAATTTCGGAGGGCAGTATTATTATCGGTGGTGAAAATGATGACAACAGTTCTGGAAATGAAATGATTAATCACTATTCTAGTCACATACAAAATTACAAATGTATTGGAATAAATTCAGCACATTCGGTTTTTGGAGATATTACGAGTATACAATGCTGAATAAGGCGATTTAGTTTAATATAATTATTATAATGGCATCGATATAAAAATGAATTATTTAATATTGTTTTTATGCAACCATTCATCCTTTAATTAACCAATAATTTTGTATAAAAAGAAGTAATAAATTACCATAAAAAAAAATAAAAATCTATTTATTTATACGAATTTCTTACATTTTTGCACTCAGTAAAAAATTATGAATTATTTAATTTTATTGTACATTAATTTAGCATAAAAAGTAGAAGATTTTATAAAATGAAATCGCAAAAGTTATAATAGAAAATATAAATACTAAAAACAATTTCGACATGGAAGCAATTTGAATTGAGATCAATCGTAAATATTTGAATTTATTCTAGTGGCTTTCATGAATATTTTCTTAACATAATTTTTCGTACACATAGAAAATTTTTCATTTCGTTTTTATAATTTATTTACGATGATATAAGTATTTTTATTTTCTTTTCATAATATTTTCGATTGAAATTAGCTGAAAAATTAATGGATAATTTCATGTATACCTGCAAATGTTATGTTAAAATTTTGTATATACTTTAATGAATAGAATTTAAATCAATTTTGTAAATAGAAATAAAACATGCGTATTTTTATTTTAAAAAGATTTTTTCTCATTCCACAATCATCAATATTCTACAAAACCACATCCACTCTTTAGAAACCTGGTTCAAAAGGTGGAGAATGAGGGTAAATCTGCTCATATTACTTTTACAATCTGCCAAAACCAGACTTCTGATATATCCCTAAATGGCAGTTATGTTCCACGAAAAATGAATGTGCGTTACGTAGGACTCATATTCGACAAACGGTTAACCCAAAACTTTTAGACAAAAACTAAAAGAAATGAACTTAAGGGACGATACAAATAATTGTTAGATAGTAAGTCAAAACTGACAATAATAATCAAACTATTACTATACAATACGAATACTGAAAACGATGTGGACATATGGACTTGAATTTTGGGGTTCGACCAAGCATTACAATACCCTTCCAATCCAAACCCAAATCCTTCGAAAAATGTTCAATGCTCCCTTTTATGTGCGAAACACTGTTATCCATTTGCATCTATACTACCATCCTAATCCTTTAGGAACAAAACTGTTCACTCTCACTCTTCTAATATACACCTATCGACGTTTGAAATGCCGATAGTCAATAGATTTTTAAAATTATAAAATAACATCGATATAGGGTGTCCTTGGTTGGTTTTGTTTGGTTCCAGGTTGATTTTGTTTGGCCACCATTTTGGTTTAGATGATATTTGTCTATTGGCGTTTAACAGTCGTAGAGAATTGTCGATAACAAGTATCTAACGCTGAGCAAGTCAAACATTCAGCATGTAATAAATAATTCAGAAAATAGGAATACACTAAGAGATACAGCAAAGACTGGGCTATTGGGAATATATCCATAATGTCCGTTAAAAATTCTCAAAAAAGATTTTCTTTTTACGCGAATAAAATTCAAATGACATAGCAGCTACAGGCTAATGACCATGAATGGCGGCGAGGCTGGTTAGCTGTGTTCATAAATAGAATAACCGCTATTGGGACACTGAAAAACCTCAACTTATACATCAAAGACCTCTACAAACTCGTAGAGTAACTGTATGGTGTGACATTTGGGCCGGCGGCATCATTAGGCCATATTTCTTAGAGAATGCTGGAGGCAATGCTATGACAGTTACTCGTGACCGCTATCGGGACATGTTAGAAAACTTTCTTCTTCCCGAATTCGATCAATTAGGCCTACAGAATATGTGGTTCCAACGAGAAGGTGCCACATAACACACAGATCGTACTACAATGTAAATTCTGAGAGAAATTTTTCCAGGCCGAATAATGTCAAAAAGTTTTGATATGGATTGGACCCCAGAATCCTCTGAATAAGGATAACATTCGATACGAAATTGCTGAAAATATCATAAATAATGTGCTTAAAAAAGATCTCATTTGCGTCGTGGCTATATCCGCGGCATTTGACTGACATCACATTCTATATATGTGTACATACTAAAAACCATATAATAAATCAATGGAATATAAATTATATAATTATATTTCGTTTAGAAGTTATTAAAAAAAACTCCGACCTGGAACATAAAACGCATTCTATTCCGTATTTACATTCATAAAAATCTGCTTGTTATGTTATTAGTTGTAAATATCAGTAAAATTGAAAAAAAACCTTTTATTTTTATTCAGTTAAAATAATATTTAAATTTATTAACTTTAAAAATTATGTGTGTATTGAAAAATGTACATTTACAAAAAAAAATGAACAAATAATAAAATGAATTTCCAACAGAGTCTAAGGATTGTTCGTTAATTACTTCAAAACTGGATAATTTATATTTAGTTAATTTCGAGTTCATAGTTCATTGTCGTCATGTCAACTTCAATTATTTTATTTAATTAAGAGCAAAATCGTAAAATTTTATTTTTATTTAATGTATAATTGATATCTTATAAAGTACATTTTAAAATTAAAAATGTTTAATAAATTTTTATATATAAAAAAAACTCATTTCTAATATTTCAAATGTTTAACGAATAATTATATTGTTGCGATTGATAATACTTAGCAGATAAAAATAATTCAGAACTTGTGTTTTTAAGACGCTCATACTTATGTGGATAAAATCGTCTATTTTAATAGATAAAATACAAATCAATCTAATACGTTAGGCTTATAGATAAAATTGAATTTGACTTAAATTGGTGTAAGCGAACATGTTCTGGTTGGTATTGAAATGAAACAGAGCGTATCTAAGCTGGACCGTGGATTGGTGAAGCTTGCTTTTAAATAAAACTAAAGCATAACATGTACACTAAGCTACCATTTGTTTTGACGATCTACCAAAGTCCAGCCACAATAGTGTCAACTATGCTGCAATTATTGTTGAAAAGTACACAAATGCAAAAGTCCATTAATCCAGAGCATTTCAGGCTGGCCACCAAATGTTCGCAATAATCCAAAATACAATGTCCGGTAGGAAGCCCTCAACTGATGTAGTGTCCTAGCAAAACCACTCCACAGAGTTGACTGGAGCGACATATTTACACTTCGGTCACTTTACATTAAATTGTTTTTGTTTAAACATTACCAAAGTCATCTGTAGCGATAGGGATTTGCTCAAAAATATATTCAAACCCAAATCCTTACATCCGTTTCAATGTTCCATCGTTAAGGGAATAGGAATTTCTTTCACATGAAAGCTCACATAATTACTATATTAAATGCCCAAAATCATTTACATCGAAAAGGAGGAAATTTTTAAGTAAATCTCTAAACAAAATCATGTAAAACTATACTTAAATTCGCTACAAGAAAAAAGGATGTTTCCTTCAGATTTGATAAAAGTGATGGTAATCTTCAAATGGAATTTAAATACTATCATTATGATGTCATTATAGAAACTATTCAAATTGGGCTATTCAGAAGTCTCATTAAATGGAAACTTTTTCTAAGTAATTATGAGTTCAACTTACTGTGGTTTTCAAATAAAATATAATAACTTTCCAAATATGATCTTATGAGTAATTCAAAGAATATTCTAATAATTTGTGTATTTTTAAAGTAAACATAAGCACAACGTGCTCATTAACTGCATCGTGAAGCAAATGTTGATGTGCATGAATCTAATGAGCATTTCGTTTTTTATTGAAAAAATTATATTTACAATTCTATTATTTAATTTTAATTATTTGTTAATTTGAACTATTTAAATATTTTTTAGTTTAGTACTTTTGACAGTTAATAATTATTGGCTATTTTTGAATGAGCACTGACACATATTACACTTACGTAATATCAGAATACTTTTCAAATATTCTGAATGCTAAAAGAGCAAAAAAATCATAAAAATAATATAAAAAAATGTTATTTTTTCGTATACACTTCATCACTAAATATTAACTCCTAAGATTGGTATTCTCTACTATGCACACGTAAATCCATTCTATTCATACTTCTTGTAATATGACAGTTTCGTGATAAATTGTTATTTGTGCCTGACTTGGCATTATCTGCAAAAATACTCATAATATCAAAGTGAAACTGAATGGAATGGGCTACTGATGAATGGTGAATGGCTGAATGGAAGCTGTCTAAAATACGAGATCGAAATGAGACCATCGTCGTGGTGATTAATCAAGTCACTAATTTAGATGGACTTGTATGAAAAATAAATTCCAGACCTGTGCAAACTGTAAGTCTTATTTTAGCTTACAATGTTAGGTAAAATTACAATTCAAAAAAAAAAAAAAAAAAAAAAAACTAAAATAAAATTATTACGCATACATCCTATATTACTTCAGCCTGTATGGTCCTTCCTTCCTTTGATCTGAATTATTTATAAATTAAATTTGTATTCTCCCATTTCCTATCCAGTACAACACCTTAGTTTCGGTATTATAAAAATTCTAAGAAATTCTTTAATTTAACTTTTAGAAAATTATGCGAACTTATTATACTTGACAGATAAAAATTGAAAAGAAAAGAAGAACATCTTTTATACAAAAAATAAAAAACAAAAAAAAATACATTATTTAGATATAAATTGGTAAATAGAATATTTTCTTTTGAAAGATAAACGAAATCGGAGAGAAGTCAACAAATAAAAGTTCTTTACTGTCTTTTTCAAATGTTTCACGGACATCTGTGCCTGGACGTCTTCACCGTATGAACGGTTGATTTAAGGGACATCATTTCTAGTGGCACGTTCCATCCATAAAAAATCCTGCCAGTAGTTATTTTTGCAGCAGATGTGTATGACGACTCCTTTCGAGTGCTCGAAAATGATGCGAAATATCCATTGTGCAAAGGGATCTGCAATATTTACGGGTAATTTTGAGACCATCGTAAATTCGATAGAAATTTTCATGAAGTAATCCATTTATTTTTGATTATTTTCCTTTTCCTTCTTACTTGAATAAGATTTCAATCTATACGATATACCAACAATTTTCCAATTTTTCTATACGAGTACATCTCTTTCTATTTTTCCAAGTTCATGATTGAAATATGATAAATTGCACAAAGGAATTTATTTTCAAATATTTTTCTAATTTACTCAATAAATTTCGAATTCTTAATATATTTCCGATTGAGATAAGTTTCCAAAACAAAAAATATATATTGGACATTTTTCGTAATAAATATAAGAAAATTCTATGATTTTAATGATAAAAAAATAGCAAATTTACGTGATGTTCTATTTCATTATTTCGAAATCCTATAAAACGTGTTCATTCTATATTTCATAATAAATTCCAGTTTATTTTGAAATATAATCATTTAAATTATCTGTTTAATTATATTAATATTAAAATTATAGCATAGGTATTAATTATTATAGTTGATTGTTTAATTGATTGAGAAAATATTTTAGTAACTATCACAAAAATTGTAACCATTTTTAATTTTTCTTATTTTATAATTCTTTTAATTAGGCATATTTATTATTTTTTTATTTTTTAACAATCGTTTTATCTATAATCGATTTCCGTCCAAAATTACTGGAACAATATAAAAAATCCCCTACCATAAAGTATCATCTTTAAATTTTATTTGAAAATATTATTTCAATAATTTTATAGTAAGCAATTTAAATTCATTCAACTCAGACTTATAGTATAGTAACGCGCATCCCATTTACTATTGTATTATTTAGATTGAACTATTTAGATAAAAATAAGACTAATTTTTTCTCATCAAACATTATTTTTTTGATTCAAATTGATGATTCTACATCCTTTTTCATGATGAAATTTATGCAAGGCAACAAAATTAAATTATTTAAATAAAATCAAAATAAGTACAAAAATTGAATTTTTTTGAGATTATTTTATTGATTCATTAATAATTATAGTATAAATATTTTTTTGTAAGATAAATTTTCTTAAATATACACATACACGTACTCAAATTGCATATTCAATAAAAAAAATTTTAAGATTTTGTTTCGGTTTATTTATTTTTATGGTAAATTTAACATGGCTGATTCTATTATTTCAAAACAAAGACGTTATGGCTATTCCACAAGGAATTATATTTTATAACATTTTATATGAAGGACGTGTCATATTTTTACTAAGACAATCAACTGAAATGAATTTTATTTTTTCGTAAATATTTTATTAAACATCTGAAATGCTACTTTATTTTCATTAAGAAAAAACAACTTTTACACACTGTTGTGCGGACACTGCACAAAAGATATGGCATTTTCACGAAAATTTTATCCCTAGAGTAAGCTTAACTTAAAAAAAAAAAAAAAACTTTGCTGTTTAATGCTTATAGCTGTAAAATAAGGATCTCAATATGAGCAGTGTTTTTTCTTAAGTTTGTTTTTTATTTGTGAATATTTGGTTAAATGACTATGAACTTTTTTTTATTAAAATAAGTGTTGTGAAATGGTTAATAAATCGTCGTTGTAAAAATGAGAAAAGTGTCAGATAGAAAAAGAAATTGCATAGAAAATTTTACGAACAAAATTACATAATCAAAGTATTAAATTGTCTGCTGTATAACTTCTTTTATAGAAAATAAATAATCTGAAGCACAAACAAAATGCTGTTTGAAGCATAAATAAAATGGCGGCTTTTGAGGTACTTTTATATCTTAGAGTTCATATTAGAATTGGCTTGGAAAATTAACAAATTCTGTAATAAGGATTAAAAAAATTATTGCACATATTTAAATAAATTGAGATAAATTATTAATTTAAATATAATATAAAATTGTTGGCCAGATGTAAGTTAATGTAAAAGTAATTTCAAGAACACTAAAATCTTTAGTTAAGTGCGATATGTTTCAAGATGACCATATCCACGACATCGTTTTTATCAATCAGAAAATCGTAAATCTATTTTTTTTGTAAAAATAATTACAGACAATGAATATAGAAAAATATATTCCAGTTACTATAAGGTGATGTTATGGATGGTTATTGAAATCAATTTCAGGATTATTGAATTATTGTTGATATTAAAACATCTAAAAGCAATAGAAAATAAGCACGTAAAATTAAGCATTGATCTTTGAAAATATAGTCAATAAAATCCAAATAAAACGAACCTATAAAATATTACCAAGAGTAATTATAACTATTATAAACGTTAAATCGAATATCGTATTTTAGTAGATTTGCAACCACAACAATGTATTCCGATACAATTTTAACATTGCCGTATTTATCCAAATAGCAATTAAGAAAAACCAAAATTTATTGCTAATGTTCGGTTTAAGGAAAGCATCATTCCTTATTGAATTATTTCTATCTGATAATAGTAGAAATTTATTTTAAACTCTATTAATTACAATATAACAAGTCTGATATTAGAATTATTACAGCAATCGAAAATAATTGCTAAAGTATTTACTAATACTTTAGTAAGTAAAGTCACATTGATCCTCTACAAGAAATTGATTCAGTAAGTACGCATATAGCATTCAAATGAAACAAAAAATTCACTTACATTAAAAATTTTATTTGATAGAAATTGATATTATAGGATGTCCCAACTTTCACGCAAGATTTAAATTATGCGCCATTTGTCCGGTAAAGTGCTGCCAACTAAAAAAAACAGTGTGACAGCTGACAGTTGAGGGTTATTAAAAATGGAGTGTTACACAAAAGAAAAATGCGTTTTTATTGTTGAGCAAATATTTAAAAATAATTAAGGTTTGGCGTACAAAATATGCTAGGAATAGTGATTTACCTATATCAACTGTGAAGAGATTAATTAAAAAATTTAGGGAGACTGGATCAATTTGTGATCTTAAGAACTTTGGTCGTCCTTCAAGAAGTCGTTCAATACAAATCATTGAAGGAGTTCATGATAGTGTTGCTGAGAGTCCAGGAACATCAATTCGGCACCATGGGCATGAATGAGACATTTCGAGGAGCTCTTCATAGCGTATTCTCAGAAAAGACTTGCATCTTCGTGCTACAAAGTTCAATTGACTCAAGAACCGAAGCCTACTGACCACGAATAGCAAATGGAGTTTGTTGAATGGATTATGGAACTACAACGAGTGGATGCTGATTTTTCAACTTGATAGCTTGGTTAATCGAGCAAATTGTCAAATTTGGGGTTCAAAAAATCCACGAGACAATGCATCCAGCTGATCGGGCAATAACATTTAACAGAGCTCGCTGTCGCGACATGATAAACCCAGTTTTTTGCACCTTAACTGCAAGTTATGGATATAGATGACATGTGGTTTCAAGAAGATGGTGCCAAATGCCATACAGCCCGAGAAATAGTTCAATTATTGCATGAATCATTTTCTTCCTTCCTCACTATATCATAAATATTTCAAGTTTGGGACACCCTATATATACTTAATAGTAATAAAATTTTATAAATTCACATTTTAATTGAAATATTTATGATATAGTGAGTTAATTTTAATTTGTAGAAAAATGGAAATTACATTGCCATTAAAAAATACACAATAAATGTACGAAAAAAATAAAAATTATTAAATATTATGTTATATTTAGTATGATAACATTTTTATTTACTCGTATTGTTTGCTGGCATTTTGTTTGTATCTGATTAAAGAGCACTTAAAATATTTCATTATTGTGAAAAGGCAGCGCATTGCGATATTATTACATTTTTATACTTAAACTGTTTTTGCAGTTGCTTCAATTTTACGATATTGTTTTTGAAAGACTAAAAGACGATTTGACGAAAAACTTTTATTCGACAAAGATAAGAAAGTGTGGCAATTTTTAGCAGACATAAAAACTTATATCAAAAGGAACTTTCTAAAGAACAGTAATAATATCCTTTTTTATGATTACAAAGAGAAGTTATTTTATATATTCCTTTGACAGGGTACTAAAAATCCTTCTACAAAATTTATCGTAGAGCTACTCAAATTTACACTAATCGGTTTTCTTGAAACTTTTCACTTTATCAGTTTTAGAAAGTTACATTTTCAAGGTTATTAAATAAAAGCTTCTATTAATAATACTCTTAAAATGAGTAAAATAAAAAGGAGTAAAAATTCATATATATATATCCAGATATATACAAATATAATTGAGTTAATAGATAGAAAAAAGTTCCAAATTTACTTTTGGTAGGTGGTACGGAAAATTTTTAAATAAAAATTATCAATGTAAAATGGATGTTAAGAGAATTTCGTACAATATTAAAATCCAAATAAATAAAATGTTCTCAGGAAGAATATATTCTTTTATAAAAGTAAAATGATATTCTTTTATCTTTGATGATACTCGTACTATTTAAGGAATAAAAAATTCTGTATATAAATAATGAATATTACAATTGGAAAATTTACTAGACAATAATATTAACTGACATCTAATTAACTCTGTAATATAAAGTAAATAAATAAAATTTTGTCAGAAAACAATCATTGTTTTTAAGATTTTTCTTGTTGTCGTTTATCATTTTTATACTCATATAGGGTTTTCGAATAAGAGTGATATGATTTCTTTTCAAAAGAAAACCACACTAATTATAAAGGAAATTCAAATTTTTTTTATTTAATGTGAAGTACAATCGATACAATTAAGTTCTGAATAAAACGTCATTCAAATAGCCTCCATGAGTTCTTTTTCAGGAACGAATTCGATGAACCCAATTTTCGAGCACTTTTTCCACTAAATCAAGTCGTATGTCATGAATAGCACGTTCAATATTGACTTCTAAAGCTTGAAGAGAGTCTGGTTTATTCCAAAAGACCAATGACTTCAAATAACACCACAAGAAATAGTTTAATGGTGTTAAATCACAACTTCTTAGAGGCCATTCAATGTAACCATTTCTTGAAATAATCGAATCTCCAAACTTTTCTCGCAATAATTCGGTTGTTGCATGTGCTGTGTGGAACCAGATCTTGTCAAGATAAACTTCTTCCAATACGGCCATAAAAAGTTGGTTATGATCGATCTATACCTCTCTCCATTGACAGTAACGGTGTTACCAGATTCATTTCGAAAGAAGTACGGACCGATAATTCCACCAGACCAAAAACCATACCAAACTGTCAATTTAGGTAAATGTAATGGGTGTTCATGAATAATTTGTGGATTTTCTTCGCACCAGAATCGACAGTTTTGTTTATTTACCGCACCACTCAGATGAAAGTGAGCCTTATCGGAGAAGATGATTTTCTTAAAAAAATCCTTATCGTTTTCAAGTTCATCCAAGACAAAATCAGCAAATTCACGACGTTTACGGCGGTCCAATGGCTTCAGTTCTTGAGTGATAACAATTTTATGCAAGCCCATATCCTTTCTCAAAATCCGCCAGGTTGTGATTTGAGACAGTCCCAATTCTTGAGAACGTCTTTGTATCGACAAATTGCGGTCTTCAGCAATTTGTTCATAAAATGACAAAAGTGCACGAAAAGTTTCAATTGAAGAACGATTATTTTGATAATAAAATTGAATAATTTGTAAACGTTGTTCTTACGTATATCTCTTTACGATAAAATTGTAAATATTACTGAATATAATGGAAAAAAAATGACAGATCATAACATATTACAAATGGCCGAAACGTCACTTAGAAATCATATCACTCGTATTGGAAAACCCTATATATTCTATATAGTAAACGCATATACTCTTAAAATATATTAAATTTATGCTATTGAACTTTTATTTAATATATTAATTGAAATATTTCAATGAGTATATTTTATAAATAATACAAAGTTATATTCTATCGATTTATTAAAACATAAATAAATAGTAAGCACCTTTTCCTTTTTATTATTTTTTTGGACTCATTTCTTTTTCATATTTCATGACTTAAAAATGTTATGAGCAAAAAAACTACGATATGAACATATTTATAATAATAAAAATGTAATGGCTCGCCATCTATGGAGCGCAGAAATTTTTTATGGAATCCAATAAAAGCAGATTTGTCGCTAATCTGATAAATATCGCAGTAAATTCAACATAATTCCACTTTTTCATGCTTCCAATTCCATAATTCCCTTCCAGTTGGCATCCCGTAGACTCGGTTTTTACTTTTTATTTACGGTCTTGATAGTTGCAAACATAACATATTAATTTTTTTATCTTCGCAGCAATATTTTCTACCCGCCCGAGTTGATAGCCTCTTCTGATTCGAAATCTGTTGTTCATGGTTCTGTTTCTAGAAGAAGAAATCTACTTGAATTATTCGCTAAATCGTTACTAAAACGACGTAATAATAGGACACCATTCGCATTCGTAAAAGATTTATAATGTCAACTTAGATCTATTCATATATATGGTATAAAAAAATTTCAACAAAAATACAAAAATAAGAAGAGATAATATTTAATTTTCTGCACCAAAACTTTTGACAACTAATTATATTGTATAATGAAAATAGTCTATAATAAAGTTTTAGAATTAGATACATTTAAGTAAACCATTTTGAATTAATTCCTTCTGCAATGAATCTGAATTTCACTTGAAATGGTCAATCCGATTGCAGGAATTTGATTTTAAAGAAAAAAACTCTTAATATTAATGCGTCGATTAAATTTATTCGAATATAGTTTATATTGAATATTAAATATTTAAATCTAATTTTGTACATGTTTATAAATAGGAATATTTTTTTTTTATTATTAGCTTTAATACGAATAAAAATACGAAAACTTTGAATAATGTTCAAGTGTGTTTATTATACGAAACAAATTGTTTTTCTATATTTTCCGATAAAAGCAACATTTTT
This sequence comes from Atherix ibis, assembly GCA_958298945.1. Lineage (NCBI taxonomy): Eukaryota > Metazoa > Arthropoda > Insecta > Diptera > Athericidae > Atherix > Atherix ibis. The sequence goes on from OY282606.1 coordinate 6,388,970, forward strand.
GCGATCAACACTCCAAAGTCTATTAGAGAAATTGAGTTTGTGTTGCAGAACGGCATAAAAACAAATTGCCTGGAAAATAGTGAAAAAAGGCAACATACTCAAACCTATTACTTATCCGGACACGCATAAATAAGCATCATGTGCTATCACGACATCTTATAGGGAAACACCGCAATGGGGGTAGCGTGGGTTGTGGGGTTATGTTACATACAGAATATAATATCTTGTGTACTCGTATCAGCGCAAACAATATTCAATTTAATAGAATTTTCATAAATTGAACTAAAATAGCAAATACAAGTAAAGTTGAGTTTATATAAATAAAATTGGTTATTTTTGAAAAGTTTTCAAAGTACAGAAACAATTGCCGAAGGATCAACACGATCTTCTCTTCTGATTTATTTATTGGTGGAAAATTATTTTTTATATTTAAAAAAAAAGAACTTCTACACATAAAGTTATTATTAGTAGTAAATATGATGATATCTATCATCTGATACTCTGACAAAATTTCAAATTTTTGACTAACCATTATGGACCATGAACAGTAATTAGAATTGTGATAACTACAAGGTGCGTTTTATGTTCTAGGTCGAAGTTTTTTTGTAATAACTTTTAAACAAAATATATTTTTTTAATTTAGATTTTATTGATAAATTACATGTTCATTAACATTTTGTGCAAAATATAATGTCAGTTAAATTCCCGCCTCTGACCGCAGCGCGAAGGAGAGCTCTTTTAAGCACATTTTTCATAACATTTTCACAGATCTCTGATATTATTTCAGCAATTTCGTATCGAATATTACATTTAAGCATCAATGGTATAGTTGATTTGTTAGTGTACACCTTTTTCTTCAAGTATCGACATAGAAAGAACTCAGGATAGTTTAAACCATTGGATAGAAGGGGGGGGGGAGGTGCAGTCGATATCACCCCACTTTTTGACATTATTCAGCCGGGAAAAAATTCTCTCAAAAGCACGGGCTCTGTGTGATGTGGTATCACATGTTATGTAGGCATAGTTGATCCAATTCCGGCAGAATGTTTTCCTACATGTCCCGATAGAGGTCACCAGTAACTGTTACAGAATTGCCTCCAGCATCTTCAAAGAAATATGACCCAATGATGCCGCAAGCCCACATGTCGCACCATACATTTACTCTACGAGAGTATAGTGGGCTTTGGTATATTAGTTGAGGGTGTTTAGTACCCCAATAGAGACTATTCTGTTTATTAACAAATTCAGCCAAGTCGAAGTGTGCTTCGTCGTTCATAATGATTTTTTGCCAAAAATGGTAATCGTTTATACCGAGCTGTATTTTAGAGTATCCTTAAATGCTTTATAATAAACTGTTATTGACCATATTCTATAACTGATAAATACCAAGTAGCAATTATTATTTAAACCAAAATTGGTACATAAAAACCACCCTGCATTACGATTATCTAACCATTAATAATTTTCATTGATGGTGGAGAAAATTTAGAAAAATATCTATTTTCTTTCTCATTTTATATGGTTATAATAGGGTTGGTGTTTTTTCTTTGAAATTTCAAAATATCTGTCAAAACACACATGTCATATAGTTTTTACAACTGTCAAATATAAAGTAGTACGATTTGGATGATTAAAGTCCATTGAACTACTTTTTTACAACTGTTAAATATAAAGTAGTACAATGGATTTTAATCATCCAAACTTACTGCAAAAACGGGCGTTCTGGAAAAATTAAATTTCATTGAAAACTATCTTCAACGGTGAAGTACGTTAAGAAACAAAATTGTCGAATCTAGGGCACACAAAACTCTCATGTGAAATACGGGAAACCGATGCACCCTAATAAAAGTCACTGTTTGACCTTGAAGAGGATGTAATCTGACTGATATCGAGACATGTTAACGCACTTTTTGTGGTCAAAATTGAATGAATTAATTGTGAATTAGCTTTGCACGGAGTGTTGCCCACTAAAAATTCGGTGATCAAATAAACTCACCAAACGTTGACGTGTATTGGACGCCAAAATCTAGCGACTTGACACCGGTGGACTTTTCTCTTTGGAGATATTTGAAAGGACAAATGTATGCCAAACATCCAAAAACAATTCAATGTCCTATTTTATTCGGAAAAATTATCGAATATTTGAACGTCCGAATGCCAGCCTGTAAACTAAGTCGTGGCCATATGAATAATATTTTGTATTATAGGATAAAAGAAATATATTTATTATTTACTATTGGAATAAAATAAGAAATTCTCTTTAATCATACACTGTGTTTTTCTTTTCTTTTAAGCTGATATAAAAATATCTGACCTCTCTACAAGGGATTTACTACGTATATTGTATTTACACATAAGATAGCTAATATAAAAATATACAAAAATCCTTTAAACAATATACTTTTTAGATCATCCTCAAAATGCGCCGTAATCTTTACCTTGCAGCAATCATTGATATAACTTATTTCTATATTCAAAGTATTTATTAAAAAACTTATATTAATTAATATTTTTATTTATCAATTACGAATATTTTGAAAGCCAATCGATTATTACAAAATGCCAATTAATTCGACAGCATTGATAAAAATTAATTACTTTTGGTTTAAGTCCTTGTAGAAAAAATTGAAATCAATATTCGTTTTTGTATACACATATTATTGATCAATAGACGAAATTTAAATTCAGATTTTTAAAGATATCTTTGCAAGTTATTTTTAATTGCATTAGAATTGAAAAAAAAAATAAAACAAAGGTGTAATCTAAATCGACAGTAAATAAAACGTTTATATAGAAAAGTTATATTTAAATTTATGCGGATATGTCGTTGAAAATGTTTTCAGGAAAAATGTAAATAATCCGAGTTACCTCTTATCAAGCAATTTTAATGAAAATTATTTTTAAAGAAATGCAGCAATATTTTTCAATAAATTTGCTATAGTTCTATTTTTTATTTACTTTTGAACTTAATATAATAAATGCCCATTTAAACATCAAAAATAAATTATTTGTCGAGGGTAGGTTTAACGGTTTCGAAATTTACTTTCGGGGAGAACACTAAAAGGAATTCTTAAAAACTTTTATTGCTGAGGGAGCAATTTCCCATAATTTCTTTTAATTCTGAAGATTTTTTGTTAGTAATTGATATGCAATTTATTTTTATTCTCTTGAAACTTTCATTTATTTTTTCTTTGAAGCCGAAATGTTTACTAAAAGGAATTAGTAATTTGCTTTTGTCTAATATTTATGTAATAAAAAATATTAATGCGTTATTCGAATTTTTCTGTTACAATTTGTATATTGTGTCCAGCCCACCGTAGCTTATTGAGCTTAATTTCATTCATAAGCGGGTGGTCTCGAGGATCTCGTCTCTAAAAAGTCCCAGGTATCACCAATGATCATGATCGAGACCCTTGAACGAGGACAAGAGTTCGCAATCGTTTTGGCTGAGAATTCAAGTTTTTGAAGGTACGACTTCAATGTTATTGTCAGAATTTTCGAGCATAATTAATTCAGAAGTAGGCTATGTTGGCTGGCAGCGGATTTCTTCCTCCATGTTATTATCGGCTGCGACCCTTGATCCCTCATAGGAAAATGATTTAACTCTACCGAAGCAATAATCTCCTATCTATATGGGACTTGTGGTAAGTCTTCGACGACGACGCTGCCACCATGTACTTGGTTTTTCATTCATTTATGTGTAACCCAAGATTTTTCATCGTCACCTCAATCTTGATGAAGTCCTTTCATACAGGCTTTTCTGATCGACACATAATATCGATGTCATCGGCGTATACTAAAAATTTAATGGATTTAATGAGGATGCTACGCCCATGCCTACCCCTGAGTAATGAATCGCTTTCCAGCGCCAGGCAAACAAGAACGATAGAAAGTGTGTCTCTTTCCCGAAAACTACGTGTATTTTGGATGTTAAATGGCACTAAAGTGATTTGACGGTAGTCATGGTCACCCTAGTCAATTTTTATGGAATGCTGAACTCTCTTGTTGATTTGTAGAATTTTATTCGGCTACGCTATAACATTTATAACATTTACGTTCATTTTATACTTTGCTGAGAATAGGACTTTGCTACAAGATGTCCCAACATACACGCAAGATTTGTTATTGTTGCCTTTGCTACAATATGTCCCAACATATACAGCTGACAGTTCAGGGTTATTGTTGAGCAATAATTTCAAAATAATGAAGGTGTGGCAGCTACAATTCGAACAAAATCATCTTCTGCAATGAGGCTCATTTTCATCTTGATGGCTTGGTTAAACGGCAAAATTGTCTGATTTGGAGTTTAGAAAATCCACAATTGATAATTAAGAAAAAAATGCATCCACAATGTATTACTGTTTGCTGTGGATTTTATCCAGGTAATAACGAATGTTATTACCTGATCAGGTAATAACATTTAATGGTGGTTGCTGTCGCTATATGATAATCCCTGTTTTTTGTACCTAAATTGTAAGATATGGATGTGTACGACATATGGTTTCAATAAAACGGTGCCACCTGCCATACAGCCCGAGAAAATACTTAATTATTTTTTTCCAGATCATGTATTTTCCCGCTTCGGTGAGTCATTTCCAGATCATGTATTTTCCCGCTTCGGTGAGTCATTTCCAGATCATGTATTTTCCCGCTTCGGTGATCAGAATTGGCCGCCAAAATCATGCGATTTAAGGCCGTTGCACTTAAGGTGTTTTTAAAGTTTAAAGTTTATGCTAAAAAGTCAACGACTACCCATGCCTTGAAGGAGCAAACTGCGTATGTGACAGCAAACGACTACCCATGCCTTGAAGGAAAAGAGTGCGTATGTGACAGCAAAATCGTGGAGACCATTTACCCGATATACTATTCCATTTATTACCCTATACTATATATAAAATTATAATTTAATGATATTTTTTGATAACTTTAAATAATATTGGTTTAGTATAGTTTTCATTTTTTTATTATAACTACCAAACCACACAATAAAATTTTATAAACTTTCTACAAAGAACCATTGTAGTCACGATTTCAGCAAAATTTTCTTCAGTGATTAAGCTTATTTGTCGGTCAAGCAAAATTGTTATATATGGGGCTTTAAAAACCCACAAGTGAAAAAGAAGAGACCGTTGTTTCGGTACATAGAGAAAAACCCATATTGTTTCTTTAAACATGAAGAAGAACAAATCGTTAATTATGAGATCTATTTCCGTATGACAACCAATTTTTTTTAGCCTGAATTGGAAGATTATTGTCTGGATCATATAGAGTTGCAATAAGATGAACACCAAAAATGTTGGCCTAATTTTGCAAACAGTTTTCAGGACGTATAATTTTGAAATTTAGTCATGAGAAGTGTCCTAGAAGATTTTGGACTTTTTATTGTAAAATTACGCAAAAGATTGTATTTACGCAGCAATTTTAAAACTTTTACATAATCAATAAATCCACACCCATCAAGTTATGGACGAATTAAAGCACGAAATGGGCGAAAAAAATATCAAAAATTACTACAAAAGGATTGAGTCCTACAATAAATATCCAGTCCTGCAAAAAGTGTTCATTTGAATAATATCTTTATGTACGATAATATTTTTATCTTAATCTTAATTTGAAATGTGTTTTAGGCACTAATGTAAAGGCCATTTAATGACAGCTTGCTGTAAGATCGAGCTTATTTAATTATATATAGAATATTTCCAAATCATTTAAACGAAATATCTATGATAGGAAATGGAAAAAATCAATTTACACTCTACACTTGTTTGGTGATAAAAATTTGGTAAAAATGAAATTTCTCCCTTCCAAAGGCTATCAAAAATAATACATTTCGAAATTATTATGGCACATGCCTACCTAACACTTCAGACTATCAGAATGGATATAATCAAACTCTTCACTACCTATTAGCAATCTTTGTAAGATATTGCCGAAAAGACTTATTATCTAAGTATATGGATAACAAGAAAACTTTCTTCGTATTCTCTACTTAAATACCTTTCAGAAAGTTTGGAACTTTTTTTTATCTGCAGTATTTTTCCTATTGAAATCAATCCAACACTAACTGATATTTAAGTTCATGCTTGTAGAATGTCTGATTGACGTGTTTCATTTTTTTTTCTTATTGATTTTTTTATTTTTTTTGTCCATTTTTTGGGTACTTCCGAAAATTTGGTAAAAGTTCTTTCTATCTAAACTAGTGTTACTATATAAGTTAGCACGTTTACAGTTGAAAAGTTTTCGAGGAGAAAGAAATAACATTGTAACCAGTTCCAAATGAGAATATCACGTCCATGAGTTCCGAGTACGTGTCAAATCAACGATTTAATTAGTTTTCTATTTTTCGAACTGGAATCTTGAATTGGAGGACGGTGTCTGTATGTTTGATAGGAGATTCTGATTTGAAGTTTCCTTAATAGTCAAAGACAGGATTCCGATAATCGCAGAGGATTACATTTGAAACTCAATAGCTTTCACTTCAATATAAAACTTTCCAATGAAATTCGTATTCTATGAATCCTGCCGATTGTATTGATGATATTGTAAATCTGCATTATAAATGCTCGTTGTTTGGCGGAAAATAGTTTCCAAAGGATAGAATTTCATTTAGGTGAAGTTTTCCACTCTATTTCCGATTTTAATTAAACCTTTTTAAATCAAACATAATAAATTTCCATTTGAACATTCTTTTATTTTCAAATAAATTTTGTATCATAAAAAATATTGCTTCTTTTTGTTTTGTTTATTCATATTTAATAATACAGTATCGTCGCAAATATTAAAAAAAAATATCATACAAATTTGGAAGGTTCTTTGATACATACACGTTAGTTCGAAATTAAATGAAATTCAAAGTTACAAACTTTATAGTTTTTTTTACATACATTTTTTTTAAGCAATATAAAATCTACCTTTTCTAATAACTCTTCTAACATATATAAAAGTATATTTATCAAGTATAATAAATATTGAGTGGTCCACAAATTTTTAATTTGATAGAATCATTAATTGTCAATATTATTTCGAGAACAGTAAAGCGCAAATTATATTCTTAAATATTTAATACCAAGTTTTCCTATTTAATAACGCATATATGATATCATCTTATTAGATTTGCTTATAAATACTACAATATAAAAATATTATTAAGGTTTGAACTTTTTTTAAATGATTATTTGATTAACGTTTACCTTCTAGCTTATTTTTCTTTTCTATTCTATTGTCAATACTATCTTTATTATTTTTATTTAAATTTTTATTGTTAAATTTCTGCTTCTGATCTGATTTATTTGAATTTTGGATATTTTGTATTATTGGCTTATTTTTATTGGCGCCCAAAGTACTTGCACCAGGTTTCTCTCCAATTGTGATACCATCCGTGCCCATTTCCATACAGTTAGAATATATATTAGAGTTTTGGAGCTGCCAATTCATGCAAAAGTATATGTTTCTCCCCATTGTCTGAATATTGGAAAATTTGACGCACATTGGGATGATGGTTTGCGGTAAACAAATCGGCGGCGGATTACTTCCCGATATTGTTCGTTGAATAATTTGACGACCATTCAGCAGCATTGCCACTTTTATACCAAACTTTTCCGGAATATAAGTCATGTTGATGCACACTTGTAGTATAATAAAAATTATGATTTTAATTATATTTTAATCAATATAAAAAATATAGAAATCTTAACAAAATTTCTTTAAAATTATAGAATATAAAGCAAAAAGATCTCAAATATTATCGATGTAAAAATTGTCCACTTTTTAATATTTTATTCTCAAAATTATTTAAGAAGCAAATTGATATTCATTTTGATTTTAAACGTTATTGATCTAAGTTGTTTTCCATAATAGATAGAAAATTTTTAATTACTTCTTTGCCTGAATTCAAAAACGTCCCAACTCATTCTAGCACAGCATCCGCATATCATTTCTTGACACGAGCACGTTTGTCCAAAAGCCTGACGAAATTCACTTGGTAGTTCTTCGATAGTTTCTAGAACTTGAATTAATTGTCTCTGCATAATTTTATTATAAAACAAAGATTCACTATCATTTTCGTTAGATGATTTTATTATTCGAAACTGATGAAGAAATAATAGCGCCATAGTAAATTTATACGAGCACAATACGTTCATCTTAAATTCTGTGCTTTTTTAATTAATGAATGTGAATTTTTTATCCAAATAGGCACACTATAATAACTTATAAATATATAAGTATTTTCACCAAACTTAACGTAAACTGATTACAATTTGTCTAAGGTGTTTAGGTAGAAAATCACTACTGTCTAGATCTCAACGTTTTTATATGAACACCATTTAAAATGTTTTACTTTTTCTAAAAATAGGAATTCATGCAACCAGTTTTTATTGGCACAACTCTCATTTTCTGCATATTTATTTTTATACTTTCTATAGTGCATCAATGAATTCATCTATAAAAGTCATTTAATATTTACCCTACTTATTTACTTCAGCAACAAAGTACAGTAGTTTTAATGATAATTCACAATTTTATTAAAACTTAAATGTTTTTCTATAATACGAGTTTAAAATATTCCAAAAATATATTCTATGAAAGTGGATCCACAAAAAAGCCTATGTCTCTACTATGAATATTATGAATTTGTTTTGGAATATTTTTTTATAAAATTATACCACAAAATGTAGTTATTTAAAATAAATAATATCAATAAAATTCATCAGTAAATATCAACTTAACTGAATTTTATGTATAATTTTGTTTATATCAGTTTTTAAAATAAAATTTTACTTGATTGTTCTTTGATGGGAAAAAAATTAAGCGGAAGTTATCATACGGTTAAATAATTCTAATTAGGTGAATTCAGTAAACAAAAGTAAATTACAAACAAAAAACATTACAATTTCCGTCAAAGGTGACTAGGTCATTTCCTAGTTAAACATATAAATTCTCTCCCATTTATTTTTGAAGGACAGACTGACGCAGAAAAATTCATATAAAACTGAGCATTCACTATGGTTAAATTCTAAATAGTAAAACGATATTTTCGATTACTCGTACGTTCATAACTTTAAGCTTTTGAACCATTTTAAATATGTTTTGTACTAGTGCGATTGGTTGTAGATTTTTTACTACCTTCTATACCAATAGTAAAGAACAAAAGAATAGTAAAGAAGCTTCCGAAACTATAACGTTGGTTCTCATATTTTCTTTATAATTTAAAAGCCGTTTAATAATTTTACTCTTTTTAAGATTGCTTTTGGTAAAGCTTAGCCAACAAAGACTTTACTTCAGATGGTTTGGCTTGCTTGATTTGGGTCAAATACGCACCGTTTTGTTTTATAATTTGTTGCATTTTAAAGGTAATTTTATATACAAAAAGCTTCTGTCATAGAAGTCCTGGTCCCTATTGGCGAAAAAATCGACTAATCGATTTTTACAATCTTCTCTTGATGGCAATTTCTTATCACTAAGGAAGTTTTTCAATGATAAAAAAAGATGGCAATTGCATGGTGCCAGGTACGGACTATGAGGTGGATGCATCAAAACTTTCTAACTAAGCTCTCGGAATTTCTGACGAGTCACTATAGCATGACGTTGTCCTGATGGAACACAAAACCTCTCCTCTTGGCCAATTTTAGTTCCTTCTGGTCAATCGCTAGCTTTAAATGGTCTAATTATTAACAGTCCCACTAAATGCACAGCAAAATCTTCCTGGCCATTAATCCTGATTTAACCACCGTTGAGTTGCCTCACCGCGCTTTGACCACGATCGTTTTCACACAATAGTGTCGTATGTAACCCATTTCTCATTTCCAGTCACCATCCGTTTAAGAAATGGCTCGACTTCATTCCGTTTGGCCCAAAGGCTTCATAATGTTTTTTTGCATCAATTTATGTGGCACCCAAATATCGAGCTTCTTTTTAAAACTGTTTAATGGCCGATATTTGGCTCCTGCGCGATACTACGACTGCTAATATACCGGTTTACTTCGATCATTTGCATGATTTTATCGACATTTTCGATGACGAGTTTACCTTTGCGAGGTGTATCTTTAACATCGAAACAAAATCTACAAGAGCAAAATTGGGCGTAATTGGCTATGATATTATCGGGACCATAAACACCATTCATAATTTCAGTCGTCAGGCGTGTATTTTCGCTTTTAGCAAAATTTTAAAATATACCCAATTTTCTCTTTATTAATTTCCATCTTTTACATCCTATAACTTATAACTGAACCCACAATCAAAATACTGTAAAATAATTTTTTGTATTATGGAATATTATTTTTCCAACGAGTACAAGTTTGAACTTTTTGATCAATATTTTAAGAGATATATACCACTTCAGTCATCTAGCAAGAAAGTAATGGATTTCTTTTCCCCCAAACCATCACAAAAAATTGCAATGAATTAAATTAAAACTTCTAACGATAAGAATTATAATATTGTACTGATTTATTTATCTGTTTTCCAAACAAACATTTCAGATTCTTCTATGATAATAGAATAAGATATATTAAATGTGAAGTTCTTTCATAAATTTATATAAATTGGTTAATCTTGAGTCCAGTTCGATAACTAACAACGGACGGTTAAATTACTTTATGTGATAGTGTATGTACACAGACAATTTCAATATGAAGTATCTAATTTATTTATCCATTAAAATTTTCAATCTTCCATTATGATAATATTATTACAGACTGGACATTTAGTCCCTTTTCATTTGCAGACAAGAAGTTTATTTGATATTCTTTAGGGAAAATCTTAACCGCATGTACAAGAACAGTACGTCTAAACTTATATAAATCGTTAAAGTTGTTGTACACTACAGATAAAAAAAAATTAGTTTATTTTTTATATTGAAATAGTAAAAAATGTCAACAAATAGATTGTAGTTATAATTGACCTATACAAACAATAAAAGATATTTACAAAATGTTAATTTTTTTACTTATAATAATAAGATATGAATTTAACATTACTTTTATGTATTTAAAAAAATTTAAAAATAAAAACAAAATTTTCAGCACTATTAGATATTTAATTTATCAAATATTTTATGGTTTACTAAAATTCTATGCAATCAAATACAAATATTTTGTTTTTCAAAAGCTGCCTTTGATGTTGAAATTGTGCAAAATTCTGTCACACTTCATGATGGTGCTAACATAAAATTATGCTAGCAGAACTTTCTAAAGGACATTTATGGCGTTAAGTTTTTTATGATAACCCTAGATGACAAGAAAACTTATTATCGATGAAAACTTATAGCGAAGTTGGCATAACACTTCACGCATTCTTAGATCTTGATAAAGCTGATTATCTATCTAACTGACAAAAAAGGAATTTCATTTTAAAAGATAAAAATGAAATTAAATAAATGCTTTAAGAATATATTTGATACTAAAATATTATTTATTTAATAAAATTGTGGCAAACAAATAATTTTCCTCAATAAAAAATATATTTACAAATGAAATATTGTAAAATTTTTTTCAAAATTTTCCAAGTAGAAGTAAAATGAAAAAAAATTGTTTTAACGTTATAATTTTGAATTTTTTATTTATGCAAAAATACTTCTTCCATATGGTTTATTAGGAGTATTAATAAAAAATTTTAAGGTACTGATATTTGATGATGCCTTCTTTTGAATATAGAAATCGATTTTAGGCTAGAAAAATTATTTTCCAAGTAATTTAAACTTTTTTAACAGATTCATAAATTTTTTTGTAGTGTTTATGCAATTATGTAATTTCAAAAAAAAAGTGATTTTCATAAAATATTAATATGTATTTATAAATTATAATATTCATTTTTACTGTAAGTTTAAGTGGAATATCGACAATAATACTTGTAAGGTACTTATTGTGATAATATCATTACGGGGCTTTTATGATTAATACCTAATTATCGTCAAAAGATGGTATGACTACTATAAAAATAATACTATTTTTCATAAGTATAACTTTTCATAAGAATCCAGTCAAACTTTGAAGCAGCTACATCAATTTGTTTACGAGTGACAATCACAAAAGTAAACAACTTTTATGATGTAATGATATTGGAAAAATTAAATATCGAGCGGTGATGAAATATTTGTTTTGAAAAAAAAATTGGATGATGATATAAAACCGAAACCTTTCTTATATCGAGCATAAAATATTGGCCATCTTCAACGGAGCAATTGGATTTTTTTAACCATAACCCAAATAAATTTTGCGTCGGTGCTTGTTGATGAAACATAAATTCACCTTTACATACTAGAAACCAAAGATCAGTCAAAACAGTGGACTTTTATTAACGAACATGCACCAAAGAAGGCAACGGTTCTATAATCAGAAAATGGTGTAGCTACTGGTTTCTGGGACGCATATGGTATAATCTTCATCGACTATATTAAAAAAGGAAAAAACGATCACAGAACAGTATTATACAGCATTATTAGACCAGTTGACCAATGAAATATAGATGAAACGTCCGCATTTAACTAAGAGAAAAAAATTCTCTTTCATTAGTTTTAATTATCCGAATATGAAAAAATGGTTCGGCGAAAAAAGATTTGGCTGAAACGATGAGGTAAATGCTAAAATAAATGCCAATTTTGAAGTGTAGGAGAGATTTTATTTTTTAGATATGATACAAACAATATAATAAATTTTACACAAAAATAATATCGAGGTAGAAAGTGCTTGCTTTGAAAAATAAAATAAATTTTATACAAAACAATGGTTTCTTCTTGTCAATGTCAGGTATTAATCATACAACCTTCGATTAGTAGCCTTATTTTTTCATTATAATATTCTTTTAATTATGAAATTTTTAAAAAAATTGTTTTCATAGAACTTTTAACTATCATTATATGTGTATACGATTTAAGAATTATTGCGGTACAAAAAAAAATAATTTTTATTTAGCATTTATTACATTTTTACTGATATAATAATGATTTTCTTAAAATTAGTTGATTAGGGTTTATTATCAGGAAAAATATTTCTTGTTTCGTTAACTTTTACGTTTGTAATACTAATGAAAGTCAATATTTTCTCTTTATTTGCTTTCATTCGAGTTCAGTACAATTTCGGAGTAAATAACATAATGTTTGCTAGTAAATAGGATATTAATATCAGTATAATAAGCTGTAAGCAAGTTTTCAAAGTTTTTCAATTAACCACAGAACTCTCATTTGTATGATGAACTGAAATAGTAACCAAAAAAAAAATTAGAAAAATGGAAAAAACTCAAACGAGTTGATCGAAATTTCTCAACTTAAATTGAATTCTGAACAAAATTCTCATTACAGAACTGCCAAAAACTTTCTCTGGACTTTTCTAATGACCAATAGTTATTTGAAAGTGAAAGAAGTCATAATTTTATGTAATGTGTAGCTTAAGAATATTTGAGATTCTTTTCGTAAAATAGAGAAAACCAATAGACATATCTGGAAGAAGATCAAGAAAAGTTTTATGATTACGAGCATACAATAATTTCTATTAAATAAAAATGCGTATCTAAGTATAAGTACGAGTATTTTAATAAATACTTATTTTATTAATGTTCATATAGAATTGGTATTTCAAGAAAATTTACGATATCGTACTATGTTTGTAATATCGTAACTTATGCATGCATTTTTTTAATAACTACGAGTATTTTTCTCAATAAGAATTAAACGAAGGATTTTCAAAAAAGATAATGTAAGGATTGGTGCTATCTAAAACTAAAAGATTGCTAAGGTAGTTCAAATTTCTTAAATTTTAAAGTGACGATTTAATTTTCGAATACTTTCTTTCTTTTTATGTAAATGTTAGTTTTCGTTTTCCATCTTTTGACATTACATGGTGTAAGACAATATGAATTGTGTCATAGTTTCTTGTAAAGGAATATGTATTCATTAAATAAAAGTTCAGGCTCTTAAATAAAAAATGCTATTTAACATTCAGTGTGGCTTATATATTAAACTATGGAACAATAAGTATGCTTTATATGAAAATTGTCGATGGGTGGGAGGGAATATATAGAAAGGCAAATATTGAGAATCTTGCAGCGGGATGCTTGCATGCTTGCTTTAAGGAGACGATGGGGGATTCGTTAATTTGCTGCATATCCTGATAACCAAAAAAAGTACATGCCGTACACAAAGCTTTAATTGGAGATAACACTTAGGTATTATATTCTTTAGGATAGAGGATAAGATAAAAAAAATCTTTTTTTTTTATATAAAAAGAAAGTATAATAATTGGAGATAAAATTTGGGAAGTAAATCTCCAAAAATTAATTATAACTCTAAAAGGAAACCCAAAAGAATTATCCAAAAAAAAAATTAATAAAAAATGGTGGATCAGAATCTGAGTTTTTAAAGACAGAGCTTAGGTTTTTCAACTCTTTCCACGATAATTACCTGAAAACATCACATGGCACCCCTAAGACCAATTGCAGCATCCCTAAAATGACTACAAAAAATGACAATGAACGTCCCTAATTTTAAATAAACAGATGATCTTCATTTGTATTGATTATCAAGTAAAGTCTATTTTGACTAATTTGGTAGGGATATTAACTGTGGGTATATATCAAATAAAAAAGTAAAGAATGGGAGCGAGATTGCTGCCTTAAGGAACACCGGTATTAGTTCGTGATATATCGGAGTGTTGGAGTATTTCCATAACTTGAAAGTGACGTTTTAATTATATAATAAGTAGAGGGGAGCACGTTCTTGAGCTCTCTAGAAACTCAACTGGACAATATTTTTTTCGTTTGAGGGAGAATTTAATGCATTCGGCAACTCGATAAAATTGCTGGATGGGAGAATGATCAGATCTGAAATCAAATTGTTGGTTTAATTTGGTTTCAGATACTAAAATAGTTGATTTAAAATAACTAAATTTTTTACTGGTTTTTTTTCCAAATTAACCTGGTTCTCCTTATTGAATTTACATCGTATCGTACAAAAATTTCGAACCAAAATTTTCTAGCTAAAATTCTGTCATTATTTGTTACTGATAAAAAGCGCAATACTTTCATATTGCTGTTGAAAGGTTTCTAAAAGAGAATCCAATTAATTTGAAACTTTTCTAATACTAGTAATTGATAATGGTTGGTTGGAAGAGTTTCATGTGCATATGTGAATTTAACTACTTCAGACCACTTGTTCGAGTTAATATTAATTTTTTTTGTTTGCTAAAAATTTAATCGAACATTTTCAACTAAAGTATTTTTAACATTTGCATTTATATTTTAGATCTTTCTAAGGTATGTGAACAAATAAAATAATCCAACTTCATTGTGGAACGAGACAATGCTAGTAAAAGTTTAAAATCGAATTTCAGTTGGCTATGAAAATGTTAAATGTAAACCGAATTTCCCGAAAAGCTCTTAATGCAAAAAATCTTGTTATT
The DNA here is from genome assembly GCA_958298945.1 of Atherix ibis. Classification (NCBI taxonomy): domain Eukaryota; kingdom Metazoa; phylum Arthropoda; class Insecta; order Diptera; family Athericidae; genus Atherix; species Atherix ibis. Next base: position 6,404,362 of record OY282606.1, read on the forward strand.
GTGACAGAATTATTGGTAAAAGATACTATTTTAACAAATTCAGTCTCTTGAATATTTATTACAATAATAATAATAATAATAATAATAATAATAAGCTTATGTTGTCGCTAAAGCTTAGATATTATTAAAATATTTATAAGCAATCCACTTTGATTTGGAAAGAACACACTTGAACATAAAATAAAACTAAAAACCTATTTGAAATGTTAACATACTAAAAGCATGTTGGAAAAATATTTTATTTAATATGTTTGCATTACCTTCAACCTAAGTTACAGATGAAGATAATAACAAAAATGTTATTTAGGATAAAAAAAATTATTCCTTTTGAGTACTTTGACTTTTTAAATAAAAATTTATATATAAAAATAATAACTTGTAGTTATTAATCTAAATATACTAAAAGAAATATTTTGTGTAACTTTATATTGATATAAACGAAAGGACAGACAGGATATTTTAACCATTTTCAAAATATGATTTTATTTTCCTTTGAGAATGAAAAAAGTACAAAATTTTGTAATCCAATTTTCTGCTTGGCTGTTTTCCTTCTCTTTGAAAATTTTTTTTTCTCATCTCATAGTTTTCCTTTTTCAATTTGTATCTTTACTAATACGGGTTATATTTTCATGTTATTCTTTTAAATTTTTTATATTATAAGTTTGAATTTTTGTTTTTTTTTTGCAAGATACTTTTTAAACGTTTTGGAAACTCTTCCACTAACAGTAAAGAATAAAAACGATATAGAAAAGTTAGTCTATGTAGAAAAATTTGTCATCCACAACCATTAAAGGAAACTTTTTCACATGAAGCTTACCCAGGAGATGAAACTTCGACAAGGAAGCTATAACTTTTCTGCAAAATTCACACATTTCCTGAATTTATTAATTTTTTTGTCAAGTACGTGTATTTTGTTCATTATATGTATGTATAGGAATCAATTTTTTTTCATCATCTTTTAGTATATTGTAAATAAAGTATCTATTTATGTATTTAGAATGTGGTACATAAAAATTTCCTTCATTAATTATTTCTTCAAAATAACTGTGTCCTCTTTATTATTTATAAACAAAAAAAATCCTTCTATGCTTCTTATGCCTTCAAATCCTTAATAATCTCAGGAGAATAACTTGAATTTAATAAGTTTTTGTTTACTTTAAATAATGGAAAAATATTTTAACATAGGGAATTACGAAATTTATACGATAAAGGTGATTAAATTGTGTAAAATAGAAAATACGTTAAAATAATAAATGATCAGGAATAAACTCAGAGGATTGGTGAAATTTTTTAATGAAATTATTTTTCAGATAATATAAATTTATTAAAAGATTATAGTAGCTAGTTCGAGTTTCACATATGGTCGGTCAGATTGCGAAATATTAAGGACATAATTTTTTATTCATTTTAAAATTGTAAGATAAAATATAATAAATGGGAATACTCATCAAAATAATGAAATTAGTAAAAATATATAAATTAATTTGTATGGTTCCGAATTTGTATCCTTCTTACACTCACTTGGAGCCTCACTCCTTGCGGGTGGTGATTACAATGCTAAACACCCTCAATGGGGTTGCCGCGTTGCTAACTCTCGAAGAAAGATTCTTCAAGAAGCTCTATCCCATACATCATATCAAATAACTTCCCCTCCAAATCCAACATACTGGCCAACATCTGCTTCAAAACGACCTGATATCCTCGATTACTTCATTAGCACTCCTTCAATTACCATGAATTCTAGTATTGAAACTCTTTCCGATTTAAACTCCGATCATAGTCCTGTTTTTCTTACCCTTATTTCTAAGCCAATCTTAAAGACTCTTCATCCTAGGCTGATAAATGGCAAAATAGACTGGAATAGATTTAGAAACAAATTAGACTGATAGATTGACTTAAACCGAACGTTAAAAACAGCAAATGACATTAATGATGCTGTAAATGACCTCACTATATATATATATACATAACCGCTTAGATCTCGTACAATAAGACACAACCACAAAAACGAAATTTACCAACTAAAATTCGGACTTTAATTAACGAAAAAAGAAAAATGAGAAAGAAATGGCAACGCGTACGAATGCCTAGCTTTAAACAGGAACTTAACCGACTACAACGTGAACTAAAAATGGAAATTAGTAAGCACTATAATGAGCGGCATGAAACTTATACAAAATCGCTAAGTGGCAATATTTCTTTATGGGAAGCCACTAGACGAATACTCTCATACAAAAGAACATCATACCCACTGAAACAAAATGACGGTAACTGGGCAAAAACAGACAAAGAAAAAGCTGAACTATTTGCTAAACATTTGGTAAATACTTTTGCTCCACATGATGATATAGAAGACAAATCGCATACTAACAAAATCATCGAAGAACTAATGTTCCCACTCCCTATAAGTTTTCGTCCCAAAAATTTTAAGCCCTCGGAAATTAAATCTACAATTCTGCGTCTTCCCAATAAAAAAGCTCCAGGTTATGTTCTAATAACAGCTCCTATTTTCAAGCAAATTCCCCGAAAAGCTTTAGTTTTAATCACATATATTTTTAATAGTATCCTGCGTCCAACCTCTCTTACGAAATAAACCCATTAACTCCTCTTCCTCCTATAGACCTATCAGCCTCTTACCAATTCTTGGTAAGATATTCGAGAAACTCCTATTAAAACGATTCTACCCAGTTCTAGTTAATGAAAAAATTATTCCTGATCACCAATTTGGCTTCCGGTCTGAATACTCCACTATCCAGCAATACCATCGCATTGTTGATCATATTGTATCCTCTCTTGAGAGGAAAGAGTATTGCCCAGGAGTATTTCTAGATATCTCCAAGCTTTTGATCGTGTGTGGCATCCTGGACTAATTTGGAAACTCAAGAGCTTTCTTCCTTCAACATACTACCTTATCATAAATTCATATCTCTCCCAACGATATTTCCAAGTTGCAATTAACTCAGAATCCTCGGAAATATATCCTATTCTAGCCGGAGTCCCACAAGGAAGTATTCTTGGTCCCATCTTATATAATATTTATACCCATGACATCCCAGCTTATCCTAATACTATCATTGCTATTTATGGAGACGATACGGCCATACTTGCTACCCATTCAAATCCTGACATAGCTTCCAACAATTTACAATCCCACATCCACAACCTTCAATCTTGGTTTAAGAGATGGAGAGTGAAGGTAAATGAACAGAAGAGTGCTCACATTACTTTCACACTTTGTCAAGGTAAACCTACCCCTTTATACCTTAATAGCAACATGATACCGCAATATGATAAAGTGCGTTATTTGAGACTTTACCTGGACAAGAGACTAACATGGAACCCACATACTAGATTAAAAAGAGCTGAAGCTAACAGACAAACGCTCGAAACTAACAATTAAAAGTAAACGTCTAATCTACAATACAATTATAAAACCAATTTGGACATATGGAATTGAACTTTAGGGTTCAACGAAACGTTCAATTCCTATCGCGTCCAGGCCTTACAATCCAGGATCCTCCGTAAAATTGTTGATGTCCCCTTTTATGTTCGTAACACTGTAATACATCGTGACCTTAATGTTCCCTTTGTTCATGTCCTGTGCATTTCCCGATATCAAAAATTTCACTCCCGTTTACCCTATCACCATAGAGAATTGTCTTGTACAGCCCTCCCCGGAAACACTCATCGGAGACTTAAGAGACAATGGCCTAGAGATTTTCTAGAGGAATCTAACTTCCGTTAGTTGGGTGTTTACTCCCACTTCATGATGTAAATCAGCTTGTTACAATAAAATTGTAGTTGCAGATAAAAAAAAATAAAAAAAAAACAATCGTTATTTAAAAAAAAAAAATTGACCGAGTCTTACAATAGTCGCTAATGATATCTAAGATGTGAATTTGGTAATCGTGAAAATATTACATTAAAGTCGGCTATTGATTAAAGTAATTTCACATATTTTTATTTAGTAAATTTTCTATTCTATAATTAATTTTTTGAATATTTTATATAAAATGAATTAACCTCAAATTTTAAAAGTATACGATATTATAATATTAATGATTTCATATACCGAACTATGTATTAACACAGTGCATATAAAATTATTTAATTTACTTTATAAAATTGAAAAAAAAACTTCCCATTTAACATCAAGGAGAAATATTGAAAATTGTTATATTTTTCGCACCGCATAAAAACTACAATATTTTCATTCTGTCTCGTTCACAGTATATCTTTAAAAGAGATACACATATTTTCGAATTAAAAAAATTGCGAAAACTATCCTGAAAACAAACTACAGTTAACTAAGAGATAGAGTGAGAAGAAAAAAATATTCGATTGTGAAAAAATAGCCAAATCTGTTTTTATTCTTTGTCTTTTTTGTTATTATTCCAAAAAGCGAGATGCAAATATTCTACAATAACTCAGCTCAGTTTTGATATAAACTCTTTTCTCTCTCTGCTTTCGGTCAGACACATAAATTTCATTACATTTATTTGCATGTGAATGAAAGAGAAATAGAATATTCCAACGAAAAATTTAAAATTTCGAAAAAAACTCTCGCATATCTTATTTATTGTCTATTGGTATTTGCCAGTCCTAGAGAGTGGTCGATAACACTTTATTGTGTGGCATTTAATGCCGTAACAATATATTAAAATTATTTTTATTAATTTTTATTAACTACAACATAGTAATAAGCAAATTTGAGCAATAGTATTAATTAGCTCGAAAGGTTGTGGGGAGTAAACATCCAATGAAGTTCCTCCTGCTAGCGTGTGTTTCTGTTGAGCCTCAGTATTTTAGTAAATCCCGCGACCAGTGACGCTTAAGTCTTTGATGGGTATTTCTAGGGAAGGAAGTGGAGGATAGTTCTTGAACAAAAGGATTATTATGATTGAGGACACGGGAACGGAACTTTTTATAACGAGATACAGCCACGTCAAAAACAAATGGGACCTTAAGATCACGATGAATAACGGTATGCGAACATAAAAGGGGGCATTGACAATTGTACGGAGTATTTTTGATTGAAGGGATTACATTCGACGGGAATTAGAAGGCTTAGTAGATCCCCAGAGTTCTAGTCCGTATGTCCATATGGGTTTCAGTATGGTATTGTATATCAGTACTTTGCTGTCTATAGTAAGTTTGGAACGTTTGTCTAGAAGTCGAAGTGGTTTTATTTAACGTCTTTTTAGTTCTTGTCTTTTAAGTCTTGTATGTGGGTTCCATGTCAAGCGTTTATCTAAGTACAGTCCTAGGTACCGAGCTTCGGTGTGTTGAGGTATGGCACTGCCATTAAGGCATATGGGAGGGCATGACTCACGACGGAAAGTGAAAGTTACCTGGGTAGATTTACTTTCATTTGAAATTATTAAAATATTTTATTTAAATAATTGTTCAATTGTGAATACGCGGAGAAAAGTACATGACTCTTTTAGTATTTATCATATGCGGAGTAAGTCAACTATTTAGCTTGTAATGAATAAATTTGAAAGTATGCATACTCTGGAGAGAAAGCGAAGACTGGGCGACAATTAAGCCAATGTACACCTGAAAAGATTGATGCAGTAAGCGGAGTGTTGCTGAATGTCCGGGTACCTCTCATCAACGCCGTGCACAAGAATTGGGTATATATCCAATATGTTTGTTAGGAATTCTCAAAAAAGATTTATTTTTTTTACCCGTATAAAATTATATTGATATAAAAGCTGCAGGCAAATGACCATGAACGGCAGCGAGACTGGACTACTCGAGTTTTAGAGCTCGGTATAGAAGACCACCATTTTTTGCAAAAAATCATTATGAGCGACGAAGCAGACTTCGACTTGGGTAACTATAGATTAACCGCTATTTTGGGCACTGAAATCCCTCAACTGATACACCAAAGACTACTACATACTCGTAGAGTAACTGTATGGTGAGGCATTTGGGTCGGCGGCATTATTAGGCCATATTTCTTTAAGGATGCTGTAGTCAACGATGTAAAAGTTACTGGTGACCTCTATCGGGACATGAATTGGATCAATTAGATCTACAGAATATGTGGTTCCTATAAGACGATGCCACATCACACACAGTTCATGCTACTATGCAAATTTTAAGAGAAATTTTTCCCGGCCGAATAATGTCAAAATGTGATATGAACCCATCCAATTTCTTCGTATGAGGGTACTTAAAGGAAAAGGTATACACTAACAAACCAACCACAACCTCGATGCTTACGAGCAACATTCGAAACGAAATTGCTGAAATAACATCAGAAGTCTGCGAACATGTTATGGAAAATGTGCTTAAAAGAGCTCGCCTTTGTTGCGCGGCCAGAAGTAAAGCATTTGACAGACATCACATTTCATACATGATGTTAGAGGGCATATAATTAATCAATAAAATATAAATTATAAAATTGTAATTTATTTAAAAGTTATTAAAAAAAAACTTCGATCTGGAATATAAAGCGTAGCCAGTAGTTACTATTTTTATTAAAATATAAATAATTTTTATATATTGTAGAAACATTTTTAACGTATATCATTTTTAATAATCACAACTAGTAATAATCGTTAATAGAGTTGTTGGTTTTGTCAAAGCTAATGGAATTTCGTTGTTGTAGTTATTTCTATTAATATTATTTTATTATAGCATATCAGTAGTCAGTACTCGGCACTCTGCATATCATGGAATCATTTCGTAAACTACTTATGTGTATGTACGATTATATTCCCTTCACTGATATTGCAGAGCTCGTGTTGACAAAGCATCTAGAATTAATTTGTATTTCATTGTTGGAGTTTTGTGTTCACTTTCAACTAGTACATATTTCTGCACAACCATACATCTGTTGTAGTCATTCAGACAACACGAATATTTGGCAGGAAAATAAATTTAATGTTTGGTCCTTAACGAGTAGAGCCTTGTAAAGCCTTAAAGTAAAGGTAGTCGTCACTTTCAGAATTGCGTAAAAGTTTTACGAGTTTTCCCTAATTACTAACTCATAATTACAAGCATCAAAATTTCGAGAAAGTGATAAAGTCATGATGGTTTTTACTTGACATCAATGTACATTCCTGGCCATGTTAATGAGCCTGTTCTGAGTGGGAAATATATAACTTCCAGAAAGTTTGTCGTGTGCATGCATGTATTTAAAGCCGTTAACGATATTCGTGAAAATATCTAATGTACATATTTTTGTAACTAAGGATATGGAATAATCATGTCTGCAAGAGAGTATTTTATTTATTAAAAGGAACACAAAAAGTACAAACTCAAACCATCCAAATCTTATACGAAATTGGTACAGGTGTACTAAAAAAAAAAAAATTCCATTTACTGATTCTCTTCATTGAAATGATGACTTTTACAATTAAGCTTATTTTCATAATTATCGTAATATTATAAAGGCAATGTTTAATAAAATATTCTTTTCATAACAATCTAAGTGCCATACTAATTATTAAATATTTATTTTTTTAAGTGTAAATTTTTTATAATCGAATATTATTACAGGAAAATTTAATTAATCAACATATAATTTTTATCGGTTTTGAATATACACATTGATAATGGTGAGTAAAGAAATCATTTTTTATATAATAGATTATAAAAATCGTATTAGTAAATAGTTTCAATAAACTATTTTTAGTTGTGTGTAGCGTGCTCGTGACTATAGTGTATACTATAGTGAATATTAGAGAGTAGGGTTATATTAGAATTATTTTGATTTCGTTTTAAAATAAATAAAAACAATTAAATTAATTAAAGTTTTAAATTAAAGGTGGTTTCCTTTAAAAATAATTAATTTACAGTGTTTATCGCAATATTTCAATTTGCAGTTTTCAAATATAAATGAAATTTTATCTATGCTGAAAGATATAATTTTAACATTTTCACTATGAGCTTAGCTGTAGGTCACAGCTTCTTTATAGGTCCCTATTGTTTAAGATTTATTCCAAATAAGATATGAACTTTGACTTAAGTAGGTTTTGAAGACAATTGCAAATTTGATACTATTCATAAGATATTTATTATTTCAAAAAGAGAATTTACAAACTAAAAATAAATTTTCCGTAACCTCTGATAAGGGCATTAAATTTCAGATAAAGTTCTTTATAAAATTCATATGCAAATCCCTTTTATGAATTAACCGAAAGTCTTATAAGATTATATAAACTAATTGTAGTTTTATTTCATTACTAGTATATATTAGCCATATCTTAGTATTTACTTTAGATTAAAAAGTTTTCATTGTATTTTAAGATCAATATCATTCCAGTTTATTCTAATGGTGCGAAAGTTAAAAAAAGTGCACCAGTCATTTTGGAATTTTCTCCAAATGATCGGGAATTTCATATCGCCTGGGTAGTTGAACAAATATGATAGTTCAAAACTTTGTGAATATGCAATGCTCTTGATTTGAATTGATTCGGTCTTTTATCTGGTTTTTATGAATTTGATTATCACGTTTTTAGCTTTTATTTTTGAAGGCATCGGTAAAAAGTTTAAAATCGATAAAATGATAATTATGAATATATTTTGCATGAAAAATAGTTTGATTTAAAACCTAGACCGTGTATGCGCGAAGCTGGGATGATACTACTGATTTTTGCACCACTTCCAACCGCCTTTTTTATTTTCAAAATAGAATAAAGATTTCTCTTTCACCAAATACTTTTTCATAAATTAATTTATTAAGAATTAATGTATGTAGACATAAAAATAAACCATAACTTAGTGGTTAAAATTTTCATAAATTTGCTTAAAAATTATTGGGTTGTCCGAAAAGTAATTTCGTTGTTTCCCAAAAGAGGACTTAATTGTATTTTTTCATAACCAACTTCACACTTAAGCCGCATAATCATATGTATTTTGACAGCTGATATAGCAATGCTTCGATCGATTCTGCACAGTAGTTTTGGTTGATATGGAAAGTGGAAAACAGCATTTTCGGCATATTTTACTTTTTTACTATAGAAAAGATAAAAATGCTGTTCAAGCAAGAAAAAAATTATCCGATGTGTATGGAGAAGATGTGTTAAGTGAACACTAGTGTCAAAACTGGTTTGCAAAATTTCGATCCAGCCAGTTGAAGCTATTAATGGATGCAAACCGGCGAATAACAACTATGAGATCGCTGACAGATTAAATTTATCGAATACTACCGTTCATAATCATTTAAAACGGCTAGGTTTAATCTCAAAGCTTGACATATGGGTTCCTCATCTTCTTACGGAAAAAAATTTGTGTCGTCGCATTGACGTTTGTGATTTGCTTCTCAAATGCCAAGAAAATGATCCATATTTGAAGCGTATCATTATTGGGGACGAGAAATGGGTTGTCTACAACACTGCTAAGCACAAAAGATCCTGGAGTAGAGAAGATGAACCGGCTCAAAGCACTTCGAAAGCCAATATTCGTCAAAAAAAGTTATGCTATCTGTTTGGTGGGATTTCAAAGAAATCGTTTCTTTTGAGCTTCTACTGAGCAACACAATAATCAATTCTGAAGTGCATTATCATCAGTTGGACAAATTGAATAATTCACTTACAGAAAAAAGGCCAGAATTGGTCAATAGGAAAGGTATAGTGTTCCAACAGAATAATGCGAAACCACATAACACTCGGCAAAAGCTTTTATAGCTTGGATGGGATATACTGCAACACCCACCATACTCTCCAGATCTGGCACCTGTCGATTATCATTTATTCCGGTCTTTACAAATTTTTTTTTAGACCGTAAAACGTTTAATTCAAGTGAGGAGGTCAAAAATCACTTGGACCAGTTTTTTGCCAACAAAGAACCAACATTTTATGAGCGTGGAATCATGCTACTACCAGAAAGAGGGCAAAAGCTATTGGATCGGACTCGATAATATTTAATTGAATAAAATATTAATTCACTATAAGAAAATCGTCTTTCGTTTTTATAAAAAAAAACGAAATTACATTCCGGACAACCCAATCTTTTAGAAATTATTAATAATTTACAATTTATCTAATTTTAAAAGTATAAAAGTATATTAATATAATTATGATAGTGTTTTGAAAAGTGTAAATAATGTAGAAGACTTTTAATTTATTTAGTTAATTTCAGTCAAATATGATTCAAATGGACAAAGTGTATAGCAAACAAGAAGTCGATAAATGCATTTTAGTTTGGAAACTTTTACGTTATGAACTATTCGAGTGTGTTAATTAAATATGAACAAATGCACATTCCAACGGAATGTACTTAGTATATTAAAAGGATTCCTCCTCTTACTTTCAGAAACTTTACATATTCTTGGGCAAATTGTTTAACTAAAAATTGTCCATACACACATATATTTAATAGGTTTATTATACATGTATATGCAATGTATGAATGTGAACATTAAATTGCATGTGAAGATTTCAGCTTAAATCAACTGAAAGCAGGAAAATTGCGATGAAAAACTATTTTTGGAGCTCTTATTGCTACTGCAAATAGTAAGTGGCTGAATAGAAAAAGTTTCGAAAGTGGAAACATGAAATGAAGGAAAAATGAAGTTATTTCGACCAAATTTGATTAGGTATACTTTCATAGTAAAACTTTGGTTTTTTTTTATAATAATATGGAAAAATATAACTAAAAACACTATGTATTATTATTAGTCTGTCGAAATAAATTTATTCAATTTATTTATTTTCTCTCTAAATATAGAATAATGGTTGATGTAATTTTACTTTTAGAATGATATAAACAACTATGACCGTTAGTGTGTGCACAAAAATAAAATTATATAATATTCCTATTACCTTAGAGATATAATGTTCTTAATATATTTTTTCAGAAGAATAGATTTTTTAAGATTATGTTTAAATACTAAAATTTCTAATATAATTGTTTCTAAGTACTTTTATTTGAAAATTTTAGAAGTTATTAAAAACTTGCGATAACATAATACGAAAAAAAAAAAATATATTTTCTTATTGAAGAATATTAATTTGCGCTCATTTAATTTTTTTAAAAATAACAACCAGTTTTGTATATTGGGAGTACAAATGGAAAATCGGCGTTTTTTTTCTTCAAAATTTTAGTTTTTATTGTGGAAAAATGCTCACATATTCATACTTCAAAGTATTGTCCAACGCTAATCACAACTTTTTCCCATCCTTCTGGCAGCATACGGATTCCATGTCGTAAAAACTGCTCATTTTTTGAGGCGATCCGCGAATCGATTCAAATGTTGGTCTCTTCATAAGATCGGAATTGCTGCTCAGCCAGGCCACGCGTCATCGATCGGAAGAGGTAGTAGTCGGAAGTGCCGATGTCTGGAGAATACGGCCGATGGGGTAGGACGTCTTATTTCAGTGTTTCCAGGTAGGTCTTAACCACCTTAAAAAATCACATTGTCGTGTCTTTGCTCGTATTGTGGCTATTTTTCCTTCAATGCTCGGCTCAAACGCATCAGTTGTGTTCGGTAGCGAGCTCCTGTGATGGTATTACCCGGTTGCAACCGCTCATAATATACCACGCCGAGCTGGTCCTACCAAATGAGCTTCGAGCCATGGATGTTTGGCTTAGCCGTCGATGTTGATGCATGGCCGCGGCGTCCCAACTCTTTTCTTTGCTTTGGATTATCGTAATGAATCTATTTTTCATCGCCAATCACAATACAATTCTGAAAACTTTTCCTGTTTTTCCGTCGGAGCAGCTGTTTACACGTGAAATCTTCCTTTCTTGCCGTTGGAGCGGCTGCTTGCCGACGTCTCTCGGCTTCAACTAGTATAGTACCCAATTTCCTTGCTTTTTGATCATTTCCAAGGCTTTCAAGCGATGGGAAATGGCTTTTTGAGTCACGCCTAATGAATCTCAGAGTTTTTGTTATATTTTACATGGATCTTTATCTACTAATCCCTCCAGTTCTGCGCCTTCAAACTGGTCCGGGACGCTCCTTGTCTTCCACATCGAGATCTACAATTTTGTAGCGTTGAAACCATTTGTGACACGTTTTCTCACTAAAAGAAGCCTATAACATCGATAAAAAGCTACAAATGTTTTGATGAGGAGTTTATGACAGATCTCATATTTTAGACTATAATTTACTTCTGGTGCCATCTATTGCAAAACGGTGGGCTCCCATTTTTACACCCAATAGAAATTTTAAAAATTATCATTCACAATATCTTCTAAGCTGTTTCGTTAAGTTTTTATCTCATTACACTTTATAGTTTTTTACAGAAAAACTTGACAAACATTCAGTGACCGATCATAAATTGATTCAAGACAAAGGTAAAAACAACAAATTATATAAAATAAGAAATATAAATATCTTATATAAAATCTTTTTCAATATATTCTTAGTCATAGTAGGCTAGAAATTTTCACGCTTATGAGCAACGTTACTAGAAACGTATTTCATGGTTTGAAGAGGTTTAACCACCAACCGACGTGTTGAAATTTCTACAAAAATAGTAACTGCCGTAAATACTTTTGCGCTTTTTCTAACAAAATTTTCTTCAGCGATAAGGCTCATTTCTCGCTAAGTTGATACGTTAATAAGAGGCTCTAAAAACCCACAAGTAACATTTCCACGAAAAGAGCCGATCTAGGGTACATTGGTTCGCATTTATTTTGAAAAAAAAATGATGCTTGCTATGGCCGTATTATGATTCATTTTTTTTGCTTGAAAACTTCTACTAAGATCATGTGATATTTCAAGTAGACGATGCCACGAGCACCACAACACGACCAATTTTTATTATATGACCCAGAACGCAAAATTTCAAAATTTGATAATATCAGTTGGCCTTCAAGCCAAATTGGACGATTTCATGTTGTTGGACTTTTCCTTGTATGGCTAAATATTATATCGTTTTTACATAGATATCCAATATTTGTCAAGTAACGGTTTGAGCGTTTAAAATCCAACATCTTGAAGTGCGCGAAATGTCATCGAAAATTACCTCAAAATAATCGAGTTCTGCTAAAAGTCTTAAAGCAGCTATTTGAATATTGTTCTATTTTATGCACAATATCATAGTATATATAAAGCCTGTAATGCGAATATTTTTTGTTATCTTCCCGTTTTTGCAATACATCCTTTTACTTGTCCCCTTATCAATGTTTCTGCAATGCTGAACTCTCTCGTGGATTTAAAGAGTTTTACTCTGCTACACTATACATTTATACCCATGATATTCCTTTTATACTTTGCTGAGAATAGGACCATGATATAGGGTGTCCCAACATACACGCAAGCTCTGAATTTTGCGCCATTTGTCCGGTAAAGTGTTGCCAACGAAAAAAAAATAGCGTGACAGCTGACAGTTCAGGGTTATTAAAAATGCCGCACTTCACGAAAGAACAATGCGTTTCCATTGTTTAGCAATATATTAAAAATAATGGTGGTTTGGCAGGTACAGTTCGAATAAAATCATCTTTATCGATGAGGCAAAATTGTCGCATATGGGGTTCAAAAAATCCACGAGTCATTATTGAGAAACAAATACATTCACAATGCGTTACAGCTTTTTGTGGATTTTGCGCTGGAGGAATTATCGGGCCATTCTTCTTCGAAAAAGCAGCTGATCAGGCAATTACATTTAATGGTACTAGCTGTGGCGACATGATAATCCACTTTTTTGCGCCTAAATTGTAAGATATGGATGTGGACGACATGTGGTTTCAACAAGCCGGTGCCACATGCCATACAGCTCGAGAAACTATTCAATTATTGCACGACTCATTTCCTGATTGTGTAATTTCCTGTTTTGGTGATCAGAATTGGCCGCCCAGATCATGCTATTTAACGCCGTTGGACTTTTTTCTTTGGAGTTTTTCGAAGTCTAAGATTTGATACAATGTTTTGAAGGCCGTATCAAATAAATTCCACCACATTTATGCAAAATGGTCATGGAAAATTTTAACAAAAGAGTGCTTATATTTCAGCAAAGTCGTGGATCCATTTACCCGATATGAATCTTTATGAATTTATAAAAAAACATTATAATTTTAAAATATAAACCTGTGTTTTCTATTAAAATTACTTCTTGCATACTATTTGGGACACCTTCTACAAATGAAAGAGAAAAGTCATAGTAGAAAATGTTATTAAACAGGAAAAACTGCGCTATTGGAGAAAAGAAAATAGTTGAATGGAAAATTGAAGAAACCAACCAGCATACTTTATTCGAATTAACACTAAATTAAGTGCAAAAGTTACGAAATTACCTTATTAAAGGATTACGAACTTTAATCTTATAATAAGTTTGAGAAATTTTTCTGCTCTTGCAAATACATTTTCTGGATGGTAGAGGATGACATGTGAATGTTCGGATAATAGGTTTTGTAAATTATTATCCTTGATTCATGTAGACACATGTATGTGTACACTGAATTTAATATGTATAAGAGTAGGTAATAATGCACTATCTTTGTGCAATTTTTTTACAGAAGATTTTTTGTATCTTGAACTAGTAATAATATTTAATAAGAAAACCTACAATTCATTTTGGCAGAGTACTGTTGTCAAAGAATAATCATATTACAGCCTAGAAGATGTCATTTGAGAGTTGTGGAAAATAGCATTACCAACTAATCGCTAATATTTTCCGATTTAAATTAAAGTCATCTTCATATATTATTATCATTTCTATATATAAAGTTCTATGATTCTTTAATATATTATTTAGAAAAATAAATTATTACTTTAAAAATTCACCATTTATGATATCATATGTTGGGAGAATATTAAATTCATAGGAATTATCAAGACTAACAGGTGTTAGTCATCCGAATTGTATATCCGAAATGATAGTAAAACTGGGCCCATAGTTAAATTATTACTACTGACAAGTTTTTTTTTTAAATGGACTTTGAATGTATACTTATAATCGCTCTAAGAAAAATAAATAAATTACGAGAAAAAATCCGACTTTTTGGTGAAACTAGCAAAATACCAAAACAGATATAGAATTTTTTCAGTTCGGCTGAAAAGTTTAGAAAGTTGACGCCTAGATGGCGCCTCTTGCAAAAATGATTCCTGTTAAAATTTGACAGCAATCGGTCGGTTGGTTCGTGAGATATAGCATTTTGAGTGGAGCAACTTTTGTTATTGAAAAAAAAAATGGATAAAGACGAATTTCGTGTATTGATTGCTTTTTGATGAAAAAAAATACAGTGGAAACCAAAGCATGGTTTGACAAACGTTACCTGGACTCTGCTCCAGCTATTTCAACTGTGGAATATTGGTTTCGTCAATTTCGAACTGGCCGTACGAGCACAGTTGATGCAGAACGCAGTGGACGCCTAAAAGAGGTGGTTACGGCAGAAAACATTAAAAAAATCCACAAAATAATTTTAAATGACCGTAAAGTGAAGTTGAGCGAGATAGCTGAGACTCTGAAGATATCGAAAGAGCATGTTGGACATATCGTGCATGAATATTTGGGCAAGCGAAAGCTGTGTGCAAAGTGGGTGCTGCGTGAGCTCACTGTGGACCAAAAACAACAACGTGTTGATGATTCTGAGCAGTGTTTGGAGCTGTTCAAGCGGAATAAACCCGAATTTTTGCGTCGATATGTGACAATGGATAAAACATGGCTCCGTCACTACACTCCAGAGTCCAATTGGCAGTCGGCAGAGTGGAGAGCGAGCGACGAACCGAATCCAAAGCGTGGAAAGACGCAACAGTCGGCTGGCAAGGTGATGGCGTCTGTATTTTGGGATGCGCATGGTATAATATTCATTGACTATCTCCAGAAGGGACAGACGATCAACAGCGACTATTATAAAGCGTTATTGGATCGTTTGAAGAAAGAAATCGCTAAGAAACGGCCTCATTTGAAGAAGAAAAATGTGTTGGTTCACCAAAACAATGCACCGTGTCACAAGCCGATGAAAACGATGGTCAAACTCAATGAATTAGGCTACGAATTGCTTCTCCATCCACCGTATTCTCCAGATCTGGCCCCCAGCGACTTTTTCCTGTTTGCAGACCTCAAGAGAATGCTCGCTGGCAAGAAATTTAAGACCGATGATGAAACTGAGGCCTATTTTGAGGCAAAACCGAAAGAGTACTATCAAAATGGTATCGAAAAGTTGGAAGATCGCTATAATCGCTGCATCGCCCTCGAAGGCAACTATGTTGAATAATAAAAATGAATTTTGCAAAAAAAAATATTTCTACTGTGTTACGTTCTAAACTTTTCAGCCGAACTTAAAGCATAAAAAACATAGTTTTTATGAAATCCAATATAGTTTGTATTTTATTGGATATTGTGCATAAATATTTGAATTTGATTTTTCAAAAATTTCCATGTTAGCTGCTATAAGTTTTTTTAATTATCTTAAGAGTCCATATTTTGGAATTTTTATTTAAATTAATTTTATTACTAATTTATAAGGTACGAGTATTTATATATTGTACAATAGATTAACCATGAAACAGAAATTCACTATCCTTATTTTATATTCACAGAACCGTAAAAAGATTACTCTTAACATTCCATAGACGTTGTCGTCAAAGACTTCTTTCTTTCTTGCCATAAACCCTAAGTAGGTTGACTATTTTCGGTAAATCTTTTCTTATAGTCATAGCACGTTCACGACCGGCAACAAAGAAATTTTATGTATTTATGTCATCAAGCAAAGATCTTTTGTTGACTTGTCTTATATTTCTATATATTCAGCAAAAGTATTGTTGATGCAAGTAAATCCAATGTTAGTTGTACATGGATAAATAAAAAAATGGACTCTGTACACATTAAGGATGATTTTTTTTTGTTTCAATTTCACGGGGAAAAACGTGTAGAAGTGTAAGAAATCAACGGATATTCAACGGTATCAATTTTATGTGATCTGTAATCCATGCCAATCGAATCAGAAAAATTATCCTTTTACACTTTCCTTCCTTACATTCAGAAATCTTATTTGTTTTGGAATTTTTCATTTGGTAAATGGATTTGAAAGTAGATGTACATTTTTAAAACCCATACAAAATCCTGTTAGCTTATATAGAAAAAGATATACTTGTTAGCTTTATCATCTGAGAGATTTCTATTTACATGCCATTATTCATATTTGTAATAAAATTCGATTTTTCGAAGGTTTTTTTTGTTGGAATTATTACGTAACGCAATTGGTTTAGTTGTCTTAATAATATGTATGTACAAACATGTTCAGGATTAACATATAAAAACCAATAATTTCATTTATTTGAATTTCTTATACTTCTTAAAATAATATTATATGGTACATAACAGAGGGCGTTATTTTTTCTTAACTATCATTTCGAATTACACGATGTGAGGACAAATAATTTAGTTGAAATTATATGTGAGGAACCATTAGAAAATATTTTATAAAGTGTTTTGTATGATAAATTTTCACAGACAATATGAGGTGTACAAGAAAAGTACAATATTTTTGCGACGATAATCTCTTTAGTTTAAGCCTTGTGTTACTGTTTTATTTTTTATAGTATGATTCTAACATTTATACAATAGCACAATTATAATACGAAACTGTATTCCTGTCCCAATAGTTTAAAACTCAGTTAGAACATTAACTGCACCTGCTCAACGGACTTTATAATATTTTTAATATATATAAGTTGTAGTAAAAAGTAATCCATTATTTTGCCAATAGATGGCTTTAGGAGTCTGTATCTCCCGTTGTAAAAGTGCGATCGGGTTGCACTAGATGGCGTTAGAAAGATAAGATTTCGTACTAAAAAAGCTTTTGATACAGTTTTGTGATTCTACTTGACTCAGTATTTTTTTAGTACGCGTCAAAGATGGACACCAACAAAGAGAAAATACGCCATATTTTACAGTTTTTCTTCAATAAAGGCGAAGACGCAAGCCAGGCAGCTGAAAATGTGAATAGTGTTTATGGTCCTGATACTGTAACAGCCAATCATGCGCAATTTTGGTTTCGTCGACTCCGTTCGAAAATGTTGATAAAAAAAAAACGAAACCAATTTTGATTTCGTCGACTGGAAGGCCAATTGTCGAAAATGTTGATAAAATAATGGAAATCGTCGGGTTTGACCGTCACGTAAGCCCTGTTTCGATTGCCCAGGAGCTAAACATTGCACAAAAAACCGTTTGAAACTACTTAAATAAGGCTGGATACAAAAAGAAGCTTGATATATTGGTGCCACACGAGTTATCGCAAAAAAACCTCATGGACCGAATTTCCATCTGCAAATCGCTGCTGAATCGCAACAATATCGATCCATTTCTGAAGCGGATGGTTACTGGTGATGAAAAGTGGGTCACTTACGACAACGTCAAGTGACAACGGTCGTGGTCAAATCACGGTCACCCGGCGCAAACGGTGGTCAAGCCAGGATTGACAGCCAGGAAGGTTATAGTCCGGACCTGGTACCAAGTGATTACCACCTCTTCCTGTCTATGACGAATGATTTTGCAGGTGAAAAATTCGCCTCAAGAGAAGATTGTGAAAATCGACTGTCCCAGTTTTTTGCCAATAGGGACGAGGGTTTCTATGAGAGAGGCATTATGAAATTACATCCAAAATGGCAGCAAGTTATCGAACAAAACGGTGCATATAACTTCATAAATCTTTATTTTACAGATAGAATCACTGCTCTCGATGTTATCGATAGAACCAAGTATTTTTTTAATCTTGAGAAACGAAAATAAGTCACACGGACGTAGATCAGATGAATAGGGAGATTGGGAATCAACAGGCATTCGTTTTTCTGACATAACTTATTATGGACATGACCATATGACAGGCTGGATTATCAAAGTAGAGCATCCAAGTATCTGCAATGTCTGACCTGACGCGAATCTCATCATTTTTCTTCGCCCATTTGGGAATTCTTTATAATAAGAAGTCTCTAAAAAATATCACATTTTCATCAGTTTTTTCTGTTTGGGAAAGTTTAACTTCTACTGATTTTTGTCCCTTCAAAAATATTTTATGCCACCGAAAAGCGTGTGCTTTTGATAAGAAATATTTCCTATAGGCTCGTCGAAACTTTTGACAAGTCAAACTTGCTGATGGCATATCGGTGTTTCAAATTTCATAACGCAATACAAAACCATAACCTCTAATATAACACTCTATAGGGTCGCATAGTTACGGACAACCTTGAAAATTGTACTGCACGTCTAGAAAAGACTATCGTACAAACTATGTGAGGGGGGGGGGGTTGTTTAGTTATGCTGATTATAACTCCAGGTACAATAAAGGAGATTCTAGATATTTTGTTGTCTTTTAAACTTTAATAGTAACTACTTTTAATACCTGTCACATTTTTTGTTGTTATTGTAAGATCTCTGAAACAAGATCCAGACGCAATTATGCAGTGCCACAACCTAAAATCCATTTCGTTACTATCTGTTACATTGTTTTTTATACCGACTAGAAAATTGACTTAAATATATGTTAATATGCTTTAAAAGAACCTAATAAAAGATACCCTGTAGTGCATCAATAATAATAAAACAATAGAATGGCTTTAAATAATCATTAAACGGAGTATTTAATTATGTAAAAATTCAAGATTATCTCATTCATTTAATATGTTTCATTACTATAGTGAAAAATTTGTATAAATTAATGATTATTACCAAGATGTTTGAGTTTATTATTATTATAAATTAATTTTTTATGAAAATTACGAGTATATAAAACTTGCCGCTTTTTGTGATTGTAAATAAATAATATATAAAATTTAAATAAATACACGATCTTGTTTATTCTATTTAATGTGAGCGAAAATTTAACATTTTTTTTTATATTTATTATAAAATAAATTTAAAACGTATGTTAATTATTTTTCAACAATATTTCATAACAAATCAATAAGTTCGATGGTTAAAGTTGATGAAATTATTGAGAGTAGCGTAAGTTACTGAACGAAGCATAATCCGGCATAAATAAACTGCCAATCCTGCATACGTGGAGCTATGTTTAGCAAAGTATCATATTTTATTATTACCGTTAAATGTAAAGTTGTAAAGTGGAAACATTCTGGAACTGAAAAAGCATATCCCGTCAGATACTTCTCTATATAAACGGGACTGAATTTAATAACCATTCTTTATTATCTGATATATTATATGTTCAGCGATTAAAGTAAGTCACTCGGTATTCGCTAATCAAACAATAATAACAAATAAACTTATCTTTATTTTGTATACCGTTACCATTCGATAAGATTTTGGTTTGAATGACATTTGTCTGTTGACATTTGACAGTCGTAGAGAATAGTCAATAATAATTTATTATAGAGTAACAAACGCCGCAACAACGTATTGAAATTATTAAAATATTTTATTATTTAATCACTTTTGTTGGTGTTAATCATATGCGGAACAAGTCAATCATACAGCGTGTCATGAATAAATTTGAAAATATGCATACTCTGAGAGATAAACCGAAGACTGGGCGATAATTAAGTCAACGTACACCTGAAAAGATTGATGCAGTAAGGCGGAATGTTGTTGAATGTCCGGGTACCTCTCATCGACGCCGTGTACAAGAATTGGGATATCTCTATTGTTTGTTAAAAATTCATTAAAACAATTTTTGGTGAATTTTTTAGCCAAATAAAATTCAAATTTTGTTTTTTTAGGCAAATAAAATTCAATTGACAAAAGAGATGCAGACAAATGACCATGAAACGTGGCAAGAATGGAATGCTCGAGTTTTGGTATTTATCATTTATAGAGTGTGGTTAATAACAATTTATTATAAAGCATTTAAGGCTACTCTAAAATACAGCTCGGTATAGACAACCACCATTTTCGGCAAAAAATCATTATGAGCGACGAAGCACACTTCAACTTGGCTACCTTTGTTAATAAACCCCTGATACACCAAAGACTACTACACCCTCGTAAAGTAACTGTATGGCGTGGCATTTGGGTCTGCGGCATCATTCGGCCATATTTCTTTGAGGATGCTGGAGGAAATGCTGTAACAAATACTGGTGACCGCTATCGGAACATGTTTGAAAACTTTCTTTTACCCAGAATTAGATGAATTAGGCCTACAGAACATGTCGTTCCTACAAGACGGTGCCGAAAACATGTGGTTCCAACAAAACGGTGCCGAATAATTTTGGGAGAAATTTTTTTCTAGCCGAATAATGTCAAAAAGTTGGCGATATCAACCCACCCGATTTGAACATACCCGATTTCTTCATATGGGCGTTCTTGAAGAGAAATCAACCACAACATCCATGCTTAAGAATAGCATTCGAAACGAAATTTCTGAAATAACGCCAAAAGTATCTTAAAATATCATGAAAAATGTACTTAAAAGAGCTCGCCTTTGCGCCGCGGCCAGAGACAGTCATTTCACCGACATCATATTCCATACAGAATGCTAAATATCATTTAATCGATCAAAAAAATGTAAATTATAAAATTGTAATTTATTTAAAAGTTATTAAAAAAACTTCGACATGGAATATAAAAGCCAAATAAATTAGCATATAAACTTTTCATAATACTAACATAAAGTAATTAGTTCGTATATATAATGAATATAATGTTACGATCCAATATAGATTCGATGGATAGGGTAAAAGACAAGAATAAATTGCGAGACGTTCACACAACACTGTATTTATCAACAATTAAATCATATACTCGAGAGGAGTTAGGCAGGGTTGCGTAATCTCGCCCATCCTCTTCATAATCGCCCTAGACTTAGTCCTTCAACGCACTAACAACACTGCCAGCTACGGTATCCAGTGGACATTGCGTGAGAAGCTCCACGACCTGGACTACGCCGACGACATATGCCTCATGTCCCACACCTTCAACGGCAGTAAGGAGAAACTGAATGCTCTGGCCTCCAACGCCGAAGAAGTTGCGATGAGAATCAACATCAAGAAGACCAAATTGATGCGTATCGGCGCCACCTGCGAGAGACCCTTGATGCTACACGGTACCCAAGTTGAAGATGTCGAAAAGTTCTGTTACCTTGGCAGCATGCTCAGCAAGGATGGTGGAACTGAAATAGACATCCAAACGCGCATCAACAAGGCGCGACAAGCGTACACCTCACTTGGGAACGTGTGGCGTTCCAATCACCTCTCCATAGCACTCAAACTTCGAATATTCAACTCAAACGTCAAGCCAGTCCTGCTGTACGGCTGCGAAACATGGAAAGTAACAGACAGCACGACTCGTAAGCCTCGAACATTTGTGAACAGATGCTTGAGGCGTATAAGCAAGATCTTCTGGCCGAACTGGATAACGAACGATGAGCTGCTTCTTCTCACGAAGCAAATACCCCTGCTAGATAACATCAAACGCAGGAAATGTAGTTGGATTGGCCACACCTTGCGAAAACCACCTATGGACATAGCAAGGATGGCATTAGATTGGAACCCACAGGGCAATCGCAGCAGAGGACGTCCAAGGACCACTTGGAGAAGATCAGTCGAGCGCGAACACCAACAAACTGGCAAATCATGGTCGGAAATAAAAAGGCTAGCTCAGGACAGAAGCAGATGGAGAGAATTCAGAGAGTCTCTAGTGCCGCTATATGCTCCATAGGAGCGACTGTGTTCTCATGGCTATGTGTAGCATAGATATGAAAACCTGTCAAATAAAAATAAAAAAAAATCTTACACAAATTGCGCAGCCTCTGCGCAACACTGCTTACAATCGCTGTTCAGACTCAACTAAAACTAAAACTAAACTAAACTCTTTCTCACGAGCAGCGCTCGTATTCTCTGGAACCGGTTTTTTGGGATCTTCTAGAGCACACGCCAGAGTCATGCTATGACGTAACAATAACATATTTATTTATAGTAATCCTCCTTCCTCTTTCCTTACTAAATAATTTTGCGCAACATTCAATAATAAATAAATTTTTTACATGGAAATTTAGAATTTTGATTAACCGTTGTTAGGAAATTTAATTTCCTAAGAAAATCTAAAGTGTATGTATCTGAACTATTAATTAAACTATTGAGTGGTAGCACTTTATTAGTGTAGCAAATTTTTTGATTAATTTTCCAACATATCCTTCATATATCACCGCTCATATAGTTTTGTTTAGTTTTTCTTGCAAGATTTGCTTTCGAATAGGTATGAATACGTGTCGTATGGTCTTGAATGAGGTGGCAATTTTTCACTATTAACTGATAGTAAGATAGGAAGAGATTTTAATAAGCCAAAGATTCTTTACTGATAGTAAAAGTTACTCATTCGACTTAATCAAAAATTCCACATAGAACAACTTTTATACAAGCTCGAAGCGTAATAAAACGCATTCGAAAACTAATATCAAGATTTGCTTAATATGCAGTGTTGAGAAGTCATTTATATCCTTAACTTGATGTTTAATCTTCTCCGTAACGCTAGTGTTAATATGTACATACAAATGAAGAGATTTTCTCGTATCTTTGCTCTTCAATTCTGATTTAATTGAAATTCTAATGTTATCCTATAATTCGTTTTGTAACAAATATAAACACAGATTTTCAGATAAACAAGACGACTACCCTTGGGAACGTCATAAATGCGCGTACTGACGACTTCTTTTGCTACGATTTAATACTCACGTACGCGTTCAATATTTCGTTTCGGAAAAGTAAAAGTGGGAGGAAGTTCCGCGATATCTTAACTCTGAATATCCATGCATATATGCCCAGGAACTGTTTCTCGTCTTTTACACTAGCGATGATTGTCAAACGTATATCCATAAAATCATATACTATAATTACATTGTCTGCATACCTAGGATCGATGATTCCTTATTACCTGAAAGTTACGTTGCGTTTGTTTTCTGAGCACGTGAGTTTTCAAACTTCTCTTTAAATGAAATTTATTACTTTCGCATCATCTATAAAGTGAAATTTTCTATTATATTGTATAAGTAAACTGTTATGATACTCAAATGGAAAATAAAACCATTCACTACACGTTTAATATCAGCTCATTTTACAATTTTATCAAAGTATGTGAAAATTACACGAAAATTGATAGCTCAGTTACTTCTATATACAAAGCGAAATTGTAATTTTTTCTTTTCAATTTATAGTTATAGTTTTATTTACCTTATTGATTTTTTTATTTTTGCAAAATTCTATACAGAATAATATGCAGTTGACGTTCAATATAGGGAATTTGTTAAAGTAAATTTTCTATAGTAAAAAGCAACTACAATATATTTAAATCGATATAATTAAAGTTCGTTATGAAAAAGTCTTCAAATAATATTTTTTTTCAAATTTTTTAAATTCGATTTGTAAGCGAATTTTTAAATAATTGCATTTTTTTCTATTATAAGACACCTTTTAATAATAAATAATTGAAAATAAAATTCTTTTTCAAAATTAATGAACACAATGTATATTTAGATGATTATGGCAGAAAACTTCTATTCATTAAAAATTTCTATCTACGTGCTTACCTAATAGTCCTTTGCGATTTCCTTAAAGGCTGAGTGAAAATAAATAATCCCTTCTTAAGACAGTCTCTCAGTGGATTGCTTATTCTGCCTTATTTACGGAGCTATACAAATTCACCTGGTAATTAATTATTTTACATTATCACACTAATCCTTAATTAATCCTTTTTTTTTTAGTAGATTTACTTTCACTTGATTGTATTGTATTGTATATATTTTTAGTTGTGATTTACTCTATTTGTAAAGATAGATTTTAAGTAACTCTTTCGTAGATGTGTTCAACGACAGTATTGATTATCTGTTTGGGTTTTAATGATGAGAATGCTTTTAGATTTTCTTATACACAATTCTTGTTGAACTTTAAATAAACTTCAATTCATTTATATTAATTTGATTAAACTCAACATAAATCTATACAGATTATTTTCGACATTCTTTCGAATATTCGTAAAGTATTGAATCGTGTTTTGATAGGTTGGGCTTTGATTTAATACAATAAAATTTTTTGCAAATATTCACAAAAACAGACTTTATTTTATTATCGATTATGGAATATTTTCTTTATATTAAAGGATTTATTGGCAAAAAATTATAGTAAATATATTATAAAGTAAGGATTTCCATTGATAATATATTGTTCATATGGGTAGCTTAAGAATCTCTCCGATATTAAAATATGTTCAACTCTTACGGATATTCATAACAGCTAAAAATGAACAAAAATAGTTGGTCGACATATTGACTATAATAAAATTTCAATTAAATTTCATTTTCATGAATCTATACAAGCACAAATTTCAAAAGAATGAATTAATATATTCAAAAGTTTATTTTACTACACGTATTAACACAAAAAGAAATTAATAAATATTTTTGGATTAAAATTCGTTTACTTTTTGTATGTAGTTAATAATAAAATAATAATTTTCCTACATTTAATGAAGATTATTATAGGTTACAAGTTGGCCAGACTCCAAATACTTTTTGCAATAAACCATAAAAATAGCGATTCAAGCGGCTTTTTTGTAACGAAAAACAAGTATTATAAACCCCTTTAAATACTTACCAAAAAGGAAAATATGCTCTAAATTTGGCACTGAGCAATATAAAGTTCTATGTTCGTATCATTTCAATAAAATTTTGAATATATAGAGATAAATTAATATATGTATGTACTTTAGAGAAAGGAACCTAAATATCTGAGCACATATTTCGCACACGAAAACAATTGATGTATCTCCAAACAAAAATTATCTAATTTAAATGAAAAATAAACAAACTTGTATTTTTCTATAGAAAAGTATTATTAAATTTATTATAATAAATAAAGTCCTTTTGTAAATATTCAGAGCAAATGTTTCAGTAGTAACTTTCAGCAAAAATCGATCGTAAATATTACGAATTTTTCGAAACCTTATGTTAAACATTTTCTTCAAATATATCCTGTAAAATGTTTGTGGTCAATCATAGAAAAAAATTTAAATTATTTAAAGAGGCAATTTTTAAATTTATTTTTAGAAAATTTGGTAAAAAATTCTATAGAATTTTTCATAAACAATTTTTTAGAAAATTTCGTAAATAATTTTTTAGAAAATTTCGTAAATAATTTTTTAGAAAATTTCGTAAATAATTTTTTAGAAAATTTTGTAAATAATTTTTTAGAAAACTTCGTAAATAATTTTTTAGAAAATTTCGTAAATAATTTTTCAGAAAATTTCATAAATAATTTTTTAGAAAATTTCGTAAATAGAATAATTTTTTAGAAAATTTCGTAAATATTTTTTTAGAAAATTCCGTAAATAATTTTTTAGAAAATTTCGCATACAATTTTCTAGAAAATTTCATAAATAATTCTTTAGAAAATTTCGTAAATATTTTTTTAGAAAATTTCGTAAATAATTTTTTAGAAAATTTCGTAAATAATTTTTTAGAAAATTTCGTATACAATTTTCTAGAAAATATCGTTAATAATTCTTAAAAAAATTTGGTAAATAATTGTTAGAAAATTTCGTAAATACAATAATTTTTTTAGAAAATTTCGTAAATAATTTTTTAGAAAATTTCGTAAATATTTTTTTAGAAAATTCCGTAAATAATTTTTTAGAAAATTTTGCATACAATTTTCTAAAAAATTTCATAAATAATTCTTTAGAAAATTTCGTAAATATTTTTTTAGAAAATTTCGTAAATAATTTTTTAGAAAATTTCGTAAATACAATAATTTTTTTTAGAAAATTTCGTAAATAATATTTTAGAAAATGTCTTAGCCATTTTTTAGAAAATTTCGTATACAATTTTCTAGAAAATATCGTAAATAATTTCAAGAAAATTTCGTAAATAATTGTTAAAAAATTTCGTAAATACAATAACTTTTTTTAGAAAATTTCGTAAATAATATTTCAGAAAATTTCATAAATAATTTTTGAGAACATTTCGTAAATACAATAATTTTTTTGAAAATTTCGTAAATAATTTTTTTGGAAAATTTCGTAAACACAATAATTTTTTTTAGAAAATTTCGTAAATAATATTTTAGAAAATTTCTTAGCCATTTTTTAGAAAATTTCGTAAATAATTTTATAGAAAATTTCGCAAAAAATTTTTTAGAAAATTTCGTACACAATTTTTTAGAAAATTTCGTAAATAATTTTTTAGAAAATTTAGTAACCACAATAATTATTGACAAAATTGCGTAAATAATTTTCGTGACAAGTACGCAAATAATTTTTTAGAAAATTTCGTTAATAATTTTTTAGAAAATTTCTTTAATAATTTTTTAGAAAATTTCGTAACTAGTTTTTTAGAAAATTCCGTAAATAATTTTCGAGAGAATTTCGTAAATAATTTTTGAAAAAATTTCATAAATAATTTTTTTGAAAATTTGTTACTATAAAATTCAAGAGAAATTTTTTTTAGACAAAATTTATTAGAATTTTTTTTGGTATTTAAATTTGAAAATATTTTCTAGAATTTTTTACGTAAAATATTGTACTAGTGAACATTTACTAAAAATTTTGCATTCTTTATTTGAAAATTTTTACTTATTCTAAAATTTCAAATACAATAATAAATCATAAAATTTCATATAAAATAAAATTTAATTTCCTCAATATTTTTATGCTTTAAAATATTTTTAATATTCATTAATAAGCCCAGCATTAGATTGACTTTTGAAAAAGTTGATTTCATATAAGACAGTACGGAAAGTATTCGGTTCCAATACAAACCATTATAATAGGAATGGTATCAACAGTACTCCTTAAGTAGCCGGTTATCCTGAAGAACTCAGCATGGTTATTAATAGACAATCACCGTTGAGAGAAATTCTTTTATAGTCACGGGAGGAAAATTTATTGCTCATAAAAGTACGGAAAATCCTCTGAAATGAAATTTTTTACGTTATCCAGCTACGGTTTGAAAACTAATCTTATTGAGATTTAAAAGAAAAGAGAAGTGAAATGAGTATCTTACAGGAAAACAATAGGAAAGAGTAAAAGGAAAGCATTTCTTATATAATAATAGAGCAGTAAGGAAATCTCAGATTAATAGTATCATAAAAGTTAATGAAAATTCTGCCCATTTCTTAAAAGCCGCACTAATTTTTTCTTTTCTTTTTACAAAGTCAAACCAATTTCATGTTAATAAATTAAAAGAAAATTTATTTTTGAAAAACGTATAAAAGTTCGAAATAGCTAATATTTTATCTAAGTTGAATTAATTTATAAAATATTCCTTTTAAATACAATAAATATAAAGTTGGCTTTAATAAATAATTACAAATCAAAAATTTATTTGCAAATTAATTACAAGTTTTTATTTCACTTTTCGACTATATTTTTGAAATAATTATTAAAATCTTTTCTCAAATAAAATAGTTTTTAGTGCATTGTTTTGTAGTATATTTATTTGGTTTAATATAGTATGAAAAATTGTCCAACTTTGAAATAGTAAAAAATGAAGTTGAGAAGAAAGTTTACTAAAAAAAAAATAATATTTCTCAATAACCGGCTAGAATATTAGTACCTCTCGAATAATTATAAGATTAAAAGCATCCTTGTACTTACTGTAGAAGATTGTATTGGTAACAATTAGCATAATCACATTTTTGTTGACTTTCGTTTTACAAGTTGGCCAATGACGGTCCTTTTAAGAGTACGAGGTGTCGGTTTTCTTCTGTTAAGGCAATTCTATTTTGCAATATTGTAGAGAACTCCTGCTTGTATATTATTTACAATCTGCTTTCCTATTCCGTGCTCGTTGAAAATTTAGAAGATGCTAATTCTCAAGAAGGTTGAGAGATTCTTGGAATAATTTGTTAACAAACCGGCAAAAGATACAATTTATAGTAGAATAATATATATTTGTTTGCGGTCTTACATACATATTTCACTATTCTAAACGAAGGTCAAATTATTAAATAAGCTGTAAAATTTTAACTTCCTCTTCAAAAATAGCAACAATGAAACTTACTTCAATAGTTAATAACTGATTTTTGGCATTGGCATCTGATTTAATAAAACAAATATCTGCTTATCACAGACTAAATCGTGCACGTTTTGATTTTTCTTAATATAAAAAAAAACTCCCTTATAGAATAATTTATTAAGATATAAGAAATATTCCTTGTACGAGGGTCGTTCAATAAGTCCTTAGAAAATACGAGAAATTGCGCTCGTAGTGTCGGTAAAGACTTTTTTTGTAAGTATCTGTCAAAATTTCAGCTTGATCCATAGCGTACGTCAATTTCTATCGTCGATTAAAGTTAACGACATTTATTTGTGCATAACAATGAAAAAAAGCGAGTTTAGGGCTGTCATCAAACATCTCCATTTGAAAGGCTTAAGCCCGAAAGAAATCAAAGCCGAGTTGGATGCAGTTCATGGCACATCTGCACCTGTGTTTGCGATGGTTTACAATTGTGTGAATGAATTTAAACGTGGCCGTTCATCCACAAAAGATGAACATCGTTCAGGACGCCCAGTTGAGGTATCTACTCCTGAAATCTTCGACAAAATCCACGATCTGATTTTGAACGATCGGCGAATTAAAGTGCGCGAATTAGTTGAGGCCACGGGCATATCACAAGGTACAGTCGCTTCAATTTTGCATGAGAAAATGTCTGTGAAAAAAATTTCGGGAAGATGGGTGCCGCGTTTGCTCTCAGAGGAGAATAAGCGCAATCGTGTAGTGGACTCTGAGGCTATGTTGGCACTCTTTCATCGCAATCCTGCCGAATTCCTTCGTCAATATGTCACTGTGGAAGAAACCTGGATACACTACTACACTCCAGAAACGAAGAGACAGTCATCACAGTGGATTTTCAAGGGTGAACGTGCTCCGAAGAAGGCAAAAACTGTGCCATCGGCCGGCAAGGTGATGGCCACGGTCTTTTGGGATTCGCAGGGCATCATTTTTATCGACTACTTGGAAAAAGGAAAAACAATAACAGGAGCGTATTACGCGTCGTTATTGCAACGGTTGAGCGAGGAAATCAAAGAGAAACGCCCCCATCTGAAGAAGAAAAAAATCCTCTTGCATCAGGACAATGCGCGTGTGCACACCTGCGCTATTTCCATGGCCAAAATTGTGGAATTGAGAATGGAATTGTTGCAGCATCCCGCTTATTCACCAGATTTGGCCCCGAGTGACTATTTTCTTTTCCCAATCTGAAGAAATGGCTTGGCGGATGACGGTTCACTTCCAACGAGGACGTCATTGCTCAAACGGATGAGTATTTTGCAGAACTTCCGAAATCCTATTTTTTGGACGGGATGAAAATTTTGGAAAAACGGTTGGAAAAGTGTATAGAGCTAAAAGGAGATTATGTTAAAAAATAAAAATTTTTTTTTTTTAAAAACAGTTTTTTTCCATCTTTTTCTAAGGACTTATTGAACGATCCTCGTATCATTATCACGACACATCCATACATATTTAATGAAATCTTTACATTTTTTATAGGTTAATTAATTATTGACATTTTATTTTCCATTTTAACTAATAATTTACAAAGTTGTTAATTTTTATTGACAGAGTCAAGTGGTGATATTGACAATATTATCTATTCAAGAGTTATAATAATATTTATAAATAAATATATCAACCCAATTTAATCGGTTTTCTGATCAGAAATATAGTGCATAGTATAAAAAACTGTATAAAAGAGCGTTCGATATTTTTTTACAATTTGATTTAATCACATATCTGATGATGGCATAAAGAAAGGTTATTCAAAATGTACATTACTCATATGTATTTGTATAGAATAATATTTATACTGAGGAGAAATCAAACATAAAATTACCAAACTTGAACGATGTTTGACCGACCAACATCATTGCTACTCGTAATAAAATTCCATTTGAAGATAGACGAGCATAAATGCGTACACTTTTCCCCGAAACAATTACCGAGAATACACTTTTAGATCCTTTATCATCATCTAGAATAGAATCGTCATGATAGGAGCAGATGCATTGTTCGAGGAGTATCCGAACTCTTAGTCCGATGGTCATTCTCAAATTTTTATGATCGAAGCATGTTGCAAATTTTATTATCAATCGTTTGTGACTGAGAACATTAAGAAATATTGCATAAGTTATTTGATGTTAAATTTTTAATGAACGTTTCGTAATCTTGCTTGCATATAACCTATGCTATTATATAAATCCATTGGGTCTAACGAACTGATACTCATATCAGTTCTTTTGTAATACACTTTCACCCATGAATAAATTCCTTCGAGAGTTGAATGATGCAAAACTGTTCCTTTTGAAATTTTCGTAAGGATTTTTGGGATAAATAAATTATCTGCTTGGTCTAACTTTATGGCTTAGTCAAGATAGTAGCTAACAAAACAACCACGTTATAAACGAATATTTGTAAGTCTCATAAAACATGAATAAAAATGTTCCCGACTGATAAAGAAAGAATGAAACTTGGTACATTGCCTTACGCTATACTAAGGACACGTCGTCGAAATAAAATACAAATTTTTGATTAAATTTTATTACTCCCGTTTGTATACTGGATGCTCTACAAAAATGTTCACTCTACAAAAGAATATTTAAAATATTCTTAGCAGCTATTGTACTCGCATTTGTCTATAATTTTAGTGCACATCTAACGATTCTACTTAAATCATTTCGAAAATGCCCACTCAACACACTATTTACGTCTAAGAGATTAGATAAAATTCTAAATGCCAAAAAAAAAAATTTATTGCAAAATCACTTTCAATTAGAATGAATTTCTAATTTTATCTATGACATCCAGTTTATAGATTTCATAGATTCTATTTAAAATTGAAATTTATTTTTGCAATATTTTTTCCCCCCTTAAAAACTTTTAACTCTGATTTACTTTTCAAGAGAATGATTTGACTTTTAAAAAAAATGATTCTGTGATTTAAGAAATAGATAATTCTTAAGAATCGTCGGAAAATTTCTGTCTTTGAGTTCGATATTTAATGATATTAATAAAAATCAACTACATTTAAAGAAAATTCCAGAAATAATACTTATAGAAATTGTTACAGAAATTAATTTTCAATTTTATGAATCAGAGAATAAATTAAGTAAATAAACTTGTTTAAGTGAAAAAAAAAAATAAACGGGAAAATTGCACAGTATTTACTTGATTTGTATTTGTAAGAGTATCTAACAAAATTTTCCCAATTTCATTTTCTTATAGCCTAACAACAACTGCTTAGCCTAGAGAGGGGATCGGATATAAAACTCAAATTTAATCGTGAATTCGTGCTTGTTTTTATTAGAAATGGTCCAAAACATTTCTAACATAATAACGAGTACTTTGAAACTAATATTATGAACTGTTTATTATTCCATGTTGCGAATTCGTTTATGTCCCTTTACTGCACGTTTAATCTTCTCGGCATATACTAATACCAGAGGATAGAAGTGCTTAGATTTTCTGAAATTGTAATTTTTCTATTCTAATTGAATTGAAATTCTAATGCTATTTTAGGATGTACTTGAGAAAAAAAAAAGATGTAAACAACCGTTTTTAAATAAACCAAATTACATTACGATTGTAGACATAGCCGCATGATATTCACGAACAACTTCAAAGCAATTCAATAAAGGAAGTCGTTGCCTTTGCTCAACTGGCAAAGGTAATCGAAAAGAAGGTTATATTTAACGTTACGATGGCAATTTTTACGCATATTATAAAAGGTGGTGTGCACAATGATAAATGGTCGACGGATAGGGGAGGTCGATATACTTACTCTCCTTATAAAGGTTGAGGTTTAATTTTTTGGATACCGTCTATACTCAGAAAGACTAAAAATAATGTTCACGACCACTATTCAAATTTATTATTTACCATACTGACTACTTTCGCAAATCCACGTTTATGTACTGTTAAGTAATTAGATTTAATAACATTTTCAAGGAAGGTGAAAATTACTTTATAATTACCAACTTGTTTAACAGTAACTAATATTTGTTATAATTAGACGGTAGATATATAAGAGAATTTCATTAATAATTAAAAGTATACTTCAATAAAAAAGTAATTTTCTAATAAACTGTAACTAAGTAACTTATGATCGTTGTCAATTAAACATTTTCATTTATTAATTTATTGTTTTTTTTTTTTCTTAACTTCTAATTATAAGGAATTAAGCTTCTTCTTTAAGATAGAAATTCTGTATTAACGTTATGCGACAAATAATTATTGTAAAATGATGTCTTCACCGTATAACTTTTGCTTAACTTTAAGTAGTTATGCGGGTGATATTTGGTTGTGGTGTCTTCCGTAATACGGTTTTGCGTTTTTCATTGCGCCCGAATGTATGTTAGAAACGGCAATTCATGCGCACTGTACGTCTTCCTTGGTAGAACTACGAGTATCCATTCCTGACCGAACGAACGTATGGATTGCTTTTGTAAACTCAACATTCTAGTAAAATGTTTAAACCTAATAAATTTCTCACTTCCTGCAGACTAATAATTTTCCTTCCCATATTGTAAAAAATCTTCGGCAAAAAATCGTCAAATTTAATTTTAACGCTTTAAATGTTCTTACTCCTCCTTCGAAACAAGAGAGTATTGTCGCGGTATATTTATTAATATTAGTTAAGTTTTTGATCAATTCTAACACTCTGGCTTATTTTTGGAATACTCAAGAGGATCCTTTCTTGCACCTATTTCCTAGCACAAAATACTGACACTTCCAAGCAAATTATTCTAATTAACTTGTTAAGAAGAGTCCTTGGTGTTGAAATTCAGTAGATTAGCAGCTCAGTGAAGTTCACTCCGCTGAATATTAAAAACGTGGAAAAGATGAAATGATGAAAGTCGAGCATGATTCGGGCGGTGGGCGCACGCGAGAGTTATTGAAGTGCCAAGGTTGGTTTTGGGCATTGCCAGGAAGGATAAAATAACTCCAGAACTTTTTCCGAAATCTCTCACTCTCCTCAATCCCTGCCATCCGTTCTTTAAGAAAAGATAACAAAGAAAAAAATGCAAGGAATTTTTTTTCTCTCCCGTTTTCCAAATTTATTTGTTTTGTTTTTCTTTCTATTTTTATTCCCATTTTTTTTTGACTTTCCAATTCCCTAGCCCCTGGAAAAGTTTTTTCGACTTTATCCCTGGAGAAGTTCACACCTTTGGTATCTGCAGTCTTGGAGTTCGCAATAGATTTTATTGATTTTTTTACACCAACACCCAATCTTCTAACTCTTTCAAAATTTTTGAGGGAATATCAAAATATAACAAACTCTCGAATATATCTCCTATATTCACTGGTGTTCCGCACGCTAGCATACTTGAACCCATTCTCTTAAACGATTTACATCCGACATTCTAATCTTTCCTAAGTCCATATTTTTCTCATAAAATTCTGGATCCGGCCTGCCTTTCATTTAGACAAAATCCTAAATATGCTTTTGAAGAAAAATCTACCAGAATTGGTTTACCAAGTGAAGTAAACAAACGAAGACACTGAAATTCGGTATCTGGGACCAAACTCAAATAAAAATACAAACCATAAAAGACTATAACTAAACAGAAGATACCGCCAACAAACGCTCCAAACTTACTACAGACAGCAAAGTAAATTTTATTCAATGCTCTGCTGAAACCAATATGAACTTACTGACTAAAATTCTGGAACTGTGATTAGACTTTTAATTATCGTCGAATATAATCTTTTCAGTAAAAAATACTTTCGCAAAAATGTCGATTCTCCTTTTATACTCTTTGTAGTCTTATGGTCTCAAAGCCCCTTGTGCGGTCAGGAAAAACCTCAGTGTTTATGAGGTGATTGCTATTATTGAAATCTACTCGTTACTATGTTCTAGGTGTAGAGACGCCTTTACATTTTTTTTAAAAAGAGTAACATTTTAATAGCAATAAACTTTTAAACAAAATCAAATTTGGTTTTAAAATATTATAAATTGTATATTAAATTATCTTCCACATAAAATTATTAATTTCTGAGTTATTTCAAAATTAATTTTCCTTTTATTATTAATATATTCAAAGTTTTCAATAGCACATCGTCATAGCAGCACATATAAATTTTTCAGCTTGTTGATAAGAATGAGGGTTTTTATTTAAAAAAAATATATGGAAAACCATCTCAATTAATGTCAATTATTTTTGCTTCCTAAAAATAAATACATGAAATATACTCGTAGTTTGTAAAAATATGGCTGAACAAAGTACTAAAGTGAATTACCAATAATTCCATTTCAATTACAAACGCATCCAAACGAAACGATAGGTTTTCGTTCATTAATCCTGTTTGGTCTTGGATACAGGATAACTTTCATGGCTCTCAATAATGTTGGAAAAATTCAATATGATGAAAAATTTATTCCCAAAAAGCTTTTCCATTACTTTCGGCATCCGAGATTAATTTACCTCACGCTGAAACGAACAGACTATCACTATACGTATGCACTGTCTCAGTCAAATATTATAATAATATTTTTTTATATGTTAAAAATTTAATTCAGCAATTTAAGTTAAAATATTCTCAAATCGGATAAAAAATATTTTAGAAAATATGATTTGTTTAAATTTTCAGAAAGCTTACCTACATTTTATTTAAGTAAACAATAATAAAAGTTGAAACTTCTTAAATTATTCTTAACGTTTTAATAGGATATTTAGGTATTTTATTAATTTTTTTTTTCATGGCTATAAAAGGTCGAAAATATACATTTAAAGCTTTGTACACTTGTTTTTATATATAACAATAATTTTCCATAGAAACCAAATATTTCAAAACTATACTGTGAATTCTAATAAAAACAGAACGAATTACCAGCTAAAGTTGCCCTCCGAGCTCAATTATTCTTAGTTATTTATGATTTACGATGAATAGTATTCCATATTTTCTGATATTGAAGGTAAAAGTATTACATTGATTTAAAGTCACCTAGATACACATTGTATCAAATTTATAGAAAAAAAATCGTGTTAAATTTTGTGTTCCTCTATTACATAATATTATTAAATAAATAATACCAGTAGTAATAAATGTGACTGACTAGCTTTAGTATTTTATGAGAAAAATTATATTTTCATCATACAAATTAAGGAAATACAAAGTAACAAATGAAATTTTAATTATGGAACTAAATTTAAACGAATATATTATGTTAAACATATTCGAAAAATCAAATTGGATTGTGTATAGTTCAGATTTCTATGGAAATTCTAATAGTAGAAGTTTCTATACAAATAATATTAAATTATATAAATATGAAATGTAAAATTGCATTTCATTACTTGAGTAATATGTAAATATTCATAGATCAATGATAAAAGTTATTATGCTCCATTTTCGATATGAATGCATACTTATTTAGGGTAAGCTCTTATTCAAACTAGTAATCTGTAAGTTCGATATGATACCATGTATGCAAAAATTCATTTTAAGAAAATTCATTTCACGACTAAATTTATTTCATTCTTTTAATTTTTTAAAATTCTATCTATTTAGGTAAAAGGGATTTTCGTTTCTGCTTGGATAAATAAATTTCCATTAAAATTTAATTTTGGTGTTTTATTTAATGATTGCCATATGAACATGTTGTCTATTTTGAATTTTAACCAACATATAATATCATAAAATTTAGATATAAATTAATATTTGTACAAATTTGGAAAGTCAATAAAATTTCGTCGCGGTTTTGTGCTAATTGAAAAGTTAGCTTTTGAAAATAAATACTTTAATTATAAAAGTAACAATTATATAATTTTTAATGGTATTAACTCTATTATAAATGATGTAATATTATTGGATATATTCAAAGCGTACACATACATATGTTCGAAGGACATTATTAAACAATATTAGCTTTGTTCACACCTTAACTATGGAAACTAAGGAATTATCGAGAGTAGAACTAAATTTTCGATAATTTCACCAGTTTAGCAATTATCCAATTGGGAATAGCTGCAGTTGATTCTATTAATTTCGATCATTAATTCTGAATTAATCGTTCAATTGGTAAACAAATTCTGGTCAATTTATAATGTCGACACCTCCTTTAAGAGTTAATGAACGTGTTTAATTACTGTGCAAAATGTCATTTATATACGGTAGATGAAATTTACTATTTAAAATCTAGTTTTAAATTATATTTTACAATTGTAATGTTTATTTGTAATTATTGTTTGGCCAAAAAATTGTGATCACTTCGTTTTTATTACTCTATTGGTAAATAAGTCATTTTCAAATGGTGTTTTCTACTATTTGTCTGGGAGATATTTTTCCTTTAAATTACTGAAAAAATATTTATTATTTGTTTAGTTACTTTTTAACATTGGTAAATAGCAAATCGTGTCCTACATTCGAGTGAAAATGGTAAAAGTTACGTATGTGAACAAAGAACAGATGCAGCAATTGTGAAGTGATTCAAGAAAGTTGTGAGTTTGCAGCGTCTTGAGATTACAGTCCTTAGAAAATCGTTTTAAAGACTCTGTGGCATTAAAAGCACGTCTTTATCGATCCCGAATGACCAAAATTTTGACCAGGATCCCAAAAAGGAAATTGGTGCACCGCGACCAGTCGTTAAGCGGGAATTAACCTTATCTGCGTGTAAGAATCGCTAGACTTGAGTCTTTGAGCATATCAATTGCAATGATCAGATGTGGGATGATATCTTCTTTTCTAACGAGACGAAATTTAAAATCCATTTAACAAAAACTACAGTACCTGCAAAATAAATGGGTGGACGTATTGAACTGGTCACCAAATGGTCCTGATCAATGGAATTAAGAGCAGCGAGGATACGATCAGACATTATTCAATACTTAAAAATGGAACCAAAGGAGTCGTGGGGTTCCATAACTTCAGAATTTTCCAAGCAATTACCAAGAGCAATGAAATAACGTCTGTCAAGTTGTCATCCATGCTAAAGGACATGCGGTGCAACCAAGTATTGAATTTACAACATTATAAATGTATTAGCATTTAAAAAAAAAAATTGAAAAAAAATTGTACATTTTTTTTTTTATGTTTTGTATCTGAAGAAAAAATTATGAAAGCTGTTAAAATTACCTTTCCAAACTTTAAAAAAAAAACATAATAATTATCTTACCAGCACAAATATTTTTATTTTTAAAGATCGAAATGAGCACAGCTTTTTGCCCAATACTGTATATTTTTGATACTAATACACAGAAAGCATTTTCTAATTTGTGTTTTGGAAAGTAAAGTTAAATGAATCACATTTAAAATACAGTTTTCAATATTTCACTTTACTATTATACATACATGGAATATAATATTACGTGGGCTACTATATATATTTCTGGCCTAATAATGAAAATGCGAATATTTATCAACGAAAAAGGTTTTATTGTTTTTCAAAATATTCTCCATCAAGATTTATACACTTTTGCATGCGCTCAAACCAATTTTCGAAGCACTTTTTCCACTCCGATTGAGACACCTCCAAAACATGGTTTTTGAATGCTTCAACAGCATCTTCTGGCGACGAAAATTAA
This sequence comes from Atherix ibis, assembly GCA_958298945.1. Lineage (NCBI taxonomy): Eukaryota > Metazoa > Arthropoda > Insecta > Diptera > Athericidae > Atherix > Atherix ibis. The sequence continues at coordinate 6,442,725 of OY282606.1, forward strand.
AAAGAAGTCATTGGGTGCCAAGTCAGGGCTGTACGGAGGATGACCCATCAATTCGACGTTTTGTCCGGTCAAAAAGGCGCTGGTTTGAGCCGATGTGTGAGAGCTCGCATTGTCATGGTGCACAATGATTCGACTTCTCTTGTTCGTTTTTCGAATTTCTCCGAAGACTTCAGGCAAACAAATGGTGGTGTACCACTCAGAATTGACCGTCCTACGTTGCACAAGCGGAACAGTCGCCACATGACCAGTTTTGCCAAAGAAACAAGCGACCATTTGCTTCGAAGTGCTTCTTCCACGAACAACTTTCGTTGGATTTGACTCGTCTTGGAAGACCCACACGGTCGATTGCTGTTTTGTTTCGGGCTCATACGCATAGATCCATGATTCGTCACCTGTGACGATCTTATAAACGTCTTTTGAAGCACCGCGATCGTATTTTTTCAGCATTTCTTTACACCAATCCACACGAGCCTTTTTTTGAGCGATTGTCAAATTGTGCGGGATCCAACGAGAACAAACCTTTTTTACGGCCAGGTGTTCATGCAATATCGAATGTATGCTGGTGGGAGAAATGCCTAGGCATGCCTCTATCTCACGGTATGTCACATGACGGTCTTGCATTATCAGTTCACGTACGGCATCGATGTTTTCTGGAACAACGGCTGTTTTTGGACGACCTTCACGGAATTCGTCTTTGAGCGAGCGTCGGCCACGATTGAATTCGTTGTACCAGTTTTTCACAGTGCTATAGGATGGTGCTTCATAGCCATACAAAGATTTAAGTTCATCGATGCACTCTTGTCGTGATAATCCACGTCGAAAGTTGTGAAAAATGATCGCACGAAAATGTTCACGAGTTAATTCCATTTTTTTGCCAAATTGATTTTTTCAAGTCACTGTAAACAACACAAATGATAGTCGTACGTCAAAACGTTCTGAGTACGTTTATGCTAAAAAATGTCAAACTTTCCAATGGAAATGTCAGATCGCACCTGGCAACACTTAGTGTTGCCTAGGCCAGAAATATATATAGTAGCCTACGTATCCAAATGATCGAAACGAATGTGCTTGTAGGACTTGATCCTTTAAAGATTATTTTTGATCACTTTTTCGTAATTGGGCCATTCCTTAACGGATGTTGGACTTTATTTGCTCTTAGTTTCGAGAATAATCCTTACTAGAAAAATCGAACGATATTGGAGGTCAAGTGACAATATATTGTGTTATGTGGCTTATGTTGCAGCTTTGCTGATAACAAAAATGCTTTAGAATAAAATATTCAAGTGCAGCTCATAAAAAGTCGGTTATCATACGGCCACAGCGCTCAAAATTAATGGTGATCATTTCATTTTAAAACGAAGGCTAATAATAACCTCAGACCAAGTATCAGATACAATGGCTTCTATACAGTCAGTTTCGGCTTTTCAGAGCTCCATGTAGTAGAAAACCTTTACAATTGCAGTAGAATACTCGATAATTAATCAATCCATAATATATTGTTAGCAATATTGCTTTCATAAAAGGATGTAAAATTTCAGAAAATCTTTTTTTTTTCGTGAAGATTATTTACACAAATATTTACCAATATGGTCGAGGCTCATTTAACTATGAAGTAATATGATCAATTTTAATTTAAATAATATTTGGTAAAAATACAATACATTCAATCCTTAATTGTTAAAACAAATATATTGAAAGTTTCATGTCTTCTTATAAATAAATTGTTTATTATTGTTTGGTTTTTTTTCTCCCTCCAAATGTTATAGCAAAATTTACACAATAAGCATCATTGCCCGTATATTTTCCCTTTTAATTTCTAATAAAGTATAAAAGGAAATAAATCATTAACAAATCCGAATAAGATACTGTACAGAAAGAGCAGAGGATTTGTGTTTCGGGACCGTATACAATTTTCAACAAAATCACCTTTTGAAACTCAGGTCTCAGTTCTGTGATGTGATTTATTACACTTATATAGAACTGAAACCAAGACGCATACTTTAAATGAGCAAAAAGTGGAATATTCTTTATGGAAGCAAGGCACTCCCGAAAAAGTAGACTATAAATTACGAAAGTTTAATTCGCTTAAGAAAACGCGAGGGTGCAAAGAAGTTTCAATTTGATGGCTTCAACCACCTATCCAACCCACCCGTTTGTGGTATGGAAGGTCTTATTGGCGCCCAAAACTCATGCCTCATTCCAGGCATATCGAACGCTATATACTATTACAATGTTCTTATCTCTTACAATTATAGAGTATCCTCTTTCAAAATATTGTTGTAGCTGTTGGTGTAATAATTCTTTTTTCTTTTCTGAACATGCCAACACATGTAAGTAACTGATACGTTCTTGTTGGTTTAGAACATTCTAAAATTTATGGTTCATAGATGCTTCTCACCGAAATACGCACAATAACTTTTAATGAAAAATATCAACTTTTATCTTTATTGTTTATCTTACTCTATGTGCGGGAGAGCTTACAGAACAAAGTTTCACTCTTTATAATATACACAACCAAGAACATTTCTACAGCATATGCTACAATAAAATATTCCCTTTTACATACTCGTTCAAATAGCAAATGTTTATTATTTTAACAAATGATTAAAATAAAGTAGCATCATTATTCCTACCAATTACTATTTATACAAAAAAAAAAAAACACACACACATACAAAGTTCTATTCCACGATGATATACAATAGAAAGAAGAGAAGTTCAGACGAATCGAGCGAATATTGTGGAAAAACTTTCTACTTATAAGAAATAAGTAGAAATTGAAAATTTGTAATTATAATTATACTTAAGATAATTTGAACGTAACCGCATATTATATATAATCGTTAAATTTTTTTTTACATTATATTATTGTACCTAAAATAAATGCTTTTCGTGAAAAAAGTTTCATTTTAAAGTATTCATTTACTCGTAATTAGAAAGTACGATTCCAATATTATTATCATAATGAAAAATCTACCGATGATTTTGGAAGATTTTCCTACGAAACTAGAATAAAACTCTAAAAGAAGTTTTTGATAATATATAATCAGGCTTTATAATAGAATCGTGTCAAAAGTTATCCTCTTATTTATAGTACAGTGACATTCGCCTTGTGCAGACAAAACCGATCCAATAGCACCTGGACTTAACTAAGTAATTTTGTAAACTTTTATAGTAAAATCTCACGTTTTGAAAGTTTTTGCTAAAACTATAAACTTCTTGAAATTTAGTAATTTTATGGACAACATTAACCAAGGAAGAGCTCTGTAAATAAAATAAAATATTTGAAGAAAATACACCCAAATTGATGATTATAATTTACAGTATGAATCGATACTTCTTCATGATTGGTAAGTAAAGAACTTTCACCATTTGATGAAAAGAAAGAAGAAAATTAAAAAAGCACAACTGAACAGAATTTGAATAACTTTTCGACCGAAGTGAAAATTTCTTCTCTTTGCCTAAAATAAATTCTCTTTTGCATTTATTACGAATTAAAATGGACAAAAAACATTTTCGAATGGTTTGTTTTTGGTAAAAACGATTCATGCAAATATTAACGAGGGAACATCTGCTCTTATAGAAAAGCAAATTTACAGTAATTTATCTAAATTATATAAAAAATTAAATTAAAATTGAGGTGAAATTCGATAATTTTCATTTTTTTTTTTAGAGTTTCTGATATCTTAGGGTAGTGGGAAAATATACAATAAAAAAAATTTTTTATCAAACAGGTGGATTTAATGAGTTTACGTTGATAGATGTTCTTAACTTAAGTTGGTTGAGATTATCCAAAAGGAAAGAAACTCAGTTAGTAGATAAATGTTGATTATCGGCCATTATGAAATAGCTAATATTCGAAAATATTAATATTTCCCTTTTAAATTCTATTTTATATATTCAGTTGGTGCAAAAGTTATGACGGTTTTTTATGATCCCAGGTAAAAAATTTTTTTCTTCAGAATAGTATCTTCTTTTAAATGATTGCATTATATAACATAAAGGATGCTTTCCCTCAACTTTTTATTTAGTTTTGGTCTGGCCAGAGTACAGTGAAGAGCTCTTGTATTGTTTCAAAATGTCGGTCGATAAAGTGCATTTACGTCATTGTTTACTTTATGAATTCCGTAAAGACAATACCGCAAGTGTGGCAACCAAAAACATTTGCGAAGTGTATGGAACAGATATCATCAAAGTTCGGCAGGTACAAAGATGGTTTACAAAATTCCGATCTGGGGATTTTTCACTAATTGATAAACCACGTACCGGGCGGCCATTGAAGTCTGATGAGGACAAGTTAAAAGTCTTAATTGACACCAATCCACGTCTTACCACCAGGGAGATCGCGTCGATGATGGGAGTCAACCATACAACCGTATTAAGGCATTTGAAGCGTATGGGGATGGTTTCGCGGTACGACGTTTGGATACCTCATCAATTGTCGGCTGTCAATTTATTGGATCGTGTTTCAACGTGCGTTGCTTTGAGTGCGAGACAAAAACATGAACCTTTCTTACATCGTTTGGTAACGGGAGATGAGAAATGGGTCGTGTACAACAACGTGATAAGAAAAAGACATTGGGCTATGTGCCCAAAATCCATCAAAAAAAAGTTATGCTTTCTGTTTGGTGGGATTGTAAGGGTATTGTGTATTTTGAACTCTTGGAACGTAATCAGACAATTACAGCAGAACGATATTGTCAGCAATTATCCAAATTGAACATCGCCCCTCAAAATGATAGACCAGAATTGGTAAACAGAAAAGGGATAGTGTTTCATCATGACAACGCGCGACCACATGTGGCTATGATGACCCAACACAAGCTGAATGAGTTGAATTGGGATGTTATCAAGCATCCACCGTATTCTCCAGATCTTGCTCCTTCCGGTTTTCATTTATTCCGATCACTGCAAAGCTTTTTAAATGATAAAACATTTCATACAATAGAGCAGGTAAAAACATCGCTTTCTAAATATTACGCATCAAAATCCAAGGAATTTTACACTAATGGTATTAATAAGTTGATAGAAAGATGGGAGGAGGTTATAAAAATGGATGGAAATTATATAATTGATTTAATAAATAATACAAATTAAAAAAAAAATGTTTAATTGAATATGTAAAAAAACGTCATTACTTTTGCACCAACCCAATAATATAAGCAAAATTCCAATAGTTCGCAAAATATTACAATATAAATTTTCTCAACGAGTTATTTTATTGAAATGGTAATACACGTAATGATAATTATAAATTTTAACTGGTTTAAAGAGCAAATAGTAAATATTTTCATATTCATATTTAAAAATATAATCAAATAAGCTGCATATTGAAAATTATCCTAAAAAGAAATTTAGAAAAAAATATCGTAATTTTTATTAAAAGAGTACTTAAAATATTTTCATTATAAATATAATATTTGATGAACCATTACACTTTGGAGAATTTATTTTAGTATATAAACTATTGAAGAATAATTTCACTCTACTGCGAGTATGTATGTAAACAGTAAACGGATTTCAAGTAAGTAGCATAGTCAGTATTGTGTATTCGTGATTCTGGGGAAGAAAGCGATAAATTTTTATCGACATGATAAAATGGAAGTGAAAAAAAATATCAGAAAAACAGTCACAATTCTCCCAAACCTCCTAAAATATCGAATCATCCTTGTTTGGAGCGATATTCGATTTCGCTGAAATAAATTGTCTCATAAAAACGATGAGAAGCATTTTACGGGCGATCGAAGGCAATCGTTTCAATTAGTGCCACAGAGTTCTGGGAGTGATTTTTATCGAATAACACCATTTTCAAAATATAATTTTCGTTTTTATTAGCGCCACATTAAATAGCAATAAAATCCACACGTAATTTTCTTTCATATTATATACTTGGCACACTATGTTTATTAATGGACTATAATTGAAGTGTTCATACTTAATTTTAAATATTTAAATTGATCAGATTTTTTAAATATTTTTTTTTTTGGCAATTTTTTTCGTCACTAATAATTTTAAATTGTAATTTAATGACTGTTAATGGCTTTATGAAAAATTATTTCGAGCAGTGCATTTTAAATTGGAAATTAGATCAGAAACGAATGCTGCTAAAATATGATGGAAAGTTTTAACTGAAATTTTGTTTTGTCCTTACAAGTTGATAAAAGTAATATCACCAATTTAAGTAGATGTTCCATATATAATGTTGCTTGCGCAGAAACAGTTTGTTTGAAATACTATTCAAACAAAAAAAAATTAATTAAATCTTCAATCTTATATGGATACCATATGGACATTGATTAAATTTTTAAATTATTGAAAGAAAATATTATTTAAGGTATATTAATTGCTTAAAAGCTTTCAAGCAATCATCAAATTATTTGTCTTCTACTTAAAACAGCAACAACAAAAAACACACACACATAAGAAATTCTTTGATTTTAAAAATTTAAAACATAAATTTTTTTTGTATGTATGGTAGTTTACAGAAATAAATTTTATTCATAAATGCATGACGTTAACATTTTGTTTACTACTGTTAAGAGCAAAGAAGAAAAAAACACGAGCTACCCACAATTACGACCAAAATCTTGGATATGCCATACTTAAATATATGCTCTATATGCATGTATGTATGTGCTTCTTCCTTTCATTTATCGCCTTAAATAAACACATTCATCTCGTAAAGCTAAGCAAGTACATAGATGATATCACAAAAATATCAACCGGAAATAATGGCAATTTTTTTATTTCTTTCCGTTTTCGTAAAGCTGAGTTATATTTACTCCCATTTAGATCCTTTCGAAATATTGTATATTCTTCCATATATATATATATCTACATGTATTGTATTTATTGATGTGTGTATCAGTGTATGATAGTACTTAGAGTCAATATTTACAATTTATGTATAGATGCTTATGCGATGTTAGTTTATTGGTATTTGGGAAGCAGATTTAAGTCCATGGCTCATCTGGATAATTTACTTTTATGGTCAATAACTTTTATTTGGTCTTATTTTTGAGAATGAGAAATGTGTGTAGGCAAATGCATATTTTCTTTCTCTGTACCATCTTCACTTTATTATACTAATTAAGTTTTAGATTTTCGCAAAGTAGTAGGACTTTTACTTAATCTAAGCAACAAAAAAAAAATTGGTATATATCGTTTCGGAAACAGTCTAAATATTGAAAAAACTCCAACTTGAATATGTTTAATGATTTTGTTGATAATTATTCAATGATTTTTCAAGTCTCCTTTTTCTTTTCATAACTCACACACCTAATACTATCTCTTCAATAAAATTTCCAATTAATATTATACTAATTTTATTCCTTTTCAAACTAACTTTATAGCTAGAGAAAGTTTTTTTTATTATAATGGAATGTTTTCCTTGTACTTGAATATTTCTAACAATAACAAAATATATATTGATGAGTAAATCTCTACAAAACATAAAAGACGACTTATTCATCCATTCTATAGTATAATGTATCGTATCAGATTTACTGTGAATCATTTTGATAGAATTGAAGAATAAAATTCGTATAGAATTATATCAGTTTTGCTTTAAGCATAATGTACAAAACAAAACTGGAAATAGACTAGACTTTATATACTTTCGAAGGATCCAATTTCAATACGTAACACAGAATAAATCTCTTTCATCATACGTAGAATAAAACGAGTAACCTACTTAATTGAATAAATCGAAAACAGGAAATACTACCACGGACAGAATAATTGTTATTTTGTTTATCATATCTCAATATTCGCTTCTGAAATTAAGATTTTAATCAAGTCAAATTTCTTATGATTTATTATAATTATGATTTCTATTCAGTGTCTGTATAATTGTTTAATGCAGATGGAGTTAAATTACTGCAATATAATTTTTTTTAATTGGATTTATTCTAAAAGTAAAAGAATTTTCAAAAATTTCGAGATCAAACATATCAAATGCTTGTTTGATCATTTTTGATTGAAATACAATAAAATACAAGATTTTATAACAATTCCATTACAGAATCCATGATCAAATTTAAACTGCCCTTATTCTAACTGATAAATTCATATTCAAATAGAATATTTTCAGAAACCCTACAATAAATTATCCTGTAAAAGGAAAGAATTGATTTTCAAACATAACAAAATATTTAGAGAAAAGCACATTACTCTTTAAGATAACAAACATGTTGCATTTTTACATTTTAATTCCAAAAATTCCATTTATCCATTTCAAAAATTCCTTATTTCACTTAATTCTACATTATTATTTATTTTCTTTGGCTTGTATTCCAACGACATTCCTCACATTGTTAATATTGCCAAATGGGTAGCATGCGAGTACTTTAGCAGATGTTATTCCTCTTTGACTTTCTACATTATAAAGTCTCTATTTTAAAAAATTTCCATACATAATCTTCTATATTCACCGAACGAAATCTATTCAAAATACAAGTTAAAGTGGACAATTTTTCAAAGAATGTATATTACTTGCGAATTTCTCGTATGAATACATATTTATATACGAAAAATTCCCTTTCCTTGTTAGAGTATTATTAAAAAATGTTCAAAAAATATGGTTATACCACTTTATCCACAGATTTTTGAAACTTTCTCAGCCGATATTGATAGTTGATATTTAAAAAAAAAATAAAAGTTGCATAAATGCATATTTAGAATGAAATTTATTTTATATTAATTAATAAGATATCTACAACTACTATAAGCAACCAGAAGATTTTTTGTGAAAAATATCATAAAGGAGGAACAATCAGTTATGGGTTCTAGTTCAACTACTGGGATGATATGGTAAATGAGCATGTTACTTTTTATAACGAGAAATATTTATTTCAGGAATGAACCCAATATCTACAACTACTATAAGTACCAAGAAGATTGTGAAAAATGTCTTAAACGGGAACTAACAGCCATCGGTTCTAGTTCAACTACTGGGATGATATGGTAAATGAGCATGTAACTTTTTATAACGAGAAATATTTAGTTCAGGTATGAAGCGAATATCTACAACTATTGTAAGTAAGAAGAAGATTGTGAAAAATATTATAAAGGAGGAATTAATAGCCATTGGTGTCAATTCAACTACTGGGATGATATCGTAAATAAGCATGTAACTTTTTATTACGAGAAACATTTAGTTTAGGTAAGAAGCGAATATCTACAGCTATTGTAAGTAAGAAGAAGATTGTGAAAAATATCATAAAGGAGGAATTAATAGCCATTGATGCCAATTCAACAACTGGGATGATATGGTAAATAAGCATGTAACTTTTTATAACGAGAAATATTTAGTTTAGGTATGCAGTCAATTTTGATATCACGAAGTTTATGACACTATTAAGAATATAATAAGGACTATTTTTACGAAGGTTTTTTGACTAAATGGATTAGGTCTGACTGGACTTGAAAAAGACCTAGTAGTAAAGGTTTAAATAAGTAATTTGCTATCAGTTGTAAGCCTTTAGCATGAATTCAACAGTCTAAATAATTATTTGGATCGTCTGTTTATTTCAGGTGCTTTTAGTCTTGTATATAGTCAAGCGTTTATAAAGATATAGTCCCAAGTAAAACACTTTTTATTTTTGAGAAAACTATTGAAGACAAACAGAAGATTTTCGTAGCGGTGTCGTCTGTGTAATTTTCAGTAAAGGCATTCGGACATGTAGGAATTTCGACACTATAAATATTATACAGGATAGAGATAAGTATACCTACCCTGAGGAACACCGGCAATTATAGATTCGTGTAGAAGGGGGGAAATCATTTCAATATCCAGAGTATCATTTTAATGCAATAGAAAAAACCTCCATACATTTTATTTAATAAAAATGATAAGACTTTTAAGAATATTTGAGACATTTCAATTCATTAAATGATTTTTACCATAAATATCATACTTTCCATATTCTAGATATGACCTATTTAATTTTTATTGTACTTTTCTCTGAATTTTATTCACAGTTAACCATTTTAAGACCTTCGAATTTTAAAGTCTGAAATTCGATGATTATGAATAAACTGCTAATTTTATCAAACGCATTAACTAAAAACAAAGAATTTAAATTAATTAAAAATTTTTTATTCAATCTCATTTTTTATATTTGTTTTAAGATAATTTTTAATTAGTATTGAATTTTTACTGAGATCAATTCATTTTAGTAATAGTTAGTGAAGTAAGTTTATTCATCAGATTTCAGGATAATAAGCACCACTCATAAAGAGCTCTTTGAATTGTTTTTTATTTACTATAAAAACCAATAATATTTTATTCAATAATTTTATGTCTAATCATATATTTTGCATGCACTTATAAACATAAATTTAATAGGGAACATTAAATATGCAAAAAGAATAAATGAATAATATTAATTAAAATTTATGTATTGTATATTTTAAAGGATAATTTTATAAATGAATGCATTCAATTATTATTTCAATAAAATTTATAGTAATGAGATTGAATTAATATTCCCGTATAGGATTGATGAATTGGATTTATTTTAGAACTTATTCTTTAAATGCTTTTATTGTTTATGATTTTCAAAATAATATTAGTTTAAGATAGTCATTAATATGATTTTTTTTAAATTATTACAGCATGTCATCAAAACGATACCGAATAAGAAATATTATACATAAAAATTCTAAATAGCAATATTCGAAATACTATCAAAGAATTTTTATTTCTGTAAGCTTATTCACTTAATTTTTTAAGTTAACTTTACCATAAATTTTTATATGTAGAATTGATAACTTCGATTAGGTTTTCTAAAATTGCCTGTATGAAAAAGTATTTATTGATATGTTATTTGACATAAAATATATTAATTTTATTTTAATTACCGCCCAATAGTATGAATAGTCATTATATATTTTGATCATTAAAATATTATCGAAAATAAAAATTTCAAATTTCTTAACTGCGTGTAAAAATTTTAGTTTTGAAGAGTCTAGAAAATTTTACTTGTTTTGTTTCCCTCAAAATAATATTATTAAATTAATGCTTCTCTTAAAATAGTTCAAAATATACGTAACATCACATATTGAGTACATTTTGATTGTAATATATAGGGTGGTCCATCTGGCGGTTCCATTTTGAACTACCATTTATTTGAAGTATTTGAGTGTTAAATGTCAACACGAATTGACAGATTGTTAGTTGAAAGTCAGAATTTTACGAAATGGTAATCCATACGCTTGAAGAAAAATGGGAAATATTGAGAACTTTCTTCCAAAGTGGTGAGTCTTCAACCCAAACTGTGAGAAATTTAAAAGAAAAATAAGTAAAGATCGAATGCCATCACGTGAATTTGTGGGCAAATTGGTGAAGCGAGTTCGCGAAACTGGTTTGTTGGTTGCTAAAGCAACTTGTTCCCGCTCTAAGACAGTGCGTACGACCGAGAATATTGCCGCCGTTGCTGAAAATGTCAGTGATCATCCATCAATTCCAACAGCTAAAGCCGCATGACCATCCAATACGTTTTCGGTTTGCCCAATGGGCTCAAGATCAATTCGCCGAAGATGAGCATTTTTACCGAAAAATCATCTTTTCGGATGAGGCCCATTTCCACCTCGGTGGGTATGTCAACAAACAAAATTGTCGCATCTGGGGCTCAGAAAATCCATACGTCACCATGGAAAAGCCGATGCATCCACAACGAGTCACGGTTTTGTTGCGGATTTTGGAGTGGAGGCATAATTGGCCCGTTTTTCTTCGAAAACGATGAAGGAGCCGCCGTTACGGTCAATGGTGAGCGCTATCGTGACATGCTCAATGAATTTTTGTTTCCAAAAGTTGAAGAGAATGGCATGGATGCCAACGTAACAATCCAACTTTTGGGCACTGCTTTCGAAAACCAAATAATCAGCCGAAATTCTGATGTCAATTGGCCGCCTTGGAGCTGTGATTTGAGCCCGTTGGATTATTGTCTGTAGAGAGCCGTTAAGGATAAATGTTACACAAGCCATCCAGAGACAATTGAGGCCTTGAAACACGAAATCAAAGTGGCCATTGAAGACATACAGGCCCGGACAATCGAAAATGTACTGAAAAATTGGGTCGAGCGAATGGGGTACTGTAACGCCAGCCGTGACAGTCATTTAAATGATGTTGTGTTTTATTCTTAAATTTCAAGGTTCAATCTTTTTAACAAAACCGGAAATTTGAAAAAACATACACAAGTTTTTTTTTTATTTGCTTTTTAAAATGGAACTTATTCACCGAAAAAAAACGATTAACACGAAATTGATGCATTGCCTATATTTCCATTTGATTGTAATCAGCGTCCAAAATACAAATCAAAAACATGTTGAAATATATAAAAGTTTTGTACATATGTACAATTAATTTGATAAATGAACAAGGAAACATGTAAAAAAAAAGATTTTAGGGATAGGGAGAAGAAACTTCTTACAACTCACTATTTGATTCCTTATTTTGGATAATTTGTTTTGTTTTCTTTATGAGTTGAAATAGATAGTACTTGTGTAGTTCATGTATACAAGTTGTAACCGAAAAGTTAATTTTATGTTAGTAGCAGCATACGATGATATTGTATTTCACAACAAATAGATGGATTTTCTTTCTCTTAAAAAAGAACTGAACAAAACATGGATATATTGAACAATACGATGGAAAAATAGTATTAAAAATAAGATTCAGTTGTAGTATACTTATAAACTCAAAGGTACATATTGCTATAGAAGAATATTCGTAACGTAGACGAGCACAAGGAATAATGAAAAAATAATACGAATACAAAAGGAAAAATGTTATATAGTCACATTTGCAAGTAAAATTTGTATTAACCTGTCAAGCTGTCTTCATGTCGAGGAAGGTTAAGGACTTCTTGTATCTGTTTACAAAAGCACGAAACTTTTGCTAGATGATCTCTAGGGGAATAGGACTTCACATTAGGTTTAGCTTCAACCTTTATTCTACACCATGCTAAATAAGATCAGAATAATAAGGTAGAAAATTCGTAAAAAACAAAAAAAAATTATATGTAAGTATTGGGAATAACAAAAATATACAAAAAAAAAATTCAACGTCTGCCAACGAAAAATAATAAAAAAGCTAGTAAAAACAAAAGACAAAAAGGACACTTCGCAAGGACGTCATGTAATTTGACTAAGAAACAATGCTTTTTTCCCTTGAACAAGAAAGTCAAATACAAGAAAAAAAATATAATTTATGCATGGTAATATGTTTATGTACGAGTGTACTATAGTTGCTCCCTCTTTGAAATTTATTTTTTCTTCTTGACAGAAAAATTTAAATTTTCAGAATGTGGAGTAAAGTTTAAATAAAATTTATACAAACGGCCAAAGTGTAACACGGTACTTTTATAATAATGTTTCGATTTAACACGTTCGATGAATTGTAGCATAAGCTTATTATTATAGGGTTTTTGAAAAAGACACCAAATAAAATTTTTTTATAATAATATTTAACTGATTAACCTTAAGTAAAGTTTAAAACTTTACTACAAACAAACAAAACCCAGTAAAAAAAACATCCACAATAAACATTACAGGAAACTAATCCGATACCACAAAATGACCCTTAAAATATATGGACTCTAATAACTGAAAAACGAAAAGTTAGAGCACAATGGCAACGCTCCAGAATGCTTAGTCAAAAACAGAAACTAAACCTACTACAACGAGAACGAACAACAGAATTTCAAAAATATCGCAGTGAACAATACGAAGTGTATACAAGGAATAACTCACTATGGACAGCAACAAAACGAATTCTATCCTGCAAAAGTACAGCTTACCCACTGCGACAAAACGACGGGACCTGGACAAAATCGGACGCATAAAAAACTGACGTATGGCCAAGCACTTGGTGAATACTTTCCCTCCACACAAAGGCATAGAAGATAAGACAAACGCCCAAAATTAAAAATTTAACGTATAATACGAGAGTCGTTCAATAAGTCCTTAGAAAATCCAAGAAATTGCGCTCGTAGTGTCGGTAAAGATTTTTTTGGCAAGTAGCGTTATCGACAGGAAAGCTGTCAAAATTTCAGCTCGATCCATAGCGTAGGTCAATTTCTATCGTCGATTAAAGTTAACGACATTTATTTGTGCAAAACAATGGAAAAAAGCGAGTTTAGGGCTGTCATCAAACATCTCCATTTGAAAGGCTTAAGCCCGAAAGAAATCAAAGCCGAGTTGGATGGAGTTCATGGCACATCTGCACCTGTGTTTGCGACGGTTTACAATTGGATAAATGAATTTAAACGTGGCCGTTCATCCACAAAAGATGAACATCGTTCAGGACGCCCAGTTAAGGTGTCTACTCCTGAAATCATCGACAAAATCCACGATCTGATTTTGAACGATCGGCGAATTAAAGCGAATTAGTTGAGGCCACGGGCATATCACAAGGTACAGTCGCTTCAATTTTGCATGAAAAATTGTCTGTGAAAAAATTTCGGCAAGATGGGTGCCGCGTTTGCTCTCAGAGGAGAATAAGCGCAATCGTGTAGTGGCTATGTTGGCACTCTTTCATCGCAATCCTGCCGAATTCCTTCGTCGATATGTCACTGTGGACGAAACCTGGACACACTACTACACTCCAGAAATGAAGAGACAGTCATCACAGTGGATTTTCAAGTGTGAACGGGCTCCGAAGAAGGCTAAAACCCCATCTGAAGAAGAAAAAAATCCTCTTGCATCAGGATAATGCGCGTGTGCACACCGCCACTGTTTCCATGGCCAAAATTGTGGAATTGAGAATAGAATTGTTACAGCATCCCGCTTATTCACCAGATTTGACCCCGAGTGACTATTTTCTTTTCCCCAATCTGAAGAAATGGCTTGGCGGACGACGGTCACTTCCAACGAGGACGTCATTGCTCAAACGGATGAGTATTTTGCAGAACCTCCGAAATCCTATTTTTTGGACGGGATAAAAATTTTGGAAAAACGGTTGGAAAAGTGTAAAGAGCTAAAAGGAGAATATGTTGAAAAATAATTTTTTTTTTTTTTAAAAACAGTTTTTTTCCATCTTTTTCTAAGGACTTATTGAACGACTCTCGTACTCTATTAAATATATGTGTTGTGAATACTTTCGTCTTGAAGTTGTCAAAATTATCCCTGATCACTAATTTGTTTTCTGCACCAAATTTCGTACCAATTCCTAAATATATCAAATGCCTTTGATCGAATGTGGCAACCTCGACTGCTCTGGAAACTCAAGAGCTTCTTTTTCTCCACTTACTTCTTAATTTAAAGATCATAACTCTTCCAACGCCATTTTCAAGTTAGAGTTAATACTGATTTTTCTGACATATCGCCCATCAAAGCTGGTGTGCCTCAAGGCAGTATCCTTGGTTCACTTCTATACCTTTGACATCTCAACTAATTCCAAATTTTTGACTGGGACTTATGCGGACAATGCCGCTATTCTTGCCTGCCACTCTAATATCCAAACAACCTCAAAATATCTATAATCCCATTTTAAAAATCTTCAAGACTTGTTTAAAAGGTGGAGAGTGAAAATATATGAGGAGAAGAGTGTTCATATTGTCTTTACCCTTTACAAAGACCCACCCATTCCTATATATCTTAATGGCAATATTATTCCAACAACAAAAAAGTACGCTACCTGAGACTAAATCTAGACAAATGACTTACTTGGAATTCTTATTACTACTATCGACTACTACTTGCACTATTGGACAACCGATCAAAACTGAAATTAAAAAATAAACTTTTAATCTAAAACACAATTTTAAAACCGATCTAGACGTAGGGAATGGAACCCTGGGATTCTACTAAAGCATTATCATTCCTGTCTAATCCGAAAAATCGTTGATGCTCCATTTTATGTTCGTAACAAAGTAATCCACCGTGATGTTCTTAACTTACGTGTTTCTCGTTATAAAAAGTTGCATTCCCGATTATCCTGTCACTATAATCCTCGTGTTAGAAAACTCTCCTCCGATACTTTCCTCATAAACACTCATCGATGTTTAAAGAGAAATTGGACAAAAAATCTCTTGCAGCGTTAATATAATATGACTTGTTAAATAGAAAAACACCGATGGGCGTTTACTCCCGTATGGTCCCCTCCTGTCATTGACTTTATCATCAAATCTACTTTTTACAATTTTTATGTAGTTATAGTTATGAAATAAAAATAAAAAAACCCATCACCTTAACGTTAAGCGTTTCTTTAAAAGATTTTTTTTTATAAATTAAAAAAATAATAAAAAATTATTTACAACATAACCCTTCATTTTAATTGCTTCTATTATTTAAATCTGCTTTTTACTCTGTTGTCGTTGTAGATATCTGTAAAAAATAAAAAAAGGTACTTTAAATTTAAAACAAATACAAAATCACCGTTTAAAAATTTGGGCAAAAGCCAACGCTTGGATTTACTAAAAATAAGTATAAAGATTTGTTAATTCAAAAATCCCGCGTATAATAAAAGAAAATATTTTGCCGTTAAGTTAGTACTAATGGTACCTTATTGTGACGTCGAGTTTTGACGTGATATGTTTTTTGCGAATTTTAACATGAAAAAGAATGCCTTACAAAGAATTGGCCTGAAATTTTGTGTTGGCCATCAATTTGATTGCTTCAACTGCCGAAAGCATCGACAAAGTGCTTCAAAAAAACCATTTTTATGACTTAAAAAAAAACGATTTTATTTTAAATTATTGTAATAAAAACGTTTTCATCTTTTCTGAAATTTTTGCTTACCAAAAAATATATATAATCGCGATTAAATAATTCTATAAGGACTTAGGGAAATAAATTTTTGTTTTTTTTTTTCGCTGTTATCATTTTAATAATATTAGTTCTAAAATATAAATTATAACCACCGTGATACTAAAGAATATTTGGTGACAGTTTATGGCTCAGGATGCATTCAAACTCGAATACGTTTTCAAATTTGTTGAATTTTTTTTCGTACGAGTACATTTATTATATAAGGTGTGTCTGAGTTAGTAGAAGCCGAACTTTAGAGTTTGACTTCTTACATTACGAAATGGAAACAATTATATGATAGGAGGGGGGGGGGGGGGGGGGGGGGGAAGTGATCTTTCTTTGTTCCTCGAATCAATTAAAAGCACAAATACCGAATCTTACAAATAAAGGACTTATTGGAAAGGTGTTTATTGTGCGGTTATTTCTGAACCAAATTAATTGGACTTTTAATCAAGTTTTTTTTTAAAAATAGATTGTAAATTTACTATTTTAAAATTTCTCTAAGAGAATAGAAATTTCAAAAGTTAGGACAAAAATTCATTTATTTATTATTTCTTCAGTCAAAATTTTTGATTTTATGCTCTTTTATTTAAAAATCAAACATATTTTTATCATTGCAACTGTTTTTTCGAACAAGAACATCGACTCTCATTTTAAAGTTCTGTCATTTAAGGTAAAGAAATCTCTATTGTGTCATTGCATATGAATATTTTTCTTAGGTAATTTTTGAATTATCCTTATATACTCCCTAATGGTAAATTTACACTTTTCATAATAACAATTTGTCTGCATATAGTAAAGGATTTTTCTCTGGAGTTAAACAAATTTATTTTGAATTCAATTCAAAGAAATGTTGACATTTCTTGTTCTTTACCAAAGGAAATGGTTCAATCAATATGATATAAATTAAAAAAAAATAGCATAAATAAATAGAAAAAAAAGTATAAAATCATCGCTATACATTCATGTATCCACTTCATATTAACGCCTTTTGAACGAATGATATTTATCGTCACCACGTTGAATTTTTTTTTTTTTTTGCTTTCTATCTAAAATATGCTTGTATGTAGGACAAAAGTATCTTTTATGTTGTATATTTTGAAGACTCAAAGCTGGAGCTCAAATAATTCTAAGCACGTTCTTTAATCATTGATACATTAGGTCGGCTCACAATTCAATTGCCATTTAAACTTTCAACTTTTGAGGCTTCCTGTGTATCATCCGATAAAATTCCATCATGAATTCGGTTCCGGTAAAATTTCAAAAGCGCAAAGTCGCAATTGTTTTCTTTAGTTCGATGAACATAATTCTTCGAGCGAGAAAACATACTTTTCTGTGTCAAAAGTATGTTACATAAAAGCCTTATAAATATATGTATTTTAAACAGAAAAAGACAAAACATTTAAGAAAATTTGAACAAAAATAAGAAATATTTCATCAACAAGTTCAAAAAGTAGATCTGTACTTATTTCGTTGTGAAATATTCATGCCTTCTAAAAGGATAGGAACAGAAGGCCAAACACGGTACTTCCCCATTTCCATATTCTTTGCTCGTATATATGTATATATATATATATATATATGATGGGTGTGTATATTCAAAAAGCGAATAGAAAATAAGTACGAGTACTTTTGTTTGTTTGTAGTTATACGTATGTACAACTTGGCAATAGACTCTTGTCGTAATTTTAATATTTACCCCATTGCCCTACGGGTTATACGTTTCATTGGGGAGAATCTTGTTCAGAATAATAAATTTATGCAAAGAATATGAATACAACATCGAAAAGATACAACAGAAATAACCAAAAAATTTAATGCCGAAAACATTTTGGCAACACTTCTACAAGAAGTTCGTTTTCATCATTTTTTCATCTTTACTTTTTTTTACTTTCAATATTGACTTGGCTCATTATTTATTCAAAAGCTTTTAATGCATTTTCATAATCAAAAATTTGTATACAATTATAGTCTGTGAGTTGTTATGAAATTGCAATAAAAAACACACACACACACACACACACGCGATTGCTTAATTTTAGCAATAAAATTTTGAAAATTTCAAACACTTATTCTTCTATCTAGGAAAATTTGCATATCAATTTTAATAACAAAACAAATTAAATAGTTTCCAAATCTTATTAATTCATTTTAAATTTGATCGTGTTTATGTACATTTTAAAATTGGAACGTTACACAATTTCTAAGCAATGGAACGTTACAAAAAAAATTTTTATAGTGTATTTTTTATATTTATAATATTAATAATAATATCTTATATAAAATGGAGAAGTGGTAAATTCTTTTATACGTCACCACAAAAGTAAATGTGACCATTCTTAGCTTTTTGTACTAGTTCAAGGATTTGAAATAAGCTCTGATTAAAGGTTATTGACATTCTGTCAGACTATTTCATCACCCTGCCCTATATTCTCGTGAAGAATATGTTACACAAATGCGGGCACACCATGACTGGAATTCTTATCATTCGAAGAAGAGATTCTTGAGATTTACAGCTTAACAGTATGTGACTTGCACTGCATATCAAACGATTCTGCATGCTTGGAGAATTGGAACCGTCACTTAAAGGCACATTCATGCATTTCCAAATCTTGAATTACATAAATAAGAGGAAAATCTTCAACTCAACCGTTTTCCTCCTTTTAAAGCAGCCATTTTATTTTCAATTGTTAAATGTTTATGCTGAAATTCAATTTTATATATTTTTTTTTTAAACTGTATACGAAAATCTACTATTTTCCGTAGCTTCCCAATAAGTATACATTTATAAGAAAAGTCTACTTACTATTTTAGTTAGCTTCTTGGTACGAAGCAATTTTCATAACTAAAAAAAACAACAACAAATAATTATAAGCATAATAAGGACTGATGATTCCAAGTTAATTGTAGGATTAAAGAAAAGAAAGTCAATTGGCAAATAGTGATAAGCAATTAAACACCAACAATAATTCTTCTGTATCCTTAAATAGTCTCCCTGTTATAAATCCCTTGCGGTTAAAAATCTTAAACAAAAGGCCACATTAATAATGAGTAGCACCTTTTAACCTACGCCATTCGTATTTTCTTTTCTTATAAAGATTTAGAAGTACAATTAAAGGCTAAGCTGCTTTTTCACAACACAAAAAAAAAAATTAAAGCAACAAAAAAACAAAGCAACATAAGTATGTATTTTTCTTCTGTTTTTGAATATTTCAATTTCTTAAGAAACTTTAGCATAAGATTTAAAGCGTCTTGTTAAATAGAGATTAATAAAATAAATAATAATAAAATATATTTTTTCCATTTGTTCTATGCACATTTAAGAAAAAAATAGTTTGACGGTACTGCAAATTTCGAAAATACTGTTAATTGCGAAAATACAATATTTTGTCACTTAAGAAATTTTTATGATCAAATATATTCGAATAAAGATTTTATCTTATTTAGAATTACTAAAAATTATTTAGAATTTTAACTTATATCGAAAAATTTATCTTCAAATTTCGAAAATCTCCAAGAAAACATATTTTATTTACTTACTATTTTTTGCGTTTTTTAAAAAATGATTTTAATTTTAAAAAAGCAAAAATTTTCTAAATTTTTCGTAACTTTGAAAGATAAATTCGAAAATATTCGTTATTTTCTAAAATTGATAATATTGCCTATTTTTGGAATGTCTATCTTCAGTTCCAAACAAACTAATTATAAAGATAAGATGCTCTATTACAATAGTTATTACCAAATGATATGAGTTGTTGCGGCGTTAAGAGTTTATATTTCAATTTCGATCTTTTATATACGTACAATGTTTTATTTTCGAAAATATCTTATTTGAACTAAAACATATTCTAATTTCGAAATTAATTAAAACGTGTCTTTTCCCATTGATTTTAAATTACTAAAAATTTCGAAAATAATTTCTCACTTTAAAGCCATTCTTTCTGTTCAAATAAATTGTTAATATCGAAAATATTCCTTATTTTTTTTAAGAAACGTGTTCTTATTCAGTACTATTATTGACTACGAAAAAATTATTTTTAATTTCAAAAATATTCGGCAGAGAATACTGTTCAAAAGTCTATTTTACGAATTTTAAAAATCTTTACTAGATTCATTTAGATAGATTTTATCCCTCAAAAGTTACCGCCTAGACTTAGATCACCAAAATTTGTATTTTTAGAAAGTAATTCTGATAAAAGTTCTAGTATTATTTGATATTATAAAAGTTTATTTTGTTTTACGTTTAGGTTTTATTTTTTTTTTCACTATTTAAAAAATCTTCTTTATAAGTTCAAAGAAAATTCATTGAAAAACTTCTAATTTATTATGAATTCAGCAGTAAAATTTAATTCAATAAGAATTTCAGATAATTTATTTTATGGAAAAAGTTTCGCTAAACATTACTTTTAGTAATACTAAATATTGGAGTTTAGAAAAAGAAAAAAATGTATTAAATTAAAAAATAATTGAACGATAAAAAAAACTTCATAGAAGTTGAGCGAAAAAATCTAAGCTAAGTAGATTGTTAGCATATAGACTTTATCATGTAAAATATGTTAAAAGTTGGCCTAGATAAAAGCTCAGTGTTGAAATGAATTAGCAAAGCTCCAGAAGCAGGGGTGGCGGGGGGAGGGGGGTTGTGGAAATAATTTACAATGCTTTTAAGCAAATACTTTTTTATGAATCTAAGTAATAAATTTATAGCTCCTGAAGTATTAAGATTTCACTATTGAGAATTTCGATAAATCTAATGACATAAGTACTATTAAATAACATATTATCAATGTACGATTAACTGTTCAAATTCAGTATAATAATATTTAATGTATTTTTGGAAATTTTATATACAATTAGTCAACAGAATTATCAGATATTTAATTTAATTATTTTCCCCAATTTATTTTTTTGGTTTTTTTTTTATATTGAGTAATTAGCTATTTAATTTAGCCTCATTCATATGTGATTGGATTAATAAAAAAAACTGTTTTCTTTAAATAGAAAAATACCTTAATAATCAGATGATTGTGCCTATCGATTGATGGAAGAAAAAAAATCTGAAACGTTGAGAAAAAGCTTAAGTTGTTATTATTTCCTAAAAGGATTAATGTATAAATCCAAAGTTCCTAGGATGAGAAATAAAACTGAAGTAAATCCAATTGATAAAATCCGTCCATTAGACATGAAAAGTTCATTTGTGCAGATTATCACTATTGAAATACTTGTTATGATAGACAAATATAGGCGCCAGAGCCCAATCTCAACTACCATAAATAAAACGATTTACGATCTCAATTTTGGATGCGTATGAATGTTTATATGACCGTAAATAAGGAGATCAGAAAGCCAGTCACTTTCACTAAGGCAATCGTCCATATTTGCGCAATTAGTGAGCACTCTCAACAAGTATTGTCCATAATACCATTTAGTATATATTATCCATACTTTATTCCATTTTATCGCATATTTAGAGTATTCTCATTTTCTGATGAGGCATAATACGAAATACATAACAATTGTTGATAGTTCTTTGTCTGATTTGCTCTATCGTAGAATGTTTTATCATATTTCCTAAAATCAAGAACATTTTCAGAATTTTTGTATTTATATTAAAATTGGATTTATTTCCAAATTATATGACATAAAAAGCTATTGACAATTTTTATGTTACTGATTTATTTTTTTTATTTTACTGAATATTTTTTAACTAAATTAATATTATTCAGCGTTTTATCCATGATTCGAGCATTTCTCGTTATAAAAAGTTTCACAATCGATGCGGATGAGAATAACAACGTTAGAATTTTACTTCTATCTTCTCAGTATAGTATATTTCTCATAAAATTTGCATTTTAAAATATTTTTTAAGTTGTATAATGAAATTAAAAAACAAACAAAAAATAGTCCTTCGGAATGGCGATATCGAACAAGTTTACAATTAGTATGCAAACAATCCTTAGTTCAGAAACGGCTTAGGATATGTTTGAAAATGAATGTGGCTTCGTAACAAATATTAATTGTGATGATAATAAAAAAAAGTCAGTTTATGCTATTATTTTTGCATTAAAATAATTTATTTAACTATGCATAATATGATATATGGTAAAAAGTTAAAAAGGATTACTCTTATTTATTAAAGTAACTTTCCAAAAAACATCTGATAATACTCGTACAATTTTCTGATTTACAACAAAATATATATAAAAGTTCTTATCCAATTTAATAAAAATTTCAATGACATTCATATTTTTTCAGTACAGGTAAAAAAAATACACGTACAACTATGACAAACAAAAAGATTGGATATAAATTATTAAAATCTGATGTATGAAAAAGATTTTTTCAAATTATATTAAATTTGGTGCCTTTTATCTTTGCTGGTCTGATACAGACATTTTGGTAATTTTTATAACTAAAATTTGAAAGGCATAATTCTCAAAGTCAAATACGTATTTTTAACGATATGAAAACACACGCAATCAAAGCAAATGACCATATTTGTGATATCAATTTTCATTTGTGACAAACGGTAAGGGTCCATGTGAAAATATGAAATTCTATATTATTAAAAATCATATTATGTACGCCTAGGGATACATTTCGATGTATGGCTCTGACAAACATTTACTTTCAAAATGATAAATGGATATACTATGTGTTCGGGCGGAAAATTGTGGTAACAAGATAGATATTAAAAAAATAGTATAGAAAAATATAACAAAAAATTGTGGTTTGATATTTATTTGGATAGTTTGCAGTATAAATGGTAACTTACAAAAGGATGATAACTTAGGAAGGAGTAGAATAAAATAAAAAACAAAATAAATATGGAATCAAAGTTAATCCTGGCCAGTAACATTAATAAATATTGTAAAAACTTCACTGTCATAGGAAAAGCAAAATGTAAGTTATCTTGCAACTCTCTCGTATATATTGTTGAGGTTTCCAAATAAAAACTTTTTTTAAAATTGTTATTGTTTCCAAATAAAAACTTGTTTTAAAATTGACTAAAGGATTTTTATTTATATCATTTTTTATTTTTATAAATATTATTTTAAAAAATATACAAATATATAAAAAATATAGTAAAGTGCATTCTGAGTGTGCAGAGTGCTTCAAATTTTAAAGAAAAAATAGCTCAAAATAAGATTTATTATCTTTACATGATTCCGGCAGCGTAAATATGCACAAGAAATAATATGAAAGCTTAAGGATATTTATGGAAAGTCCACTTCAGCTGAAAGCACTGACGAGAAGTGATTCGCTTAATTCAAAATTAATAATTTTAACCTAGCAGATCAATAACAAATTGGTAGAAAATCAGGTGTTGATAGTGACCATGTTGTTCAACATTAGTATTTTCACAAATTTTCGGGTTTATTTCATTGATTGGTCGAATAGCGTTATATTCTTACAGGAAGAAATCGAAAGCGGCTAATTATGTTGAGCATGTTGGTGGCCAATCCAGTATCATCACTTTTCAACATAATTCAGTCAGAAAACATCAGGTAATAGAAATTCTTTTGTGGTACGTCCTTCCGGTAAGGTGGTAACTTTTGGATGTAGATCTGTAGGACCGATAGCAGAAGTGCCTATGTATATTAGAAAACCGGCGATCCTGAGCTGTCCTAGCTGACCTTATCTGTTAACTGAAGATGCTATATTTTTGTGAACTTCCATCAATAACGGTGCAGTACCAGAAGGAGCCTACAGGTATTGGCAAAGCCGCAGTCCTAGCTGGCTCTAGCACTGCCAAGGAAATTACAAATTTCTTTACTGTAGTTCTTTAAGGGCTAACCGTACTTACAGTTTGCCTTTAGTATATAACCACCGGTACCATTATCAGTCGGGAGACCCAAGGTGATTCGTCCGCCGTGCCCAGCCACTGGTGAGGAGCCTTTGGCTGAAAAGCGGTAGCTATTGTTTAATGCCTACACCGCGGGTACAGTCTTAGGACCCCGGATGCTACCACTGCAGATAATACGAGGGTCGTTTAATAAGTCCTTTAAAAATCCGAGAAATTGCGCTCGTAGTGTCGGTAAAGATACTTTTTTGTAAGTAGCATTATCGACGGGTTAGCTGTTTCAGCTCGATCCATAGCGATCAGCTCGATCCTGTTTCAGCTCGATCCATAATTTCAGCTCGATCCATAGCGTAGGTCAATTTCTACCGTCGATTAAAGTTAACGACATTTATTTGTGCATAACAATGGAAAAAAGCGAGTTTAGGGCTGTCATCAAACATCTCCATTTGAAAGGCTTAAGCCCGAAAGAAATCAAAGCCGAGTTGGATGCAGTTCATGGCACACCTGCACCTGTGTTTGCGACGGTTTACAATTGGGGGAATGAATTTAAACGTGGCCGTTCATCCACAAAAGATGAACATCGTTCAGGACGCCCAGTTGAGGTGTCTACTCCTGAAATCATCGACAAAATCCACGATCTGATTTTGAACGATCGGCGAATTAAAGTGCGCGAATTAGTTGAGGCCACGGGCATATCACAAGGTATAGTCGCTTCAATTTTGCATGAAAAATTGTCTGTGAAAAAAATTTCGGCAAGATGGGTGCCGCGTTTGCTCTCAGAGGAGAATAAGCGCAATCGTGCAGTGGACTCTGAGGCTATGTTGTCACTCTTTCATCGCAATCCTGCCGAATTTCTTCGTCGATATGTCACTGTGGACGAAACCTGGATACACTACTACACTCCAGAAACGAAGAGACAGTTATCACAGTGGATTTTCAAGGGTGAACGGGCTCCGAAGAAGGCAAAAACTGTGCCATCGGCCGGCAAGGTGATGGCCACAGTCTTTTGGGATTCGCAGGGCATCATTTTTATCGACTACTTGGAAAAAGGAAAAACAATAACAGGAGCGTATTACGCGTCGTTATTGCAACGGTTGAGTGAGGAAATCAAAGAGAAACGCCCCCATCTGAAGAAGAAAAAATCCTCTTGCATCAGGACAATGCGCGTGTGCACACCTGCGCTATTTCCATGGCCAAAATTGTGGAATTGAGAATGGAATTGTTGCAGCATCCCGCTTATTCACCAGATTTGGCCCCGAGTGACTATTTTCTTTTCCCCAATCTGAAGAAATGGCTTGGCGGACGACGGTTCACTTCCAACGAGGACGTCATTGCTCAAACGGATGAATATTTTGCAGAACTTCCGAAATCCTATTTTTTGGACGGGATAAAAATTTTGGAAAAACGGTTGGAAAAGTATATAGAGCTAAAAGGAGATTATGTGAAAAATAAAATTTTTTTTTTTTTAAAAACAGTTTTTATTGAACGACCCTCGTAGTAGATGATTAGGTATGACATGCTACCAACAATTAGGGTAACTAGCTAGTAACTGATTACGGTCTATGAGCAAATGGAGCTACCTGTGATGGATGGAGATCGTTAGAGGCAAGACCAGATAGATGCACAAATGTGTGTTTTTGAGAGATGAGGGATTGGTCTGCTGGTTGACACCTCTTACCGCAGATATTTATGGAAGATAGAATGTTTGCCTGCGTCATGTAGAATTATGGCGTTGAAGCTTTGTATAGCAAAAAGATGAAGAAGAGGAAATTATGGCGTTGAAGCTTTGCATGGCTTAAGCTAATCTAAGAAGAGTTGTACCTGAAGAAGATAAAGAAGATGAGAAAGACGAAGTAGATGATGAAGATGAGGAAGACGAAATAGATGAGGGAAATGAAGAAGATGACGAAGAAAAGGAAACTGGCGCCGAGGCTTTGCATAGCTTATGCTAATGTGAGTGGAGTGTTTTCTGAAGAAGATAAAGAAGTAGTGAAGAAAAGAAGAAAATAAGGGAACAGAGAGAATGTTCTATGTATGAAGTGGCCCAAGCAAGAAATCAAAGAATAATGTGTTGGATTTGAGCAAGGTGGATTGTCCATTGAGATGCATGCAACTACCAGGATCTAGTCAGCTTAGCTGGCGAATTTCAGGTTTGTTTGTGCATTGATTGGGCGCATCTTATTCTGTGGTGCGTTCTCTCACGTTAAATAACAACATAATACTGTGGTGCGTCTATTAAGTAATAGTAAAACAAAAATTGATGGTACGGGAATCGCATGCCCCATGGTGTTAAAACACACTGTGTCGACATTTGTGAAACGCCTTAGGCTGTAACGTGGTAGCTGTAGTTAATACCAACATCACAGGTACGGTCTCTGGACGGCTGGTGCAAGCTACTGGTTCTTGTCTGGGTGAAGACAGCAAAAGTGTAGATAGGCCGCGCCACTTATTTTAATGGAAGGTTAAACCAAAACTATGTTAGCGACAGTGAAATTAGCTACCTTCAAAACTACTCAAAAAGTCTTTATTCAAAATAGGCTGAGATTGGTAAGAACGTGATTCATCTTAATTATAACACAATAAATTCAGTGAAATGTTATACCTAATTGAATCAGCTGAAGTCACCAATAGAACATAAACGCCTAGAATTAGCCAACCGAAAGAGTTCTTTTATTCCATTAGGATAATTTTGGATTACATGTATTATCGCAAACTCACCTAAAGTTTGTGAAGTTTGGTTGAGATATCCTTACCGATTCGTCATATTTACCAAAACTGGGCGCTTCCAATCTTTTGGTTGAAAAGTTCATGACCCACGAGAAAAGTTCGAGCAGTATGAAACTTTCTGATAAATGACAAAGGGTGTATAACATACATATGCATTTCATGAGTTTAAAAATAGAAAACTCTTGCTTTGCAGTCTGATTATACATAAATAAATGTTGATAAATCTATGCCCTTATGTCATAGTAACAACAACAACAAAAAATCTGAAGAACACTTTCGAATATATTTTCTGAAAAGTAAATATTTTCGGAAAATATAAGTATCTTAATTAACTCGTAACAAAATTAAATTATCTTTATTGGAGAATATTAAATACAGACGGTAATAATGAGGAAGGCTACGAAATGACATTTCTCAATTCACCTTTCTTTATGAGAATATTGCACAGTAATATTGTCATTTGTGATTTATGATGATTAATTCATTCGCATTTTGATTAAGCTGAGAGCCCAAAAATAATTAATCATGTTTGCTAAGAGATCGTAAAAGATTAAAGCAAGTAAACTTACAGTAAAGCTACATAGCACTACGTATGTACGTGTATGTATGTTGATTCGAAAATAGCAAATAATTTAAGGACGGGCAGGTAGGTTATCATAGGTTTTTGTCGATTCAAAAATTTTACCTCCATGATATTTAACCAAGATGTTAGTTACTTTTATTCGACGAACAATTCATAACCTATTCAAGCTCGGAATTTTCCCCTTAAGAGGATTCTTTTTCAACGAATCTTTTATATTATTCTCTGTATTGATCTCAGTGAATTTTTTTGATTCGCTAATCATCTATTCCAGCTTAAATAAAACTTCATTCAGTTACGAACAAAATCGTGCTTAGTTTAGTTGAATGTGAAAGAGGATTTCTTTTAGATAAATACGAATAGATAGAAACATTCATTATACAATACATAGAAATATTGAAAAAGTTAATTAAGTGATCCAAAATAGAAACTACCAGATATGTGAAAAGGTAAAAATATCAGAAAATAATACACTATCGATTGCAAAGTTGTTAAACAAGAATTAAAATCAATTTTTTCCAATAAGATAGGAAAATAATTGAAAATGTACATACCACCGGTAAACTTTCATAACAGGCATAATCGAACAGAAAATTAGTATTTTCTCTGATATGTATCTATCTATAAAAATGGATATTTTGAATTTTTCAAAAATAAATTATTTGATAAAAATTACGGAGTGTGTATTATTATGGTAGCCTTGTCGATGGCAATAATGATTTGTTTATTACCCAAAATTTAAAGAGATGCTGCACAAATCAGCAAGGCCATTCATGGAATCTTCGTCCAGTTTGTAAGCTTCGGGTTTCGAAATTTATTTGAACCCAGGGAGATAAGTTCCATTTAATTATTTATTTGGGCTTGGCCAGGACCATCTAAGTCTCTCCTACCAACATCGACGGTCAACTTCATCCCTTTTTTTTAGAATCCTTGACTTCTGGCTATTTAATTTTTTTATTTTTTTTCACTCTTTTTAAATAATTTGCTAAATAGCTTTTTTATTTTTTATATATTTTCTTTTCGACAAATTTTAACCGTCTATCTCAATTCCTTTTCTTTCCCTTTTGCAAGTTTTTTATCCTTTTTTAACACCCAAGAATTCTGCGGTTTTTTTTCCAACCATAACAGTATATTATGATTTTATAGTAAATAAATTCAAAAATAAAAAAGGGAATGTATTTGAAATTTATTTATTATAAAAACTTGGAAAAATATAATTTTTTCGGCGACTACGCTTTACCTCCAGAGGCTGTAAGGATTGAATGGATACTTATTATATTAATAATTAAAAATATTAAAATACAGCTGATAAAATTCAAATTCTTTTAATTTTTTTAAATTGGTTTCTTACCAATAATACGACAGTTCAATATACAATTTTAACCAGTCCGCAAAAAATTTGTGATATCAGATCGAATATTTATCCGGTAAAAATACGAGTACTATATTATTTAACATATTTTGGAAAAGGTGATACCTAATAGTGTTTGGTAAAAATTTGTTGTAATCGCAACTGACTATGAACTTACCAAATATTCGAGTATAACCTATCAAGTGCATACAATTTGTTATTTCCATACGTTGACAGAATATTAAAAGAATGTTGAATTTGTTGACGTTTAATTATTAAGAGGAAATCTGTCGTCTAGTTTTCATGTTTGTGGTACTCTATTTGCTATTAGGTCACGATATTAAAAAATATTTTCTATAAAAAAACCATTTAAAATAAATAAAAAACTGCTCGACATCACCTGTTATTATGCTTTCATAATAATTTTAGTTCGGAATTTTCTATTTCTAAAATGGTTGTTTTTAAGAATAATATTTTCAACTAGACCATAATAAAATATGAAAATCGATAGTGTGTATTTGTTGAGCTCGTACGTTGTTGTTCAAAGTTTTAAACAGTGCCAAAATAATATTGTACAAAAAAATTCATACTTCTCTCTACTCTATGGTCCATGTGATACTTCCGCATTCATTTTCAGTAGTTGTACTAGTAATGCATCTAGAAAAGTAGTACTTTTGGTTAAATTGAAAACCCTTTCAATTACCAAAATATAAATATTTTTACAATTACGCATGGTCTAAATGTTCATATGATAAAAACGAAAAATAATTTTTTATGGTTATTAGTTCTTTTTGGCAGGTATTTTCGTAAAATTAACTTTAAAATATTTAATAAAAAATTCACTCAAAAAATCTTACGCAATTGAAAATCATTAATTCTATTAGAAAATTTACTAGTTTTTTTATTATTTTATCATGAATATTTAAAAACTGATAATACAAATCTGTTCGCTTTTTTTACTTTTATTAGCTAAAAGGTGAATTTTTAAATTAACTAAAAACAATATGTGAATATTTGTGGGCTGACCAATTATTTGATAGGAAGTAATAACGTCTAGAAGCTGGAGTATCTGCTTTTCAATAAAACAATTCTCATCGTTGATATGCGAAACATTTCAATAATTGGTTGTTAGATATAATCTATCCTACGGCAATCTATGCAAGTATACCTACTATTCAGACAATTGGGACTATACAAACTTTCAATAACAGAGAGTAGCTGGTTGAAACTTCTTCTCTGTTAATATTGACCGACTGTTATCAGAAAGTGAACGACCGCTATTCCCTGCGTTGTGTTCATAGTTTTAATTAATTTCAGTACTAAGCAAACAAAATGCTGCAAATTCAATTATAATCAATATAGTGCGACAATTAGAGGTAAATTTTAGAATTTTGAAAAATCGCTTCAAGCTTTCAATTCGAGCATCCTTGAATCTCTGAATTTTACAAAAACTACAAATTCAGTGAGTTACAATTTGCCATAGTGATAAAGTCGTTGTTATGGTTATTTGGATTGAATAATAACAATTTCATCTAATTATTTTTAGTGCTATTGTTACAATGAGAAAAAATATGTTTTTAAAGAATGGTATCTATTATTTATTATTGTATCAATAATATTTATAGACAAAATATTCCAATAATTCCTAGAAGAAGTTCTTTCATCTAGTTCTCTATAAAATCTACAAAACATATTTTTAGCAAACCATAGTATTACCAGATCGCTGTTGATTTGATGTAATTAAATAAGCCTAAACTTACGAGGTTCGTTCAATAAGTTCTTAGAAAATCCAAGAAATAGCGCTCGTAGTGTCGGTAAAAAGTGTCGGTTTTTTTGTAAGTGGCAGTATCGACAAGAAAGCTGCCAAAATTTCAGCTCCATCCATAGCGTAGGACAATTTCTATCGTCGATTAAAGTTAACGACATTTATTTGTGCATAACAATGGAAAAAAGCGAGTTTAGGGCTGTCATCAAACATCTCCATTTGAAAGGCTTAAGCCCGAAAGAAATCAAAGCCGAGTTGGATGCAGTTCATGGCACATCTGCACCTGTGTTTGCGCCGGTTTACAATTGGGTGAATGAATTTACACGTGGCCGTTCATCCACAAAAAATGAACATCGTTCAGGACGCCCAGTTGAGGTGTCTACTCCTGAAATCATCGACAAAATCCACGATCTGATTTTGAACGATCGGCGAATTAAAGTGCGCGAATTAGTTGAGGCCACGGGCATATCACAAGGTACAATCGCTTCAATTTTGCATGAAAAATTGTCTGTGAAAAAAATTTCGGCAAGATGGGTGCCGCGTTTGCTCTCAGAGGAGAATAAGCGCAATCGTGTAGTGGACTCTGAGGCTATGTTGGCACTCTTTCATCGCAATCCTGCCGAATTCCTTCGTCGATATGTCACTGTGAACGAAACCTGGATACACTACTACACTCCAGAAACGAAGAGACAGTCATCACAGTGGATTTTCAAGGGTGAACGGGCTCTGAAGAAGGCAAAAATCCCATCTGAAGAAGAAAAAAATCCTCTTGCATCAGGACAATGCGCGTGTGAACACCTGCGCTGTTTCCATGGCCAAAATTGTGGTATTGAGAATGGAATTGTTGCAGCAGCCTGCTTATTCACCAGATTTGGCCCCAAGTGACTATTTTCTTTTCCCCAATCTGAAGAAATGGCTTGGCGGACGACGGTTCACTTCCAACGAGGACGTCATTGCTCAAACGGATGAGTATTTTGCAGAACTTCCGAAATCCTATTTTTTGGACGGGATAAAAATTTTGGAAAAACGGTTGGAAAAGTGTATAGAGCTAAAAGGAGATTATGTTGAAAAATAAAATTGTTTTTTTTAAAAAACAGTTTTTTTTATCTTTTTCTAAGGACTTATTGAACGATCCTCGTACCATGTTTAATTAACTTTTGATAAATTAAAGTGTAAATTTTAATTTAATAGAAAATTTTTTAGACTAGTATCACTGAGAGTTATTTGGTTGGTAATTCTGTAGACTTTCTTTCAATAACTGAGCGATCCAATAGAGCCATGATAAGTAGTATCGAAAAATGAATTGCTGTTCGTCTTACTTTTTGTTTGTTTCCCAACATCAAAACGACTTGAAAGGATGTTATTTCGTTATCTTGGTACTGTTGGTAATCGAAGAGTTGAAGGGTTTTCAAATTGAAATCTTACAGCACTGCTACCATGAGTGAAACAACTCATCTGCCATCGTATAGTTACCTAAGTTTGACTACAACTTTGAAGGGGATAACATAAATGTATTAAAATAAAAAATATCTGCCATATCTCCTGATGTTTATAAATATACATTTTGTTATCATAAAGTAAAAATGTTATAAATAAAGTACTTAATTTCGATAAGCTCCCCTAAATATTGTTTTAAAAATATTTCTATAATATTTGTTAGTAACGATTTTTTAATATAATAATGCGCCTTAAATTTATTATATAATTATATTTATTATGCATAATAATAATTCTATTAGAAAAAAAAATTAATTATGATAGAAATTTAAAATGCTTCTGGTTGTGCGTCTTAACTTTTAGCGATACTATCTAATATGAGTGTACCTCCAAGAAGGCAGAAAAACATTAATCATGACAATATTTTCGAGTTCCGGATATATAATTTCCTTATTCAATCTTCGAAACCATTGAGTCCTTGATTGATGGACAGCAATTCCTCTTTGAAAACTTCCCATCTGATAAAAGTTAATGTGTAATTGGTGTGAGCCAATCATTTTGCTCATTTATCAAATTCCATATATCATAGAGATTCTATTATTATTTTCAACGATGAACAATTGAGATACTAATACGAATATATTGACTGTTGGAAACAAACTGATCGAATACATGTGAAACAATTTTCGCATTTAGTTACTCGTAATTGCAATTAAATGAAGATATACTGATTTATAAATGGATTTTCACATTCATATATGTACTGTAGCTTACACATATATTAAAAATATCACAAGTTATTATAAGTCAGATTTGTCATGATATTATATACAGAATTTTTTCATAATTCTTCGAAATGTCCTACGAGTATGTGTCAATCAAACCATCTGGTTATACTAGTATCGAAATTGAATAAGCTTCAGTTGATCTTTATCATTCAAAAGTAAAGATTTAAATTTATTTTCAAAAAATTTCTTATTTTCAATCTAATAAATTTTAAGAAATCTTGTATATGACAGAACTGAATGAGTCTTTTCTCTTCATGAGAACAATTTCTAATAAAAAAAATTCTAAAAGTAATTATAAAAGCTTTCGATGTTTGTCTTCGATATTCATCGATAGTAAGTAAAATTAGGCCCAATAGTGAAATACTTTAATACTTATAGATGAGCAAGAAGTCTGTCAATTCCTGGTTATTATATCGTTAATGTAGATTTAAATTAAGTGAAAAATTAAATTTTGTTTCCATATAAACAGTCATACAAAAATATTTATATTAAAAAAGGAAAATAAAATTTTAATTACAAAATAAATACAATATAGTCATATAAAAAAAAAATATAATTTATTAAAATTTCGTGTAAATTATTCTGCAAAATAGTTTACTTATCATTATTAAAAATAATTTTTTTTAGTAAGTGTATTGCATTTCTTTACTAATATTTAGTAAAGGAAAGTTTTTTTTTAGGGCGTGGTGCAGTGCTAGAATTTATGTGTGCAAAAGTAATAATTTAAAATTCAATCATTTAAATCATTACTCTTGGCATACAAATAGAGATCATCATAATAAATACTAAATAATAAATATATAAATATATATATATATTTTTTGAAAATGATTGTTTAATAAAAATATAAGAAAAATTGAAATTAATTGTAACGTATTTTATGGTAAACTTTTAAGGTTTATTTGGAATATTCTCTTGTAAATTACTAGTGCAAGTCAGCGACAGTGAGAAAATACATTGTTAACATTTTGTACAATCAATTTTCAAAACTTTATGAGAAAAACGGAAAAGCTTTCTTCCAAAATTTTCCTATTCAAATATTTTTGCGCAGGATCATCTTTAAGGGGCAGTTTGTACAAATTTTGAGGGGATTTTGAAGAGAATCATCTCTTCGTTTGTCTCTCATTGAAAATGTTTACAGGAATAAAATATCTTTTAGGGGAAAATTTACAAGAACTATTTTATATTTGCAGGTTTAATTCCTTTGAAGTTCATTTTGACCGAACTTCAATACAAACGATTAAAAACTCATATACTATTGTATTAACATATTCATAAAATTAAAGGCAAATTATGGAAAATCGTATTAGACTTTTTAATAATATTGAAATTTCTTCACATCAATACAAATCATAGAAAATACTTAATTAATCAGTTGGGTAGTAATTTTTTTTCGCCTAATAATTACGCATTATAACCGTAATACAAGAACAGGTACTTTTCTTTTATGTTACTACTTTTATGGGCAATTATTTTCGGAATAATATATATGTTAATATATGGTTTTGGTCATCTCTATTACATTCTCTAGAATAAAAATATTTTGACTCAACTTATTTTATGTTCATGTATGAACAAACATATACGAATATAATAAATGTGTACTACATAAATGTCTGGTAGTGAGTATCTTTCATCAGACGCTCCCATAATTAATGGGTAGCCTTGGTTCATATTCTTACGATGTACGTTCATACGTCAAACATTTTCCCATGTTATTGTAATAAACATGTTCGAACCAAGGATAATAAATTCATGTATTTACCCCAAAATGGTCAAATCTTGTTAACTACCTCCCTAATTTGTAATTTGTTGCAGTTTATCTTATATCCCATAAGACTATTAAATAATATTGTGATCCTAGTGTTGAAAGGTGGTTGTCAGATATTCCAATTGTATGTTCTCTATCGCTACAGAAAACATTTCTTATTTTTCTTTTCTATAGATTAAGCACAAAATAAAGTATTTTTATATGTTTCAAATTAGATGCATATTTTTACCAATTTCTTATATATAAGCTTTATAAAGAAAATTATTTTTTAATCTAAATCCAATTTCTATACTATTATATTTTATCAATACTTGTAATATTTGGACTTTCAAATAATCTACTTCCTGTCATGGAAAGTAAAATTAATTAAAAAAAATTCTTTAAATAATACTTAATAGAGCCTGGTAAGATTTCATTCTCAAATTTATACATTCTCAAAAGATTTATTATTAATCTTAAATAAAATAAAAAACACTTTTCGGTAATTTTCCCTATCATACTTTGAATTTTACAATTACTACATTTTTAATAATACTTTTATAATTTCGTAAGTAAATAATTTAAGGTCTAACTGTATAGTTTTCATGATATTCAATTATTTTTAAATATAAATACTATGTTTAAATTTGTCAAATTAATATAAAATTTCCTGCTCCTAAGTTTGCCAGTCCTTCCGAAGTCAAATCTATAATGCAATAAGTACCCAACAAAAAAAGCCTTTTTATAACTTCAGAAATACTTAAGTAAATATCCTAAAAATACCTTATCCTAATAACCTATATTTATAATAGTTTTTACTTTCCTTTGGAAGTTTTCTATAAACAAAATGATTCCAAAACCCAACGAACCCAAAAACTTTCCTATCTCATATAGATCCATAAATCTACATCCTAAAATCCTATTTCTTAGACTGATATTTTCAGTATCCTGGCATTTATCCTATCTCCGCTGGTGCCACACAGGAATGTATCCTAAGTCCAATGATTTACAAAATTTACACCCATGATATTCGTTGTCAAAGTAATATCCTTACCGCAACATATACTGAAGATACAACCATCCTTACACATCAGAAAGATGCTTGTACAGCAATAAATACCCTACAGAACCACATGCACTCCTTAGAAAGCTGGTTCAAAAGGTGAAGAGAGGAGGTAAATAAGCAAAAATCTGCTCATATTACTTTCACACTCTGTCGAGTACAGATCCCTGATATAACCTTAAGTGGCAGTAATATTTCGCAGAAAAGGAGCGTGCGTTATCTTAGACTTATATTCCATAAACGGTTAACTGGAATCCTTACACGTAACTG
The DNA here is from genome assembly GCA_958298945.1 of Atherix ibis. Classification (NCBI taxonomy): domain Eukaryota; kingdom Metazoa; phylum Arthropoda; class Insecta; order Diptera; family Athericidae; genus Atherix; species Atherix ibis. The sequence continues at coordinate 6,479,009 of OY282606.1, forward strand.
AAAGAACGGAACTTTACGGACGATATAAACAATTACTACGTCTACTAGACAGTATGTCAAAACTGACAACAAAATCAAACTATAACTATACACTACAGCACTGAAACCGATATGGGCATATGGACTCAAACTTTAGCGTTCCTAATCCTTTCGGAACAGAACTGTTCACTTCCACCCTTTCTTTATACACCCATCGATGTTTGAAATGGCGATGGCCGAGAGATTTTTTTTAAATTATAAAATAAAATTATCCTATTTTGCTGTACATATTTTCACGTCCTTGTATTTACATTCATAAAAATCTCCTTGTTACTAGTTGTAAGTAGTTTTAGATATTAAGAAAATTAAAAAATATATAAAAGCTAGTCAAAAAATTAATATCTCCTGTATATGGAAGCAATCTTAGGTCCGAAATGGTCCCAGTTGAATTTACTCATACTTCAGATATTAAGTGTCAACTGGTTCGGATGAAAAAAAAATTATTTTTCGTTAAATAAAACCGAATAAATTAGAATTAAAAAAAAAATATTTTTGATTACTACTCCCTAATCAGCAAGTTATAGAGTAAAATTAACAATTTGCATATGGGCGATTTCCAATAAAATATTGTAAAATATAATATTCTGAACAATAATGTTGTAGATATTAAATCTAAATCCCAATGTAATATGACCTAAAATAAATCAACATAAGCTTACCTGAAAGGTTTATTTATAAACATTTCACGTCATGTAACTACATATCAGCAGTCAGAACACATTTGGGAGGTCTAATGGCATCCGAATTATAGTTGGAAATATGAAAGTAATTCTCCATACCGTGTCCAATTCTCAAATGTGCGAGGGCGATGAATTGTCCATTATTAGCACTTATGGATACTGAACACGAATTCCCAGTACTACTCTTGATGTTCGGTGATAATAATAATTTCAATTAAAAGCCAATCATCGACACTATATGGCGGCACGAAATGTTCTTTCTGACCCCAATTGCACAAACGTATAGACGTACAAATTAACCAAAATGCGTACCTGAAACTAAATAATTTGCACCAGTACAAAAGGGAATTATTATTATTTTATGAAGTGAAGGTGAATTACTAAAGACTGCAAAGTTCATCTTGGAAGAATGTTGCTTAATCATAGTGTATACATGATTCTTGAATTGTTGGAATACTTGGGATACCACGAACTAAGAGTAATGTTCAAATATTTGTAAACATTTCAATAACAATACATCATAATACCTTAATTAGCAAAATTTTCCCAAATTTTCTATTAGTACTATTTGTTAATAGAATACATTTAAAAGGATCGGATTGATTTTAAATAATTTAATTTTTCTTTTTTACTATTTGACTGGAATTTTTTATCTACTTGTATAATTTATAAATTGAGTAAAATTGAAGTTATAACTTTTAAAAAAATTACTGTTTGGACTTATCCTAAATTTAGTTAGTTGTGTATTCCTCAGTCATTGTACTAACATTTGTATTGAAATGAAAATTCTTAGCGTCACGAGAACTCAGCCGATTTGGCTATATGCTAAACGCTTAATAAGGAGACTATTTTAAAAATTTTCATATATTATAATATATAAAATGATATCGATTTTGAGTAATCTAAAAATTTAGCCATATTATTAAAAATTTCTTTATTAAATATTAATAAACGATTAAACAATATTAGACAAATGCCATTTTACAAATTACGTAATCTTAAAGTTTTTAAAAGAAAATTAAGTTCAATTTGCTGCCATTCTTAAATACCAAACTGCAATGAGTGAAAATTACCTAAAACATACATCTCAAATATGCTTACCAATAAATTGAATTTCATAAAATGTCTGATTAAAAAAATATCAAAATTGTATTCTTAATATTTTAGGCACCAAACATTCCAATTCCATTCGAATCGAATCCCTCTAATCGAAAATTTACCGAGCAGTTGCCGATGGTCCCTATTATGTGCGCAATAGTGTGTTCTATCGCGGCCTCAATGTTTACAAAAAATTTCATAGTCGACTATCATGCTATAGTAATCCTTTTGTAAGGAAGCTATCCTCACTGTTCGTTAATTTCAAAAAATCTCCTTGTTATTGTAAAATAATTGTAGATCTCAAAAAACAGTAAAATGATAACATCAATATTATCTCTTTCAAAATAGGTTCTTTGAGTAGAGCTATACAAACCGGATGTGTTGGTTCCACTTTTTGCTGCAGTGCTGGAATTAAGATAGCTGTCTGGCAGGGGTCATAATCATCGTGGAGCATCCAATTGTCTGCAATGTCCGCTCTGATGCGAAGAACTATTTTTCTCAGCCTTTCCAAAATCACAGATTTTCCATGTCAGAATTCTGTTTCTAACTAAAAACTTTCGTTATGACAATAGATAAATTGTTACTTGCCATATTAGTATATTATTCTACTTTTGTAATATGTGAAAAATAATTATCTAACCAATTTGAATTTTCGTATAATTAGAACTGAAGCATTTCTAATTTTATTACGAAATCACTAAATTCTCATAACTGACTACAGTAAAACAAATTTTTATTAAAATTAGATATTCCACAACTATGGTAATACACCAAAGCACATATAATAAAGTTTAGCTCACAAATTATCGAACTCTAAAAGTGCTGGTCTATCGTCGAATAGCACAAAAGTTAAATTTAAGAACCGTAACGAAGCTAGAAATAATTTACGACTACGTTTGGGAAAATAATAATTTTCGTGTTCCGATACTCATAGTATGCAGTTTGGCTAATTTTGTATTCATGGCATGAACTCTTGTAAAACGAATAGATTGTTCATCTCAATTAACACTTTCCCGGGAATAGCAAGCCGGTAGCAATGAGATTTTATGAATGCGATTTGCCAACTTAAAGGACTGCACATCGCCTTAAGACCTATTTTCGTTAAAAATATTTGAAATGTTGTTCTTCGTCTAAAAATTGCATAATTCTTAAACAATTTAAAATTCTAACATAGATAATAGCATTTAATAATGAAATAGAATTTACTATTATTTAATGGAATATGACAAAATGAAGTGCAAGTCTTAAAATAAAAATATTTTTTTGTTTGTTTTTATGGGAAAAAATGTTCATGGATTAAATTCAAGTAAATTTTGTACATCGTTAAAAAGTATTTTTAACTAAAACATTTTTTGCTGTAGCTTTTTGTTAATGGGTAAAAATCGCATAACATAGGAGAATATAAGTAAATTTGGTTCTTTTTTTTTAAAAATAACTCAAACTAAGTAATAATTAAACTTATTCTATTAATTTCTTTACAATTTATTATAAATACCAGATTAAATCTCCAATAAAACTATGTAAAATAAATTGAAAAAATGACCTACTATTATATTATTAAAATTTAATGAAATAATAAATAATATTCTCACGTGCCTCAAATTCTTTCTTATAGGATACGGAAGTAATTTCATCCTAGTGAATATACCAGAAATCCGAAACGTACATAAAATACGGAAAATGCTCAAAGCAATCTTACCAAAACGAATTAGCATATTTTGCATTTCTTGGGAAAACTGACACATTTCGTTTATTTTACATTTAAACTTCAGTTCTTGTACGTCAAAAATATTTACCCAACTAGTAATCTGCCAGATATAATAGCACAAGTCCTTATGTTTTTCCTAATTTTTGATTCAAACTATGTTCAAATATTTTTATTCCTTTTTTTTGTTAACATAAAAAAATGTTTCCTTGCATGATCTCAACAATTCATTTTATAATAGTTTTTAGTTTGACATTTTATTAAAATAAATATAAATTAAATAGCAATTTTCAATAAAACCGATTCAGTTATAGCAGAATATTTTCAATACAAAAGTATTTATTATTAAAAAAATAATTTATAAAAAGATTAATAATTATAACTTTTCATAAATTCAAAAGTGAAATGGAATTTACTATAAAGAAATTGAGATAGTTTTCGAAATAGAACATAATATTTCTGAAATATTTTGTATTCATTTAAATATGAGTACAAAATTTATATGGGAAAGTTTTCCGACAGTTTCTACCTGAAGACAGTTCCATTAAAAATATGAAATGTTACATATTTTGTCAGTTAATTTTACCTTTGGTCAAAAACTTTGACAAAAATGACATGTTTCGTTTAATATATAGAAATATTATCACTAGTAAATGTTTACTTTTCCAACATGTAATATGCAAATAATATAGAGTATTGGATAAGTAAGAAGAGATTAAATTAAATTTGAAAAGAAAATAAACGAACTTTTTTGAAACTTTTCGGCATTTGTTATATGACATCGTTGGTTTGCAAAAAAGAAAATTTAGTCAATAAATTGAGATGCATACGGGACATCTAATTGATATGAGAAAGGATAGTCCTGTTCGAGGAGTCCCCTGCAAAAAATTATTATGACAATATAGTATTGGTTAATCATTCTTCCGATATAGCATTATATAGACTAGGACGTCAACATGTCACTATTCTCACATATGATCTAAAAATCAAAATTTTTTATCTGCCGAAAAATTCTGCAAAAGTTCAACTCTAATATAAAAATGAGAGAGAGAACATGAAACCTTTTTACACAAATGCTCCAATTACAAATTGCATTTAAGGTCCGCTGCAGCTATCGTACTGCGTATTTTTCGTCGAGTTTGGTGCGGTGCCATGCATTCGTCAAGTAAAACCATTATGTCCATTTCGGGTTGTTGTCTTCGAATAATACGGGTGTTTATCCACGATTGATACGCTGGTATTGATACGAGGGTCCTTCAATAAGTCCTTAGAAAATCTGAGAAATTGCGCTCGTAGTGTCGGTAAAGATTTTTTTTTCAGCTCGATCCATAGCGTAGGTCAATTTCTATCGTCGATTAAAGTTAACGACATTTATTTGTGCAAAACAATGGAAAAAAGCGAGTTTAGGGCTGTCATCAAACATCTCCATTTGAAAGGCTTAAGCCCGAAAGAAATCAAAGCCGAGTTGGATGCAGTTCATGGCACATCTGCACCTGTATTTGCGGCGGTTTAAAATTGGGTGAATGAATTTAAACGTGGCCGTTCATCCACAAAAGATGAACATCGTTCAGGACGCCCAGTTGAGGTGTCTACTCCTGAAATCATCGACAAAATCCACGATCTGATTTTGAACGATCGGCGAATTAAAGTGCGCGAATTAGTTGAGGCCACGGGCATATCACAAGATACAGTCGCTTCAATTTTGCATGAAAAATTGTCTGTGAAAAAAATTTCGGCAAGATGGGTGCCGCGTTTGCTCTCAGAGGAGAATAAGCGCAATCGTGCAGTGGACTCTGAGGCTATGTTGGCACTCTTTCATCGCAATCCTGCCGAATTCCTTCGTCGATATGTCACTGTGGACGAAACCTGGATACACTACTACACTCCAGAAATGAAGAGACAGTCATCACAGTGGATTTTCAAGGGTGAACGGGCTCCGAAGAAGGCAAAAACAGTGCCATCGGCCGGCAAGGTGATGACCACGGTCTTTTGGGATTCGTAGGGTATCATTTTTATCGACTACTTGGAAAAAGGAAAAACAATAACAGAACCGTATTACGCGTCGTTATGGCAACGGTTGAGCGAGGAAATCAAAGAGAAACGCCCCCATCTGAAGAAGAAAAAAATCCTCTTGCATCAGGACAATGCGCGTGTGCACACCTGCGCTGTTTCCATGGCCAAAATTGTGGAATTGAGAATGGAATTGTTGCAGCATCCCGCTTATTCACCAGATTTGGCCACGAGTGACTATTTTCTTTTCCCCAATCTGAAGAAATGGCTTGGCGGACGACGGTTCACTTCCAACGAGGACGTCATTGCTCAAACGGATTGAACGACCCTCTAAGGACTTATTGAACGACCCTCGTATTTCCATGTTCCTTGATGACTGATGCCTTTTCAGGTGATTTTTTCCGCACTTTTTGTACGGACATTAAAATAGAATGGAAAGGAAAGTATTTTTTTTTGGGATTAGCGTATTGCCATGCCTCAGTCAGATTCGAACCCACGACCCCTTGGATAGTAATTTAGCACGCTAATGATTATGGTCCGAGGCCGGCTTTATTTCATATCTACAAACTATATAAAAATTGTAACAAGCAGATTTTATGATCAGACACTACAATAACAGAAGAGGAATGTGGTAGAGTAACCACCCACTTGCGTTTCTCTACCGAGGGGGTTATAGTAACGGAGGAGAGTTTTCTAATAAGAGGATAATCGGAAATGCAACGTTTTATAACGAGAAACACATAAGTTATGAACAATGGGAGCAAATAAGTCACAATGGATAAGTTTATTACGAACATACACATAGAACGGGGGAGGTATCACCGATTTTAGAAAGGAATTTCGATTGATGGTATTGCATTCGAGAGGAGTTTGAAAGCTTAGTAGAACCTCAGAGTTCAATTCTGTTTGTTCAGATCGGTTTTAAAATTGGATTTCAGATTAAAAGTTTGTTTATTAATGTCAGTTTTAAGTAATAGTCGATAGTCTAAGTAGTAGTCGTAGTAGTAGTGAGGATTCTAAGTAGTCAGTTGTCTAGATTTAGTCGCAGGCCACGTTCTTTATCTTTTAGTGGAATTATCTTAGCAGAGGGCAAAGACAATGTGAACACTCTTCTGCTCATTTACTTTAACTCTGCACCTCCTACATTGATGCAGTTTGGATATTAGGGTAACATGCAAAAATAGTGGCAACATCCGCATAGATGGCAGTCAAAGTTTAGAAATTAGTTGGGATGTCAAAGGTATAGAAAAGGACCAAGAAAACTGCCTTGCGCCACACCAGCTCTGATAGGAGACATTTTAGAACAATTCGTATTAAGTCTAATTTGAAATTGGCGTTGGAAGAAATTCAAACTTGTTAAGTTCAAGTCTTTTACAAAAATTCAGAATTGTTTAAAATTTAATAGCCAGTGATTTTTGTTGAAATTCATTTGTATTACTTTAAACATGATTTTTGTAAACTCTTATTGTTATAAAAGCAAAGAGCTTTTCGTTATTTATTATATTTTAATACTGATTATATTAAAAGATGAAACACAATTTCTTCAATAAAAAACCGATTTGCAAATGACTTATAGACTTAATTTTAAAAGCTGCTTACATTATTTATTAAAGAGTATCTTTAACCAAATTCTTCTGCATTACTACAAAAAATAGTAGAAATTTACTTTTGTATTCACATTTTTTTCTACAAAAACATTGCATAAACAATTTCTTTATTAAGTACATTCTATAAATATAAAAGAAAAATAAACTAAGAAAAATAAACGGAAATTATATTTGGGATATGTGAAGAGGATTTTCCGTAATTCTTATAAATATTTGGGTAATTTGGAATTGGAGTTATCTGGTTAAATGAGGCGTTTTTGCTTTTAAATTGAATCGCGAAATCACCAAAAGCAGCTTAACTTTGAAATTTGCCTTTGGATTTTGCTTCTACTCGTAATTCGTACACTCTATAGTATAATAAGATGTACGAGTATGTTTTCCACGATTCTAACCATTTTAATATCATATTGAGTAGAGTTAGTCGGCAGCTATACTAAGAATAAATGTGCATTTTATATGGCTGAGTGTGTCTACTCGTATATGCCAAATATTCAACTATAAAATTTCAATTTTATTTGAGAAAATAATCGAAAGCTTAAGGGAAACTGTTCACTGATCTAACAACACAATACTCGTAAATTTCATCAATTCAATTTCTTTTTGTATTTGAAACGAGCTGAAGCTTTCACCCTAACTAAACCAATAGGCCAACATTATTTCATTTTGAATTTGTTAAATATTTAGAATAATCACTTATTATGGAAACTTTCATTTTGCCTTAAAGAATAAAGAATATTGGTAATTTTAATAATAATAATAATAATAATGGCAATATTACCATGATATCTAAGCCATCTGAACAAGGAATATACACTTTCAAAAGTAAATTTCCACTCCGTCAATAGTCGATTTCACGAGTACTCGTACGTACAAGTATTTATCTGGGGTAGTAAACTTAAATTTTAATGTTTCTTAAAGACTTTTGCTGGGAAAATCAGAAATGCGTCTTGGATTGTTAAAATGGTCCGCCGGGAATACAGAGAGTTAATTCTCGCTTTCTAATTTTACGCCTCATTAATAAGGTTTCAATTCTTATTTCCTTCCATTTCCATTTGTTTATATTCCGTAATTCTACTTATACTAAAATGAATTTCCGGTAATTGAAACATTTAAATAAGATATCATTTTCAAAAGCATTTATAAAAAATTTTACTTAAAAATTTCAATTTTATTAAATAACATTTATAATTTTTTAAGCATTATCAAAATAAAAATGGGAATATATCAATTTGGATACATATTCAAAATCTACAATATCAAATAGTGAAAGCTATATTATTTAAATTAAAAACGTTTATATCGTTTTAAAATTTCATGGAATTTCTAAAATAATTTTTACATATTTTTACAGTTTTTAATAAATTGTACAATAATCTAAGAATTTACGAGGTGTGGCATAAACGTAGAGCGTATATTGGCATATTACTGACAGAAATTTTGTCAAACTGTCTCTTGGAAAAGGTTAGTATAAGTTTCCTAATATATTGAAGGGAAGTTGCATATTTGTAGTGCATTTCGAAAAATGGAACATTGCAATTCGTAGCAATTATGTGCCATTAAATTGTGTGTTAAGCTTGGTGAATCCGCAAGTCTGAATTATGTGGAGCTGTAACGATTTCAAATCTTTCAGAGGCAAAAATAATTATTGGTGGGCCCAGAAGCAATGGAAAATGAACCATGGCTCAAGGAGTTCCTCAACATCGAACTGATGGAAATGTAAAATTAGAACAATGTTGAAAGGCTCAGAAAATGATATATCCGGGTCAGATCGGCCACGGCTCCTATCACACAGCCATCTTCATCAACGAGTTTTGAAAAACTCATTTACGAGAAAAAAAGGGATTGTTGTGGTTCCCCAGCCCCCTAATGTAACTGGTTTCTTTTTGTTCCCAAGATCCAAAAACACTTGAAGTGGCCTCATCTTGATACTGTTAAGATGCGACTGAAGGTTATTTCAGTTAAAGTCTTTCAGCACGTCTAGAAAGAGTAGAAACAACACCTCCATCGATGTATAGCTGCCCATGGCAGTTACTTTAAAGGGGATAATATTGATGCAAACAAATAAAATAATATATCAGATAAATTACTCTTTTACCATATCTCATATTAGTAAATAAGAGAATAATGAGAAAAATTTATATAAATTCTGGTTTCATAAAAATAATCAAATTACATATACTTTTACGAATATAATGTGATTTATTCATTTTATATATACAACTTATTGTATAATTAATAAATTTTTTTTAAATAATAACAAACTAATTAAAAATATATCCAATTAATATAAAATAATTAGTTTTACTATCAAACTATATATTTTTATCGAGTACAGCAATAAAAGCCTAATGGACCCCTATCGAAGGACTAAAAGATTTTTTGCTATGAAAAAATTCATATTTATATAATAAAATTAATCAAAGGGGATAAAAATAAAAATTCTATTTTATAAAGTGACAAAAATAATTTTCCGTCATCTGCGTGTGACAAATCCAGAGGAAGCTCGTAAATTAAACAAAACTTGGTGGCTTTTTATCAGAGTAAAAACAGTCGTTGCCAACTCAGTTTATACTAAATACTTTAAAAAAATTACCTTCTATTTTATGTAAAAAAAAAAAAAAAAAAAAAAACAAACAAATATAAATAAAAAATCTTTCAAAGCTGGTAGTATAATTTTTCAGAATTTCATAAATAGCATGACGTTTACAAATCGCTCTGCTTGGTATTTTAGTTAAGCTTATGATATATGTACACGTTTGTGGGTGTATTTTTCTACGGAAAGGGGGGTAGTACACTTATCAAATACGTGTATACAGTGAGCTTTCCAAACGCGACTATCTCCGGCATAAATGCAAATTTCTACCAAAAATTTAAATACCATAGAAAATGGAAACATGAAAATGATGGATGATGAAAAGTGGCTTACTTGGAAAAAGTACAATACTCATTCGTATATTCATGAAAAATTATATTGTATAAAAAGAGTGGGAAATGAGCACTTATGTTATTACCCAAACTATGCTGCATATTCTTCAATATGAATCTTCTAGTCAGCCAGCCAGCTTTACAAAACAGTTTCTTACAGAAATTCGAATCTGCTTAAATTATTTGCATTATCCTTAAAAAAATAATTGTTTGAGAATCTCAAAAAAAAAAAAATACCAAATTGAGAAATCTTCTGATGCCCGGCTCATTACGTACTCTTCAAGAACATCAAATCATAGTTGAATTTTTACTCGATGTATGCCAGTTTTTTTATGTTTGAAAATATCCTTTAACTGGTTTTAATTTTTTTATTCTATAATTTCTCGATTTCAGTAATATTATCTTAATAGTGTTATCTAGTATGGCAAATTGGAAAATGTTGGCCACTAGTGCGAGTTTGGACATGATTTGTCGTCAAAAGACCTTAACTGTCGTAGCGCTAAGAGTTTTATTTCAGAACTTGTCTATGTTACGAGGGTCATTCAACAAGTACTTAGCCTACAAAAGAAAAACGAAAATTTTGGAAAGGTGGCAATTTATTTTTCCACATTATCTCCTTCAAGCTCGATACACTTGGCCCAGCGATGCTCTAACTTTTTTAACCCGTCCAAATAATACATTTTCTCGAGGGAAGCAAAATAGGCCTCCGTGGCGACGATGATCTCCTCATTCGACCCAAATCTATTCCCGGCGTGTGATTTTTTTCAGGTTTGGAAACAAAAAGTAGTAACAGGGGGCCAAATTTGGAGAGTACGGTGGATGGGGCAGCAATTCGTAGTGCAATTCGACCAATTTGGCCATGGCGACGGCCGAGGTGTGAGCCGGCGCGTTGTCGTGGTGGAACAGCACTTTTTTCTTCGCAAAGCGGGGCCGCTTTTTCTTCAATTCGACGTCAAATCGGTCCAATTAGTCAGCATAGTAGCGCCCCGTGATTGTTTTACCCTTCTCGAGGTAATCGATGTGGATCACACCTTGTGAATCCCAGAAAACGGTGGCCATCACCTTTCCGGCGAACGAACAGTCTTCGCCTTCTTCGGAGTACGTTCGCCGGGTGAAGTCCACTGTTTCGACTGTTCCTTGTTCTCTGGTGTGTACCAGTGAATCCATGTTTCGTCGACGGTCACGAAACGACACAAGAACTCCGCTGGATTGCGCTGAAACAGCGCCAAACACGTCGCCGATGTGGTCTCACGGTTGCGCTTATTTTCCGGTGTGAGCAAACGCGGCACCCATCGCGCCGACAGCTTTCTCATGCCCAGTTCTTCATGTAGAATATGATGCACCGTTCCTACTGCGATGCCCACAGTCTCAGCTATCTCGTGAACCTTCAATCGACGGTCTGCCAACACGAGATCATGGACTTTCTTAACGTTTTCCTCCGTAGCAGCCGTTTTCGGGGCACCTGGGCGTGGCTCATCAAAAACCGATGTGCGGCCATGAACAAACTCGTTGAACCATTTCTTGACGGTCGCCATCGAAGGAGAAGAGTCACCATACACAGCATCGAAGCGATCTTTGATTTCGCTGCGCGTTTTCCCTTCCAAAAACAAGAATCTAATCACCGAACGATATTGTTCTTTTTCCATTTTTGTGCAACCGACCGACACGCTCGCTTTCAAAGGCTCTCAAAACAAAACTAATGAAGGGAATCGACTGAAACTTTATCAGTAGGCTACTAAAAGAATGTACTGCACGATAGTAAATCGTTCTTTTGTGACAGCAGTTCCATCGAGCGGTGAGGCTAAGTACTTGTTGAATGACCCTCGTAGTTTAAAGTTTCACTGTCAATATTTTATTTTGTAAATAAATTTAAAAATTTCTAATTCCACATTGTATTTTTTTTTTAATTAAAAATTTACAAATTATTAATAAATTGTTTCGTAGAAGTCACTTATTAAATGTATCTCTTCAACTTCAAACAGCCAGAGTATTCACATTAAATCCTTATTTAAATGTCAAAATAATAGATTGCACTTCAAATACGAGTAGTTCAGTTAGCATTTCAATCTAGAGCAAAATCAAAGCGAGTTGATTGGCTTTGAAGCGGTTTTATTCTGCACGCAATTTTCTATACAAATTAAATTGTCACCATGGGCGACAGTAATTTCAAATAATTTAAATTACTACAAAATTGTTCAATAGTTACAATTGATTCTCAAACGCTTCGAATTAATTATACAGGCTTATTAGGTACCATAGCAAATATGAAGGAAGGTATATATGCCGATAGCCAAGGATTAGGAAAGTTCAAATATTTTATATTATTCGAATTATTTCCATATGATAACAAAAACAAAAAGCTAATAACGTTACTCGTTTATTGGTGGTTCTTGGTGAAGTTAATAATAACATTATTGGTATTAATGCAGATTCAAGTTTTTATATTACTTTGATGATTTAAATGAGTCAAAAGCTGATCAAATAAGATAGTTCATTTTAGTTGAAACCTCACAAAATAGTATAGTAAGTGCGAATGAAATGGTACACTTCAGTTTCTATGTACTCGTATATACATCGTATAAATGGTAAAGTGTACACCTTCATATAAATATTCGATAAAATCATAGATGCCCTATTATGCCAAATGTTCTGCACAGAGTTTTGAGTAAATTTCTTATACCGTAAAGCAGTTATGTTGAACAAGAAATTTAAACTAATAAGGTTAACTCTTCAAATCGTTAGAAATAGCTCGTTTTACAACTAAAACGGGTCCGCATCTTTATTATGAGCTGAGTTTGATCCCAATCATTAGTATGTATTTCTACACTTTGTGGCGAACGTATACCTTTCATTAATTTGAAACTTGAATTGATTCAGTTCGAGGTCATATAATAGAACTGGCAAATGGCTTTATTTCCGTTTGCTCTTACGTCTTTCGTCCTATTCTATTCCGCCAATATCCAATTCTGAATGCTTCACCTCATTTCTTATCGTTTCTTTTCAAAATAAGACTACTTGTTCAAAGATTTGGAATTTCTAACCCTTTAAATGATTCAGAAAAGGTTCTTTCAATTTCTGAATCAATATACATTCCTTTATACTATCGTATTCAGCATATGCTTTCCTTCCATAAAGGTATCTCAATGTTTTTTATTACTTCCTGAAATGGTCGTAAGGTTAAACACGAAATGCCCAACTATGGCAAGTGACACTGTTTCGTAGGATAAAGTTCCGAATTTCAAACGATTCCGGATATTGTTAGGTGTAGTAGAAACACCACATTTACAATCGTCAACCCGATACGTTACAGGAAGCAATTGTACCAAAATGTCTATTATTACATATAACCATAAATTTGCCACAAACTATTAATATGATCGTCTTCAGTATAATCGATACGAATATTTTCACATTGAAAAATCTATTCATAAAGTAAGTAATCGAGTTAATATAATCGAATTAAGGATATTACCAATTAGGCAGACACTTTCTTTTTACCCTTTTATTAAGTCATTTCGTTATTAATTTTTTAGAGCTTTATTATTTTATATAGAAAAAAAATTGTATTTTTATGCATTATATTATTAAAGAGGTATAAATTTTCATACTTTCTAATATTTGTTCGAATTTATTTATGAAAAAAATGGTAAATGAAAAATACTTACTTACATTGGCATAAGAAATTAATTTTGTATGTAGCCGTTTTTCTTCAAGGACAATTTTAATTGCTCATAAGCACAAGATCAACAAGCATTTTCCTTTTATAAAAACTTTCAAAAGTACTAAAAACTATGCCAAATATAAGTAAAATCGAAAATGTATTCGTATCTACCTTTTAAAAGATTATGAAAAAATCCCATTCGGTTTATATTTTTATCTATACGAATATTAGCAAAACCGCCAATTAATATTAAATAAAATTGAAAACGATAAAAAGAGACTATTATCAATTATAGTCTTAAATATTCCAGTGTATTTTTAAATATAGAAATTTGTAATTTATTAAAATTCTCTTAATTGATATTAAATCCAATAAAGCATCCATTTTTTTTTCTAAAGTTATATAATAACAACAAAAAACTAATATGATACATGAAATATTTGCTATATAAAACGACTGTGAAATTTTCTATATTACAGGTCATTTTTGTACACAAGGATAAATCTGTTAATTATTAAATTAATTGCAGGACATGTCCACGCCTGTTCCATTATAGCAGCGATAGCACGTTCCAAACAAAATTTATTAGAGTATTTAGAGTCATAATCCTCGGCATTAAATAATCGATAGTAATATCACCGAAAATAACAAATCTGCTAATGGAAGCTTTAAATCTGGTCTAAAATGGCATATTAATTGAAAATACCATTAACCGATCGATTGATGTAAAATTTGTATGAAATTTATGGTGATTTTTAAGTTATTTTTTCTTCAATTAGAGAAAAATCAAATTGGGTGCACTCAGAAAGAAAATTACAAAAGATTTTTTTTTTTTAAATCATTTTCTATTGGAATTATTGTGACTTAAATATAGCAATTTATTTATGTTCTTATAATTAAATTTCAAAATTATCTGAAAATAAAAAATCCCAAGAATATCAAAAACTTACGGTATGACGAAAAAAAATCTCAAAAAAGCATATTATTCCTTATCATTTTTTAATCAATTGTTTTTAACAGAAATCTAGCTTCCGAATTTGTAAGGATTATTATATAAACTGAAATTTCTAGAAAATTTGTAAACGATTATAATTTGTAATAATTCTCCTTTTGCAATTGAATAAATAATAAACCAAACATTTTTTTGTAAGTAAAAGAATTTGTTGTTCGTCAAAGTAAAAAGACTTAATCAACAATTTTTTTTTTTGTAAATTAAAAAAAAAGTATTGTAAAAAATAAATATTTAGTAAAACTTAGGTATTCACCATTGTTCTTAAAATTTTATTTATCTCATAAACCAAGATAAATATTTACAAAATTTTAAGTAATACAAAAAAAGTCCTTAAGGAATAATAACATCGCGAATGCTGCGTTTTACAGAAAAGTTCATATGAAAATGTTCCGAAATAATTAAAATGTTAGTTTTTTTTTTATTTATTACATGTAAATAAAGGATAAATGATAATCAGAGAATGCATTAGTTATTTACAGGAATAACGTTTGATTAGATGGTGTGCGCTCATGTAAAAAGTTTCTTCAAACTTTTCGTTAAATTGTCTTATTTTCTTAAAATTCAATGTTAGAAATTAAACTAAACCTTAGAGATTTATGTATAACAACAGAGTTGCTTATGTTAAAATGTAAAAACTCTTTTTTTGCAATTTAAGAGATTTGTTTTTTTTTTTGCTCAGATAAAATTTGGAAATTTTAATTAGAATTAATATGATTTAAAACCTTATTTTAGAAGTTATGTATTAAAACTTTATAGTAAAAGCAATTATTCTCATCTTAATTTACTAAATGGACCATGATTTTTATTTCTTCTTTTTCATTTAATTTAGCTTCTTTACGGGTTATCTGAAGTTTATTTCTGGACTAATGGTAATTTCTCCGATATTTCGTGTATAGTTTTTTTGTTTTGTTATTTTAGTAAATATTTTAAATTTTTTTTAAAGGATATGCCAGAGTTTACTTATTTTTTTTTTTTTTTATAGTTTCATTTTTTTATTATTCAGTAATAGTGGTGGTGATGTTCATATGAAACTTACAACTAAAGAACCACTGTAGATTTTTATTTTTCTTAACCTACTGATTCACGATGGAATACTTTAGGTTACTTAAGCTATTATATTATTACAAGGTTTTTCCTAAGTCCATTAATATATTGAAATTTAAGTTTCTCTAATTATCTATTATATTTTTTTTAACATATACTACTAAAAATTTAAAAAAAAACGTAGTCCATTTATTATTGTTTTTAAAATTGTTACTTAGACTAAAAGAAAGAATTTACACCTAATTTACAACTACCCATACCCAAAACTTATAACTAATCCATAACCCTAGGGGGTATGAAACCTGTGTCCATGCTATATTGAATGTACTGATCATCTGGATATATTGCATGTCCTATTAAGCTATTGTTTTCAGCAAGTTGCGCTCTATTAAAATGTTTCCTGCAAAGAGAGATTATATGGTTATCTATCCTAATTATGTTTGCCCAGTTATAAATCGTTTTATTAGAGATATAGTGTTTGTAGTTTGTGTTTGGCTTTCGGTATTTTCCAAGGCATGCTCGAAGACATTTCCTTTCGTATATTCTAAATTTCTCCATTAGTGACACGCTTACGTTGTACCAAATTTGGCTACCGTAACATAGTATTGGTCTGATTATAAGCTGATAAGCGATAATTTTGACTCTGGAAGAAATGAGTCTTGAATAAAACAGTTTGTTGGCGATCCTAAACGCTTTATTTGCTTTTTCTAGAGCTTTTTTAATGTGGTCAGTAAAGTTTAAGTTGTTTCTGAACCATATGCCTAAGTAACGAACACAGGACTTGTTATTGCAAGTTTCGCCATTATCTGCTCTAATGCAAAATTGCTTCCAATTTTGCCGAACCGAGGTATGACACGACTCAATTTTATTTCGAAATAATATCGACTCACACTTACTATAGTTAATTCTTAAGCGCCAAGAGTTAACGAAGTCCTGTGTGATTTTGAACATTTTTTGCAGATTAGCTTGTATATTAGTTAGTTTGCGGTCAGCAGTGTACAATGTTATATCGTCTGCAAAAGCTAATGTAAATGTTTTACCTGGCAGGTTGTTCAGTTTCTTTAATAAGTCGTTTATGTAGATAATGAATAGCGTTGGTGATGTTACAGTTCCTTGTTGTAAACCATTGTTAATGCTGTATTTTTTGCTTTGTCCAGCTCCATTTATTTCAACTGTGAATGTTTTGTTGGAGTTCATATTAGAAACTGTTTTTATTAAGCACGGTTGGAAGTTATTTTTTATCAGTTTAAAGATTAAAGCTTCAGTCCATACTGAGGTAAAAGCATCGGATAAATCGACTAATAGCGCCCCGACACATTCTTTATTATTTATGTACCAGCATATATCCGACATGATTTTGTTAGCTGAATGAATTGTAGAGTGGCCCATTCTGAATCCAAATTGATTTTCTACTAAAATATTGTTGTTTATATATTGTTGTTTACTGAGTGTAAAATAGAGTCCTGTATGATTTTCTCGAAAATTTTACTGATGCTAGGCGTAAGACTGATGGGTCTGAAGTTGTTCGGGTCAGATGAATCTTTCCCCGGCTTTTTGATAGCTATTACTTTCGCTTCTTTCCAGCACGATGGAAAGTAATAATTGTTGAGAGCGTTGTTAAATATTGTGACGTAATCGAGGATAACTATATCAGTCAAATGCTTGAGAATGATATTTGGGATGTTGTCAGGACCTGAAGATGTTTTGCTCTTAAGATTTCTAAAACAATATATTGCTTTATCGGAGGTGGTGAAGTAATTATCTGTTTGGTGTTCTTCAATATTATTCGCAATTAATTTATTTCAAAAATTTCTCACATTAAGAGAAATATGTTGTTGTTCAAACTGCCTCACTGTTTCTCGTATTTCGGTGTTGAGTAATTCGTTTGCACTAGCATGTAATGTGTGTTTAGTTTGAAACGTGAGACCCAAAATATTGCTCATATGGTTATAATTGTCGATGATAAAGTTATTTTCTTCGTTTTTTTGTAGTTCATCAGTGTTGATTCCTGCCAGAGTTTACTTATATCATATAATAGGTTATAATATAAACCACTAATATTTTTCTTTATACAATTTCAAAATATATTCGCTGATTTTATAGCGGAAATTATTTAGATAAATACCACCGAAAAAAATCTTATTTTTTATTTAGGTTACACTATAAAAATTTTGTGTTAATAAATTAAAATTCATAATAAATAAGAAATTTAATAAACAGCGTCATCGAATTTTAGATTTAATAGTGTCTTCTCTTAACCCAAATTATTATTAATGTCATGGAGTGTTGCTTGACATGTTGCAGGTATTTGATTGTCTCTGAAGCTCAGGCCCTATTTTCGTAAGTCGCTTTTCCTATATACAAATTCTTATATCAATATTATTTAACAATGTTATTTTCATGTGAAAATAATGCCTTGGGGAATATGATTTAAGGATATAAATAAACAAAAAAATGGAAAAAAAACTATTTAGTATTTTTTACTTTCTAAAATGCTGGTATTCCTTAGAGCTGTTTCCTTGATCACATATCGTTTAATATTTGTAATTATAAAGGTTGTGCCAAATAGCATGCAATAAGTATTTTTTTTTTAAAAAAACACAGGTTTATAATTCAAAATTATAATTTTTTTTAATTTATAAATTATACAGTATAAGATTATGTACATAATAGCATATCGGATTAATGACCAGCACGACTTTGCATAAATATGGCTGAATTTTGTTGAGGAGGAAGTCTGTTGGCATATACTTTAGACTTAAAAAGAAAACCCAAAGTAAAAATTCCAACAACCTTAAATCGTATGATCTGGGCGGCCAATTCTGATCACCGAAAGGGGAAATTACACGATCAGAAAATTATTTATGCTGTAACCCGTTCATCGGGTTGTATGGCATGTGGCACCAGCTTGTTGAAACCACATTCATATCATGCAATTTAGGCGCAAAACAGTGGATTATCAGCCCGAAATCCGCAGCAAAAAGATGAACGTTGTGGATGCATTTGTTTGTTAACAATCACTTGTGGATTTTTTGATGCCCAAATGCGACAATTTTGTTGATTAACCAAATCATCAAGATGAAAATGAGACTCATCGCTGAATATAATTTTGTTCGATAAATCAGTATCCACTTGTTGTTGTTCCATAATCCATTCAACAAGCTCCATTCGCTGTGCGTGGTCAGTAGGCTTCACAAATCTTTCGTGAGAATAGGTTTTAGAGAGTATCTTGAAATGTCTTGCGTAAATTTTGGGCCACCCTATATCTCTGTTATTCCTACTTCCACTATCACATTTTAAGCTTTGTGTGCATACAGCGATTCGTACTTCTACTACCGCATCACTTACAGGCCATGAAAATCAGATTACTGCTTCCTAGAAACTTCAAATCTATATCCTTTATCTAAAAATCGGCTTGCTAAGTGGAAAGGCAAAGTCCATTATCAAAAATATGTATACATACTCGTAATCTTTACTTTGTGCCGGAAATTGTCTCTTCATATTCCCATTTACAGTATGGTGCGCTATTTTGACGTTATATTGATAAGAGATTAACCGGAATTGTCACAAAATTGATTTTTACTTGACAAAAAGTATCTAACGAAATTTTCAAATCGACCTGGATGTATGGACTGAAACTGTTTCATACGTAAATTGTGTGTCACTCATGATGAAATATTTTACCCTTGCCTGTCCTTGCATCATAAGCTTCTTGCAAGATAAAACGATTGCAGACGCTTAGAGAGACAATGGCCGAAGAACTTTTTGGAAATACACGTAAATACCGTGAAAAATGCTACCAACGACGAGCGTTTACATGTCATTCCTTTTTGCCAAGTTATCTCAAATATGTTTCTTTTTTTGTATTATTTCAAGTAACCTAAGTGCTGAAATGTGAATTCTTAGTGCCACGATACTAACAGCCATTTGGCGGCTGGATGTCCTAAGCCATATTCGAACTCGAGCACGTTTGCATACGAGTATATGTATGTGTCTAAAATCTGTTATTCAAAATCTCCTTGTTACTTACTATTTGTTCATGTGGACAAGTACACACAAAAAAAAAACAAAAAAAAAAAAATATGAATTTTCTATAATACGTTAAATAAAATTATTAATATTAAAATGAATAAAAATTTTTTTGGGCAAATATTTATTCAAAAAATTTCATCTAACATTTGCACTAATAGTCCTATAATAATACGAATTTTATTTTATTCTTCCTTTTAGCGTTACTGCTTTATTGTCGGAAGACTTACATATTCCAATTGAATATTAAAAAAAAAATACAAATTCCAATAAGAAAATATTTGAAGAAACTTTCAAAAGGGAATGTTTGTTCTTAGAAAAGGGTATATGCACATACACGTAACATATAGTAAAGTTGTCGCTGCTGAATGATTTATAACTAAATTAGGTCTGGGTTCCTTATTTCAAAAAGGAATCTAAGTCAAGCTATCCTAGATAAACTACCCTCAGGTAATATTGTACTTTTGACGTGAATATTCAGCATATAATTTGTAAATTTTCTTCGAATTTTATATTTAACTTTTTTTTCTAAAATGCGCGATACCCTAAAGAAATATCGTTTTGTATATTTAACGAAAATAAAAGTACTCTGTTTAAACATACAGGACTCTTAGTCATTATAAATAGTAATATGTATTATCAATAATAATAAATGAAAAATATTTATTAATAAACAATATATTTAGTTATACTTTTTGTTTATGTATTTTCGTATAAATTGCTTCAATATTTTGCTTTCTTATATTTCTTCAACATATTTTTCAATAGATATGCAAATATATACAGTTCGAGGTTTTCTTAAAATGACTTTTAAACGAAATACAATTTTATAATTTATATTTTATTTATTGAAAATATGGTCTTTAGCATTGTGTATATAATATAATATTGGTCAAATGTCCGCCTCTGGCTGCGGCACAAAGGCGAGCTCTTTTAAGAATATTTTTCATAACATTTTCGCAGACTTCTGGTGTTTTTTTAGCAATTTCGTTTCGAATGTTTTCCTTAAGCATCGATGTTGTGGTTAGTTTATTAGTGTATACCTTTCCTTTTAAGCACCGCCATATGAATAAATCGGGAGGATTCTAATCAGAGGATCATGGTGGCAAGTCGATATCACCCCACTTTTTGACATTATTCGGCCAGGAAAAATTTCTCTCAAAATTTGCATCGTAGCACGAGCTTTGTGTGATGTGGCACCGTGTTGTAGGAACCACATGTTTTGTAGACCTATTTGATCCAATTCGGGAAGAAAAAAGTTTTCTAACATGTCCAGTCGCGGTCACCATAAATTGTTACAGCATTGCCTCCAGCTTCCTCAAAGAAATATGGCCCATTGATGACGCCGGCCCAATTTCCGCACCACACAGTTACTCCACGAGGGTGTAGTGGTCTTTTGTGTATCGGTTGAGGGTTTTCAGTACCCCAGTAGTGGCTATTCTGTTTTTTTTTTAAATCTAGCGAAGTCAAAGTGTGCTTCGTCGATTAAAATGATTTTTCGTCAAAATTGGTGGTCGTCTAAACCGTTCTGTAAAACTCGAGCACTCCAGTCTCGCTGCCGTTTATGGTCATTTGCCTGGAGCTGTTCTGCCAATTGGATTTTATTCGGGTAAAAAGAAAAATATTTTTCGAGAATTTTGAACAAATATGAGGCTGATATTTCCAATTCTTGAGCACGGCGTCGATGAGATATACCCGGACATTCAACAACACTCTGCCTCACTGCATCAATCTTTTCAGGTGTACGTTGGCTTATTTATCGCCCAGTCTTCGCTTTATTTCTCAGTGTGAGCATATTTTCTATTCATTACACGCTAAATTGTTGACTTACTCATCATATGATTAACATTAAAAAGTCACATAATTAACTTCGCGTATCCAAAATTGAACAATTATTTAAATAAAATGTTTTAATAATTTCAACATGTTGTTGCGGTATTAGATAAATTTTAATAAATTGTTATCGATCACTCTCTACCACAAATGTCAAATTTTAATAGACAAATGTCATCCTAACTAAAATGGCGGCCAAACAAAATCGACCTTGAATATAAAAAGCACCTTGTATATAACCGTCCTTTTTGTAAATAACTGCTTCAAGTAATTTTTACAAAGTTTGTGGGACAATCTCTTTCTAACTTTAAAGAAGTTTTTTCTAAAAGTTCTGCTAGCCAATTGGATTCATTACGCTGGTCTTTCGATTCTAAAATATTCGATGGCAGAAAAATGTGGTGGCTGTGGTGGCCATATCATCCTCTTCAAAAGTACCCTGAAGATATCCAAAGCATATCTTACAATAAGATATGCTTTGGAAAGTCCTCTGAAGCATTGCCAAAAATTTTGAACCCAAAATTTTCAAATTTGAACTCATCGATCCAAAATAAACGTTCCCGCGGTATTACCGAGCAATATTGATGATCTTTAACCCATTTTAACCTTCTCTACTTATATTGTGGATATAAAGACTGCTTATTTTTATTGTATTATTTACTAGCAATCATTATTTTTATTTAAAACACAAATGCACAAGTACAATTTATTATTATTTTTAAATTTCATATTTAAATAAGTTAATATTATTAATTTTTTAAGCAACAGTTTTAATGCACTAACACCACTAATTTTAAATTAAATTATAATTAATTAACAACCTTTTTTTAATTTTACTCATATTCTTAATTTTTAACATATTAAAAGTAACGAACTATTTTAACGAACTTATAATCTAACGTAAACTATTTCGTTCCCATGTCAGGCAACAACTAGTAACTATTAAAAAATTTTGTTCAAGGATCTCGTCCGATTCAACCAATTATATACTATTGCAACGAGTAATGCCTGGTATGCAGCTCGAGCGAAGATAAATTTTAACGCGATCTCCACTACTCTCTCATTTAGCGCAGCTAAATGAGAGTGAAACACAAACGTCAAAATTTAGCTAGCATTTATCTTTGATTATTGTTCCGTGCATTTAATTGTAGCGAAAACAAAAGTGAAATCGCGTGGAGACTTGTCAATGGAGACTTTGTTTTCACTCTCGAGCTGCGTACTGCCCGGCGAAATCGTGAGCTAAATTCTTCGTTTTCGATTTAGCTAGCTAAAAATCGTATGAAAATTTATCTTAGCTCGAGCTGCATACCAGGCTTAAGAAAACATTATCTGATTAGTTTATAATTGATGTTTTATGCTTAATTCGATTTTTATGTTCTCTTAACCCCCTATACGCATATTTATCTTGGTGTTAATTTCAATTTTAACTATTCTGTCATAAACTGTGTGACTAAACTACGCCGAGAACGACAAAGTCAAAAACTAGTTGGGATTCATTTAGATTGTTAAGGTTTAATATAATTTTTTGACAGCATTCTTTCTTCACGTAAATGGAATAAAGTGATCCCACGCAACATCTTTTTCTGTATATTAAAGCGCCTATTTTACTTTTATTTGACTAATAAATAGAAAATGGGCCTATTTACAAAATTTATGAGTAAAAATATTTAGTTAATAAAGAATTTCTAAAAGAAGGATAAAAGAGAAGTGCACAAAAAAGGCTATTAGCTGAATGCTGATCCTTCCATAAATACTATCCAGACTCGAAAAGTATGCATTGATCAAAAAGTTCCCGGAACGATGGGAGTGTGGCGCTACCATCGTTTTGATTTGAGTTCTGTTTTTTTTTGTTAAGTTGGTACATCTGTTGTTGATATTCCCTCTAAATCTTAGCGTCATAGCTTGACATTTGCAAAAGCTACGTAGCCAAGAGTACATCTATCTCTGTGTATGTTGGCGATTTTTTACAATTTTAGAAATGGATTTAAATTTGCAACAACGAACTTGGATTAAATTTTGCGTAAAAAACAGATTTAATGGTGCGCGAACGTTGGAAATGTTGGAAAAGTGTTTCGGCAACGATTTTCTAAAGACAATGGTCGTTTACCAGTGGCACAAGCGGTTCAAAAGTGGTCGTGAGTCAATCGAAGATGCTGAACGCAGTGGCAGACCATTGACATCGAAAACATTGATAAAGTAAAAGAAATGTTGGTCAATAACCGCAAATTTACCATTAGAGAGATAGCGGAGGACTTGAACATTGCCTATGGATCCGTCCAAGACATTTTACTTAATGATTTGGCTTTCCGTCGTGTAGCAGCAAAGTGGGTGCCAAAAGACCTCAATTTCATGCAAAAAAGAGACCGTGTTGACATTGCAAAAAAATTGATTTGCGAGGCTGAATCTGATCCCACATTCATCAAAAGGATCATTACTGGAGACGACACGTGGGCTTATGAGTACGACACGCAATCCAGACATCAGGCAAGTGAATGGCGTTCACCAAATGAGCCGAGACCAAAAAAACCACGTCGTTTTCAGTCAAAAAAGAAGGAAATGCTGACGGTTTTAATGGATTACAACGGTGAAGTGCATCATGAATTTTTGCAAGAAGGTCGGACAGTAAACAAAGAGTATTATTTGGGCGTTATGAGACGTTTGCGTGCAGCAATTCGCCGAAAGAGACCAGAATTGTGGGCAGAAAACTCGTGGATTTTGCACCATGATAACGCACCGTCGCACAGTGCCATTATTATTCGTAAATACCATCCAACAACCACCGAATTCACCTGATTTGGCGCCCTGTAATTTCTTTCTGTACAATCGAGTTAAAAAACCATTACGGGGAACGCGTTTCAACAGCCGAGAGGAAGTTATGGAAAAATCGCAGCAAGCACTGATGGACATACCGAAAACCGAATTTAAAAAAATGTTTCGAGGATTGGATCAAGCGCTGGCATAAGTGTATTAAAGTCGATGGGGATTACTTTGAAGGGTACAATATAGATTTAGATGAATAAACTTGTATTTTCAATTTTCTGAATAAATTCCGTTAACTTCTTGATCAAGGTGGTATTTGGACTTCCCGTAAATAGACTTAATTTATAAAAAGTAGAATGGCAATAAAAATATTGGGGGTATAACTTAAAAATGCGGGATTGACAACAGATGGCATAACTTTTACACATGGTTTGTGTTAATAATAACTCATATGGCATTTTGGAGGTTAAACATCTGTCATTCATTCTCGATTAGTCATTGAACGAAATTGTGTAAACAACAAAGTTTTTTTTTGCTTCAAAAATGTCAAATTTCGTACCAAAAAAGTCCCATTTGGGGAAAGTGTTGATTTACTTCTTCAATTTGAAAAAAAGTGCAGCTGAAGCACATCGATTGCTCACCGAAGCTTATCCTGAATATGTTCCATCGATTTCAACGTGCGAGAGATGGTTTGTGCGGTTCAGAAGTGGTGATTTTGACACGGAAGACAAAGAACGACCAGTCCAGCCAAAAAAGTTTGAAGATGAAGATTTGGAGGCATTACTCGACGAAGACTGTTGTCGAACTCAAGAAGAAATTGCAAAATCATTGGGAGTCACTCAAGCAGCCATTTCAAAACGTTTGAAAGCAGCAGGATTCATCCAAAAGCAAGGAAATTGGGTCCCATATGAATTGAAGCCGAGATACGTTGAAAGGCGATTTTGCATGTCCGAAATGCTGCTTGAACGGCAGAAAAAAAAGTCGTTTTTTAATCGAATCATTACTGGCGACAAAAAATGGATTCATTACGACAACCCAAAGCGCAAAAAATCGTATGTGAAGCCCGGCCAACCAGCCAAATCAACGCCAAACCCAAATATCCATGGCGCCAAGGTAATGCTCTGTATTTGGTGGGATCAGAAGGGTGTGATCTATTATGAGCTATTGAAATCGGGCCAGACGATCACAGGCGACCTCTACCGAACACAATTAATCCGTTTGAAGCGAGCATTGGCCGAATAACGCCCGGATTATGCGACCAGACACGAAGCCATAATTTTCCATCATGACAACGCTCGGCCTCATGTTGCAAGACCGGTTAAAAATTATTTAGAAAAACAGTAGCTGGGAAGTTTTACCTTGCCCCGTCCGACTACCATTTGTTTAGATCCATGCAAAACGCCCTCACCGGAATACGCTTCACTGCAGAACAGGGCATCAAAAATTGGCTCGATTCATTCTTGGCCTCAAAACCGGAGCAGTTTTTTTTGGCGCGGAATCCATATGTTGCCAGAAAGATGGGAAAAAGTAGTGGCTTCCGATGGACAATACTTTAAATAAAATAAATTGTAACAATTTTTCAAAATAAACACTCAAAATTTGCCAAAAATCCCGCATTTTTAAGTTATACACCCAATAGAAATTTAACGAAAGCAATAACACACTACTTAGAAATTGTCACTAAATAATTATAGTCAAGTAGTCATATTTTGGTATATTTAATTTAGGTGATTTTATTTTAAAAATGTGAGACTATCGATTCTGTTTGATTGAAGTAAACTTTTGCCTGTTTTGAGTAACTATTATGATTTTTTTTTTTGGTTATTCAATCCCAAATTGAATTGAATTTCTTAGCCATCGATTTGGTGTTTCGTTTAAAATTTTAAGGAACCAATCTTGTTGAGCACAGAACCCAGCATGTACTCGTATGTATGCAAATATTTCATTTTATTTATGGATGAATACCAATCGATGTGCTCGTATTGTAGACCGATGATGATTAAGGATGGTGGATTTGCTATGATCCAGGCAAGAATTTAAATTGACAAATTACCATTCTGAATCGACGAATGGTGGATATGGACGACATTGCGGCGTAATAGAAATAATTCTTCAGAAACAAGTTCCTCGAGCACACATATTTGTGAATTAGCTTTTTGTCAATTTAAATTCAAGAGCTGATTGTAATTTGCTTAGAACAGGAAAACAGACGAATACTGGCATTTTCAAAGAGGAAATCTAATTTATTCAAGCACATGTTTGCCATGTCGGGTGGCCATTGTGGGCGGAATCAACTTCAAGTGTGTTAGATAAGTCAACGGATGGCAAGTAAACGTCTAAATGTATAAACGTGTTCCTAGATTCAATAGTGATGTCTTTTGTTTGAGTTCTTCTAGGTGAACCAAAAAGTTCTATTCTTCTTCTACAAATCCTGCTTCCCCGTTTTCTCGATCGTTTTCCCCAATTTCTGCAAGCAATTTTCATTCTGCTTCCTAATAGTTTAAGGACTTTGAATTTATACGAATGTGTACATTTATTTCTCATACACTTTCTGTATCGATACAGAGTGTTTGTTTCTTTAACAATAAGAATACAAAAAAAAAACTGATACAAAATTTTTGCTTGTGAAGTCGTACAGTGCAAGAGAACTTATTGCGTACGCATTCCAAATACAAATCACATTTCCGAAATTTCCTTTTGAATAGCAAGTTGTTTTTCATCGAGTGCATTAAAGTGGATAACGCAAAGGATTGTAATATTTAATGATGTTATTCGATGGGATGGGATATTGCCAATTCGTAAAACCTTTTATGCATAATTTAAACTATTGAGGCAGAAAACTTTTATTTTATAACAGAGAACTGTTAATATCTAAGTAAATGCATTATAAAAATATAAAAATAAAAATTGTTTAATACTTTTAATAAATCAATCTAAATACATATTTTAACATTTCAAAATATAATAGTAATAAGTGTCAATTATGGTATTTAAACCAATGTAAATATCTACGCTTTTAGTTAGTGTTTTTTGTTGCTCTAAGAAAAACTTTTTATCATATTTGATTTAATTAAAATCAATTTTAATAATTATTCGATGCATTTTATAAGCAGAAACAATTTTTTTTTCTTATTTAAAAACAATATTTTTAAGGGGTTACAATTTATTGCCCTGCAATTATTCTTTCCATTTAACTTGTCAGAAATTTACTTTTATTTTCACAAAATGGAAACAAGTTAAAACTATTTAAAAATTAAAAAATGAATTGAATTTTTGTATCCTTTTTCGAATTTTCCCATTTAAATTAAGTTATTTGCGCAGTGTTTTTAGTTGTCACAATAATGACTTCTTTTAAAAATTCTCATCGCATATTACAATATGATAGACTCTTCCGTATCGTGTTGTTTACTCGCTATGAGAATTAAGAAATTATCCTTCGACATTGGAGCACCCTTATTCAGCTGTTGTTGTCCGTTTAAAGAAAATTCGTTCATAAAAGCTTTCAAACGAGTGTCATTTTCTGTATTTATTTTTCTACCATGTGTACACACACACTGCTCTTTTTTTTTACCTATAAAACAATTTTGTTTTCCTTTTGAAAACTATGTCAACATTACCTTTATGAGTTTGTGTTTTTTTATATATATCAAACAAAGTTTGGGTTTTTTTTTTATTTGTTTCGTCTTATCGTGGTAGATTTAAGCAAATATTTGAAATGAAAAAATAACGTTTAAGTGTTCACTTTGTATTGTACAATGAATTGGAAAAAGATATTATAAAATTTTTGAAAGTTTTCCATCCGTACAACTTGTTATTAATTTACACTGGTAGAAAGTCTATAATTGTATTTGATCTAATTAATTTTTCATGACTGCTTAAATTATGCAGATAATTGTAAAAATACTTTTTTTTAACCAAACATCATCATATTGGATGATTATAATATGGATATTAATTCGACAAATTTAAAAAGACTACAAATCAAATGAAATTATCTTTTAGGTCTTTTTAATTTTGTTTTTTTTTTTTTTAAAGGAAAAACTGAAACATTTATACAAATGCTATTATACATATTTTGATATCAAATGATAGGAAATTTTTGTACTTTATTTATACTGGCATATTATATAAATATAAATATAATCAATAAAGAATGAATGTTTAAACGACAAAGGATATTTTTTCCTTTACTCTCTGTTTATTTTACTTCTCAAATATAATAACTCCAGGGCAAAGGTTTTATTTTAGATTGATCCGTAAACTTTTGTTAATGTACATGTTCGTGCCTTGAATACAAATTTAAGGAAAATATTGAATAGAAACGCACCTTTATGTAATCCTTTCAGGATCTACGGAAGCTTACGTTCGGAAACGCTACTTCAGCGAATTTATTCAATAAACTTTTCGAATATTTTCAAGTGAAACAGTGAAAATAAATCGCTGAAGTGGAATTATTAAATCCAAACATTTTATACTAAGAATATACGAAATTGATGAAATGCTATATATTTGGTGGCTCCCGCCTATCCCTTTTGAACCCACTTGATTACTAATTTTCTCGTATTAGACTGTGACTTCTTATTCGGCGAGAGTCTATTAATATTTGTAATAATTTATATATTTAGTTGTGGTTGTTACTAAAAATCAATAAAGTTCTTTAACAAAATATTAGTTACATAAAGTAAATAATATTGAATTATTTCTAAATTCAATTTATATAAACAAAAAAGAAAATTATACATTATAGCTTGCTTTAAATATACAATTATCTACATAGTTATTACTTAAGATTTCCATAATTAGTCAAATAATTAATTTGAAGATATTTATAATTTTTTGGAATCGATTACAAGTTAGTAAAAGGATAATATGACAGATTTAATTTATGGTCATTTGACTAAAAGGTCAAACTTTCTTCACGCTAGAATATTTACAACGAAAATTCTTTTTAAAGCAATTTTACTATTGTAGAAATTTTAGTAAAAAATGTTATGAGTAAAAATTAGTTGAATTTTAATTGGTTTAAAAGTTTCAAATAATATGATTTACAAGAGTTTTGTTATACGAGGAAGACGATACCTTGCATATTCGAAAACTGATGAAACTGTGGAACGAGTGAGGAGGGCTCTTTTTAAGAGTTTTTTTTTAAAGGAATGAAATAAAATTGTTTGGAAAAAATTACTCTCATTAATATGCTTAATTATATTCTTATAATAAGCTCGCAAATAAATTATTTTTTTCTAATTCTATTAGAAATCAATAAAAGTAATTTAAAAGTGCAAAGAAAATATGAAATTTCATTTTAAATAAATATAAATAATTCTAATATTAAAAAAATAAATTAATCAAATCAAATACTTTAAAAATAAATTCTTAAAGATGTACACTCTATTAAAGATTTGTTATATTGTAACAATATTATTTGCTATTTAAAGTCAGCTAAAGTTCAAACATTTTCTTTTAAAGCAATATTATTTTGGTAATTTGAAGAATATTATTTTTAAATTGTTTCCCAACAAGGAAGATAGCATCTTTGAAATTAATGTTTTCATTTTTAAGTAAAATCAAACCAAGTTTGTGTACAAGTATTGTTAGATTTTGATATGAAATGTTGTTAAATACGATCAAAGATGCCCTACTATGCCGGATATTGAAGGACCCAATGAAAAATGAATGGTAAAATTACTTTTATCGAATCAAGGACCTTTACGAGAAACTGAAATTGGTATACGAGTATAAGTTTTCGCAAAGTATTTTGTTCTCTTCAAATATTGTTTTTGTTTCCTTTTGATTTTTTATTATTGCTGACGGATAAACGTATGAATCGATTTATTTGATTTGATTTTTCTGGTGAATCTTTCTTCCTGAACTTATTTATATCAATGTTATTAAGAATTTTTCGTTCCGTTTAAATTTTTTTCTTTGACTTCTTTTGATACAGCATCCATTAATCATGCCAAGATCGATGTTTCGGATATTTTTATATGAGAAATAAGACAAACGAAGATCGAAAAAATACTGGTTTCATTTTCGGAGCCTTCAATCAATGATTAATGTTGCGATTTTTTAAATGGTTTGCTCCTTCATCAATAGAAATGTCTACATTACACTATATCCATTATGGGTATACTCGTTGATTCTTTAAAGATTCTAGTTTCGCTCTCCTTACAAGATTTTCGAATTTCTTTGTTTAGTTTTTTTCTTCTATTTGATTTTACGAATCTTTTATTGCAAATCTTACTTGATTTGTTGGCTAACAAATGTTTTTTAATTATGAACAAAAAAGTTGAAAATTTTTGATTTAAAAAAAATAAATTTTTTTATATAAGAATTTATTTATTACAATATATATTTTTAATAAAAGATGTTAGTTAAATTCTATTTTATAGAATAGATCTATTTTATTGAAAAGATTTTTAGGAAAATTTTGTTGAGAAAAACAATTAATTATATTTCTAAACAATTTCGAGAACGTAAATTTATTTTTTATATTAATGATTTTAGTTTTTAATTAAATTTACATAAGTAAACAATACCGAATAATAGAAATTCTCTAAAAATTATTAGTATTTTATTGTGTGAAATATTTTGGTATGAATTATAAAATATTATTTGGATTATTTTATGTGTTGTACAACTCTTGTTAGCAATTATTTGTTATCGGAACATGAAAATTACTTTCAATTACAAAAATGCATCGATGTTTTTACACGAAAATCCCAAATTCAAATTGACTCCACAACACAAATCGCAAGTTGAAAATTTATTTTATATTATCGATTTGATATTTGTAAATCCATAGACTATAATAATAATAAATATTTACTACCAAATATTGTCTGTCAGTGTTTATTTTATTTATTGCATCATTAAATAATATCATTACAATATATTATTTGAATATTATATAACATGGACCATGTTTTACCAAACATTATGTTAAATATTTGTTTTATATTTATTTACATATATTTTAGAAATGAACTCTGATAAAATCTAAATGAATTCTATGAAAACATAATTAACAACTTCTTGCGCATTCTTTTTAAAAAAATTGATTTAAACCTACATTCTTACATTTTCTTCAATATTCGTGGTTACTTCTAATACATTGGTCTGTCCCGCGCAAGAAGATAGTGATTTGGACATAAATTTTGTATGTCCAAATTGCATCATCTTGACTATATTTAAAATCATTTAGACCTCCTAAAACTAATTCTAATTCTATACCAGAACCATATCCATCTTAAACATAACAATTTCACTCTCACCTTAATGAAAAGTCTTCCTAACAGTGTCTCCCTGTCTCCTTCGAATATCCTTGCCAATCTATAATTACTTATATATATATCATAAGGCATTTGAAAAAATAAACAAAAATAATAGCTTTATAAGATACTCGTAACTTCACTTTAACTCCATAGTTACTAAATGAAATTAATATTTTTTATCTACAACAAATAGCTGAAAATATTATAAAATATTGTTTCTGACATGGAAAATAATATTCTCTTCCTAAAGTAACTGTTATGTAGAATATTTAAGTAACTGTAAATATTTTACATTTATCTATCGCGTAAAAACTTTACTTACCATCCGCAAAATTGCAAAACTGAATCAAGAATTATTTAAGAAATTTGTGGAAGGAAAAATATTTATTTAATAAAATTTATTTTTGTGCTTACGAATATTTAAAAAAAACAATTAGGAAATTATTTTTTTAATTTTTCATTATTAGAAAATATGTTTAATAGTTCAGGATTTAATCAAGGATTAGATCCTACATTAAATAACCTTTCATATGTGTTAGTAATGGCAGTGATGGTTTGTTCAGTTCCAAAAATTTGAAGAGGTGCTGCACAAATCGGGCAGCAAAGTCGGCGTCAGGCAGCGAAGTGGTGAAGTAGTGTGATCGCGTGGAATAAACTTACTGAATAAGTGGTGTCTGTTAAGAGATTTTACGTGCGCCTAGAACTATGCTATAATTTTACCGCATAATTTATTTCTTATGCGTTTTATGTTCCTGGTCGAAGTTTTTTTTTTAAAACTTTAAAATTTAATATCATTTTATAATTTATATTTTATTGAATATGATGTCGGTCAAACAATCACTTCTGGCTGCGGCGGAAAGCATATTTTTCATAAAATTGTTGCAGACTTTTGGTGTTATTTCAGCAATTTCGTTTCGAATGTTCTTCTTAAGCATCGAGGTTGTGGGTGGTTTGTTAGTGTATACCTTTTCATTCACGTACCCTGATACGAACAAATCGGGATGGTTCAAATCACGAGATCGTGGGGGTCAGTCCATATCACCACTTTTTGACATTATTCGGCCGGGAAAATTTCCTCTTAAAATTTGAATCGTAGCACGAGTTGTGTCTGATGTGGTACCATCTTGTTGGAACCACAAATTCTGTAGGCCTAATTGATCCAATTCGGGAAGAAGAAAGTTTTCCAACTTGTCCCGATAGAGTCAGCAGTAACTTTTACATTGCATCCAGCATCATTAAAGAAATATGGCCCAATGATGCCGCGGGCCCTAATGCCGCACCATACAGATACTCTTTGGTGTTTCGGTTGAGGTTTTTCAGTACCTCAATAGCGGCCACTCTATTTATTAACAAAGCCCCAGCCTAGTCGAAGAGTGCTTCGTCGCTTGGAGCACTCCAGTCTCGCCGCCATTCATGGTCATTCGCCTGTAGCTGTTGTGTGAATTGAATTTTATACGGGTAAAAAGGCAACTCCTTTTTGAAAATTCTTAAAAATTCTTGTGCACGGCGTCGATGAGAGGTACCCGAACATTCAGTAACACTTTGCGTCACTGCATCAATCTTTTCAGGTGTACGTTGGCTTAGTTATCGTCCAGTCTTTGACTTTATCTCACAGTGTATGCATATTTTCTTTATCTCACAGTGTATGCAAAATTATTCATCCCACGCTGAATGGTTAACTTGCTCGGCATATGATTAACACCAAAAAAAAACAGTAATTTTCTCCGTGTATTCACAATTGAACAATTATTTAAATAAAACGTTTTAATAATTTAAAGACGTCGTTGCGGCGTTAAATGATCCAGAATAAATTCTTATCGAGCACGTTCTACGACAAACGTCAAATGCCAACAGACAAATGTCATTCAAACCAAGATGGCGGCCGAACAAAATCGATCTGG
The DNA here is from genome assembly GCA_958298945.1 of Atherix ibis. Taxonomy (NCBI): domain Eukaryota; kingdom Metazoa; phylum Arthropoda; class Insecta; order Diptera; family Athericidae; genus Atherix; species Atherix ibis. The sequence continues at coordinate 6,512,581 of OY282606.1, forward strand.
AACATAAAAAATACCCTTTATATCAATGAAAATGGGCACGTTCATAATAATTAATTATCTTTTATTTATTTTAATATTAATTGATTTAAAAACAGAAATAATATTTTTAACTCATTTAAAGAAATTAACTATAATTTATGTACATGACTTCATCGCTTAATTAATAAATCATAAAATAAAACAATTTCAAGTCAAAAGAAGAGATTGTAATTTCTTACATCGATTGGATAACAAAAATTTTCAAATTTCTTGGAAATAGTTTTTGTTAATATAAATTCCAGTCACGTTTTCTGATAGGTTCGGTAAATATAATGCTTGACAAGGATGTCATTGTTCATGAAAAATGAAGAATTCTACTCGTTGTATGATAAAATGAATTTTTCCTTCGAAAAACAAAAATATTTCTACATTTAAGAAATATATAACAAATAAAAGCTTCTCGACAATATTCTATGTTAACTATCGCTTAAAGATTGAAAATATTTCAATTAAATTTAATATAATAATAATAATAGCTTTTCTTATTTTTTCAATAATTTATCGAATTTTCTTTTATCATAAATATAATTTTCACTTTATTTTTATTTTTAATAAATATTATAAAAAAATATGTACTAATGGATAACGAGTGTGCATTTTGTCTTAGTTTATGATTTTTTGTTAAAATTTTTCCAAATTAGAACCGGAGAATAGCGATAAGGAATTGTAAATTAAAATCGCATCCGGAAAAAGGGTAAAATGCATGTGCAATTTTCTGGCGTCAAGTAATTGCAACTGCACACACTCCCACATAATAAATTTTACTTGTGCATGAAATGTTCAACTTTTTTTCATTTACAATTTTATACGGACATGCAATGTACTAGCTTACATTTAGTTTTGTTAATGCATTAAACATTAGACGACTTCCTTTCGTTCGGTCCGACAAATCTTGGCACTGGACAGCATCTCTCATCAGAGTAATTTCGACGACAAATAAATCTTTTAACTTCCGTGTGTCCTTGTTATGCATTTTATTTTGACCAAACCGTTAAATATATCTCCTTGCAGTAGATAATTGTTTGTAGTTTGATCGACTTTAGTCAGACCAACATAAATCGTATTTCTAAAGTGAGTGTTTGCGCTCTTTTGTCCTATACGCTTTATATGAACGAATTTTCGTAGACGGACTTACTATCATTCTGCAGCTACCACTATTGGAATTACTTTTATATGAATGAATTCACTTGCTTGGAGTCATTAATATGCTACTGGTTCTGATTTTCAATTAAACTCTGATTCCGAATCGGTCAGACTGGCTTTAACTTTAACTTTGGATATGAGTAAATTTTCGACGAATTCATCTAGTATAAATCAGTAACTATAATAGCCAAAGGGTGGAACATTTAAAGGGGTGAATTAAGAGAAAGAGTGATAAAATAAAAATTCCATTTTCCAGCTCTTCATAAGGATTCACAAGCCAATTGCAATCAAGTCACTGAACTGGACCACTCAGAGCATGTATGTGTATGCGGTAATACAGAGAAACCGTAAAATAATGTTGAGTCAATTTATGATACACAATTGCCATTGCTATTCCCTGAACGAGTTCCCGGTTTTAATTACTAGTTTTTTTTTTTCTATGGATTTTTTTTTGTACCAATTTTATAATTAAGGAAACTTTTACGATGACGATTATATTTTTTTCAATTAATTCAATTTTATACTCTATTATATTTTCGATTTTAATTATAGGTGAAAATCAATAAATTATGATTTTTTTTTGACCACAATATTAATATTAATACCATCAGCTTAAAAGTAATTAAAAAATAGCTCCTTATTCATCATTTTTAATAATAAAATAATTAAAACTTGTTGGAAAATCAAAAGTATATATAATAAAAATTTGGAAATGTCATTTTTCGAAAATTTTTGAACCTACATAGCATGGAATAGAATATCTTTCATTTGCAATGAAAACCATTTTGCTCCCTATTTTTAGAAGTTCTTCTTAATTAAAAATTTTCTTTCATTCCTTGATAATAAATTTAATTGATAGTTATTTTTAATTATCGTTTACTAATTGAAGAGACTTTGAATATATGGTCTTTAATTAATTATTACAATATATTAGTGAAAATATTAAACAAAAAATAAACATTTTTATTTTTGCTTCTTGCTATTAAAGAATTTTTGTAAAGTTCTAAGATAAACGTCTACCAAAGAATTCGATGTAATTTTATACAGAAATTTTAATTGTGTATGACTTAAATGTTACTTTTTGTTTTATTTTATAAAAAGCTACATTTAAGTCACAGCCAATTAAACTTTTTATTCATTAATAATCAGCTTTAGTCATTAATTAAGCAGATGATAAGTGCCACATCTCCTTAGAATCCGACCTGGCATCAGAATCTACCCCAGGCGTTAACCGAAAGTCTCACTGCTTCATCGATTTTTTTCTTTTTGTTAAATACCAACACCAACAAATAAAATCGCCAGGAAAATTACTACAATAATACCACCATCAACTAACGTGTCCATTGGCGATGATGACGATGTCCACGTCCCTACGTTTTCATGGAGTAGCTCGAGAGATTTCCACGTTCACACTCGCCTTTCGAGGTACTTCACAGGATTCTCAGACAACTTGAAATGACATAAACGTGTCCTTGGAACAACGAATTTAATTTTAAATGACGGCTGGACGTTGTCGGTGAAATATTCGTGCTTCGTGCCCTTTATTCGAACCCTTATCAAATTATTATCTAATTCTTTGTCTAGGTTGTTCGAATTTTTAATCATTTTGACAAATTAGAAGATTGACCTATGCCGGGATCTTACTATGAAAATATATAGAAAACTGTAACAGCAATTGTGTCCATCGTTATTCACTTAAAAATCAAAACTGAAGGGGATAACAAAACATACTAAACTTCAATTAAAATAAAATAAGTGGATGTGAATTTACACCGTATTTTATATGACTACGACGTTAATCCTTAGCTTGATATTTATTTTCGGAATAAATAAAAGTGTTTTATTTTCTGATAAATCTATTTTTTTTAAAACATATTTGAATAAAAATCACAACATTTTTATGAATTTTTATTTTGTATTAGGAAAAATTATATTTGAAAATAATTGCACCTGAGCCAAAATGGACAAACCGAAAGCAAACCCATTTGCTGAGCACCTTGCACAAATATTTACTCTATATGTACGCACATGAGACAGGACAGAACTATCCATTCCCTTACCCATGAATCTTCCCCCCCCCCCCCCCCCCCCATAGAAATTAGTTCTTCTGAAGTTGCCATTTCAGTCAAACTACTTCTCACAAACAAAGCTCCTGGCAATGACCTCTAATATACTCTAACAACTTCCTAAAAGAGCAATAGTTTTTCTTCCTACACTATATCGCTGTATTCTTCGAACAATACATTTTGCAATCCTCTGGAAATTTGCCATAATATAATATAAATGTTCCCCAAACCTAATAAACCAATAGACCGCCCTACTTTCTTCAAACCAATAAGTCTCATTCTAATCCTCTCAATTAGAGATTTTTTAAATCTTTAAAAAAGCAGTCCTCCGCCGCTTACAGCCCCTACTCGAAACCTTTAATTTAATTCCAAAGCCGCTCTAGCAAAAATCCGCAATATGCATCCGAAATTATCCAAACACAAATCCAAACCATCCAGAAATGGTTTACGAGATGGATAATAAAAGTCAATGAACGTAAATCAACCCACGTAACTTTTACTCTCTGCCGTGAGTCATGTCCTTCCATATATTTTAATAGCAGCGAAGTCCGGCATGGAATCCACATAAAATATTTAAAAGACTAGAACTAAACAAACGATACCGCAAACTATTTTCACTTCTAGGCAAACGTTCTAAGCTTACTATAAACAGTAATGTTCTTTTATATAATAACCAAAATGAACTTACGGACTAGAACTCTGGGATCCTACTAAGCCTTCCAATTTCCATCGAATCCAAACCCATCAATCAATAATACTCCGTACAATTGTCGACGCTCCCTTTTATGTTCCCAATACTGTTGTCCACCCTGATCTCGAAGTCCCTTTTGTTCATGATTTTACGTGACTTATTATAAAAAGTTTCATTTCCGTGTCACTAATCATACCAATTTTTTACTAATCAGGAACTATCTTCCAGTTCCCTTCCTAACAGCACCCATCGAAAACTTAAGCATCACTGGCCACGTGATTTACTAAAATACTGGGCCTAATCATAACCACACACTAGCAGGAGAAACTTCGATAGATGTTTATTCTCCATAACCATTCACGTTAATTAATATTGTGCTTCTATTCAAATCTTTCTGTTACTATATTGTACGAGGGTCGTTCAATAAGTCCTTAGAAAATCCGAGAAATTGCGCTCGTAGTGTCGGTAAAGATTGTAAGATCGTAGTGTCGGTAAAGATTGTACTTTTTTTGTAAGTAGCATTATCGACAAGAAAGCTGTCAAAATTTCAGCTCGATCCATAGCGTAGGTCAATTTCTATCGTCGATTAAAGTTAACGACATTTATTTGTGCATAACAATGGAAAAAAGCGAGTTTAGGGCTGTCATCAAACATGTCCATTTGAAAGGCTTAAGCCAGAAAGAAATCAAAGCCGAGTTGGATGCAGGTCATGGCACATCTGCACCTGTGTTTGCAACGGTTTAAAATTGGGTGAATGAATTTAAACGTGGCCGTTCATCCACAAAAGATGAACATCGTTCAGGACGCCCAGTTGAGGTGTCTACTCCTGAAATCATCGACGAAATCCACGATCTGATTTTGAACGATCGGCGAATTAAAGTGCGCGAATTAGTTGAGGCCACGGTCATATCACAAGGTACAGTCGCTTCTATTTTGCATGAAACATTGTCTGTGAAAAAAATTTCGGCAAGATGGGTGCCACGTTTGCTCTCAGAGGAGAATAAGCGCAATCGTGTAGTGGACTCTGAGGCTATGTTGGCACTCTTTCATCGCAATCCTGCCGAATTCCTTCGTCGATATGTCACTGTGGACGAAACCTGGATACACTACTACACTCCAGAAACGAAGAGACAGTCATCACAGTGGATTTTCAAGGGTGAATTGGCTCCGAAGAAGGCAAAAACTGTGCCATCGGCCGGCAAGGTGATGGCCACGGTCTTTTAGGATTCGCAGGGCATCATTTTTATCGACTACTTGGAAAAAGGAAAAACAATAACAGGAGCGTATTACGGGTCGTTATTGCAACGGTTGAGTGAGGAAATCAAAGAGAAACGTCCCCATCTGAAGAAGAAAAAAATCCTCTTGCATCAGGACAATGCGCGTGTGCACACCTGCGCTGTTTCCATGGCCAAAATTGTGGAATTGAGAATGGAATTGTTGCAGCATCCCGCTTATTCACCAGATTTAGCCCCGAGTGACTATTTTCTTTTCCCCAATCTGAAGAAATGGCTTGGCGGACGACGGTTCACTTCCAACGAGGACGTCATTGCTCAAACGGATGAGTATTTTGCAGAACTTCCGAAATCCTATTTTTTGGACGGGATAAAAATTTTTGAAAAACGGTTGGGAAAGTGTATAAAGCTAAAAAAAGATTATGTTGAAAAACAAAAAATATTTTTTTTTAAAAACAGTTTTTTTCCATCTTTTTCTAAGGACTTATTGAACGACCCTCTAATTGTAGATATCTGTATAAAAAAGAAGTTTTTCGAAACGACTATAAATTAAAAATGTTATAATAACGACGATATTAATTATAAAAACTCGATCAACATTTACTATTTAATTAGCATGTATTTATACTCGTGTAGTAATTTAAAAGTAGTAAATCACTGATTCTCTATTGCAATATATTACCAAATTTGTAAAGATGAATATTATTCAAACACAAGTCAAATATTATAGACGACAAAGTTATTTATTATAAAAAATATTATAAAATAATCCAAATTATAGTCCAAACAGAATAGTTCAGTTTTCCTCAATTTTATGAGAATTTTAAACTCTAATGAAAGTGCATGCCGGCAAAGTGTTGAAACGATTTACAATGAACACAATAGTTTATGAGTTTCTATTAAAGTTCAAAAGTTGTCGGAAGAGTTTTAGTGACACTTTAACCATATGTGTTCCCCCACATGCCCATAAATAACTATCCGATTCCAAATGGACTTGGACTTGCCGTAATCGTCCAATATTTAATACATAGCATATTATATTCCCTATAGGAATAGCAGTTTAACCACAATTCTACGTAAGACTCGATTTTCTCCTATTCTGTCCATACTTGTACTATTGTAGTTACTCGTATATGAACATGATGCCACCAAAATACTGGCGCCATTAAATCAAACTTTGTTTCAGTCATAAACCGAAGTGTACGTTCAAATAAATAAAGCTTGTTGAGGCAAATGCAGTCGGAAAAATATATAACAGGAACGAAAAAAATGAGGAAAAAAACATTTCAAAGATAAACAAAGGAAATAAAACAAAAATACGCGATTCATTTTGTAAATAAATGACTTTAAACCAATTTGATTCTATGGAAAGATAAACTATACAGCGCAATAAAAATATGTTATACTGCGGAAAATTCAAGTATGAAAAGTCTAACAATTCATTGTCTATTCGAATGTCCTGGATAATACAATATTCTACATAATATACGGTTGTATGTACATGAAAATATCTGCTCCTAGTTCAATCCAATCCTTATTACTCCTTATTCTATTTGAAAGGCTTATGAACAACCAACTCTTCTGCCTCCTTTACTGAAATAATTTTGTTGTGAGTACATCCACCCAAAAATATACTACTAAAAGTTGCAATAAAGATGAAGCAGAAAAAAAAATTTTATGGTTTTTAGTAGATAAGCTTTCGTATACATGCGAATAGCTTTAGCACCCGATTCTGCTATGAGCTTAGAGTGGAAAATTGTCCATCCTTCAAAAAAAAAAAAAAACTCGATATCAACTATTCACTGGCATACTACTTTTTAACAATATTTCACATAAACATACCAGACAAAAAAAAATTTATTATGTTTCGATTTTTTTTTCATTCTTTTGATTATTTTGACATATTTTTTTTTTATCTATGTTATATTTTATGTATTTGTAATCAAGCGAAAAAAATCTTTTTACAAGACGGTCTTATCGTTTTGATAACTTGTAGCTTTTTGTTATGTTAACTTTAGAAGTTATCGAGTAAAAAATATAAAAATAATTCACCATATTTGTGTGACTTATTGTTTTCTAATAGTTTATATTAATTTTATATGTAAGCTTTTCGGAATTTGTTCTCTTCCTTATGTTATCTTTCCGGAAATAATTCACAATAATTTTTACCTCCTTTTAAACAAACAAGTTATTTGTTTTCTATTATTAATTATTGATATGAACTATATGTAATTGTCGCCTTAAAATTTTATTTGTTGGTTTATATAATTTTCAAGATATTACAAAATATTTCATACTGGAAAATACGTTTATGTAATTTTACGTAGTATGAAATTAAATTATATTAGCCGCTTCAATATAAGAAAAAACGTTAATTCGTTAGCATAACAAATATAAAAAAAAATATAAATTTTAGTACAAATTAAACAAACGATAAGAATATTTTTTCAATTTTCTATGAACTATATATATCGTTGCTAAATAGAAACAAACAAATATTGTAGTATAAATTAAGAGCGCAACATTTTCCATTCGATTTTAAAATAGAAAAATTATAGAAGGAAATATATTGGAAAATACTCGTAAGTTAGTCCGAAAATAAAAGTTAATTCAAAATAAAAATTTCCATCACGTAATGAAAGTCAAAAGTATCGAAAACACTTTAGTTCCGATCATTTTTGCAGTTGGTTTCATTCAATGATTATTAGCATGATTATTTTGCTGTTTAGCTGGTGTTAAGAAAGAAGAAAGTTAAAGAGGTTTTTTTTTTGTTCCAGTAACAAGCGTCAGTTGGAGGTCTTAGCAATTCAAGTTTAAAGAAAATAAGGACATTTTTTATAGAACAACAACCGAACAAGTTATTTTTTGTTATATCGAAACACTTTAAGTAGAATTTAATATTGAGTATTTAAAAATTTCTTCCGTAACTGGTTAAAAAAAATTTTTCTCGTTTTGGAAGGCGAACACTCTTAGTAGAATGCATGGTTTGCATTTTAATCAATCGTAATAGCCACCATTATTGTTGGTGCTTCTTCACTCTGAGTTGCATACAAAAATGATTAAAATCGATTAAGTTACCATCTCCAATAGGAGTTGTTGAAAATTTTATTTAGAAAAGGGGCAAGTGAAATTCCGAATGACAGTAAAAAATAAACAGTTGCTTATCAAACATCTAATAAAAAATATGTATGTGTACCGGGTAAAAAATCAATTAATTCAGTTTTAATTAAAAAATAAAAATTATAAGAAAAATTTAATCAAAAATTTAAAAAAAAAATGTTCAAGAAAATTGAATTTCTCCGAATTTGGTTTGTTTTAATTATAATTTGTTTAATTAGCCTGTCCGTAGTGGAATCTGTTAAAAAATATAACAGTGGACTAATATTGTTTGACCCACTTACGCATAAAACCCTTCTACCACCCATTGTTTCGGCCGGATTATTTCCAAACAACTTCAGGCAATCTATAGGACAGCCATGCTCCTGTCAAGGCCTGGGTTGTGGTTGCTGTGCTGGCATCGACATTAAAGTATTGAAATTCAAACAAAAATGTAAGATTTTATTAGAGATTGTAAGCATACGAGTAGATAAATAGTTGCATCATTTTGAAATTGCCGAAAATTTATCATTCATTTTTAAAAAAAAAAAAACATTTTTAATAAAAATATTTTATTAAATTTACAAAAAAAAAAATTTATATTTGATAGATAAAAAATTTTAAACGACTTTGGATAAGTAATTTTGTAAATTAAAATTTGAAGAAAAAAAACATTATCATTTTATAATTATTAGTAATAAATGAACTAATTATGGTATTTTTTAATTAAATGAACGATTTATGACAAAATATTAAATTTCAGTGTGCACCAACATAACGTACATACCAGAGAAGTTCGGTTTTCAAATAGCTATGTTATGGAATAATAATCAATTAGCACAGTGTACCATTTTGAATAACAATCCACCCCCACTCTGCTTGCCGATAAATATTATACCATTAGCCATCAATATGGAGATATGCATAAAACTATCCAACATCCAAACCATTGGAACCAATATCTTCTTCTGCATGGATTGGCAAATGAAAATTCTCGACTTTCAAATCTTCAACATTCACTTTGCCTGTATCCGAATGGGGACAAATGGAGTTGTTATTGGTGATAAACCTGGTGCAAATGATAGCGGATCAACAGGTTCTGATAACCAATTGGCAGGTGATGTGTTCGACCATGTCGACTTTAACGACAATCATGGCAAGCCGGAAAGCGATGATAAAACGATGATATTAAGTGAAAGTGTAAATAAGAGTTGATAATTAAAATGTAGAGAAAACATTATTAAATTTCTCTTTTTCTTTCTGTATCCGTCAATGTATTTATAAAAAGAAAATTCAAATTTCAACTACCAGTCAACAAACAAACAAACAAAAAATAGATCACCCTAAAAAAAAAAGTGCATTTAATAAAAATGAGAAATTTAAAAAAATTAAACAAAATTGACTTAAACTTATTAATCGATCAGAAGGTAAATTTCTAATCTTTCTTTTCACCTTTAATTTTTGATTGAAAAAATCATCAATTCTGAAAAGTCGTAAGCCAAAAGTAAAATGTTCGAAAAATCTTCTTCCGAAGTGATTTGATTTAATGTTTGTAGACAAAAATTTATCGACGATTGAATTTCTACACAACCAACAAGAACTCATGTTCGAATGGCAAGTGCTACCTGCAAACATCATTTTCGTAGGAGTTTTACTAGGAAAACAGATGCTGACACGTCTATCGACACATTTTCAAAGAATGATGCTGGCTGAATTTTAATGAAATGACCGATTTGGGAAAATAGACCGCCCGTTTCGTGTTTTCTTACTATATGACCAGAAAGGATTCTCGTTTCGAATTGTTACACGAATAATGAATAGAAATTTCGATAGAAATGTCATAGTAAGCGTGTATTTATGATCATATTCTTAACGTTATTATACCTTGGGTACTATATGTTCACTATCGCAACTTCAACATGAACTACAGAACTAAATATTTCAGATAGTGGTCGAAAATTAATAGCAGTTTCTGGTGGTAAATATGTTTATTAACAGAATACTATGAAAAAAACTATTGTATTTATAGATTTTATTTTTTGTTAAAATATTTGGTATAAATAGTATGTTGTCAGTGTTATAGATATAAATTAATAATTTTCTACATTAATAACTTCGAATTACTATCGATTTGATGGGAAAATTTTGATGGCAATTTTGCCTTAATATAGTAAACAAATTCAAAAACTGTCCCCCGATGTGGCGACATCAAGTAGATTTGTGACTAGTACAAGAAAAAAATAATCAAACCAATTAATACACTACATTTTCTTATATAATAAATACTGAAAGAAAAAATTTATATAAAAGCAATTAGTCGAATATATTTATATTTGCTGAAGTCGATAAATTATATATAAGAATATCGAAATGCTTGGGGATAACGCTATTCTTTTACAAATACATCGTTAAGTTGACTCAATAAAATTTTATTTAAAATCATCTTCAAGATAACCTTATCAAGAGATTTGGTTAAATGTTGATGTGTGTACACGTATAGCAATGAAATGAAAATCATTGACGTAACGCACATAAATTTCATCTTGAAATTCGACAAATCCAATAAAATCCTGCTTCGAAAAGATAACTCAGTCGAGTCATTAATCAGGCAAAAAAGGAATCTATCGATCAATATTTTCAGATATTTTAGCTTTCGGTTGAGATTGTATGTACAGAAAGATGTGTGAAACCCAACAAAAAAAGGAGCTGGCTACCCTTCAGTTCCAATTCAAGGCTTTCCGGCGGCAGAATCATTAAACAAGAACAGCAATTTTCAAAACGATATATTCCATTTATCTGCTAAAGCTTATCTGCCTCTATTAAGAAAACCAAAAAAAAAAAAAAACAAAAAAAAAATTTCTCTCGTGTTTTATAAACGAAAGCTACTGAATTTTCGTAATAAATCTATTCTTGGATAATATTATCTAATACAAAGTATCATTTTATCATTATTAAAATTTACTGATGAAATCATTGTTCACAATCATTCAACAAATTTTCCACACATATTAATAAATTTTCCATAAAATTAATACCACATTCGTATATTGAAAAAAAAAAAAATAAATGATTAATATCTGTTTTCAAATGTAAATAATCTATGATTATTATTTTCAATTCGTACTAAATAAAGAAAGATCTCATTTCATATTAATCTATGTTATACAAAATTTCGCAATACAAAATAAATCCTTTCCATTATTTACATACACTATATACGAATTATTGCTTAATATTAATCAAAAGAGTTCCCATAGAATTTCAGTTTGATTAAATTCTATTTTTGTTACTTCAAAAATTAATTAGAATATTTTAAATAAGATTCATCACGAACATTATATACTATAATTATCACTTTCGTATTTTAATTCATTGTAAAATTATTCAATGCTGCCCATATCAATAGTTAAAGGTAAATATTTAGCAATTTGATAATATTACAGACACATCCTTATTGGAAGTGTTCTAGATATAATTACAAATGTTAAATCTTAATTAATAATCATGGTTTATAATTATTTTTGCAAATAAATAATTATTTCGAATTTCAATTAATAAATCCTATATTTTTTTGCTAAAAATTAAATATTCAATTAACAGCCAGAAAATTCTAATCTTTGAGTAATTATTTTTAAATAAATAATCATTCATACTTATTGCCATAATATTCTTTTATATAAATAAATATAATCAGTATTTCAAAAGAAAAAAATTCAATAAATTTACTATCGAATAATTTTCAATAATATTTTATTTAGTGAAAAGTTTACCAATGAATCCGTTCATTACAGAACTTTACATAATATGTTATAACCAAAAAAAAAAAAATATATATAAATTCAATCCGTATACGGTAAACAGGTATAAAATAGTATGTTCGAAATAGTTCAATTCCATATTAATTTAATTATGTTCAAATTTAGCATTAAAAAAAAAGCATAAATTTAATATGCTTGATAATTTTATGACAGACTATCGATTTTATGTTACGAGTATCATTAAATATGTTCAAATGCAGCTTTTATAAATTAAACACTTGAATCTGTAAAAAAAAAAATTTATTAATTTTCATAACCTATGATAATAATTCCTCTTGGCAAGAGATTCAATCAAATATTTTTGTATGTATTTACATATATCCTTTTTAAAATCCGTTTTTATTTTCATTTTTTTTTTAAAATAAAAAGTCTTCTTTTTAGACTAAAATAAACAAAAATATAAAGAGCTGATTTTATAAGTAACAAATATGCACACATACATGTAGATAAGGAGCAGCACATAACTATGGATTTATGTACATATGTACTTAAGTAAATTCTCATAAAAGTTGAAATAAATGATTATGAACACACTATACACTATCAAGTGCTTTAGGGGTTGTCGACTATGTGAACTTTGGTTCTATTATTCCTCTTATTTTTGATGTTTAATTTACACATAATAAATGAAAATAAGTTCATCATAAAGTATAATTCATCAACTTAATGCCAGCAAAATATGTTGTGCCTGTCAGTTATCAATCTTGAAATACATTCATTCATCTGTCATAAAAATGAGTGGGTTCTGTGTAAATGTGGAATAATATTTAATAATATTTATTGGAGAAATTTTCTCATTTTGATTTTGATTTTTTTTTTTAATAATATTATCTATGAGATTTGATACAAAATAATCTATTAAGCATATACAAAATATATCTAAAATTTATTCATTCTCCCAAGTATTTTTTTTTTATCTTTAATTAATACAAAGTATTCGAATGTAAAACGAAATGTAAATAATGAAAAACTATATAAATAAAAAAAAAACCTTTTTTTAAAAAAAAAATAATCATAACAAAATATAATATTATAAAAAATAACTTCAGTTTGTAATTTTTATTAAAAGTAATTGACAGTTAGGATTCTTAAAAAATGTTGTCCTTTCACAATATCCAATATATAATATGGGAAAAGTTTCCTTCCGTAATTGATGTTTAAAGCTTTACCATAGATTTCCCAGTGGAGGTAGCAAATTGAAAATGTATTCGTCTTTTGTGTTCAGAATTATTTTGGGTTGGTTCTTCGACCATAATAAGAATATTTTTCGAAATTATATGACTGTCTGGTGAAATGCGAATGGTATTCTAGAAATATAGATGACAATTTAAACCTTTGTTATAGAGAGATGAATATATTCAACTTTTAAACCAGGTTCTGAAATTTAAAAAATGCGAAAATATTGAATTGAGAGTTTTAAACTTTTTAAAAGAATTTATTAATTTAGAAAAAAAAAATATAAAACTTGAATAGAACTTAAAATACACAATTTTAACTCTATTAAAGTAATTCTTACAAAATAGTTTATACGAGGGTCGCTCAATAAGTCCTTAGAAAAAGATGGAAAAAAACTGTTTTTAAAAAAAAAAAAATTTTTTTTCAACATAATCTCCTTTTAGCTCTATACACTTTTCCAACCGTTTTTCAAAAATTTTTATCCCGTCCAAAAAATAGGATTTCGGAAGTTCTGCAAAATACTCATCCGTTTGAGCAATGGCGTCCTCGTTGGAAGTGAACCGTCGTCCGCCAAGCCATTTCTTCAGATTGGGGAAAAGAAAATAGTCACTCGGGGCCAAATCTGGTGAATAAGCGGGATGCTGCAACAATTCCATTCTCAATTCCACAATTTTGGCCATGGAAACAGCGCAGGTGCGCACACGCGCATTGTCCTGATGCAAGAGGATTTTTTTCTTCTTCAGATGGAGGCGTTTCTCTTTGATTTCCTCGCTCAACCGTTTCAATAACGACGCGTAATACGCTCCTGTTATTGGTTTTCCTTTTTCCAAGTAGTCGATAAAAATGATGCCCTGCGAATCCCAAATACCGTGGCCATCACCTTGCCGGCCGATGGCACAGTTTTTGCCTTCTTCGGAGCCCGTTCACCCTTGAAAATCCACTGTGATGACTGTCTCTTCGTTTCTGGAGTGTAGTAGTGTATCCAGGTTTCGTCCACAGTGACATATTGACGAAGGAATTCGGCAGGATTGCGAGTCCACTACACGATTGCGCTTATTCTCCTCTGAGAGCAAACGCGGCACCCATCTTCCCGAAATTTTTTTCACAGACAATTTTTCATGCAAAATTGAAGCGACTGTACCTTGTGATATGCCCGTGGCCTCAACTAATTCGCGCACTTTAATTCGCCGATCGTTCAAAATCAGATCGTGGATTTTGTCGATGATTTCAGGAGTAGACACCTCAACTGGGCGTCCTGAACGATGTTCATCTTTGTGGATGAACGGCAACGTTTAAATTCATTTACCCAATTGTAAACCGTCGCAAACACAGGTGCAGATGTGCCATGAACTGCATCCAACTCGGCTTTGATTTCTTTCGGGCTTAAGCCTTTCAAATCGAGATGTTTGATGACAGCCCTAAACTCGCTTTTTTCCATTGTTATGCACAAATAAACATCGTTAACTTTAATCGACGATAGAAATTGACCTAAGGTATGGATCGAGCTGAAATTTTGACAGCTTTCCTGTGGATACTACTTACAAAAAAAAAATCTTTACCGACACTACGAGCGCAATTTCTCAGATTGACTAAGGAGTTATTGAACGACCCTTATTTAGATGTTAATGTAAGAGATTGATCTGGTATGACTGTGAACTTCTTCTCCACATACCTTGTACGTTATGTAATTTGAAATCTCTATATAGATAGATAATTTTTTTTTTTAATTTAAATGTTATCTATAACTATATATAATTTGTGACAAGCAGATTTTAGACCAAAGTAGAAGAATACGAAAATATTTCTGGGAGAGTGGGAGTCAACAGTTCTCTTTCTAGAAGATTACGATGATAGGAGAAACACAAATAGAATTTTTTATAACGAGACATACATAGTACACGAATGAATGGAACTTTTAGATGACGATGGATAATACTGTTTCGTACATAAAAGGGGAGCATTGACAATTTTTCGAAAGATTCGGGA
This sequence comes from Atherix ibis, assembly GCA_958298945.1. Lineage (NCBI taxonomy): Eukaryota > Metazoa > Arthropoda > Insecta > Diptera > Athericidae > Atherix > Atherix ibis. The sequence goes on from OY282606.1 coordinate 6,527,828, forward strand.
TTCTAAGGTTTGTCGAAGCTCAAAATTCGAGTCCATATGTCCATATCGGTTTCAATACCGTATGGTATAGTATTGGTTTAAATTTTTATTGTCAGTTTTGGCCCACTATCTAGGATAGGAGTTATACTAATTATTTGTATCGTCCTTGTTAACCTAACTTGTATCGTCCTCGGTAACGCGCACTCGTTTTTTTGTGGAAAATTACTGCCATTTAGGATTATATCAGCAGCCTGGTTTTGGCAGAATGTAAATGTTACACAAGCAGATTTTTGGTCATTTACCTCCCCCCCTCTCCACTTTTATAATGTGTAAGAATGGCTGTATTGTTAGCATATGTTGGTGTAATTATATCACTGTGACAACGAATATCATGGGCGTAAATATTATAACGAATTGGACTTATGTTATGATACTTCCCTGAGAAATACCGGCGGAGATAGGAAAAATGTCAGAATAGTCAATCGTTTTAGGTACCTGAAAATATCGGTTTAAGGAAATAACTAGAGGGTAAGATCCACTGCAGCTTCCAAGGCAATCCAGGGTGCCATATACAGTCGAAAGCGTACGAAATATTCAAAAATATGCCTGAACAGGATCCCTTTCATTCTAGCACGTACGCTATAAAATCGATCACGCGATGATAGATAATTGTTAATTTAGATTTCTATAATCATTTAAAAATATTTTTAACTTTGTGGAATATATTATAACAAAAAATTCGAATAATACTCGTAGTTAAGAAGCCTTTCTTAACGCATATCATTTTCCTAGAAAATAAAGGAAGTATTTTGCCAAAAAAAAAAAAATACTTTTAAAGCAATTTTTTAAAATTGTTATAAAATTTCTAAATGGTGTTGTTCATAAAATATTTATTATATGAGATAAGACATCAAATTAATGAGCCTGGAGCAATCTGAGAGTAATCTAACTGACTTCCCCTTCACATAGCATGTCCGCTAGTACCTCCTTGAGGGGCTGTACAAGTTTTAAACTTACCCGATAACTACGCGACCCTATAGGCCATTATAAGTGAAGTTATAGTTTTGTGGCGCGTTACGCGAGGTGAATCAGCGAAATTTGGAGCAACGATGTATCGTCGAATCTACGAGTTTCACTTGGGAAAAATTCCAGCGAATCTAAGGGGAACACATTCCTTATCAAGATCACACGCATTTTGGTGGTACAAAACATTTTCGGTTAGCCGAGAAGCAGTGGAATACGGACCTCGTTCAGATTATTCTTTAAAAAAATAATACCTTCACAAGTTTACAAAAAGGGTTCGCCCTTGAAATATTTTTTTTAACATTGTTTAGTGAAATAACATTTTTGCTAATCCGCAAACATTAAATTTTCCAGATTATTTATCGTGAATATCCTGTTCGGGTCCCAAAAAAAAACTATGAAATAGTGTAGCGCCAAAGCTGTGTTAAAAATAAATTTTAAAGACAAACGTTATGAAATGTTCTTAGCTACTTTTATTGATAAATAATATCAATCCTAATTAGAGCTTTATTGGTAGAATGTTCAAATCTTCTGTGAACAATTTAAATAATCGGAAATATTATTCACAATTTCACAATTTATATATAGCACTATTTTTGATAATATTTAACGATAGTTTTTAGTAAAACTATTGGTATTTTTGTGGTCATAAGTGGTATTTTTCTTTGAGTGTAAAAAAGAATAATTTAAATTTTTCACAAATCTTTTTTTTTCGTTTATACTCGTATGGACATAATTTCGTAATAAAAATAAACATTTAGTTTTTAAATAGCTTGAAATGAATAAAAATGTACAATTTTAAATAATGTCGAAAACTTTTATCATCAGACGCCATTCAGCTCCCCATCGAAAGTCGTCCAACATTGAAAATCTGAGCGATAATAATTTGAGGAGGTCGCAAAAAAAATTTACATAATGAGATTAGCATTTAAAATGTCTCTCGCTTCTTATGGTGTTTTATTTTTCTCCTTTTTGTTTCATAAATTCATATTATTTAATTTTTTTCCCTTTTTTTTTATACACTTTTGTCCTTTCTGTTACAGCTTTCATTCTAAAAATTTTATATGTGCAAGTCTTTTCGGCTCTTTGGAGACTCGTTTTTTTTTTCTATGTTTTAATGGCATCATCCAAAGGAATGAGAAGTTACAAAGTATATTTATATAAGCAAAATATAACAAAGGCTTATTTGAAAACGAAGAAGGACTCTTCTTGAATTGACTGAACTTGAACCCAAAGGCAAATTGAGTTATTCTTTGTTCTTGTCCTTATTTATATTTAGAGAGACAAATTCAGAAACTCTGGGGATATGCATTTATTTTGTTTAAGAACATGAAATAAATTGTGATAAACAGACTAAAAATGAAACGCCATGTAATATTTTGTCAAAATTATTTACATGTTTCAGAATATTTACAGATGGCTGCTTCCTTAGAATTAATATACTTTCCCTAAATATTTTACATATTTTTACTCAAGTACAATACGAGAATATAATCAAGTCTTGGTACTCGTACCATTTTCTATTTTTCTGTATGTCAAACATTATTTATGTATACTAAATTAAGAAACATTCTATTATATTTTAAAGAGACAATTTATTAGTACGATTATAATTAAATCAAAATTTTCTAGAGTTTTTTATTCAAAAATTTTATAAAAGTCACCGAATTTTATATAGTTTATTTATACATATACGTGAATAAATAAGTAAAGAGTTTTGCAATTTTTTTATTTCAATAATATGTCTTGTTATAACAACTTTTATAAGTCCAACACATCTTCCTATGTCTTTCAATGAAATATAAATATTATATTCAAAAATAGATCAAAATAAAGAGCAAATCCACCTACATTTAACAATATACCTCCGAACACGTGACAACGTATTGTATGCTTATGAAAATTTTTTGGTACCAAAAACGCTCGCTTTCATTCTGGACATTTCGATGTTAAACATTAGCCCTATTCTGGATGCGCAGTAACCAAAATGATGATTAGATTCTCGAAAAAATTGAGAAAGACCGGCATATCAGCAAACTATTTTAAACTATTTTCGAAAAGCTGGGTTCATGAATTGCGTATGATACGAAGGTCATTCAACAAGTACTTAGCCCCACCGCCCGATGGAACTGCTGTCACAAAAGAAATTTACCATCGTGCAGTACATTCTTTTAGTAGCCTAATGTCAAAGTTTCAGTTGATTACCTTCATTAGTTTTGTTTTGAGAGCCTTTGAAAGCGAGCGTGCCGGTCGGTTGCACAAAAATGGAAAAAGAACAATATTGTTCGGTGATTAGATTCTTGTTTTTGGAAGGGAAAACGCACAGCGAAATCGAAGATCGCTTGGATACTGTGTATGGTGGCTCTTCTCCTTCGATGGGGACCGGCAAGAATTGGTTCAACGAGTTTGTTCGTGGCCGCACGTCGGTTTTTGATGAGCCACGCCCAGGTGCCCCGAAAACGGCTGCTACGGAGGAAAACGTTAAAAAAGTCCACGATCTCGTGTTGGCAGACCGTCGATTGAAGGTTCACGAGATAGCTGAGACTGTAGGCATCGCAGTAGGAACGGTGCATCATATTCTACACGAAGAACTCGCCATGAGAAAGCTGTCGGCGCGATGGGTGCCGCGTTTGCTCACACCGAAAAACAAGCGCAACCGTGAGACCACATCGGCAACGTGTTTGGCGCTGTTTCAGCGCAATCCAGCGGAGTTCTTGCGTCGTGTCGTAACCGTCGACGAAACATGGATTCACTGGTACACACCAGAGAGCAAGGAACAGTCGAAACAGTGGACTTCACCCGGCGAACGTGCTCCGAAGAAGGGGAAGACTGTTCGATCGGCCGGAAAGGTGATGGCCACCGTTTTCTGGGATTCACAAGGTGTGATCGACATCGATTACCTCGAGAAGGGTAAAACAATCACGGGGCGCTACTATGCTGACTTATTGGGCCGATTTGACGTCGAATTGAAGAAAAAGCGGCCCCGCTTAGCGAAGAAGAAAGTGCTGTTCCACCACGGCAACGCGCCGGCTCACACCTCCGCCGTCGCCATGGCCAAATTGGTCGAATTGCGCTACGAATTGCTGCCCCATCCACCGTACTCTCCAGATTTGGCCCCCTGTGACTACTTTTTGTTTCCAAACCTGAAAAAATCACTCGCCGGGAATAGATTTGGGTCGAATGAGGAGGTCATCGTCGCCACGGAGGCATATTTTGCTTCCCTCGAGAAAATGTATTTTTTGGACGGGTTAAAAAAGTTAGAGCATCGCTGGGCCAAGTGTATCGAGCTTGAAGGAGATTATGTGGAAAAATAAATTGCCACCTTTCCAAAATTTTCGTTTTTCTTTTGTAGGCTAAGTACTTGTTGAATGACCTTCGTAAATAAGATCTTCAATTCGCTGCTGAAGCGCAATGAAATCGAGCCATTTTTGAAGGCGAATTGTAACTGACTATGAAAAATAGATAAAATAATGAGAATATCACTTGAAAGAGATAATGGAAAAAGTGAGAGAGATGATCGAAAACTATTTGAAAGCCAGCATTGATGACTAATAATGTTATGCTGTGTGTATGGTGGGACTGGAAGTAAATCGTTCATTATGAACTGCTACCGTTTGGTGAAACTGTTAGTTTGGTACTGTAATGTGAGCAACTTGAGAGATACCACCACGATAACGCTCGACCACAAACATCTTTGATGCCTCGCAAAAATTAAGGGAGTCCGCCTGAAAAGTTTTGATGTATCCACAGTATAGCCCAGACATATCATCCTTAGAATACTACTTGTTTCGATCTCTGCACATCTCCCTTAATGGAACCAAGCTGGCTTCAAGAGACTCATGCCAAAACCACTGGATTCAGTTTTTCAATTAAAAACCACAGAAGTTCTATACTGATGTAATCATGGCTCGGCCAGAAAAATGAGAAAGCACTATCGATAATAATAGAGAATATTTGGTTTAAATAAATTGAGTTTTAACACTCTGATTTAAGCATTCCTATTTTACTAAAAAAATGCCACGAACTTTTTCGACTAATCAATATATGATTTTGTGTGATTTTCTTCACGCAGAATTGTATCTTTCTAATGAGGAATGTTTCTCAAATCCAAATTATAAAAAGTTGGTAGAAAATATCGATTCCATTAATAAAATTGAGTATTTATACATATGAGACAATTCTGACACTAATCAAGGCCTCACAAATTTCTAATTTTCATACACATATAAAAAGTCAGCGCTAAGTTCACATACCAGAATGCAAAATAGTCTTTATATTTTCTTCTGTACGACGAATTTAAGTATCTTATAGAGCCTATTTTTTTCTATAATAGGTCCGAGAATATCTTTTCAAGTAATATCTTTCCATGCTCAATTTTTATCCAGCATAATTAAAATATTTTAAGAAGAAGGTTTGATAAGTAATTCGGGAGAAATAATAAATTTTGATAGCAAATCAATTTCATATCAGAATTTAACCAAAAAAAGTATATCCGTAAATGTAAACTAAAAAATTTCTATCATATTTATCTAAATATAAAATTATTCTATAAAGTGTGAGCTATGAATTATAGAGAAAAATAAGTGAATTTACCTTAAATTAACAAAAAGTTGTTAATAAACTATAATTAAACATCTTCAAAATGCACTTTACTCTTGATATGATATATGTACACGTATGTATAAAAGCTTTTGGAAAGTATATAAAATTAAAATTGATTTTTCTCCAGAGTTACATATGTTGGGAAATTTTAGTTAATACTCTATAAACTTGATAGGTACTAACCACATACTAATGCACACGTAATGTTCTTGGTGATTTTATGAGCATTTTCTATTTTTTTTTCTTCTAGGATTTATACCCAAACCCGTACGTGTTCGTATGCATTGGTTTTTAGTTTTCTTCGGTTTTGGTTTTTGCCCTAGTTAACGATTTATTCGAAAATTATATGATGGACATGGCTATGTACGTTGGATGAATATTATTATTTATTTATATTTGGAGATGACATCAAGGAGCTTATTGACCTGGAAGCTTGAAACTTTAAACAGCAGCAACATATTGTGGTTTACTGCAAGCACCAACAGTTCCATATTCGGAAGAGCTTACTGAATGCAGATCAGAATCCAAAGCAACTTGGATTCTGTACTACAGATATTCCCATAACACTTTGATCCTAACTGACTTTGCGATGATGTGGAGTCAGTGTGGTTTACTTTTGCACGCCTCGTCGCTAAATCAGGTCGAATATATATAAAATATAAATGCAACCGGATTCTACCTTCAAGCAGGATGCTTAGCTCTAAGAAAACTTAAAATAATGCAGTTAACTGTACTATTACCAGATTTTCATTTTAAACTTTTCAGGGGATAAATATAAAGTTTGGTTAATAACATTGAAAACTTCTATTACATGCAAAGCAGCACATATATTGTTCATTCCTGTGCATAGACAATTTTACGCAAAACTTATATTTTTACAGTTTTCATTTATAAAATATAAATATAATTTTATTCTATATGAATAAGAAAATAAAGATTATAATTATACAAAAAAGATGAAATTAACACATTTTATAATAACAGTTTAAAATGAATTCTTATATACATACAGAAAAAGGAAAAGAAAAAAAATTAATCCTTAGTAAACAAAATCTTTTATTGACTCATGGAAAATTTTCAGTAGCTCCTTTTCCAATATTTAAGAGGACTTGAGGGAAATAAGTTTTTACTTAACTCAAATTATGTATTTTAAAAAGACAAAAACAAAATAACAGAGCAGAAGTTTTCACGTTATTTCACAGACGAAAAAAAACTGAAGAAATACATTCAAACAAGAAATACAAATTCGATATAGATAAAAATAAACAAACAAACAAATTTGTTTATTTATTTTTTTTTTGTTGTTCTTAAATAAATTGAAAGTTTTGAACGTCAACACTGTCTTTCCCTCATTTTTTATCCTTACTAAAAACGAAGGCAAGATGTTTGAACCGTATCTTCGTATGATGTAGACCATGTTTTTAAGAACGAATAATAATCAAAATAAAAAAAAACTCTACCATTTACGAATTTTTCATTAAAATATTTAAGGATCATATATTTCTTGAGTTCCGCCATAAATACAATAGCTTAAAAAAGGGAAAGGACTGTTTTCGGAAAAGTTGAATTGGACTTTTATTTTTTATGCAAATTACTAAATGGATATTCTCCATGGTCGGTATAGGTATAATTTATTATATTATATATTATCTCCTACCTCTTTATTACGTATATATTATTATAAATACACTTTTTATATTTGAATTTTATTTGTAGAAATAACTTTTTTTGCTCAAAAAGTTATTTTAAACTAAATATTGTAATTGTGTTTTGCATCATTATAAAGTTCTATCTATCACAACAACACTTCGAAGTTATGAAAAATCTCTAATATTCCAATATATCCCAGATTTATGTCGGTGTTCAATAAGGTCCTGTTCCTTACCATATCTTTACTTCAAATATATGATGATTACTTTCTAATATTAATATTAAAACGCAAAAAATACATGCCAAATGCTACAAAACCATATTCAAATGCTACAAAGCCATACTCAGACTACTCGACAACAGGTATGACCTATCACTAGATAATAAACTTTAATCCATTTGGACGTATGGGCTTCAAATTTGGGGTTCCATCAAGCCCTACAATCTCTTCAAATCAAAATCATTCTTAAAATTATTGATATCTTTTGCCATAAATTGTGTATATAACGAGATACGTAATTAATGGACTTTGTCCATAAATTGTGTATCTCGTTATAAAAAATTGCATGCTCCTCTCACCGCTCATAACAATTCCCTTCTAAGTCAACTCTCATGTGCACTCATCAGGCGCATCTTGCAAAAATCTACTTAATTATCACAAAGCATCATCTTTCAAATGATTCCTGTCAAGATTTGACAGCAATCGGTCGATTGGTTCGTGAGATATAGCATTTTGAGTGAAGCAACTTTTGTTATTGAAAAAAAAATGGATAAAGACGAATTTCGTGTATTGATAAAGCATTGCTTTTCGATGAAAAAAAATACAGTGGAAACCAAAGCATGGTTTGACAAACGTTACCTGGACTCTGCTCCAGCTATTTCAACTGTGGCATATTGGTTTCGTCAATTTCGAACTGGCCGTACGAGCACAGTTGATGCAGAATGCAGTGGACGCCCAAAAGAGGTGGTTACGGCAGAAAACAGCAAAAAAATCCACAAAATAATTTTAAATGACCGTAAAGTGAAGTTGAGCGAGATAGCTGAGACTCTGAAGATATCGAAAGAGCATGTTGGACATATCGTGCATGAATATTTGGGCAAGCGAAAGCTGTGTGCAAAGTGGGTGCCGCGTGAGCTCACTGTGGACCAAAAACAACAACGTGTTGATGATTCTGAGCAGTGTTTGGAGCTGTTCAAGCGGAATAAACCCGAATTTTTGCGTCGATATGTGACAATGGATGAAACATGGCTCCGTCACTACACTCCAGAGTCCAATCGGCAGTCGGCAGAGTGGAGAGCGAGCGACGAACCGAATCCAAAGCGTGGAAAGACGCAACTGTCGGCTGGCAAGGTGATGGCGTCTGTATTTTGGGATGCGCATGGTATAATATTCATTGACTATCTCCAGAAGGGACAGACGATCAACAGCGACTATTATATAGCGTTATAACTCAATGAATTGGGCTACGAATTGCTTCCCCATCCACCGTATTCTCCAGATCTGGCCCCCAGCGACTTTTTCCTTTTTGCAGACCTCAAGAGAATGCTCGCTGGCAAGAAATTTAAAACCGATGATGAAGTGATTGCCGAAACTGAGGCCTATTTTGAGGCAAAACCGAAAGAGTACTATAAAAATGGTATCGAAAAGTTGGAAGATCGCTATAATCGCTGTATCGCCCTCGAAGGCGACAATGTTGAATAATAAAAATGAATTTTGCAAAAGAAAATATTTTTACTGTGTTATCTTATAAACTTTTCAGCTGAACTGTTACGTACAGAAACTATGGCGTCAAGATTTTTTGAAATATTAAAATATTGAAGTAATCCTTGCGAATTAGAATAGTACTGATAAGTGCTTATTTCTTCCTGTTATTTATTGTAAAAAATTTGTTGAAAAATCGAAAATATAAAAGTCGTTCAATTTAGCGCATTAAATTGATTATAATATCATATAAATTTGGTAAAAAATCAACAAAACTTAATTAGACCTGGTGAAAGAAAACAAAAATAAGTTGAAATTGGATAGAAATCTGTTGGACTGGCTCGTTATTGTACATAATCAAAATAGACAAATAGAAAACATGATCCCCAATTCTAACCAGATTAATTATGTTGAAATTTGCCATCAACCATTGCAATCAATCAATGGTTCGACTAGTCATTTGGCTTAAAACAAATTGAAATAATAAACACTTGTTAGCACGTATATTTACCTTAAACAATCGAATTTTATTGCAAATGAATTAACAAATAAACAAAACAAAAAAAAATGTTATGTTGAAAACTGTTTAATATAGAAAACTTATCATATTGAAATCTTTGAAAAATATTTAAATAAATTTCAAATTGAAAATTACCCTCATACCATAATAAAAAAAAAACATTAAAGTAAATTCGAAACTTTTATGTTATGATTGAGTTTTTTTTAGAATATCTTTTTTGGGGAATTTATTACGTCGAAAATAAAAGTTTATTTCGAAGATAAACAAATCTAATTGAATATTTTTTTCGTAAATTTTTCCATTTTCTACTTGTAGTATCAGTTGAAGTATGGTAAATTTCAAATAATTATTATTATCAATTTAAAAATACCAAAATATTAATTAGTCAAAATAGATAGAAAAAAAATTACTTTAATTCATTTTTAAATACTTTAAATACAATGAAAAATTTAAAATTATTGTTAAATAAAATTTTAGAAATTCTAACTACAGTTTATGTGAATCTTTTGATAGGTCCTTATCAGAAAATATTATTTAATGAAATTTTTCTTCAATTTTTGATAATGATAAAAATAAGATAAAACAAATTGTATAAATACAATATTATATCATAGTTTATAGGAAATAATTATCCTTATATCTTTTATTTGTTAGCTGCAATATAATTGATCATTGTTGTATCTTAACCTTCTGTACGATATAATCGGTACAAATTCCAATTAAAATATGTCTCTTGATTAGGATTCCTTACCGAGATAATGAAATAGCTACAATTCGATTTAAAGACTGAAAGTTGCAGATATTAGTCGTAGTACATAAACTGCTAGATGCTGATTGGGGGATTGTCTGATGGAAGCAGATTTTTGTCTCTGTCAAGTTTCGTAATTAAATGCTACCAATTTCGGGCAGTTAATTTATATCTTTATAGAAATCGTCAGTCAGAGTACGACCATTGTTTAAACGAACTGAAACTGAAGTATGTGTGCTAGTTTCTGTCCTTTAATGGTATATCTCAGAGACAAAATTATTTGCAGCTGAACAATCGGAACATGTGATAGTCCAGTTGGCGAGGACATCACTATCACTAACACCATCACCATCATTACCCTCACCTTCATCTTTGCGAATGCCACAACTAGTCCTTTCTATACTTATATGTAGTTATGGACTTGTGTACTCTTGTCATCTTGTGAAAGTGCATATAAATTGCTCGGTTTAAAGTTAATTACGATGTCCTGCAATTGCGTGCAGAAATGTAGTCTTTTTCCCCACAGAAAACGCCCCTTTGTCTGTTCAGCATTGAAATTGATGGTTGCCAAGGGAAGTGATTTTAAACTGCTCCTCAATATACATACACACATATATATACATAAACACAATGACACTCTGATTTAAATTTATTCATAACAATGGTCTTACGTTGAAAATTCGTATATATTTTCACAACAATTGATCAATTTTAATTGGGGCTAAAGAACCGAAACAAATGTATAAGTAATTAGCTAACTCCATATTCGAGTACATTTAATTGCATATAATAATAATATATATTTGCGACTATATTATTCATTAGTAATTACAGTACACTAAAAACTATTTATTGAGTTTATTTTTTGTTTTAATTAAATATATTTCTTAATGAATAAATGATTGCAACTAAAGTTCATTTCTTACACTGAAACTATTTACAGACGTTCTAAAAAAAAATTGTTATTTATAAAAAATGACTATAATAATAACTAAGCTTTACTTTGTCACTATGCTGAAAGGAATTCTTTTAAGAAAAATATTTCTCTAGTAATAAAATCAATAACATTCCTATACTTCAAATAACCCCACCCATATATAAGGATTCAATTTAAGAATTCATTTTTAAAGTAATTTGTACACCTTTTACTCATAAAAAAAATGTTTTCTTTTAAATTGCCATAAATTCGAAAGGGAAATATGTCAAAAGATAAACATGGCTTATACTAAAAACCTTTCAAAGTTTCATCATTACAACATAAAAAAAAGAAAACTAATTAAATCCTTGGTTTGACACGTATCCAGATCCTTTGAACGTGATACTTTTTATTTGGAGAAAGCTACGTACGTGTTTAGACAAAAAACATTTTATTAAGTATTTCGTAATGGAATTCCATCAATTGCCTTATCGAATTTTACAAAGAAACAAAATTCTTACCAAAAACCGAAACTTTAAAAAAGAAACTCCAAAAATTCTATTTAGATGATCAATAGAATGTTCAATTAATTACATTTACAACGGATTTAAAATATACATATATATGTATATTTACTGGCTTCAAACATATAAAATATAAACATTTCAAAAAAATTTCAGTAGAAATTTTCAGTAGAGATTTTCAGTAGAAATTTTCAGTAGAAATTTTCAGTAGAAATTTTCAGTAGAAATTTTCAGTAGAAATTTTCAGTAGAAATTTTCAGTAGAAATTTTCAGTAGAGATTTTCAGTAGAAATTTTTAGTAGAAATTTTCTGTAGAAATTTTCAGTAGAAATTTTCAGTATAGATTTTCAGTAGAAATTTTCAGTAGAAATTTTCAGTAGAAATTTTCAGTAGAAATTTTCAGTAGAAATTTTCAGTAGAGATTTTCAGTAGAAATTTTCAGTAGAAATTTTCTGTAGAAATTTTCAGTAGAGATTTTCAGTAGAGATTTTCAGTAGAAATTTTCAGTAGAAATTTTCAGTAGAAATTTTCAGTAGAAATTTTCAGTAGAAATTTTCAGTAGAAATTTTCAGTAGAAATTTTCAGTAGAAATTTTCAGTAGAGATTTTCAGTAGAGATTTTCAGTAGAAATTTTCAGTAGAAATTTTCAGTAGAAATTTTCAGTAGAAATTTTCAGTAGAAATTTTCAGTAGAAATTTTCAGTAGAAATTTTCAGTAGAAATTTTCAGTAGAAATTTTCAGTAGAAATTTTCAGTAGAGATTTTCAGTAGAGATTTTCAGTATAAATTTTCAGTAGAAATTTTCAGTAGAAATTTTCAGTAGAAATTTTCAGTAGAGATTTTCAGTAGAGATTTTCAGTATAAATTTTCAGTATAAATTTTCAGTAGAAATTTTCAGTAGAAATTTTCAGTAGAAATTTTCAGTAGAAATTTTCAGTAGAAATTTTCAGTAGAAATTTTCAGTAGAAATTTTCAGTAGAAATTTTCAGTAGAAATTTTCAGTAGAGATTTTCAGTAGAGATTTTCATTATAAATTTTCAGTATAAATTTTCAGTATAAATTTTCAGTATAAATTTTCAGTATAAATTTTCAGTAGAAATTTTCAGTAGAAAGTTCCAGTAGAGATTTTCAGTAGAGATTTTCAGTAGAAATTTTCAGTAGAAATTTTCAGTAGAGATTTTCAGTAGAGATTTTCAGTAGAGATTTTCAGTAGAGATTTTCAGTAGAAATTTTCAGTTGAAATTTTCAGTAGAGATTTTCAGTAGAGATTTTCAGTAGAGATTTTCAGTAGAAATTTTCAGTAGAAATTTTCAGTAAAAATTTTCAGTAGAGATTTTCAGTAGAGATTTTCAGTAGAAATTTTCAGTAGAAATTTTCAGTAGAGATTTTCAGTAGAGATTTTCAGTAGAAATTTTCAGTAGAAATTTTCAGTAGAGATTTTCAGTAGAAATTTTCAGTAGAAAGTTCTAGTAGAGATTTTCAGTAGAGATTTTCAGTAGAAATTTTCAGTAGAAATTTTCAGTAGAGATTTTCAGTAGAGATTTTCAGTAGAAATTTTCAGTAGAAATTTTCAGTAGAGATTTTCAGTAGAGATTTTCAGTATAAATTTTCAGTATAAATTTTCAGTAGAAATTTTCAGTAGAAATTTTCAGTAGAAATTTTCAGTAGAAATTTTCAGTAGAGATTTTCAGTAGAGATTTTCAGTAGAAATTTTCAGTTGAAATTTTCAGTAGAAATTTTCAGTAGAAATTTTCAGTAGAGATTTTCAGTAGAAATTTTCAGTAGAGATTTTCAGTAGAGATTTTCTGTAGAAATTTTCAGTAGAAATTTTCAGTAGAAATTTTCAGTAGAGATTTTCAGTAGAGATTTTCAGTAGAAATTTTCAGTAGAGATTTTCAGTAGAAATTTTCAGTAGAAAGTTCCAGTAGCAATTGCCAGTAGAAATTTTTAGTAGAAAATGTCAGTAAAAGCCGTCAGTAGAAATTTTCAGCAAAAACTGTTACTAGAAAGTTTCAGTCGAAATTTTCAGTAGAAATTATCAGTGGAAATTTTCAGTAACAATTACCAGTAGAATATTATTTGAATTTTATAATAATAATCCTTTAGTATATACATATATAATATAAATGTCGATTTGCTGTGAATACATTGCAACACTTTTTTATTTTTAGTGAAACATAAATTAATAAATATTCATGTATACAAATATATTTTTGACAAAATTGAAGATTTGATGCTGAAACAAGGTATACATAATTTAAATATATGTTGAACTAAATAAACGTCAGAATATACTTCTGTATACGGAAAATTATATATACTCGTACTTTTTCGTTCTTCTTCTAGAGTTAATCAAATATTTATTATGTTATCTTTAAGTATATGGGTTTCTGTGGGATATTATTTATCTTCAATGATATGAATTCGCATTTTTTTTGATAACTTGTCCGAAATAAAGTACTCAGATTATATCGTAATAGTGTTTATGTTGTCGTCATTATTTGCTTTTAAGGAAGAAAATTCCATTTCGAAATATTAAATCTGGTGTACAGAATTTTCACATAAAGTGTCATGTTACATTTTCTTATCAAAACATTTTCGTCCTTCTTTTGTTGTAACTGATCAAAAATTCAATTCACGTCAATAAAAAATATTTTACCACAAATATAGTCATGAATTGTTACAAAAGTTATCACGTTATATAGAAATGTGTTCTATTTCCATATATTCTGTGTCCTTTTACAGTATGAACGTGCACATTTATAAGATGCCCACATTTATTTACTTTATGCTGGAATAGTATTTTTTCACAATAATGGAAGAAAATCATATAAATGCATGTACACATACGTGCACATAAAATAGGTAAGCTCATATGAAATGCAAGCTTTCATTGTATGAATTAATATTATAATGAATAGTGAAATATTAAATTCCATCATAGAATGAACGTTTTAAATGGATAAACTCCAAAAGCATGTCCCCCAACTGACTGGTAATAATTTCTGTTTCTTTCATTCAGTCTAATGCATAGATTTGCCAATTCAAGCTATTTTTTATTTAGCACAGTACAGTCATAGCTAAATATAAGTGTTCTTTCCAAAAGGTAATATAATCAAATATGATTCATTAGTTACCTTTAAGCATTCTGGGTTATTATACAATAGAAAACAATAAGCATTCGGACAGAAAATCTTAATACTGCAAAAATATATTCCGAATGATATTATTGAATTTATTCTGTTAGAGAATGATATTACTTAGCAAATTCAAATTCCTCTTTTTTAAGTAGAAAGAAACAAGGCCAAGCGCTATCAATTTAAATATTTTTAAACTGATATATTATTTTGAGCTTACTTTCAGTGATTTAGTTGTTTTAGTTGGTTTTTTTTTTGAAGTATGTATGGTCATCTTTTTACTAAAAAAAACCAATCTTAAAGCAAATTTTTTCGATGCCTTCATCCCTCTAAACTCAACCTGAGCTTAAATATTTACTTTATATTAGGGAATATCTTACATGTGAAAATTTTTCTTACAACCATAATAAGCAAACCCTTGGCGATTGCAAAAACTGGAGGGGAATCACTCTGCTGAACACGATCCAGAAACTAATCGCATCAATCATCCTGACTCGCATCACTCCAACAGTGGAAAGTGCCCTTCGCAACGAGCAGTCTGGCTTTAGACCAAATCGCTCCTGTGTTGATCACATCAAGAGCCTAAGAATGATCATTGAACAGTCGAACGAATGGAACAGCCCGCTCTATCTTCTCTTCGTTGACTTCGAAAGAGCCTTCGACATGATTTCTCGCGACGCCATCTGGAGTGCTCTGGCTGAACTAGGCATTCCGCAGGCCATCATCGATCTCATCCGAGGTCTACACCGCGAGGCCCCGTGTAGAGTGCGTTTCAAAGGACGAAACAGCGATACATTCAACATCTCGAGAGGAGTCAGGCAGGGTTGCGTAATCTCGCCTATCCTCTTCATAATCGCCCTAGACCTAGTCCTTCAACGCACTAACAACACAGTCAGCAACGGTATCCAGTGGACACTGCGTGAGAAGCTCCACGACCTGGACTACGCCGACGACATATGCCTCATGTCCCACACCTTCAAGGGCATTCAGGAGAAACTGAATGCTCTGGCCTCCAACGCCGAAGAAGTTGGGATGAGAATCAACATCAAGAAGACCAAATTGATGCTTATCGGCGCCACCTGCAAGAGACCCTTGATGCTACACGGTACCCAAGTTGAAGATGTCGAAAAGTTCTGTTACCTAGGCAGCATGCTCAGCAAGGATGGTGGAACTGAAATAGACATCCAAACGCGCATCAACAAGGCGCGACGAGCGTACACCTCACTTGGGAACGTGTGGCGTTCCAATCACCTCTCCATAGCACTCAAACTTCGAATATTCAACTCAAACGTCAAGCCAGTCCTGCTGTACGGCTGCGAAACATGGAAAGTAACAGACAGCACGACTCGTAAGCCTCAGGCATTTGTGAACAGATAACGAACGATGAGCTGATTCTTCTCACGAAGCAAATACCCCTGCTAGATAACATCAAACGCAGGAAATGGAGTTGGATTGGCCACACCTTGCGAAAACCACGTACGGACATAGCAAGGATGGCACTAGATTGGAACCCACAGGGCAATCGCAGCAGAGGACGTCCGAGGACCACTTGGAGAAGATCAGTCGAGCGCGAACACCAACAAACTGGCAAATCATGGTCGGAAATAAAAAGGCTAGCTCAAGACAGAAGCAGATGGAGAGAGTTCGCAGAGTCTCTAGTGCCGCTATATGCTCCATAGGAGCGACTGTGTTCTCATGTCTATGTGTATAAAAAAAAAAAAAAATAATAATAAGCAAACCAATCGAAAAATTATGATTAATATAAAATTTTTCGTAAAAATTTCCAAGCAATTGAACGTTTTTAACTTTTTAAAATAAATTGTCTCATTTTGTATTAAAATTAGTTTTAAAAATAAATAATTTAATTATACCAAAACTACAATAGATAAAAGCCAATCATATGTGTAAGATTGAATACATTGCATGAAATGACTTAATAAGAGCTGGGGTATGTGCTATGTTTGATTTTATTATACATATTATCCTAAAATTTGTATTCTCAGTTAATTAGATCAAGATCAGAACGATTTTATTGCACATGCATCTCACAGGTACAGGAAGACTCTGCTTTTGCAATGCCATAAACCAACCAACCGTATCATACTATACCTTCTACACTGCTAACTAGAAATGCAAATTATCCAGATAACTAAATTTCATTTTCAAAACACTGTATGCTAAAGAGAATACTTAGTGATAAATTGGTAAAGCGTACGCTTCTGTGGAATATTCATTCGTCCTCACTTTTCGGACTTTTCGAATTTCTGTTTACCTTTATGCATGTGTAAACCTAACTTCATCTTAAAGTGAAGATGTCACTTAAATACATATAATAATATTTAGAAACTGCAAATAATTGAGTACTTCCTCTATTTACCTTCTTTTCCTTCTCTAGTAGTTCCACTCACTTTTGGATAGTTGTATCACTTTGGCTATTAAATTATTCACAGAGCATTCTATGTCATCTTCAAATTCTTCGAATTTGTTATCATTGAAATGAAGCTTAAACTTTCAGTTAGGTGCTGCTTCTGAATTCTCGGAATTTCTGGAACTGGCCAAGTTGAGTACTACTCATGTACATCCCCATTCACACAATAGTATGAGTATAGACGATGGTAATAAATTGTTTGGTAGCTTTTATAGGTACCATGATTGATTGATGGAAAATATAATAAACTATATATAAAGAAAAAGTTTATAAAAGCAAATCTGTTACCAAATTATGCTTCCACAACGAAATATACTCGTATTTCTATATTTCCTTTTACAACTCACAAAACAGCAAGTTACACTTTAAGTTTGGGTTCGCCAAATGTTATGTAATGTAAAATGTCATGACCGCTATAAAGAGGATCATTTGTGATAGTAATTTTTTGGGAATTTTATTTTTGTTAATATTATTATAACCGAAATATTTTCAAAGTTTCGGGTTGACTTTATCGCCATCAATATAAATATGAGAACTCAAAACGACCCAATATGTTTAGCTTTAAACATTTCATTGTGAACAGGTCTATTGACTTCCCATTGACTGGAAAATAATAAAGCGTTTAGGATAATTTTATAAAATCGATATTTTCCGAATATTTTCTAATATTTATGAATAATATTTACAATATCATGAATATTGAATTTTAGTGTAGCTTGTTTTTTTAATGTAATTATTATTTTGTGTGTTTTTAATAAATATCAAAGGAAATATAAAAAGTGCTGGCTTTAAAATTTAGAAAAAATATTCAAAAATAAATTAATAATTAAAATTATTTTTATTGAAGTAAATTTATTTTCGTTTATGTTCTTATAATTTTAAATTCACTGTAAAGAACTTTTAAGCACAAAACAAAAGGTCTTGCCACTATGCATTGGATACAAATAATCGCCACGAGACTTCTTGTAGGACCGATATTAGTTTTTAAATAATCCAAAGTTTGAGAATTGTCTGTGTAAACACATAATTTTATGCAAACAATCTTGGTGGTTAATTGACAACACAAAATTTCTGGAAAATTTTTAAGCAATAAAGCCTAACTTTGTCTTGTTGTGAACTTGTGGTGCCGTTATATTGGAACTATATATGGTCCAGAATAAAATCCTTAAGTTGATGCTGAAAAAGTCAGCTATCATACGACCATAATAATCACAATTGACGGTAACTGTCTCTCATTCTTCATTTTCAAAGAAATACAAGCCAATAATACCTTCAGACCAAAATATTTACCAGACAGTTACTTTTAATCGATACAATGGCTTTAGAGCCCCATCCTATTTTTTGATAGCTATGGCAGAATTAACGCTTTTGTAGAAAGTTTTTACAAAAATTATTGCAATAAATAAATAAATTTTCAATCCATATAATCCACAAATCTTTAATATAATAAATACATGTAGCGGAAAATTTATAAATAATCTTCCATAATGGAAAAGTTTTAGTCTCACTATGATATACTTCATGCTTTAAAGCTGCTGAAATTTTCAAAATTCTACAAACTTTTCTGCAGAATATGGTATTATGACAGAAAGTATAATCAATCATTTTGACTATATTTCACGGCATATTTCCATACAGAATTTTCCTATCCAAGAAGACATTTCCCTTAAGTAAAATAATGCATTTTGTAAATAATACAACTGATAGCTTCT
Source organism: Atherix ibis (assembly GCA_958298945.1). NCBI lineage: Eukaryota > Metazoa > Arthropoda > Insecta > Diptera > Athericidae > Atherix > Atherix ibis. The sequence goes on from OY282606.1 coordinate 6,546,768, forward strand.
ACAATTCCTCCCAACTAAAAGAGATCAAGTTCACTTATAATTATTTCTGATTAAAATATAAAAATTTATTCAAATTTTTTGAAGTTTTAAATATTGAAAAAGTAAATTCCAATAAACTATTAAACTTTTCAAATTTACAAGTTTTTTAAATAACCTTCCATGAAGTTGCCATAATTTTATGTTCATCAATAATGAAAACTATTAATTAAAACTTTGAAATATTCTATAATAAAAATACTTTTAATTTATTATATGACAATTCCATTTCAACTATAGGCAATTTAAGATTAAATCAGGTTATTGAACGGCATCACTTGTATACTTTTCTCCATTTGAATTGTGTACGAACAAATTCTTTTAACAATATTACTATATCTTCAAACTACCATCATCTTTATGTACATACGTGGGCTACTATATATATTTCTGGCCTAATAATGAAAATGCGAATATTTATCAACGAAAAAGGTTTTATTGTTTTTCAAAATATTCTCCATCAAGATTTATACACTTTTGAATGCGCTCAAACCAATTTTCGAAGCACTTTTTCCACTCCGATTGAGACACCTCCAAAACATGGTTTTTGAATGCTTCAACAGCATCTTCTGGCGACGAAAATTAAAAAGAAGTCATTGGGTGCCAAGTCAGGGCTGTACGGAGGATGACCCATCAATTCGACGTTTTGTCCGGTCAAAAAGGCGCTGGTTTGAGCCGATGTGTGAGAGCTCGCATTGTCATGGTGCACAATGATTCGACTTCTCTTGTTCGTTTTTCGAATTTCTCCGAAGACTTCAGGCAAACAAATGGTGGTGTACCACTCAGAATTGACCGTCCTACGTTGCACAAGCGGAACAGTCGCCACATGACCAGTTTTGCCAAAGAAACAAGCGACCATTTGCTTCGAAGTGCTTCTTCCACGAACAACTTTCGTTGGATTTGACTCGTCTTGGAAGACCCACACGGTCGATTGCTGTTTTGTTTCGGGCTCATACGCATAGATCCATGATTCGTCACCTGTGACGATCTTATAAACGTCTTTTGAAGCACCGCGATCGTATTTTTTCAGCATTTCTTTACACCAATCCACACGAGCCTTTTTTTGAGCGATTGTCAAATTGTGCGGGATCCAACGAGAACAAACCTTTTTTACGGCCAGGTGTTCATGCAATATCGAATGTATGCTGGTGGGAGAAATGCCTAGGCATGCCTCTATCTCACGGTATGTCACATGACGGTCTTGCATTATCAGTTCACGTACGGCATCGATGTTTTCTGGAACAACGGCTGTTTTTGGACGACCTTCACGGAATTCGTCTTTGAGCGAGCGTCGGCCACGATTGAATTCGTTGTACCAGTTTTTCACAGTGCTATAGGATGGTGCTTCATAGCCATACAAAGATTTAAGTTCATCGATGCACTCTTGTCGTGATAATCCACGTCGAAAGTTGTGAAAAATGATCGCACGAAAATGTTCACGAGTTAATTCCATTTTTTTGCCAAATTGATTTTTTCAAGTCACTGTAAACAACACAAATGATAGTCGTACGTCAAAACGTTCTGAGTACGTTTATGCTAAAAAATGTCAAACTTTCCAATGGAAATGTCAGATCGCACCTGGCAACACTTAGTGTTGCCTAGGCCAGAAATATATATAGTAGCCTACGTATTATGAACGTGATGCAATTCTCATAAAGTTAAAATTCTGTACATAATCTGAGTAAGAACCTTTTATTCAGCAAAGTACCTTTGAGTATAGAAAACTCTAAAGTTAATGTTCGCCAGTGCATACACATATACTTCCAGAATAAAATACTAAATTTATACAAACAATTTCACTTCTATCCATACAACATAAACTTGCATTAGTATAACGTTCATTTCATAAAAAATTGCAATTGCAGTCTGTAAGTTTATTGACTTTAAAGTATGATAAAAATGCACAGACTATTATGGATGGTATCAGTAGTGCTGTAATGGCACTTTACTTATTTTAAGCTCCAACTGAGATTTTTCATCAAATCAATTCTCCGAAAGATGATTTTATGGATTTAGCTATTTTATGTGAAAACGGCTAAAGACTGTTTATTATTTATTACTCATATAATATTTTATAACATAATATTGTACAATACAATATTTTTATGTACGAGGGTCGTTCAATAAGTCCTTAGAAAAAAATGGAAAAAAACTGTTTTTTAAAAAAAAAATTTTATTTTTCAACATAATTTCTTTTTAGATCTATACACTTTTCCAACCGTTTTCCAAAATTTTTATCCCGTCCAAAAAATAGGATTTCGGAAGTTCTGCAAAATACTCATCCGTTTGAGCAATGACGTGCTCGTTGGAAGTGAACCGTCGTCCGCCAAGCCATTTCTTCAGATTGGGGAAAAGAAAATAGTCACTCGGGGCTAAATCTGGTGAATAAGCGGGATGCTGCAACAATTCCATTCTCAATTCCACAATTTTGGCTATGGAAACAGCGCAGGTGTGCACACGCGCATTGTCCTGATGCAAGAGGATTTTTTTCTTCTTCAGATGGGGGCGTTTCTCTTTGATTTCCTCGCTCAACCGTTGCAATAACGACGCGTAATACGCTCCTGTTATTGTTTTTCCTTTTTCCAAGTAGTCGATAAAAATGATACCCTGCGAATCCCAAAAGACCGTGGCCATCACCTTGCCGGCCGATGGCACAGTTTTTGCCTTCTTCGGAGCCCGTTCACCCTTGAAAATCCACTGTGATGACTGTCTCTTCGTTTTTGGAGTGTAGTAGTGTATCCAGGTTTCGTCCACAGTGACATATCGGCGAAGGAATTCGGCAGGATTGCGATGAAAGAGTGCCAACATAGCCTGAGAGTCCACTACACGATTGCGTTTATTCTCCTCTGAGAGCAAACGCGGCACCCATCTTGCCGAAATTTTTTTCACAGACAATTTTTCATGCAAAATTGAAGCGACTGTACTTTGTTATATGCCCGTGGCCTCAAACAAATTCGCGCACTTTAATTCGCCGATCGTTCAAAATCAGATCGTGGATTTTGTCGATGATTTCAGGAGTAGACACCTCAACTGGGCGTCCTGAACGATGTTCATCTTTTGTGGATGAACGGCCACGTTTTAATTCATTCACCCAATTGTTAACCGTCGCAAACACAGGTGCAGATGTGCCATGAACTGCATCCAACTCGGCTTTGATTTCTTTTGGGCTTAAGCCTTTCAAATGGAGATGTTTGATGACAGCCCTAAACTCGCTTTTTTCCATTGTTATGCACAAATAAATGTCGTTAACTTTAATCGACGATAGAAATTGACCTACGCTATGGATCGAGCTGAAATTTTGACTACTTACAAAAAAAAAATCTTTACCGACACTGCAACCGCAATTTCTCGGATTTTCTAAGGACTTATTGAACGACCCTCGTACTATCTTTCTAAATTTTCATCAGTATTTTTGTAGATTTTTTTTGCAATATGAAATAGAGTCGATCTAATTTAATGTTAAGTGAGATAATAATCGTAATTGCTGTATACAAGGTCTGTATACAAGGTCATAACCACAAAAAGAAAAGTATGTGCATTTTGCAATAATTTTAGGTTACGGTGCCTACTGTTTTACCTTGGCTTATAAATTAAATAAAAATGGCATTAAAAACTATTTTTTTTTAAATGAAATTTATAAGGATATAGTAAAATAATAATGACAATATTTAATCATTTTTACTACAGGTTTTTCTAAATATAGACTTACAATTTCAATTTAATCATATTCGGGTTAGCTGTCATTCTGTCAGTTGATATTTGACAGTCGTGGAGAGTAGACACTACAAAATTATTAACGAGTATTATAACCTTACACAAAAAGAGTATTATAATCTTACAATTGGATAGGCCTCCATACAAAACATTCTACTCAAATTTTTTCGAGTAAAACTAAATGTCAGTGGGTGGCATGTCTACATAAAAAATCTACAACAAACCTATGGACGAATTATGATTTCTCACCGCTTTTGAGATAATTTAGATAGAAAATTCCGTTTACATATACGAACATCTAACATTCGGGCCTATTCAGATATTCTTTAATCTAAGATTATAACCTTCTTACTGTAATTATTGCATCCATAAGAAATTTCGCATAGCATTTTATAACATACAGTAGATTCAGCCTGTCATTGGAGCGAAAACATTTTATAGCTTCATTAATAAATAAAAATCCAGAAGCAGTTTACGAACGACCTTTACATCCTTGTAGAGTGATTTGGTGGTGAGGTGTTTGAGTCGCAGGTATCACGCTTGTGATAATACTGTTACAGTAACTGCTGAGAAATATAGAGAGATACTGCCGGATTTTTAACCTGAGAATTTGCCCAATTTGGTTCGAAGACATGAGGTTCGAACACGACGCCGGCACGTCTTACAAATGATGATGTATATAATTAATTAAGGAAAACATAATCAAAAAAACATGTTATAAAATTAATATAATATAAAGTGTTTTTTTTATTTCAATCCAAAATTATAGGAAGAAAAAGTTGTGAACTTTTTTTTAGAACACTCTGTATGATGCAGTTTTTGCTGCACCAACATTTATTCTAAATTTTTATAGGATGGGACAGCATTTGGTTTATTCTTACAACTTTTTTTCACAGCTGTTTAGTATAAAGTAGTACAATTTTACTTATGGAGCCATTGACAAGAGAAGAACAGATTTTAATCACGCAAACTTGCTACAAAAACGGTCGATCTGTACAAATGACATTGCAACAAAACCATTTTTAGTGAAGGATCACATCAACGGCTATGCTAACAAACAAAATTGTCGAATCTGGGTCGCGGATAACCCTCGTGCGACTTACAAAAAAAACCGGTGCATCCGAGGCTGGTGAAATCATTGGTCCTTTGTTCTTTGAAAATTATCGTCAAGAGGCCATTACAGTTCTGAACAATACTGTGACGTATTATTGAACTTTTTATAACCAAAATGAATAAGCTTTGGTTTCAACGCCATCGATTTGTTCGGGGATGGATTAATCAATGCTGTTGTGAATTTGCCGCCAAGATATTGGCAATTTAACATCGTTAGAATCATTTTCTTTATTTAAGAAAATAATTTAAGACCTGCAGAACAATATTTGATATGAAATTAAGGCCATTAGTCTAGTTTTATTGAAAAAAGTCATCGAAAATTTCGATGTTCGGATGCAGGTCTCCCAACTGAGTCATCGCGATCATACGAATAAATAACTAGCTAATACCCGTCGCATGCTAATGCGGTCCTTAGTAAATAAAATATTATTTTTAATTAACGTATCTTATAGCAAGCATTTTCTCAATTTTTTGACGTTCCTACTCTGGAGCAAGCAACGTAGGCAAAGCAACAATTTTCTGAATTCAATCCAGCAATGCTTAGCGAGATTGTCCTTGGGCTCTGTTGATTGTAATTGCTGCTGATACTTGTTGCTTCTATCACATTTGACGTCAGTATTTTTATCGACAAGTGTTGTTGCGTTACAGAGCCTCAGCAGATTTATCTTGCAAAGGAGCATAATTGGTGCACCAATTTTCCAAGTTAACATGTGCAGTGACAATCCATAATGGCTTCAATAAATTTTGAAACTCTATTGGATAATTGACAGCTTGATCAGATTTGTATTTGGTTGGCTGTCCAGGAAGTTTCAACCGAATCCAATCGTTTATTTTGTTGGCTTCATCATTGTTCGAAGCTCAGATTGCCCATCAGCAATGCCAAGCGGGAAATTTTTCAAGTTTCTCGTAATGTTTGATAGAACCAAATTTTAACCTGAGATTTTTTATTGAGATAAATAGTTGAGGTAAAAAAAAAAAAAAACAGGAAACAAATGCTTACAACGCAAATAAACTTAAAGATTTTAGTTAAAAAATGGAAAAAAAACGAAAAACGCGAAACAAATGCAAGCAAACTAAATATATAAAAAAAAATATTTTTAAATAGTTACAATATAGCGTCATTTCGGCGATTATTATGAGCCAAATGGGTCCCCGTACCCAAAAAACTTTATATACAAATTTTCATTATAATCCGTTGAACGGTTTAAGAGTCTATAGGGAACATACGATAATATATATTTTTGTATATAATATATGGACAGATTGTACTAAATTCAGCTTATATTTCCAATAAAAATTTTCAATGTTTGCTTACGATACTTGTGTTTTGGTTGAGTTTAAAAAAAACAGATGACTATAAATATCTATATCACAATTATTTATCCTTTTCCAATAAAATGAATATTTTTTTAACCCAAACAAATTTTAAGGATAAAATTATGTTCCATTGTCTTTTCTAACATTTTAGCTTAGAATGTTGCAATATTTTGTATTGTACTTTGTCTAGCAAATTTTATAACACAAAAATTTGTATTAAAATTGAATTCGCCAACAGTAATTAAGTAAATTGTAATCTTTTGCGATTTATTTTTAAAACATACTCCCTTAATCCTTTTTTAATGATAAACCTTCAATAATCTCAAGTATAGCTTACAGGAGGAGGATAGTCTGCCGTTAAATTGTGATTAACAAAATTAGTTAGTAAATAATCCTATTGTGTTTAAAATTTTATTAATATATGCTTTAATTAAATATATACTATTTTTCTAAAATTTGTTTTAATAAACTACAGCCAACGGTTATGTTATTTCTGAAAATTCCATAAAGTATTCTTATTCATACATCATGTTTTGTTCTTTGTACATATATTACTCATAATATTTTATAATAAAATTCGAATACTAAATATTCATTTCAATAAAATTTCTATACTGTATGCGTCGTGTTCATGTAATATTCCCATTATTGTCGTAAATCTTCTACAACGACAGTATAATATTTACATATTTGGAATGCAAAATATTTTAAACCGAAAATAATACTCAATACCAAACATCATGTTAACGAGTGTAGTAGCGGCAGCATTGAGATACGAGTATGATATCCCAAATATGAAACAGCTCCGCTGAAAATGGTTGCCTATTTGACTATGGGGATGATGGTGGTGCTATCTGTTAGAATTGGGATAATCCCATTTGATATTATGTTCTGAGATGGAACATTCGCCAAACTCAACTCCATTCCTTTCGCATATTTTGTGGTCTCGGGATTTGTTCATTTACTTGGGTGCAAATATGAAGACTTTCATTTTCATTTTCATAGAAATGAGTACACATTTGTTAACCGAAATCTGGTCCTCGAAATTTTTACGAGTATGTTAGCCGTAACCTTCATAGCTGCAATCATTCTATATTTATGTATATGGGGGATATGTGCGTATATGAAAATGCGTACATTTATTCATTTATAAGCTTATATGTATTTGTTTATTTGTTGATAATATTTTCATCAAAACTTCTATCTGCCCTTTTTAACTTCTCCTTGTCCTTGTGCTTTGATTTCATTCAGTAGTGAGGTTTCTAAGATTGCCTTTATTTTCCTTTCTGTCTTTCGGCTTCCTATTATTTATAAATATTCACTCGTGTAACAAGCATATCTTTGCTAATAACATCTCCATTTGTATTCATATCGTATACTATGATCTTTCCCAAATGCATTATTCCGGATATATCGACATCTTAAGTCATCCACTCACGATACGTGCGATATCTTTGCGATGATAATAAAAATGTAACATGTAAATAATTCGTATGTAGAAAATCTCAAAAGGAATACAAATTTTTATCCTCTATTCCAGAGACGAGAAGGTCAGCTAAAAGACATCTCAGAATTATGTCCATTATCTAAGCCATAATACAATATATGTATCTATGCACATATAAATACACAACTACCAATAATTTTGTTCCATAATAAATATAGCAAATTTTCCTTCTGTTAAAAATTTAAACCCGGTATTTTTTTTTTATTATATTATCAATAGTTTAAAGAGAAGATAAATCATAAATAGAATACAGTGTGTTACTTAAAACTTTTATGAAAAAATTGTGCACAAATCTAAATATGCCTGGCTATTAACCTCATCATTTTATTTGCGTTCAAATTTTTTAACAACCTAATCCTAAAATAAGAAAAATATTTTTCTTCTATTTCGTAAAATTTATAATAATATGAATATTTTTTTAAATAATATCATTAATATTGAATATTAAAAATAAATATCTTAATTCAAACAACAGAAAAACAATAAGAAGAAGATATTACAGATAAAACTTGACTTAAGGTGAGCATTAAGTAATAATATTGCCTTTATATGCTAGTATAATTAACATAATAATTTCAATTTCAATAATTATTATATGATCATTTACTGACAGAAGTTTAACCGTCTTTATAATTTGAATTTAAGCTTCAACTCGAATGCTAAGAAATGTGCCAATAAATACTGAGAAGCAATTCCAGCAAGTTTAGGCAAATATTCACCGATCTATATGATTAGATTCGGCTCAAACATGCAATATGTGCAAGTATAATGATAATAAAATAAAAAAATATTTAAGAAAATAGTAAAATTCTTAGAACATTAAAAAAAGTACCCATAAACATGTAAGAAAAAACAAGCTGCAGGTTAGGGAGAGAAATGAAAATTTTCTTCTAACAGCTTTTAGTAGTGGTAAGGCTAAATTCCTTACAGCTATAAACAGAAACATACAAACGGATCATTGGCTCATGTAAACTATAGTTAAACGTAGAAGAATTAACGTCTAGAGTAGAGAATCTTATTAAGTTATAATTCAGCCAATTAAACGAAGCCCTATTTGTAAGTGCCTGACAATCAATATTCGAATTTAAAACTTTGCGTCTTTTCTCCAGTGTAGGCATTTGTAGCAAATTGAGCCGATTTGTGTAAGGAGAAAGTGTAAAACCATCAAGCCAATGGAAATCCTTCAAAGCAAACCTAACAAAATTATGTTGCCCCGATTCTATACGCTGAATATGAGTACTGTAAAAGGACGACCAAACTATAGCTGCATACTCAAGAATAGATCTAACTAAGGATCAATATAAGTGTACCGAGGTAGTAGCACTATATTTAGCAACAATATTGTTAATGTTGAAAATAAATTCGAGTTTCTTATCCAGTAAAATCCCAAGGTCAGTAGATTTATTTGTAGATCCCGAAAAGATGTAAGACAATGTACACAAATTCAACAGAAGGCCATTTGAAGCGCACCAATTATTAAATAGGTTTAAATCCTCCTGAATGAGTCAAGAATAAAAAGTAATGGGCCAAGATGGCTACCCTGCGGAACACCAGTAAGTGCTTCAAAATCTCTTGATAAACACGTGCGAAAAGACAGGTTATAAGTCCTATCAGATAAATACGAACGAAACCAATTGGGAAGAATTGGAAAAAAATCCTATTTCTTTTAGTTTAAACAAAATAATCGAGTGAGGAATTTTATCAAGTTCCTTAATAAAGGTTATGATACCTATAATGATAGTTTGAAGTATTACCGCGCATATCAAACTCAACTTACTAGTACAACGTTGAAAGAATGAAAACTCTATTGTACGAGGGTCGTTCAATAAGTCCTTAGAAAAAGATGGAAAAAAACTTTTTTAAAAAAAAAATTTTTTATTTTGTAACATAATATCCTTTTAGCTCTATACACTTTTCCAACCGTTTTTCCAAAATTTTTATCCCGTCCAAAAAATAGGATTTCTGAAGTTCTGCAAAATACTCATCCGTTTGAGCAATGACGTCCTCGTTGGAAGTGAACAGTCGTCCGCCAAGCCATTTCTTCAGATTGGGGAAAAGAAAATAGTCACTCGTGGCCAAATCTGGTGAATAAGCGGGATGCTGCAACAATTCCATTCTCAATTCCACAATTTTGGCTATGGAAACAGCGCAGGTGTGCACACGCGCATTGTCCTGATGCAAGAGGATTTTTTTCTTCTGCAGATGGAGGCGTTTCTCTTTGATTTCCTCGCTCAACCGTTGCAATAACGACGCGTAATACGCTCCTGTTATTGTTTTTCCTTTTTCCAAGTAGTCGATAAAAATGATGCCCTGCGAATCCCAAAAGACCGTAGCCATCACCTTGCCGGCCGATGGCACAGTTTTTGCCTTCTTCGGAGCCCGTTCACCCTTGAAAATCCACTGTGATGACTGTCTCTTCGTTTCTGGAGTGTAGTAGTGTATCCAGGTTTCGTCCACAGTGACATATTGACGAAGGAATTCGGCAGGATTGCGATGAAAGAGTGCCAACATAGCCTCAGAGTCCACTACACGATTGCGCTTATTCTCCTCTGAGAGCAAACGCGGCACCCATCTTGCCGAAATTTTTTTCACAGACAATTTTTCATGCAAAATTGAAGCGACTGTACCTTGTGATATGCCCGTGGCCTCAACTAATTCGCGCACTTTAATTCGCCGATCGTTCAAAATCAGATCATGGATTTTGTCGATGATTTCAGGAGTAGACACCTCAACTGGGCGTCTTTTGTGGATGAACGGCAACGTTTAAATTCATTTACCCAATTGTAAACCGTCGCAAACACAGGTGCAGATGTGCCATGAACTGCATCCAACTCGGCTTCGATTTCTTTCAGGCTTAAGCCTTTCAAATGGAGATGTTTGATGACAGCCCTAAACTCGCTTTTTTCCATTGTTATGCACAAATAAATGTCGTTAACTTTAATCGACGATAGAAATTGACCTATGCTATGGATCGAGCTGAAATTTTGACAGCTTTCCTGTCGATAATGCTACTTACAAAAAGCAAATGCTTCCATTACAAAAATCATCTGATATTAGCACATATAAAGATATTTGTGCTCTTCGATCTGTTAATTTTAATTTAAGTATAAGTAATATTGTTTCGTAAAAGCAGATGTCGTTAGTCATTAACAGATGTCGTTAGTCATCATTAAACGATTCAAAAATTTAAAACACTTAAAAATACCGCATTTTTTTGGATCGAAAAAAGAAAAAAATTTATTATCACAAATTAATATAATTTTAATATTTACACCTAAATTATTAAAACAAAAGTGTTTCTATTAGTTCGGATGTGAGATAATTAATAATATAGAAAATTTTATCAATCAACTTATGGTAATTATTATAAAAGTTTTTTTTTTGCGAAATATTATACGTATATGTACATTTATTCAAATGTATTAAATTTATTTGTACCTGAGATTTATTGTAAGTTTTACGTAAAATCGGCTAACATTGATTGATGCAGCAGATGTTTCAAGTGATGTATGTATGGATGTACCTCAATCAACCAAATCGAAGATGTGCATATTGAGTATCTGATCTGATTACAATTATCACAAAGTTAGATAGTCATTGATGGCTGTGTTGGCATGAATAATTCAAAAGCTGTTTCGGATAGCTTCCAAAACGATGCCAATCGTCTTGACCTTACCATTAGCCTAGTCTTCGAAAACTGACGAGTTATATATCGTTTGATGATAGCACGCATGAGTATCTTCGACGAAAATCGTTCCAGAAAATGATTACATCCTTGATGGGAAAATGTTATTCATTGGGGGATGGTCTATGCTGTCATCGGTCTTTTTCGAATCATTCAAGTAAAATGTGGCAACAAAATTGAATGGCATCCCAAAAATTGGTACGATTACTAAACAGAAAAATCTGTACCGTTTCCCCTTTTTTGTTCCTTTTTGGATAAGCCACTTCAATATGTACGGATGGGTAAACGAATTTATCAACGTCACTTGTTATGGACGAGATATTTGTTATGTATTAGTAAAAATTTCGAAATGCAAACGGAAAAAAAATACTTTCTTTGAAGAATCTATCAATTACGAGTACATCAGCATTTTGTATTGAATTTTGATCCTTTACTAACGGAAAAAGAACAAAACTAAGAAAAGCGAAAACTGGGCGGCAAAGATTTTTTTTTTCCTCCAGCTTTGAACCATTTTCCATTTGGGCGCACAATATTTGATTTTCAGCTTTAAGCTCATATGCATAACGTGTGTTTATTGGTATAAAAAACAATTGTTTCGAACAGAAAGGATACTCCTTAATCGATATTCATGTAAATTTATTATATCTGAATATAAACTATCAACAGTGAACATAAGAATAAATGTTTTTTAATCTAAATTATTTTAGTTTGGTTTCAAAAAAAAGTTAACAAGAAAACGTATTCGACAAATTGTACATAATTTTTCTAAAGTTTATTAAATGCCTTTTGTTCAAATATTAAATTCTATGTTAAAATATTGCGGTTAGTTTCAGTAAAATGCACACGAAACAATAGTTTTATTGAAGCACCATTATTAATTAATTATTTGAGTATTAACATAATATATATTTAAAGCTTTATATTTCGATTTGAATTTGCCGCAATTTTTATAGATGAATAAATCTCATTCATCTAATGAAACCTTTGACAATAGAATTGTTTAGTAATTATCAATTTTACATCACGATTAATATTTAATTATTACTTATTTTGCAACTGCTTGACTTTTTTTTTTTAAAACTTTAAGCTTTAATAATATGCATTTATGAATTACTACAATAATAAAATAAAAAATAACTATCGAAATTTTAAAAACAATAATATAATAGAAAATCTTTTAAAAATATTTCATCATTTTCTTATAGAGAATAAAAAAAATTCCATTTCATGTTTTTGGTGCATTTTAAATTTTAACATTAATTTTAAAAATAAATTATAAAAATAATTAAATTTCTTATAAATATTAGGAAAATTAATTGTTAAAGATATTTTTAATAAGTAAATAAAGAATACAATTTAGATGTTCTTAGATCAATTTACAGAATACTATTCGAAGCCATCACGACACAAAATATTAGAAAAATTGACAAAAAAACTGTTAAAGCTGTCTTTCGAATCAAAAATATAAGAGAAGCTTTCTCTCATAATCCTTAAAAAAAAGTTCCATTTTTAAAATAATTCATATTTACTAATTATAATAACAATGGTTCGACGCCTTCGAAATTACAATACGACCTGACTTAATGATTTTTAGTTAGCCATGAATATTTTGTATTATTTCAAAAAATCTCTTTTGAAAGTAATGAAATTTTCAAATCTATTTTTTGAACATTTTTTTAGAGAAGCCTAAAAGTTGAATATAATTTTATAATGCTCATTTACTGCGTGGTTTAGGTACGCACGATTTATAATGTATTTAATTTCAATAAATTATTTTCATAAACGATGAATTGTACGATACGGAAATAATTTGTAACTCTTTTGGCTTCAACTTTTATCAAATCTCTCATAATATACAGAAATGCACAAAATTAGGTACCAATAATATTTGAATCCGAAACTATATAATTTATTCATAATACCAGCTACTGTATTTAATTTAATTTGAAAATTCATTTAGGCATTCACAATCAAAAAGTATTTTCTATTCATTATTTTAAATATTTCAAATTTATTGAAAAAGTTTTTTTTATAACTTCTTTTTACCATTTATAAATACCGCAAACATAGAATAATTAAAATAAAAATTATAATTATTTCCTAATTTATTAGAACAAGTTAATTTTCATATAACAATGTTATCCCCTTTAAAGTAGCTCCCTAGAACCTTAGGCAATGTTCCGCATTTCAATAAGTTTTCGATGTTGAAGGCCCTTCTGAGCAGGATTCGGCTTCTGTTGCTTGTTGGCTCTCAAAAAGCCTAATCCTTGTGCTCTCGATCGTTTATGTCACAGAAAAATTTGGGCTTTTCATAAAGAATGTGCTCTATGGGCTCAGTAGAACTTTTCGTAAGTCAAATTCGCAGTACCAAACTACAAAAACACAATTTTTTCAATTTCTATAGAGATGCTCAGTTAATTGGGACCATTAATCTCACTGGAACAAAATCGTGACCCCAACAATTTGGAACGAGAACCAGGTCGAGAGCCAGGTAATACTTATATGCCTGTATTTAAGATTAGGTGTGTACATTTGCTAAAATCAGATTTATTACTTTTTGCTTTGACAATAAACACATACACCACAATAAGAAGCAATTTTAACAAGAAACGAACGACATCTAGTTTTCGATAAATGCTTCAACTGCCGACGCATGAACAATTTGTTAAAAACACACTAAACAAAATATTGTGTACTGATTAATTTGCTTGGAGTTTACTTCATTATGAGTCTATTGCTACTGCGTTATTTATATGCATTAAGGGTAAGAAATTTACAGTATCTTTTTCCTTTGTCGTGCCTTTAAATTGAAAATTAGCAACTTCTGAACAACTGCCAATTTTTCTTTCAAGATCTGCTTTTGACTTTCTGTTCACCAAGCTAATCACTAATAAAGCATGTGAAATTTTTTGCGTTCGAATGTACTTTTTCCGGTACATTTAAAGAGGGTAAACAAATCCATATGCGTTTTTTATTGAAACCTAGTTGAGTTGGTGACAAGAGATGTTTTTCGGTCACGATGAATATTTTATCGAAATTATCAATAAGTATTTGAAATAATTTGACGATAATTAATTTTTTATAGAAAGTCTAGACAATATGCATACCAAGTCTAAGAATTTAACGATTATACAATATAATTTTCCCAAGAATAACTAAAGATTTAGTTTTACTTCTTTTTAAAATTATAAATGATGGTGTCCAAGCTCAGCGAATTTAATAACACAAAAAATTAATAAATGTATTAGCTTTGCATAAGATGAGAGAGGAAAGAATTTAAAAAGCAGTATCTAAAAGATATAGAAATAAATTAGTTTATTCTTTAAGCTAAATAGCACACGAAAAGCAAAGTATCTACAATAGATAGCGGCTATATACGAGTATAATATTTTCAATATTAAGTATCTTCAGGAAAGATACTTTTTTTAACTTGTCATAATTATTTGAAAAAGTAGTCCAAATAATAGTTTCAAAATACAATTCATTTAAATTATTAATTATTATGGCATCTGTATATCTGTAAAATAATATTATAACCCAAGTCCTTTTTGAATTATTACACTTTAATGTAGTCACAATAAAATGAAGTTTGCCAGTATTACTCGTAGTATTATTTTACGGTTCTTGTTTCTTTTTTTAATTGTAAATAGAACGAAAAATTGAAATGTTGTTTTTATTGAAATTGTTAAATTTTGTCTTTCTTTCAACTAAATTAAATTACAAAATATCCAATAGAATGGGAATATTCATTCCTTCACTACATAAAGGACCTCATTAATACTAAGAAAATAAGTACATATTAAAATTATCGTAAAGAATCATTCCAGTAAATAAATACATTTTCGTTACCGATCGTAAATGGTTTCAATTTTACGATATATTAAAAGTACTTCTTTTATATTCGTTCAATATAGCGAGAAGGAAAATCAATAATCGTACTTAGTCTCTGGTATAAGTAGTCAAATATTCATACTTTTTGACATCAAAACTTTTGGACTATTTATGCAAATATATTATCATATAAATTTCACTGTACTGAGGAGCAATATTAAGTGAATCCGATAATATTCAAAACAGTTTAATACGAGAGCGTATTGTACAGATAACGTGATAGAAATGATTTGTGGTCTATTAGCCCAACTGTGTAGTGTATCGTATCGAACTGTAGGTTACAAAAAATGCGTTTTATGGAAATGAACGATGAAAATCGTAAACGAATTCATCGTGAGTACCAAAGGCGTTGCTGTTCCGTTCATAAATAAATCGAACAATTGAATCGCGTCGTGTGAATACCGCAATACATTCATGCCTGCCTGAAACAATCTGTATCTCGTTGGTGGATTCTTTTTAATGGAATTGTCAGTATTCTTCGTTCCTGTTGCACAATTGGGCACATTCGAATATTTCCACACTATTAAGCAATTTCATCTTTGAGAATATCCAACTTTGTACTCGAGTTTACGTATATTTGGTATTCTGGATTCTGCACTGATTACTACCTAATTCCATCGTTACTATTCACGTAGATGTTTACGAAATTTAATGATCCTAAAGAAGCTATACTTTGCTCTGCCTCTGCATCCCCTTCCAGAATACAAATTCACAAAGCAGACGATAGGCGGTATTTATCTAAAAGGATGCGAAGCTCTGATTTCATGTCACATTGTCACACCAATCTCAAAATTGGTCCATTTCTGGGCAATTTAATTCCAACTTGAACGAATCTTATCGTCTACGAATAGCGATGAGGGCTTGAAAAAGGTATACTTTAAAGATAATACAGAACGATACTATTGTTATTATTCGATTAAATAACGCTAATATTGTTTAACAGATGTAGTCGTATTATCATCATTTTCTGTTCAATATTTAAACGCTAATTGGCGGAAACGGAAATGTTAACATTTAATGTGACATATTGAGTGTAGGCGATAGAAAATTATACGTACTCATTCTTGTCGTAATATTATTTTTCTTTCTGTTCACTTGACTTCTGTAAATTTTTTTAATAATTGAAAAATATATGAAAATAATTCATTAATAATACAGGATGCATTTTATGTTCCAGTTCGATTTTTTTTTTGCTCGCCATTTTGACTTTAAGAATATCTATCTATTGGCATTTAACAGTCGTAGAGAGTGGTCGATAGTAATTTATTGTGAATCATCTAATGCTTTAACAACGTGTAAAACTTATTTAAACATTTTATTTAAATTATTGTTCAATTGTGAATAGGCGGAGAAAATTACGTGATTTTGTCCGCGCATTCACAATTGAACAATTATTTAAATAAAATATTTTAGTAATATTTTTAGTGTTAACCATATACCAAGTAAGTGAATCATGAATAATTTTGATAATATCCATACACTGGGAGATAAAACGAAGCCTGGGCGACAATTAAGCCAACGGACACCTTGAAAGATTGATGCAGTGAGGCGGAGCACCTCTCATCGATGCCGTACACAAGAATTGCGAATATCTCCGTCATGTTTGTTAAGAATTCTTAAAACGGATTTGCTTTTTTACCCGAATAACTTTCAATTAACACAATAGCTATAGGTAAATGATCATGAACAGCGGCGAGACTGGAGTGCTCGAGTTTAACAGCTCGATATAGAAGACCACCAGTTTTGGCAAGCAAATCATTATAAGCGACGAAGGGCACTTCGACTAGGCTGGCCTTGTTAATAAGCAGAATAGCCGCTTTTGTGGTACTGAAAACCCTCAACTGATACACCAAAGACCACTACACCATCGTAGAGTAACTATATGGTGCGGTATATATGCAGGTAGCTGTAACAGTTACTGGTGATTGTTATCGGGACATGCTGGAAAACTTTCTTCTGCCCCAATTAGATCAATTAGACCTATAAAACATGTGGTTCCAACAGGACGGTGCCACATCACAGACAGCACGTGCTACGATTCAAAATTTGAGAGAATTTTTTTCGGATGAATTAAAAAGTATTAACAGGACGGTGCCACATCACAGACAGCACGTGCTACGACTGGCCACCACGATCTCCTAATTTGAACCCTCCCGATTTCTTCGTATAAAGGTACTTGAAGGGAAAGGTGTACACTAACAAACCAAGCACAACCTCGATGATTAAGGACAACGTTCGAAACGAAATTGGTAAAATAACACCAGAAGTCTGCAAAAATGTTACGAAAAATGTGCTTAAATGAGCTCGCCTTTCCGGTACTGTCAAAAGCAGATATTTGATCGACATCATATTCTGTTCATAATGCCAAAGATCATACACATATAATCAATCAATAAAATAAATATTATAAAATTGTATTTCATTTGAATTTTATTTAAAAAAAACTTCAACCTGGAACATAAAACACATCCTGTACAACATAAAAATTATTTGAATACTTATTTTTTAAAAAAGTAATCAAACTATACGTTAAGTTCATTTATATCATTTAAGGTACAATTTTTATTTCTATAATTATTATAAATTTTAAGGTACTAAAATGTTTTTGAATTTTATAAATAAAAATCACTTCAAAAGATCATTCCTTAGAAATCTCAAAAAATGAAATATTTCTAAGAGACTTTCTATTATTTTTGATGATCCACTTCAGAAAATGTCTGTTATTTTGTAGGTATTCTAATTTAGCGTTAAATAGCTGAATGATCTTTTCAAATTAAGAATTCTCATAAAATCTACGTAAAGTGTCATTACAAATTTCAAATTGAGCACGCGTGCATAAGAGTTTTTATGAAAATACTTTACTTAACATAAGTGCTTGATATTAGATAAAAATGGGTTATGTACACATATGTACAATCTATGAAGAGGCGAATACTTTATACTGTCTAATAAATGGCTTTTCATCATTCTCAATGTTTTCGTAATATAATTTTCTAGCATATTTATTTAAAAAAAAAAAGAACAACATATTATTGTATACTGATTGTTACCAAAAATTTATTAGCAAATTTGAGTAAATGTAAAGCGAATTAAATTTAATCAAGTGCCTTTAAAAGTTTTTTTAAAGGACAAATACTGACGCAGTAATCATCTCATAAGACGATTTATGTTAAATTCTTTATAAATTTGACAAAAAAAATTGGCGGCTTTTATATAAATTTTTCTGAATAATTTTGCTAAAGCATAAAAATATTCTTAAAAAATTTTAAATTTTCTCAAGGTGAATTTTTATGTTTAGTAAAAGCACATTTAATAAAATAATTTTTAAATATATATTTACTATATTAAATTAAAGACAAAAGGCTTTTTGTTATATTTATTAAATATCTACCAAAATACAGTGTCCTTTGAATTTACTTTATCTATTTAGCTTTAAGGCTATTTCTTCAAATACATTAGAACAAGTAAACAAAAACTTAGTAAATGAAATTCGTTCATTGTAGAAAAAGATGTCATTTTTCTTACTTATCAAATCAAGCAATTTATATTAGTGTATTTTTGCAGTAAATAAAAATATAGTCAGACTATTAAGTGGATAAATTTCTTGCTTATATAATAACGGGTTTTCGAATAAGAGTAATATGATTTCTTTTTTTTTTAAAACACACTAATTGTTAAGGAAATTCAAATATTTTTTATATAATGTAAAGTACAATTGATACAATTAAGTTCTAAATAAAATGTCATTCAAATGACCTCCACAACTTCTTTTGCAGGGACGAAGTCGATGAACCCAATTTTCGAGCACTTTTTCCACTAAATCGAGTCGTATGTCATGAATATCACGTTCAATATTGACGTCTAAAGCTTGAAGAGAGTTTGGTTTATTGCTAAAGACCAATGACTTTAAATAACCCCACAAGAAATAGTCTATTTGTGTTAAATCACAACTTCTTGGAGTTCATTCAATGTCACAATTTCTTGAAATAATCGAATCTCCCAACTTTTCTCGCAATAATTCAGTTGTTGCACGTGCTGTGTGGCACGTAGCCCCGTCTTGTTGGAACCAAAAGTTGTCAATATCAACTTCTTCCAATTTCGACCATAAAAAGTTGGTTATCATCGATCTATACCGCTCTCCATTGACAGTAACGGTGTTACCAGCTTCATTTCGAAAGAATTACGGACCGACGATTCCACCAGACCAAAAACCACACCAAACTGTCAATGTAAGTAAATGTAATGGGTGTTCATGAATAATTTGTGGATTTTCTTCGCACCAGAATCGACAGTTTTGTTTATTTACCGCACCACTCAGATGAAAGTAAGCCTCATCGGAGAAGATGATTTTCTTAAAAAAATTCTTATCGTTTTCAAGTTGATCCAAGCCAAAATCAGCAAATTCACGACGTTTACGGTGGTCCAATGGCTTCAATTCTTGAGTAATAACAATTTTATGCAAGCCCATATCCTTTGTCAAAATCCGCCAGGTTGTGATTTGAGACAGTCCCAATTCTTGAGAACGTCTTGGAATCGACAAATTGCGGTCTTCAGCAACACTTGCCTGAACGGCAGCAATATTTTCATTACTTCGAGCGATTCTTTGTCTTATTGGCACTTGAACATTATGTAAAGAAAATGTACGCTCGAAATTTTTAACAATTCGACAAATAGCGAGCACAGTTGGACGATTATTACGACCATAAAATGGCAAAAGCGCACGAAAAGTTACAATTCGAGAACGATTATTTTGATAATAAAATTGAATAATTTGTAAAAGTTGTTCTTGCGTATATCTCTCCGTGATTAAATTGTAAGCATTACTGAATACAATGAAAAAAAAATACAGATCATGACATATTACATAGAAATCATATCACTCTTATTGGAAAATCCTATATAATAGTTTGACGATAACTAAATTAATATTTATTTTTTATATAAACTCTATAATAAGATTAAGGTGGATAAGTTTAATCTTAATCAGGTCTATTCCAAATGCTATTGTAATAGATACAAACTACTTTTACAAAAATTTTACTGAATTTCACAAAAAATACTGAACTCACTTAAAAATAATATTTTGGAAACAATCAAAAAATTCCATTAAAATCGCTATATACTTTTTTATTTTAAAATCAAGTTGGAGTAAATATTGCATTTTCTGACATGTCATCTTTAACAACAATTTAAAGTGTTCCTTAAGGCAACATTCTTGCTTTGGGGAACAAAACTATAACTAGAATAGTAATCTATGCTAATGGTACTGCTATTCTGACATCTCATTCATATATTCAAATAGCTTCCAGTAATTTACAATTCCATATCTAACCTATTCCAGACTAGCTTCCGACATGGACAGTGAAAGTAAATGAGCAGAAGAATGTTCATGTTACAATCATATTCTGCCGAAAATCATCCTTTCCACTCCACAATTACACATATATGGAAAAAAAAACCTCAAATTAAGATACATTGCAAAAATTACTTAGAATATTGGACACTAAGAAATAAACCTTTAATTTTCAATACGATTTTGAAACCGATCTAGATGTATGGTATTGAACTATGGAGTTTTACTAAGCATTTCAACTCCTGTCAATTATAATCCAAAATCCTCCAGAAAATCATTTGATGCCATATTGTATGTTCGTAACAAAGTAATTCTTCGTGACTTAAAAGTTCCTTTTGTTCATGATTTGTGTGTATTTTCATTAAAAAAAAAATTCATTCCCAATTATCCTTTCCACATAATCCTCTAATTAAAAACTCTCCTCCACTATTTTGCCAATGAACACTCATTTAGCCGATGGATGTCTACGTCAATTTCACTGTTTTTCTCCTATTAATATAGTAACATAAAATCAGCTTATCAAAATGAATCTACACATATAAATATAAATTATTGGTAAAATTGAAAAAAAAAACAACTGATTTCAGATAATACCTTAGTACTACAATAATTCTTTTATAAATTGTCATCTTAAAGAAAATAAAAGCAGATATTTATGACCAAGTTTAGTTATATTTAAAAATTTTATATGAAATTTTCTTTTATAAATCTATACATTTGGTTATCCCATAAATATTAAAGGTAGTTAAAAAGTAAAAAAGTCATTTTCTATCTAAAATTTATGAACACATAAAAATAAGTATTCTATAAATGCATTTATAACATTTTAAATGTTCTTAAAAGTAAAAAAATTCTATTTAAATAATAGTGGATGATAACTTCAAGATAAAAGAAGGTAAAAATGAAAATTTTTTCAAGCAGCAGTTTTTTCATACCAAAAAAATAAAGTGACAAAAAAGCATGATGGACGTATTCATCATCAACTAAAGCTTCACATCAAAAGAATATTTCCTTTCTTGAATACTAAAATAACAATAGCAAAAATCCGGAAAACTTTTCTTATAAAATTATTGGTAAGGAATGGTAAGCGTTCATCTTTTATCCCAACTTTTGATGCGCTTGTCCTTTACTATTCGTAAATAGGCGAAGATTTTTAGAAAGGGTATATTTTCATTTCGAAGTGTTTTTCTGGAATTTTTCATTTATTTCTCAATAATTTTTTTTTTTATTTGCCGTCCTTGCATCAATTTTTTGTCTACTATCATCTTTGTCCTTCTACTATTCCATGGCAGATTTGATTTTATCTCGTTGAAAACTAAATCTATACCAAAGATAAAACAAAAACAAATACCAAACTAGCAAAACTTTTCAGATATTACATACTTTTATTGCTTTTGATCAATTTACACTATATTCAGCTCTCTCATATGAGGAAAATATCCCCTCTATACGTTTCGTCATCTTTTTCCATTTACAAGCACAAAAAAACAATGATATTAGAAAATTTGCAGGAAATTTTCATTTTACTGCCAAGTTGGAAGCGAATTTTTCCTTATTCCTTATATATACCATAAAAGGTATTCCTTTCGATTTTTCTTATTTTATTGTATTTTCTTTTATACTTTTGAAGGATTAGAAAATATTTCTCATTATTTATTCTAGACCGTATTTTCCCATTTATAACTTCTTTCGGGAAATCTGATGATGTACGCATAAACCTTTATTCGTCTCTTGTATTTTGTTGGCCATAACCGTTTTACCAACGTATTTTTTATTACGAGTATTATTGACCATTATGTGCTTTGAACAGTATTATTGCATTTTGAATTTCTACAAACAAATAAAAAAAGAGTTATGTAAGGATATAATATACAAGAACTTGGTCTATTGTAAATTATAAATTTAAACCCAGACGAATTTATCAGTTTATTTATTGAATTTTCTCTTCAATCATTAATAATGTACTTTATAATATAAATTTAATCAGCAATGGAAGCAAAAATTAATTTCTTCGAGTGAAAATTTCCTTAAACCTCTTTTAATTACTATAAGACTTCAAGGATGGAAACGAGAAAAGCTTATCTGCCAATTAGTTATTTCCTCTTTTTTTTTAAAGTACTTAAACTTTGCTTTTCAACAAACAAAAAATTGCATTTAGATGAAAAAATTAATAAAGAAAAAAATGTCACAACTTATATTGAATGAATGATAAAAATAAGAAAATTTCAAATTCAAATTGAATCAAGAGAAACTAGAATTTCGAGCTTGCCAATAAATATGCTATGAACAAAAGTACACTAGACACTAAGTAAAAGGGTTTTTATGTTCAATTGCTAAACTAATCCAAGTACCTACTACTATTGCTGATCCTTATTCCTGCCGCCAACTAAGATTAAAGTCACTGTAATATCTTCCGAAATGTTCATGATTTCAGTTCAATTAAATCTGAGTATCTAAGAAGTATCTTTTTCAGAATTAATCACCGTTTTCTGATAAAATAGAAAGTTATTATAAAAAACGATTACGATAAGATAGTATCTATAGCTAGGATTATTTCCTTTTATTCATATTTTTTATTTTTTTATTTATTTAAATCTACTTAAATATAATAATATGTTACGAATAATAATATTTGAATTTTGAACACAATAATTATCGATTTATTACGCACCAATTACAAGAATTATACGCTATTCAATGCTTAGATTTTTAGCAATAATAATTTAGATTTATTTAAGAATTCAGTATAAGTAAGAATACTCAATTTTAAAGAAAACAAAGTAAAATAAGACCAATTCAATGCAGTCTATGGTATAAGTTCAACTCAAGCTAAAAAGTTTCTTTTGAGTTCCCTTGAACATCATTAATATTAATAGACTTCAAGGAGACCGCATTATTACGATATTAGCTGCATTCCATTTTGTAAAATCTATTCTTATATACTAGATAACAGAGATAAATTGCCACAAAAACCATAACACTTTGCTAAAACTTTTAACAGCATATGTTGTGAACCTTTTTAAGTTCATCTTTATTTATAAACGAAATGTAAAACTACAATATATATTGTAGTATGTACACTCATATGAACATTGTATCTACTTAGTATACTTTACATGTTAGTATTTTGAACAAAAATTCTTAAAAATACAATATTATCATTTTTATCAATGTTTAAAATCATAAAATAATTTTTTTCACCAAACTTATACTTGTATGCGCATATTATTGTATATAAAAATACTATTTTTATACTAGAAATTTATAAGAAACTACAAATTAAAAGCTCGATTATTAAACACAAACACTAAATAATTATGCATTAGATATTTATAGTAGTATGTACGATAGTAGATACTGACCGTATTCAGTCAATTCTGAAGTAAGTTTTCCGTAATTATGGGAATATTTTCAGGATAATTTGTCAAGTGCGACATGAGAATATCTTTCGCAAATAAACTTGTTTAGTTTTATTTTGTAATAAAAAATTACTTTATTTTCATAACTTTAGAACATATATGTTTACACTGCCCAATAAAACTATTAAATGGAGATAATTTTCAAATCTAAGAAAAATATGCATTTTGTTGAACTATTAGAACTCTTCAATTTGCTTCTGAATAAAACACAAATATTATTACGTAAAAGTATGGCATAGTATTTGAAAAAACAGTTAAAATACCTTATAGAATATTAACAGTGGAAAAGTATGTAATACTAATTTTGTAGACTTTTCCCTTAACTGTATAAGCTTAAATCCGGTGTTTTTTATTTACAAAAAACACGTGTTTTTTCCATAGAAATCAAAAACAAATTTATTCAAAGTACTTTCCCTCGCTAGCTACACATTTTTCCCATCTCTCGGGCAATTTGTGGATACCACGCCAAACAATATCCTTCTCTTTCGAGGCAAACCACTCCTCAAGCCATTTTCGGATGCCTTCGAAAGATTTGAAGTGCTGCTCAGCGAGCGCGTGGCCCATCGACAAAAACAGCTGGTAGTCGGAAGGGTGCAGGTCTGGTGAATAAGCGGGGTTGGATTGTACTTCCCCCTTGAGTGGCTCTAAGTAGTTTCGGACCATTTTTGACGTGTGCGATGGTGCGTTGTCGTGGAGGAAAATCAGCTTGTCATGTCTTTGTTGATAATACG
The DNA here is from genome assembly GCA_958298945.1 of Atherix ibis. NCBI lineage: Eukaryota > Metazoa > Arthropoda > Insecta > Diptera > Athericidae > Atherix > Atherix ibis. The sequence goes on from OY282606.1 coordinate 6,571,534, forward strand.
TCCTTTTTTCACGCAGAGCACGGTACAATTTTATCAGTTGTTGGTGGTAGCGGTGGGCATTGACAGTTTCACCAGGTTTCAACATCTTATAGTAGACGTTGCCCTGCTGATCCCACCAAACGCACAGCATCGTCTTCCGTCCGAAACGATTTGGTCTTGGGGAAGATGTTTATGGTTGCCCGGGATCAACCCACGATTTCTTGCGTTTAGGATTCTCAAAATATATCCACTTTTTATCGCCTGTTACAATACAATGCAGAAACGACTTTCTTTTTGGTCTGGCGAAGAAGATTTCGCATGTGTTTTGGCGTCGCTCCATCTGCCTATCGTTCAATTCATGCGGCACCCATTTTCCGATCTTTTCAATCTTCCCCATTGCACGCAGACGCATGGAAATGGCTGGTTAAATAACACCCAATTGCTCCGCGAGCATTATTTGCGATTGGGTATCGTCTTCGACCAAAAGAGCCTTTAATTGATAGTCCTCAATCTTCCTAGGCCGATTTTCATGCTTCTTGTCCCATAAGTCAAAATTGCCGTCTTTGAACCGATGAAACCAATCTCGGAACATTGTTTCCCATAAAGAACTGTCACCATAGGCCTCCATAAGCATTCGATGCGATTCGGCAGCCGATTTCTTCAAATTGAAGCACAAAACCAGAGCTTCCCGTATATGCTCTTTTTCTGCCACAAAACTAGACATGATTTCCAAAGGAAAAATGTATGTTGTTGTACGAAATTGCTGACAATGTGCACTGATTAATGTTGACAGATGTCAAACTCATAAAAAAAGTATAGCGTGCCCAGGGTAGCTTAACACGCTCACTCACGCCAACTATGATTAAACAGCGGATTTAAGCTTATACCCCCAATAATATTTATGTTACATAATTCCATTTTCCCATACTCTCTATTAAATTTTTCATCCATTATTTTTCATACATAAAATGTATGTAAATAATAAAAATATAAATATAAACCCTAGCCAGACCTAAACACTTTCCTTACAATTATTTTAATATGAGTATCGTGGCTCTGTGTACCTTGCCCATTGCACATAACCCGGACATTTTTTAATTGGGACAGCATTCTCTCTTTACTGTATTCAATCCATGACTTTTCATCATTGATTCGTTTATACTTTAGAATTAGTTTCAACAAAAATATATCCTTGCTAAACAGTAAAATATTATAAGAGCAAAAGATCCGCAACTAGTATTCTTTGGTTACCATCTGTTTGTCTAGTTGAAAAATTGATAAAATGCTGAATTTGTGTATTTTTATTCGACTGTATTAACTAGTATTCACAAATTCAAAATTTACCTGCATATTGATTATAGTTTGTGATTTTTTATTGTTCTTTCAACTGAAAATATTTTGTATAAATTAAATAAATAATCGAAATTAAATTTTGAATGCACAGCCGCGATTTTACAGCAAGTTGATTGAAAACAACCAATACTGGGAAGTCAATCTCATCTCAAACATGGATGACAGATATTGAATTAAATATAAATAAAGTTCCGTAGTCCATAAAATATCTAGCAAATTGATTTAAATGCGGTTAGTGCCAATTAATATATCGAATGTCAGCACCAGCCAACAGGATAAGTTTGGTATTCGAAACTAAAGCCCCAACGGCTACTGTCGGTTTTTGCAGCTGGACGCGGAGAATGAGTTGGCAGATTTGTGTAAAGTCGTTACCAATAAAAAAGCAAAGTTTGAAGCTTATTAAAGCTTCCTTTAAAATTCAATCATAAATTTTATTTTTTTTAAATTTCTAGTGAAAATATTGAGCGAAATATTTAAGAAAAACGAATGAAAATATTAGCCAAATAGCTTAATAAGCATTTGAAGAATATATATGGTCTATAGAAATAGTCAGTAGAAATTTTCAGTAGAAATTTTTACTAGAAATTTTCACTAGAAATTTTCGCTAGAAATTTCACTAGAAATTTTCACTAGAAATTTTTACTAGAAATTTAAATAAACATTTTCTCTAAGGACATTTTTTTTTAAATTTTAGTTACAATACCCTTTGAAGTCATAAAAATGTCTATTATAACTCAAAAACCGCATATATACTGTTATAAATTTATAAGAGCTGTTCAAGTATAAAGGAATTGAATTTCGTTCGAGATTTAACTTTTCAAAATGGAAACAATGTAGAAAAACTTTATAAAAGTTTGATTATTTTTGGAAGAGAAAACAAGAAGATCCGTTTTTGAAAAGCCTTTTAGTGAATCTTTGGTATTAAAAGTTATGTACGGTGAATCCTGTACGATAAAGATGCCTACGATCTGAACGATATACCTAAATTTATTTAACATACCATAACACAGCCTCAAAGTTTAATACAAAAGTTCGAAGGCTCAAATACTTTGCAATACATTTTGCAAAGGTGCTAACAATACCTCTTGAATTGCCAGAGAATTTGTAAACACATGCGAATTCATTTTCAGAGCAGTTGCCTTAATTTAAGGACAAAAAGCTTTATGCACACACCTTGTTACATGAAAAGTCGATAAGTCCTTTTACACGTACTCGCGTTATGTATGCACGAAGATGAATTCCGAAATATGTGTATTTAAAACTTTTTTCGAGTTTCTGATTATTTGAAGAAGAAGAAACTCTTAATTTTGTATTTCTTTTAATATTTTCTAACATTATTTCTATGGAGACAAATTTTATGACAAACCCATTGAAGTTTTATTCTAATTTTAGAAAATTTCTTTAATGCCTTCATATTCAGCTTTTGAGTTATCTAATAAAAGTATTTATATGCCTAAAAGCATTTTCTGATATCTTTTTTCGGATAACATACTTTTATTGGAATTTCTTCTTTAGATAAGTTATTACTTTTCGGTATTACAATTTAATAAAGAATAATGGACCGAAATAAACCAATTAATCTAGTGCTACTTATATGAAATTCTCTATAATATTTTTAATTTTAAAATGTTATAAATAGTTATTATACATAATTTATATTAAAAATGTTCTTTTTCATTACTTATTATAAAAAAATTACCAAATATATTTTTCTTACATCTTACTTGTTTGCCATATACTCGTATTTTTTTAATATAAACTTTTTACCATAATAATAAAAAAATGTTATTTTATTGAAATATGCATTTTTTTTATATAACAAGTTAGCAAAACTTTCATTAAAGCTAATTCAATCAAATACCAAATACCCGACAAATAATAGAGAGTATCCTTTAATAAAAGTCAACGGAATAGCTTGTATTTCTTATTTGAATAAAATGGATCAGAAAAATATGCTGTAGTTTATTTATCAAAAAATAATTGATGAGAAAATAAAAACCTTTAATTTAACATTAGAAAAATATTGTGTAGGTAGCCTATCTGGTCTAAGAGGAGTGTATTTGTCAAAAAAAAAGCCATTCCGTCGATATATATCCCTTCTTTAAGAAATATTGATTTTCATAATTTTTAAACTTTACGGTATTTGGCAGTACAAAAAAATTATACTATCCTCCCATCTTATTGAAAATAGAAAGCGATGGATAAGAAGAAGTATTCATGACTAGAAATTGTAAAAAAAAATATACGTTGTAGACTAGCTTGAAGAAGATAAAAAATTCTAAGAGGCTAAAATTTCTTCCTGTTTTATCATAATTCAATTTGTGTTTTTTGTTCAGTATTTCGTATTTCCTTTCAGTCTTGTCTTAAGCAGAAAAGTTTACGTTATACCAATCTCCATTTTCGAGAAAGGTTCAGGAAACAAAAAAAAAAGTTTCTAATATCCACAATCAGCTCAGAAAATCCTCAACGTAAACTTTTTTTTCTATTCAATATTCTTTTCGCCTTTCGTCATTTAATTCCGATTATGGTATAATGATAGTATATTGACGAAAGATGCTGGCATTAGTTCTTTTTGTTTGATATTCCTACGCCAAACTGCCCTTTGTCCATTTCTTTATTTAATACACTAGCATAGCAGAGGATATTCTATTTTTCGAACTTTTCAATAAGAAAACTTTCCTTTTACCTCGAAGCCATTAAGCTTGAACGGTTGAAGATAGAATCTGCCAGTCATCGGTAACAAAAATGACAACATTCATAAAATATGTAAATAATTATGATACCTAAATGGACTCTAAGCAAAAGTTTTTAATTTTTCCTCCTTTATTATTTCTATAATGAAGAACAACATTTTACAAGGCTTCATCATATTTCACAAATTTCATTTTTACATATTTTTTTCTTTCCTAAAAATATATACAATAATTTCATTAAATTCTTCTACAAAAAGGATTTGTTATTTTTAATATTATAATAAAATAGAAGAGTTATTACGAATAACATTGATTTTTTGTTAAAAAATTCAAGAACTACGAGTATTATTAAAAATTTTGACAACTTATAGGGTGCAAATGTCAAAAATAAAAAAGAGAACATTTTTTACATGAAATTTGATTATTTCTAGTAATGCATTTAATGCAAATTGTATAGTATTGACTATTGTAGAGCATTTTTCAAAAATTATATATTGCATATAATTTGAAAGTCATAATGTTGAAAAAATCTTAAATAAATAATTTTGGAAGAGCTTCAAATAAATAATTATGGATAAATATAAATAGATTTAAGAGAAAGAAAAATCTATTAAAATACGAAAACTTTGCAAGAAGCCTCTGAAAGGAAATAGAACTGAACAGGAAATGTTTATATCCGTGCAGTTTTTTCCATCCCAAAGTATGACACTTCTCCAATTTAAATTTTAACATGAAATTTTACAATTCTTAAAGCATTTTGAGTTTTTAATTTAATTTGAATAAGTATAAAAACGGAAATTAGAAGAGAAATTAAAGATAATATTTATTTATTGTAGGATAAGATTAGAAAAACTTTAGTTTAGCCGAACTTTTATGTTAACGATGGAATATCCAAACCAATGGAATTACTATTTTTGCTAATTTCGAGCATCTTTGCCGTCAACAAAATTCAATGATATCGATTTAGTTCCAGTCCTGTTTTGACTTGAAATTCGCATTTGCCAAGCCATGCATAAATAGAATTAACTCATGCAGAAAATTACAATTTCATCAAGTTAACGATAATTTTCCATTTGGAAATGCCTCCCCAACATACAGCGGATTTATCCCTTACTTATATCATATTCATATAACTATAAGTTTATTTACTAAAATATTTAAAAATGAAAATATTGAAATTTTTTTTTCTTGAAATTTATTTAAAAAAATTCTCTTAATTCCATTTTTTAACTTTTTTCAAAGATTTTTTGAAAAAGAACATTTTTTTCCAACATTTTTGCCATTTAGTTTAATATTGTCGTTATTATAGTTCAAATATCAAATTTCAAATCAAGTCATTATTTTTATTTGCAACTTCAATCATTTTACTCGTAATATCAATTTTCCCAATTATTATGCGAACACATTTAAAATTTAATTTTCATTTCAAAACTCAGAAAATTTCGGAGAGTTGATTAATTCCATTTAATAAAGTCGAATATTTGTGAAACTTTTGCGAGTAATCATAAAAGTAATTTTAAGTAATGTCTGAAAAGATGATGAAGCTTTGAGTATAAAAATTTAAATTTTCTAAGAGACTTTTCCGTAATTTTCTGCAACCAAACGCGGTGAATCCCCAACGTACGCTTGAATGGCATTTAAGAAAATTCTTCGAATATTAAGCGTTTCTGTTAAACTATTTGCTATCAATAATAATAATTGTTAAAGTACTAAATAAGAATATTCCTTTGATTTTATTTGCTCTTCAACAATAGGGAACAACAGTATCTGGTCTTCCATATCCGAATCGAAACCGTGCATTTATATTATCCTACATTTCACATGATATTAGATGGTAAATGTAAGTCAAGCGTTTATTTTTTCAAATGTTCAATGCAAAATTATTGGCATTGCATAATGTCTTCTTCTGGAATCGTGCACTCGAAGGATTCGGTATGAAAGTAGTGGAAGTTCTGTAACATCGACTCTTCTATACTCTTATTTTCTATTATATTCATGGTAGCTTTAAACTCATATTTATATTGTGTACATATATAGTAGTATCTTTGAAATGATATATCGATGTGGTAGATTGTGTCCACTTTTTTTTCGGATTTACAGAACTTATGAGAAATTCATTTGAGCAGAATAAACTGCAATCGTTCCAAATCTTCTTTGTATGAAATTACCACCATTGCCGGAGAATAACTAAAAATAATACAAATAGCAATAACAAAAGTTGCTAGTAATAGCTCAATTTATACCACATATATTCTTGCCGTTTTACACGTATTTATTTATGCTCATACACGATATCAATAATATTATGTAATGGGAACTTTTTAAGCTTTATGACTTATCGATTTGAAGGCTAAGCGAATATTTGTTTGGCAATAATTTTTCGGTGTACAATTGATGGTAAGCCATAAAATAAATTGATTTATTTTTTTCTTCTCATCCAGTATTTACCAAGAATTCATAAAAGATAACTTTATTTTTATATGTAAATATTATTATTGTTTAAGATAAAATTTTCTAGCCTTTTCCCTTATATGGCTGTATTTTTTTTTCTTAATTATATAATAAATAATCTATATTTTATTTTATAATAAAATAAAAAAAGACCTTAATTTAACAGATACCAAATATAATGGATAGACGGAACGTTACCATCAATTTTGAGCGCTAATTTTTAGCCTAAACTTGTAGATTTTAATGTGTACCATATGTGATTTCAACAAAATTCACATACGAGGGTCATTTAACAAGTACTTAGCCTACAAAAGAAAAACGAAAATTTTGGAAAGGTGGCAATTTATTTTTCCACATAATCTCCTTCAAGCTTGATACACTTGGCCCAGCGATGCCGTAACTTTTTTAACCCGTCCAAAAAATACATTTTCTCGAGGGAAGCAAAATAGGCCTCCGTGGCGACGATGACCTCCTCATTCGACCCAAATCTATTCCCGGCGAGTGATTGTTTCAGGTTTGGAAACAAAAAGTAGTCACCGGGGGCCAAATGTGGAGAGTACGGTGGATGGGGCAGCAATTCTTAGCGGAATTCGACCAATTTGGCCATGGCGACGGCGGAGGTGTGAGCCGGCGCGTTGTCGTGGTGGAACACCACTTTTTTCTTCGCAAAGCGGGGCCGCTTTTTCTTCAATTCGACGTCAAATCGGCCCAATAAGTCAGCATAGTAACGCCCCGTGATTGTTTTACCCTTCTCGAGGTAATCGATGTGGATCACACCTTGTGAATCCCAGAAAACGGTGGCCATCACCTTTCCGGCCGATCGAACAGTCTTCGCCTTCTTCGGAGCACGTTCGCCGGGTGAAGTCCACTGTTTCGACTGTTCCTTGGTCTCTGGTGTGTACCAGTGAATCCATGTTTCGTCGACAGTCACGAAACGACGCAAGAACTCCGCTGGATTGCGCTGAAACAGCGCCAAACACGTCGCCGATGTGGTCTCACGGTTGCGCTTGTTTTCCGGTGTGAGCAAACGCGGCACCCATCGCGCCGAGAGCTTTCTCATGCCCAGTTCTTCGTGTAGAATATGATGCACTGTTCCTACTGCGATGCCCACAGTCTCAGCTATCTCGTGCACCTTCAATCGACGGTCTGCCAACACGAGATCGTGGACTTTTTTAACGTTTTCCTTCGTAGCAGTCGTTTTTGGGCACCTGAGCGTGGCTCATCAAAAACCGACGTGCGGCCACGAAAAAAACTCGTTGAACCAATTCTTGACGGTCGCCATCGAAGGAGAAGAGTCACCATACACAGCATCCAAGCGATCTTTGATTTTGCTGCGCGTTTTCCCTTCCAAAAACAAGAATCTAATCACCGAACGATATTGTTCTTTTTCCATTTTTGTGCAACCGACCGACACGCTCGCTTTCAAAGGCTCTCAAAACAAAACTAATAAAGGGAATCGACTGAAACTTCGACAGTAGGCTACTCTAAGAATGTACTACATGATGGTAAATTTCTTTTGTGACAGCAGTTCCATCGGGCGGTGAGGCCAAGTACTTGTTGAATGTCCCTCGTAATAAGGCAAATATTTCCTTTTTTGAGAGAAAAGTTATCAGGAATGGCCGAACTATACCCCGAAATATGTAAAAAATTCTTAAAAATTTCCCCTAAAAGTATCGAGTCTCGCAAAAAGTTTTATGGAAGCTATTTATATAATTTTATTTTCTAATTCAAATTGGTAATATAATAAAATAGAAAATTTTTCAAAGTCTAAATTAAACAATTTTTTATAAGACTTTACATTCCAAAGCACAAATTGGATAACTTTTAACTTGTAAATTACACTGTTAATAATTTAACTTACGAGTAAATTGAGTTAACTAATACAATTAATATAAAATGAAATAAAAATATATATTAAATATAGTAAAACCTGAAAAAGTTGTCTTAAATAAACTAGCGAGACATTATCGCTGTTATTTATTTATTAAGAACATATGCTGAAATATGATTAATGAGCACTTAAAAATAATTATAATTACAAAAGTATTTAATCAAATATATTTTTTTATGGTATAGCTTTTGAAAAGTTTAAATTAATTAAAATCGATTGTTATTACAAAGTGGATCAGATTCAGGAGTTCTGTTTTAATGACATTTTTTTGAGAATGTTTTTTTTTTTAAGAAATTATTTTTGACAATTTTTTATAAATCAACTGTTAGGTTGTTTACCATCTAATAGTTTATTAAAGTTATTTAATTTAATTTCTAATATATTATATGTAATTTTAATAAAGAATAATTTATCTGAACTACAATTACCAGCTGGATAGACTAAATATAATTAAATGATGTGCATTAAAATTGTTTAAATAACTGATGGTATAATTATTGAGTAAAAACTATTATATTTTTTAAAAAATTGAAAGGATAAATCTATTCATAATAAACAAATTAAATAAGAGATATTTTTATTTAAGTTGATTTTCAAATTAAATATTATTTGCTTATGTTGCCTAGTTATCCTCTTTTGTATGAAAGTACTGCCAACAAAAATCTTACTTTTATATGAGTAAACTAGTATTTTAATTCTTAAGAAGTCCTTGGGGAGATACGGAAATTTTTCAATTTACATAATTGCAGTATTGTACGCATTTTAGAAAGTTTACCAAAAAGAAAGTAAAAACTGTTGCTTCCATCGTATTGTTATGAAATTCAATTTTATTCCTACTCTTACCAGTGTATTCGTAGAACTCTATACACTTGTGAAGTGTACCTTTTACGAGTATACATTCATTTCAAATTAGCGAAAGTAAATGAAATGTTCAAGTGCGCTAAAGTTTCATTCAACCACAACTGATTTTATTTCCTCGTTTTACTTTTATATCTGTGCAAAATGCAAAATAAATAAATCAGCGCAACATAACAAAGCTGATTCAAACGTCAGGCAACCGAATACCAAAAGGACTGAACTAAGATTTACTGGAAAGAAAACCGAACGCTGTAATATTTTTCAAAATGCTTCTAAGACACAAACATCGTTTACCGAACTTTGTCCGTCTTTAAAATATTCTTCATTGGCAAAACTCTTTCATCAGTAAAATTCTTAAAAACTACGAGTACGTTCGGATTTTCATTTGGTTCAAAAGAAACATTCCCAACAAGTAATTGTTTGTAAGATTGTATGTAGACGACAGTATAAAAATGTTGATTGTATTCTACTGAATTGTCCTTGTCAGGACATCCTCTTAACAGTTCTGCAGCCAATTTACTTTTGAAAAAGACAAAAATGCAAATTAAAATTTAACTCAAGTACAAAACTATTAAAAACATTTTCCGTATTCGATTTATTTTCTTAATGACAATCGGATGTAAAGTTTCATTGAGTGTACTTGTTAAAAGATCATAAAAACTAACAATTATTTTTAATGACTTTTATTCGTATCTATTTATTATTGTAAATGCGCCAAATTATTTTTATATATCTACTTTTTTTATGCTTCCTTTTTTAAAAAAAAAAATTATATTATGAACATGCGCTTTGGTTAACAATTTTCCATAATAACTACAATTACAATTATTATTTTTGAAAAAAATCAATCATCCTAATTGAATTATTTTTTATTAATAATGAAAATCTTCGTTGATAATTATTTGATAATTATTAAAATTTGATAATTTAGTCAGCTATGAGATTGGTTCTATCTAAATGAATATTTTCTTAGAAAAATATTAATCAATAATGAATATTTAACAAAAACATTTTAATATTTATTTCAAATTTAGAACTAAAAATTTTCATTATAAGTTATAAGGGGTTAATTACCTAAAAGTGTAACGAGATATCCTTTAAATCGGAAATGTCAATTTCAAATTTGAATGTCAAATATATTATTTTTTTTCCACTATCCTTACTTTTCTACAATAAGGACATAATCAAGAAAATTATTTTTACGCATATGGTAGCATTAGTTAAATAATTCCTTAAAATTATAGTTGAAAATATAATAAATAGCGTATTGGCTTGATTTTAAGCAGTTTACATTGATTTGAGTATTTTCACCACAAGAAAATGGCTTAACTTAAAAATTTATAAAATTTCCAAAATTTATAAAATAAATGAAAATGATTTTTTATAAATGCCATAATTAATTGAATAATAAATAATATTAGCACATCAATTACATACATTATTCTTTTAAGTGAAAACTAAAACTTTTATGAAATTTAGTCAAATTATTTAGGACTATAAATATTCTTCTACACGGTAGCAAATATTCAAATGACAAGTTTAGTTTTTAAGGATAAATTGATACAAAGCATTATTTCAGTTTTTGGTTTGGAAAAAAACTTATAAAACTTTCTTGTCCTAAGGATATATAAAATTGAAATTGTTGCTCGAACTCAATTTGCGTGTACTTAGCAAAAGATTTCAACTTTTAATTAGCCCGCAGGTGTACGAAATGGAACACCTGAAAATCCTTGATATAATTTTTGTGTGGGTAAGCATCAGAATTATGATGGAAGGACGATTGCACTTTACAAGGCTATACCCGAAAAAATATATAATTACAATTATGACATTTATTAAACACAATTATATTGTTTTATGCGTGAAAATCATAAAATATGATAAAGTTTTTCATTGTATTACTAAAATTGAATTTAATATAATAAGTTTTAATAAAAATATGCAATTTTAAACTATTATGTTTTGATATTTTAATTTAATTTAATTTACTAAATACCTTATTATAATTATTTCTTATAATTAAAAATAAATTGACTGTAATAATTTATAAAATATAAGATATCTAATGGTGTTGTTGTTGTTGTTGTAATTTTTCCTAAGAATTTTGTTTGTTTTTTTTTGAAAATAGAAGGCAATTTGACCAGTTTTAATTTTTAAAAATTATTTTTTATCCATACCATTCTCTGAAGTAAAAATTTTATGAAATGTTTTTAAAAAAAATATCAACAATTAATTCATATCTTATTTTTCTAAATGCGTTGTTGATATTTATTTTACTTAATTTTCATAATTGTAATAGCATATTATGGATTGCTTGTGTACATAACTAGAAAATGTCAAAAAAATTTAACTTTAACGCATTAATAATAAATGGACTAAATTATTCGAGAATATATTATTCAAGAGTATAATACATAAAATGTCTTTCAATTAATTTTTTCCTTAGTCTACTAATGTACTCATAATAATTTATTATTTAGTATATAAAGTGAAGAAAACATTTTTCCTTATTTATATTTATAAAATAATAATAATAAATATAACAAATATGAGTAAATTTTTCTCATATAAGAAAATGAAAGAATCATGCCATGGTAAATTTACATTCCATAAACAAATACGACTACTGCTATGAATATTATACAATAATAATTCCAGTTAAAGATGAAAGTGAGTTCGTTATTACTTATCAAACTGTGTTCACTTTCTTATGTAAGCGGAACAGATGTGCGTGATATGTTTATGCATTTTAAAAAGTTGTAATAACAAGTATTTTTATTATATGCTCGTATATTAAAGCTTCCCTTGCCATTATCGTACCATACCTTCTATAAGCGCGTTCATATACGTATTTAGGCAAACTCCTTACATTTCAATTTAGCTTTTTGTAGCAATCCTAGCCCCGTTGTATCAGTCTAATTCAGAAGAAATTGGTTCAAACCCATTTGGGGAATATCTTCGACGGCATCAAATATTTTTGAAAATAATAATAAAAAAAAAACGTAGAAACAAACCCCATCATAGATCCTTTTAGATACATTTACATGTTATTTTGTTCTGAGTTGATCGTCTCTGCATAAATTTCTTTTGAATCTACGAGTAAATAATGTTCAGTCATCTTTTGGTTGGATTATTTATGATTCTACAAAATATATTGCTTTCAATTTTGGCGGTACGATATATACAACATACTAACTATAAAACTAACTATGTACAGTGGATCCAACAAACCGAACAATACACCAATCCTACCAATTCCAGCAGATAGCTCCATCGAGAATAATAAGCTATTTCTGCCAAGCTAACCAAATATCTGCCAAACATTGAAGATTTTCTATATGCTTGCTAATGGTGGTAGTATGCATTATTTTCCATAAGGATTTTATGAATTTCATTTCGTTTCATTTGTGTATTTAAAAAATATCTTTACCCAAAATCATCTTTACAAAATGTTCTTTGACTGCTTATTATTATTTTTCTTAAAAACAAATTTTTCCATACTTATTTATATATAATAATTACCAACCAATAAGGTTACATTAATATAAATTGGGAGCTTTCCATTTTTCATAAATTTATTCTTTTGCATATTATTAAAATTGTAATTATTCCAGTAGACAAACAAAAATACCGGAAGGATAGTCATCGTTTAATGTATTAGTGCTTTACAAAATAATTTGCTAATAGAAACATATAAAGAGACTATACCATCGATAAAATATTCAACCATTTATTTATTTTTCCAAAATACAAAATTATTTGTTAATTATTCAAAAATATACCATATCTATAAGCAACAATAAAAAAAACTTTTTACCTACCTTTCCATTCGAATGAGCATGGCTAACTGCTGTGCGGTATTTGATTGTTTCTAGCAAATTTCAATTTAATACAAACAATTTTATATATATTTTTTTTTTGCAATAAAGTATATTTTTTTATGAATAAACAAAGTTTTTTCATTCATTTCTCATTTCTTATTTAAAAATAATAGCATTTTAGCTGGGCAAATGTTTTTCCATAGTCTACGCCTTCTCAATTTTGTTTTTTTTCTTCTTGAATATTGAATTTTTAATATGATTGGAAAGCTTGAAAATATTAAATTCCGTAAATATGAACTACCTACAAATATAATTTTTTTTCCGTTTACACTAGAATTATTCTTCAAAACAAGTGAAGAAGAAAGTTATCGTGCTACCGGAAATACTTCGTAAAATTTTCAATGAATAAAAATACTTAAAGTGATTCGGCAAATTTGGATACAGGATAAAAATTTCTTATTTTCGTATTTGATACGGAGATGAAAATACGAAGAACGTTCTTAAAATATTGAAAGCTTTTATAAAATAGAAACATCTAAGGTTTGTTTCATTTCTATTTTAAAAATGTAATGAGTTTTTGCTTCAAAGTATAGTTGTTGTTTTTAAAAACATACTTAAACACGTATTTTTGTTGTTTTTACAATATCTTTCTTATAAACTAGTAACTATACTTATTAGAAATTAGATTTTCATATGGATTTTAAAATAATTTTATATATAATAAATTTAAATTTCAACCATTTTTCAAACAACTTTAACACAAATATGAGATGTTTTATATTTAATTTTTTATTCATGAACTTTTAAATTAATAAAAAGATATAACTCAGTAGTAGATTTTCAATAATTTGTACGCTTATCTAAAAATAATTAAATTACGTTTTTTTTTTTAGATTCCCAAAGTACTCATTGTCACGAACCTTCTGATCTGCATTTTATCAATCATTATCCAATTGTTCATTAACAGAAAATAACCAACCAGGTGTGAGCAATGTTACTATTCTTTTAATTATTCTTTTATTTTTAATTACAATAAATTCTAATTTTTATTATTTATTTCCTTTAATAACTATTTACAATAACTTTTTTATTATATTGTATTTTCTCTTTATTTCTAATAACATTAAGTGAACTAAGATAAACTTTTGATATGGAACCGACATATAAGACATAAGCGACTAGAACTAAAAAGACGATACCGCCAAACTTACTATAAACAGCAAAGTTCATTTATACAATTCTCTACTGAAGCCTATATGAACTTATAGACTAGAACTCTGAAGATCTACTATGTTCGTCAATTCGAGTCAAATCCAAACTTTTCAGTCGAACATACTTCATAAAAGTGTCAATGCTCCATTTTCTTGTTCGCAATAGTGTCACTCTCCAATCATAGTAATTAGTTTTTTCGGGAGCTATCCACCACTTCCTTCCCCAGAAACACACATCGAAAACTTAAGGACCACTAATCCTGCGATTTGTTCAAATTAATAATACTACGAGTATTATTAAATCTGCTTGCTACTATGTTGTAGTTGTAGATATCTTTATAGTTATAAAATAAATTATTGTATATAAAATCCAAGCTAACGCAATTGTAGACGCTATACAAGGTTGAGAAACAACGTTGGCTTACGCCGCCAAAATCAAAAAACCTAATTTTCTCACAACTCACCAAATTAAATTTCAGTTTTCGCTACAAAATTACCAGCGAGTCAATTGCTTTTCTTTTACTGCCGACTTCTTCACTGACAGACTCCCCTCTCGTATAGTTTTTTTCAGAAGAGAGTACACCGGCTCTCATAACGCACATACGAACTCTTGAATATTCACAACAAATTAAAGTTTGGTTAAGTATAATTGAAGTAAAGTCAATTCGACGAGAGTCGATTGCATCGGTGCAACATATTTAAAACATTCACAATCTAATGGGAGTGGACACAATTACGCATAAAGACGAGAACAAATAACGATTTGCTCGTCGATTCAAATCTTGTTTTTAGATTGTTTTGTTCTCATCGTAGTGCCGCCATACATTTCCGTGTTTTGCCATGTGGCAGCATTGTTTGTTGACAGTTAAAATTGAAATCGAATTAAGAGAATTGAATACATAATTTTGAGATACGAGTATATTAAAAATTCAAAGAAATAATAAATTATTAATTTTTTTCAAATAAAGGTGCAATGGCCTTAATAGAAAAAAATTTTCTGTGTGTGAACAGCTGCAGCTTCTTGTGTTTAATGTTCTGAAGCGATAAGTTTCTTGAACGATTTAAGTTATAGTCACAGGTCGCTCGTCGTTATTGTGTTTGGAGCATTATAATTGTAAAGTTGAATAGTCTATTTCAGTTTCTTAAGCTACTTTGAACTGCCCAGGTGTTTTTCTGGACATTTCGCATGCTTTTGACCACGTTTCGTACCCTGGATTGCTTTGGAACCTGCAACGGGTCCTGCCCTCTGGTTATTTCCACATCCTAAAATTCTATCTCTCAGGCCGACATTTTCTGGTAGCTAAGAATATTGAATATACAGAAATTTATCTTATCTCCGCCGGTGTTTCTCAGGAAAGTATTCTAAGTCCAATCCTCTATAATATTTACACCTACGATATGCTGACGATAAGGAGGCGTCCATATCCATCAATATTCTGCAAAACACAGCCACTGCTTATAAACCTGGTTCAAAAACTAGTGGGGTTTTATGGAAGAGGAAGGGGGGGAGGGCGGTAAATGAGTAATATTCTGCTCAGGGGTATATGAGCAAAAATCTGCTCAACCTTAAACAGCAGTAATTTTCCTGCAAAAAACGAGCGTGCGTTACCCTGGAATTATATTCGACAAACGGTTAAGCATGAACCCTCACACGAAAACTGAAAGATGTGAACTCAAGGGACGATAGAAAAAATTACTAAGAAAAAACAACTCTGGCTATACAATACGATACTGAAACCAAGATGAACTTGAACTTTGGGGTTCGACTAAGAATCCCGAATTCTTTGAAAAATTGTCAATGCTCCCTTTTATGTACGAAACAGTATTATTTATCGTGATCTAAATGTTCCATTCGTTCATGAACTGTTTATTTCCCTATATAAAAAATTCTATTCGCGTCTATCCTACTATTCCAATCCTTTAGCAAGACAACTGTTCACTCCCACCCTTCCATTATACCATCTATTCACGTTTAAAACGGCCAATGGCTTCGTGATTTTTCAAATCTATAAAATAAATCATCCCGTTCTTGCAGAAACGTCGATCGGTTTTTCCCCGTACATGGCTTCATGGTCCAAAAAAAAAGTCTGCCTTGAAAATGCATTAAAATCTTCAATATTTTCAAATATTTGAACGATTTACTTAAAAAAAATTTTAAAAATAAAATCAAATTATTATTAAACCAATATAATTTTCTATGTTTTTGATTTACTACAATTTATATAAGTAATTTCTTAAACTATTTATTATTTCAGAGTATGAGACAAAAATTTATATTCCAATCCGTTAAATAATAATGTAAAATTGTTAAAATTTATAAAAATAAACAGTTCAGAATGTTTGTATATATTCTTTTTATCTCTTATATGAACATATTGTACTCGTATAATCGTAAAAGTAGAACATAAAAATTTATCTATTTTTCGATCAATTAAATGCTCATGAAACTCTCCACTCGTGATTATAAAATGTTTTCATAAAATTTACAATGCGGCTTGACCATTGCTCCATCGTCTAAATGATCATGGCAAAAGATCAAATCGTTAAGAAAAAATTAAGAGAAACTAAATGTTGGCATTCAACTAAAGATAAGATGTTTATCTTAATGATAAAAATGGCAACTTTCTTCTCTATTTAGTTTTGAAAAAGAAATTATAATTCTGTTTTGGCCTTTTTTCGCCCATTTTCATTCTATGCTATGCATTATAACTGCTCCAGATTAATACGAATATCATATCTAACAATTCATCCACAATGGGTTAATATTACTCTAAAATCTATCCAAGTATCTAGATCTAATTTTCATGTATGGCTTGCGTGTTTACTATTGTCTCAGTTATTTCTTCTCAAATTTACGCTATCATTTTGTTATTCTTAGTACAACTTCCTTAGTTAACTCTTTTTGCCCCGCTGCAGAAAATCTACCCTTCAGCAGTTCTTTCTACCCTACCCTTAAATAGACCCTGCAATGTTCATTGCTAAATTTCACAATTTCTATAACTATAACAAATATGAAAATTGGCTCCAAAAGAAGGAAAAATACTTCTTCTTTAGTATATTATTTTTATTTTTATATCTACTGTGTTGTTTGTCTGTTTGCAAAGAAATAGCAAAGCTATTTGATAAATAAACTCTGATAAGCAAATATAAATTTTTCTATCCAATTTGATTTTTCCATTTATAGTTCCCACGTTCTGGCGTACTTTCTGTCCTCAACTAAGAAACTATTCTTAAATAGAAAACGGCATTTTAGTATAAAACTTCATAGTGACCATTTGGCTGCCATAACAATAGTTCTAGTTAATTTCTAGCAAAAATCAGTAGGTTTTTTTTTATATCGCTTTGATTACAAACTAACCAAATGAGAACTGCAATCTTCCAAAATAATCATTGGCCAATGTATGAATGTATGTATATATTGGCAGTAGTCTAATTATTTCAATATTTGTTTACTCAGAGACTGAGCACACATTACAGCCAGCCGAGATGTCCTGTAAATTGAACACACAAAACGAATGTCCTGTTAATCGAATTTGGCAAAATAAGTGCTTTAGTTTTGCACAAACAAATAAAACCCATAAAATTCGGTCGATTTAGAACATCATTTTACTGTCATATTTTCGCAAACTGTGAGTTGTATTTGAACGTTTACAACAGCACAATATTAATAGAAGCAATATCGAGAGCTATTGATTAATTACTCTGATAATATAAATAACATAGAATGTTGCCATCATTAAAATATAATAAATTATTTATTCAGTTTAGTTATGCGAGTATAGCAAGCAAATAAACTCACATTAAATTGTAAGCTGTTCCAGCTACACAACTTCAGTATTGCACAGTCATACGAGTACGTACGCAATTAAGTATATATTAATACACATATGTGGATATGTTTGATTTCTGTTGAATTGACAAAAAGTTATACAGATTCATTTTTGGCTGCTTGAACTATTTTTTGAACAAATATGTTCAATCTAGTTTAGTTGGAAATTCTAAACTCTTACCAACGTCAGCCTATTAACTTCACCCGCATCAAAAATTTTAATTACAGAACATAATAACTCTAATTTACTTTCAAATTAAATGCTTATCATATACAAAACGGTTTAATTTCAAATACATAAATAATAATATTTCGAGCAATTAACTAATTCTACAAATTTTTAATAAATACGAGGGTCGTTCAATAAGTCCTTAGAAAAAGATGGAAAAAAACTGTTTTTTAAAAAAACTGTTTTTTTTCAACATAATCTCGTTTTAGCTCTATACACTTTTCCAACCGCTTTTCCAAAAATTTTATCCCGTCCAAAAAATAGGATTTCGGAAGTTCTGCAAAATACTCATCCGTTTGAGCAATGACGTCCTCGTTGGAAGTGAACCGTCGTCCGCCAAGCCATTTCTTCAGATTAGCGAAAAGAAAATAGTCACTCGGGGCCAAATCTGGTGAATAAGCGGGATGCTGCAACAATTCCATTCTCAATTCCACAATTTTGGCCATGGAAACAGCGCAGGTGTGCACACGCGCATTGTCCTGATGCAAGAGGATTTTTTTCTTCTTCAGATGGAGGCGTTTCTTTTTGATTTCCTCGCTCAACCGTTGCAATAACGACGCGTAATACGCTCCTGTTATTGTTTTTCCTTTTTCCAAGTAGTCGATAAAAATGATGCCCTGCGAATCCCAAAAGACCGTGGCCATCACCTTGCTGGCCGATGGCACAGTTTTTGCCTTCTTCGGAGCCCGTTCACCCTTGAAAATCCACTGTGATGACTGTGTCTTCATTTCTGGATTGTAGTAGTGTATCCAGGTTTCGTCCACAGTGACATATCGATGAAGGAATTCGGCAGGATTGCGATGAAAGAGTGCCAACATAGCCTCAGAGTCCAGTACACGATTGCGCTTATTCTCCTCTGAGAGCAAACGCGGCATCCATCTTGCCGAAAATTATTTCACAGACAATTTTTCATGCAAAATTGAAGCGACTGTACCTTGTGATATGCCCGTGGCCTCAACTAATTCGCGCACTTTAATTCGCCGATCGTTCAAAATCAGATCGTGGATTTTGTCGATGATTTCAGGAGTAGACACCTCAACTGGGCGTCCTGAACGATGTTCATCTTTTGTGGATAAACGGCCACGTTTAAATTCATTCACCCAATTGTAAACCGTCGCAAACACAGGTGCAGATGTGCAATGAACTGCATCCAACTCGGCTTTGATTTCTTTCGGGCTTAAGCTTTTCAAATGGAGATGTTTGATGAGAGCCCTAAACTCGCTTTTTTCCATTGTTATGCACAAATAAATGTCGTTAACTTTAACCGACGATAGAAATTGACCTACGCTAGGGATCGAACTGAAATCTTTACCGACACTACGAGCGCAATTTCTCGGATTTTCTAAGGACTTATTGAACGACCCTCATATAATAATGCCGATGGTAAAATTCTAAGTCAAGTAATATTTTTTTTGAATATGAAATAATTAGTTTTCATTTTTGAGATCCATATTTTAAAATACACATACATAAGAGTAATTAGACTGATTTTCTTTTCTTTTTTTTTGACAATTTCATTTTATATTGTACATCGGTAGATGCCTCCTTTCCACTCTTTGTAACAGTGCTAGAATCACCTTCAACTCCTCGGTTGCATAATAAAGATGACGTCCTTTCAT
This sequence comes from Atherix ibis, assembly GCA_958298945.1. Lineage (NCBI taxonomy): Eukaryota > Metazoa > Arthropoda > Insecta > Diptera > Athericidae > Atherix > Atherix ibis. The sequence continues at coordinate 6,591,468 of OY282606.1, forward strand.
GGGTCTTTTGATCTTGGCAAAGTAAAAGATGTACAGGTTGAAAAAACCGCAGAAATCCTTCTTTTTTTAAAGGTGTTATTATAGAACAGAATTCGAGAGGCCTTTAAAACCACTTAATAACTCACTCGTCTTTCTGAACCACTTAATAACTCACTCATCTACTTCAATAATAATCGAGGATCAGACCTCACATGAGTCTCCACTCGTTTCACATTTTCATCAGTTTTCGTCGTTAAAAATTTCCCCAAACGACGTTCATCATCCACTGTTTCTCGGCCTTCCAAAAATGCTTTATGCAAATGAAAAATTTGTTCTCTTGATAAGAAATGTTATCCTTAAAAAAGTTGCGATGTTTTGTAGTTCAAATTCACAAATTCACGATGATTAACAAAAAATTAGAACGCACATCGTTGTTCCAAACTTTGTTAAGAATTTTGGTATCGATTAGTATTCACAATTCTCTGATAATACATTATCGTTTATTTTTTAAGTTTATTTTGAATATCTCTTATAATTGATTGTAGGTGATTGGCTATGTAATATACACGAATATTTGGGGCATTTTATTTTCATTCAGCAATTACTATGCAAAATCATCTTTAAAGTAACCAAAACTTAAGTAGATATTAAACATTGTATTGACTAACTAAATTATTTGTATTTGAATTATTTCTGTATTTTTGTTTTAAGTCCCTCATATTTAGAAATAAAAAACAAAAGTGTCAACAAGGTTGTAAATAAACAAAATGGCAAGCATAATACATAATCTGTTTGGTTGACAAAAGGGAAAATATCTAAAATAGAGCGGTATTTTCATGGCGCATTGGTTTCAAATAGCATCACAAAAACAGATAAGATACTGTTTTGCAAATATCACACTACCGCACCAGCCGAAAATGAATAAATTGGCTTGGCAGGTAACAAATTGTCAAAATCTGAATCGCACTATTAATACTAATCAGGTGTATTTATCTGCAGCATAACATCAGCTTAAGCTAGCCGATATCTCATATTATTTATAAAAAAGAATTTTCTGGGTTTTTAGCTGTCATTCCATAACGCGAGTGCCAAATTTCCCAGATAAGGTGCTTTGATTGATAGCAATGGTAATGTGCCTATTTGTATAAAGCATGGGTGTTGGTTGAAATGTCATAGAAATTGTGGTCGGATGGAAGCTTTGCTTTTCGTCACTTCTAATAAATCATGATATATTTGTATCTCTAATATTAAACTTTTTTTATAATATATTATTATTAGTGGTATAAACTGTAACAAATTTATTTATTCAATGTTCGTAGTCCCCTATTAGTCTTCTTTTTGCTATCATCTTATCGTTTTTGAAATCTTTAAATAACTTTCCAATTAAATATTTTTACTTATGCTATTTTTTTAGTTAAATTTTCTTATAAGAATAATTTGGAGAAAAATTATTTTTGAATTTCACAGCAGCATTATAATTTTTCATTAAAATATTCTCTGTAACAGGTGATCAATTTTATATAAGAATTACGAAATTTTTATACTAATTGAAAATCATATTTATTTTTGTATGAGGTACGATATTATTATAAATAGATATTAATCTTATAAAAAATACCCGAATTTACTTTCTTAATTTAGACGCAATACTAAATAGATTATTTTAATATATATATATAAATTGTTTAAGCAGACATATTGTTACATAAAATTCAATTAGAATAGATTATTAGAACTACAAATTCAAAATTTTTCAATTTCAGGTTTATTAAAAAAAACACACGTATAAACGCACAAATAATGTCAAAAATTGATAAATATCCTCTGAATCAAACAATACAATAAAATTGCAATAAAATTAATTATTTATAAATGATGTTTCATTCGTTTTTTGTTGCGCTGCAACTGCTAAATTAAAATAAGCTCTATTTCGGTGATAAAATAATCGGCAGTTAGCATCCAGCATCGGCAAATTTTATTCACTTTCATAAGATTGTGAAGATTTTAAGATTTTGACAGTGGCAACTACGTGAAGTTTTCGTAGTCGTCGGTATTCTGTTCGAGCATTTTCTTATAGGCCAGTTTGTTACTTGCCGGAGATAAATGTGCTTTTGATCAGTGTGGCGACTCGTGCGGAGGTGATGAAACACTGCAGTAATGCCATAAAATTCTATATTTGCAATTTGTAAATATAATTAAAATAAACATAATTAAATATTTCATATAATCATTGTGTAAATAAAATTAATGGAAATGTCACTAAAGCGGCTGTTTTGGTAGACGTAGCCACAGATTGATGGATTTTTTTGTGCGAAATCTAATTTGGTATCGAACGAATTCGTGGAATTGGATATGAAATTTTCAGGAAGTTCTTCTGGCAACACTACCATCATTAAACTTCATGGTTCCATAACGCTTCCCCAAGCACCGGAAGAAACAAACTACCCAACCGATCGAGCAAGCGCCCTCAGCACGCGGCATCGTACAATTGGATAGAGGAAGTCGCTGCGGTTCGTGGAAGCAAGATACCCGTGATCCTACGATCTTACGTACAATAAATGACATAGCCAACCGGCTTCAAGATGAGATTTGCGATTGATTTTGGTTAGTTTTGTAGAGGAGAAAAATATAAGTCGGCAAACGAAAATGACAAACAACTATTAAAAATGCTTAAAAACGCGTTTGAAACGCATAAAGTAATAAAAGAAAATAAAATCGAAAAAAAATAATATTAAAGGCATAGAGAATGCTAAAAAAAAAGAAAAAAAAAGAAGAAAAAATTAGTATAATATAAGTTTACAAAAAAAAAAATTTGGGATGGAAGGGAGGTGTTTTTAGTGGATTAGAGTCCCACACTATTAAGAGAATTCCTCTTAATGTTTATGGGGATGAATTCTCTTAATGTGTATTGAGATTTTCACCTCCCTCGGGAAAAAAAAACAATTCAGGAAAAGGACCAATCCAAAACTATTTTTCGGTGCCTCTTTCCTATAAAACCAATGAAAAATACAGAAGATATTTTGAAATGTAATATTTTTGCTTGACTTGATAATTAGGGGTTGAAAAATGATCACTGGTCACCATAGTAAGATAGATACTTTTTAGTGGATACTGGTCGTTCTATAGGATGCCAGTCACTTTAGTTGTTTAATTATTTATAAACTCGATTTACTTTGTTTTGCTTAAATTCAGATACGCAAATGTTTATTAGCGCAAAAACAATTCCGACAAAACGAAGTGCATTTAAAAAATTTAAAAGCCGATCGATTAATAAAATGCCAACAAATCCGGCAGAAATACACATTACCGCAAATATTTTCCGAGTTAATTATCATTGAAGAGTACTGCAATTGTGGTTGTTTTAAAATGATGTTGATTTATTGTAGTTCTTTTAATTAAAACAAGACGAAATACTATTTTCCATCAATGAATTAGCCAATAATTTAGATAGTAATAGTGTTTTATTTAAAATTTCAATAACAAAGTTAAAAGTATTAATACATATATTTGTATACGCATAACGATTTACGATTTATGAAAATGGTTTTTCATGAATGTACTTTAGAAATAATCGTACAGATTATTTTTGTAGCGGTCTATCCACTTATTATATAGAATCATTAGAAAATAGTTCGCTTTAGAAATTTTGTTCAGCTGTCAAAAACTGATTTTATCACTCAGTTATTTAGAATATTTAATATTAAAAGTTTATACACTATTTCGGAGAGAGCGGACGATGAAAATGGATCATCTAAAACGAAATTATAAAATTGCAGCCGACCAAACCGATGTTAGATCGGTTGCAATAATGCGAAAACATTTTAAAAAAATTATTAAAAATAATTCGTTGAAAGAAAATGACAAAAAGCTGTTAAAAATGCTGACAACATGTGTGAAACGCATAAAGTAAAAGAAAAAGAATCGGTTTTTTTTTAAAACACTATTTTCTTTTTTATTAAAAACTTATATACTAATTTTTTTCACTTTTTTTTCCTTTTTTTAGCAGTGGGCATCTCTATGCTTTTTTAATTATATTTTTTTCGGTTTGTTTTTCTTTTATTTTATGCGTTTCCAATGCGTTGTTAAGCATTTTCAAAAAGCTTTTTGTCATTTTCCTGATGGTTCGCAACATAGCGACTGATCCAACATCAGTTTAGTCTGCTGTAATTTTATGATTTTAAAAATCCATTTTCGTTGTATGCTTTCTCCGCAATTACTAATCATACTAACTAAATATTTATATGCACATTGAGAGGCGTTCTAAAAGTTATACTATTATGACAACTTCTTCAAGAATTTATTTACAAATATTCTAAATAACTGAGTGATAAAATAGTTTTTGACAGCTGAACATTTTCATAAATCGGATTATTATACGTATGCGTATACAAATATATCTATTAATACTGTTAACTTTGTTATTGATGGTTTTAATTATTAGAAATTTTAAATAAAACAGTATTACTATTTTAGAATATTAATTTCTTATAAATTATGTTTTTTTTTATGAAGCAATTGAAATTGCTTGTTCCGCCTTAAGTAATTTTCAAAGCCAATTGATTAACTTCTCCTGAAACTGTGATAATTTACTTGAATGATTTAAAAATAAAATAAAACTATGAAAAAATTAACAAAACTGACACAATTTGAAAAGATTTATTATCATGTTTATCCTATATGACAAGAAAAAATATTTCAAAAAATTTTTGTATGAATATCTTATTTTTCAGTGACATATCTTTTTAGTTATCTCCGGATTTACTTATTTTGCACTCTTTGCACGTTTAACTTACTCGAATGGGTTTTTGGGAGCCATTTTATATCTGCTGACATACGAGTATCTCAAGTTTGCCTTAAGCTTCTAAAGTTACCGTAAAAATTACTACTTCTATTAAAATAATGGGATTAATTTGAAGAAAAAGCCAACTCAAAAAGGCACCAACAACAGACAAATCCAAAATATATATACATATGTACTTTTGTATATACATACATCTCATGTATATGAATCTAAAAACTAAAGAATTACTTTCTGTCTTGCACGATCGAATAGAATACGAGTGCCATGATATGACACCAAGAAAATATTTCTAATGCTATTCGTGTAGATACTTTCATCCTTTTGCCGCTATTATACGATTTAGCTAGCATTGTTGTAATAGCACCTGACTTGAATACTACCCTAGCAACTTAGCACAGAGAAAGGTACAAGCGCTTTCTTCAAGTATGACCTCGATAACAAACAATGTTTTATCAAAATGAAATGGATTTGGATAATATTTTGTGTCTAACACGAATGATATACAAGAAGAAAAATATATTGTGAATTAAAGTTTTAAAACTCTAAATATTCTAGACGCAAATAAATGCTATATATTGAAGCAATATTTGAAATATTTATAACGTTATATATTAATTTAATTCCTTAAAATCTTTCATTACGTGTAATAGATAACAATCTTCCAAGATGTTTACGTTGGACATTTATTTTATTTAGATTTCAAACTAGTATGTCTAAGATTTTTTATAGAATTTTAGCTTTTATTCTTTGTTATTAGATAAAAATCATCCTTCAGTTAGCTATTTAAGTATTCATTTTCTTTATTGTTAAAAAAAAGAATCCATTTGCAGTTCAAGCTAGTTCCAACTTCTGTAAATGTGCTTTTAATAGTAACTTAATATTTATAAAATCTAAATGTTAAGGAAATATATATAAATATTTTTATTATTATTAAATTCGTCGAATAACAATTCATATACGTGTATGTAGACTTTAATTTATTCTTCTAATAACTTAATTTTATAATATAAAAAAATCTCTCAGTCATTGTTGTTTCTCTTCCTAAAGGATTAGGATGGTAGGATAGGCGTGAATGGATAGCCGTGTTTCGATCATAAAAGGGGGCACTGACAATTTTACGAAGGATTCGGGATTGTAGGGTTAGGATTATATGGGAATTAAAATGCTTAGTCAAACCCCAAACTTCGAGCCCATACACATATGTCCATATCGGTTTCAGTATCGTATTGTATAATCAGAATTGTTTTTTATTGTCAGTTTTGCCCTACTGTCTAGGAGTCGTAGTAATTGTTTGTATTGTCCGTTAAATTCACTTCTTTTAGGTTTTCGTGTGAGGGTTTATGGTTAACCGTTTGACGAATATAAGCCCGCAGATTTTTGCTCATTTATACCTCCTCGGCACATTTAGAACCAGCTTTCTAAGGAGTGAATGTAGTTTTGTAGGATATTGATGGTTTTGGAATGATCTTTGTGATGGCTGTGTCGTTAGCATATACGAGGTCTGTTCAAAAAGTATCGCAAATTTTGATTTTCCGCGGTGAAAAAAATTTTGATTTTTTTTATGGTGTTATGTTGGTACTCATGTCTCTCATTTATGCGGACAAGTTCAGCCATTTTAATGTTTAGTTAATTTTTGACAGCTGCTTTGCTTGCACGTGTTTTGGCCCGTCTTCGATTTTTACCCATTTTCGACCAAAAACAGCATCGCATTAACATTGCTAAGGAGCTGTTGGACTCTGTCCGCGATGACCCAAATTTCTTCCAGAGGGTCATAACTGGAGACGAATCATGGGTTTATGGTTATGACGTAAAAACCAAAGCTCAATCATCCCAATGGAAGCTGCTGCACGAGCCAAGATCGAAAAAAACGCGCCAAGTTCGGTCGAATGTGAAGGTTTTGCTAACAGTTTTCTTTGATTGCAGGGGTGTGATGCATTATAAGCTCTTGTCACAGGATCGAACGGTCAATAAGAAATATTATCTGCAAGTTATGCGCAAGTTGCGCAAAGCAATTTGCCAGAAACGCCCGGATTTGTGGAAGAACAAAAATTGGCTTTTGCACCATGATAACGCCCCTGCTCACGCATGGTTACTTATGCGCGAATTTTTGGCTCTAGCCCCCGGTGACTTTTTCTTGTTTCCCAAACAGATTCTTTGATCCATTTTTTAGAATGAGCAAAAATTGAAGACGAGCCAAAACACGTGCAAGCAAAGCAACTGTCAAAAATTAACTGAACATTCCAAATGACCGAACTTGTCGGCATAAGTGAGAGAGATGAGTACCAACATAACGGCATAAAAAAATCGAAAATCGAATATACGTAACCCGCGAAAATTCAAAATTCGCGACACTTTTTGAACAGACCTAGTATTGCGGTAAGAATATCAGTATGACAAGAAATATCATAGGCGTAAATATTGTAAAGGATTGGAGCTAGGATTCTTCCATGAGGGAGATAGGATAAATGTTAGAATACTCAATATTTTCAGCTACCTGAAAATATCGGTTTGAGAGATAGGATTTTATGATGTGGAAATAACCAGAGAAAAATAATTACAATTTCAAAAATGGGATAAAGCCGTTTTTCTAGGATTTTTGATATTTGCTTAAGAATGTCCGAAGTCATCAAGTCATATTCTGGGACTTTTTGATTGGATAGGTGTTCTTCTAATGAATTTAGTAATTTATTAAAAATATTAATTGAGTAAAATTGTACATATGATAATATTTAATTATTAGTGAAAATTTCTATTGATTTCTATTAGAATTTAATTCGATAAGCCAATGAATTTTTGGAAAAGTATTTGTCTATCTTTCGATTAAGATAAGAATATATCATATCATTAGCGTAGGTTATGAATAATTTAATTTGATTTTAATATATTCTTCATGATACTCTATTATATGTTTCATTATAAATAATTCATGAACATGTATCATTTGCATTTCATTTGTATCTCCAACAAGAAATATTCCTACTTATTCAATGATTGGATATAATTTGCATTTTATGTTCATACAAATGTGGTTGTTATAATATCGCAGTAATTTCAACATAAATGATAGATCCTAAATAGGCTGATTATGCTATAAATTTCAAATAGAAATTTCTGAAATTTTAACTAGATAAACATGCTTTTGTTTCGTATAATACTTCGAATCCTCGGAAATATTATGTTTTGTAAATGAAAAGGAGTACTTTACAATTTTATATTATTTTGTATTATTTCCGCTCAACAACGATTCAATTCAATATTATTTGTATTACTTGAATATTAATATCGTATAGATAAAACCACGTATTCAACACTTAAATATAAATTCAAAGTAAATGAGGTAATTTTGTTTATTAATATTATTTTTATTGATGATACTACCTACCACTTGGAATATTTTTCAATTCAATCTACAAAAAATTGATTAAAAATTTTTAGAAAAAAAAGCCTTTTCTCTTTTTATTTAAATTTTATTTATATGGTAGATAATAAATACCAAAACTAAATGAGAAGATAAAACGTTCAGAAGGCTTTTACAATTATTTCAACCACAAAATATACTTAAAGTATACACTAAATTTAATTAGTTTACTGACTAGTAAAAAATAAAAACTAAATAAAATATTTCCGCATCAAATAACATTTTAAAAGCAACCAAACAAAAATAAACACGAATAAAAAAGAAAAATGCACTTGTAAAAACTGTAAAAAGTCACACATTTATTTATATGTTGAGGTATTCAAGACCAAACTACACATACACTCTTTGAATCCCAACTATTCAAGTAAAAAATGCACAATTTTCCACGTAAAAAAAAATCTCTTTCTACGTATACTATTCAGCATAATATGGCATAATCTTCTACCCTGTTAAGGTATTTTTAAGTATGCTTAACATATGCAAATGTGTTGTGCATATTTGCTTATTGGATAGCTTTTATTCATCTTATGGTCTAACATATTTGAGAAGAGCAGGAAGGAGTGAGTACATTTTATATTGTATGCAGACTATTCTGTATTGAATAGAAAAAACTAAACCAAAATATTCACAGCTGTAATAAATTCTTAGCATAATATTTAATATCTTAAAGTAGTACGCTTTCATTAGATTTTAATTAAATTAATTCAGCACATTTGAAATAATGCTATGCTTCGGATGTGCGAATTATTTGATGATTTCTCTATTTAAATAAATAACAAGAAATGTACAATATAAAAATAAATACACCAATTTTCCTTAAAATAAAACATATTTTCTAATACATATAAAATTTAACATAATAATAAAAGAAATGGTAAATAATTTGTATTATTGTAGTATCTTTTTTGAATCCTTTATTAGAACAGATTTTTGTAAAAAAAAAAGTCCTCATTAGTACTATTATATTTTTTTAAATAATTTCAGTAATTATTTCTTCTATGACCTTTAATTTATGTTAAATTGAAATAATTTATTAAAATATTATTAAATTTTTAATGAAAATTTGAGCAATCTTTAATTAAATATATTTAAATAGCCCAAATATTATATAATATCAAATTAATTTATAAAATCACTGATTTGGAAACTTCATCACTTTTAGAATTTCTCAAAATATTTTCCATTAGCATTGAATTCATATCGTATAGAGAGAGCAAAGTGAAAATTATTTTGTATAATATTTAGCATTTTTAAAATATGAAATCCATTGCAATTCAAAAATTCTATTTGACCACGACTATCATATACACATATGTATAAATATTATATTGTGGCATATTTGTTTTTGGTTGTTATAATATTAATTGCATGTTGAATTATTCCAAGTACTATTTTGTTTGATTCAAAATTAATCCAAAAATGTGAAAACTTAAATATTATGAGAAGAATAGAAAATAATAACATACCATACCATAAAAAAATAACAGAGTGAAATTTTGGGGAAAAATAAATACATTAGTCTAAAAGTTTATTTCACATATTTCGAATTGTCTGATTTGCACCGTTTTGTTATATAATTTGTTGCCATTTTAATGGTAACTTCATAATGCCTCTCTCAAAGAAGCCCTGATTCCTATTGCCGAAAAACTCGACTAATCGATTTTCACAATCTTGTCTTTATGCCAATTTCTTATCACTAAGAAAGTTTTTCAATGATAAAAAAAAGATAGTTATCGCTTGGTGGCAGGTCTGCACTATAAAACTCCCCAATCAAGCTCTAGGAGTTTCCGGCGAGTCACTATAGACCTGTGTGGTTGTCCTGATGGAATTTTGGCCACTTCTGATTAATCGCTACCTTTTTTTTTTTTTTTTTTTTAGATTATTGCTAGCTTTTTTTTTTTTTTTTATTTAGATTATTGAGGTACAGGGGGAAACCTTCAAAAGGTACTCGACTGGGAGGCCTTCTGCCTGTCAGACGAGTTATGCGGGATTTTTACCTCGCTAAAACCTAACCTGTACCTCTACCCTTGCTCCCGGAACGATGGTTCCCCGGCGGTACTCTTTGTAAATACTACTTCGCCGGGGCGTTCTTATAATAATTTACTATTTATTATATTTTACTGCTGTCCCGATGTTGTGACGCCTCGCGGCCTATTCTTCGTGCGTGGTGTGAAGATCCTTCATGATACATTCCGCGTACTCTGCAACTTTGTTCTAAGCCGATTGGTTCTTCAGCATGCACTCCACTATGTTTTCTGGATTGATGGAACGGTCCAGATTTTTCTCCAGTTCTGCCCGTATCCCCTCGTAAAATGGGCATTGGAAGAACACGTGTTCGGCATCTTCCAGCACATCGTTGCAGCGATGACAGTTTGGAGAGTCTGTTCTCTTGAATCTGTTCAAGTACGCCCGAAAGCATCCATGTCCAGTCAAGAGTTGGGTAATGTAATACTCGACTTCCCCGTGCAGGCGAGTGACCCATTTGGTGACATCTGGGATCAGTCGATGGGTCCACCGACCCTTCGTCGAGCTGTCCCATCTTTCTTGCCAGAGGCGAAGACTCCCGGGTCTCTCCTCTTCACAGAGGACCTTTCGCCGCTCTTCCTTCTTCCTAAGATATTGGCGTTCTCGCTCTCCTGCCAGGATGTCGATGGGTGGGCATGATGCCACAACGTTGACCGCATCGTGTGATACCGTTCGGTATGCTGATGTCACTCTGATCGCTAAGAGCCGCTGGACTGATGACATTGTCTTGCGGTATGTTGTTAGCTCTAGCAATTTCGCCCACACTGGTGCTCCGTATAGCAGGACGGAGGTAACTACAGTTGCCAGTAGTCGTCTTCGAATTTGCCTGGGGCCTCCGATATTGGGCATTATCCGAGAAAGTGCGCCTTGTACTGCTGATGCCTTCTTGTTGGCGCTGGAGATGTGCTTCTTGTAGTTGAGTCTGGCATCCAAAACTACTCCTAGATACCTTATGTAGGGTAGTGACTGGATGTCGTGGTCTCCTACTCTTATGGTAATGGTCTCCATTTTCTTCCGGCTACTAAGAAGGAGTGCTTCGGTCTTATGTTCCACCAATGACAGGTCTGCCGATGTCATCCACTGTCTTTTCCTCCGGATGGTGGTGGAGAATGCGGCTTCCAAATCTTCCAGGTGTTTGGCTACAAGGACAACCGCTACGTCGTCCGCGAAGGCCACGAGCGTTGTGTTCGTCGGTAATTCCAGATGGAGTAGGCCGTCGTACATGACGTTCCACAAGAGTGGCGCTAGGACAGTTGCCCTGAGGTACCCCACCCGTGACCCCATACTCCGCTGGTCCATCCTCCGTTTGGTAGTGTAGAAGTCGATCACTGAAGTATGATCTGACCATCCTCCGTAGGTAGTAGGGCACCCCCATGTTCCTAAGAGCCTCCAGGACTCGATCCCAGCGGGCCGAGTTAAAAGCATTTTTGATGTCCAGGGTGACAATTAGACAATACTTTTTGGAACCGCCTTTCCATCTCTTTCCTGAGATGGCTTCCTTTGCGATGTTTGTGACGAGTTCCAACGCATCGATGGTCGATCTCCCCTTCCTGAATCCGAATTGGAATTCGGAAAGTTGAGAATCGATGTATTGCTCCAATCTGTCGGCCACTATCCTCTCCAAGTTCTTCCCGTCCGAATCTAGCATGCAAAGTGGACGATAGGATGTTGGTTCGTCCGGTGGTTTCTTACCTTTTGGGATAAGAACCAATCTTTGTTGCTTCCATCGAGTCGGAAATACACCTTGCCGCAGGCAGGCGTCATACATGCTTATAAACATGTCTGGTCTGGCAGCAATTCCACTCTTCAGTGCAATTGGTTAATCGCTAGCTTCAAACGGTCCAATTGTTGACAGTAGAGAAAGCACCTCATAGTAGATGATTTTATGTCCATTCCTACCAAATGTACAATAATACCTTTCTGACCGTTAGTCCCGATTTGACCACCATTTGAGCCGCTTCACCGCGCTTTGATCACGATTGTTTTCACCCAGTAGTCTCGTATATGACCCGTTTCGCATTCCCAGTCACCATCCGTTTAAGAAATGATCGATTTCGGTCCGTTTGGCCAAGGCTTCGTAGATGGAAAAACTATTTAAAATGGGGGCTCTTACCAGCGCACTGTGTTATAGAATTTTGCTTTATAAAGGCAGCTTTATATTACGGGGAGCTGTGGGCTATCAAAACACCAATTGAAACTGCGACCAATATTCCCAGCCAACGGAGCGTTATTATTTTTAGTGACAGCCTTGCCGCCCTTAAAGCCATTTGTGACCCAGTACTTAGCGCAATTCGTCATAGCCTACTTAGCCATAGGAGTGTCGTGATGCAATGGATGCCGGGGCATGTAAGAATTGTGCGCGATGAAAGTGCTGATAATTTGGGTAGAGAAACGCTCCGTCGACCAGTAATCACAGTCATTCTCAATCTGACTCGCCTACTAACAGAATAGTGGCAACTAATACCATTAGCCATCCGCAGATACGATGACTAGACCTGGCTTCCATTTTCGCCTTTATGAAAACAAAATTGTAAAATATACCGAATTTTCTCCTTGTTAACTTCACATTTTTACACCCTGTAACTCACAACTGAATCGAAAATCGAAAAAATGTAAAAAGTTTTTTTTTAATACGGAATGTCACTTTTCCAACGTGCACAACTCTGAACTTTATGAGATTTCTTTGTCACCAAGCTATTATTTAACAAGAAGATTAATTTATGAATTATTGTAAATAGCGTAAAAAAATAAATAAGTGTCAATGTCTTATTAATTAATATGCTTTTCTATTAATTATTACAACTAGGATACGGTGGCCTTATATTCAAATCCAGCTAATTTAAATAGCTGGAATATAATTTAGTTATAGTCAAATAGCCGGTACCGAAAAAAATTATAATAAAGAAAAACTTCTAATCGGCTTTAAGTAAACAAAACAATACTAATTTATTACTCATGAATTTTTGGACTGATAGTCAATTTGAAAAAACATTAATTTAAATTAATCGCTCCTATTTACAATCAATATATTGTATATTTAGAAAAAAAACAACTCAATTTGTCTGAAGGAAAATCAATAATATAAAAATAATTTTGTTGAAATTCAATAATGAAAAATGTCATTTGCATAATTGTTTTTTTTTCTTAAATAAAATTGTAAAGTAAAATGGAAATAAAATGAACGCATGCACGTTTAGTAATAGAAAGTATCTTTTGAAGAAAAAAAATCTTGAAGGTTTTCTAAAAAATATTTCTGGGAATTCTTTTATACAATTCTATTGAACATTTCATAATGTAATAGGATCTCTAAAATAAATTTATTTCATCGTTTTTCCATATTTAAGATGATATTTTTTGAAAATATTTAAAATAATATTTTCTATGAAAATAACTAAGAGTCCTAAGTCATAGATCATATAAGATCGTATTATTTCAATAATGATGAATTTTAATAACAAAGTTAAATTTAGAATATTTTCTTTTGCACAAAATCAATAGTTCGGAAAATTGCGTCTATATTAAAAATGTAATTGCAATTTTGTTGGCTCTTTTTGATATCTTATATTTATTTTTTTTAGTTTTTACAATTTTGTAGATTTTTTTTAATTTTGTTGAATTGTTTCCATTTTTAAGAGGAAATATTTAATTATTGTATGTTTCCATTTTTTAAGAGGAAATATTTAAAACTGTCAAGATGGTCACTTCTATAATATTTATAATCATTAAATTAACAAAATAAACAATATTCATTGTCACTAACATTCTCTACACTGGAAATTCCACTCTGCCCCCATAAATAATTACAATATCTATTTGGAAAACCCCCGTCACATTATCTGCCCATTCAGTGATGTTAAAGTTACTATTACTTATCTTCTAGTGCAATGTAATCTCATCATTTTTTTCTGAAAATTTTCTTTTTAACAATATTCCATCTATTGTGGAGCTTTCAGATTCCTCAATGCCATTTCTCAGTATTTCTTTTAATTTCTCAAAACAAATGAACATAATCTAACAAATCTATATAGTCACCTCTGCCAGATATTTTCAACTGACAAATAACCAATTTTATCTAACTCACACACTTTTTCTTTTAACGTAGCTATTGCAAAAAAATTTCTTAAAACGCCGTAGAGGTACCTAATCCTATGATGTGTAGGATTTTTACCCACTAAAAACCAGCTGAAGCACTACTTCACGAGAAGCAGACTTACTTCAGGCCTATTATCCTATTTAAGTTGCATGATGGCTCCTTTCTTCTTGACTACAAGGGTTGTGTATTCAGTTAGCGGACTCCAATACGTTTGCGACGATATCATTTTTACAATGCGTTTCTTTTGGGACAGACGTTGATAAACAATTTTCTCCAAGTCCTCTCTTTATTCTGTAAAGCAGGATAGTAACTTAATAAATCCCTGAAGCAACTTACTAAATATAAATTTTACTGTCAAAATAATCATTTGTAGTTATTGAAAACTTCTTTATAATATAAATGTGTGTTTGTGAATTTAAATGGTAATTTAAATAGGTATGTGCATTTAAATTAAATTAAAAAATTAAGCATTTATTACATAGAACATTACATCAAATTCTTAATAATATAGAAGTTAATTGTACACAAAATTATAGTAAATGCTTTAAAACTAAATTATAAGATGGAAAATTTTATGTGCTTAAGTAATTAATAACTAATATTCTAAAAAAAATGAAAACATTATTATTTATTGTAGTAAATGCATCACAAAATGGTCTAATAAAGCAAGCGAAAGCACAAATGCAAACAAATTTATTTAAATAATAAGCCTACCGAATGTACTTTATTTATTTGAACACAATAAAAACAGCAATGGAAAACAGACTGAAAAATTCATTATCTTAAATTTTCTTACACATATTTTAAGTACACCGCCACTGAACTATTTTCTGGTAAACATTGAACTGTCAACATCACATTTGTTTACATTTATTAGACGAACTTTTCACTTTTTAATCAGTTTTTGGACAAAAATTTTGAAATACATTTTGAAATTTTTGTTAATTTATTTAGTAAAAATGAAAATGTAAGCTTTCCGAAAGAAAAAAAAATTCCGGCTTCATTTTCTGAAATAAAAACTTCCTATTAAATAATATCAACAATATAACTATTTATATAAATAGTTACTTTTTTGTAAATATTTCAAAACACATAAAAAACTACACTTTCACTTACACTTTCTGATAAGTGTCGAAAATAACAACTTTAAAAACAACAAAAGTATGCAAGCATTTCGGTATGCTACCACTTTCATGGAGAATGGCGTTTTTTAAAACTCTCCGAAAGTCTGCAAAATTGAGGCGCTCGATATTTAATTGATATTTACGAAATAAATAATAATATAATAATAATAATAGCCTTTATTTAACAATCTTAGAAAAAAGTTACTATCACTTATGTTAATTGACACCGGTTTTGAGATTGTCTTGCGTTTCCGCAAAGGCCTCCCCTAGAGCTTGCCACACTTTCCGGTCATGAGTCGTCCTCTTCCAAGTAGCACCGGCTATTTTCCTCCCATCTCAGAAGCTGCCTCCCTTTCTTTCTTTTATTTTGTCTTGGACACCATTCGGTTGCATCCTTAGCCCATTTTTCTTGTTTACTCCTCATCATATGACCTGCCCAACTCCATTTTAGTTTTCTTATGCAGTATGTTACATCGTTAATTTTAGTTTGGTTACGTAATGTTCGTAGTTTTACTTTGTCTCTTAACTTGACTTTGAGCATACTTCGCTCCATGCTGTGTTGACAGGTTTCTAGTTTGTGTAAGTTTTATTTTGTTAGACTCCAAGTTTGACATCCGTATGTCATGATAGGTAGAATACAGGAATCAAATATTTTTTCCTTAGCTTTAAGTGGTACCTGCGGGTTTTTGACAATTTCTTTAAGAGACCAGTATCTTTTCTATGCTAATTGTACTCTGTTGTTTATTTCTGTGGTTGTAAGGTCTTTTGGTGATATTATCTGTCCTAGGTATGTATATTCATCGACGTACTCTATTTTGTTGCCGTTGACTGTAATGGTGATTTTGTCGAAATAAGTCATTACTTTGGTTTTTATATTATTCATGGAGAGTCCGACTTTATCACTTTCGTACACCAACTGTTCAAGCATTGCTTGCAGGCTTCTCGGGTCTTCCGAGATTAGAATTAGATCGTCTGCAAATCTTAAATGGTTTAGTTGCATTCCGTTAATGTTTAGTCCATATTGACTCCAATGTTTAGTCCATATTGACTCCATTTTTAATTAAAACAAATAATAGTTAATCAATTCGCCTGGAAATAAAAAGAATATCATATATTTAGAGTGCAATATTGTGAAAGAAAGAGTTTGCGTTTCGATTTAACCAATAGTCCAGTTATTATATATTTTCTCATTCAAATTATTTGCAAAAAAAAAAAACTAGTTCTTCTACATTAATTATTTGTCAGCTAATTAAAATTTCGCGTTCATATCATTGGTTTCATTGTCCATATTTTATTGGTGTTCCTTTATTTAAATATTGCAATAAATGGACTTCTCTAAATTGCGGTTTACCGATACTCAATAGTTCGGTAATGTGACAGAACGGGTTGGCTAAAGATACTCGTATAACCGATCCAGAAGCAGGAAAATAAACCCGTACACCATTCAACTTAAAAGTTAAAAATAAAAAAAAAAAAAAAAAAAAAAAAAAACCATTCAACTTAAGTAATCGATAAAGTACAATTGCAATTAACTAACATAATCAAATGTGTGTGATTTGTTACAAAAAAGTCGAATGAGAGCAAATATAAATATAATAACTTGTCATCAACTTTTAAAATACCAAAAAGAAAAACAAAACAAAACAAAACTTATTGTTCCGATCTACGCTAATAGCTCACATACTCACGAAATAAATAATAAACCTTAAATATAATTCCATTTATATATATAAAATAAACATTGTCTGTCATTGTTTTAAAATTGTATTTTTGTTTGCAATAAGTGAATTAAAATAAATATTGTATAAATTATGCTTTTTTAATTCAATAAATTTCTATTACGAATACTAGATGTCAGTGGGTATCATGTCTACATAAAAAAATCTACATAAAAGTATGCAAGCGTTACGACTTCTCGCCGCCATTGCAATAATTAAGCCAGAAAATTCCGTATCCATATACGAAAATCTGACGTACTGGCGTATCCAGGTTTGCTAAGGGCATTAGTAAGCACAGTTAAAGTTCAACCACCTGTCATCTACGTATCTAAACTGTCAGGTATCAAAGCTTTGGCTGTGAAATAATATCCCAGTCACCGATGATCACACAGTAATAGTGTCTTTTCACGAGCACAGCCACGGTTTTTTTATGAACAAGTTCTAAGACCACTGATAAGAGCCTATGTCGGGTAATGTGGACTGTCAAATGGACTTATAGTAATGGCACTACTTTCTAACTCTTCAGCACCAAATAGGAAAATTTGACTACACATATTTCAAAAAGTAAATTAAGTAGTTACAGAAAATTTTAAACCATTTAAATAAATATACGAGGATCGAAAAACTCTTCTCAAAAAATCCCATTTAATATTTTTATGACGTCGCATGGCTCTGGGCGTGTTCTAGAAGATTCCAGAAAACCGGTCCCAGAAAGCATAAATTACGAGCGCTACTCGTGAGTTCAGATCGCGGCACCGCTCTGAGGGACCGGTTTTCTGCTCGAGAGTTTAGGTCAGTTTTGTTTTAGTTGAGCTTGAATAGCGATTGTAGGTGCTGTTGGGTAGATGCTGTGTAATTTGTGTAGCATTTTATGTTTTTCTTTTACCCTACGTTGGATCGTAACAATATATTTTTCATTTTAATAGGAAAAGTTTTTTTTTTAATATTTGAATAAAAAATATGCAAATTTATAATATTATTAATTACCGCTTTTCTCATATCATGTTTTTTCGTGAAAAAATAAATTGTTAAAAATTTATTTTACGTAAAAGTATATGTAAATTGCTCAATATTTTTAACTTCTGATAGCTATTATTTTACTAACGTTATTTTTTTATTGACATATCTATAGTAGAGAAGTTTATTAAAACTTATAAAATGATTATTTAATTCAATATCAAATTAGAAACGAATAAACATTTAGATTTACAAATATTTTAACCTATTTTTATGTGTACAAATTTCCTTGACAATTTTGCAATCCTTAAATAAGAATTTTTTCCACCCTAATTATTCAGGAAATTTTTAAATTCGAGGAATTAGAGCGGAAAGCTTAAGAGATTATTTAAAAGCAGAAAGTAAGATTAAAAAGTCAGAGGAAATATTTTTACTGCGATATTTTTCATACAATTTGTATTTACAAATCTTTACTGGTACAGATTCAAATAAGAAAATTAGTCCAACTAAATATTCATAAACAATTAGAATATCTTTAATATATTGAATTGAATTTTTTTCAATAATTTTCGGATATTAATATTTAAAACTTTATAATTGATATAACAAAATTATTAAGAACTATTAGTATTTTACAAAGAAACTCCATTTTTACTAAGTAGAATTTACAAAAAAGATTAATTAGAATATTTATTCATATCTTAAGATTCAGTTTGAATTAAATCAATAATATTTTTACATTTTTTTTTCTTATTAAATATGAAATTGTTTAAGAGATATTATTTTTAATAATTGTATGATAATATTTTTTTAAAGAGAAATGACAAAATTTTATTCTTAAAAGCTTTGAAATTCTATTATTATTTTGTATTTATCGTTTTTTTTTTGTTTTTTTTTTTGAGTGGATAACTTAATGAGTATAAAACTTTTCCCATTTGGAATAATAAAAAACAAAAACGTTTTAAAATGGCTCAATTGAAAATGACTTTTAGACAAATTTAGAAAGAATGAACTGAAATAAAAGCTTTTTGAACAATTCATGCCATTCCCAGAAAGTTTTTTATTAAATTATAATCTATTAGACTTACATAAATATTTTTCAATTTTATTTTTCTAATTATATGACGATTGTGAAAGCGTTCGACGTGATATTGCTTTTTTGTTGAACTTAATTGAAAAGTATTTCTTCGGGTTTTGTTTAAATATTTAATTGTTTAGAAGTTCCCATTTTGTTTGTTGATTTTAACATTTAATTTAATAGAAACTTATAAATTCCTTCTAACTAAGCACTTTATTTTGTTTGTTTTTATTAATAATTTTTTTTTTATCGAATACTTTTTGTGACAAATTGTTCTGTAATGAATAATCTAAAGAAAGTTTTTACTTTTTATCAAAAAAAATTTGTTATTTGCATTGAAATTTATTTTTTATAAATGGTTAACTATAATTTTGCTCATAAAAATAAATACTCAGGCACACTTTTCCTAAATTGATTTTCATTTGGAAATATTTTTTGTATAAAATTTATATTTGCTAGTAAAAACCAAAAAGGTTACCCATCCAATACAATTATAATAAATATTTTTACAATTTGAAGACATTTCAGAGGTTTTGATCTTAGTTCAATTATTAAAATTCAAATACAATATTATTAATAATAATTGATTCCATCTGCATATTGCAGATAATCGGAAGCGTAAATTTACTAAATTTCGGAACTTCCATTTCGAATGTTACTCATTATTTATCCTGATCGTGAATAGTTTCTATATGGCAGTGTATACAAACAACGCAAGTTGGTACCGTATTCGGAAATTGTTACGAAGCTGTAATACTTATATATGATATCCTGAATCCATATGTAACCGGATTATGTCAATTAAATTAATAAATGGAAAAAGGAAATTGAAAAAGTCGACTTGACCAAGTAATATTTGACTACGGATTGCACATCCACAGAAGCTAGAAGTCTCTCCTAGCAAATCGTATAAATTGAAGTGACGATAGCAACTATAGAATCTTTATACACTAGCCCAATGCAAAAGTTGCAATGAATTTAAAAAAAAATGTCTAACATTACTAAATTCATTCGAACACGAAATCACTATCAAATTATAAAGTTGTCAGTTTGATTTACTATTTAATTTCCCCTTTCTAGAATCTTTAATATACGTAATAATTTTTATTAGTAACCGGCTAGACATACCAAATGAAATTTAGTCACAAACATTAATAATATATAATTACAGCCAAAATATACGAAACAAGTCCCAAATTGTATTAAACCTGTTGGTTCATATTTAAAAATAATAATAACTTTTTCATTTAATTTTGCCTCACCTTAAAAGAAAACAATAATAAAATATTAATCAAACTAAATTAATACGATTAATATATTGTATATTTTGAAAATTCGAGAAAAGTACCAACAAAAAATATATTCAAACAAAAGTCTGATTTACATCATGTTTAAATTAATAAACTCTAAAAAATGACGTAATTATAGTCGCTTCAAAATAAAATTCTTTAAAAATATCTCAATTGTCATCTTTTAACTATAAGAACAAGTTTTAATATTAAAAAATCCAGTTAGTAAATCAAGTCTTTTATAAAAAAAAACGTATTTAAGTTTACTACTATATATTTGATAATTTTCTCATTTTCGTATGAGAATTCTTGTCACTAACATCGTTAGCAAATCAGAGTATTTTGTTTATAATTTGCAAAGGAATTATTTAAATTTGTTTTAATAAAATTGGATTTTTAAAGCTAATAGTTTCATTTTACGTATCTGCTGCAATGACCAAACTTGCATTTTTAGTGTTTTTTATTATAAATTTAGCATTTATTAATGCTGGCAAACATCTTACAGAACAGCGTAAGTTTTTTTTTCGCAAATGCAAAAGTGATATCTAAAACTATGTGACTATTTACAATTTATACAAAATAAAAAGTACACATTAATAAGTTAGAATTATTTTTATTCTATTTAATAAATAGTAGTAAAAAATATTTTCAATCATTTTTAATAATTGTTTATTTGAACATTTATTATAAAAACAATCGAAAAATTAAAAATATTAAAGATAAATTTTCTCATATGTGACTATAAACAAAATGTTCATATCCATATTCATCTATTTTTAATATTACTCAGTGACTATTAGGACTATAAATTCTATTAAGAATTTAATTTTTTTACAATTGAAAAACTTTTTATGGTTTTAAATTTATAATGGACTATTTTAGCTGTTGATTTTTTATTAAAAGTAGTGCTATATTTATGGTAAAAGAATACATATAATCAAAAACTGATATGATTGATTGTATTTAAATTTTAGCCAACTGGTTAACGCAATGCCACTTTGCCCAATCCAACTATACTGATTGTTTAAGATTATCGACTAGTCAACTGTATCAAAAATTAAAAACTGGTATTCCTGGATTAGAGACAATTGAACCAATTACATTAGATATTATAGAACTTGAAGAAAATTTACCAGGTACTATTAATGCAAAGGTTACACTTAGTAAATTATCAGCTTATGGATTTGGTAATATCATTACAAAAGAGAGTCGGTGATTATCAGAAATTCCTATTGTTAGAATATTATATTTTAATTATGAATTTATTTGAAATTTAATTACAGTATAAATCCAAAGGACATTTCATGGAAATTTAAAATGTTATTACCAAAACTACGTCTTGAATCAGACTATAAAGCAAAGGGACAAATTTTATTTTTACCTCTAAATGGCAACGGAAAGCTCTTTCTTGAAACTGGTTTGTTTTTTTAATTAATTTTTGTTTTCTATTTCATAAAAAATAGTTTATCTTTATAACAGATAATATGGATGTAAAAATATTGTCAAAATTAAAATTGTACAAAAAAGATGGACTTACATTTTTCAATTTAACAAGCACTAATATTCGATATAAATTGCACAATATGAAATGTCATCTAACCAATTTATTTAATGGCAATAAAGATTTAGGTATATAAAATAAATTATAAAAATTAATAATATTTCTGATAATTTTAATAAAATCCTGTGCAGAAGAGGCAACCAATCAATTAATTAATGAAAGCTGGCAGGATTTTGCTGAAGCCATTCGACCAACTATCCACAGTGCTATCGAAAAGATAATAGCAGATATTTTCAAAAATGTTCTCGACTATATTCCAGCTCAATTTTTTATTAGCGATTTAGTTTTAATTTAAAAATGTTAAATTTTTATTGGATTTGATAAATGAAATTGTTTGTAAAAAAAATTTTTTTTAATAAATTTTAATTTGATTCGAATTATTATTATGTAAAAATTATATAAAAATAAACTTCCAAAAGAATGTTTTTATTGCTTTTCAGAAAAAAAATTGTTTTTTGTAATAAAATTTTTTTTATATTAAAATTATAAATATCAGTCGCAGATGTATAATTTTCTTATCTGGTAATATGGCTCTAAAAACTTAAATTTCGCTCATTACTTACCTATTGACATCTTGATAAAAATTTAAAATTTCCTAAAATCATTATCGCCCATCAATTTCTTTATAAATAATAAATTAACGAAATTCGTAAATTTATTCCATTAAATAATTATTTTACAGGGCGAATATTTTTTCTTTTGGCCTATTAGGAAACGTTAACAAGAATAATCGTACTTTGATAATATAGCATAACATGTCAAGAGATTACATATGACTTTTTATTTTTATATGTTTGTATGTATGTATGTAAATTGATTGCTTATGAGAATTTAATACTTAAGAATTTTGCAAGGTGCAAAGGAAAACATTCCTTTTATGCTAGTACCTTTGAAGTTTGTTCGATGCGAATTCAAAGGTTTTCTTGTAAAACGAATATTATGTCATAGAACCAAAGGCAAATACGAAAATAAAAAAGAAAACAAATTTCATAGGTACTCATATATATAGCTTCTAAAAGAGAAATGCAAATTAAACACGACCTAATAGCGATTTACGTGCCCTATTAGGTAAATTTATTTTCCTCTTTTAAATCCCTGTTCAACCAAACATGTTTCAGCCTATTAGCTACGTTTTATCCTCAATATTTTTTTTTTATAAGATTAGAAATAGTACAAAGAATTCTTAAGGGATAATCTTATTTTTCTCTTTTTGTCACTTTCTATTTAAGATCCTTTTTTCCCATCTTACTATGACTGTCTTTATAAGAAATTGAACCCACATTAAAGAAATGAATTTTTACAAATATTTGAAAGAATACCTTATGCTAAATCGTCTATACAAAAGCTACCTTATTTTATTTCAAATTATTTTTTTTATTATAATATAATTTCGAGTAAAACTGAAATTTTTTTTTTATAAATCTTTTATAATAAACACTTTATTACATCATATTATCCTAAAATCTATATTCTAATCTTTCATGAAATGATTTAATTAATTAATTTGATTCTTAAAATATTTCTTGATGATTATATTAAAAATGAATTTTATTAAAATTATTTAAACTAAATAAAAGTATTTATTTTTATACAATAAAAAAAAATTTTAATTAATATTTTTGAAGCAAAAAAAATAAGACATACTTTGAAAATATTTTATTTTGTCAAATAAGGAAAACAGAAAACTTTAAGGCGAAAGAAAATATCGTTGAAATATATTATGATGCATTGATATAATTTTTAATAAATATTTATCTAAATAAAAATACGAACAGAAAATTGGATTTATGGAAATTCATGTTTTTTTTTTCATTCCTATTCACAATATTTTGTTGACATTTTTAATCTGAAAGTTTCCATAAATTTTCAATTCTTTTTTTTTTCGAAAATATTTCCAATTCAAATGCATTAAGAAGTTAAAAAGTGTTTAAGAAGATTCTAAATTTGTACAAAAACTTCTAGCTTTCTAAATACCACCGCAGAAGACAAATCCACTAGAAAGGATCAACGTAAGCGAGTTTGGCCAAAATCTGGCGATAAAGTTTCCATTCCAATTTTTTCCCATGAGAATGGCGTTTAAAAATACGGCCATAAATCAATACAGAACTTATTTGGAAAGAAAAAGGAAAAATCCAAACACTTGTACACATGTCGAAAATAATATAATGTATCGAGTTTATCGTATTTGTTACAAAACTACTTTTCAGGAAAATAAATTTTTATTCAAAAAGTTTATAGTTTTGTAGCGCTCTTCATTTAAAGATTTGCATATCAAATTAGAGCTAAAAAAAATATTTCTTCCATTCAACGAGTATAAATGTGTCATCATAACCATTGAAAAATAGATAGAAAAATAAATATTTATCTCTAGATGAATATGAACATTATAAAAGGATAGAAATATTTTTTTATTTTTTTGTCATCCACTAACATTAATGTATATGTACATAAGTAGCAAAACGTTTCCTTCTTCCTTAAATTTGAGAAAAGAAATTTCGTTATTTTGAAGTGAAGATTGCGATGGAAAAGTTGAAGAAAAAATTCTTTTAAAAGGATTCTATTATTATATTTTTGTTATTATTATTGGTTTTTCAAGGGTAAACAAATTCACTGAAGTACATTTTTTAGGCGATATGACTAGCATTAAAATAAAAACGTGGTGATAATTTTTCAAGTTTATCTCTTATTTGAACTATTAGGGTATATCCGTTTGAATTTATCTAAAGTGTTCTATAGTCATTGATTGGTGGTCATGCGTAAATTTTACTACTCAAAAATTCTATGAAAATATTGATATTTTCCCTTTCGGATGTCTATAGTTAACGATGAATAGCATATCGAAAAGAGTTCATCGATATAACGTTCCAGTTTAACAAATTCATCCACAGTCAAATATGTATCTAGTCATCATTTATCTGTATTCAGAATGGGTAATATTGTAAAAAGACTTTTAAAGTACTTTCTCTTTTAAGCACATAATAGAAAGAAGAAGAAAAAAACATAATATCAGACATAACATTTTTCATCCAAATTAAAATGATATCGTTATCATATTCTCCCATATTTGTTACATGTTTAATCCAATGAATAAGCGAGTTGTAAAAAATAATAATCATGTTTTATCATTAAAATGAGCAATTTGGGACTTACAAGTTAATTAGAAGTAAATAATTGACCCAAGCTTTAGATCCAGGTTGCTAACCGCACGGATAATCACTTCGAGTTTCTAGATATTTTGCATTGTTGGAATAAAATATCAAAAACCACAAATCACTGATTTTATTTATAAGTTGAGTCCCGCGAGGAATTCCACAGCATCAGCGCTACTATCCATGAAACCAAAACAGTGGCTAAAAATTTGCCACTTCTAAATAAATTCTCAAATTCAACAATCAACAAATCCTTAATATACTTGTGTGTTTGCCTTTAAATGCTTTTAAAAGACCGAACAAATGGGGTAGACTAGAAGCAGAAATGAAAGGGTTCATTGCGTTTCTATGGCCGCAAATGTATACGATTTCGGTTTATTTTAACAAGTACAGAAATAGATGGAATCCTGAACGGCACCAAAGCAATAATCTAGACGTTATCAGCGACAAAGTTCTAACCGCAGGACAATTTTCAAGAAAACTCAACTCAAAGTCAGACTCATTAAGCTTGTAATTGTTTCCGATTTTGATTGTTTGCTGGGGACCGATTGTTTGTGCACAATCATCTCCACCGTCAGCCAGTACGCCCCAAAAAAGATAAAAGTCATTACAAACAGAAATTATTAAATGACCTTCAAGGGTAGAACCTATAAATCAGATTCCAATCATAAAAGTTTATTTTGCAGGACTGTCACCCGCAGCAAATTTTAACCTAAAAATAAATTAACTTTTCTGTTTTCATTTTTAAATTTTTTCCCTCATTTTCATATATTCTTATTGCAAGATTTTTCGTATTTTTTTTTCTATTCGACTTGATTAAGGACAGTTTGTCAAGACATTTTTCTATATGAAATTAAAATTTGTATTTAAAATTTATACATTAATTATTGTAGGAAAAACAACAATTACTGAACTTTTTAATATAAGGATTTTTTTTTCACTATAAATTTCTTACTAAACATTTTTTATTTAATTTTTTTTTTATGAATATTTTCTACTTTGTTATTAAAAGTTTAAAGTGAAAAAATTTTGCATACATTTTTTCAAATTAAAAAATGTACTTTCTTTTATATTTACATAAGTATCTTTTTTATATAAACCTGAATCTATTTGAAATAGAAATGATTAGTTATTTTTATTAATCCACTCGTGATTTGATTTTTTTTGCTTTTATTCATTTTATTCGATAATATATTGTGCAATCAATAAATTATAGTGAGAAAAAAAACTGAAAATTATTTAGACGTCACAACCATTTGTATTTTATAACTCATATTTTAAAAATCAATATTTTAGTATGTTCGTTTGGATATGCATACATATAAGAACGTATTAGTTGGAACTTATGTTACGATTCAACTTAAATAGAGTATTTTAAATTGAATACACCAAAGTAAAAAAAGAAGAACATTAATATTGCACTGCATGCAGCTTTTATTTATTTATTTTTTTGTTTTTGTTTTTTTTTATAAATAATATTTTAAAACAAGTCCATGTTGATTTCGAATATTTCAAAGCTAGAAAATATTCTCATTTTTTCTTCATGGATATTTGAATGAAAGCTTCCCTACTAACGAAACTAATGTTTACAGTCAGTAATGCCAACCGATGCTAACAAAACTAAGAACTGATTGTTGAGTGTAATTTAGTAAAATTTTTTTAACTTACGAATATTTATTCAAAAAATAAACGTTTGGAGCTTTTATATTTTCCAATATGAATTATAAAAGGACTTTTCCATCATTTTTCAAACACAAATTTCATGAAAACAACTGTAAGGATATGGTTTTTTCTGGAGTTTTAGAAACTCATCGAAATAGTTGAGAGTAGAAAAAACTAGAATTCTTTTTTAAAACATACCAATGTAATACAAAAACCAATAACTGAATAATCAAATACGTATTAACGATTTCTTACAGTTTTTATATAAGAACATAATCCTGTTTTGTTTCTCAGAATTTCCTATTGCAATAAATATTCTTTTTTTCAGTTGAAAATAATATTTTTATTTGAAAAAAAATAACATAGCATTTATAACAATGTACATAAATAAGATGTAGCAGAAAAGTAATAAGACTTCCAATACCGCAGACTTTCTCTCCACATTGTGTTTAACGTAACTTCCTTTTAGAGGTGAAGTAAAACTTTCATCCTTGTTTGGTAACTACGCGATCCTATAATAAAATTTGACAGCTCAATTTGGAGCTATGATGTGATATCAAATGATTTGTTAAGCTCTGTGAATCCGTTAGTGTCACTTACGGAAAATGTTCAGCTTTCTGAATCGGTAAGTTTAGAGCAGAATTAAGCATCTGTGGCATATATGTTAGCATTTTTGGACGCCAAGAAGAAATGGAACACGGCCTTCTACATAGAAAACCCATAAATATGCAGAACGAGTTGAGACTCTTGTGTGATTAGATCAGACAATGCCTTATGAACATAAGTCCATTTAATTTTTTTTGTTCCTTAACATCAAACATAAATTGATAGGACGTTATCTTGGTACTGTCGATAACATCTACAGGAGTGTAACCGCAGAGCTGAAGGATATTCCAGTTGAAGCCTTCTAATACTGCTACGAAGAGTGAAAAAACACCTCCGCCGATGTAGAACTGCGCAAGGTAACTACTTTGAAAAGGATAAAATTGATAAATTAAAATAGCTTAAGAAATCAAATACTATTTTATTAAATATTTCAAATTGCAAATATACAAGAAATTTTCTTTCACTAAAAAATTGTATAAAAACTTTATGTTCTCGTCGATTATACGAGGGTCGTTCAATAAGTCCTTAGAAAAAGATGGAAAAAACCCGTTTTTGAAAAAAAAAAATTTTTATTTTCAACATAATCTCCTTTTAGCTCTATAAACTTTTCCAACCGTTTTTCCAAAATTTTTATCCCGTCCAAAAAATAGGATTTCGGAAGTTCTGCAAAATACTCATCCGTTTGAGCAATGACGTCCTCGTTGGAAATGAACCGTCGTCCGCTAAGCCATTTCTTCAGATTGGGGAAAAGAAAATAGTCACTCGGGGCCAAATCTGTTGATTAAGCGGGATGCTGCAACAATTCCATTCTCAATTCCACAATTTTGGCCATGGAAACAGCGCAGGTGTGCACACGCGCATTGTCCTGATGCAAGAGGATTTTTTTCTTCTTCAGATGGGGGCGTTTCTCTTTGATTTCCTCGCTCAACCGTTGCAATAACGACGCGTAATACGCTCTTGTTATTGTTTTCCCTTTTTCCAAGTAGTCGATCAAAATGATGCCCTGCGAATCCCAGAAGACCGTGGCCATCACCTTACCGGCCGATGGCACAGTTTTTGCCTTTTTCGGAGCCCGTTCACCCTTGAAAATCCACTGTAATGACTGTCTCTTCATTTCTGGAGTGTAGTAGTGTATCCAGGTTTCGTCCACAGTGACATATCGACGAAGGAATTCGGCAGGATTGCGATCAAAGAGTGCCAACATAGCCTCAGAGTCCACTGCACGATTGCGCTTATTCTCCTCTGAGAGCAAACGCGGCACCCATCTTGACGAATTTTTTTTCACAGACAATTTTTCATGCAAAATTGAAGCGACTGTACCTTGTGATATGCCCGTGGCCTCAACTAATTTTAATTTCTTTTAATTCGCCGATCGTTCAAAATCAGATCGTGGATTTTGCCGATGATTTCAGGAGTAGACACCTCAACTGGGCGTCCTGAACGATGTTCATCTTTTGTGGATGAACGGCCACGTTTAAATTCATTCACCCAATTTTAAAGCGTCGCAAACACAGGTGCAGATGTGCCATGAACTACATCCAACTCGGCTTTGATTTCTTTCGGGCTTAAGCCTTTCAATTGGAGATGTTTAATGACAGCCCTAAACTCGCTTTTTTCAATTGTTATGCACAAATAAATGTCCTTAAATTTAATCGACGATAGAAATTGACCTACGCTATGGATCGAGCTGAAATTTTGACAGCTTTCCTGTTGTTAATGCTACTTACATTAAAGATTACCGACACTACGAGCGCCATTTATCGGATTTTATAAGGACTTATTGAACGACCCTCGTAGCAAAATTCTTTGATAACGAAAATTTCGAAAATACAGCCACATTTACCACAAATTATTTCAATTTAACTGACAGTTAGCCATATGTATTTGTTCGTTATCAAAGAATTTGATTATCGTTCAGCCATAATTAATTGATAATTAAAATTCAGAAACATAATGTCTCCTGCATTTGCGCTTTAAACTAATTTAAGCATAGAAACAACTTTGAATAGAAATGAATTTTCACATCAGTAATTTTGTCATATCTGATTATACACAATCCGACATTTCTGTGCCCATCTATGGACTTGTAATGATATTTGATAGCTATTTATATCCGTATAGACAACTTATAATTATGTATGGATTTTGACTTTAAAGTATTTAAAATTCTAGGAATGATATGAATTCTTGTTCAGTTTGGTATATCATTCTATGAGGACATTGTTTTTATACAGTATGTAACTAATCAAGAAAATAAATAAACCAGCTGCTCTCAACGAATTGCCAAACAAGATAAATCCCAGCAAATTAAGTTAGTCAGTAAATATGCAAATTGGAGACGTATAAATCTCAAGTTAACAGGATTACACTAAAAATATTTCGCCTAAGCTTCTAGTCTGAAGTTAGAATACAATGTAGCTTTAGATAAATTACCACCGTTAACATTTAAATTTCACCAATGATCTACTTCGAAAGTCAGATAAGCAAATTTTACTCTAAATACAAATAATTTTAATCAAATTACAAAAAGAAATCGAATGTATTCTTTGTTGTTGATTTATTTTTAATGTAAAACAAACTAAGCCATCTGCCACTTTGGTTAAAGCAGAAAAAAAAACCCAGTTAATCCGTTGATTAATTCGAAATAATTTTCATAATTATAAAAATCGAAATGTACACTATTGGCGAAAAATATCAGATTTGATAACAATACACATATATGCTCGACAAATCTTTGGTTAAAATCTTCATAAATCGAAAACTTCTGTAATTTCCATCGATGAAGCATGTCATATTTAGTAAACTAGAATGGTTATTTCCGAAAATATTTAAATAAGAAGTGGTGATTTGTATTCATGTCCTTTATTGCCATAAAAAAAAATATTAAATTTTATATGATGACATTTGAGAAAGTTGAAATATTTTATTTTATTACATTTATTGTACAAATATGAAAAGATTTATTTAATTATATTTTTCTGATATAGTTTATATCTAAAGCTTAAAGGAATAATTTCAATTTAACTTCAAATTTAAAAATATGAAAAAAATTCATTCAATTAACGAATTTTAAATTCATTTAACAAAGTCAAATTAGCGCGTTTTATAGCGGCTGAGCATAAAATTTTAAAGAGTTGCATCAATAAAACTATAAGACCGGAAGTTTTATCAAATTTAAGATGCTCTGGTAGGTCTATAATAACAAATTTAAGTTATATTCGCCTAATTTAAACTAGTAAAGTGAAACGGAGACTCATAGCTGCACAAATCCGATTCGAATTAAATAAAAGCCGTACTAAACCAATGCAGGTCTATAAAATAAATAAAAAATAATTGAAATTTATTTCGTGAAAAATGGACTGCTTCTAAAGGATGGTTCGATCAAAGTTTGGAGTTGCTTCTCTATGGATTGATTAGCAGGGTTGATACTGATAGATGTACATCTAAAAAAAAGAGCAGTCTCTAAATATTATATTGCAACAGGATAACGATTCTAAATTTATCTCAAAATTATACATAGATTTTCTATAATATAAACCTGTTTTTGAAAATATTATATTGCCCTATTGATCCTCTAAAGAAGAATTTTGGAGGATAGTTTTCTAATGCTGTAAAAATATTTCAATGGATGCAAAAAAATAACTAATTGTCCTTTATTGTATTTCTATCATAATTTAATAATAATAAATCTATACAAAATATCAGATCAGAGTTAATATAATTTTTAAAAAAATAAATATTTTCTTCAATTATTCGGTATAATTTCCGAGTTTTATTTAACTTTTCCTTTAAAAACTCAAATAACCGCACACTTTTGATCTGCAATATATATATATATATATATATGTAAAATACAAAATAACAGAAAATGTAATTAATATTCAAATAAAAATTATTTAGAAATTATCAAAACTCGTTGGTTTACTTTGCATTTCTGTGTTTAATAAAAGTACTTTATATGAAAGAGAAGCATACATCCTTAATAAATACCGCAGGATAAAAATTACAAATAAAAAAATTTTTTTTAACCAACTAAGTATGTGAGTACACATGCTTCAGGCAAAGCATAACTTAATATGGGGTGGCCTGTTTCTCTATAATAAATAAAATATTTCATTAGGAATTTGCTCATATTTTCGGCATTAAATCTGTAAACACTAATTAAAAATAATTGCCTTTCATAGAAAATTCTGAAAGCTTTCGATTCAACAGCTTTTGCTGAACGGCATTTTTATGAGAATTTTTGATTATTTTTCAATAATTCATTTTCAAAGTGGTATTCAACTTTTATTCAGTTGTATATTCATTTTTAATTAATATAAGCTAAAATGATATCTTTACTAATGATTGTAATATTATCAACTAAGGGAAAATTTCAAATCTATAATATGTATTTAATATATGTAAATGGATAAAATGTTAAGTGACGATTTGTAATCAAAATTATTGCAATAATTTCAGCATTCTGAATTTTTGATAATACTGATGCATTAGTACACTCAATGAACATAATTATTTACTTTAGCTATGATCCAGATGACAAAATGAACAGTTTATTTAGGCAATGGATATCCTTCTAATATGACAGAAGATACAATCTCTTGTAATTATCTAGACATCGAGTCAACTAAATTTTGAAGTACTGTAATTATCATATCAGGATTTTATATTCTGCTGTATATGCAACAATCACAAAATCATTTAAAATTTCTAGATATTCAACAACATTAAACAATAGGACCAATTCCATTTTAAGTTATTCATCCCCATATATTGATTGATTTTATCGCATTAGAGGTTCCGTATTTCTTCAAATTCGCCTTAGAACAGTACCTGCCCATATGTACCATCTGCGGAAACAGCACATTGATCTATCCATAGAATCTTCCACAAGACATCCTTCGGCTTATTTATATGCTCATGGGTAAATTGCATTACAATGCTACGATTAGACCATTTGAGAAATGCTGAAATTAATCGAGCCAAATATTCGTCTCAAAATCGTGCAATTGGACGAACATTTTTACACCAATTACACCATTCGAGCAATTGACAAATTATTGTTTCAGCGCAAACATGTTTATTCTAATTTGTGGAGAGAAACTGAAAATATTTCCATTACTGGCTCGAACTCTCGCTTAATTTTCGAGTAGTGATTAGACATGGGGCTCGATCAAATTTCTCCCAGTCAGAATTTATTCGAGCTACAATTTTTTTCTTCATCCATTTGACATTTGAACGATCATCAATTGTGTTTTTAGCGTTTTGCAGTCGAATTCATTTGGCAATTAAGGAAAATGTAAAAAAAATCAAAGTTATTGTCGGAACTTCGCTACGGTAATCACTTCAAGCAGAAATTGTACAACAATTACAATCACCTTTCCGAACTGGTCTCGTCGTTAATCGCCAAACAATATTAATGGCACAGTCACTGCCATCGTTCAACACAATAGTGTTTTTTGCAAAGAATCGGCAAATCAAAACGCAAAACAATCAATTTTTAATACACAATCGTTCTTCACACATATCACACTGTGTAATGGCCAAATTGCAATAATATTCGCGCACTTAAACACGCAGCTCGAACATGTTTGAGCGCGCCAATATTATTGAAATTTAGACATTTCGTAGTAAAAAATTTCGTTTGGGCTGCTTGTTGTCTTAAATGATCAAGCATCTACAATTTGAGGTGATTACAGCATGCGAGCAAATCTCCATATTTTGTTCATCTCGAACATGCTGGATCAAGGGAAAGCTGTTCGTCCAACATGTTCGAGCATATATTAGACCGCCCGAACAGAAAAACTGGACGATTTTTCCTGAAATTCTAGTTTTTGTCGAATGGTGTAATCGAAGTTTATGTTGCCTATTTGGGTTCTTACGAACAACATACGCATTGAGTTTCTGTTTTTTCAATCTCCTCCGAGCCGTAGTCTTATTAATTTTTTTATCCTTGCCACTGACAATAGTAATGGACGGATGATATATTTTGACAGATCGATGTATTTTTCGATCTTCACTTTCAGTTTCCATCCTCTAATATAATTTGAAGATTTCCAAACAATTTCATCTAAGAAACTTGATAATAATTACTACGCTAATAATAATGACATTTTTTAAAGCAGTCCAGCTGAAACGCTATTATTATATTCAGCTAACTATGATTGCTGGATTAATACCACGAAGCGATAGAATTTTAATACTCGTAATTACTCAATCACGACTTTACTAGCTGGATTAATGAAACGAACGATCATAGCTGCACTGAATTTCTTAGTTGTGTAAATAATTATGACCATGTGCATACCATTTATTGAATAGTTATCAATTAAAAAATTTACTACAAATGCATTTTGTTTTATAAATAATTATCAGTAATTTGGAGATAAATTAAAGACTACTTCGATTAAAACTTGTAATTGCAGAAGTAGTTTTGTAATTTATTAAAGACAATAAAAAATTTATTGTATAAATAATGCATTTCCTTTAATATTGAATAGAAATATCTCTTTAATCTTGAATACTGAATATTCGATGAAATGCATTTGAAATAATCGAAAAACTTAATAAATTAAATAAACACCAGAAAGCAGATAGAAGAAAGTTTAAGTTCAGCCTTCTTACAAATTTGCTGAGAATTAAAGCTTTTCAACTACTAGATAAATGAATGGTGAAAGTTTTCGTTAACAATTTCTTAAGATTAAGATAAACAAAAGACAAAATATCCACGAAAAGTTGTTTTACAATATCTGAAAAGATACGAATACAACAACATTTGATCGAATGGGGCCCAAAGACACAATTGGTATGAGAACGATCATAACAAAACGTTCTATTGGTGGGAGGGATTATCTAAACTAGAATTTATGCAATCTGCTGAACAGTTAAGCTAAACTAAACTAAACGGAGCGAGGAACACTTTGAGAAAGTATGCAAATTTTGCGGATAACTTCATTTCGTATTCAAGTATTGTTTGAGAGAATATTTTGCAACAAATTGGATCAATATACACGGGTACGTTTCCTTAGAATTTATCTTTGCGCATACACATATTTTCTATTGTGATGCTGTTCGAGATTTTCATTTAACACTTTGCATTTTATATGCGTGTACCGGGGTAAATATACTGCTTCTCAGTTTATTTCATTTTCATATTTCATTACACCTATGGACCTTTCTTATTCTTGTTGTACTCACATAAAAAATGTTTTTTAGTACTATTTCTGCTGTTAACTTCTCTATTTTGCTATCCAAAACAAAACAAAATTACTATAATATCATAAAAAAAAAAATTTCTCAGCAAGTGTACATGTTTGTTTACTTTACAGGTGAATATCATGTTTGTTTACAAAACAAAATATTATATGTACATATATAACCGACTACTAAAATGCCATAAACTTTGATAACTAACATAAAAAGTAAATAATTTTTTTTAAATATCGTAAACGTAAACAAACGTTAGACATCTTCAATCTGTATATAAGTATTCATTTTATCAACCCCAAATCCCCCCTTTCCCCCTTTCCCCCCTTCCCAAAAAAAAGATCAACTTTTTGCAACCTCTTTAAATACTATTAATATTATATTACTAACATCAAAAATAGAAAAACGCACCTAATATTTTCTTGTTGAATTGTAATATTGTGTTATACTATAAAATGAAATATTCATTAGTATAATAACTGTAATTAAGAATAGATTACGAGTGTCATTCAACAAGTACTTAGCCTACAAAAGAAAAACGAAAATTTTGGAAAGGTGGCAATTTATTTTTTCACATAATCTCCTTCAAGCTCGATAGACTTGGCTCAGCGATGCTCTAACTTTTTTAACCCGTCCAAAAAATACATTTATTCGAGGGAAGCAAAATAGGCCTCCGTGGCGACGATGACCTCCTCATTCGACCCAAATCTATTCCCGGCGAGTGATTTTTTCAGGTTTGGAAACAAAAAGTAGTCACAGGGGGCCAAATCTGGAGAGTACGGTGGATGGGGCAGCAATTCGTAGCGGAATTCGACGAATTTGGCCATGGCGACGGCGGAGGTGTGAGCCGGCGCGTTGTCATGGTGGAACAGCACTTTTTTCTTCGCAAAGCGGGGCCGCTTTTCTTCAATTCGACGTCAAATCGGCCCAATAAGTCAGCATAGTAGCGCCCCGTGATTGTTTTACCCTTCTCGAGGTAATCGATTTGGATCACACCTTGTGAATCCTAGAAAACGGTGGCCATCACCTTTCCGGCCGATCGAACAGTCTTCGCCTTCTTCGGAGCACGTTCGCCGGGTGAAGTCCACTGTTTCGACTGTTCCTTGGTCTCTGGTGTGTACCAGTGAATCCATGTTTCGTCGACGGTTACGAAATGACGCAAGAACTCCGCTGGATTGCGCTAAAACAGCGCCAAACACGTCGCCGATGTGGTCTCACTGTTGCGCTTGTTTTCCGGTGTGAGCAAACGCGGCACCCATCGCACCAACAGCTTTCTCATGCCCAGTTCTTCGTGTAGAATATGATGCACCGTTCCTACTGCGATGCCCACAGTTTCAGCTATCTCGTGAACCTTCAATCGACGGTCTGCCAACACGAGATCGTGGACTTTTTTAAAGTTTTCCTCCGTAGCAGCCGTTTTCGGGGCACCTGGGCGTGGCTCATCAAAAACCGACGTGCGGCCACGAACAAACTCGTTGAACCAATTCTTGACGGTCGCCATCGAAGGAGAAGAGTCACCATACACAGCATCCAAGCGATCTTTGATTTCGCTGCGCGTTTTCCCTTCCAAAAACAAAAATCTTATCACCGAACGATATTGTTCTTTTTCCATTTTTGTGCAACCGACCGACACGCTCGCTTTCAAAGGCTCTCAAAACAAAACTAATAAAGGGAATCGACTGAAACTTTAACAGTAGGCTACTAAAAGAATGTACTGCACGATAGTAAATTTCTTTTGTGACAGCAGTTCCATTGGGCGGTGAGGCTAAGTACTTGTTGAATGACCCTCGTATTATATAGAAATAATAAATGATTTTGTAAAATATACAAATTATGCAAAAAAATTTAACTATGTTAATGAACTGTTCTTTATTCTCTCAGGTACATACGTAGACGTATTAAAGTCAATCTAACCCAACTTGAAAACAATTTCGTATAGAATTGAATTTTTTTGTTGATATTATTTAGTAAATTTTCTTATATATAAAAATTAAAATTGAATATTTTTTTAAAAGAATAATATTTTCTTATTGCTTTAGTAACAACAGTGAAATGTTAACTAATTCGAGATTTTACTCGTGTGTATGTACGAGTATAAACGTTGGTGGATAAGAGTGCTTAGATGAAGTTGACGTATCGTGGCAATAGATTAAACGGCAAACTGGTCGGAAAGAGCACAACCAACACAACTAATTTCTCATCACTTGTGAAAGGTTGAAGGGTCCTTTAGCCAAACTCTTCAAAATATTATTGCACTTATGCACATGACGAGGTAGGGAATTTTTTTCTCAAAGCCCATTCCTTTCCGACTGCATTTTTGCTACGGAATTATTTTGAAGCGCACCATCATAATATGTTTATCAGAATGCAATAGTATTTACAGTATTCTCAGATATTTTTTTTATACATATATACAGAGTAAATATTTACCTAGAATATACGACACCACATCTAGCCAAAGCATACATATTCGTTTAAACATCCATTGAGACTGTCATCATATGAACTTAGTATTTTGCTTTGAGACGTTGATATGAATTTTTATAATTGTGTAAAAATATTTTAGCAATTTTTTACTAGTAAAAAAAAAATCTAAAGTATTTATCCTTTCAGTAATTTCTATTTGCTTAAATAAATGGAAAAATAACTGCTGTCATAAAAATATATGCATTAATATGTTTAGTAAA
The DNA here is from genome assembly GCA_958298945.1 of Atherix ibis. Taxonomy (NCBI): domain Eukaryota; kingdom Metazoa; phylum Arthropoda; class Insecta; order Diptera; family Athericidae; genus Atherix; species Atherix ibis. The sequence continues at coordinate 6,628,821 of OY282606.1, forward strand.
TTTATTAAATAATTTTTAATATTTATGCTTTAATAGATGATTTATTTTTGAAATAAATCTATACTTCTCACACAAGCGTGCGTACTACAATACAAACTTATAATATAAAACAATGCATACGTTTTTATTACAAATTCATGTATCGAATTAATTTTTAATTATTCTAATTAGTCAACTATGCGAAATTATTATTTTTAAGTGAATCATATTCGAGTATATATATATTGTACCATATAAATGATTTTTTCAATAAAATATTACGTATAATCGAAAGTGAATTATGAGAAAGAATATATATTTTTTTAATATAATAAAACTCCTGTAGTTATTTATTCCTTTTGAACATTTTTAAATGAATAATTAATCATATTTATCCCTAAACCTTTTGGGTTCCATTATAATTTTCAACTGGGGATTTAAAACAATCAATTCTACTATAAAATCTCGTATGTAAGCATAAAACTAATAAACCGTATTCATGTTCAAGTAATTAGTTAAACAAACAAATGGAATCTTCGTAAAAAGAGTACGATGTGAGGTTAAGTAATTAAGCCCTAAGCAAAATAAAGCAAAGTATGCAAATTTAGTTAAGTTTAATCTGATGGAATTTCAAGCACTTTTGCATAAATTTCATTAGAACTGAACTATTGTGTCAGATGAAAGTTTATGCTATGTCAAGCAGTACATAAATTTATCTACTCACATCCTTTTCTATTGTTGGTTTTGCTTACAAAGTTTTCGATCAGTAATGATACGAGCATATTTATAATGTAAATTGCTAACTTTAACAATATCATTAATTTCTACTTCTAAAAATTTCTTCCTATTCGTTCAAGATACAAATTTAAAATTGGATTTTAAACAATTCTTGTTTAGTTTGCTGAAAATCTGTAATCGAACCAATAAGCTAGGAATAATTTTTGATTTCATACGATTTTACTAATTATGGAGAAAACATCAAATTTAAAAAAATCATTGCACAATAACTAGTGACGGAATATTTAAAATAAAATGGAACTAAAAAGAAATTCAAAGCACTTGTTTGAAAAATAATTACGAAAATTATGGGAGGAAATAATTGAAATATTGAAACGTATTATCCACATTTCAGAAATAAAGTTACTGAAAACGTTTAAAATTTAGCACAATCCGTTTTGGAAAACTTATCTAGGTTTTTTTTTTTTTGTCAAACTCAGAATTGACGGTAACCTAATCGCCTTCTTCATTTTCAAAGAAATATGGACTAATGAATCTAACACCTCTAGACAGAAACAGTCACTTTTCACTGATGTAATGGCACCTTTCAGAGCCTCTATATAGTAATTTTCCTTTTTTTACGTTTCCGGCGAGCATGAATGAGTCTCATCGTAGAAGAAAATTTTATTCGGAAAAACCGGTATTCAAAGCTTGTTGTTCCAATATCCAATCGGAGTATATGATAATAATGCTTATTAAGTTTAAAGATAACTTTAAATAAATACTATCTTGAATGATTTATATTTTTGATAATATTAAATATATAAAAGTTTGGTTAACAATCAAAATTTTACTTCAACATAAAAAAAGGAAACTGAATTAAAAGAAATATAATTATAAATTAAAATCTTTTTATATAAAGTGATTCGAGGGCGAAATTTTTTTTCTAATTTACTTTAGAAAAGTCAATTTTGAAATCACATTCAAAATTTTAAAAAAATTCCTCATATTAACAAAAATAATTGAAAATTAAATAAGTTTATTATAAATTACTGAATTTTGTATAATAATTTACGAAATGGTTTTACTAATTCATGTACTAGTATCTTTCTAAACTTAACATAATAAATTTAATGGATGACTCTTTATTTTCTACTCTGCAAATTTGACATTTGATATCATTTTCTAAAACTTTAATACTTGATATTTGGAAATTACACATAGTATTTCTAGTAAGGAAATATGTACAAAATTAATGGATTATGATGTCGATGTCCTTGTATCGTATAGATGCACAATTTGAAGCAGCATCGTAGTACGGGTATGTGGCTTACAGATAAAATTCGTTCATGTTATACGAAGTGTGCAGCATAATTTATGAACAATACTCTTTAACTTTCCGCTGTTGTGATGATAATAATAAACACGAACAACAACTGCTTAGACATGCAATCGTACTTATTGCACCAAGCCAACTTACTTCCAAGCACAATCTCATTAGTTACTCAAACTTTGCCTAACAGGATCTTTCGTATTCAATGCTATTACATTGGCTTCCAACATCAAACTGGCAACTTCAGACCATTAGTAAACCTCGTAATCGGTGAATGCGTATCTAACTCTGCCCATACTACCATCATCGAGTTATTTCCGATGTTCACGTAGTCGCATCTGCCATACATGTAACATAGTTGCTGTTTGCATTCGATTTTCGGTGCATGCAAACGCATAAACTGATTTTATTTCGCAGAACATAATTTAAATAAATTTGCTTTCAAGTCTTGCAACTTCCTTGAAGCATAATCATACGAGTACATGTGACTTCCTTCTGATAACGCAAACTTAATAATTTGTTAATTTTTTTTCAATTTGTAAACCAAACTCATAAAGACAACTTAATAAAATAATTAAATTCCTAATGCTGATATCAAAATAATATGTTAGTTTGTCCATAGTTTGTTCGTATGAAACAACAGTCTTTTTGTAACGTTACTACTGCGATTTTGATGTCATTTCTTATTTTTGAAAAATTACATTTTTATTTATTTGAGAAAATATGAATAAAATATATTTGGAATAAAATTTTTGTGTGAATAATTTTGCTCCATAAACGATAACTCACATACTAATAAAATAATTATCTCCCCAAAAAAAAATTAACTTTCCAAACTCGAAAACTAAATCTGCCATTCTTCGCCTTTCCAACAAGAAAACTCCTGGTTACGATCTAATAATAACTCCCTAGCTAAAGAACAATTTTCAAAAAATTTAACTTTAGTTCTCATTACATGTACTTTGAACGGTATTCTGAGCATAACCTATTTGATCAGTTATTAACATGATCGCTGAATCAAAAAAAAGGCTTGAAACTAAAAGAAGTTTCAACTATCGAGTTCAACGAAACGTTCCAATTCTTATGGCATCCAGTTTTGACAACCCAACGTCCTCCACAAAATCATTGATGCCTTCTTTTATGTTCCTGATATAGTCGTAATCGTATTGGTTGCTTTGCTCAAGACCTGTTTATTTCCCGTTGTGAAAACTTATATTCCTGTTTATCCTATCATCCTTATCCACTCGTAACAGAATTTACTTCTATTATTTACCCCGAAACCATCCTTCGGTGACTAAAGAGATGGTGGCTCCAAAAATTGCATTTTTATAAATATATTGTAACAAAAAAAAAGAAAACATATTTTATTTAAACATATGCTCATACATAATAAAATATAATAAAAACTATCATAAAATTTAATCTAAATCAACAATTTTATTTAGCGAATACAATTGGTGGTAAGTAGATATTATTAAACTTGAAGAAATCGGCATAAAATCTATTCAATAATATCGAAAGCGCATATTTAGATGAATAAATTTTTTCTCGAAAATACTTATTTCAAATTTATTCCCAAAATAAACCAACAGCATAAAAATATAATTCCTTGAATATATCCAGTTTTATCATACTTTGAAGAATATATGCACGAGTATATGTATATATTGACAATTCACTCGGAATTTATATAAACAAGGACTAGGTAAGAGTTGTGATATAGATTCGAGACCAACGAAATTGATGGTTATGGTCGAAATGAATGAAATGACGACAGAAATGGAGGGAAACAAGGTATAAATGTGAAATATTGAAACCACAAATAGTGAAAAAAGGACCTCTTTTCTATACTTCAGAGTCATTTCGGGTATATATCTTCATTTCGTTTTGGTGTGAATTCATGCTTCCCTTGGGATAAGTCCCAAAATAAAATATAAGCAAAAACCTTTATGCCTAGTACCCAGAAATTGTACAAAGTGCCTTTTGGAATTTTTATGAGATGGCATCTTAAGTACACCTTACCGAATAAACATAAAATGTCATACTGGACTGTTTACAATTTATTCAATTCAACCAAACAGGACTTCTACTTACTAACTTCCTACTATGTACTTCTAGTTACTGATTTCTGTATGAAAGCAAGAAATATTCCTTATTCATTCACATTTTACTCTTTCTTGAAAAGCTTTTCTCATCCTTTTCTAGATTTACTTTTTTCATGCACTTAATACACATACAAACTTTGGAATTTTTCTATCACAAATGTTTATTTCCATAGCATTTTCTAAAAATTTTCCTTTCCTCCTAAGGGTTATGATTTTTTTTCTTATTACTCTTTCTTATTTAAAAATATATTTGAAAATCAACTCGAGTATATTAAATAAAATATTTAAAAAGTCTCAACAGTGCTACTTATTTATTTAAAAATTTCTAATAGTAAATATTCTAAATTAAAAAGCAGAAAAATTTAAATCTACACATATGCATTAATATAAAATTCAAAATAATAAATAATTTGAAGATTATTTTTTAGTATATCCAATATTTCTCCTTTTATTGATTTGTTTTTAGTTTCATTAAAAAAAAAGTTTATATAATAAAAAAAAACTAAAACAAATATTTTATTCATTTCGTTGACTAATATATAATTCTTTTTGAAATTTTAAATATCAAAGTATTTATTCAATATAATAACTGGGAAATAAATAAAACTTTATTTAGAAATCAAACCGAAAAACCTTATGGTCGGTCAATACGAAAATTCCACTTAAAATAAATTTCGAAGTGCATATTATCGCTTGAGTTCACCGCATTGCAGGAAAACTCCCCTGGATATCGAAAGGAGATGAACGAAAGGAAATCTGTTAAGACGTTACTTATCCGTAAGTGCTGCAGTCTTTCGAAATCGATTTCCGACAGAGGCTTTATCGGCGAGCACACAAATTGGAGATTAAGACAAATGCCAAAAGGATTTGGAGCACAACAAGGACTACAAAAAACCATTCACCACTAAAATAAAAATAAAAATACGGTTCCGTTTGAGTTTTACTCTTATCAACGGTAAGGCTATCAACATTATTCTGGATTAATTTCAAAACGATCTTCTCTTCGATATTCCGATCTATGTTTGCAAAGGTAAATTTGAATCGATTTAATTTTATAATGTTTATAAAATATTAAATTTTATAAAAAAAAAATATATTTAAAGTTCGAGTGTATGCAGAATCTGTGAAAATATAATTTCTTAAAAATGTTACATGCTTAGATATTATTTCTATGTCGTATCGCGTTGGTTTAGATAATGGGATTTTTTTTTTTAGTTATATAAAATATCCAATTATGACCAGGATTATCTTCTGTGGTAAATTAAGTTTCAAAATTTATTTTCTCCATGGTCACATTTGTTATTGAATAATGATTTTAACTTTAAGAAAAATACCTACGCTTTAATCTTGGATATATACGAGGGTCATTCAACAAGTACTTAGCCTACAGAAGAAAGACGAAAATTTTGGAAAGGTGGCAATTTATTTTTCCACATAATCTCCTTCAAGCTCGATACACTTGGCCCAGCGATGCTCTAACTTTTTTAACCCGTCCCAAAAATACATTTTCTCGAGGGAAGCAAAATAGGCCTTCGTGGCGACGATGACCTCCTCATTCGACCCAAATCTTTTCCCGGCGAGTGATTTTTTCAGGTTTGGAAACAAAAAGTAGTCATAGGGGGCCAAATCTGGAGAGTACGGTGGATGGGGCAGCAATTCGTAGCGCAATTCGACCAATTTGGCCATGGCGACGGCGGAGGTGTGAGCCGGCGCGTTGTCGTGGTGGAACAGCACTTTTTTCTTCGCAAAGCGGGGCCGCTTTTTCTTCAATTCGACGTCAAATCGGTCCAATTAGTCAGCATAGTAGCGCCCCGTGATTGTTTTACCCTTCTCGAGGTAATCGATGTGGATCACACCTTGTGAATCCCAGAAAACGGTGGCCATCACCTTTCCGGCGAACGAACAGTCTTCGCCTTCTTCGGAGTACGTTCGCCGGGTGAAGTCCACTGTTCCGACTGTTCCTTGGTCTCTGGTGTGTACCAGTGAATCCAAGTTTCGTCGACGGTCACGAAATGACGCAAGAACTCCGCTGGATTGCGCTGAAACAGCGCCAAACACGTCGCCGATGTGGTCTCACGGTTGCGTTTGTTTTCCGGTGTGAGCAAACGCGGCACCCATCGCGCCGACAGCTTTCTCATGCCCAGTTCTTCGTGTAGAATATGATGCACCGTTCCTACTGCGATGCCCACAGTTTCAGCTATCTCGTGAACCTTCAATCGACGGTCTGCCAATACGAGATCGTGGACTTTTTTAACGTTTTCCTCCGTAGCAGCCGTTTTTGGGGCACCTGGGCGTGGCTCATCAAAAACCGACGTGCGGCCACGAATAAACTCGTTGAACCAATTCTTGACGGTCGCCATCGAAAGAGAAGAGTCACCATACACAGCATCCAAGCGATCTTTGATTTCGCTGTGCGTTTTCCCTTCCAAAAACAAGAATCTAATCACCGAACGATATTGTTCTTTTTCCATTTTTGTGCAACCGACCGACACGCTCGCTTTCAAAGGCTCTCAAAACAAAACTAATAAAGGAAATCGACTAAAACTTTGACAGTAGGCTACTAAGAGAATGTACTGCACGATGGTTCTTTTGTGACAGCAGTTCCATCGGTCGGTGAGGCTAAGTACTTGTTGAATGACCCTCGTACTGATAAATTTTCATATTTTAATATGTGATATTTGGGTTTACACAAACTATCTTAACCATTTTTTATTTGATTACCAATCCAATTCAAATTTGATAATTTTTTTTTATTTGTGTAAAACAATATAAATTAATAAAATGACGATTTCTAAACAAAATTGATTTATATACAATAATATTTGATCACAATAAGTATAGACATAATAATAATAATAAGAAGAAAAGTATACATGCACATACATTAACGCTTTAGCCGACATGTGATTTATCTCTTTATCTATTTAATTTATAATAAAATAAGTTCAATCAAGAAGAAGCTGATAAATACTTCTTTTTCGATTCGAATTTACTTCTTAACATATTTGTAAAATCTCTCGAATCAAATCAGCTTATCCTCTTAGGCATATTTTTTATATGTACTCGTATCAGCTAATAAATCAATGTGTAGAATTATTTTACAAAATTTAAATAAAATAAAATTAGATTAATATGCTATTAATATAAGCAATACCAAATTGTTCGAAAAGCTAATGTGATTTATTGTAAGCTTCTTCAAAGTGATATTCTATTATAAAGATACTTTCCGCTCAATAGAAATAATACTACCTAATAAAGAATATTATGTTTGAAATAATTTTTATTTGAATTCATTAAATTGATTTGAATTGTTTTTTTTTTTTGGAAAACCTTCCAATATTGTCAGAATATCAAACAATATTTTTCTATAATTCTACTTCTTCGGAATTTTTGCAATCGATTACATTCAAAAGTTATTGGAGAAAAAAAATTTGAGAAGCCGAAATTTATAAAAATCCATATAATAACAGAAACAGAAAATTCCATTGCAAACTTTACTCGTTCAATGATTTGATACCATAATGTGATACAATAATAATAACAATAATACGAAAACGGTTTCGAGGGGATTTATTATGATATGTATTCGTAGAACGTTTAGTTATATGTTGGAGTCACTATTGAACAATATAACACACATATGGATATACATAAGAGTAAAAATTATTTACACACATAGATTTGTTCTTTTTATATACTATTTAAACATATAGACTGAAAATAATACGAACAACAACACAAATGCAATCATAATAGAAATTCAGTAGGCTAATGTACAATATATGGTTTAAGGGTACTCAGATCCTTCCATTTTATACATAAACCTTTTCCTTCAACATAGATATATGGATACATACACATATTCTTATCTACATAAACGCTTATAAATATTTCGAAACAACATAAAAGACTGATATACGAAAGAAAACGACTACTCTTTTTTTGGCGTATGCAATTTTATTTTATGTTCACTGAGGATATATCCATAAAGTTTGATATGGGGATGTACTTATATAATATTCGACAAAAATAATTACAGTCGGATACTGTCAAAATTACTAAATATGCTCACTGCTCAATGAATAGATACCAACATTTTTATTATCTCATTAACTTTTATAAATTGTAATTATTTCAAATATGATTGGTTAATATATAATAGTTAAAAGAAAATTCTACTAATCAAAATATTTTTTGGAATTAATTCACTTTCGGATAAATTTATTGCATAAATTTTTCAATCAAAAAATTGAGTGAACTTTATTTACCTATAAACGTGCTCTTCGATATCAATGGCTGCCGTCATGCTGAACTTGTGACGTCAATTTAGTGAAATCTGAATCTTCTTTGTTTAAACTGCAACTCAGCTTTGAAAGTAAACAACGCTAGCACAATACATACTTACTACGACCAGATATATTTTATAATTTATTTTTATATGTTATACTTTATTTTCGGAACTCAAGTGAGTTACTCGGTGACCCGCGGATCATAAGTTCTCTATAGGGTCGCGTAGCTACCGAACTCTGTATGTTGCCAAACTACTCTCAATGAAGCCAGTCTCAATAGTTCTCTAACACATTTCGTGTACTCGAAGCCCGACAATTGCACACAAAATTATATATTTTATAAACATAATATTTCTAAAAGGTTTTATTTGCTAATTAACAATAAAAAAAAATATTATCTATAAAAAAAAATGACTAGCAAAAAATTAATTCAATTTAAAATAAATTCAATATTACGTAAAGTGTATCAATAATAAATTATCAGTTTTTAAACTTCTGTACTTACTCTTTTGTAAATGTTTTTTTTTTAAATTAAAATTGTCCTGATTATTGGACAGCTCCAATCCTGAAGGAAATTTTTTGAAAAACCTTAGTTTTAATTACATACATTTTCAATAGTATCCTGTGCATAACCTATTTTTTTCACTTACTCTGGACATTTTCTGTCATTAAAATTATTTCTAAACCAAATAAATACGAGGGTCGTTCAATAAGTCCTTACAAAATCCGAGAAATTGCGCTCGTAGTGTCAGTTCAGATTTTTTTGTAAGTAGCATTATTGACAGGAAAGCTGTCAAAATTTCAGCTCGATCCATACCTTAGGTCAATTTCTATCGTCGATTAAAGTTAACGACATTTATTTGTGCATAACAATGGAAAAAAGCGAGTTTAGGGCTGTCATCAAACATCTCCATTTGAAAGGCTTAAGCCCGAAAGAAATCAAAGCCGAGTTGGATGCAGTTCATGGCACATCTGCACCTGTGTTTGCGACGGTTTACAATTGGGTGAATGAATTTAAACGTGGCCGTTCATCCACAAAAGATGAACATCGTTCAGGACGCCCAGTTGAGGTGTCTACTCCTGAAATCATCGGCAAAATCCACGATCTGATTTTGAACGATCGGCGAATTAAAAGAAATTAAAATTAGTTGAGGCCACGGGCATATCACAAGGTACAGTCGCTTCAATTTTGCATGAAAAATTGTCTGTGAAAAAAAATTCGTCAAGATGGGTGCCGCGTTTGCTCTCAGAGGAGAATAAGCGCAATGGTGTAGTGGACTCTGAGGCTATGTTGGCACTCTTTCATCGCAATCCTGCCGAATTCCTTCGTCGATATGTCACTGTGGACGAAACCTGGATACACTACTACACTCCAGAAATGAAGAGACAGTCATTACAGTGGATTTTCAAGGGTGAACGGGCTCCGAAGAAGGCAAAAACTGTGCCATCGGCCGGCAAGGTGACGGCCACGGTCTTTTAGAATTCGCAGGGCATCATTTTTATCGACTACTTGGAAAAAGGGAAAACAATAACAAGAGCGTATTATGCGTCGTTATTGCAACGGTTGAGCGAGGAAATCAAAGAGAAACGCCTCCATCTGAAGAAGAAAAAAATCCTCTTGCATCAGGACAATGCGCGTGTTGGCCAAAATTGTGGAATTGAGAATGGAATTGCTGCAGCATCCCGCTTATTCACCAGATTTGGCCCCGAGTGACTATTTTCTTTTCCCCAATCTGAAGAAATGGCTTGGCGGACGACGGTTCACTTCTAACGTGGACGTCATTGCTCAAACGGATGAGTATTTTGCAGAACTTCCGAAATCCTATTTTTTGGACGGGATAAAAATTTTGGAAAAACGGTTGGAAAAGTGTATAGAGCTAAAAAGATATTATGTGAACAAATAAAAATTTTTTTTTTAAAAAACAGTTTTTTTCCATCTTTTTCTAAGGATTTATTGAACGACCCTCGTACGTTAATTCTTGGTAAGATTTCTGAAAAAACGACTCTACTCATTCCTAGTATTTTTAGATATCTCTCAAGCTTTTGGTTGTGTGTGGTATCCTGGACTCCTCTGCAAACTCAAGAGCTTTCTTCCTTCAACATACTACCTTATCATAAATTCATATCTCTCCCAACGTCATTTCCAAGTTGCAATTAACTCAGAATACTCAGAAATATATCCTATTCTAGCCGGAGTCTCACAAGGCAATATCGTTGGTCCCATTTTATATAATATTAATAACCATGATATCCCATTTAGTCCTAATACTATCATTGCTACTTATGCAGATGATACGGACATACTTGCCACCCATACAAATTCTGACATAGCTTTCATCAATTTACAATCCCATATCCACAATCTTCAATTTTGGTTTAAGATATGGAGAGTGAGGATACATGAATAGAAGAGTGCTCATATTACTTTCACTTTTTGTCAAGGAAAACCTACTCCTTTATAACTTAATTGCAATATAATTCCACAATATGATAAAGTACGTTATTTGGGATTTTACCTGGACAAGCGATTAACATGAAACCCTCATACTAGACTAAGAAAACTTGAAGGCACTAGATGTTGTCTAAAACTTCTTAGACTACTGGATAAACGCTCGAAACTCACAATCAAAAGTAAACTTTCAATATACAATTTAATTATAAGATCTATTTGGACATATGGAATTGAACTTTGCGGTTCAACGAAATATTCCAATTCCAATCACGTCCAGGCCTTACAATCCAAGATCTAAATGTTCCCTTTGTTCAGCACCTGTGAATTTCTCACTATAAAAATTTTTACTCCCGTTTATCCTATCATCATAGTCCACCGCAAACACTCTTTGGAGACTTTAGAGATAATGGCCTAGAAATTTTCTAGATGAATCTAATTTCCGTTAGTTGGAGAAACGCTCCCACTTCGTGATGCACAAGATTTTAAATTAAAATGTTATGTAAATCTGCTTATTACAATACAATTGTAGTAGCAAAAAAAAAATTTTTTTTTTTAAAATTGTTAGAATATTTTTTATACTACAAATTTAATTAGAACTTTCATACCCTCCCTTGATAAAATTATTAATGCTTTTGACTTTTCTGAGAAAATAATTCCCATTTCAAAAAAGGAAAAATTCATAATTGGATTTATTAATAATAATTTAAAACATCACTTATTGACGTAGTTATTTTAATCTTATCTTGAATAAAAATAAAGTCATTGAAATTAATGATTACAAACATAAGCTTAATTGGATTATTGGATTATTATTATAGAAATTTTAGTAATTGTATATACAATATTTTAATCCCTAATTTAAAAAAGTAAATCTAGTTAAGTTTATCCACCAAAGTATAGGCAATTGTTTCTAATGGCCTATATGGTATATCCAAAAGTTTCGGATAAATTTTACATAATTAGCTTCAAGTATTTATGACATTCATTTGTTTGGTTGTCTATGGTAAATGACGAAAATTATTTTCCGTCATTCACACTTGGCAAACCCATAATAAATTAGTTAAAAACTCCGGTCACGGATATAAGATATTTTCCTTTAGCATTGAAAAGTAGAAAAAATCGCTAATAACATTTTCAAAAATAAAGATACAATACAAATTTAACAATTTCTAGTGGGCAAAATACTAATCTAGGATAAAGATTTTTCAGAATCTTCAAAATCACTTGACATTTGCAAATTATTCTTCATAATATTTTCTCGTAAAGGCGATTATTATATATGAATGAATATACATGAATGTGTAGTTGTGAATATGTTTAAACTCAACTAGAATATAAATATATCGGAGAAATTTTCAACAATTCGGAGATTTTCAAACTGAAAGTCAAAATAAACAACCACAAATGATATATGACAAAATATGAATCACTGACTTTTATCTTTATTCGGTTCTTTAAAGGAAAGCAAATATTTCCTATTATAAGGTATTACCTTCTATACCATAATAAGTACCATTAAAATCCATCACTTTAATTTTGGTGAACGGGGATTTTTCCATTTAGGCACTACAAAAAAAATGGCCTGGACTTTCACATTGAGCATTTGCGGATGTTCAAGTGTATTATTCAGAATGCCTTTTTCTTATGAAAAATTTAAAAGAAATACACACTTATCAAGAGATAATCCATAATCAAAGAGTAGATATTTTTTGCTCCTTTATGCGAAAAATAAAAGAGAAACTATTTTATTTTATAATTCTTAATATAAATTATTACTATTTAAAAATAAAAACATGAAGAAAAATCAATACTAAAGCATACTCGTATTATTGGTCTTATCCTATTGTAAAATTGACGAAATTATTATAATTAATTAAACTTTCACCATTTCTCTATGATTAAATAAATTTTTTTTTCTTGCAAACCTTTACAAATTTTCAATTCCAAATATAGTAGAATTTTGGGCAAAACTTCATTTATTATTTTCAAAATTTGTATAAAATTTAATAATATTAATAGGACGAAGAAAAAAAATCCAACCAATCTGAAGATAAGGAATTATTAAAATAATAAACAAAAAAAAAAACCTGTTCTGTATTGTATTAAAAAAACATTTTAGCATCAACATTTGGAATTGTTCAATAATGAAATATCATTGCAGAAATTTCATTTTAATTAGATTCCATCTGCTAAATATTGTGGGAGAATTATATTAAAAAAATCCACAAATGAAAATGAAGAAAAATTAGAAGGATAAATGAGTTACTAATGAAATTCATCATGCAATCTAATATTCATCATTAATTATCGCACATTTATCCATTATCCTGTTCTAAACAGGCTGAAAATGGTCTTTAAAATTAACGAGTCCATCTTAATTTCCGAACCTCTCTGTCTCTCCCTTATTCGGGTATGGAGTCAACGTTACCATTAAATTTGTGGAATGAATTTCAGTATCCTTGTCAGAACTAAGCAAATGGAGGCTTATTAATGATAACCATGACCAAGAATATTCAAAATGATATTTTATTCTCAAATTTGAAGAAAGGCATAACAAAATAATAATACTCGTAAATACTCAAAATCAACAGTATCATTCACAATATGGGAAAATTGATTTTCTTTTTGACAATCAAACAAAAATATATATTAAAATTCGTCAAGTGTATACTTTATTATTAAATTTAGGTAAATACAAAACCCCGGAAAATTCCGTAAATAATTTTTTCCCTATTCAAAAGTAGTCTAATAATGTCAGTTACTTGCTTAATTGCTTTACAAGTACGAATAATATTTTTGGTATGAGAGTAAAGCACGATTTTGCTATTGGATTCTTTTAAGCGTTGCTTCGTCTTTTTATTTATTTATCCAAGTGAAATCTAATTAGAAACAGTGACTACGCGTTATTTAAAAGGTCACGCCTCAGAGTTTTCCGTATCCTGTCGAAAAGAATTTATTCGGAGCCGTTCTGATGGACATTTATTGGTGAAATTCCAACAGTAAGGCATCCATTTCGAAAAACAATTTGCTTAATTCGCGTTTAATTGTTATTCCTCAACAGAAAACAAGTAATCATCCATAAAATTAAATGGAAAACGTATACATTGTGCAAATCATTTCAACTTAAATCATTTTTGTCTAATTTTATTAAATTTGCTTGAATATAAGTGTAACTTTTATAATTCGATATAACTTTTCTGTTTTTAGAACATTTTAATTACGAGTTCATATAATTTAAAATTTTTGAAAAAATTATACAAGAACTTTGTTTTTTTTAAATACAGGGTGATTTTTATATTCTAGGTCGATTTTGTTTGGCCGCCATTTTAGTTTGGATGACATATGTCCGTTGGCATTTGACAGTCGTAGTGAGTGGTCGATACCAATTTAACGCTCCAACAACGTGTTGAAATTACGAGTATTAAAATATTTTACTTGAATAATAATAATGAATAATTTTGAAAAAATGCATACACTAGGAGATAAAGCGAAGACCGGACGACAATTAAGCCAACGTACACCTGAAAAGACAAACCCAGTGAGGCAGAGTGTTGCTGAATGACCGGGTATACCCTTATCCCCGATATATCTTATCGACGCCGTGCACACGAATTGAGGATATCTCCATCATTTTTATTAAAAATTTTAAAAACAGATTTTTAATTTACAATACAGCTGCAGGCAAATGACCATGAATGGCGGTGAGACTGGAGTGCTCGAGTTTTACAGTTCGGTATAGATGACCACAATTTTTGGCAAAATATCATTATGAGCGGCAAAGCACACTTCGACTTCGCTGGCTTTGTTAATAAACAGAATAGCTGCTATTGGAGCACTGAAAAACCTCAATTGATGCATCAAAGACCACTACACCCTCGTAGAGTAACTGTACGGGTGTTATTGGGCCGCCGGTAACATTGGGCCATATTTATCTGTAACAGTTACTGGTAACCGCTATTGGGACATGTTGGAAAACTTTCTTTTGTCCGAATTATATCAATTTGGTCTACAGAAATGCGGTTCAAACAAAACGGTGCCACATAGCTCGTGCTACGATGCAAATTTTAAGAGAACATTTTTCCGGCTGAATAATGTCAAAAAGTGGTGATATCGACTAACCCTTATAATCCCCTGACTTCTTCGTATTAGGGTACTTGAAGGAAAAGGTGTATACTAACAAACCAACCATAACATCGATGCTTAAGGACAACATTTGAAACGAAATTGCAGAAATAACACCAGAAGACTCCGAAAATCTTAGGAAAAATGTGTTTAAAACATATCGCCATTGCGGCCCCGTCATCATATTCCACACATAACCTAAAGACCATATAATCAATCAATAATATATATATTATCAAATTATATTTCATTTAAAAGTTATTAAAAATTAACTTCGCCCTGGAAAATAAAACGCACCCTGTATTACCTTAGACAAGAAATTATCTGCGATACAGCAGAGTATGTTTTAAAGATAAGTTCACATCTTATTTGTTAAATTATTTTAAATTGAAAGAATTAAAAGTAATTTGATTAATCAAAATCATTTTTATAAACTATGTAATTATGTATGGAAAATAATATTGGATAAATGTCTTTTGGTCTTCTTTTGATGATTACTATTTACAAAATGCTTACACACATTTCCGGGTTAGTTTCTTTAATGCCGTTGTATGAAAGTTAATTAACTTCTTATGGTTATTCAGTTATTTGCGGTCGGTTAGCGTATCCACATAGGAAAACCTGTTAAATCGTAAGCTGTTAAATCTGGGGAGAGAGGAGATAAATCGAAATTACCATTTTTTCACATAATTCGGTCAGGAAACATCAGCTGCTGAGTTTTCATTGTCGCTCGTGCAGCATGTGACGTGGCATTGTCCTATTGGAATTACATTTCATCCAGCCCGAATAGATATAATTTAAGTAAGAAAATATTGTGTATTAATTCGGTCAGGAAACATCAGCTGCTGAGTTTTCATTGTCGCTCGTGAAGCATGTAACGTGGCATTGTCCTATTGGACCTACCATTTAGGTCTAAATCACGTATGCCCCTCTAGGACCGCATAATGCAATCACTCTACGAACATCCTAAAAATCGTTTGTTCACTTTAATTGCTTATTTGCTGTCACGTTCCCAGAAGCGGCTATTTTCTTTATTAACAACATATGAAAATATGTTCGGGAACAAATACAAATTCTTTTGCAAAATATTCAGCTACACTTTCAGGAACGGCAGTGATTAGCTCGGTTGAGTGTCCAGTTCAAAAAAGGATAGACCAGGCTTAGATCTACCAAACACTGTACCATATACGATAAACAGTGCAACTTTTTCAAGTAATTTTCTGCACATTTCAGTTATTCATAAACTACTTTTGTAAAATATTTTCACAATAATTACATGTTATTGAATTTTTTCATGTCTATTCTTTATAGCTGTCAAATACAAACTGACAGAATGACAGTTAAGCAAAAGAATTTTCATGTTGAAACATCCTACAATTAATATGCTGGTTGCGACATGTTATTAAATTTTCACCGCTTCAACGAAATTATTGTTTGCAGCAACATTTGAACTATAACGAAAAATACAAATTTGAATTCACTTTCATAAAAAAAAGTGAGAGTTCTGTAAAGAAATTTTAATAAAAAAAAATTCCTAATGAAGGAGATAACAGTTCGGCTGAAAAGTTTATAAGATAACACAGCAAAAATATTTTTTTTTGCAAAATTCATTTTAATTATTCAACATAGTTGCCTTCGAGGGCGATACAGCGATTATAGTGATCTTCCAACTTTTCGATACCATTTTTATAGTCTCAAAATAGGCCTCAGTTTCGGCAATCGGTCTTAAATTTCTTGCCAGCGAGCATTCTCTTGAGGTCTGCAAACAGGAAAAAGTCGCTGGGGGCCAGATCTGGAGAATACGGTGGATGGGGAAGCAATTCGTAGCCCAATTCATTGAGTTTGACCATCGTTTTCATCGACTTGTGACACGGTGCATTGTCTTGGTGAAACAACACTTTTTTGTTCTTCAAATCAGGCCGTTTCTTAGCGATTTCTTTCTTCAAACGATCCAATAACGCTATATAATATTCGCTGTTGATCGTCTGTCCCTTCTGGAGATAGTCAATGAATATTATACCATGCGCATCCAAAATACAGACGCCATCACCTTGCCAGCCGACTGTTGCGTCTTTCCGCGCTTTGGATTCGGTTCGTCGCTCGCTCTCCACTCTGCCGACTGCCGATTGGACTCTGGAGTGTAGTGACGGAGCCATGTTTCATCCATTGTCACATATCGACGCAAAAATTCGGGTTTATTGCGCTTTAACAGCTCCAAACACTGCTCAGAATCATCAACACGTTGTTGTTTTCGGTCCACAGTGAGCTCACGCGGCACCCATTTTGCACACAGCTTTCGCATGCCCAAATATTCATGCACGACATCTCCAACACGCTCTTTCGATATCTTCAAAGTCTCAGCTATCTCGCTCAACTTCACTTTACGGTCATTTAAAATTATTTTGTGGATTTTTTTGATGTTTTCTGCCGTAACCACCTCTTTTGGGCATCCACTGCGTTCTGCATCAACTGTGCTCGTACGACCAGTTCGAAATTGACGAAACCAATATTTCACAGTTGAAATAGCTGGAGCAGAGTCCGGATAACGTTTGTCAAACCATGCTTTGGTTTCCACTGTACTTTTTTTCATCAAAAAGCAATGCTTTATCAATACACGAAATTCGTCTTTATCCATTTTTTTTTCAATAACAAAAGTTGCTTCACTTAAAATGCTATATCTCACGAACCAATCGAGCGATTGCTGTCAAATTTTGACAAGAATCATTTGAAGGACGGTGCTTTGTGATAATTAAGTAGATTTTTGCAAGAGGCGCCATCTAGACGTCAACCTTATAAACTTTTCAGCCGAACTGTTATACCACAGTCTCAGAGGACACGCTGTCGGTGAAGCTGATATATAACAGCAGCAGTAATAAAAAATAAAATATATTTGCTGACATTAACTCCATAATAAAATTGATAAAAATTGTACTACTCCTAATACGTACAATTTTAATTTCAATTCTGTTGATCTTTGATTTAAAGTTCCTTATAAAAATATTTTTTCGTATTTTTCTTCTTAACTTTGAGTTTGTTAACATACCGTATCGGTTTCATAGATAAGTGATTAACATTCAAATTTGCAAGTAACAACGACTCAAAGGTATCATACAAGTTCAACCAGGAAATTTTTAGATTAAAATTGCGAATTTGTGCCTATTTATAATTGGTTTTTAAGCTTTTTTTGTGATGTTACCATTTATACACTTTCAAAGTTGTCTATCCTTATCGGAATTCAAATAATATTCATATTGTTAAAGATCAATTAATCTTCTTTAATTTATTGGCATCAAAAATAACGTATTTTATGAGAAAAAAATTCTAAATATCCTAATAGAAAAATAGGGTTGCTTTTAAAATAAAATACATTCAAAATCATCGTTTTGATCAAAAAAAAATTTAAAAAAATAAATTTAAGAAATAGAAAATTTGTATAAAAAAATATATGATAAGAGTTTTAGGAGAACTGTTTGAAAAAAAGGACTAAAATTTAATGGGGCATAATATGAATTGAAGGAAATTGTTTGGAAACGTTTTCCAGGATATTGTCTCGGAAAATACTTTCAATACTATACGTTTGGTAAATGATAGTACTTTTAATAAAATTCCAGTTGACCACAAAATAAATGAGAAACAATTTACAATTATTGACGGGCCTTTTGTAATGTGGCATAAATATTTGTATATCGCTTAAAATGTCATGGCGTGGAAATGATAGCCATTTTCAAACAGGATCATTCTATTCAATGCTTCGTTGAATAGCAGAATTTTCAATTACAATTACAGATGATATTTTTTAATACGTTACAATATAATAGAAAATCATATTCGCCTATAAATTTTATCAGTATTTATATACTCTAGTGAAAAGATTTTTCTAGAAAATTTATTACGTTAGATCAGATGAAAGCTTTCTTCTCTAATCTTTCGATTATTTTTACGAAAACACTCTTTGAATTCTATTTAGTTTTTATTTTTAGCATGACTTTTTTTCTCTTTTCATTTGCATATTTTATCATTCAGTATATTTACATAAAATCGTTGAATTTTTCAACTAAAGTTAATATTAAATTTTAAAAAGATTTTACACTGTATCTGTGATTTTGTAATTTTCTTCTTTTTTTTCAGCAAGCATTACTAAATCTCACCACTTTTGTATGATCATAAAATGTGTATATCAAGTTATAAAAATCCCTTATGCTCAAAGATCTCATCAAAGGGATAATTGAATGCTAAGAACTAACTTCTATTAAGAATGCTTTATAAATAAATATATTCATAGGATTCTTATTTAAAATTGCACCATTTTCGTGAAAATTTTGTTCATTTTTTTTCAACTGTACCTTAAAGCGTTCTATAAAAATCTCTATAATAATTTGTTCGTATGCAAACTTATATTTCCAATACTGCCAAAAAGATTTAATAATTTAGATAAATTTGGACTTTTTTTTAAGAAAAATAATATTATTTGATTTTGTAAATTTTGGTTAAATTTAATTGAGATTAAATTTTTTTTTGTTTTCAAGTTGATAAATCAAATAAAATGTATACTTAAAATTTAAGGTTTGCCATAGCTATTCTGGTAATCTTATTATCAGATAAATAAGAATATCTTGTGAGATAAATATATGTGAGATTTAGCACTTTTTCGACAATTCATCTAGAATTTAAAATAAGTGAAATGCTAATAGGACAAGATGTAAATACAGATAAAGGCACAGATGAAATTGAGTCCAAACGTGCAGAAAAGGCGCATTTATTTAAAAGTACAATGCTACCAATGTTAAGAACTAAATTAGCATATTTTACATGACAGACAAAATAGCAACATTTTGCTTATCTTTAACAGAAATTTCCGTTCGTCAAGGATGCCTAACCTGATACAAGTCCCATGTCTACAAATACAAACATTCTGTCACTCCTCATATTTTCCTATCTTGTGCTTTGTTTATCAAAATGAGAGCAGAAATTAAGGCTTTCACTTCTATTTTACGTACCATCAGAATGGGATGCCTTTTCTTCTCCAACATTCTGGATATTCTGATCTGATATGAATACGCTTTACTGCGTACTGATATGCTTCAGGTTAGCAGCTTTATTATGTTGGCTTCTTTCATTAATTTGTTTATACAATTTAGATTGTGCATTTGTTTGCCTTTGTTTTTCTTTCCTTTAATAAAATGGAATATAGTGAAAGTAAATATATAATAAACCCTATAGGCGCATATATAAAATTTTTGTAGATACTGTCCAAGAGAACGATTATAATACAAAAAGAAACAAATATATGTGTATTATCATTAGCTAAACTTATAAAATGTTATCTTTTTATATAAGCAGTCTTTAGTACCTTTTATA
This sequence comes from Atherix ibis, assembly GCA_958298945.1. Lineage (NCBI taxonomy): Eukaryota > Metazoa > Arthropoda > Insecta > Diptera > Athericidae > Atherix > Atherix ibis. The sequence continues at coordinate 6,649,176 of OY282606.1, forward strand.
CACTATCTACACAAAAATAAAACTAGACGGTTTCAATAATTAAACAAATAAACGTCCTTTATCATTTCTTGTAAAAACTTTCATTCTTACTGTTGTTATTATTGCGCAGAAACTTTTCATACTAACTACGAGTGTTACAATATTTTAGGATTGCATAAAAAACTTCGCATTCAAGCTTATTCGAAAGAATATATCTATATCGTAGCAACATACACATATATTTATAAAAATTGGATTATTTAAGATTTTAGTTTGAGTCAGCTTTCGTAGCCTATATTCTAGGGTACAGAGTATTTATTTTTATTAACTTCTAAATGAAATATCGAAGTTTTTTTTTATTAGATCGAAGGTACAGATCGAAGTTTTTTTTTATTAACTTCTAAAGGAAATATAATTTTATAATTTATATTTTATTAATTAATTATATGGTCTTTAGGATTATGTATGAGATATGATGTCGGTGGCGCAAAGACGATCTGTGTGAAGCACATTTTTCCTAATATTTTCATAGACATCTGGTGTTATTTGAAAATTTCGTTCTGAATATTTTTCTTAAGCATTGAGATTGTGGTTGATTTGATAGTGTACACCTTTTTCTTTAAGTAACCCCATAATTGGGAGGGTTCAAATCATGGAATTGTGGGGGGGGGGCAGTAGATACATCATCTTTTTGAAATTATTCGGCCGAGAAAATATTCTCTCAAAATTTGTATTATAGTACGAGCTGTGTCTGATGTGGCACCGTTTTGTTGGAAGCACATATTCTATAGACCTATTTGATTCGGGTAGAACAAAATTTTCTAACATGTTCCAATAGCTTTTACCAGTAACTGTTACAAAGAAATATGGCCCAATGATGCCGACGGCTCCAATGTCTTTGATGTATCAGTTGAGGTTTTTCAGAGCCCCAATAGCGGCTATTTTGTTTATTAACAAAACCAGCTAGTGTATGTCAAAGTGTGCTTCGTTGCTCATAATGATTTTTTGCCAAAAATGCTGGTCGTCTATTTCGGCTGTAAAACTCGAGCACTCCAGTCTCGCCAACATTCGTGGTTATTTGCCTGCAGCTGTTTTGTCAATTGAATTTTATTCGGGTAAAAAAGTAAATCGTTTTTGAGAATTTTAACACATATCATGGAGTTATCCCTAATTCTTGTGCAAGGCATCGATAAGATATTCAGCAACACTCTACCTTACTGCGTCAATCTTTTCAGGTGTACGTTGGCTTAATTGGCCCCTAGTCTTCGCTTTATCCCCCAGTGTATGCATATTTTCAAAATTATTCATTACACGCTGAATGGTTGACTTGTTCGGCATATGAGTAAACCAAAAAAGTCTCGTAATTTTCTCCGCGTATTCACAATTGAACAATTTTTCTCCACGGACACTCGACGACTGTCAAATTCCAATAGACAAATGTCATCCAAACCAAAATGGCGGCCAGTCAAAATCGAGTTGGAACATATCAAGCACCCTGTAGTATTGAAATGTAGAAGCTATATTTAACTGAGAATTCGAATACAATCATAAGATTAATACGGGATTATTAACTTTATTAGTTTGGAAAGAACTGCTATCGAATTTGACAGCTGTCAAACATACATAATATATCATTTTAAATGAAATTCGTTAAGCCTAAACTGAGTCATTTTACACTCTAGATTATTGAACTACCAAATAAAGCTATGAAATGATTTCATAAACAAAATTGCTATACATATGGGGCTCTGCAAACCCACAAGTTACTGTGGGAAATCTAATGTTTCATTGAAAATGACTGGTTTGCATTTTGGCCTGAAGATGTCATTTATTAATGAAAGTATCACTTATTAAATGAAGGACAGATCGTTACCGTCAATTCTGAGTGCTATGGTCATATGATTACCAAATTTTGTTGTCGTGAACTTGAAGATTTTGATCTGAACCAGATGATTTTGATCTGAACCAGATTTGGCGACTGGATGCTTTAACATTACATTATCTAAAATATCAATCTTTGATCCAATAGATTCGGCCAAGTCCATGCTATGAAAATAATTACGAGATCTTTATATTTTTTGATAATAAAAGCACCTCATGCCTTTTTTGTCGAAATTATTATCTTGTAGACATTTTATTCAAGTTCAATTATGAGTTACATTGAAGTTGGTGGATTGTATGTAACAATTTTAAGTATTATTTTTTATGCTGTCTTCTGTTGTTTATACTTATTTTTATGAAGTTTTTTCTACATTAAAACTTTTATTATTATTTGTTTCAAACTTTTTAACAATTTGACTTCACTTCTGAATGCTTTTTATTGAATCTCGTTGAGCTGTTGTATTTTTTATAATTTGTGAAGATTTTATTATTTATAAATTGTCTATAAAAATTTGATGAAAATTTAAACTTGAAAAAGTCAAAATCTTGCATATCAGGTGCATATTAGTCATTTATTTAAGTATAATATTACTTTAACTTATAATTATCACGAATTCATGTATTTATCTATGAAATTTTATATATTTATTTTTTACAATTTCTGCATACACGTTATAAATACAAGTTATTATTCAAAAATTACAGTGACTAAAAAGCCAATATTTGCCTAATAAATTTCAGATGCACTTACTATATTAGGCCTGTCAAAATAAATACGTCATAAAATTTCAATAAAACCAACGACCGTGGTAGAAATTTTTCATAACTAAACAAACTAAAGTCAAAATTCAAAAAATCAGCTGAATGTCAATCACTTAAGCAGCAAATATGATTAGACGTGCCTGGCATCCATCTGACAGTAAACATTTTGATATTCAGTCAAACTCTGTACAGTTTTATGTGCACAGGATAAAATGATTGAACAAAAAACTATAGCAATATATACGAGAATCAGATTAAAAGATCCACTTCTACATAGAGGATTAAATATTTTCCATACAAAATATTGGGAGATACGAACGTGTCAGAACGTCGATAAACTCATTTATACTGAATGAATGTCATTGCTATGAGCTATCCTGCTTTCATATAGTAGTTTAAATATGAATTTACGTTTATAAGGATAGACCCGAACACAGTTGTGATGAACATTTTATGGCCGCAAATTCAACCAATTATTAACTCTTAATTGAAATTATACGTTTTGCATCACTAAGTAGAATAATTTGTATTCATTTCTCACGAATAATGTAGGGGTCGAATTTGGCTATTGTAGGTGTACAATTAATCTTTTTAAATTTTCAAATTAATGTCAATTTTACAAATTAAAAAGATATATAGTTTTCGTAAATTTTCTTTTTACCAAAATAATAAAAACCTGTTCTAATAATTCACTATTTTTCCTATTAAATATCGAATGTGATAAGTTGAAATCTGCAAAAGAAAAATTACTTTAACGTTGAATCTTTTTCCTTAATTTAAATAACAATTATAAGAGAAATTATTATAAATCTACAATATTATTATGATAGAATGTATGTTTTTAGGGCATTTTTGGTATTTTTATGCAGATGCATTGCTGTCATATGAAGGTATTACTATAATAATATTAAACTGTATCTTTTTATTTAAATTTATAATATTAATAAGTGTAAACAAACAAGATATTAATTATATTTTCTATTATATATATATATTGTATATGATTGACATAAATATCTTATTACAACAAATAATCAATTCAGCATAAATCTTAATAAAATTATTTTCAAAAGCCTATGAAATGTTCGTACATATGAAATAAATTTGTTAGATTTCGCCTCTGACAGGTGTCTCTACTCACCTTTGTAGATCCTGCTGCCACTAAAACTTATTGTTGATATTTAGAAAATAAATCGAATCTAAAAAGTAATGTTAGGAAATTTGTTATAGTTCTGCTCATACTGCGTAAAATATATCTTAAATAAAGATATATTTATCTCTAATAAAAACAGAAATAATGATAATAGCATATGTTTTATTTTTGGTAAATATTCGTTCAAGAAAAATATGGGTCCATAAATACGATAGAACGAGCATACGCAAACAGGAAACTTTAGATATCTTCATAGACAAAATAAAAGCTACCAAATATCTATATTATATATTAAAATATATAAAACAACAGCAGGATAAGATGGGCAAGATGAAGAAAAAGAAGATGATGAATAACGACAATGGCAGAAAAAATAAAAACGACAACACGAATAGAGTAGGAAAAAACCCAAATTCCAAGGCAAGTGTCCAAATTAATCTTATCCTAGTGACATACAGTTACTCGCAATAATTTAGCTGACAAAGTTTCATTTATCAAGCAGTGATCTCAATAATAATCCACCTTTGTCATTTTCAGTTCGTTTTGCCAGAATTCTGTTAGTATCAGTCTATCGCTCCGGCCCACTTTACCACCAGCGTGTCAGAGAGCCTTTATCGGGGCACATAAATAAATCGCTTTTCTTTTTACATGCAATAGTTTATGAGTACGACACTATAGCAATGTTAGTTATTAATGCTAACTTATCCCACCCTCTCCCCGCTACCATCATGCATCCATATATACATTATAAAGTAGTATTTGTATCTTTAAATGGGATCATATTCAAATAGTCCTGTCGCGGTGTCCAAAACAGGCATCATGCCTATAGTCTCATCTCCCACGATAATCCTCTAGTCATTTCAACAATATCCAAGTATGTAAATGGCATTTCTCGTATATCGATGGACAGGACAAATCTCCGACAAAAACTTTATTTATGGTTCATATAAGGACGATTAGTGTGCCTATAATGAACTGAAAAAGGAAATGGTTCTGATGTGCGTTCAGCATTAATAAAGTGTTTGTAGATGTGGTCAGACGACTCAATCTCTCAACGTTCACGATAGCCCTGATTTTAGGTTTTATTCATTTCATTAGTATTACAAAAGACCGGTAGTAAATAGTCGACATTGGCCAGCAATCATAGTACAATGGTCAGTAGGCTTTGGACAGCTGTCCCATCACTTCTCAAGAATTACTTGTATCTTACAACTAAGAAGCCAGATTTAATCGCATTGGCAGTTAAGAAAAAACTCTACAGACAAACATAATAATACCCTAAGGGTTATACGAGCATAGTGTAGGGATTTCGAACAACAACGAATTACTGAATTAAAACAGTTAGCAAGATACTATTTGGGTCACAATATTTCAGAGCAAATAAAAATCCACGAGAAATTTATTTTCTGTTATCTGAACTTGTTTATCACCACAGAAGATGGTATACAAAGTGACTCTATACTACAACATCAGGACACGAGTTTACGATGGTAAAGCCGATATTGGTCAAAATATAGGAAAACCAAGACTGGTAGCCGGAGTTTATACCCAATTCCCACAAGAAACTATACCCAAACACCGGTTTAACCAATTTCTAACCAAACATCTGTAACTAGTCGTATATTTGTAGGCATCCAATAGGAGTTCTGTATCTGTGACAACGATGACCACGTACAATAATCTCATACGTCTCCGATTTTACTATTCGGAGGCTTTTGTCAGACTTGTTTTTCGATCTGAACTTTTCGTAATTTCTCCCAGTCGTATTGTGTGAATGGGCCACGATGCGGCATATCACACACCGGAATGAGGATGATAATAAGCAATAAATTTTCCACATGATATATGATCGGTGCTATTGAGAGTAAAACCATAGCCTTCGAAAGAATTCCCATGTACTAACACCACGTAGATACATACACGATACTGCCTGTACCTGTAAGAGGAAAATAAAAATTCTCAGATTTGCATGTGATTTTATTTGTGTCGACAGCAGTACTACAACTGACATTTATGCTTTTACGTATGCTCGTACTGTTACTTCAGCTATTCTGTATGCTTCTACTTCTGGTTCTGCTTCAGCTTTACATTATTTATTTGTTGGAATTGAATCCAGGCCAAAAAGCTTACTGGTCCCCTGAGTGGCTGCTGGTCGTTCCGGATGCTATAATATCTTTCCGAAAGCTTATTGCTCTATGATATGTCGGACTTGCGCCCAACCACCCGCTATCATCCCATCCACAGAATACCGCCCTTGACTACGACATCTTCTCTAGTGCCCCAATTTCACACTCTGTAATATTCTATAACATTTCAACTTGAAGCTGGGCCTTGGAGAAGATTTTACTACATATTAACGACCTTATTCCCCTATTCACGCTCAGCAATAGACCAATTCGGAGAGTTACTCTCACACAATGTCGAAAACCTGCGCATCGTCTATCGTGTTTTTTGGACTTATTTCCGACCAATATCGTATTACCACTTAGATACTACTCTTAAAAGCTTTTCACTACTCAAAACTGACTGAGCACATTTTGATTAGATTGCCAACATACAAAATAATGAGACAAGATCATATCAAAACAATGTGTGCTGAACATTTTACGAGATGATATCCGCAATGTATTCAGTCAGTTGCGAAAGTTCCTCATTGAAGGTAACGTCCTGTGATGATAACGCAAAAACGTTGGACGATTAACATTTAACGCTGATTAAAAAAACTTTGATACGGGTTCCGTGGATATACTACACAGAATACTCTCTAATCTTATAACTCATAGCAATATTTTTAGTTTAGTGTAATTTAATATTTGTTTGTTTATTTTTTTTTAACTGAGAAAATTAAAAAAAAAACTGTTATAACTATTGCAAATTAAATATTGCTTACGATAGCTGGCTGCCCACCAACCGTTTCTATCAAACAACATTGTGAACATTACAAAACGAAGTAACGTTTATGATAGCAAAGTAGAGAGTATGGTTTGCCACGCCCCAATTCCGAATCTCCAGAACATATCTTTAGTATGAATAGATAATGTGGTCCTTTAAACATAAATTTATTATTGAAACAAATGCTTATCAATTGCCGAATTCTAAGGGTAAAAACGAAAATCGAGCAACTATCAGTGAATTAAACGAGTACCTCGTAGTGTATAGGAAAATTTAATATAAATTTAAATGGAAACTATTAAAATTTTTGTTTACTTTATATAAAAAAAATCATCCGCATAAAAATACAGTGCTAGTGTTTTATTTTATTTTGGAAATTTTTAAAAAGTATTTTTTGTTTGCAAATATATTCAGTGCAATCAGGTACAAATACTTATGGAAAAAATTTGTGTTAATACCAAAAAGAATATTCACAAAATTCTACAAGTACAAGTGATAAAGTATCAAGGACCTGCCAACCATCTGCCAGCTTTTATAAATTATCATCTATAATCTACCATCTAACATTCAATATGCATCATAGTCAACTTGAACTGTGGATGCTGCTCCTGCTTGCCGGTAGGTTGAATATGAGTGCTTGTAAACTTTTTTATTATTACTTTGCTGGAGTCAATATTTTTAGAAGGATTGACGAGTTTAGGTTAAAAATTGAAGAGCTTTTCCAATACGGAACGTTTTTGATTATGCCATGAATTATTAATTAGAATTTTACAAGCGTTGCTATTCGTTCCGTTTTGCATTATTTTTTTTTTCTCTACAAATCAACGAGCTATTCCATCTTCAGCTAAATTCATACGTACTTTAAATGTAAATACCACAATTTTATACTTCACACTACTTCAAGAAATTCAAAATATTAAAAGCCATTAACGCGGTATTCTGAATAATATCTAGCCAAGGGAAAATAATAATTCATTAAGCGTGAATGATTAATGGGGACAAACTTAAACGTCATCGTCTCCCTAAAGAGGAAGCCTACTTTCGAATTAGATAGACAGTACGGATTCCCAGCTAACATAAACCGGAAGCAAAACCACAGTATCCCAACTGGAAAATTTACGCACTTAATCGCTTCGTCAAAAAGTTGCCAGACCAAATAATCTGTTGTCTGACTTATAGACTAAAGGACCTGATTGACTTTGTCAGATTATTTGTGTTTGTATTGGTGGTTTGCAAACCTTTCAAATGATTTTTTCATTAAGAAATATGCTGTATTTTTTTCGTTACCAAATTTTATGAATTTCTTTATTTAAAAAAAAAAAGTAAAACTATTTATTTTTAATTTTTCTTTAGATTGAAAATTTTTATTCACTTTTTAAAAGGAAAAAGAAAATTTATACAATAATATTTTTTTTTTTTGGAAAGTCAACAAAATATAAGAAGTCGGAATGAAATAACCAATTTTTAAAAGCAAGCAAATTATTCTCAATTTGATATGTTGAAATTTCATAAAAGTCTTTGTTTATTATCAATTCAATTAATATTAGTATTCGAACTCGAGTACGTTTGCGTACTGGTCATAAGCTTACTCGATTACGCCATACCTTTAACTGTACCTTTTTATTGTTGAAAGACCACCTGACCTCGCCAGCCGCCAAAGGCATCCAACTACTCAAGCAGTAAGGAAGGTTACATTTTTCCATTTATTCGCGTTGTACCATAGCGGTATTACAAATACCCGCCCCTTACTGCTTGAGTAGTTGGCATTACACTATACCAGAGGATATTTTACAAAAGTATCTTACTATCATAACTATCAGCAAATTCACTCATAGACCTTAAATCCAACAGAAAACTAATATATTCTTTTATAAAAGCATATATTAAAATTACCTGATAACATTTATAATTTTAATTCATAAACCATAATTTTTTAAAAACTATAATTAAATAATAGAAAATTAATAAATAATATGTTTATTATTACATAAATTGATTATCAAAATAATAATAAATATATTTTATTAAAATACTGAATTAAAATTAGATATCTCTAAAAAAAAAAAGCTCCAACAATAGTTTAATAGCTACTTATTAACGCAAAAGAATATTCGATCTTTAAAAGAATGAAAATATAAAATACCAAAATTGAAATTGGATCAATTTTGAAAACAGTTATGCCATTAGTAAAGTTTTTATCGAATCAATTGTTTTAATGATTAAACGAATAATGTAGCAGTCGAACTGAAGAAACATAGGCTCATCGTTATTCTATAAAGTCTGCAAATAAGAGGAAACTTTTTTTTAAGATAAACTCTGAAAGCAATACTGAATTGGTAAAACTTTTGATTGGCCAATAAAAATAAAAGAATGTTGAAAATTGTTATAGAATCGAATAATTTTGAGAAGCAATACCGCACTTGTGTCTAGAATAATTGTAACAAAGCAAAAATTTCAGAAATTTATCAGAACTGTACACCCTATTTACCTTATACTATAAAATTTTATGCTGATTACTAATAGTCAAGTTGAAAATATTATGCGATTCTTCAAAAATCCCGTATTTTCTACATACTCTCCTCCTCTAATGAAAATCTCTACCACGATCAAATTTAAAGTGACTCGGCAAAAGTGTGTTATGAAATTAAAGATCTGGTATTCTTGAAATGTTATCATTTTTATTCAATTTCAGGGTTAACTTTTAAACAATTTGCTAAACTGTTTTTTTTTGTTTCTCCAAAATTAATTTTAAAAAAATCTATCCAGAAACCGTAACAACAAAAAAATACTACACACCAAGTGAAAAGGTATCAAGAAAAAGTTTCAAATGGAAAAAAAAATTGCTACTACTTCTGGAATTGTCAATGGCTATACTAAAAGCATAAGCTAAAGTAGCTCTAGATACTCCTTGAGAAGATGCCGCCAAAACAATGTGAACTTTTTAAAATAAAAGTTTAACGGAAAAAAAAAGAAAAATAAATAAAAGTAGAATAGCAATTTAAAGACTTAAAAGGTATTCATATCAGATGAGAAAAATGCTGCCCCATCAGAAATGCTCGAAAAGTTTCACTTGCACCACCATAATATGATTATGGAAATTGTTTCGGAAGAAATTTTGTTCCTTTGCACAAGGGGCCCATTGGCTGGTTAGTTAGACGAGAAGCTACTTATATTGATGCCAATCTTCTCTATTTATAGGGAGGAAAACTTTGTTGTTTGTTTTTATTCTTTATTTAATAGGATACTCTCTTAAAATAACTATAATGATGTATGCATGCAATCCGCTAAGAGAACTTGATGGAATTATATGGTTCACTTCATTACAAATCAACTGCTATAATATGTGTACAAAATAAAATTTCATTCATGATCATCAATAGAAAATTGAGAGATTCAATAGTGTAGATCAAGGATAAAAATTTAAAATCATCTTTCGCCTGAAGTATTGATGCATATTTCAATAATGAATATGCTGCTGTCCAATCAGATGATATTACGTGCTTATTTCAACAACTTGCACAGCATAATTTATAGCTATGTATAGTATACATCACTGTGTACTTATGTACCTGAAAAGTTTTTTACATTAAATACATTCCGCCAACATCTGTCGTACTATTTTCTAGCTTTACATTGAATTCTAAATGATCAATAGTTTATTGTACAGTCGTCCTGGATATGCATAAACTACAATATGTGTACACTAATAATTCGCAGTTGATGTGTATGAATAGCTTCTATATTCAGAAAAGTTAGAAATTTCATATAGAAAAGGAACAAACCATCGACATCACCGGGGGATGTTGTTCAGCTTGGTACAAATTAGCACAGCATATGATGACAGTCTATGGTTGTACGTAGATTTCTCAGAAGACAACCTCATAAGGAAAAATTAGCTTCCATCAACATACATTCGTAATTGCGTATATACGAGAGTGAAAAAATAGATACGAAATAAAACTATTATTCTCTTCTGTATCGTTCATTACTTTTTCTACTAGTAACTCTTAAATTACAAAATAAGAAAAAAAAGACCATTGCGACTTTGTCGATTTCGTCTATCTGAAAAGGGCGGCCTGGCCTGCGTAAGATAATCGTCCGGAAGATTGCAGGCAAAACAAATTGTACAAATAATTTATTACTACAGTTGGTCATGTTTTATTTTGTGGAAAACATTTTTATTCCAAACTTGGACAAGGATAATTTTCCATCGATTAACCTTTTTCGAAAACTTTTGCACAGCCTAACTTCATTTCATCTAATATAAAATTCTAGTAAAGAAATTTCTTTCCTATTAATTAAAACAAATACTAATAATAATAAAAATAATAATAATAATAATTATTATTATTATTATTATTATAATGATAATAATGATAACAATGAATAAAATAAAATGCTATATTGAGAATTTTTGCTATTATATAAGATTGTAGTTAAAAGAAAGTGATTAGATTTTCCCTTTTGTCAATTAATTTAGCATTTCCTGAAGCAGAAATGCAAAATAACTTAGGTTCTTCTCATTAAGGTTCTAATTAATATGGACGTATATAAATGTACTTCCAGATTCATCCTTACTTTACTATCGAAATGTGAAAAAGGTGATTAGGTAATATTGTACAGAACAAATTTTGATTATTTCGATTCCAATCAAGTTGACATCAATACATATATACTATTTGTTCTTTCACTTAAATTTTAGTTAAATTTGTTCAAAATCAATTTTACAAAGGAATTACCAATTAAAGATTTGCGTTACTAAGACATAATATAAAATTTCCAACCAAAAATCTAAAATAAAATCAGTATTTTTCTGATAATAAAAGAAATATTTTGGTCTAGAATTTCTACAATTCAATATCCAAATGGCCTTAATTCGGTTATTTTTTCCTAGTCGAACTAGTCGTGTGAAAAACTACAGAGCAGTTGTGACATTTGAACTAGGTGCACTTGAGGGTCAATTTCGAACCACTCGTAATAGAAATCAAGAAACCACCTCATTTCAAGCATCATCAATAAGCTAAAACCGTGACTAACCTTCAGGTATCAGTGTTCACAGAAATCGTATTTTGCATGTCATCACAATTTTCAGACCATATTTCAAGCTGGCGAATTCACTTCCTATAACAACAAAAAAAGGCAAACAGAATAAATCACGTTTCAACTCAAAATTCGATCGTGAAATTTTAGTTTTTTTTATTATTTAAAGCTTTTTGAACTGAGCGTTTAAAAAATAGATGAAAAAATGAAATCTTTCAGTTTTTTTTTCTGGCAATCTTAACAGATATTCAATAAAAGATTCTTAGGATTTATATTTCAAGTAAAATTAAATTCAATAAAACCAGATTTATAAATTTAAATATTTTTTTATTTTATCACAAAAAATTTCCTTAAAGTTCAAAATCAATGCAAACTTAATGGGAAATATCGATTTGTAGTTGATTATAAGCAATTTGGTGTTATTTTATTTTAAAACTACTTAATTAATTATTCAGTTTTTAGTTTTCATAATTAGTTTTGATGTTTTTCGAGAAAATATTATTGTACGTGTATCAACTAGTGTTAAATTGATCCATAAACTTGGCTGCATTTTGATTATCTCGTCGGAAATCTAAAATTTAAATGTGTGAAATTATTGAGAATTTTTTTTAAAAATTCATTCAATTTATTTATAAATTAATAAAATTCAATACATAAACATTTCTCTAACAATCTTTTAATATTAATATTGTAATTTAGCTTTTCAATCTAACAACATTAATTGTAAGAAAATATCTCAATTTTGCAATGAAATTATTTTCATTACAACTAAAAATATATAATTATATATAATTTATCATAGTTTATCTAAATAACAATAGCAGGCAGTATAAGAAAGTATAGAAAGTTCAATAAAATTGACTAACCTAGATATGAATCTCTTATTTTATATACGAATCCAAATAATAAATACTTACTTTTCTAAATACGTGAAACTAATAATTTACTATGGAATTTATTAGAAAAATGGAAGAAAATTTAGCTATTACATAATATAAGATATTTTCATCAATAAACAGTATCGTATCCATTTAGAGAATATAAAACAGCCATAGGGAGCAATAGATGAAGATGGAGCATGAGTAAAACATGGAATATAGTATCATAAAGATAATGATGAATGTGGTATTGATTTTATATGATAAGGTCATAAATGATATGATGGTAAAAGGAAGAAAAGTTACAAAATCCTTTCGTATAAAAGTTTTGTAATAATGAATGCCTTCGAAAAACAACATCAACTGAAATACGAGAGTACAAGCTTAATTTCATTTCTTGTGCTGTGTTTGTTTCTTTCTTTCTTTTTTCGTCGTTATCTTATTCCTTTTCCAACTATTGCTAAATCTTCGTTTATATTTTCTTTAACTATTGTTTCTTGTGAATTGTGAATTTTTCCTGATGTGGTTCTAAGGATATTCATAGCGTAACGCTTCCGCCCACGAACGTCCATTACAATTGTAAATATACAGGAAAGTAACTTTTTATGAGGCAAGTGGTAAACTTGAAACTTTTCCTTATTTCTATTACCATTCCTATTTCTATTTAGTTTAGATTCTAAGAACGTCGAACACTCTTATAATATTTTGTACATGTAACATGGTTACTCGATTCAACTTGCCTTTCGAGTAGATTCCACTCGTCGTTGAATTTCAACACCGAACAAAGTGACATGATAGTCATGGCTAACACTAAGCAGCAAATTTCCCCTTTTCCTAAAAAAATATAAATGAACAAACCCAATACAATAATAACTACCAGTATATTTATACTTTCAAAGAACATGGCAGATACCATGAAGTAGAAACAGGCACTCAAAGATAGCATTTTTCTTATTCTTCGTACACAATTGCAACTCAAGTAGTCCCAGTCCAAATGTACCATCGAACATATATATAAAAAAAAAGAAAAAAACAGGGAATAACAAAAAAATTGCACAAAACAAAATTGTAAAATTACGCAAACATAAAAACCCTCTTCAGATAACACAACAGCAGCAATATTTACCTCCGACATATTGCTACTTCTTTAGACTTATCAAAAAGTTTTATGGTCCATCTGCATGGACGAGTGCCGTATTGCGAAAGGATAGTTAGTATACACCATCCCGAATAATTCGGTTCGGTTGTCCTTTTTTTTGCAATACTATGATATTAGTGGACCGCAGGCAAGCATTTATAGTTCCAATAGTCCCTATAGACAGACAGTTATACTAAACTTTACTCAGCGCTCATTTTTATGGTTAACTTTAATGTTATAGCCGCAGAATTTTTCTATTTTCAGTTGTAGACATATGCTGGGTAGGACGCGATTCGAATTGACTGCAAACCACACCTATTTCTATATGTATTTTACATCGTTTTTTCATTTCTCTTCTTCTTATTTTTGCACGTTAAAAAATCCTCCAGTGATTCGAAAGTTCAAGTTCTACTTTAACGGCACTTGAACATTATAATTGCATTCAGTAGAAAAATAAGTTAAAAAGGCAAATGTTTTAAAGTATTCTGAATGAAAAGTATCATTGCCGAGATATAAGTGCAGTGTTGCATCTACAATATTTCACCAACGCAATATGTCACTACTATTTAAAAGGAGAATTTTCAAAACAACACTATTGATAATTTGTGTGTCATTTTATAGTAAAAAAAAAAACTTTTCAGAATTAATTCGAGCAGTTATAATTAATTACGGCAATTCTAATTATTAATATAAAAAAAAAAATTCTTGAATTCATCGTGTGTTCATTTTTGATCACGATTCCAACTTGTTGAAAATAGAAAATCGAAGAAACACCCTACAGTAATTTGTTTGTTATTGAAAAAAATATAGTCAGAATTTTTAATAATGGCTTTAACGAAAAGTATTAAATTTTGAGAGTGATCCATTTTTCGTGACAACCAAGCAGAAAAGCGTCTTTTTGAAGGGTGACTTCAACTCAACAAAAACCATCGCCAATTAGGTAGTAATAGGCCGCACAAATTCAAGTACCATTTTAAGTCTGAAACTTTCAATTTCTTTTCATGTTACCCTGTAAACTGAATTTGTATTATACGAAAAATACCATAACAATTTTCTAAATACTTAAATTGCCTAAGATATGTTTTGATTTTTTTTTTACATTTTTACTTGATAAAATAATTTTTTAAATATTATAAATATTTTTTTCCAATACTATATTCAGAATTTTAGGCTAAATTTATTTTTACACTAATAAAAGTATGCATTTGGTATAAATTTGTATTGTATAAAAAAAAAATATAAATCTATTTGATAAAATTTGAAAGCTTTTATAGATTACAGAAAAATATTTCAATTATAATTTAAATAATTCCTCAGAATAAACTTAGGCGGTATTTAATTTTTGATATTATGACATGACCAAGTGACATAGTCTATTAGGAAAAACGAATAAATAAAGGTTCAAATATAATATATTTCAGGTATTTTCGAATTTTGACAAATTTCTGTTTAAAAACATGAGCTTAGGAAAAAAAATTCTTAAGTGAAATTCAGAATCATTTAAATGGATGCTTTGGAATGGATGATTTTTTTAATTTTTAACTCACCCAACTTGTTTATAGATTGAAAAACTTGTATCTATATTGAAAAGTCCTTATAAACCGTTATAACGAATTAAATAAAGCTAATGACCTCTTAAATATTTTACAATATTTTTATATATGATATTCGAATCTCGAAATTTTCCAAACCCAAAATTTAAATTTTCCATAATAAAAGTGAACCAACGCATATGTGCCAATGTAACTTTTAATCGCTGCTATAAACCGTATTCTTTTATATATATTCATGGCAGAAGTTTCTATATATTTAATGGTGCTATACCGCATCTTAAGACAAGATAGCACCGGTCGCCCACGACCATTGGGATTGAGATACGCTCAATCAGCGCACTACCATAAATGATAGTTAACAGTCAGTAGTCAGTTACAAGCTGACTACTCCAACTGCTGGTGGCGAGGACTATCTAAACTTCTGCTGTCATACGCAGTGACAACGCCCGAGATAATTGCAATGCATTACTACATTTGCCAGTTACCTCCCACCTGCGATCCGGATATCGTAGCCGCGATATGGGTATCAACCACAGCCACTACGTTGCTGCCTAAGGCGCCTCACCATTATCGAACACAGTGTGTTTTAACACCATGGGGCACCCCGATTCCCGTAGTACCTATTTTTGTTTTAAGAGTACTTTGGTTTGTACTCCGCTCATTGAGCTACAGTAAGGAATCTTGTAAATTCCTAGGCACCGCTAAGCCAGCTCAGGTACGCGGGTTTGCCAAGACCCGAAAGCACAACTGGAATTGACCTTGGTCTTTCATCCAGTTGTAGCCACCTTGCGTTTATATATTCATTGGCAGTAAAATATTCTAAGACACTAAGACTAAACTAAGGAAAAATTATACAAAACTTTAAAGATTAAATCTAAACTAAGGGACAGTGTCGTCAACTACTTTGTTTTCTAGAAAAAGATTCTGAACTTACTTTTACACAATGCCCTTCAATATGGAGTCAATATGGACTTACGGACTGGACTCTGGGGCTTTACTAAGTTTTCGAAATTCTGTCAAACCCAATCCTTTCAGTCAAAAATAAATAGTGTTTGTTTATTTATTAGTTACTAAATTCCTGAGACAAGAGCACGACACCATGAGGCCATTTGTCAACAAACATTACGTTTTCGTGTTATTCAAAACTGTGAATCAAAATATTTTCAATATTTCTTTTAAACAATAAATAATGTCTTTATATAGAATATTCATATTTCTATAGAGTATTTTTTAATACATAATTAAATAAATTAAAAAAAAAAAAAGTTCACATCGATTTTCCCTTAAAAATGTTCTTTTCAAAATTTGATTAAATATTTTTTTCTGTAAAATTATAAGTATCTGAGCTAGATTATTACTTATATTAATAGAATTTTACACAAATAATTGAAATGAACAATTCAATCGCACATAAATAATTTAAATTTTTTATTATTCAAATGTACATTTTTAATTAAATAATTTTTGAATATTAAAAAAATTTAAATTATTTATTTTATATAATTTAAAAAAAATTCCTCCTTTTTAAATGGGCTTTGAGACGAGCTACGGTGGAGTTTTTCGCAATAATATTAGTCATCGTGATTGTGTCTTGTAATAAAAAATTTCATTCTCGTCCTTCCAATAATACTCATTTCTTTGTGCTAACATTTATCCTATATTGACATATATATACTAGATCAGGAGAAACTTCGATGGATGTTTATTTACTGCCCATAACCCTTCCCGTTTATCAATATTATTATCTAAATCTGTTTGTTGCCATGTTGTAGCTAAAGATATCAGTAAGTAGAGTAAACATAGCATTCTTGAAATAATTTAAACCGAATATTTCTAATGTATTCATATTTATTTTTAATTAAATTGAATAAATATTTGAATTCTATTAAAAAAATATCAAAGTTTAAAATTATAAATATAAGTTAACGCCTTCCCACTTGTATGTACATTAATCGATAAAAATAACAAAAATTCGCATAAAAAATGGTGGTTGGTACCATTTTTGGATCAAATAAAATTTTTAAAAATATATACATTTAAGAAGGTATTTTTTTATATTGAGTTTTTGGTCTTTTAAAAATTTTCTAATATTTTTACTTCAATATAAGCTATCTGTCATAATATTTTTTATTAAAAAACGTCTTGTCTAGATATGGTAATATTTTTTTCAATAAATCAATATATTAATTATTAAGTATAATAATTCTGTAAATATGAATACTCTAGAAGATAAACTAGTTTCGAACTTTCCATAATAAATAAATGTCATTCAGTTCAATATACAATACATATGCAGAATTGGAGATAGTAAATTTTAAATGAAACTTTCGAACTTTTTCTATGAAGTTGCGTACGTACATACGAATTGTAGTATAAATAAATGGTTAATTTTGAAATTTATAGTAAGGACAACTCAATTTTAATTTATTATCAAATTAAAGATAACATTAATAGTTATTCATATTTTTCGAAATTATTTTGCTATATATGTTATATGTGTATACTATAAAAGCTTAAAGTTATTTTCTCCAATTTCGGTTACAAAAACTGCGAATAAATTTACATATACTCGTGCATATGTAAAAATATTTGATTTTAAATAGAATTTTTTTTTAATATAACAACAATATTTCAACTTTTAGACATTCTATTTATGGAATATTTTCCATATGAACGTGTTACAGTAACAATACACTCCAATACAAATATTAATATGTAATTGTACGGAATATTTTCTTTATATGATAAATTATGTTGGAATATTTAATATGAAAATTGAATAGATAAAATTTTATTAAATTCAGGAATTCACAGCATTAGAGCTATGCTGCTCACAAATATAGCAGTACCAGAAATAGTGGATTTTCGGGATTATGTCACACTTTTGTGCAGCTACGATATGGGACAGCATAAATTAAATTCTGTAAAATGGTACAAAAATGGACAGGAATTTTTCAGGTAAAATTTTTTTACATAATATACGTAGAGAGTAGATTTTATGAATAAGTTTTAATTTTGTTTATATTATATATATTATACTAGTAATATTGTAATAGGAAACTTATAAAATTATTAACTCGTCGATGCACAAAAAGATTTAATTCTTCGTAATAAACTGAGATACATTCTACTAAATTTTTTCCTTTACAAGAAGTTAACATAATAATATTATATGCATACTTTTTTAAGTACGAATTTCAATTCTAAAATTGCTTACCAAAATAGGATACAATAGCTAAGAGTTAATTAAGTTTATTTATATAAATTTCTATTATAACATGGAAATAAATAAATATATGCTGCCAGCTAGTAATTAATGTTCTGCACGAATAGAATTTGAATTTAATGTCACTAAACCGAATCACTAAATGAATTAAGCCCACCTTTGTCACCTTATCAACATACACTTGAAGTTGAAAATTTTAAAATTAGAAGTACTTTTATATGCATTAATGGCTGCTATTTCAATGTAGCTATAATCGGTTTTCAATGTTCAGTATCCATAAATAACTTTGACATGAATTAATACGAAAACAGAATTTTATTTATTATAAATTTTTAGAGTACGATTAAATTCAAGCCATTTTTATTATTTAAGGTTAATTTTTAAAAGCATTTAGTACAATTTATAATTGAATACTATAATTTTACGACAAATCATTATTGCTTCTTCAACAGATACTCACCAATGATGCAGAAAATTTTCATGAAATTCGACGTTGATGGTGTGAAAATTAAGAACGATAATCACTTCTGTAATGAAGTGACTTGTAGGGTGGAATTAGCCAATCTTAACAGGAACTCATCGGGATCATACCGTTGTGAGGTATCTGGAGATGCTCCCGAATTTAAATTAATTAGCCGAACAGCTAACATGACTGTTGCAGGTAAATTGTAAATTAATTACTTAAGTTAGAATTACTTTTACGAGGAAAAAGTTTCTCCAAATTCTAAAATAAAAAAATTATTGATTTTAGCTCAAAGTAAGCTTAAATAAAAGTTCTTATATGTTAGAATTTTAAAGATATTTAATTTGAATATCGTAAATAATCGCACAAAAATTTTGAGAAATTCTATAATATTCTTTGCATTTTTTATTTATTTTATTAAATGAAAATTTAACAAAAATGAAGAAACAAAAAATTTTTTAAATATTTTTTTAGGGTTTGTTGTTTATTAATTTAATCAGATATTTAGTTCTATTTTATCATATATTAATACACTGTATAATTATAGTGTTTTCTTGATTAATAATTTTCTTAAAGATCATAGATTATGATATGTGTATGCTAGGAATTTGGTCAAAGTATACCATATATAAATTTTATAGTTTTTTTTACGATCGATTTTTGATTATTTGAATAACATTTTTAATCAATTTAAATAAAAAGCTGAATGGTTAACCAATTTTTGCTTCGGAAAGTAAAATAGAATAGGCACACTTCATTCAGATTTCGAAAATGCATAAAATATTAATAATTCAAATGGCCGCCGCAAGAATTCTATCCTTTTGACGTAATTGTTTAAAGACATTTTCGCCCATTTCGGGCTGTCAATTGGCCCCTACCTGACAGATGTTGATTTTCAAATGCTACAAAACTTTACGTTATCATATAAGAAAAAGTCCAACGGTGTCAAATCGTATGATCTTGGAAGCCAATGGATATCGCCAAAAATTTATATTACACAATTTTTGGCTACATCAATTGGCATCCAAGATCATACAATTTGACACCCTTCAACTTTTTCTTATAGGATGACGTAAAAGCTTTGGGAACTTTTCGGACAATAAAACCAAAATTTGTTAAATTTTGTCACTTGTGACAACGTTTTATTAAATCTATAAAAAATTCAATTAAAGATCTTCAAGTTCAGGCCAAAAATGTTTGGTTATGGCAGGACTATAGCGCTCAAAATTGACGGTAACGATATCTTCTTCTTCATTTTCAAAGAAATATGGACCAATGGCACCTTTAGACCAAAATGCAGCTTAGACAGTCAGTTTTATTTCAGATATAATAACTTCTCTACAGTTATTTGTAGCTTTTTGGTGGTTCATATATAGCAATTTTGTTTATTGGCCAAGAAATGAGCCTTGAGCAAAGATCCTCATCGCTGAAGAAAATTTTGTTCGAAAAATTAGCATCCAAAGCATGTTATTCTATCGGCGTATCCTTATTAGTAGTTACACAATCTATAATATAAAATGAAATATTAACATTTATTTAAATGGCGCACATTTATGTTTAAGAGAGCTGTTCTTTTCAAAAATATTTATTTTCAATTAGTTGTAAGTGTTTAAATATTTTTTTAATTGCTTTTAAGAAAACAAATCTAAATTAATGTTGGAAAAAATGTTAAATATTCATATTTAAAAAAAAAAAAAAAATTCTCCAACAAAAAAAAAATTGCAGTTTTTATTTTTTTTTTGGAGTTTTTTCAGTTGGCATCTGAAAGCATAAAATATGAAAAATAATAATTTTCTATAGCAAAAACTCTGATATAATATTAATGGTTTGTACGTGTACAGCTTT
This sequence comes from Atherix ibis, assembly GCA_958298945.1. Classification (NCBI taxonomy): domain Eukaryota; kingdom Metazoa; phylum Arthropoda; class Insecta; order Diptera; family Athericidae; genus Atherix; species Atherix ibis. The sequence goes on from OY282606.1 coordinate 6,669,986, forward strand.
ACCTAAACATGACCCCATGATAAACGGTGTGACACCAACATACAGATTCGATGAATTTGTTGTCGCCAATTGCACATCAGATTGGTCTAGTCCAGCCGCAACGCTCTCATGGTACATCAATGGTGAAAAGGTACGTGCACAAAATTTTTAATATTTTCCTATCAGTTTGCAAATGGTATCACTCAATCACCTAAACTTACCCAATCATCTCAATATCCTTTTTCAACCTGCCCAACCATCATTCCGTACTCAATATGCAAGTATAATGTTATAACGTTACGAAGATTGTACCAAAGACAAGGACAATACGGATAACGGTGCACAGAAATGACAACGACTATAATAAGGGCGTGAATAAAGTATGTACAGTAATAAGAATGATGATGGAGTTCAAAGATTGGACTAACAATAAAGATGATGTTTGTGAGATATCAGTTCGTACGGGGTAGGGTATACGCGAATACTAATATAGTGAATAGGAAAAAATTTGTCTAACAGTGTAAAGAATCATGAGAGAATAAAATGTTCGAGTAGTGAAAGAATGGTGGCGGGGTGGTGGAAAGCATTTATTATCATCATTTTTCTTGTGACAAGCACGTATTACTTATCTGTGAGTGAAATTTTTCAGATTATTTTGAATGAAATTCCAGGCATCGCCTGAACTGCTACAGCCCCAGCAGGAGACCACAATGAACACGGACGGATTCAGTCTACGTTTGCGAAGTCAGGAGATTCGATTTCACATAGATAGGGCACGTTTTATCAATATAAGAGGTATATTAGAATTGAAATGTGTTGCCGAAATCAAAAATATACCATCATTGACACATGAAAAGACCGTGAAAGCATTCATCTTATCGAAAGATGATTTAACTAATCAGAAGTTAGTCAATTGGAGAAATTCCGGTAAGTTGTTGATTTCTTATTTTCCTTTTATTTTCACCATTACATTAATAAAAATGTACAAGATATATGGCTTAAATAGTTTGTTGTCCAATTAGTACATTATAATATTGTATTTTTTATAAAAATGCATTACAAAAAAAAATGTGTACATTTAATATAATTTAATTGAATTTAATTGAATTTTAAAATATATGATAATAAATAAATTGCATTATTAATAAATAACTTAATTTTTTTTCACAATTAAATTTTGTTTTCAATTTTAATAAACTCCTCGCATAAAATTGATTTACATTTTTTTTTTTTTTTCAAACAGGATACAGCAATTTGAATACCGGCAACTATTATAATAAACTAATATCAATTTTTCCATTAGCTATGATAACTATTATTAATTACATTTTATCTCCTGTGAAAAACAATATTATCGCTTGTATTATCAGATAACTGAAAAAAGTTTTAATCAACATCAAATGCATACTAGATTAAAGGCTGTTTCATATAATTAATAAATGAAATAAAATTTTTAGAAAGAAATTACATTAAAATAGAGATTAAAGAAGAAAAAGTTTCAAAATATATTTGTAAAAAAAAAATTAAAGAAAAAATAACAAAAAAGATAGAAAATGTTTTAAAAACAAATTTTTTGTTTATTTTAGTAGAATTGGTAATTTCTTAATGGTCATATTGAAGTAAACAAGTAACTAAATAATAACTAAAAAGAAAAATATTACAAAACTAAACTGAATAAAACCTAGGTAAAATAATAAATGCATAATGAAAAACTATAGAAAATACTTTAATTAATCTAAAATGAAAATAATTATGTTGCTCGTTTTTACTACTCCTCAACACTCAAAGTGTATTTAGCATTATTTTTGTATAGAGTATATCATGACCAGGGGGGTTCAGTTATCATCATGCAACCTTGTATATTCTGTTTTCATGTCAGATTTATTACAAGTTCCGAAGTTTTTACTTAAAATATAATGAAAACTATAGTAATGTTTCTGTTCTCTTGGGTGCTGTCTGTCGTTTTACTTTTATATATATTTGCTAAGTTGAAACTAAAGGGAAAATATTTCCAGAAGTATCTTTCTTCTAATATTAACCAACTTATTGTTTTTTTTTGCTTATTTTCTTTTATAAAGAATAATATTTTTTTTCAATCCTGTATAATTTTTGCAACGTTAAAGGCATCACTCAGTAATGAAAAAGCAAACAGTACCTTGCTAAGAGCCACTAAGTAATGCAACATAATAAAAAAAAAAAAAAAAAAAAATATTTATATTGATTGCATCTATGTGTATAAGAACGTGATGCAAAAATATATTTTTAATTTAATATTAAAATATATCTGGGATTAATTAAAATTACAGTAAAACGTAGTACAGAGATTGTGAATACTAACAAGCAAATATTATACCTTAATTAAAATTTTACTTAAAAATTTTCCTTTAAGAAGGAGTTATTAAATTTACTATCACAACTAAATAAACAAGTAAAAGTCAAAAGTATTATATCATAATTGAAAATTTCATATTATTTTTCCAAAAATTAATTTCAAAAATATATATACAATATATATTTGTTTTTGTTTAAATAGTATTAATTACGTTATCTCATAAAATAAGTGGAGCGATCTCATTTTTTCCAATTCCCTATCATATAAAATAATGCAGTAGATTTATTGTGGATGACAGATCGTATGTGTATGTTTAATATATAAGTACAATGGGATGACAGGATATGAAGTTTAAATTTTTGATATAAAATGGAATTCATCATGCAAAGATTAAATTCAGATCAAGTGTTCTCCAAGATATGAAAATATCTTTGAGAATACACATTCATAGATAATTTTGGAAATTTTTCTATAATATATACAGGCATAAATCGAAACTGTAAATTGTATTCGATTTTATGTATGTGAGAATGTTTATAAGTTTACCTTTTAAGTTTACCTCATTTATGTGTATAGACACACAATATTAGAAGACAACAACATACACACACCTCATACATAATTATTTAAATATTGTATAATCAAATTTTGTACATAATAAATGTAATAAATACTATAAATAGAAATGAAATTCCAAACAAATCTATAGACGTGTACACGCATATGAGCATATATTGTAGCTTAGAATTTATGTCAGGATTTCAAGAAATTTTATTCGCATTTGATTAATCAAAAGACGTTTTTCAAAATGCAAAAGAATTAATGCCTCGAATAATCTGAGTACACTTGGGTAGCATAAATTTGTCAAGGAGACGTAAAGATGAATATTATCTATATGGGGGATATATAAGGAATATTATACTAAATCCTTAGGCAGTTATGTTGATTTTATTGTGTATTTTCGCTTTTTTTATCCTTCATCTTGTGTGGAATATTTTTTTGTTATACCTATGTATATGCAATATTTTATAACCTCGATGAAAATATGATTGTTTAGAAAGAAATAAAATACAAAATCAGACCAATCTACATACACATATGTATACGGTATCCATATAGTACTCTATATATATGGTATATATATACATATATTGAAGAAAAAAATTAACGAAAGAATCCTTTAACATGGGTAGCTCTTATCCCTTGATTTGCATATGTGAATATTTTTGATCATTTCGATCCCCATTCCTATTCCGGTTTTCATTTCCAATTCGATTATTATTGGTTTCATACATATTGAGTGTTTTTACTCGCATATGCGAATAAAAAATATTTTTATGATAGAATTTATTTTTTATTTTATTTCATTTTACCCATTTTGACAAACCTCACCAATGACTGTTTGTTAGAAAGGAATTGTCATTTTATTGGGGGACAATCAAATAAAAATTGATATCGAAAAAATGTTCAAATGAGCAAATGATTTTGATTGTCAATAATAATATGCATTGACATTTATATGATTGTTCTTAGGTGAAGATACTACAAATCATATTTCATATGACTATCAACAAACAAAAAATGCATTAAATATTTTGAAATTTTACAAAATCATATTCTTTATTTGCGAAATTCGTTCAACTGATTAAATTATACCATGAAACCATATTAAGTCTACGCACGTAGTACAAAAAATACATTAAATTTTGTATGACAGAATGATTTTATGATAGAAAATCCGAAGGTATATAGATAATGTTTATATTACATTAGATATTAAGATCATACGAGTATATTATATTTTAACTATACAGATATTGGTTTGTGCTGTTTTCAATATGTACATTTTTTTTTCTAAATTAACTTTATACAAAATCCACAAATAGTAATAAATTTTAAAGAGTTAATCAAATAAATATTTTCTAATAATTTTGTTAAATGTACATAACAAAATGGATTGTAATTGAAATAATAAATACATCGTATAAAATGAAATTTATTTAAAGCCTTAATAAGATTACATGCAAAAGTAACTTTAAATATTTTAAATTATTTGTTAGAATAATGACAGGATTTACGGCAATTTTTTAATCAACTTAATAAATTGATTTAATTTAAATAATTTCATTTTTGTGAAAATTTATTTATTTTATAAAATTTAATACGATATAATTTTGAAAGTCAAACAGTTTTTCTAACAATTATTTATAAAATATATTTTATAAACAATTATTATAATTGGAATAAAGAAAAACAAAAAGTTGTATCAAAATAATTTTTATTTATCTTAAAACTCTGATCAAATAATATTGATACTACTTAAATATTTTTTTTTATTTTTCATAAGTTCAACAATCGCAATAGAATGAAAATATTCAATTTTGATAATATAGAATAAGTTCATATCCTTCAACTTTACGCTTTCAAATATTTATTTATTCGATAAAATTTGAACATTGAAAGAAAAAGATTTACACTAAAATAAACACCATAAAAAATACCAAATCCATAATTGTAGTCTAATTTTCGATGGAAACTATTTTTATTAAAATAAGTTCTATCTAGAAAAGTATTGCATTTAAATAGATAGTTAATACTATTGTACGAGTATATATTGAATATTTAATCTAAGGAAAAAATGTTCAAATACAGAATAGGGAAGAGTTAAGTGTCTTTTGATTGGTATAAATAAAAAATACAGTATTATTTTTTTCTATCTATTTACATTTGGACTACTATTAATCAATAATGGAAAATTGTAAAAAAGAACACTAACTAATATTAGTGATAAAATTTATTTTGAATATTCAACAATATATGCTAATTTCTCTAATTTAATAGCTACTGTAATTGGTTATATTCTATCTAATAACTAAATTACATTTATAAAAATAACAATTCCAATCGTACACGTGAATATAATATTGTATTATTGAATATATTTTATATATGAAAAAAAATTACCAATAAAACTCTAACAGAAACTAAATAAAATAATTGTATAAAAATTAAAGAAAATATTATTGCAAAACTATAATCATTCAAATTTAATATATAAATAATACTAAAAATAATAATGTTATTAACATATAATTAAATAAATGCGCAAAGCGAAATATATGATAAATATTAATTTTCGAATTTATTAACTAATTAGTATGATTAATGCAAAAATTTACTATTTATATTCTGCACAATAATAATTAATTATTAATTATTAAGTAATTGGAATTTTTTTTTCAAGTCATTTTAATTAATAATAATTGTAAATATAAAATATATTTATATACAGGGTTTCCCGTAAATAGACGAATAAATAAAGTGAGTGGTCGTTTTCTAGTACAAAAAAATTTATACAAATATTTATCAACCAATATTAATGGTTTCATAGTAATTTAAAGATTTGAACTATTTCTGTTAAATTGTTTTAATTAATTATTCTGATAAGTTTATTATTTAATTACTCTCTGAGAATATGATCTAAAATGATTATACATTCTTCATTTCGATAATTCTCTAAGAAATTCTAACGTGAAAAAATATTCTTTACGATTATAAATCTAATACACGTATCAATTTTTATCTATTGTAATAAGTCATATTTAGAGAAAAATTTTAAAACCTAAATGAGCTATTTTACGAGTATACACCTTCTTTCTCTCTTCGTGTATTTACGTGGCATCTTGTATACAAGCACACATACATACATATATAATTATATGTGATTTAGATATTATAATATATAAAAATTATTATTATAATTAATCAAAATAAAAAATACAAATGTTAACAAATATGATTAAAAAAAAATTTTAAATTTAAATACACCCACAAATAATTATGTAATTAAAAAATATATGATATTGTAAATAAAAAAAAACGAATTAAAGAAAACTATGTATTTATTATTGTATATAATTGAAATAAATATAAAATTAAATTAATGTCATAATATATAAATATATATATTTTTAATTCTATTGTAAAAATTAATTGTTATTTGTATAATTTAATGGAAAAAGAAAATACACACAACCATTTATATATAATTATAAAATTATTGATTAAAGTTAAATAAAGAAAAACTTTAAAACTATATTTAAAAAAGTATAATATGAATAAATAAATTTACTAAAAATTTAAAAAAAAACTCTTTTATTTTATAGAAATTCTATTACCATCTAATGCACACAAGTCTATGTATTCGAATAGTTTATGGACATCCAAATGTATGTCACATATCTGAAATTCCTTAATGTGAATTATATTCATGTTACTAACTATATTTATCACATACTTTAACACTATTAATCTTCATAGAAACATTCTGTTAGAAACCTTCTAATTTAGTACAAAAAAATTTTTATTATTTCACTTGATAAACACAGTCAGGGTCATTTTTATTAAGATTAAATCTGTAGCAATTTTTCTCAATCTATTTACTATTAGACTAACTGCTTTAAATAAGATAATTTAAATCTTTTCCAACCCATCAAGTGTTTATTTTATTAAGTATTAGATATTATTAAATAATAACTCTTTGCTCAAGTATTGGAAACTACTCGGCTATAAAGTAAATGTTTAACAGAGTGTGTTCTGTTTTTCTTTAATATAAATATGTATAAGGAAACATTTATAATATTTTTTCATCATTTAATCAAGGACTAACCTTTTTAAACTATGCTTTTTTCATCGAAATTTTGCCATAGTTAAAGATTTATTTTTGCCATAAAATATTTTCTTTTATTTCAATAAATTTTATAAAATATTTTTTTTTAATAAATATTTTCACAAATAATTTTTTTCAAAATATTTAAAAGTAATTATATTTTTAGAAACATATTTCTATGAAATATATTTTTTTGTAGAAAAATTTAATGATTCCGTAAAACTGATAAAAAATCATTTTTATTTATGTTGTATGAAGTGTTTTTTTTTTCAAATCCACTTTTGTAAATTATCTTATTAAATATATATATATAAATATTATTTTAAAGTAATATTACGAATATTTTATTTTATACTAATCAATTGATAGTATTTTCAAAATTATCATTTTCTATTTAAATCTTAAATTCATGCCAAAACTATCAAAAAGATAATTTGTAAAACCATATTTTTATCTTAAACGATATATATATATCTATTAGAAATTATCGTATATTGGTGTTATTTATTCAGAAAAAAAAATTGTATTTTTCGTTGATGAAATTACTAAGTAATTTTGTAAAAAGCTCTTCGCGAACAATGAATTTTGCATTTTCTATCGTAAAGCTGTTACAGAAAGCGTCTAAACTACTCTTTGGTATTTTTCTTATTCAAATATTTCAAATATTTAGCATCGTCATGGAAAATAATAGAACAATTTACAAATAGATACAAACACAGGTGTACAAGAATGTAACTATTATGAAAATCATTTCGTATGCTCGTACAGCATTTTCCGATGTTACAAAAATATGTCTAATCATAAGGTGGGTGGGTACTCGAAGAGGGGATCACCCTATCGAAGAGTTCGCCTAAGTGGAAATTTTACAAGCAAACATGAATACCAAAAGAGAATTTTATGTAAAAAAGATACTTGTGAAAGTGGTAAAACATTAGAAAACAAGGCAAAAACAAAATGCACTTATGGAAAACGGAATACACAATTCAGAATATTTAAAAAAAAAAAAAAAATTATTTGTACAACAACAATACTGAGAATATCAATGCTCTTGAAAAGCTTGTTTGCTTGTATAATCTTGATAGAAGAGCCGACAATATCGGACAATATTGCCAGAACTAAGAACGACGGAGAAGGAAATCTAACATATATTCAGGCACCCCGAAAATCGAAAGCAATATATTTTATGAAACCATAAATAATCCTGGCACAAGGCACAAGGCACAACATGAGTGAGCGTTATTTTGTTTGCGAACAAATTCACCATAAAGCATGAACGACACGCCAAACAAAATAAATTTTCATCACTGTTCGATGCCGTACAGAACATCATATCATTGAGGGGGTGATTCAGTGGGTACAGCAGGACAGAATGCCTTACAATGAAATTCCTCAACTGTTTAAATACAATACAATATATTAAATGTGCGTAAAATCTTCGCAAATCGTTTCATACGCAAATAATATTTCTTCAATCTTATGCAGGTGCCCGTATCCTTGTTAGTTGCCCTTCTTGTGTAACCTGATCCTTTTCGAATTTCGCTGTTCTTTTTAAATAAAATTTTGCATGTTTTACTGGTTTATAAATAGCTAGCTGTGATGTTCGTTTCTATTGTACAATATATCCCCTTATGCGGACATTGGCCATTCATTATTTAATGATCGCTAGATAGAATTACAATACATTTTCAAAAATTTATTATGTATCAAATTGTCTGAAGGTAAGTTTGATTTATTTTCTACACTTAATAAATCAAATACACACAATATTTGGAGATTTAAGTATGTTAATCGTTTTTTATCATGACACACATAAATATCATAAATAAGGCAAAGCGTTCACATTTATCATATTTGAACTTTTTTATTTAACTTATTCGAAAAGCTTATCAATTATTCTATTAGAAAATATGTCACAGGATTTTCTCCTAAATATCCAGCAAGAAACATATAGGAGGTGTGGCATAAAAGTTATGAGACTATTCCATTCTTTTGGCCACTTAAAAATTGGCGAAGCGGTTTTTGGACTCTACATTGCAGTGCTGCAAAGCTGCTTTGGATGCTATCGACAGAACCGTCCTTTCAAAAGCTTTCTGATCTTATGGAATCAAAAAAATTTCAATCGCCATTGTTCAGGTGTATAGGTGGACAAAAACTCATTGTGTCTGACTTTTTATGAAACTTTCAAGGACTATTTCTGCATTGTCCGGACTGACTTTTTATGAAACTTTCAAGGACTATTTCATAGCTCTAATGTTAATCGATGGCCTGACTTCTTAATAGTCCTTACTCGTTCCACATATTTATCAGTTTTCCACTCTTCCCGGACCACCAAAACTATTTTTTTCCACCGAAAAAATTATGCTCATGTTTTTTTCATAGAAAGCAAAAAATTTATTCAAAGTACTTTCCACCCTCGCTAGCTAAACATTTCTCCCATCTCTGGGGCAATTTGTGGATACCACGCCAAACAAATTCCTTCTCTTTCGTGGCAAACCACTCATCAAGCCATTTTCGGATGCCTTCCAAAGAATCGAAGTGCTGCTCAGCGAGCGCGTGGCCCATCGACAAAAACAGGTGGTAGTCGGAAGGGTGCAGGTCTGGTGAATAAGCGGGGTGGGGTAGCACCTCCCAGTTGAGTGTCTTCAAGTAGTTTGGGACCATTTTTGACGTGTGCGATGGTGCGTTATCGTGGAGGAAAATCAACTTGTCATGTCTTTGTTGATAATCCGTCCTTTTTTCACGCAGAGCACGGTGCAATTTGATCAGTTGTTGGTGGTAGCGGTGGGCATTGACCGTTTCACCAGGTTTCAACATCTCATAGAAGACGATACCCTGCCGATCCCACCAAAAGCACAGCATCGTCTTCCATCCGAAGCGATTTGGTCTTGGGGAAGATGTTGATGGTTGGCCGGGCGGCACCCATTTTCCGATCTTTTCTATCTTCGCCAAGGCACGCAGACGCATGGAAATGGCTGGTTGAGTAACACTCAATTGCTCCGCGAGCATTTTTTGCGATGGGTATCGTCTTCATCCAAAAGAGCCTGCAATTGATGGTCCTCAACCTTCCTAGGCCGATTTTCACGATTATTGTCCCATAAGTCAAAATTGCCGTCTTCAAATCGACGAAACTAATCTCGGCACGTTGGTTCCGATAAAGCACTGTCACCATAGGCCTCCATAAGTATTCAAAGCGATTCGGCAACCGATTTCTTCAAATTGAAGCAGTAAAGCAGAGCTTCCCGCATATGCTCTTTTTCTGGCACAAAACTAGACATGATTACCAAAGGAAAAATATCTGTTGTTGTACGAAATTGCTGTATGGCGTGCTCATGGTAGCTTAATACGCTCACTCACGCATTTTATGACCAAACAGCGGATTTAAGCTTATACACCTGGTATTAAGAAGGATACCGAGAGAGAGGTCGGTGCACTTTGCTTTTAATGATTTGGGTTGAGAGAAAAAAGAGACGTTGGTGCACTTTGCTGATTGTAATAATTTGGGCTGTACGTTCAAAAAATGGTATTTCTGTCGAAACAGGTATTAACAGTGTAATAAAGGCGGAATGCAACTAGTCAATTCACTGGAATACTGTTTATTGAAAAAACGATAAAATAAGCAAAGACCAGGAGTCTAATATCTCCATCATATTTTTGTCTCCTATTAATTTTATCGCTTGATTTTGATCTAGTAAGTGCAGTGACGTCATAGAAGCGCCTCCCCATACATGGGAATTATATTCCAGCTTGGGGCGACCAAAGGCCTTTTATGTATTGGCTAGATCATATGTAGTGAAAAATTTCTTGCATCGCTCAAGGAAACCTAAAGGTTCTGCAGCATTTTTGGTAATATTAAATATGTGGTCAATCCAACAGAGGTTGTCATTAACACACATACTAAAAATTGAAATTATATTTCGTTTTCAGTTATGCAAGTTCTGTATTTTGGAACAGTTCTGTGTTTTTCTAAGTATTAAATTCCACTCTGTTCTTCGTATATTTTAGAAAGCTCGTAGTTTTTTAGAAAATTTCCAAAACTATTAAACTATTTCATGAAATAAAAAATTACATAAATTTATGCTCAATATTCTTTAGCAAAAAAAACAATATAATTTTAAAAATCTCGAAAAGACTATTTGAAAAAAAAAATGTATGCTCTTAGTTTTTACGCATTTTTAACATCACAATAGTTATGTTCTCAAAAATATAGAGAGGAGGGGGGAGGTGTGAGTTTTTAAAAATTCTTCTTAACAAAAAATAAAATATTTAATAATATATTTAGGACTCAACTTTTTCCATATTGACTGCAAATCGTACCATTATCTCTGATCTGATCATACTTTTAAATAATGCTAAATGACAATTTACTTATTTACATATAATATCATTTATAAATTTCAAATTAAAATTACTTTGTCATAATACAAAATATTGTAAAATATAAATTTTTACATAACATATTCAAATATGTATTTTTAGGAAAGCTACCAAATATTCTATAAGATAATTTTAAAATAGGAAATTTTCTTAATAAAAAATATAAAATGGTACATTAGAAATTTATGTGATTAAAAAAGGTGAAAAAAGTATAAAAAATAAAGTTTGAACTTTTACTTTTGAACTAATAATTGCTAAGAAAATCGATCATGCGTACTAAAATGCAAAAGTCACTTTTAATTAACGAGCGAGAACCTCATTAGTACCTTTGTGGAAGTTTACCTTTCGTTATTCATGAGTTCATTCATATCTATTCATTTGAGTGTATAAAACTCTTTCAATTGGGACAAGAATCTTCTTTTATTAAAGTGGAAGAGTTTCACTCGATTGTGCAAACAAACACACAGTTTTATTCGTTTTCTGTAAAATACAAATTGTGCCCTTTGAAATCTTTATCGCTTTTTATTTGATTCTCCCACCAATTGAGTTTGGATTCTTTAAGAATAAAAAGAAAAATTGTAACCATATCGATTCTAATGTTCAACCTTATACCAAGAATTTTATGTTCTGAAAACGATTGCAATTCTACTTGAAAATACTATAGATACTTTCTTCTATCTGAAATTTATCTTCACAAATACCAGAGAATGGTACGAGTCGGGCATAGGAAATATAACGAACCCTTCCAATACGAATATGACTTTTTTTCGAAAATAAATCAATTCAATTTTCAGTTTATCTATATTCATTTGCATTCTTCCACTGTATTTATAAAAATGCATTTCATTTTAAATATTTTTAACTAAGAATATGCACACATATGTAAATGAAAAGTAGGCCGTGGTTTTGTAACGAACTTGATTTTATATTTAATTAATGCAAGCACAACAAAAAATAATTGACTTTAATAAAAAAAAATTCTAAATTTTAAATTTTTTGTATTTGGAAAAAAAATCTAGTATGAACAGATAATGTCACTGCAATATCTCTCAGATATCAAAAATTATTTCGATCTGATGGTGGAATCTATAATTAACTGTGCAGCCAACATTTTTATAAAAAACGGCTTACAAATGGCATTTAGGATTTGCCTGAATATTGCACAAATTATAAATCCCAGTTCTATTATTTTAGCCGTTAAGCAAAAATGGAAAAAAATTTTTGAATCAACAAACAACGTAAGAGAAAGGATTAATTATCAATAAAAAAGAAAATATATAAATATTTTTTTTCATGTTTTTCAGGATAACGAAAAATCAAAAGGAAAAGATGTTGGTATAAATACTGAATATACTGAACCAATACCAATAGTGAACAGTTCGTTGAAAGTTATTGGAAATGCGGAACACGTGGTGAAGCACCAACCACGGAATTTCCACAAAAGACAATTAAAAGCATCAGACATCTTGCAGACCACTAATGGTAAATTCGGCAGTATATCAATTGATTATAAACGGAATGCAAAAGCAAAAAAAAATAAAATAAATCCGACAGCTACTACGAAAGCACAAATGGATAAAAAACCTGAATGTACTATGCGTGCTCTAAACATTATCGCTCCAATTATTCCGGAAAAAGCCCAGCAAATTGTTGATAATGAAAATAATTTTTCATTATTCGGAAATCTATTCGATACAAACGATGTCAGAGAATCTACAGTTTAAAATATAAATCAATTTAATAAAATGTGATAAAATCTTTTCCTTTTTTCAAAGATATTATCCGTGAATAAAATAATTTTATGTTCTTTCTTTGAGGAGACTTCATTTATCCTTGATAAATATGATTATTTTGAGTTTATTAAAAAGTTGTAGCAGTTAACGAATACCAAAATACATATACGACAGTAGTAATTTTTTAAATAATATAATACTATTGTTATTATTATTATTATTATTATTAAAAATTAGTAAAATTCAAAATGTTATTTAGCAAATAAATGTATTTGGTTGGTTAATTTATTCGCACAATTCACGACCACTTAAAAATAGTTTCAGCTCATCTAATAAGCACGTACATATTTGTAGTCTAATTGGGTGTAATAAATTTATAGAAGTTCATTTTTACTGAGTAAATGTTCACGATATTATACAGTTGGTATCAAATAGTCGCAATTATGTCACCGCATAATTAATTTCATAAAAATTAGTGCAATTATTAACGTAACTCCATTTCAACTGGGAGTATCTCCGCCATTAACCATAATAAAGACCGTACAACAAAAATAATCCTTCAATTTGTAATAACAACCATAGTGACAATGATAGCACAATAAAGCATACTTGAATATTTCTCTCGACATATTTGAACAGGCTTTTATTACCTAAAGGGATAATTGTACAATATTAAATGGCGGACGGTTTTCAATTCAATATAAAGTAAACATACATGATTATTTTGAATTAATTTTTTATTCATCAATTTTATTCCGAAGCAAAAACGATGATAATTGAGTCACAAAATTCATATTCCAAAAACGGTCGATTTGACCCAAAAATTCATTCAATTATTATCCAGGCCGTATGCGTATCTCCCTCCTTTCCCTTCGTTCCTTCATTACTTCTTGTATCTTATTTTTATGCTGTACATAACATATTATATTGTATTGTATTATAGAAATTATATTCATCTACCGAGGCATTACATTCAAAAATTCGGTTTAACAACAATATACATATTTTAATGTTACTACTCAGATGCAGCAGATTCTCATTTTTCATTTTAATAAATTTTAATCAAAATATTTGCACAGTAAACGCAATTTGTTAGTTCTTATATGAAAACAAAAATATTCATTAAACGGTTATGACAACAATGCGTTGTTTTTTTCATACGAGTATAAAAAACATAAAGCACACAAAATAAAAATGTCAATACTTTTACTCTTTGTATCGATGAAAATTTATAATCAAAAATAAAACTGCATTCATTTTTTATAATTTTTTTTTCAATTATTTAAAACATATTTACTATAGAAAATAATATTTTTTTACTGTTTTAAAGAAGCAATATAAGCGCATCGTTAGAATTAAATTAGTAAGGACTACAGTACCATTAGTTATAGTTATAACTTTTACTAACACTAAATTCACTATCAATAAATTCATCGAAAAAATTATTTAAACTATCTTATGTGTAATCGTTTAAATGATATAGAAATTATTGCTTAATATATTTTATCATATTTAAAATACTCTGAAAACAATAATAATTATCTTATCAACAAAAAAAGTGAGGTTATTATATTATAATAGCACTATTATTAAGTACAGTGTGCGTTTTATGTTCCTAGTCGAAGTATTTTTTTTTAAATAACTTTTAAATCAAATGTAATTTTTTAAATTATATTTTATTGATTGATTATATTATCTTTAACATTATCTATGAAATATGATGTCGGTCAAATACCCGCCTCTGATCGGGGCGCAATGGCGAGCTCTTTTATGTTATGCACATTTTTCATAAAATTTTCGCAGACTTCTGGTGTTATTTCAGCAATTTCGTTTCGAATATTGTCCTTAAGAATTGAGGTTGTGGTTGGTTTGTTAGTGTACACATTTTCCTTCAAGCACTCCCATACAAAGAAATCAGAAGGTTTCAAATAAGGGGATTATGGGGGCTAATCGATATCACCACTTTTTCACATTATTCGGCCAAGAAAATTTTTTCTCAAAATTTGGATCGTAGCACGAGCTGTATATGATATAGGACCTAATCGATCACATTCGGGCAGAAGAAAGTTTTCCAACATGTCCTGATAGCGGTCACCGCCCCAAATGCCGCCCCATACAGTTACTCTACGAGGGTGTAGTGGTCTTTGGTGTATGAGTTGAGGGTTTTCAGTGCCCTAATAGAGGCCATTCTGTTTATTAAGAAAGCTAGCGAAGTCGCTGATAATGGTTTTTCAACAAAAATGGTGCTCTTTTATACCGAGCTATAAAACTCGAGCACTCCAGTCTCGCTGCTTGCTGTTCATGGTAATTTTCCTGCAGCTGGTATGTCAATTGAATTTTTGACGGGTAAAAACCGAATTTTTTTTTGAGAATTTTTAACAAACATTTTGAAGATATTCTCAATTCTTCTGCACGGCTTCGATGAGAGGTATCCGGACATTCAGCAACACTCTGCCACACTACATCAATCTTTTCAAGTGAACGTTGTCTTGATTGTCTTCCAGTTTTCGCTTTATCTCCCAGTGTATGCATATTTTCAAAATTATTAATTACACACTGAATGGTTGAATTTCTCGGCATATGATTAACACCACAAACATCATGTAATTTTCTGCGCGTATTCACAATTGAATAATTATTTAAATAAAATATTTGAATAATTTCAATACTTTGTTGCTTCATAATAAATTGACCACACTCTACGACAAATGTCAAATACCAACAGACAAATGTCATCCAAACCAAAATGGCGGCCAAACAAAATCGACCTGCAACATCAAAAGCACCCTGTATAATCAAAAATATAAAAAAAAAAACGTTTAATTTTACTCATTTATTTTAGTTGGTTTTTTTTTTTGAAAAATATATAAAAATATTGTAAAGTACTTTTAAAAATAAACCTAAAATAATAAAAATAGGAGATGTTACCAAAATTTTGTGACAGGAGACCGGCACCACTTGAAACAGTCTTGCAAGACAGAAACTTTTCCCTGCACAAAGCTTGTACATTAGTCCCCTTTTAGAGTGCAGTACAAGTTTCAACCTTGTCCAGTGACTTGCGTATTCAACAAGTTGCTCAAGAGCACTATTTTTTCGGTGGTATAAAGTATTTTTGGAGGTCGAAAAATTAGTAGAAAACTGATAAAAATGTGAAACGAATAAGAGCTATTGTGATGTAAGGCCATCGATAACATTGAAGCTGTGAAATTTTCAGAAAAAGTCAGACCGGATAATGCAAATACTTAGATGCTCCATCAATGAGGTTTTGTCGGGAAAAGGAACCTGATCAAAGTCCGATTCCAGCACTGCTACGAAGAGCCAGAGGAGCATTCCAGCACTGCTACATAGGGTCGAAACTCCGCTTCACCAATATATACGAGTAGCTGCCCAAAATAACTACTTTGAAGAGGATCACATTGATCTATAAAAATAAAATAAAATTTTTGAAATAAATTAAATATTTTCTTATAAATAGAGTTTATTAAAGTTGTCACCAAAACCTAACTTATATGTTAGTTTTTATATTATCAATAATATTCTGCTTGAATAAAAAAAAAAGAATTTATATTATTAAAAAGTTTACTATCTCTTAATAGAATTTTGTAATTATAAAAATGTTTTTGACCTTTTGAAATAAATACAATATTAAGTCAAGACAAACTGAAATTCTATAAGCATAGAAATAATTTATTTTTTTTTTTATTTTTTTATTACCTGTACTTACAAATATTCATTTTCAAAAATTTCCTTTGATATATACTTATTATTATTTATTTATTTAAATAGTGCTCCAAATTTCTATTAGATGTTTATTCTTAATTCGGTATGTTTAAAATAAAATTAAGTATAAAATGGGGAAAAAAATACCACAAAATAAAAAGTTAATGCTCTTTTTAATGTTAACAGTTGATTACAACATATAAATTTATAAGAGCAATAACATAATGAAAAATTGTTATGAAATTCTGCAGAAATTTATATAAAAGCATTCACGAAACAATTTCTACCGGAACACGAAAAGACTTTTATTATCATACGATATGGAATAATTTATTGTTAATTTAATTTGAGAGCCGACGCAGTGTAAAGGCCCATTATAACTGATGCATGGATTCGTTTCTGTCCAGATTTTGTCTGTATTCAAAATCATGATTGTACCTACACAATATACTTATGCACGTATGTACGTTTTGCCATCGATTAAAGAAGGTAAGTGAGAAATTGGTGAGAGAAAAAAATGTTCCAAGCAATTAAACGATGGCAATTAAATCTTCAGAATATTAATGCACCCTTAAAGCGTTAATTCTGAATTCAATTCGCAAAAAGACTAAAGATAGCATACGAAACGGGTTAAATGGGTCCACTTTTATTGCGTTGAATAAAAATTTTGGAGCTAAAAAAATTCACATTAAAAGTGATCTATCATCTAAATAGAATGGAAGGGTTTATACTGTGTTTTTGTTTTAAGTGCAGGTAAGTCATTTATGTCCGCTGTTACTTAGCAATAGATGTACATACTCACTTTATTAATACTCTCGAATACGACATAGCCTCCTATCATTTTGGTTTACCGCGTTCATAATAATTCATTTAGACCGCTCATTATTATCCATTTTGTTTGTAGAAATTCAACTGCTACTCTATTTACTCTCTTATTAAGAAGTAAATAATATATTGTTGATATTTTAGCAACTTTAACTAAAAACAGTCTAGCGAGAAGCCGACACTAAGATACTGAATGCTAACTGTCTCAGTATATCGTATTTGTAGAGATAGGCGATATTAAAATTCAGGCATGTAAACCTTTTCATAATAAGTTGGGCCTGCATTCATTTTCTCAGCTAATGCTACTGACTCACAATAGACACACAGATGCTTGTTCCTAAAACCGACCAACTAGACACTTCTGCCTTAAATAGCCTCCTTTTTAGTCCAGTACTGGTTTCATTTTATTTGGTTCTATTTTATGCTAAATAAACATTCACACATACATACACATAAGTTAATAAATTCAAGAGGACATATAAAATAATTGGACCTACTAAATTTTACGATATCTCATTACAAATTTAAATTTCGTTCATTTATAATTTTTTTCATGTTGGCTCTTTCCATGAAAACAGTTTCCATAAACAAACATGAATTGTCTCTCGTTTATGTTCGTTTAATTTTATATTTTGAGAGTCTCTGTCGTACAATTTAACATTTTCTTATTACACTATATAACATGATACTTAAGTATAAGTAAAATTCTTATATAAAAACTGAAATTTTTTACTTCTTATATGATTACAGAATCAGCCAAAATAATCATAATAAGAGTATCAGCAGAACAATAAATAAATTTGAATATACCTTATAATAATATATTATATCATTAGTTTAAGGAAATTTATTTTTGAAGATTAAATATTCCTTTTTATTATTTGTATTTATAATAGCTACATCAGTACTACTTAGGTATTCGATCATCTTAAGTACCCAGGGAGCATTTGTTTTAAAAATTACGTAGAAAAATTAACTTTTAAAAACTTATTACCTTAGTTACTCATCCATTTGATATATTATTTTATTCAATTTTTTACTAAGATTTGCTATACAAAATAATTCAAATTTTTAAGAATTTTTGATAATAGTAGGTTTTCAGTTCGATATTGTTTCCAATCGAAATATTTTCCCATAAAATTAAGAACATTTTATTTTAATCATAATATTGTTTTATATGCGTTTTCAGAAAATAATTCTGTTTTTATATTTCAACAACTTTTAAATTACGTTTAAAATAAATTATTATAATATGTTACGATAGTTCAACATTAATAGCAAAATATTTATATGACAAATTAGTCAAAAGAAATTTTATTATTTATCTACTGTAAAATTTTAAAAGTATTAGTAAAAGAAGAAAATAAAAATATTAAAATTTAAATGTTTATTGTTATTAATAAAAATTCATTGTTTGCTTTGAAATTTTCAAATGGCATTTGTTGTTCACGTTTTATTATTCTCATAACTTCTTATGTTATAGTTTTTCTAATATTAAAATAACTTGGAAAATTATTGTAAAAAATCTGATTACTTCATAATTAATAAACCTGAACTGAGACAATTCATTTCTAGAAATTTAAAAAAATCCCCTTCTAGTTTAATCAGAACATCTACCATTGCCGTAGGAGCAAAGTGTAGTTTAGGACAAGGCAAATGTCAAAATTCAAATACGACTCATAGCCAAGTTTAGTCCGTACACTTACACTTTGTCACTCGTTGTGTGTTGGTTTACATTCGACGTTCGATTTTAAAGCGAAATCTCATATTGATTTTATAAAAGTAAATTTAATAGATTTTTCGATAGGCACAAAAAATGGCATCTCGAGTTTTATTACTTTCGAAAAGTTTACGGGCTCTGACCAGCAAGAGTGGACAAAATATAGTTCAGGTATATGAAATTGCCATAGAAAAGTTGATTATTTAAGAAGTCTGAGAGTTAAAAAGATTACGTAATTTATAAAAAAACAAAATAGTTTGATAAATGGAGATTAAAAGCATTATTAGCAAGTTGACTTATCGATACGTGCCGTAAATAATTCAAAATATCATGGCTTTCATGCAAAATAACTAAAATAATTTGAAAGTTTTGAGGTTATGTGATTAATAATTCGAAAAAATTTATTACGAAACTTGCAGCGCTTCAAATCGACTCATGTTGACCTGAACAAAGCTCTATTGAATGTGCCGGCTACACAAGTCACTAACATGGACAACGGACTACGAGTGGCCAGTGAGGATTCTGGGGCCGCTACAGCCACGGTAGGTCTATGGATTGATGCCGGTTCCCGCTATGAGACCGAACATAACAACGGTGTGGCCCATTTCCTTGAACACATGGCATTTAAGGTAAATCTATATTGATAAAACTTTGAAGCAAATATTTAAAAAAAAATTTAATTCATTTCTAGGGCACAGCTAAACGATCTCAAACAGACCTTGAATTGGAAGTTGAAAATATGGGCGCCCATTTGAATGCGTACACCTCTCGTGAACAAACTGTCTTTTATGCTAAATGTTTATCAAAAGATGTACCAAAAGCTGTAGAAATTTTAGCCGATATTATTCAAAATTCAAAATTGGGCGAAGGTGAAATCGAACGAGAACGCGGAGTAATCTTACGTGAAATGCAAGAAGTTGAAAGTAATCTACAAGAAGTCGTTTTCGATCACCTCCACTCAACTGCATATCAAGGGACTCCATTAGGTCAGACAATTTTGGGACCGACAAAAAATATTAAGTAAGTTGATTCTAGAAACATGAAAAAATATTCAAAACGATTAAATTGATTGTTACAGATCTATTGGTAAAAATGACCTCTCAGACTACATTAATAGTCACTACAAAGCTGCTCGTATTGTTTTGGCTGCGGCTGGGGGAGTTGATCACAAAGAATTGGTTCAACTTGCCGAACAAAATTTAGGAAAATTAGAAAACACCTACGATGGCAAGCCACCGCAACTTTCCCCATGCCGATTCACTGGATCTGAGATCCGAGTTCGCGACGACGCATTGCCCCTGGCTCACATCGCCATTGCTGTTGAGGGCTGTGGTTGGACTGATCAAGACAATGTTCCACTTATGGTTGCAAATACACTAATTGGGGCCTGGGATCGCTCTCAAGGTGGTGGTGTTAACAACGCATCAAACTTGGCCCGTGCTAGTGCTGAAAGCGGTATAGAATCAAATTTATTTTAATTTTTTCATTTACTATGCTAATTGAAATAACTAATATGTATTTGATGTCACCAAAAGGCTTATGCCATAGTTTCCAGTCATTCAATACATGTTATAAGGATACTGGCTTGTGGGGAATTTATTTTGTGTGCGACCCATTACAATGTGAAGTAAATACTTAAAAATTGTTTAAATAATTTATATTGATAGAATAATGCACTGTAGGATATGCTCTTCAACGTTCAAAGTGAATGGATGCGCCTGTGTACGATTGTGACGGAGGCCGAAGTTGAGCGTGCGAAGAACCTCTTAAAGACAAATATGCTATTGCAATTAGATGGAACTACTCCAATTTGTGAAGATATTGGTCGCCAAATGCTCTGTTACAACAGACGGATTCCATTACATGAATTAGAACGAAGAATAGAGAGTGTATCTGCCCAAAATGTCAGAGACGTCGCCATGAAGTACATTTACGACAGATGTCCTGCAGTGGCTGCTGTTGGTCCAGTAGAGAACTTGCCAGAATACAACAGAATCCGTTCTTCGATGTACTGGCTTAGATTGTAAGCGAAGCCAAATAGTGATTCTAATTTTATTTCCCCTGTTCAAAATCAAATTATGTAAAAATGTTTTCTAATCATTAAAGAGACGACAACAGCTATTAATTTAAGATTTTATCATTTATTGATTTTGAGTTATTTCCTTTATATTAAAACAAAATTTCTCGTATATCAATTTTCGATTCATAAAAGAAATAAAATTAGTATATTCAAAGTTATTTTTTAATTTAACAATAATGACGCAATGAACATTAGTCTATTCAAATAACTAATTATAAAAACTGACAATGCCTTAATTTAGTCATGTGTATACTTAATGGGGATTCCACGTAATCCTTTTTCAATTTTAGCTGGTTCTGTCCGTCCCAAGGACTGCTCCAACCCTTTCCATGTTCTATCTTCGAAATCCGTACGAGATGACGTGGAAATTTCATAATTTTTACGTCCAATTAAAGCGTTGCTACCATTCTCAACATTCATTTCTTGTTTTACACCCCTTACTTTTCCAGTAACGAGACTAACATCAGCCTCGATGGCGTCATCATTTAGTAATTTTAACTCACGATAGAGTTGTCCTTTTGGTAAAATATCCTTGAAATTCGTTGAGTACACTTCCGGCAAACTTAGATGCCAAGCTGGATTAAGCGCTATTTCTGCCTCAAAAACTGTCACAATTGGTTTGAAAAAATCTTTTGAAGCAAATACACTATTGTATGGACATCCAATTAGCACAAAACAATCAATCTCCATAAAATTGGCCAACTTTGCCGGATTAATGCGACCGACCGAGATAATGTGTGTTCTTATTTCCCGATTCCTTGCTAATTGCTGCAAGTGCTTCACTATGTCAAGATATCCATCAGCAGAAAGGGTCGCTACCACTAATCCAATTGTCTGCGCATCTTTTAATTTTTCAATATAGAAATACCGCCTTCTTATCCAATTTGTTGCCAGAGGATTACGTTCTATTAAAGTATTTGTTACTGAATCATAGATCAACCATGCTCTCGCTGCTTAGAACAAAAAAAAACATAAGCTTCTACTTTAATCACTATTTGAAAAAAGGAATTTACCTTTAGTAGCCATACTAAGATTGAAGAATGTCTGATTATCTTTTCCAACGAATATGGAGGAATATATTCCATCACGTTGACTGTCATTTTCGCGATGCGGAAATGTACTTAGTGATATGTTCAAATAATCAGAAAGACTTTCTCTAACATTGTCTATAGAATAAAAAATTTAACATGATTTGAAACAAAATATTCAAATTTTTAGTAACTAGCTTACCTATTACATACGAAAATGCTAAATCAAAATAAATGTTTACAAGAGAATCAGAGGGTACACTGGAAAGATATTGTTTAACCTTTTCAACAAAACTTTCAACACAGAATTTCAGACGGGGGAAGACGTAGAAAACTGGCAAGCGTGATGTTTTACTGAGACAGGCATTACCGAAATGGATCAGAGAATCAGCATCAATATGAGCAGCGGCAATCTACAAAAAAAAATATAATAAATAATGCCATTGGAATAAAATAATACATATCATGTCCTCATTTAGAAAAAAAAAATAATTTTAAAAATATAATCACTTCGTCTACGCAGCAGCTGCCATAAGATGTGTCGGCAAGAATGAAAAATTTTGCTTCGCTAGCCGTTTTTAAATCTTCATTTATCTTCGTACTATAACCAAGGTAACTATCCGGAAATTGAAGGCATACCTGTAAATATTATTATAATGAGAATTATGCGTACGTGACCGACACCACGCAAATTCAAACCATACCGTTTTAAATTCATTTTTATTTATCCACAAAATACAATCTTTTTTTTGAGCATTGCCCCATATTTCATCCAGCATAACATTGTCATCACTTAAATCAACACTGCGCTCAAGACTAGCGCTTTCTGCACTCGAAAACGCAGCCGACATATTATATCGAACTTTAAATAATATTTTATTACAGCAAAATTACCAAAGGATATAACACGCGAGCAAACAATAAACAACCAGACATATCACCACACCGATTACGTACTATAAATTCACCACAGTTGTGTCAAAACAAATATCAACATATTGGCAGCCCTAATACCACAAGCTACCATAGTAAATTCAAAATCACTGAGCAAAGCAAGATTTCAACGAAGTTCCTATGATGAATTAAGAAACTCACTTAAAAATAAGGAAATAAATCAAAATAATGCAAATTTATTTTTATCATATTTTTATTTTAATTAGTCTTTCGTGTTTTAGTCGTCAATGAAATTTGTTTATGTCTCGATGGTAAACAAAGTGTTATTATATCAGATCTTGGTTTCAACTTTCCATGAACTAATCGGACAAATTTCATAATAGTCGATCGCGCTGTCGATAATTCCTTTGTCAAAATATTTATGTCCATTTCATTCCCGGGGCTCATCAGTAAGCACAAAGCTATGAAGTAACACAAGGCTTTGTTCTTCGTGTACATACTTCTTGTCCTAAAAAGTAAATAGTTCAAAGCAAAATACCAATTAATTCATTTTATTATATACTAGAGAAATGTTTTACATTGCCACAATTCCTGGATGTGAGAAGCGTTCACGGATATCATTCTCTACTTTTTCTGTAATGCCTGATAACACAGCTTCATTTAAACTTCTTTTTCTCATCTTTATTAAATTTATCAATGCGTCCATGTACACGAAGGATTTTATTTTATTTTCATTATCTTTACTCTTTGGTTGATTAAGCGTTTCACCAATTTTCTCTCTTATATAATCGGAACCGATCCTATAAACAAAATAATACTGGTTTAAACTACATGCTTCATACTTAGATTATGAATTAATTACGGTAATGACTCCAAATGTGATGTTCGTATGGCCTCTATTTCTTCATCCATACGATCCAATAATCCTTTAGGTATTAAATCAGTGAGTTCGTATACCTCTCCGATATTCTTTGCTTCCACATTCAATGGAGGTTTTATTTCAAGCTCGTCATTTAACTGCAAATCACTGGAATTTGTTACATCCACATTATTTACGGATTGACTTAGTGATTCTTTGATGATGTCAACATTGACTTTCATTCGTTCAATGCGATCTAAATAAATGCCAGACTTCCGTGAACCAAATTGCTTGTACAGCAAATTTTTTTTCGACTCTTCACTTAGTTTAGAAGTAATGTCTAATTCTAACTTCCTATAAATGGCATTTTGCATCGAAACCTCATCAATTTGGACTAAACGCACCTTGTTTGTTTTTTTATTCCGAATCGCAACAAATGTATTTACTAAATCGGCTTCCATATTTTTCTTCATTTTGCCGGAGTATACCCAATTTGCATTTGCATAAACTAGTAATTTTTCATCGACCTTTTTATTTTCCGCCATAAATATTTCACTACCATCGTCCTTTCCATTCTTAAGTGTCCCATTTTGAAAATTTACTGTACAAAATAATTATATTTACTATCTATTAATTAGTATACTAAATAAAAATTACACAATAGAGGTGGAATTTTTTTTTCTGATTTGGTAATTATATCCACAATGTGCACTTTTTCTACTGACATAATGTAATCAAAAAACTTATCAGCTATATATGAAATGGTTTCTCATCGAATTAGTTAAATCACAAAACGTCACTTAAATAACAACCTTCTTAACACACGTGTTACATATTCGCGAAGTTGGTAGCACATTTTATGTGTATAGTGGTGAGATTTTTTTTAATGAATATATTGTTGCATTAAAGATGTAATTTAAGACAAATTCAAATCAACATATGTATATGTAATAAATTTTTATTTTAACTTTAATTGAGGATATTTTCATATAAAAAATATAGAAAATAATAAATGATACAATGCAAGTTACTGTTTATAAAAATATACAATAATATAACTGCATCTTATACTTCGGTAAAAACATGAAAACATTTAGATTTAGGAGAAAAATATTCGGAAAATTTCAAAATATAATTTAAAAACAGTATCAAAACCATAATATAAATTTGCTTTGCCACATTATTTGACCTTAAATAAGATAAAATCATTTCAATTTCCCTATAAATACTTTCACATGAGTATATTTAATAGCATATTAAATTATTAAAAAAAAACTATTCACATTCAAATTTGTTAAGAGAAAGTTATATTTGGTAAATTATCTTTGATGAAATTTTTCAACAGATTCTAAAATATTTGCAAATTTTTCAATGTCACTTTCAGATTCAGGCACATATTCTACATTTCGCTTTCTCGTAATTGCCTTAACCGTCTCCGCTGTGCTAATTCCAAATGCATTGTAGTTGTAATGTTTACTTTTTATTGTGTTTATGACTTGCTGGAAATAAATGGAAAATAATATTCACATTTTTAAATACAATTACAAAAGAATTTTCATTACCAGAACAAGTTTTATCAAAAAAACGGCGAATGTGAGGAAATTTATTGTCATTAATGCTGCTTCGGCTGAAGGGAAATCCACACTTGTATCGCCACTGAGTAATCCCCGTTTTGTCCGTTTGATATTATTTTGCCATAACGATTTAATACGATCTTCTGAAATTATGGAAATAAAGCAAATACTTGTATATTATCTTAATAGAAAATAAATTTGTTCTTTGGGGAAATGCTCTCTTACCAATATTTATCAATAGTTCATCACGAAATTTCTTTAGCGAATTAATTTTTTCACGAATACCGCGTGAAGTTTTAGTAACGATATTATCCTGGATACTTTTTATAAAACGTACAATACTATCAAATGTCATTTGAGCTATAGGCTTTATATATTGTGGACTTTTTTTCTTATATTTTAGATTAGATTCATCCTTTCTGGAACCAGTTAAATTTAGCGGTTTCCGAATTGTACGTGTAGTCGATGCACCACTATTCGAGTCACTACGTTTATTACTCGATTTCAATGATGTTAAATGAATTTCGTCATTAGGTGGTATCCATAAACTATTTAAAACTACACTTGAATCAGTTGGAATTTCAATTGAGGGTGTTAACTTGAAATCAAAATCGTGAAATCCTGTTATATTTCGTTTTACAGCAAAACCTGAGCTACTTTGAACTGATCCAGTTTTAGACACAACAACACCATTTCTGCTATTAATTGTAAGAGTTTTCTTTCGATTTGGAATATTGCTCAAAACCACCTCTTGGGAATCCATTTGTGTCTGAAAACGTTCTTTCTGATAGTCAAGCCATTCTTTGCTCGGTAAATTTTCAGTTAATTTCGAGTTTTCAACGTATTTATCATTTTCTATAACACTTTCGAACATATCTGATTGCGCTAAGAAAGGAAATGCTGAGGACACCTCCTTTTGCACTGGAACAGAAATGTGCGGTATTTGAACCCAATCTGTTTTTACAAATGTAGTGCAACTAAATATAAGTAAATTAATTATTAAAACAGCACGAATTATTAAAAACATGTTGTCGCCAAATTTTTACTGTTCGATTAAACTATTTTATTCAACTACTTATCAAATTTCTTTTACTTTGTGGAAAGTCTACTTCCGTCAACGGATACTATCATACAAAATACTGATTGTCTTTCTTTGAATTTGATGAAGATGAACTTGACAAATTCTCACCCACCATATCTATAAAACACGAACTAAGCATCTGAAAAGTTGTCGAAGCGTAGATTTTACAGCAATTAGATCATTTTGCTAACAATTTTCCTTCACTTCACGGTAAGTTGATGACAAACTCTCGAAAATTAACAATAGATTATGTCTATTTAATTTTATGGGTTAATGGAATAAGAATCGAAAACACTTTTCCGAGCATAAATCATTTTCACATTGATAAAGTCAATAATTTTTTATGCTGTATGTGTATATGTTAAGTACACCCACCAATAAAAGTAAAAAAAAAATTTCTCTGATTTACGAGGTCAGGTTAAGGAAAATCGACTAATCCAATATTTTATTCTCTTTTACGAATTCATAGCAGTATTCTATGCTAAATTCAATATTATCCCAATGCAAGCACATCATTGCATTTTCTTCCAATTAATTTATTCATATTTTTGTGAAAGGGTATCCTCCTATTTTCTATACAAATTTTAATGAAAAGTAAACATAAATATTAATATTTTTGCCTGATATCATAGATTTTTAGTTTTTTTTTTTAATAAATATAGACGATATTCTAAAAGTAGATCGATATTTATAAAAAAACCTAATTTTTAACACATTTTTCTTTAATCAATTATACTTTCAGCAATGTCCCCTAATTGAAATAACATAAACTATAATTGTGGAAAAAATAAAATAAATTGGAAGACAAAAATCCATATTTATTTAATACAATATTTTTCTTTAAATATTTTAATTTCAATTCCATTTCGATTATTTAAAAAAAAAAAAATTTATATACTAAATTACAACATATTCCAATAACCATAAAATAGAAACAAATAGTATAATTATATTGGTAAAGAGAAAATTAATATTATTTATGAAAAATTATATTGAGTAATTATAAAATGTTAATAATAGTAAATGTAAAATTTCAAATCGTTAACATACAAGTTTATTTACAATTTTTGGCCACTAATTTCCTTGTGAGCATTACCCTTCATCTCAATTTATCATATTTCATTATTTACCCATTCTGGTAGAATTTTTGTCATTACATCTCCTTTTCTTATAATTCATTTATTCAAGTATTGGCAGTATTTAATTTAAATAGTATATATTCGCACCAGCACGTATGTATATCATATCATATGTTTAAATTATTAAGATCTATATTTTGAATCAATTTTAATAAAATTGAAAAATCAATTAATAATCGTTATTATTAAATATTGATTATCTTTTCCAATATTTCTTAATCAGTCCGAAAAATCACAGTATAGAGAAACCTTTAAATGTTGATTTTCAAAAAGATTTTATCGCATATTAAATAGAAATAAAAAATACATTTTATTGTGTTCTATACCTTCTTACAAATATACACATATATTATTCTTAATTTTAATATATTATACATACACTCATAAATGTTTTTAAATCGTTCACTGTATTTTATTCGTATATTAATTTAATTTAATCCAAATTATGCAATTATATTAACAATAAATAATTAAAGTATATATAAATGTTACGGTGGATAAGATTTTCTAGGAATTGTAAAAAAGTCAAGAATTGAAAGCTTATTTAAATCTTATGTGTAAAAACACTCAATATTTTCTTAACATGTTATATATAATCTTTCTCATTTTTCATGATAAATAAATTTGAAAAAAAAATACTATTTTTAAATTATTATTTAAAATTAAATTCTGCCATTACTTGGTACAAATGAATTTTTGTTTTGAACTTGGTTTATTTCTACTTTTAAAGATAGCATGTTAATTTTCTACAACTATGCTTGTTGAAAAAGGTCTTATTATTTTTCATAATATTTATTTTTTTCTAATTAGTGCAATTATATTTTCGTTCATACTTTTTTAAATCTACTTGAGTTAATTTGACACATATGTTCCTTTTCAATTATATTTTCTTCCATTTTAGTATATTTAATCATTTGTTTATTTATATTTTCTAAAACTTGTTCATATGCAGGCACTTTGTTGATTTTTTTAAATGGTTTTTTTTTTGCATACATAACTATTTCATTCATTTTGTGGCTACTTCTTTTTTTTTTCTAACACAACTCACTGAGCTTTGCTAAAGTATATTTTTTTATTTAAATATTATATTTATTATGTATTTGTAATAAAAATATGTTTGTCATATTATTAGAGAAGATTATTTTTTTTTAAACAAAATTATTTAAATTAAAAATTTATTATTATTCAAAAATGAGTTTTTTTTTTTAGTTCTTATTATTTATAATTATCCTTTACAATATTATTTTATTTAAATATATCATTAATAAATATAATAAAATTTATTAGAAAAAAATTATATTATAAAAATCGAAAAGAAAGTATGTAAACTTAAAAAAGCGCCGCTGTTCATAATGTATTTTTTTTTGTATTTTTAATTCTACTTAAAATTTATAATTATATTTAAGATATATATATATATATATATAATATGTATTTGTCGAAAATAATCTGATAATGAAGCAACGTATGAGGTAGAGCACTTCTATATTTTGTTCGGTTTTTTTTTTTTAATTTTTCTTAAATAAAATTATTTCCTTTAACAAATATTCGACAACAAAATTAGGTAGTTTTTTTAATTAAAATTTATTTAATATTAATATAATTTTTTCAAATATTTTTATGCCTAAATAAGAATTTAAGCGCACAGACAAAGAAAAAAGGTATTTTTATCTCGAGCGCTAACGATTGATTTTGATTATTTAAAAAACTGGACTAATATCAGTTATAAAAATGTCTTCAATTAGTATTATTTGGAAAAGATGTTTTTCCTATTGTTTACGCGTTATATTTTTTTATTAGTTACGCGAAAATGACCGTTCCACTGATAGTACAGGTTTGATCGTATAATTTTAGAGAAAGACACAAATCGTGCTTTGGTATTAGTAAATTTTGTATACCACTATGATCTTGGAGAAAGAAAATTGCTTATTTATAACAGTTGATTAAGTGGAAATATACCCTATTAATAATAAACAATATGATCACTATTTAATAGTAAACAATGCAGATGATTTGTTAAAACGTATTTAGAAAATTAATTCACTGAGAATTTAAGAATTTTAGTTAAAGAGTAAACTTGTAAAAAAAAACTGTAGTAATATTAAAAAAAAAACGATAAAAATTAAATATAAAATGGATAATTATTGTATTTATAAAAGAATAGATTTAGAATTAACTAAAACACAAAAGATTTTTTCTACAAAAAAAATGAAAAACATTTATTTTACAGATATAATAAGCATAGAAAAGAAAATTAGAATAAAACTAATTCAATTTACACAAACTAAAAATAAAAAATAATAAATAATAATTAAAATAATATTGAGTATGATTTTTATTTCTTTCATATATACGTGTATATTTATATACATATAGGAATTTGAGTATATTTCAGTGTATACAAAATATAAAAACTTAAAAAATATAATTGATTATATATTCACCATTATTGAAAATTAACAACTAAGAAATTTCAAATACAATTATTATTATTACTATAATTTACTTTTAAAAAAAAATAAATAGAAACAAACCAAAAACTAAATATTATTTGTTTAAAGGAATGTTGCTGATGTATGTGCTATTCTATTGTATTATTAATAAAATACCGAATCTTTATTGAAGATTTGTTAAAAATAGCAATAAGGTTAAATTGGTCATCGAATTTTTAAAGATTTTAGCGTTATTAAAGAAAATACATTCGTTTTTAGGGATAATTTTGGAAAATATTCAATTTAAATTTGCGTGCGCTTATTATACTTAGTATATCCATAATAATTATAATTAATTAATATAAATATTAATATAGTAAATGAAAATTTTACTTATGTATGTCTTACTTCCTCTTACATATTATCTAACTAATAGAATAAATATTGTTTTTTTTTTTTTAGTTTTTTTCTTAAAATTTAACTTAAAAGTTTTTATATAATAAACTTTTTTATTTATCTTTTTTGATTTTTTTTTTGAGTTAGTTTTTCTTATCACTGTGCAACTAGTTTTTGTGTAGAAAACGAAAAAATTAGGCCTTTAAATTACGACACAATCGTCCGCGGACCCATTTTAGGGCTTTACCACTAATTGCCTCGTATTTGGGTGTGCCAGGCAAACTGCATGTATTGTTGCTTCCGTTATCGCCGGCGACTTCATCGAATGGTCAAGGATCTTCATGGGCCGCCCATCGGGCGTCGTCTGTTTCATGTGTTAAATAACGAATTCCAACTGATGCCTCAAGTACCCGAAGATCATGGTATGTTTGTGCATCTTGCAGCCAATAGTGTTGTAAACTTTTATCCACAGTGTACCGTTTACGTTGTTTAACTTGAAGCAAATTGTTAATAAGATCGATAGCTGAAACATAAAACGAAAAAGTAAATTAATAATTTTCGTTCTATGTAAATTAATAGTCAGTTGTAAATAATAAGGATCGGTATATAAGATATCCCGGAAAATAGAATTTAATTTGAAATTAACAAATAATATCAACAAAAATGGATAGAGTGTTTTGTTAAATTCAGATAATTCCCCAAATAAGAATAGACTGTTTTTATAATATGGTCCGAGCAAGATGGCATTCTTACAATTAATAAATTTGGTGAAAGCTTAATTTAAAACAATTTTGTTACAAATTTTTTTTTTTCGTAGTAAACGGTTAATTAAATTATTGATATTAAATTATCGTTTTCTATAAGAGTTAGCTCCCTAAAAGAAGTCAGAGCAACTGAAGAACTAATGGTAAATGGTATTTTAGGTAATTTTTAAAAAAAAAAAATTAATTTTATTTGATCTCAAGCTTTACAGAAATTTTAACATACAATTAATATGTGAAAGGTCCTTTTTTCTAATATTCACGTTATTTGATAATGTCAATTTGCAAATCTAAATGTTATTATTATTATTTACGACTCTAGTTTTTATAATAAAAATAAAATATTTAGCTTTAATAAGCGGAGAAAATAAACAGTAAATTATATAATTCTTATATAAGACCTTCTTACCATTTGATGATATTTCTTTCCATGGATTTGGCGGGTACATAAATCCAGCATTTTGTATTTGATCATTAATATCCTCCTCTTCGTTAAATGGGAATGTTCCGCTCAAACTAACATAAATAATAACACCAACACTCCACATATCCAAAGATCGATTATATCCTTTGTTTCGGAGCACTTCTGGCGCTATACATAATCAAATAAAAACAAACATTTTAAAAGATCAATTTACAAAAAAAAAAAAAATCGATTCTACCTAAATATGCAGGTGTACCGACAACAGATCTTCTGAACGATTTCTCCCCAATTATTCTGGCATAACCGAAATCGCAGAGTTTTACTTGTGGAAATTCCGAGTCTGACGATAGTAGGACATTTTCTGGTTTCAGATCACAGTGAACGATATTTTTACTATGCAAATGCTTTAATGCGATTAGTATTTGGGTTATTAAAAATTTTGTGACTCGTTCACTCAATCGGCCGCGTTCACTCGAAAGAATCATTTCCAACATGTCACCTTTTAATTTCTCCATCACAACAAATATTCGTTCGGGTGTCTCAAACATTCGCTCCAAATTAACAACCCCACAATGAGATATATTCTATTATTAAAAAAAAAAAAAAATTTACCATTATTATCGGATATATTTTTAAATGAAAAAATATCAAAAATCATGACTGAATTTTTACCTGTAATATTGCAACTTCGTTTTTAAGCTGAGCTTCTTGTTTTGTTGGAAAACGCAATTTATCGATGACCTTGATAGCGACCTCACGATGTGATTTCTTATGAATACCACCGTACACAACGCCAAATTGTCCAGAGCCAAGCACCTCATCTGGATAGATTTGATACAACTGTCCCATATCTTGTACATTTTCTTCCGAATCACAGCACGACTCTGCAGATAGAATATTTCAATAATTGTTTTTATTGTCTTAAAGTAAAATTTTCAGTACTTACGTGTATTTGATACGTGAATAAACGCCTGTCGTATAGTCATTTCCCAACTTTTGGCGATTTCAGTTCCGATTCCACTGTCATGCGGAGGAAGTCGAACTGGTTCATCTTGGCATCCAGCAAATGGATCCTGCCCAACAAAATAGTCCACATTGGCCGTCCGAATTTCAAAACAATAATTTTTCTCTCCAGTTGGCTCACGGTTCGTATCGATGGAAATAATCTCATTCAAAGGAATCTCTTTGTGATATTTGCTGCCTTGTTCGGATATGAACAAAGTTATTGATTTGGAATCCAAACGCCAAAAATATCGTTTTGTGCTTTTATCTAAGCTAGTACAATGAACTAGCCAACCTTCCTTGAGCGCTTGTCCACCACGCTTCTTTGTATGCTTCACAGACTGTACAATTCTCATTAAAGGAATATTAGCGCTTGGCGACGATGACGAGCTAGATTGTTCTGATGGCTGTATATCAATTGTTCCATTGATCTTCGTAGATGGTAAATTTTTCTTATTAAACGAAACTAATGGATTCTCATCAAAATCACTATCGTCAAATTCGTCTTTAAAGAATGAGTCCCGTTCACTACCAACTGTGCCATCACTCAAATCAGCATTTTGCTGTTCGCCAGTACAATCTTGTGGAATTTTTTCAATGCACTTTTTATGAGCATTATAGTGACAATCACGACACTGTACACCTTGCTTGAACAGACCACGTAACAGTTTCTTACAAAACTGACAAACCGTTGGAAAACGATACGTGTGCACCATAAATGTATGCGGTATTCGAATTTTACCAGAATTCATCATTGTTCCGCCAATGCGGCTACTTAACGATGATGAGCGACTTTGACGATTAGGAACTTGCTGTAATCAAAAAACAATTAACATATTTTTAAAGTTTTGATCATTCCCCATGTGTAAACATTATTTCGCATATGTTAATCGAATTGATTTAAGAAAATTTTGAATAGAAATGCAAACATTTTGTTATTTAAACATTATTTTCTAAAGTATGTAATATAATATATATAAAAATACAGCTTCATTTCAAAACATTTTTCAATTAAAAATGGTATAAAAGCTTAACTGTTGAAATAAAAACTTTTAGCAATTATTTATTATTTAATTTAATTGGATATTTATGACTGAGCAAATATTTCAATTTCTCTAAATGAACTAATTATACTCAATGTACAAATTCTACCAAATAATTTCTACAAAAAAAACCAACCATTTTATAGGAAGATATATGATGGGATCTGGTGAGGTGTTTTCAATAAGCAAAAATAAAAGAAATTCAAATTTGTTTTTTTTTTTTTAAATAAAACTAAACATTTTTATTTTTCGTCAAATGAAACATTTTATAAAGAAAATATCAAAAACAAAACATTACAGATATTTTCAAAAATAATTCTAAATTAATAATTACAAAATGTCAAATAACAAATATACTGAAATAGATTATAAATAATTTCTACCAGATCGCATCATGCGAGAATTATGTATAAACCTTCACCATTAAAAAAATATAATTTACTGTATAATATCAATAGTATCAATTGAACATATTGGACGGATTATGGAAAAATCGATTGTCAATGTAATAAGATTTATTATCAGTATAAAATCGAATGAAATTATTTGATAAACGTGGACGGATTGTAAATTTGCGAATATGCGAGTTATTATAAGTTTTTTATATCGTTCATTGTGTTGATCCATCTTCTTACCAGAGAGGATCCAGATCCAGAACCAGTAACCGATTGTTCTTCAATCAATGAATTTGCTGAACCACCGGAAGGACTTCGTGGTGGTTGTAGTGTCGACGAACGTCGAGCATTATCTGATCCATTACAATTATTTGGAATTTTTACAACGCATCGCTTATGATAGTTCTGACCACAACCTTTATGAAAAATAGATAATAAATCAATCAACTAATTAGTATATATAACACAGTATAAAAGAAATTTAGTAATATTCCATCTTATTTGATGTATCTGTACAAATTAGACGAAAAGTAATAAATTTTACCTGAACATTTCAATCCTTGACGAACTAAACCAAATAGCATTTCGCCACAAAAATCACAGAATGTTGGAGCTTTATAGGAATGAACACTAAGCATATGAGGCCGTAATGCTGTTGAATTTTCTGAACTGGAATATCTAAGCGCTAAAATAATAAAATTATTCTCATTTATCATAGTTTCATTTTCATTATCATTTTCACTCTTGCAACACAAAAATAATTATTATCATTTAAACTTACGATTCGCTGTTAACACTATTTCAATTAAGGTCTCATCAACTATTTCGGCTGCTGAATTAACTAATTGCAACACATTGGCACTATTATAATCATGTCTGAAGAGCAATAAACGGTCAGCTAAATGAGTTAAACCATTTTCCGGTGCCTGCAAATAAAAAAAAATAATCTCTGTATTCGAACAAGTACCTCACCCAGTGGAGCTTTTAATATTCGTTTTATTTGTATTTCATTTTGATTTTCTGCGTATCTTAAGAAAATTTATAATAAATATTTTTTAATCTGTAAATTTCTAATTTTTCTACTATTGTCATCTTTTGTGTGGCATAATCGAGTTAGTTTGCGATTATTATAACAAACAAACAAACAAACATATTTTTATATAAATTTTTAATAGTTTTTTGTTTTTTAATTCCTGTACGTAAAATTAAATTTCTAATTTTAAAACTGTTAACAGTTTCTTAAATGTTATAACGAATTGATAATATAATATTTATAACTTTTTAAAACTTATATAAAATTTTATAAAAACCAAAATGTACACATATAGTCGTACATTTAAATGGGTTGTAAAAAATAGCCATTTACAAAATTGCTAATATCAAACAAGAACTCTTATAAATTTACAAAGAAGAAAAATACTATTACTCTGCTGATTTTGATAGGATGAAGAATATGCGATATTAATTCCAGTTGAAAAATTCAATCGTTAATAGAAGTCAGATTTCAATTATAGATTTTTTTCGTAAAATAAAAAAATAAATCAATAACTGAATAAATCGGACAGTAAATAATAGTATATAAAAAATGTAGTCAACTTTTTTATTTTTTTTCGTTGATAAAATATCAAAGAGCAAAGGATGCTAAAATCAATTTTATTGTCATGATTAAAACGGCATGTCCTTTTTTTTATCCAATAATATAAGAATATTTGCAATTTCAGCAATTGTATATTTTATATCTGAAAGTGGTAAGAAGGATAACATTTGTATTTTGTGAGCTGTTTCGAATTGTGGATATTATTTAGTTTCAATAGAATGGATAAAAGACTGACTATCTATAAAATGCTGCCGAAAGCCTACATAGACGACTAGTAATAAGCTGACAGTTGGTTACAGTCAATATTATTATTCAAAATCGTTTATCACAAATCTCGTTCGTTTTAGTACCTAATACATCTACAGAATTGTCACTCTCCTAATGAATTTCAAATGTAATGACTGCCAAGAAGCTGCAATTCAATGAAATAATGTTTGTTCTAAACTTGATGAATTATTCCATAATAAAAGAATGCATTATTTCGGATGGTTGACTTTCATTTCAAACGATCATTTCGAATGCAACACTATTAAAATCTGAACTCGGAACAGCATAAATCTATTCGGCTGACAAAAAACTAAAATAATTTCTTTAATTGGTAAATGATATAAAATTATTACAAAAGCTATATTTAAACCTTAAGTAAGAAAACTGGTTATATTTCATTAACAGATGTTATTTAAAAAAAAATCAATTCAATCTCAATTAAATAATTTTAAATTAATGATTAAATAAAAGAATAAAAAATAATTTATTCTATAGAAACTGAAACAGAATAGAATTTCAAAATCTTTTTGCAAGTATTTTCATTTATCTTTCAGTTAATAAATTATTTTCTAATTAACATTTTGTTTTTACTTAAAACCAAAATAGGAATTTTTTTTATTTTTTAAAATTATTACAAGCTTAATAACGAAAGTATTTATATAAAAAAAAGTTCATAATTATTTTCATGGAATTGAACAACATTGAAGATATTTTAATCAACTGAATTTTTACGAGATGCCAGTTCATTTAATATCAAAATATTTATATTTCCTTGATGTTTTTTTTTTTTTTTTGAATTTAGAATAAAATCTGCGAACTATGTTATGGGCTTCAAAAGGAATTTAAATATAAATTTATAAAATACTGCCGAATTTTTATATTTGAATTTATATTTTGAATGATTACATTTTCTATGTTATAATTTACAATCAAGGAAATTATGTTTACTTAATATTGGTAAAGTATAATTTCACTTATTAATAACTTACAAATATAGTATTAATTGCTAATAAATTAACTAGATTCTAAGAACAGATTATCGATAAATGCTTTCGAGTATAAAATTAAGGTTTGAATATTACAAAATAGAATCTGTGAGTTTACGTCTTACGAATAGTTTTTCTATCGAATTATTTGTGCAAACACATTTGGCTGAATTTATAAACTAGAACGTAAATATTTATATACGAATAGAACGCAGTATAAATGGCAATTTAATTTGTCACATGAAAGCTTCAGCTTCTTTAGCGTACGATTATTCATAATCCTAAATTTATTACCATATCGTCCTTTTATTAAATAATACACCTTCAATACTATCCGTATGAAAATTATCCGGAAACCGTATTATTTTCAAGTTCAAATTTGATTATTGTTTGATGTATTAAAACTTCTCAAAGCTGAAATTATGTTACATCACAAACGAAATTGTTTTTCGAAAATAATTCATTGTACACTATTAGACGATTGTTTATAGTTTCGAGAAGGCGTGTGCTAACATAATTCACAATCACTATAGTTTGTTAATTAATTTCATTAATTATAGCATAAATACAATTTTTCGTACTGTATACGAATAGGGTACAAAAAAATTAAATTTCAGAATTCGTATAAACTATTATGGCAATATTGTAAAAATTTTAATCATATTAATGTAAATTGTTAGATATTTCATATTAAACAAATTATATTGAAAGCTATTATCAGTCATATTATATGATGAATTATGTTCTATGATATCTTTTTGAAAAATACTTTTGTTCCACTCCCATTTTACGAGTATATATAGGATTTTCGAATTTGGTTTTATTAATTTGCAATTTTGCAAATTATTATATATAAAAATTAAATATAGGTTTTAATAAGAAAAAAAAAATATTTTCCATTTTTTATAACATTTTCTATTTTTAAAAAGAACAATTTAAAAAAAAAAATATTGTATATACGAGGAGTAGCAGAAAGGACTGGTATTACCGAGAACGATGTGCCGTCAAATTTTGTGTTAAGCTTAGTTAGTGAGTGCGCAAGTTTGATTTACGAAAAGTTGCAATGAGGTTAAAGAGGCCCATTCCTTATCAAGCGCACAAACTTTTCGATGGGATGAAGCATTTATGGAAGGGCTAGAAGTAGTGGAAAACGATCGCCGCTCATAAAGGCCTTCATCATCGAAAACTTGAAAGCCTTAGAAAATTAGTTAATCGGATCAGATCGGACATTTCAGACAGTTAAGTGCTCGATTGTGACAATGCGTCCTGTCGCACGGCCATCTCCATCAGTGAGTTTTTATCGGAAAAGGATTCCCAGTTTCTCAGTCCATCTTTTCAACAACAAAAAAACACTTGAAACGACGTCATGTTGGTACTATCGATAACATCCAAAGGAGTGTAACCGAGGACGTTTCCACCGATATATTGTACAACTACCCAAGTGAACTACTTTGAAGCAGACAGATAACATTAATAAATAAAAATAAAATATAATTGTTAGAAAAGAAAAATAGTCTCATTATTTTTCTACCACATCTCGTACACTATGAATGCACAGAATTATCTTTAATCAAGAAGATACTAATAGAATTGAAAAAAAAATATTAAATTCTAATTGTATTTTTTTTTAACTGTATTACCTCACACCGCTAATTTCTATTTATACCAATCAAATTATATTGTATAAATATAAAAATACGAACAAATTTCTTACCTTTGAATTGATAAAGTCACAGGCCATATCTTTCAATGATTTCAGATTTAGAGCTGTTGGTGAAACTGTAACCGTATCCCGAAGATTCCCAAATTGGAAGAGGAATGTTATTCCATCACCCTCCATTTCCATATTAATCTAATATTTGTTTTTATTTTTTAGGTTGACTATTTAATCTCTGCTGCTGCTCTCCCCCTACTTTTTGTTGGTATTTCTCTACTTAAATCTGTAGTTATCAAATCAACCGCGAAAACTGCGTGGGTGTTCTGATTTCAGGCGAACGACCTTGATCGATTGTGTGGATATTATGGATTCTGTAATAATGAGAATAGACAAAATTTATATTTTTCTTCTTCTAAAACATTCACTCTTTTTGACAACAATTATCTACTCATATATTCATATTATTTATCACGAAAGCATTGTAATCTAAAATTTATACAGCAAAAACAAAAAGCAAAAGGAAAACTAGGTGTTACGCATGGTTTCCTAATAAATTTAAATTTTAAATTGTTTCCATGAAATTAATCGACTATGATTATAAAGTTTATATGCATCGGTAGCTTGTAGATATGATTCTAAGGTGTAGTTATAAATTACAGGTAAATATTTAAGAAAGGACACTTTTTTGGTTTTAGTGAATCCTTCCAGAAAATACTTTCTCTTGCACACTCAAAATCTATTTGTTCGTATTAATCGTTTATTATTCGAGTAATCGTTTATTATTCGAGTAGTTGATAAATTGCCTAATGACAGCCTCTTCTTGGAACGCATATGACTACTATTTCCTTAGAGTTAGTTCTTATATATTGAACTATAAATTTGATATTACCATATATTCAGTATTGTTTATTAATATATCTGTAAATGCTTTTTTTTTGAACTTTTAGAGTATATTCGATCATGAAGATTGATTGTATTCGTATATGATCTAAAAGAATGAAATTTATAAGTAATCCGAGAATTTTATAAAATCGCGACTACATAAATTGCAGTATTGGCAAAATCAATACACAAAGTAAATCATTCAATTAATTACTCATAAATGTTAAAAAAATCTTTCTACATGTTATAGTACGGAAAAAAAATTATTTGACATATTTTTATTATGGTATTTTTTTTTACTGATAGTATTTGATGAATTTTGAACGGAATTATTTATATGGCACCGTTATCATTGTGAACCTATCCGTTTAGTTCAATAGATGATCATAATACAGTGATACGTGAAAAAAATTTACTTAATTTTATTATAAACATATCATTTATTAAATAGTTAGTCAAATATGTAATGCCAAGGTCGCCAAATGGCCTCACGGTCGTGGCGCTATGAAGTGGCCCCTGGCACATGTCTAAGGAACCTTACAAACCAACAAATATGTGTAATGTCTATTATCAATTTTATTTTAACTTCCACTACAACAATATTACTAGCATTATTATTTTTCTATTATAGTCCATTATTATTGCAATATGGTCAAAAGCAATAACAGAAATGATAAAATGATGATTTATGTAAGTCAAAGATTAGAATAATTTCTAATTGGTACCTGAATATTGATTAATAACCATTAATTCAATGAAAATATCTTATTAGTTGTTAATTAAGACAATTAACCGACTAATAAAATATTGGACAATAGCATCTCTAGCTACATATGGCGTTCGAAAAAATATTCTTGTTCTATATACTCTAACAAGTTCATGGCGTTTTCTACAGATGGAGTTAAAAGCAAATAACTCAGTAACCACTAGTGGCATTGTAACAACACTAGACGCACGTTTGAAATATGACCAGAATAAAGAGAAAATTCGCTATATTTAACAAAACCAATCCGATAATGCCGGAAACGCATCGCAGGCTTGTGAAAAAATTTGTATCCAAATCAGCAGCACGCAAATTGTGCGCTCGCTTTCGTTCTGGAAATTTCGACATAAAAAATGATCCTTGTTCTGATCAGCCAATACTAAACAAAGTGTTGGAATTTCCCAAAAAAAAATTTACCAGGACCAGCAAATCAGCAGTGATGATGACATATCTTATGAAATAAACATTCCTTATGACACCATTTTAAACCATTTGTGAAAATTAAACTCAATGTTTGGGTACCTTATAGAGTGTAAAAAACAAGATTAACATCTTAACATATGCGATACGCTGCTAAAGCGCAATGAAATTAAACCATTTCTGAAGCGAATCATAACTGGTGATGAAAAATGGATAAAATACGAGAATATCATTCGAAAGAGAGATGAACAGGCCCAAATAATTTCAAAGCCAGGATTTATGGCCAATAAGACTATGGGTATCGTTCGGTGACACTGTTATCACGGTACTGTACTGTGAGCAACTCGAGATATTATGCCAATCGATTGAGAGAAAATGCACAGAATTGATCGTCTACCACCACCATAGCGCTCGACCACACACATTGTTGATGACGGGCCAAAAATTATGCGAGTTTGGCTGGGAAAATTTTGATATATGCACCGTATAGCCCAAACATAACACCCTCAGACTACCACTTGTTTCGATATCTGGAGAAATCTCTTAATGGAACCAAGCTAGCTTCAAGAGAAGTTTTGCGGAAAATTGCCGAAACATTGTCGATAATAATGTCTCAATATTAGATTTCAAACATTTTGATTTTAACACTCTGATTTAAGCGTCTCTATTTTACAAAAAAAAGCCACGAACTTTTTCGGCTAACCAACATTTGTAAATAAATAAAATAATGTTTTATTTTCTGAAGTTAGCTGTCATTTACTAGGTCACATTTTAGCGTCATAAAACAGAGTCTTAATTTTATATTAGTACATTTTCCCAATCTTTTTCACTATTTTCATATATTTTACTGAAATTGCATATTATAGAAGTGTTTTTTTTAATTCTTAAGCAATTGTTAAATGAAATGGTATCTAAATATATATAGTAGTTTTATTTGTTCAGACTATTATAGATTATTTTCAATTAATCTAATAACTATATGTATGATCTATTTTCTAAATATCTAAAGTAATTACGTGTAGTTTCTCTTGTAAGAATTTTTTTTTAAAATGATAGTTTCTTATATTTAAAAATAAAGTCAGCTTTTTTGAGTATATGTACTCTTAAAATAAATTTTGCATCGGTTTTATAAAATGTTTTTTCTAACATATTAATATTTTCATGGTAGGCTGTTTTTATAATATTTAATTTTGTGTTCAATTAAATTTATAAGTGGTGAAATGAACATGTTTTTTTTTGGATTTGATAAAAAATTGTTGTATAAAAAACAATTGTACAATATAATTATAAACGTCCATACATAAATAATAAATTTATAAAACAGCTTATAAATTACGAGTAGTTCCTGACAGTTTTGTAGACCCCTTATAATTTGGTAGTCAATACCAAGAAAACAAAAATGGTACTAAATACTGAGATTTTTCATATTCTTTTTATATTTATAATATGTTTTGTTTGAATTTTCAAAATTTAGCACCATGACAACTTTATAAGGTTTGTTTATGCCTGAAAGGCAAATGGATCAAAAATAATGAAATATTATTTTTCAAAATAGATTTAATCCAATTCTAGAAAAATCAAAATATATAAAATTTTATATTATGTTAAAAAGAATAATTAATTCGTTTAATACAAAAATTTGGCTAAATAATGAATGATATTAAAAGTAGCCAAATATATTATAAATATTATTCTTGAGATACTTTTTGGATATTTTAAATGCAGTAAACTACATTGTAAAATAATCAAACTCTTGATTATTAACAAATACAAGTTCAAGTATGTACATTTGTCATGTTCGGATACTTAGAGAAACCATCAAATAAAATCTGAATGTTCTATTATCATAAGAGAGAAACTTAAGTATATTTCTAATATTATATTGATAAAGAAGTATATTATATGATTTCTATGATATGGCTTAAATATATCCTCAGGTATGTTGGTATCTTCTTAAATCATATGTTCGAATATATCGCCAATTGTCATGCAAAGAAAAATAAATTTGCAACCGTATGGGAAATGAAACAATATTTCAAATAAAATTTAATACGCCCGCACAATGTTATTGGAAAACATATTAAATTGTTTCCTTTTTTTAACTAATACTTTCAATATACAAAAGTATTTATAGTATCAATTCTACATACTAGGGTTGGAGTTATATCATTTGTTTAGTTTCAAATACGAATCAACAATATTTAATTAAAATTTCTTTGGAGATATTCGAGTCAGGGGATTTTTTAAATAAAAATGTTTTATTGAAAAGTTACAATTGAACCATTACCAATAAATTACTTGAATTCAGCCATACTTGGGAGTTTTCTAAAACACACGAAATTTGAAAATATTTTTGTATATATTTTCGAAATAAAAAATATATATTATTGAAGAAAAAATCACAGATGCAATAAAAAAATAATGAACTTTTCTTATATTTTAACAAAATAAAATATGATACTTTACTTAAAAGGTATTGTTGTTTTTGTTTTAAACAGTTTCTTAAAATATATGTACTTATTAATAAAGGAATAATATCAATTTCGCCTAACTTAACCGAGAGCTAAAGCCCACACTTATTTAGATAAAATGAACAAGCTTGAAAATCAATGACTTTAAAGATGCATTCGTCTTTTAAAAAAAAAAATCGGCATTAATATTATGACTCATACAATAAGCCATTTCAGTTAATAATTTTAGCAAACCGTACCAAGTGCAAACTGGTTAAAGTCATATTAGTGTGGGTGGTAGATATTCAATTGTATAACCTTCCAATGGTTTTGCCTCGTTATTTGTATATCGAATTTTTTTTCAATACTATGCCAGAAAGGGAAGCGCATATTCAAGGTTTGTTAGTATGACAATTAGAAAGCACAGGAAAAATTTATATATCATTTAAAAAAAAGAGTTAGTGAATTTTGAAACTTTTAATA
Source organism: Atherix ibis (assembly GCA_958298945.1). Classification (NCBI taxonomy): domain Eukaryota; kingdom Metazoa; phylum Arthropoda; class Insecta; order Diptera; family Athericidae; genus Atherix; species Atherix ibis. Next base: position 6,713,951 of record OY282606.1, read on the forward strand.
TTTTATGTACTCGTACGTTTGCGGTTGTGCTATTTGCGTTCAATAATATATACTTGGAAGATAATAAGCCCAAGTTAGCAAAAGATAAATTGATGCGAAACGAAACGAAATGAAACAAGATGGAATAAATACACCCCACATCAAAATCCAGGCGTTCCAATAAGACTATTCAGATTATCACAATCAGATTGCATTGTTTTGATTTTTGACATTTTCGCCATCTATCTCATTCTGTGTCCCCCCGACTTGTATTGCTTTCGATTCTCAACACACTAAGTGCCTAGCATCTCTTCCGCTTAACATTGAGCTTTTCGCTCTTTTTCTTATTCGCCTTATACGAGTACACGTAGTTTTACCTTTCCAAATTTTCATTTGTTTACCTTTTCTACCTGTTTTCTTAGTTTTTCGTCTATACGAATGATATTAAATGCGTCTAGATTGAAGAATACTGCTTTATGCGAGTAACCATTAAAATTTTATGTTGCAAATATAAAAAAAAATATGAAGTCAAACTTGCTAATTTTTTTTATAGAGGGAAAAAGTTCCATTTAAAAAAAAAATTACTGTTTATTTAATTAGTAATATACCAGTTGTTATGCAAAATATTTGTTGTGCGTTCCGAACGAGTTTGATAATAATTTGTGGATTAGGAAAACACAAAACAGAGATAAAAAAGATAATAGAAGAGCCGGGCGATTAAATAATAGAGAGGAGGTGAGGGATTTATTGAAATATAGATGAGATACTGAAAGAGTCTGCATTCACATTAGTACATATTATTTTCGAAAATTTTTTTATTTGTTAAAAAAAATTAGAAGCTGAATTTGATTTTAAAAAGTATATCTTTTAATTTTAGTTACCTTCAAGGTGATAGCTGAATATTATTTTCGTGAATCGAAATTAAAAGAAGACTAGAATAAATATGTGACGGAAAAAATGCTGCAATCGGAATTAAATGAAATGTCGATTCTGTTATTCCTACTCAACAAGCATATAGTTAATTTTATATACTATGGATATGGATAATGACGAAACTAACCGGAAGAGTCAGAAGGGGGTTATAGAACGAGTAAGACGGTGTATTGTATTTGGCTTTACCTGTACGTGTATGTTGTTGTTGGATGAACATTAAGTCCCGTTATTACACATTTTCTCCTTCTCTGTAGCACCCTATTTTCGACCAAATGAAGAAGAAATAATGCTTTTTTTTCAAAACGAATAAGTAATAACAGTAACAGTAACACCAATACTAATGCGATCGAAAGCCAAAAGCAAAGGAAAAACCGTAACGAAAGCCAAAACGACACCAACCCATAAGAGAATTCTTTTCGAAACATTAACAATCAACCTTTTCGGATTGCCGATTACTTACAGATGTATGTAGATAGGTGGAAAGCTTTTTTTTTTTTTGGTTTTGTGGAAGTTTTGGAGACATTCTTTTAACTGTTTGACAGAGTTCCTTAGCAGAATAATATGAGTATTTATATGAGTACCTGTATAGTAAAAAAAAAAACAAATTACTCACCTGTGGAGAGAGAGAGAGGTAAGGTAAAATCCAGCATTTGCATTTATGACAAAATTACCACTTATTCCTTGAAATTGTAAATTTTTCCACAAAAAATTATGTATCTTTAGCTTTGATTTCAATTTATATCATCTAATCACACCAGCTAAATGCTCTTCAACACACAAATTCCTAATGCCAACTTCCACTAATTTAATTTAATTACAAATTAATAAAGAACATAATATAACACCTAGAACAAATGTGTAGACCTTGTTATTTTCACCAAACATTATGAATTCGTATAGAAAATTGGTTATCCACATTCGATATTTTTTGTTTCGTTTATTTAATGGTATATAGTTTTTGCATAAATTTTTATTTTGACATGTAAAGCTTCTTTTGCAATTTTTATCAATACAAACACTTTAATTCAACAAATATGAAATTGGAAAATTATAAAAATTAACTTGACGCAATTTAATACTATAATATCGGGCAGCTTTTTAACTTTTTACAATTTTTTACGTTTTGTCGCCGCGTCGTAGTGGTTTTTTCTCCGAAGTCGTGGATGTCATCAACATTTCCAGCACCAGTTCCAGCACTAAGCACCAAGCACCAGACACAAGCACCAGCTCTAGCACCGTAACGCTCTAACTATAGCTCTAGCTTATCCACAGATTATTGCCAGTCAGATGGCAACTTCTTTGGGAAGTCATCACTGTCGGTGTGAGTAGACAGCTAGCTTTGTATTTTGTCGGAATGGTGATGTATAACCGCTTAGAAAGTTACCGAGATGCCGACCAAAGCTTCTGTGAGAGCGAAAAAGCTATAGGGTTCAATTTATTTAAAAAAGACAAAACATAATTCTACACACACTCTCAGTTGGCATTTGATTCAAAGAAAATGTGGGCTGCCAGTCCGAATATTTTATTTAACCAAAAAATGTATATTCAAGTCAATACATTAACAGTTTTTTTTTTAAATTTAGATTGTTATTAATTCTTCAGTTTAGTATTTTTGAATTAGGGAAAATTTTAAATTGAAAATTTAATTTAAATATTAGAATAAGTAAGAAAAAAAGTTTACTAATATTAATTAAATTTCCAAATCAATTTAAATTTATTACGAAAAACAATATAAAATTATATTGATTTAAATTGAAATATAGTATAGAATATATTTAAATAAGCTTTGCTTTTGGAATTTTTTTTAATTTGTTTTTAAATTGAAATTGAAATTTATTTCATATAAGCTTTGAGTTCAATTTAAATAAATTCTATTATGGAACTCCGCTAACTTCACATTAATATTTAAAAAAAAGCTCATACATTTAATCCACAAAAGCACCACCATAATCAAAACTTACGAGAAATTCAGTTCCATTATGCCACCTGCTGTTTATTGAAAGCTGCCGTTTCCATGAAAAAAATTTCTTTTATAAAATTGTCGTAAATTTACTAGGTGTGCTCGTCTTATACATAATCATATAAAAATGCTTTTTTGATTAGTTTGATTAGAATAGAATAATTTAGCTACTAAATATTTCTAATCATTCTGAAAGAAGATAAATTACTATCAATTCGGTATCTCATAATTATGATTCAAAGCTTTCTCCGTTCTCAAACCGTCAACAATTTGATGATAGTTTTCAAATATTACTTCCGCTTAAGTAATTTTATCTGCTGATAAAAATTTTAATCTCTTACTATATTTTAACTAAGCTTATTTTTATATAAAACCATTCAAATGTCTTTTAAGCATTCGTGGAAAAGTATTCATTTATAATTCCTTACAAATGTGCATGCTGTCACTGAAAAATCTTTATTTTTTGATCAAATCGTGACAAGCAATAAAATTAAATAATAATATTAATAAATTTAGAATAAGAAAAATATAATAATTTTTGGAATGAGTAGTGAAATTTAATGTAAAATTATATAATTTCATAACTTAATCAAATCGACAAATTGTTTATTTTCATTGAACAAATAATGTACCTAAAAGACAATGGCAGTTGAATAAATTTATTAATATTGAGTATATCAGATTTATGTTTATCTTTTTTATGTAATCTTAAAATTTTCTGCAAAAAATTTTCTGAACAGAGAAAGTTGATCGAAATTTTTACTATTGTTGCAGTTAGTGTATTTTGAAATGCGACTGCTATGTGTAAAATGTTCATTGCAAACAAATATATTTATTAATATTTATTTGAAAAATTATTTAATCTTTCATGTAACTATACTGACTTTAAGTTACTAGAAGCATTTTTATAGCAGGTCGATTAATTCACAGTCAACTGGTTCATTTTGGTACTACAATTAGGATAAGCTAAAATCATAATAAAATTATGAAAAATGCACTATAAAAAAAATTATAAGCGATGGAAATTCGGAAAAATAATTTCCACTAAATCTAAGCCACAAATTAAAAACTTTAAACAAAATATTTACTATAAATAAAAAATTTATTTCAGTAATAAATTTGGGAAATATTTGTTAAGAAATCGTTGCTTTGTAGTAATCACTGCCAGACTGAATCAAATTGATAAAAATTAACATCTACTGCAGTCTCGGTGTATACATTATGTGATTTAAAAATACTCAATTGAACATCCGGTTAGACATGTCATTTGATGGTAGGGTCAGTCATCTTTTGGGTAAGCGGAAGGTGACAGTTTCTGTATAAACATCCTATCTGGAAGTAGTGTTCTGTGCACGTATCCAAGTTTAGTTTTTAATATATTTGAAGAGTTTTTATATTATCCTTTATAATTTCATTAAAAACCTAAAAAGAAATCTTTTAAATAATGGATAAAATCCAAACAATGTTCGAGGATGCAAATCCGTTAAGCTCATGGTGGCCATTTATTATGGCCGGAGTTGTTGGATTGGTTATGACCATCAGGTGATTACGTCAGAAACGGAACTAATGTTCGGAACTATTGCAACTGATATGAATTAATGTTTTACGTCTATTTGTTTCTGCATGTTTTGTTATTTGTACGTATTGGTGCTCTCTGGACACTAATTGCACTTAGGACGATGATGGCTGGTCAGAGATGTCCCTCAACGAATCTAATTGATAAACAAATTGTAATAGTGACTGGAGCTGGAGGTGGAATTGGATTGGAATTGTGCAAGGCACTTGCATCCCGTTCAGGACATGTCGTAATGGCTTGTCGGAACATGGAAAAGGCGGAGAAAATAGTTAAAATTATTAAGCGAGAACTTCATTGTAGTATTGGTATAGAAGCTGAAATAGAAACGAGATATATTGATCTGAGATCATTTGATAATGTACGTCGATTTGCTCAAAGTATATTAAACGACTTCGATAAGGTAGATGTACTAATAAACAATGCTGGAATTATATTTCATCCATTTGAAAAAACCGTTGACGGTTTCGAAATGCACTTGCAAGTGAACTATTTATCGCATTTCCTTTTGACACAATTACTTTTGCCGCATCTTAAGAAGTCATCGCATGGACGTGTGATAAACGTATCAGCGCACGGCCACGTTGCCGGTAAAATGGCGATTGATGATCCTCTCAACATTGGCACATGGGCAACCGCATTTCATCCTCGTGACGCATTCGCTCACTCCAAATTGGCTATAATATTATCCACAAGACATCTAGCGAAAATGCTTCAAGGTCAGTTGAGAACAATATTAAAGGGTATTCTTCTACATTCGCGAACTCTGGTCTCATCATTCGACAAACCAAACATTTTCTCTCATTATAATTCTATAATTAATTTTGTAAGAAAACACAAACTCTGTGTACCTTATGCCGAGGACATTCTTAGTTTTGTAGTTTATTAAAAATTCATTTACTCAATTTTGAAATCTAATAAATATTTGAACAGGTACAGACGTCATTGTGAACGCATGTACACCGGGTTTGGTCCGTGGCACTAATCATTTGTGCAGGTAATTAATTATATAATGAAAACGATGATTTATTAAATAAACAATTTACTATAGAATTTTTTTTAAATAATTTCTATCAAGGTGAAGGTAGCATGAAAATAGGAGAAATGGTTTTAAAGAATTTCGAAAACAGATCCATTATAAAAAGAAGTTTTGTTAAAAATTCAATGGATTATTAATTTATTTTTATTGATTTATTCGAGTCTAATATGTGTGTTTGAATATAGTGTGAATGGATTAAAGTAGTTTATTTTGTGACATAGAGAAAATTTTAATATTATTTATTTATTTATTTATTTACAATTTGACTCTTTTTATATTCTTTTGATAAATTTACTTAAATAAAGAACTGTTTTTTAATTCATAAAATAAATATTTAATTTTTCGATTGTTAACAAATTTTAATTATGATTTATGTGGAATATTTATTTAGTTATTCAGTTAGAATTTTATATTTTTTAATTTAATTCACCCGAAAAAAAAAACAATATAAAAATATACTTGACCTGACTATGTTTGCAATCACATTTAATTTTCTTAAAAATAATCTTTGTGTAAATTTTAATTAGTAAATTTAAAAAAATTAGATATATATTTTAAACACTTAAAATTTATAATTATTTGATTATAGAAATTTTCTTCAACTATTAAAGTTTCCATTTACAATCTTCGTGCAGTAGGAATATTACTTGAAACATGAACAATAAACAAAAAACGGACTGAAGAAACTTTCTAAACTTTATTATTTATTTTGTTGAGTATTAAATTTATGGTAGAACTTTGAGAATTGTCCAATAATACTTAAAATTGAATATTTTTAGCTTTTTAAATAAAATAATTGAAAAAGTTTTCACCATACCCAAACACTATATTTATGGGTATTTTATAAATTAAGGAATTAGGATTGGTAATGTTTCTATGTGTACGTGAGCCGAATATTTGCCGATGCAATATTTTTTGAATTATTGATTTCTAATTAAAATGCCTTTGCCCAATTTTCACGTGTAAAAATTAATTGATTCAATATTCAAGTTTAAATTCATATTTCAGATCACCAATTATGTCAGCAATATTCGTTAAGGTGGCAACGTATCCTTGGATGTGGTTGTTTATGAAAAATCCATTTGAAGGTGCCCAATGTGCTTTGTACTTGGCAACTGATCCAAATTTGAAACGTGTCTCCGGTTTTTATTTCAAGTGAGAATTTATTAACTTCTATTAAAAGCAACTAATGTTAATATAGAATTTTTTAATGTCGATTAAAATTTCAGTGATTGTGAAAAGGCAGAACCATCCGAATTAGCCAAAGATGATGATTTAGCTGAAAAACTTATCAAGGAAACAATTAAAGTTTTAAAACTCGACAAATTGAAATAATCCATGACATTGCAAACCAATTTTATCAATTGTATTGATTTTTTCAAACTCATTTGATTGATGACGGATTCTTCAATTGGAATATGTAGATTCTCTACTCATACTTACTTTTAAATCACAACTGATGTTCATCAATGATTCTTCGAAATTTTGATTTTCTTTTCATTGACTCTGTAATTTTTATATACGATTGAATAAATGAAGAAATTCATAAAAAATAAATTAGATTATTTAGGATAAAGTGTTGATGAACCCAAATGGTAATCATTTATAATACATTCAATTCTGTGCGGTTCTACTTAGTTTTCTAGTGAGGCCCATCTCTTTTGGTGGAGTTTCTATTAATTATATTTTCAATTTTCCTAGATAACATACTAAGGCTGCATAATCACCAATTTCTTTCTATCGGCAGATCACCAAATCTGTCAGATAGTATCATAGTCTTAAGCTCACTTCAAACGACACTATTTTTCGTACTTCTTTTCTTGCTTGCTTCCGTGCTTACTGCGATGCCTAAAAATTACGTAGCTGCTCGCCTAGCTACTACTTTCAAATGAAGGTTTCAGAAATAAAACCGGTTCTATTTTTCATACTATTTTAACGCGAACCAATCAGCTACATGTATCGTTTGTTCACAACATCTAGCGTCGTAGCCAGCTTGAGAAGTATTAGCGAATATAGCAGGAAAAGAAGTACGAAAAATAGCGTCATGTGCAGATGGCTTTAGGATCTATTATACCTAATAGTAGCACCACAATTATTTAAAAATTCATATAAAATCTTAAAATGGGTTTTCCATAGCTTAGAGTTTTTATATTTTTTCAGCTTTAAAGAATGGCAAGTTTTTTAACTACTGTTACAGATTTAAATCAAACAATATGAGTGATTCGACTCTTAAAAAGTTCTTTAAAGAAAAACAATTTAAGTGAATAACAAACTGTGTTTAAAACACCTTTTAAAAATACTTATATATGTAAATATTAAATTAACTAACAAAAATTTCGACTGTTAAAAGTTAGAAAATTATTCACAAAATGGCTACAATTTAATCAGTTCAACACGTATTCGCTTACATTAAATCCAAGTACATGGCTACAAGACGAATGCCTAACTGCTGAACTAGAAAACTCTTTATGTAATTATTCTCATCAAAATGTCCAAGTAACAAAAATGTACTTGAACTTTTACAGAGATTTACGACATTTTACTCCATAATATCTTCACTGAAACTCGGTGCTAGCTTCTTCTTTGAAATGAAAAATTACCACTCCCAACTACATAACTTATTTTAGTTCACAGGCACTCAAGTTCTCCGTATCATGTTTTTTGTCAAGTACTTTTATAAAACTTGTTGAAATATTCATAATTAACAATTTCAAGAATTTTGTTTGCCACTATGTGCATTATTATCTAACATTTTTCATTTAATTTCAGTTCTGCTTCAAACAAGTTCAGTCAACTAAATGTTCTTACACAAGACATTTGTATAAGCTTTCATTAAAGAAAGTGATCAGCAAAAATTTGTAACTTGTGTAAAAAAAAGTAAAAGAAAAAAACAATCAAATAAAAATTACGTGACAACTTTCGATATCAGCAGTTTGCGTTCATTGTTCCTTTTCAACAAGGAAGTTTTCAGAAGTTCTCTTCTGTTCACCATAAAATATACTACACTTTCCTTAAGTCAATGCTTTCCTTATAATTTTCAAATTAAAAAAAAAATATTTATTTTATAATTTTAATAAGCTTTTTCTTTAAATTTTCAAATTATAATTATTACAATTTTATACAAAATTGAATAAATAAGAAAATTTTGGTAAAAATAACAAAATTTCATAATTAAAAAATTGAAAATATTAAATATCAATTTTCAAAGCATGAGGTATTGCAAAAAAATAGTAAAACGATGTCACACATTGGCGGAGGTGTTGTTTCCACTCCGAAGACTAGAACGAATAGCTGTGCTACAAGGCTTCAACTGGAATCGCCTTCAGCTTCCCGGTTATACACCTTTGAATCAAGGGTGGGCATAAATTCAGTCCAGCGTCTGACTTTGTATGCATGTTTGAATGGACTCATATGTGTATGTAGAACTGCGTCAATTGAGGCGATGCAGGTTCTTATGGGAGAAATTCCATGTTCATTTCGGATGTGTGCTTTACATCTGCGTATGGGTTTTGAATTTGGTCTGTACCTTGGGTATTTACTCACGGGACACGGGAGTATGAATGGGTTCCTGCACAGGCGTGGTCTAGCTGCGGAGGCTAGATACCCTTGTGAGGCGGCGGAGGAAACTGTCAAGCACCTTCTCATTGAGTGTGGCCTGTGCCGTGGCACTATTTGAGAGGAGAGCCAGAATGGTACGTGAATGAGTGTGTGATTGACACGCAAGGTAGATACAACCAGGTGAAAGACCAAGGTCGATTCCGGTTATACTTTCGGGTCTTGGTGAACCCGCGTACCTGAGCTGGCTTAGCGGTGCCTAGGAATTTACAAGATTCCTGACCGTAGCTCAATGAGCAGAATACAAACCGAAGTACTCTTAAAACCAAAATTGGTACCACGAGAATCGGGGTGCCCCATGGTGTGAAAACATACTGTGCCCGATTATGGTGAGGCGCCACCTTGCAGCAACGTGGTGGCTGTGGTTAATACCCATATCGTGGGTACGATCTCCGGATCGCGGGTATGACATAACCGGTAATAACTTGCACTTATCTCGGGCACTGTCACTGCTAATGACAGTAGAGGTTTAGGTAGTCCTCGCCACCAGCAGGTGGAATAGTTAGCTTGTAATTGATTACTAACTGTTAACTGCCAGTAATGGTGGTGCGTTTATTGAGCGTAACTCAATTCCTATAGTCGTAGGCGACTCGTGATTTTACGTTGAAGACAATTAGGTAACGTTAAATAAAACATTATAACTCCTTTGAATATTATTAACAATACCAAAATGACGTTCTTTCAAGTTTTTTTTTTTGACTTTGGGGAACAAAAACAAGTTACACGAACTTTGACCACATCAATGGACTGGTAAACTATAGGAATTCAAATCAATGGACTGGTAAACCATAATAATTAGTAATTATTTTTGTAGAGTTAAAATAGATTTTAGCTCATATTCGCCTCAAATGGGTAAAAAAAAACATGTTTAAATTCATAGAAAAATTAGACATTTCATAATATTTTCAAAAGATTATATTTTAAATTTAAGCGACAATAGAATAATACAATATTAGAGAAAACTATTATTTTTTTAAAACTTTTAAAAGTCTTTGACAAATATTTTTGTAATATTTTTTTTAACAATTTCACTTAACCCCTTATAATTAGACAAATAATATTTATTATTCTTATAGTTAAAGAAACCAACAATTAGTATTTTCTTTTGTTATCTATCTTTAAGAAACTTGTAAGGGAAAACTAAAAGTGATTATCTTTTTTACCTTTAATGTTTCGAAAAGATAGTGTACTCTACAAAAAAAGAACCAACAAAAATTTTTCTTTTCAAAAAGTTCTTAGCTTTTTCGTATCCCTCGTCGCCTAGACATATTCCCCTTTAATTAATTTAGATAATCTTGTAATTTTTACAGACTTCTACTTAATTTAATCTCATAATAGATTTTTTTTACAGAAAATAGTTCTTCTATTTTTAATTTTATTTTAATTTTAATTATTGGGATTTTTTTATAGTAAAAAATTTATAAAACTCTTATTTAAATAGTTCAGGGCATATTTTAAATATGACTACGAACTTGCCTTTGTAAAATTAAGTAATTTAAATGTAGTACATGAAAATTATTAGCATTAAATAATTTTATTTTGTTTGCATTATCATTTTTTATTTTGCGATAGACTCGAACAAAGCTACAATAAAGCGTAAGCTGAACATGGGCATATTTGTTCGTTGAAAATTTACCATTTAAAAGGATGGGTTATCGTCTTTATGTTCATCCTTTTCCTTTTATAATAAGCGCAACAAAGAAATTGTATATTATCCTTACTCAGGAAATGCGTATTAGCATTAAAAGCGAATGGCAGTGGAAAGAAAGAAAATTACCAACAAAAATTGATTACGTTATTATTGAGAAAGTTCTTATTCATTTAAATATTACGAAAACCGATGGGCGGAGAGAGGAAGAAGTCGAGAAATGTGCACGATTCATGATAAAATTAAATCTGAGTCAAAGTGAAATTCTTTCAAAGTAATCGCTTTCATCGTCATCGCTATCATTATTATTATCGTAATCTGTTTAAGCAAAGGATCCAAAAGTCGTCCTGTAATCCGTAATCATGCAATACCGAACGAATAACGCCACTAAATTTCGACTTTAACGTGTAAAGTTCGTGTCGCGAGTAATTTTCATCCGAAAAATAGGACTAAACGCAAACTAGGTGAATCAAAAAGCACCACCTACAAATAACACACCATCTACCCTCACATTGGTGTCCCTTCAGTTCTACGACAAGGCATTAGCGGCCATTCTTGGAAGTTTTTTTTTCCTTTTGTTGATTATTTACATTTTTGGTTTAGTCAATTTTTAACAATTTACATAGAGCTTTTTTCATTTTATTTTTCTATAGCACAGGTCTTTATTCTTCCATTACTTTTTCGAGCACCTCCTCTTACCTAATCTGTAATTGATGGTACTTTTATTCTATATTACAATTGATTAAAAAAAATTCCCACATCCTTTTTTTCAATGAAAAACAATATTTCTTTATAATCAGAGTTAAAAAAAAATATTTTTATACATTTAAAAGGAAAATTCATAGTATTAGCAAACACATATCAATTCGATCAACTAAAACTTAGGTTTTCTCTTTTTTTAAATATTTTATATAAATACAAATTATTTTTAAAGTACATCATTCTTTAGAAATTATTATTTATCAATGAAGAAGGTGACATTTGTTTTTAGTAACATTTAATATAAATCAATTATTAATATTTTGTTTACATAAATTTTAAATAGAGAAACATCATTAAAAAATTATAAAATATTCAAGAAACAGGAAAGATAAAATTGGCTTTTATTAGAATTTTTAAAAGTTTTTGAAAATTCATCGTCTTCTATACTATTTTTTTTAAAAATATTCCAAGATCTTTGCAAATACAGAGCTTGTTTTATTATGATAAGGCAATATTACGAACTTAAACTCTTTCATAAATATTGCTTTTGATATTTTTTCCCAAAAAAGGAAATATGTCAAAGAAAAATTCAAAGAAGCTTCATTATATAATATCATATTTATTGATTAAACAATTTCAATATGACGTGCACAGCAATATATTGTCTTGTATAATGCCAAGTTTATGTATTAACCAAGCAACAAAATTGCAAGAGAAAAAAAATAAAAATAATAATAAATGGTAGAATTTTTGTTGTTGTTCTTTAAATATAGTTTTAATTTTTTATATAATAAATTTAAATATTAATTTTAATAGATTCAATATTGTTAAAATTTATAATTTTGTTTGTTGCTTGTTTGTTTGTTTGTTATCATTTCAAGTAACATTAGTACTGACATATATTATTCTAAGCGCCACAACAATACTAAAAGGTCTTTTGGCGGCAGGGGGCAACGGGATAAGGGAATTAAATTAGAATGGAAAGGAAAGTGATTTTTGGGATTTAGCGTAGGAGCATACCTCAGTGGAATTTGAACCCACGAATCCTGAATGGAAGTCCAGTATGCTAACCGGGCTAGTTCTATTTATTAATTTCATATATAATTTAAATAGATTCCATTTTACAAATAAATGTCAGGAATATATAATTTAAATATTTAATTTTCATAGATAATATCTATTCGTGTAGTTTAAATCGATTAAAAATTTCCATTCAATAAAAAATTACAATGACAAAAATAATAAATGTGAAAAGAAAACGTGAAAAATCTAACTTTTCTTTTTGAAAAGGTTTATGAATATGCCATTTTAGCGGAAAAGTTCATTTCGTATAAATTTACATTTATTCATTGCGAATAAAAGGAAAACTTGTTTATCATGTGAAAATGAAGAAAGAAAGAAATTACTTTCAAAACGGAAATTGACTTTATAAAAGTGAAATGAGTAGAAAAAAATTGATGTGAATAGAATTTATTTATTATATAAGAATAAAGATAATAAAATACATTAACAAACAAAAAAATGTAATAAATTAAATTACTCAGCTTTGAAACTTTATTTATTCGCATGGTTCTTTAATTAAAAAAAATATTTATGCTCTTTAAAATGCTTTTGAAATTCCAGAAATAATTCAATACGCGTTTCTACTAATTGTAGAAATTCTTAATCAAAAACTATATTCTTGTTTTTTTCAGTAACAATTATCATAAATTTTTTTCAGTTCAAGTTAAACCTACTTTTTGTTCAGAGAATGATAATTTTTTAAGGGTCTTCTTTAGACAATCCTTATTTTGAAAAATAAATTGATTATTCCCTAAAATTCTTCGTTCAGTCGCTAGAACAACAACTAGTTCCTATTCGTTTTCATGATGGGCGGTAGGGGATTTGCAGAAATGGAGCATCAAATTTAATTTTCTGTGTATTCAAAACAAAGTCAAAACAAAAGATAAATTTTACTGCAAATTGTAACTAAACCTCTATTCAAAAATTACGAGTACTTTCCAATTGTACTAAATAAAGTTACTGCCGAACTGGTGGGCGGTAAGAAAATTTTACTGTCAAAAACTATACAAAAAGGTTGACTACAGGTGCTCTAAAACACATTTATTAATAACAGTAACAATATTAATTTCTTATAAGCTAGCTACGAAAAACAGTGGTCATTAAAAAAACATAATAAAAACAATTATCAGGAGAGCGCCCATAGCTTTGAATAGTATTATTATGATTCTAGTAGATTCGAGGGAGTCTAAATCAACTTTCCGATTTAGTACAACAATTCTTGTTCTTCTTACTGCCTACTATTCAATACATACTACACACATCTATAATTGTAATTTTGTTTAAAATTTTTATTAAAACTACAATTTTCTATGAAAATTCTGTCATTCTTTATTGAAATATTGTATGTTGCAGAGACTTTACGATTTTTAAATGAAAAACAATATCGGACTATTCTCATAAACCTTATCTTTCACATAGCCCCGCTTAAATAGCGTTAAATGACATGATCTTGGTGGCCAATTGATATCACCTCTGCGCTAAAATAGGCGTCGCATTTTTTTCAATAAATCAATTGTTTCTTGGTCAATGTAGCCGTCCTATTGAAATCACAAGTGGTCAACATCCATGTCATCAAAAATTGGTTACCATGTCTCTGTAGTGCACTCCATTGACAGTAACTATTCGAAAAATACGGACCAATGATGCCGCCGGTCCATAAAGCGCACCGTATAGTGACACGTTTTGAATGTATGGTAGTTCAATAACTGTTCTTGGATTTCCAGATGCCCAAATGCCAGTTTTTGTTGTTAACATAGCCGTCTAAGTGAAAATGAGCTTCGTCCGCAAAAATCCACCATCAATTTGAATTATTTTAATACAATTTTGGATTAGATATAATGTCTTATATTTTTGCTATATTTGTTATAAATAAGACTTTATAACAAATATAGCAAAATTGAAGACATTATAACAAATGGTAAACCTTATACTGTGAACATGTTAAAAAACTGAGTCACCGAGTACTATTTTCTTTCTCCGAGAACTATTATTTTCCTCCTAGCACTTTTCTCTTCTCCGAGCACCATTTCCCTTGAACGAGCACTACTTCATCGACTCTTCTTTTTCTCCCGTACTGAGTACTATTTCACCGACTCTCCACCTCTTACCGAGTGCTATTTCCACTCCTCCGTGAATCTATCTTCTAAAAGTCCAACAACCCATCTTCGACTGGTGCAAACTCTCTATTTGCACTGTTACATGTTTCCTTACCATAAAACTGATTTATATTTTTAAAAGTTTTTTAAAATTAAGATAAAAAAAAAATTAATAACTATGTTGTAAATACAAAAACAAAAGTACATTATATTTAACGGAAATAAAAAATTAATGAATATAAAAAAAAAAGTCCATTCCGAGACCCTAATAACCCTTTAATATTGGTTATATTTCTGAAAGTATACAAAAAACTCTAAATTTCGTACTTAATAAATAAAACACAATATTTTTAAATTTTTAAATTCATATATTTTATTGCAAATTTGTTCAATTTCTTTCTTTTTTTTCAATGTTCGTGCTTAGAAATGACATTTATGTTAGAAATGGAAAACTTTTATGCTAAATCCAGAGTTGCATTATTGAGGAATCAATTATTGTAAAATTTTCTTCTTTTTATAATTCAATTTATAATATAACAAAGAAATCTTTCTCACAATATAATATCAATAATAAAATACTGAGAAAAAATTACAACTTTATACAATGTAAATAATAAGGATTATCTGTGGTATTATACTTTCAATGATGTATAAATCAGTATTGCATTGTAGGACAAAATTCGTGCAATTAAAATTATATAAAATTTTTCGATATCTTTATTATTTACTATAAATATAATTGAAATTGAACTTTTTACTGTCGTTTACGATAGTTTTTATTTAATTTCCAACTAATGGTTTAAATTTGTAGCATTTATCTATGTATAATGATATAATTATAAATTGATGTTTAAAATAAAATATGTTTTGTTTGTTTGAAAACATCAGTTTTATTTAATTATATGCTTTGCATGATGGTTCTTTTTAATAAGTATTAATTATTATTTTATATTTCAGAATTTGATTTAAATTTACTTTATTTCGACTACTTACAAGCTAATGAAAACATGTTTCTTATTAATTTTTTTTTTAAATTGTCATAATGTTGTTTAAAATATTTCTAGTATTTATTTGTTTTATGTTTTTATTTCTATGTGTATTATTATTTAGTATATTTCTAAAAAAAAAACTTTTTATTGTTTTATTAATTTTTATATTCCATTCAAATTATTTTAACAATAAAATCAATTTCATCGTTTTATTTTTATTTTTCATGATTTATCTTAGTATAAGTTAGTATTTAATATATATATATATATATTTTTGTAAAAATGACTAGAAACTATTTTTCAATTAATTTTTTTGTTGTTATATGTAGTTTCCCACATTAATTTTCTTGATCCCTTTGGTTGAACCAATTTTTCCTTTTTTTGAGGCGTTAAACATTCTTATAATGTTAATTGTTTACCATTTTCCTTCTCAACTATTTGTCGCACTCTTAGAACGTATTACGAATTTTAAAAAATAACCACGATTTGTTCATTTTTGTTTTTGTTATATTCATTTTTAATTTTATATATCACTAATTGAGTTGATTTTGTTTTTATGTTATTCAATATACTAAATGAGTCAGTAATAGTTTGATTTAGTCGATGATGATGTACAATTTCACAAAATATTTAATGAATATTTCAGAATTAAAGAAAATAAATTTAAAACTACCAATTTTCTGTCAATATAATATACAATTGACTCTATATATAATGATACAAGTTGGTGAAAGTTCTATTTTGTTGTCAATATCTAACAACATTCAGTTTAGAATCTACGCTCTTGTTTTCTGTTATTATTTAAATGCTTCTTAATTGGTTAATAGTAATATCAGTTTTTGCAATAATATTTTAAAAGTAAAATTAATAATAGAAGATATTTATCATGTTTTATTGTATTAAGGTGAAAAAATCAACCAATAAATTAAAAACTGCACACGAGTTTGATGGGCGACTCTGAGACCATTTTTTCTGTTTTGATCTTATTTATTTTTTAGAACGCCGAGCAGTATGCAAATTTGATATTTTTATCGATATAACTTTAGTGAGATTCACGGATATCTCAATAGATCCAAGAGTAGCGGGAGATAATTTCATTTTTTTTTTTGAAAATTCAATTTTAAACAAAAATTATATTAAATTCAATTAATTTATTCAAACTTTCCCTTATAAAATAAAATGCAAATAAAAATTGCTCCCACTTCTAAAAATACCCATACTGGCTGTTGTAAGGTTTAAATTCAATATCACTTACTTCAAGTAATACACACAGTTATTACTAAAATGAGATTCATCAATGTAAAAAAAAACCGATATTTTAGTGATAATATTTATATTATTAGTAACTATATTAAATTTCCTCATATATACATATGTATGCAAAGCTAAACCAATTCTGCTGTCATTAACAATAATACAAAATGGCCGATAATATCATTTGAACCACTAACGGCTGACTCGTTATTCTTTTTTTTTTATTTTGCTAGAAATGGAATCAGTATTCACATTTACGCTTATGTCTCGGTGTGTGTTTATTTAAATTGATAATTTTGTTTAAAGTTTTTTATTACAATATAATATCAAAAGAGTTTTTAAATATACTTATATAATAGTTTCTTTTGTATTTTGTTCCTTTTCATCATCCTTTATTTTCTTATAATCAATAATTGTTTTCTTTTTAAATAGCATTACTTTTTTTTTTTAAAATCGTTCGATTAAATTCCATATATGTTATGTTCATTTATAAATTGTAAATAATATAATAATATATAAGTGTAATATAGTTATAATAGTAATTTTCACTTATAACAAAAAATTAAAACATGAAAATATTTAACAAGTAATTTCTTTTATTTTTAATTTTATGAATTAAATTTTTAAATTAGTATCACTATTAAGCTTTATATCATTTTATTATTATTTTTTAATTAATTTTTAGCAATTTTTTTCGTTTGCCTTTTTTTTTAAGAGTAGTTTTTATGCGATTACAATAATTATGATAGTAATAATTTTATAATTATTATAGATCAATATTAGGGTATTATTATTTTTCTTTCAATTTAATGATTAATTATTCTAATAATGTGTTTTCTTCTAATAATAAGAATTGGTCGATTTTAAATAGATTGATTGAATTTAATTATTACTGTTATCGCTTAAATTTCTTATTATTCATTTTAAAAACTAATTACGTAATAATTTATTTATTTTCATTTATTTTTATTTATTTCGACCTAAGGGATATCATGATTTTCAATAATATCTTTAAGGAGTAAAGTTTCTTTTTATCAATTAAAATGTTCATATAATTTTTTTTTTCATTTTCTTTTCTATACATCATTGTATATAAGTTTTAATATTTTATTTATATATTTAACAAGGCAATTAAAATGAGATTTATTTGAAATAAATTATTTTATTTAAATTTACTTTTTTTATGTATTGTTAGTGTTTAAAATAGATGACTTATCTGCACTATTGTTGATAGGTTTATTTATTTTGATTAATAATTATTATTTTATTTCCGAATATTATTTTTTTGGTTGATATTAAGTAAATTTTGTTTATAATTTATAATATGTCTTTTGATATAGAAAGTATTTATTCAATTTTTATTCAAGATTATTTTATTAATAAATGTTAATTAGAATGTGTTTTGCTATAAGCAAATGATATATTTTGTTTTTGTTATAACTATTACCACATACGTGAATATATTCATGGTAGCCCTTAATTTAATGAATCCTCAAATCACTTTATGTACATTTCGCATCTCTGAATAAAATTAATCTGGAAAGAAGAAAAAAAAACAATTATTATGACAATTTTATAAGTCTTAGTTTAATCGAAATATTTTATATAGTAGATAATTTTTTTTAATTATATTGTAAATTTTTCTAAAAAAAAACCAAAAAAAAAAAACAATTGAAAATAAAACCCAATAAACTAATATAAATAATGAATCGAAAGGATTTTTATTAAAAAATTTATATAAAATAAACAAATTATATTAAGTTAATAGATAAACTTTTCCACTTTGAATTTTTCTGCATAATAACCGAAGTGACTTTGTCCATCATCAGTATTATAGTCTATCAATGGTTGTCAGGCATTTTAAAATCTTATCCTCTGCGAATAAGTTGAGCATTTTGAGTAGGCCTTTTTAATTTGGCGACAGAATTCTTTAAAAGATACAAATTGTTTAGATAAAATTATCGAATTGACTGGAAGCAAAAATTCTCTGTTTGATTTAAACATTACAGAGCATAAAATGAAAAATGTCTGAAATTGGAGATGTTTTTCATAACAAATTTTTATAAAATTTCTTTTTATCAAATTATATTCTGTGTAGAATATTGACGCAATTTATGAATTAGGAAATATATTGATTATTTACAGTTATATTCGATAAAAAAGGACAAAACTACAGTATTTACGATGTTTTTTTTCTTCTTCTATTAATAAAAATTAAAGGTAATATTTGTTTTTAAGAAATACACAGACATGTAAGCGTTTAAATTTAAATTTTTGTAATTATGTAATATTATTTATAATTTCAGATTTGTTACAACAGAAAATATTTTGATTAAATTTTATGGTTCTTTCTCGAATATTGAATAATGGACAGACTTTTTTACATGTAAATTACTTACATTCCATATTACAGTTAAAGAAAAAACTAACACTTGCAATAAATCCTGTGTGTACAGTGCCAAAACTTAAAAAAATTCGTTTTTTTTTGTTTATATAAAACGAATTTACGATAAGGTAAAAAATATAACTAGAATAAATAATTTTCATTAAGAATTTGGCAGATGTGTACTTAAATTATTGATTAAAAATGTTATAAAATCAAAATACAAATAATACGAAAGTAATTATTCAAATTTAAGCCGACTAACAATCGCACAAAATATTAATACCAAGTGCAAAAGCCATTTTGCATTTTTGAAGATTATTCGATTTTTAGGTCATTCGATTCATACTATTCATAATATTTTAACATTCATTTTAAAACATATAATATCAAATAGTTGACATTCAAAAAAAAAAAAATCTTATTTTAATTATGTATTTTTTGTAAAGATATGATACGAACAAAAAAAAATAAAAAGGATACATAAATTGTTCAAAAAGGATTTAACAGATAAATTGTAAATTTTAAATTAAAAATAAAAATAATAATAAAAGTAATAAACAATGAAGAAGTACATTTAAATAATGAGAAGAATACGTAAACCAATTCCTTGCTTAAAAGGGGGGATAAATTTTGAAACAGGATAAAGGCTTAGTAATGAATCTGATATAGATAAAAAAAAGACTGCATCTAATTGAATTGAAAAATTTTCGAATAATGTTTTCTATTTATCTTTTTTTTTATATATAGTTAGTTGCTTTCCGGTTGCTGTTCCTGACATTACCTTAAATAAATCATCCCCAATTAAATGAATTACAGCTCTTAGTTTGTTTTTTGCTTTAGCAGTTTTTATTTGAATGAGATATATCGATTATATTGCTTTGTTACAATCTAATCTAAATAGTGAGCTTCTATTTAATTTATTTTTAGTACCAAAATTTCATTCATCCTTCTGCTTTCAATTACGAGCCTATAGTTATATATACGACATCGAAGCATAAAAACCCAAACAAAATTTGTTTCGATTTTTATTCTATTCCAAATGTAACCGATAAACAATAATCTAGTTATGTACGAATATGTATCTATAAGTGTATTTTTGTATTTAAACGATTCTACAGGTTAACGAGAAAAAAACCTATAATGGTTCATTTAGTAATAATATCCTACAATGTTCGAAATATTTTTTTTCAATTTCTTTTCTCTTTTATTGAAATTTAGATTCAAGTTTAATCAAATCGCACAAAATAAAGATTATCGGAAATTGGTGAAAAATCAAACAATTGCTCATTGAATCGATACACACACGACCTTCCGTCTATTATATTTGCGGAAGATCCTCGAAGGACCTTTCTTCCGCAAATTTACCAAAAGCTACAACAAAATTAATTCAATATTCAAAAAAGCCTAAAAAAAAGGAACTCGAAGCAGTGCAGGGCAGGGCAGGGAGAGTTAAGTTTACAGATTTTATTAGAATCCTATCTTTTAACGATACCATACTAGGTTATATATTTATACTTCTACAAATAAGTTTATGGACGAAAATTTACCAAAATAGAAATAGAAACAGTCCAAGTACGATTGTATGAGTTTCCATATGTTTCAGGTATATTTATTTTTGGCTTAGATAGTAAATGATGAGTAGCTTTTATAAATCTATATTCTTAATTGTTTCTTTTGATAAATATATAGCCATTGATTTTGGTTATTTAAATGTAAAATATATGTTCGATCTCATTTCGAATTAATTAAAAACAAGTTAAAAATATTAAGTCGATTCGATTTTAATCACAACAAATACAATAAAATATATTCATTATTGTGGCTTTCTAAATGAATTATTTAATTTTATAAAAAGATTTTCTAAATAATTTTCCAATTAACAATTAGAATGTTATGCAACTTTTATTAATTAATTATTTCCTAAAAAGACTAATTCTCAAATAATTTATTTACCATTTTTTCGAAATTAAATTAAATGGAAATTTTATTAATAAAAGCATCCTACTGAAAAATATGTGCTCTTTTTTCAATTATTCTTTTGCTATTTATTACCATTGAAAATATTATTTATTTATTTTACGAAACTTTTAAGTTTTCATTTTTTGGTTGTATTTTAACTTTTACAAAATAATTGATTTTGCCTATTATTTATGATAGCATTTTCTTTATAACAGAAATTTTTAAACCAAGCTTTGAATATCATTTAAAGTTTGTAATCTCTTCTACTCTAAAAATTATTGTAAAAAAAAATTATTTTTTAAATGAAAATATTTCTAAAATGCAATAGATATTTCCAGTTAATGGAATAAAATATTTGCAAACTCACAATATTCTTCATATCTAATTACAATAATTAGCTTGAAAGTCCTTTTCACTTATCCAACAATATATTTCTCAAGAGAAATTCGAATTTCAATCTTACTTTAACTCACATTTTATAGGTACGTGTGTGTGTGTGTGTGTGTATGTGTATATAATCTCCAAGAATAGATTGCATAAACAGATTCGCAAAATCATGAAATTGAGTTCGAGCATTTTTTTTATTTACAAAATTTTCTGTTTCCTATAAATGATTAACGATTTTGTTAATGATCTGTAATGATTGTAAACGGCATTCAATGAAATAGTCTAACTTGTTTCGCTTTAAATGAAACTTAACCAATTCGGTAAAGGCGTTTGTGAATAGAAGAAAAACTAAATATTTCGATATAAAAAATACACCAACGTGCGTAAATATCCTTTAAAATCGCACTTTTTTTTGTAAAATATCTGAAACTAAAAAAAATACAACAATAAAAATACTAAAAATTCATCCTTACTTATGGTAACATAAAATTTAATATTTACATTTCAGAAATTTAAAAAGAAAAACATTCCTGTTAAAATTGAGAGACAAAAACAGCCTAAACATATTTGCCAGGTGGTGAAATTATGGTTTGAAAATGACAGGTACGTGCAAAAGTCGAACCATAAAAATGAGTTTTACTTCGATGAGCATGTGTAGCGATAAGACCCATCACACATGGCGCCAAGGAGCCCGAATTCAACCGATTTACCACCGCATACTATGCTCGCGACATCAAACGATATCACGGTTATTTATAAATTGTATACGCACTTTTTACATCCTTCCTCAAGGAGTTGTTAGTCCACAGAACGAGTGCGTAAAGACAATTTTATATTGACTAGTACCTACTATCCGATAACACTGAATTAAGTCCTACCTGTTCTGATACCGTCTACCCCAATCGTATCTGGGTTATTCTAATCTTAAACGTTAACATATTTCGAATTGCTTTTGATTCCTTACATAAGAAATCGATGCTTTTTCTGTTTCACTTTTAAGCACATGTACGTGTACACTCGTAAAGGAAGTTTTTGTGCAATTTGCTCTTTCACCAATATTCTGTCACGATTTCTGGTGGTGTACATAACTTTTTCATGTAAATAATAGCCGCATTACTACCATCGTACTAGATACATCCCAAAAAAAAAAACAAGCATAGCTGGTAATTGAAAATCAATGGAATCGTCGAGATTCAATTCTTTCCGAAGCGCTAACAAGATCGAAACCGTGTCGTACCGGAAGGTACTTTTTCTTTGAAGTGAAAACTTCCAAACTTTTCGACATTTTCATATTTGTCAGACAATTTTTACTCAACACTGCACCTATCATCATTCGAAATCGAAATTCAATCTTGACTAGAGATTGTTGTCATTGTACTTGACTAGAGAGTGTTTTTTTGAACATCTTCCCTTTTTTTTTGACTTAGCTACTCCTTTTATAATATTTTTGACAAAAGATATTTGTTAAAATTTCAATCCTTTTTTTTATTTACTTCAAGTGGCTCATTATAATGATTTGAAGATATAAAAATTCGAATTTTTTATGTAAAAAGATTACTTATAAAAATATAATCTCGTATACTTATTATCCGATTTTGTACGAGTATAATACGTAAGAGAATTTTGTAAATATTTATTCTTGTCATAGAATTCTTCTGAAATGGATTTGATTATGTTGAGCAATAATAAAAGTTATCCGATTTTAATCCTGATTAATCCTTGAGCTTTTCTACCTTTAACTTTATCAGTATTTCATGGAAAAATATATTAAAATAAATACTTAAATCAATTCAAATTAATTAGCTTATATTTCAAATGCAATTAAAATTTTTATATTTATTCCAATTCATTTTCAAAAGGGTTTAATCAATTTAATAGTCGCATTTCGATTGTAATCGATTGCCTTACATTTGATTAAAAAGCTTTTTTTGGTCCACTCAATTCAATATGAATATAATTACAATAAACTAAACTATAGCTGACCCGACAGACTATTATGATATGAACTCTGGTCATAATATGAGTATATATATTGTTCATTAAGTGGTTAGGTTGAAATTTATTTAGTCTGCCTGCTTTGAGAAAAGAATCAATGGTGAATCTTTACTTTTTATGGCCAATTATTTTGTGTATACCATCATCATTTATAAAATCCCAATGGTATATAACACTCTGAAATTGTATAGTATGCATGTATATGTAATAAATAAATTATAGCATCCTATAAAAATATGAAAATGGAGAAAAGTCACATTTAAGTTTTTTTTAAAAGCCCATCTAAACAATTTCAAATAGCATTTCGAACTTTTACGAACAAATTATATCATCTAAAATATCATATTTTATTGTTAAACCTATTAAAAATTCTAATTTATTGCTTGAAATCTACTAAAAACTGAAAGTTAATATTTTGTTAAATATTTTAGTATTTTTGTTTTTAGTTTTTCCAAAAAGATTTGCCATTGAAAGAGAAATCATATGGCATTTTTAACAAATGGCTGACATTAAAAACAAATAATAATATATACATTTTTTTTTTTGTATGATCGAAATGAACTTTATTGCCACTATTTATGCTACACAATGCTTATTTCATTTATTTAATAATGTTCAGATAAAAAAAGGAAATTACTTTCAGTATAATTTATAAATCTAATGCATTCAATATTTTATATTTTAAGGCAAAAATACGTATTTTTAGTTTTTAGTACATAAAATGTTTACTTTTTTATGTTATATTGGGTTGTTCGGAAAGTAATTTCGTTTGCTGATAAAGACACAATAAAGGCATTAATTAATACAAACCGGCGAATAACAACTCATGAGATCGCTGAGAGATTAAATTTATCGAAAACGACCGTTAATAATCATTTGAAACGGCTAGGTTTTATCTCAAAGCTCGACATATGGCTTCCTCATCTTCTTACGAAAAAAAATGATTTGCTTCTCAAACGCCAAGAAAATAATCCAGCAAAAGATCCTGGAATAGAAAAAAGATGAACTGGCGCAAAGCACTTCGAAAGCAAATACTCGTACTCATCAAAAAAGGGTTATGCTATCTGTTTGGTGGGAGTTCAAATAATTCGTTGATTTTGAGCTTCTACCGAGCAACACAAAGATCAATTCTGAAGTGTACTGTCATTTTATGAGCGTGGAATTATGCTACTGCCAGTAAGATGGCAAAAGGTATTGTATCAGACTGGATAATATTTAATTGAATAAAATATTAATTCACTATAAGAAAATTGTCTTTTATTTTTATTAAAAAAAAAAACGAAATTACTTTCCGAACAACCCAATAATATTATACAATAGTAAATTCAGAAAAGAGTTAGTTTTTTTTAAATTCATTTTTTTTAAATTATTTGTTTAGCTATCTATAACTGCATATATATTGTAACAAGTAGATTTTATAACAAAGACACTATAATGGCAGGACAGTAAACATGTGAGAGTAAACTGTGATAGGGGATATTTCGGAATGTTCAGTATTAACTGTTACTTGGAAATGACGTTGGAAGAGATATAACTTTAAAATAAGGAAGTATGTGGAGGATAGGAAGCTCTTGAGTTTCCAGGGCACTCCAGGATGCCACACTTGATCAAAAGCATGTGATATATCCTGGAACACGTCTGACCAGTACTTTTTTCGCTCAAGAGAGGACGCAATGTAATCAACCACACGATGACATTGTTGGGTTATTGAGTTCTGATCGTAAACCGAATTGGTTATCGGGAATAATTTTACCATCTTCATAGATAGGTAAAGGCGTTTTAAGAGGAGTCAAAGATTTTTCCAAGGATTGGTAATGAACTGATAGGTCTACACGAAGATGGGGAATTTATTGTTTTTTTTTTTTTGGGTTTGAGTATAATTTTAATAATTGAAAAGAAAGGGAAAATATGTAATACCAAGAAAACTGTTGAATATGTAGGTGATAAACACGAGAGTTTTCTTGAAGATTTCTTTGAGGAAAGCAGCAGTTATTAAATCATAACCAGGGGTTTTTTTTATTGGGAAGTTGATGGATTAAATTTTTAATTACGAATGGGGTAAAAATTTTGGGATGAGGACTCACAGAAAGTGGGGAATTGTGAATTCGTCATTAATTTTCTGTGAGTGCATCTTATCTTTTATGTTCATATGGTATGTGGAGTGAAAGTATTCACCAAGTGACAGTTACCGTCGTTTTGTCGCAGAAAATTCATATAAATACTTAAATAATGAATTGTATAAACTTGATCGTATATAAGAAATATCTATCGTAAGCGTGAACAAAATATTTATTTTTAAATTGAAGATAAAAGATATCAACATATGTATATAGAAATTTATTTCTAGAAAATTTATTCAAATTGAAAAGGAAAAAAGGCTTTTCTTTTAGCAGCATTTCTATAATATGAGCTCGTGATTTGTGAGGGAGAAAAAAAATTTACATAAAAATTTGAAAAAAAAAGGGGGCGAAAAGTGATAGAGTTCAAGTTACCAATATTATTAAAATAAAAGTGAATTTCGAGGAAGGAATTTGCTATATTGTATATTTCATCTTCTTCTGTTTTTCAATAACTAAATAGGAGAAAGAAGCCCAATTCTATGTTAGAAGATGTTAGAAGATTTTTCCGTCATATTGGATTAAATATAACATAATAACAGTATCGCTGGTGAGAGATGTCATCGTAATCAGAGAACATCCGCAGACGACCTCGCGAACAAATATGGTATCATAGTTTATGGACTTACTCAAAATTTTCATATTCTTAAAAGCCTAATTCCATAAATGTGAATCACCACCAATAGTCGGCAGAAATACTCGAATGAAGATGAAGAACATTTAGCTATATTTATCAGAATGTTTGTTTTAAATTAGTCCAATTGCTCTACAAGAAAAAAGTACGAATAACAAAAACGGTTTTGAAAAGAGTGCGAGCTTGTATAAGATTCGCTGTGAATTTTTCCAAATACTTTTATTTAATGCATTTGCGAAGGAAAAGCACTTAGGTAGGTGGTAGAAATTTGGAAACTGTTTATTTATGCAAGAACAAGAACGAAAACCTCATAAATATACGTCCACGTATATAGTTACTAAGAAACAGCTTCAGAATCGAAAGAATTACAACTTCGTTGGGTGTGGCACAACATGGCCGAAACTGACTTGCATACATCCAACGAATCTTCGCCGCCCTAATGACGTCACCACGTTCGTTTTTCATTTACCAAAGGTCATTCGGAGAATTTCAAATTCATTACTGCAGTCAGGGAGCACTTTTTAATTATATTGCATAATTTAAGTTGAAGCCATGAAATTCTCATAAATTTATACATGTATGAAAGTCCAAACTGAATTCGAATGTATTCATTCAGAATGGGTAACTGGATCTACAGTACTCATTGCCCGTATGTCTCGTATATTCAAATTACTCTCCGTGAAAGGTTTCAGTAGTCTGACTGAAACGTTTCATTTTGGCTGCTCTTCGAACTGGCAGTGTTTAACGATTCTATCCGTAAGGATAGTTCTTCCGCCTTGTTTAACTTTCAAGTCTTTCAACTGAGAATATGGAAGATCATCTTGATGATGTTTTCATTCACTTGGGATAGATATTAATTAAAATATTCATATGGAAAAATTAAACTGTAAAGCTGTAGAGTTATTTGCACTCTTACATTTTGGTATAATGTCAAAAATACGATATGATCGTTAACCTTATTCCGGTTCAAAAGAAGTATAAATGTACCGAATTTAGAAAATAAAAAAAAAATATTGTAATTTTCTCATAATAAAACCAACGCTCATACTCTACAATAATTATGGTTGCCATCGATTTTCGACACAAATCACAAATCATAAGCTGCAATTGTTGATATTTTTGTTAATTGTTTACGGATAAGTTTTTTTTTTGAACTTTCCAATATAAATATTAAATTAAAATATACAAATTACCCATAGACTTTTTTATCTTTCGTAATGGATATTGTACTATAGTATAATAATGGCAGTATTTTTAACCTATTATTAAAAGTTTTCAAAAGATCGTTCAAATAAAGTTTCGTTTTAATTATTGTATTTTTATTTCGTATCAAGTTTATTTTAATAAATATTCAACAGTATAATTTCAGTTAAAAATAATTTACTTTGACTTATCAAGAAATGGTCAAACAAATTCGTTCATAATAATAAATTTTTTAGAGTAATTATACTAATTTACTAGAAAATGAAATTATTTAATCAAACTTTCTTCAAATTATGATTATTACTATTTTTTTCTCCAAATAACAACCCAACGTACTTTTATTTGAATGAAACTTTTTATTATATTGAAGGATAAAAAATTCTCACCTTATCCTTTTTATAGAATATGCTTTTACGTTGCTATAGTATCCCAACATGAATAGTCGAATATATGTATTTATGTCTATGTATGGAAACATTGCCACTACTAGGTAAGTAGTTGTATGCTAGTAGGTAAGCCATTATTTCTTGACGTCACTACATTCTTAATCCATTTATTAGTGTTATGCTTAGCTCAACGTGCTCACTGCGGGAAACCCAATTTGGAAACTTAATAACAAAATCCTTTTAAATCGGAGTTTTTTCTTCTTCATTTCTGGTTAATACATTATGGCATCTTACGTAGGTAATAATTCATAATTGGAAAAAATCATCGAAAGGGATTTCAATATCAAACATTTTCTACTCCTTATGGATTTCGGTTTGAAAAAAAAATTTAGAGTAGCTTTCAATAATTTAGCTTAACTTTAATAAAATTCAAATTAAGATATTTTCATTAAATTTGCTTTGATGATAACATAATTGCATTTAAAAGTAGTGACTGATAACGTTTGGTACTGCCTTCTTTTTTTTCGTAATTAGTTGCTTTTACGTACATAAATGTGATAAGAAATTTCACTGATCCCCATAAAGCGTAGACTATACAAACAGTTGAAAGGAAACATAAAAAAGTATCATATCTTACGTCTTAACATGGTTTGACATACAACAAATACGATATCTGTTTTGGCTTTTGTAATTAGAAAATTCCACATAAAATATATAAAATTTGAATTATTTATTTAGTCGATCCTGTACGGTTTTTTTTATAATTTATAAATTTTCAAACAGAAATGCCAATATTCTTTGTTAAGCTAAGTTTTATAGAAATTAATTATTAAATTACTCTCGTTCGTCCTCTAGAATTCGTATCAGTCTGTTTCATATTCTGTCATATTAACTAAACCATCAAAATCACTTCGTACAATATGTTCGGTCAATATTAATATTTTTCTCTGTGTTCCTTTATAATCGAAAAGAGAATATTTTATCCAACATGTTGTCTAGGTTTCTCTATCAGTCGTTGTTTCTTATATTTTCCTATCACGTATCGTGTCGAATTTCATGACCCAATTAGAGATGCAATAAGGCAAATCTAACGCAAAACATTTGCATATTGATTACATTAAATATGCACGTTCGCATTTAATATATCGTGTATACTTATCCGGCAGCAAAAGAGAATTTCTCTAGACTCGAGAGAGTTTAAAAATTTCATGAATCTGAATTTTCATAAGACATCTTAGCCAACTGTTGGTCGGAAATTAATCACCACTTCGAACCACACACAACTCCATCTATTATATTATTCGTGCTCATAGAAAATAGGATACTAAAGATGGTATCTATATTGATTTACTTAAAAAGTCTCAGAAAAACGTTAGCAAACTAAAGATGAAAAATAAAAACATAAAATTTATTGATAAATATTGCCAGCAATATGAATAAGCAACAGATAACTATGATATACTACTACGAGTATTAGAGAGGGTTATAGTCACTCTACAACTACATTTATGCTGATCTACTTTAAAATTCCATTAAAAATTCAAAATGAACAGCCAAAAATTTATTCTATTCCCTCTAGACAAGTATTTTATTAATGTGCTCGAAATTCCACTCGTTGGGGACAACAAAGCACAATAAGGAACAAGACTGACTGTCCGAAGTTTGTTGTGACATTCAATCGAAATATGAACCGGACGAACTTGGCCAAGGACACTCTCGGCCATTGGGTTTGTAGTTGTATTCATTTATGGTATGAACAGCCAGATGTTACCATCGACAAGAAATAGAGCACAACACTGCAACTTGGCGAGAGTTAATTTAGCCAACATTTCGATTTTCATCAATTTTTAACTTCAAAATATGTATACACATATACGAGACGAACGTATTTCAAATCGTATTCAGTTATCTACACAAATGGTACGGATACGGTGGATGACACGAATGAAATGGATAAGGTGAATTAAGAGGCGAAAATCATCCTAACTTTGCCAGTTGTATTCGATCAAATAACAGAGCACATATAAATCCATCAGTACTTCTACCATACACAGATCTCTCATATTTATCGTGTCCATTGACGTATGTATGCATATTATAAGCAGATTTAATGGGGGAGTATTCCCATGCTGATAGTTCCTTTTTATAATATATTTTGAGCGAGCGTACATGTTCATGCATACTAGAATTTGTTTGTACATCTAAATTCAAAAATATAAATATCTTTGCTTGATACGTATTATGTATATATGTTAGGTAGCATCACGACAAATATATTATTTAAAAATGACAGGTTTTTCAATAAAGCAAAAAAAAAAACAACAAAATCAGAAGGAAACAAATAAAATAAAAATGGCGCCGTTCAATATTGTTGATTTTATCGTGCGAAATTTATTGGACCTGCATTTGATTGGGCGTCAGTCATTTTATGAAATGTCAAAATTTTGTTATAGAGAAGTTCAATTTAATTCGAATAAATCATTAGATTGTTTGAACAAAAATGTGCCTAGTACACAGGCATACTTAATATATTTAATAAAAACTACCAAGAATTTAATCAGTCTTTAGTTAAAATTAAACAATTCAGTTCCAGTTAAAAGTTACTACTATTCATCCAGATGTGAAATATACTAGGGTCGTTCAATAAGTCCTTAGAAAATCCGAAAAATTGCGCTCGTAGTGTCGGTAAAGATTTTTTTTGTAAGTAGCATTATCGACAGGAAAGTTGTCAAAATTTCAGCTCGATCCATAGCGAAGGTCAATTTCTATCGTCGATTAAAGTTAACGACATTTATTTGTGCATAATAATGGAAAAAAGCGAGTTTAGGGCTGTCATCAAACTTCTCCATTTGAAAGGCTTAAGCCCGAAAGAAATCAAAGCCGAGTTGGATGCAGTTCATGGCACATCTGCACCTGTGTTTGCGACGGTTTACAATTGGGTGAATGAATTTAAACGTGGCCGTTCATCCACAAAAGATGAACATCGTACAGGACGCCCAGTTGAGGTGTCTACTCCTGAAATCATCGACAAAATCCACGATCTGATTTTGAACGATCGGCGAATTAAAGTGCGCGAATTAGTTGAGGCCACGGGCATATCACAAGGTACAGTCGCTTCAGTTTTGCATGAAAAATTGTCTGTGAAAAAAATTTCGGCAAGATGGGTGCCGCGTTTGCTCTCAGAGGAGAATAAGCGCAATCGTGTAGTGGACTCTGAGGCTATGTTGGCACTCTTTCATCGCAATCCTGTAGAATTCCTTCGTCGATATGTCACTGTGGACGAAACCTGGATACACTACTACACTCCAGAAACGAAGAGACAGTCATCACAGTGGATTTTCAAGGGTGAACGGGCTCCGAAGAAGGCAAAAACTGTGCCATCGGCCGGCAAGGTGATGGCCACGGTCTTTTGGGATTCGCAGGGCATCATTTTTATCGACTACTTGGAAAAAGGAAAAACAATAACAGGAGCGTATTACGCGTCGTTATTGCAACGGTTGAGCGAGGAAATCAAAGAGAAACGCCACCATCTGAAGAAGAAAAAAATCCTCTTGCATCAGGACAATGCGCGAGTGCACACCTGCGCTGTTTCCATGGCCAAAATTGTGTAATTGAGAATGGAATTGTTGCAGCATCCCGCTTATTCACCAGATTTGGCCCCGAGTGACTATTTTCTTTTCCCCAATCTGAAGAAATGGCTTGGTGGACGACGGTTCACTTCCAACGAGGACGTCATTGCTCAAACGGATGAGTTTTTGGGATAAAAATTTTGGAAAAACTGTTGGAAAAGTGTATAGAGCTAAAATGAGTTTTTTTCCATCTTTTTCTAAGGACTTATTGAACGACCCTCGTATAAATGCATGAGTTTATTCGTTATTTTTAATTTTTACTCTTATTGGAAGGATATTGATTATTCATAAAAATGCTTCTATTCACTACGGCGAAAATTTTCTAGTGCTTAAAATGAATACTGAAATGACGAAACTTTTAACTTATCGGAATTTAAGTTTTCAACTAACAAAAAAAAACCCCCAACATTTTTTTATGGAAAAAATATGATTAAGTTAACAAAATCTAAATCAAATTAAAGAGAGGGAAAAAGTGTAATTTTCAATGTTTTAATTTGGCGAGGCGATTTTGGGCAATGAAAGTACTGAAAATCGACTCCGTCCTTCCCAATTTGCTTATTCTACAGACACAATGGTAACTTACACCATTAGTCATATGTAGACAAATTTATTATAACAATAGCCACACTTTTTGGGTTACTCATGGGTCTCAAAAAATTTTAAAATTCGAAGCGGACACACTGCTCTTATCGTTTCGGCAACACTAACCGTCAATATAAGTTCTAACCAAGAATTATTTTGCGTGTGGAATTGCTCCTCGATCCAACAACTCCATTCCCAAGTCTCCTATTTAATCAATGACAACATTGTATTCAACTAAATGGCACCATCCTCGTGGGGTGGCGCTATGAAGTAGCTTAGGGTCCTTATATATAAAGAAAACAAATGCTTTAAATGATCATAAGTAGAAAAAATCAAATTTATTTGTATGTAATATCTCTGAGACAAGTAGAAGAAGTTATTCTGTAGCGCCAACACCATGAGGCCATTTGGCGGCATCATGACACGTGTGAGGTGGTATTGTCAGTTTGTTGGGTTCATGGCCTCTCCAATGGAAGTAGTCGTATTCAAAATTAAATTCAGATTATGAAGGATTGAACATCACAGGAATGGCATGAAGGCCGAAGAGGAAGTTTTCTTGCTCAGAATTTCGAAATGGTTGTTGATTAAACTGGTTATTTGGCCATTGGCCAATGTTTGGAAAGAAATCTTTTCGTTATGCATTCGAATATTACTACTTTAAAGGATATTAATCTTAAATTTATTGGCAAAAAAAACTAAAAGCATGCAGAAGAGTAAAATTTGAAAATGGATTTTAAATTGTTAAATTTACAAGTTCAACTTGACAAGAAATTTCGCTCACTTAAAATTTGGAAGGAATTAAGGAGAAGATAAAAAGTACGTTCATCTTGTAGGGCAGGGAACATTTTTGAGTTTGTTAATTTTTACGTGACCATTAATATTGCCGGCACATTATTTCAAAGTAATGGAATTTTTTTTTTTTGAAATTTAATTTAAAATTTCAAACATAGACTTTTCTAATATAATTAATCGGAAATAATAGAAAACTATTTTAAATTAATCAAAACTAAAACTTTATGTTCGTAAATAAATATGTAATCGGAATTGTTCTTTAAAAAAAAAAGTCCCGCGTAAAAGATATGAAGAAAAAAATATTTAGTTGTTAAGTTGGTACTAATGGTACTTAATGGTCAAGTGACGTAATCTGTCAAATAGATGTCAAGTGGTTTTTAAAAAAAAAAAATGGGAATGTAATATTAAGAATTTGTCTAAAATATTGTGTTGCCAACGAAATTCCTTGTATTCAATCGTTGCTAATGATTAAGCAGGCTTACAGTAAGTCAACTATGTTGAAAACACAATCATTCAAAGATGGCCGCGGTGTTATTGAAGACTTTTCTCGTTCCGCTCGAATTCAACCCGACTGCAGAAAAAAATCGACAAAGTTATAGCTTAAGAGAAATGGTTCAGGATATGAACATATCTTATGAATCCGCTTGCATCCTTTTAGTTGTCGGCTTATTTCAAAGATACAGAATTTTCTTTAAAAATATTATCGCGTACAGATTGCTGAGGGCATGCTTGAATAAGCCAATTTCTGGCGAAAACTCATCGAATACCGTCAATTAAGCGTTGGATTCTCCAGATATGACTACATATGATTTTTTCTGTTCTCCAAACTAAAATTGCCACTTTTTTAAAGACATTTTAAATCCATAGCAGCTTTAAAGGAGGGTACGCAGAAATATAATCGTCGGCATCAAATAGAATCTATTTTTTTATACTCTGTGTTTTATTCAACAATTTCGAATAATTATTTTCTACCTTTGAGTAGAAAGTAAATAATTTTTCTCTTATTCAATAAAAATATATTTTCTAATCAAAGACATTACTTTTACAAGGGTTAATTATAAAAATTAAAAAAAGTAATCCACCAAAATTTATAATTATGCTATAAGCGTTTTTTTTTAAGATTAAATTTGTATAATAAGAAAATACATTCTATATTAAATTGAATTGTTCAATTATTCATGATTTCACAGATGACAATATTTAGATTTTTAATCACAAATCCTGTTACTTGCCAAATTAGTGTTTAATATATTTATAAATTTCTTAGAGTAACGACGTACAAATGAATATCGACAGATACTATGAGCATAATAATTTCAAATAAATTATTACCAATGGAATGATATCTCAAGGGTGATTTTTTTTTGGAGGATATTTAACTTTATATATAATATTTGACATTTCAATTCTTTTTTAGAAAGTATAGATTCTATATAGTTAAAAATTTGGCAATCATAGTAGTTATCGTCCTTAAAAGAAATAACAACGCAATTGGATATATTCTCTGTTAAAAATTAAATTTTTCTATTGAAATTGAACGAAATGAGTTTCATAAAGAATCCTTAAAATCATAATACATGTTTGTTTATAATGATATTTATTTGAGAGAAAATTATTTGATTCGAGGAATTTAATAAAATTTTCGTAGATAAAATTAACATTAACATAGCTTTTTATGTGAATTCAGTTATATTTAGCTAAGTAAGAATATCTAGAAACCATCTCGTTATCGTTTACTATTGAAACACCAGCTTCTGAATGTTGAATAGTTTCCCGATCGAATTCATGATTTTGTTTGATGACGGAAGATTTTCGTCTTTGTTGAATGTGACAAATACGAATACTTGAACAAAAATAACCACTTTTCACAAGCACATCAAATAATGCTTTCTGCGTCCTCATATTTGCCTTTGTGTCATCCTATTTTCTCATGGGTATCGGTATTAGTTGGCTGTACCTAATCGATCTATGAGAAAATAATTAGTTTGCCATTGTAGCAGATTTTAGCAGTAAACTTGATAATTTATCCGGAGTTGGGTAACGTAAATACGGCATCATTACGTATTGTTTAGTTAGGAAATAAAATATCATGCGGTAAGGCACAAGAATTCTTACATATTCAAATGTCAAATGCACAGTCATAAGATTATTTGAAGATATAGAAAACCATCGCACAAAGGCGAAACAAGTGACGAATCCGACGTGTGGGGAATACATAAGCTTTCTGACATTTGCACTTAGCAAGCATAATATATAAATGATTAAATATTCCATAGAATCAATCATGTATATTTGAACATAAACACAAAATTTACTTTAGCAAAGTCCAACACACACATCTGAACGTAGATAGGATATTTGCTTCAATGTTCGTTTTTGGTCAATTTGATGGTTGTTAATTTTGTAAAGTTCACGTCAAAATGTTACAGAACTTTTGACTGGTAAATTCCCACCAAATTTAACTTTTTCAAACAAATTCCTATGAAAATGAACGAATATTCTTTTTAATTAAGTTTATTATCTTTTCAAAAAGGATCGAATCGAAGAAAGCATAAATTTTACACTCGTTCGCGCTAACTCGTTCATTTTGCTTTTAAATCAAACTTAATGTTACCAACCATTAACCTTGTGGCAATAATTACTTACCTTGCTATCTACCTACCCTCATATTTATCTACATATTTAAGTATACAATATAGTCAGTATTGGCTTTGGTTTTGGTTTTCAAATAACAAACCATGAAAATATTTTTCTATGAATTATTTCAACTATCATCCTTTAAAAGTTATGCTTAAGTTTCGAAATTTGTACTTTGAAAAATAAATTTACTTCAGATCTGGGCTAGGTTTGTGATATTATGTATACAAGATTTTGTCAGTTGGAAAGATGAACAATTTTGAGACCAACGGAAAATATTGAATATTTCATGTTACACGATAAAAGTGTCAAGCTTTAGAAGCTTTATTTGATTTATTGTAAAAATTTATAATGGAATTTCTAAAAACAATAACCGAAAGGTATTTCGACATGATATATTATTTTGAAATTGAATAGAATCTTAAATATAATTAAATTTTCCAAATAATTATTTATGAGCACAAAAGTTTTAATTGCCATTTTTTTTTAAATAAAAATTGTTATAATTTATATTAAATTATTTAATTATTCATTAAAAGGTTTTTAGTGCATATTAAATATATAACAACGAGTTATCCATCTCGTGGTTCGGATAGTAAGTAAATCCCTGTCATTTGACAGATTATAAACATAAATATTACCCACTTTGTTTAGTTTAAGATTTGCAATTTGAACAATACATTAAAATGTCAAAATCTTTCTTCACAATTTGTGATTCTTCCGTAGTTACATTCCGCGGTTTAAGAGCAGATTATGATCGTCATTATCGTCTTGATGAGCGACGAAATTTTCTACTGAAAATATTCCTGCTGTTAATGAAAATGTGGCGGAAGCTTCAAATTTATTCATGTCACGGTGCGTTCAGTATTTGAGATTGTCTTACTACAAATTATGCCGTTTTTTTCACTTGAACTTATATCGTTATCCATATAAAGTTCAGCTCATTCAAGCATTGAAGCCTGCCAACCATGAAATGCGCGCAGAAGATACGTTGATGGGATGCTCGAAAAACAATTTGTGGATGCTGATCATTCGAACAAAATTTTTTTCAGCGATGAGGCTCATTACTTGCTCAGTGGCAAATTTGGTATATGAAGCCATTGTATCCGCAAATTGATTGTCTGATCTAAACGTGTCATTGCTCCCCATTTCTTTAAAAATCGAGAAGGTGAGATAGTTACCATTAATTCTGAGCGCTGTGGGCGTATAATAACCGACCTGTTATGGCTGAATTTAAAATTTTTTATCTGAACCATATGTGGTTCCAGCCAAATGGCGCCACAAACCACTCAACATGATCAACTTTGACTTTATTGCGCAAAAAGTTTCCAGAACGTGCAATTTCGAGATTTTGTGATGTCAATTGGCTTCTAAGATCGTGCGATTTGATGCCGATAGAATTTTTATGATGAGGCTAACCAAAATTTCTTGTTAAGCCTTTTTTTTATGATGAGGCTAACCAAAATTATTCTGTCAAATAATAGCGAAATGTGCGAAAAAGTCATCAAAAATTTTACCTTGAAAGGATCGTGTCCTGCAAAAAGTCTCATGGCGACTATTTGAATCATGTATAATAGCCCAGATCAAATTAATACAATGAATAAAAACTGATAGTTAACTTAACTTTCAGAAGTGCAAATTGAACATCATAAAAGTAATTTTTTTTTCATCAATATTCAATTATGATCAATATACCAATTTTGATTTTTTATCTTATCATGTAAAAGAGATATTTAAAATACTTATTATGTACGAATATAATGAATAACAATTAATATTTATGCTAAAAATCAATTTAAACACTAATAATTTGCCATTATCTATTCACATATAAATTAATCTTAACATAATATGAATACTATCTTAGTCGATAATATTTCTCAGTAGTTTAGTTTAGAATTTAATTTTACAATATAACTACACTATCACACTATCAGATTGTTTCTGCTTTTTCGATTTTGAACTCTTACTTACTCGTTCATATTTATAGATTCATATTGTCGGCGTGAGGACACAATAAATTCAACAATATATATTCCCTGCGGATACTGGTAATCGCCTCCTTGAATGTAATTATAAGATAGTAATTGGATTCTCCCAGATAATAGCAAAATATGTTAATTAGGATCTTGATAAGTCTTTATAGATTCTGAGGTCAATGGAAAGTTGATTCCTCTTTTCATAAAAATACAATTTATACAATTCAACCACTAAACTCCTAACTCTATTTCCATACTTGTACTAATATCAATTATATCTTGATCAAAATAAATTGTGTAGATTGTTTTTC
Source organism: Atherix ibis (assembly GCA_958298945.1). Classification (NCBI taxonomy): domain Eukaryota; kingdom Metazoa; phylum Arthropoda; class Insecta; order Diptera; family Athericidae; genus Atherix; species Atherix ibis. Next base: position 6,751,798 of record OY282606.1, read on the forward strand.
AATGTACAAATATATTCCAGCTTCTTTCCCCACATTGTACAACAACCTATTTGCTATGCGGTATTTTTAAGAATAAACAAGAATGGTCCTACGTGTATATATGTACATAAATATGTATTACTTAGAGCTTATCTAAATTCTACAATACACAAAATATTTTTTTTTATATCTGATAACATATTTTAATAACAGTTCAAAATTTATCCACAAAAGATACAAATTCATATTCTATAACAGAAATTCTAGACATTGGTTAGTTGTAACTTTTAATTGACGAATTTTTTTCTTAAAACTAAGATTGATAGTAAAATACTCAAACTAGACACTATTAATAAGAATAGTTGACACTGTGTCATAAATTCAAAAATTTACAGTAGTCGATTATGATTCTAAATTTTTCAGTATAACAAATTTAGATATATTTATTATATTGTACCAAAAAGTCTCGAGTACGAAATATTACAATTACGACTAGTTAACATTTTTGGATATCTTTTCGTTAAATATAATACAATATCTCATCATGCATGATAGATCCACGAATGAATTTTACCCAATTTTTAGAATATTCATTTTGGAAAAATCTATACAATAGCAAATAGTTATTTAAAAATAAATAACGTGAGATCAAAATCATATGTTGTATGATGAGTGCTTTTTGCATTATCCTTTATTGACAAATGAAATCTATGATAAATGATAAATCTCATAAAAGGTTCATTTCTATTCGAGTAAATTGTCCTCAAATCCAAAGCTTATATATTATTAACTAAAGGAGTAGAAAATTGACTAGCAATTACGTTACATAGTATCGAGAGTCCGAACCATCAGATACGAACGCATTCAAAATTAAAATCTCTTAAATTTATGTGCATGTACATGAAAACGAATTTCGAAATAGAATTACCGAAGAATCCATCGATTAAACTTGCATGTTATCCGGCTTCAGGTACATATGCAATGGTTGCTCCTTTATGAAATTGTTATGCATTATAACTTATTTAAATTTGATCTTAAATGAATTCATATATATTCACCACATGAAGTATCTCTGCATCATCATTTAAGTAACTGTATTAGTATTATTTTTACTAGTATGTAATCCTATCCAGACCACTTATGAAGGTTTCACTTATCAAAAGTAAAATACCAAGAATAAGCTCAAGATGTATAAGATGATTAAGCTTGTATGAGAAGATACAAAATCCTTACCACAACAAGATGAACAAGAACCAAGAAATCCAATTTTACGGGAACTGTAACAGAGAAAGCTATCATCAACCGATGTAGTGTCTTTTTATCAAAGGAAAATGCAGGACTTTACTTTTATTACCTATGCTATGTTTTCGACACGTTCTATCTTATCTGCATACATATAGACACGTTGTATTATTGTATTTTATATGAAAACCGTATTCACTAACGCCCATAGAAATTCCATACAAAACTTCAATATCCTTATTGCATTACCATCTTGGGACATGTCTTTCCGTTTCAGGATTATCCTTTATATACAATATGTCCATACGTTTACATGTATATGAGTTCTGTTATTCGTAGCAGTGAATATGAAATTGGCAGAGCGAAATATTTTTTAAACTACAAATTTTTTATTTCGTACATATTGGACACTTCCTCACAATATAATCTACGATTAGGCGGCTATATGCATACATATATAATCATACATAGAGAATATTTCGGGTTTATGCAAATAGATCAGTCAAGAACTCTAACTATGATGGATTAAGACTAAATAGCAGAAGCACTGAACGAATGGGTTCGATAAATAGTCTCATAACATGCAATACAACCAGGACCCATGTGAATTCTAATTAGAATCCCAGCAGTCCTTAATACGTAAGGACCGGGTAAGAGTCGCGGCACAATTCATTTTGCAGAAATTTTCTCTGGTACTTTTCCAAGCATTTACGATTATTATCCTGAAATTCTATTTCTGTTTGTTTTTTGTTTTTTTTGAAGTTGAAAAAAATGCACAATACTGAGCACTTTTTATTCCTATTTTCAATTATTCATTATGAAAATGATGATAGACACAATGTAGAAGACAAACTGTGGTTAAATCTTCCTACACGGAATCTATTTACTTACGTTATGAATAAATACACTGAATATGAAAAGTTTCGAAATAGCTTTTATTTATAAACTATTTCTATTGTAGCAGTGCATTTGTGCATATGCATGTGAATAGAAGTTCTATATTGTGCAACTTACAATGGTATTTTTTTTAAGCTTTCAATTATTTTTCCTTAAAAATTTCTAACTAAAAGTATTTTTAAGCAAAAGTACTTTGGTTTGTTTTTTTTTTTATATAATTTTGAAGTGTTATTTTTTATATTCTTATTTAATATTATATTAATGATCGAAGAACTAATGTTCCCAGTTCCTATGAGTCTTCTTCCCAAAAATTTTATGCCCTCGGATATTAAATCTACTATTCTGCGCCTCTTATTCTGAAGCAAATTTTCCGAAAAGCTTTAGTTTTCATAACATACATTTTCAATGGTATCCTGTGCACAACCTATTTTTTTCCCTTACTCTGGAAATTTTCTATAATTAAAATGATTCCTAAACAAAATAAACCCGTTAATTCTCCTTCTTCCTATAGACCTATCAGCCTCCTATCAATCCTTGGTAAATTTTTTAAAAAACTCCTATTAGAACGACTCTACTCAGAGCTTTAGTTAATGAAAAAAATTATTGCTGATCAATAATTTGGCTTCCGATCCACAATCCAGCAATGCCATCGCGCTGTTGATCACATTACATCCTCTCTTGAAAGGAAATAGTATTGCCCAGGAGATATCTATTTTTAGATATCTCCCTAGCTTTTGATCGTGTGTGGCATCCTGGACTCTTCTTCCTTCCTTCAATATATTACCTTATCATAAATTCATATCTCTACCAACGTCATTTCCAAGTTGCAAATAACTCAGAATCCACGGAAATATATCCTTTTCTAGCCGGAATCCCATAAGGCAGTATCCGTGGTCCTATTTAATATAATATTTTTATCCTAATACTAACAATGCTACTTATGCAGATGATACGGCCATACTTGCTACCCATAAAAATCCTTACATAGCTTTCAACAATTTACAATTCCATATAGACAACCTTCAATCCTAGTTTAAGAGATGGTGAGTGAGGGTAAATGAATGGCAGACTGCTCACATTACTTTCACACTTTGTCAAGGAAAACCTACCCCTTTATACCTTAATAGCAACATGATTCCACAATATGATAAAGTACGTCATTTGGGATTTTACCTGAACAAGATATTAACATTGAACCCTCATAATCGATTAAAGAAAAACTTGAAGCCACCAGACGTTACGTACAACTTCTTACACTACTTCTTAAAAGTAAACTTTTAATACACAAAACAATTATGAAACTTATTTGGACATATGGTATTGAACGAAACGTTCCAATTCCTATCGCGTCCAGACCTTACAATCCAAGATCCTCCGTAAAATGGTTGATGCCTCCTTTTATGTTCGTAACAACTTAATACATCGTGATCTAAATATTCCCTTTGTTCACAGGACCTGTGCATTTCCTGCTATCAAAAATTTCACTCCCATTTATCCTATATATCATCATAATCCACTTGTGAGAGAATTGTCCTGTACTGCCCTCCCTGGAAACAGTCATCGGAGACTTAAGAGACAATGGCGTAGAGATTTTCTAGAGGAATCTAACTTCCATTAGTTGGAGAAATGCCGGTGGGTGTTTACTCTCACTTCATGATAAACAAGATAAATTAAAATCTTATGTAAATCTGCTTGGTGCAATATAATTGTAGTTCCAAATAAAAAAAAAATTAAAAAAAGTAAGGCTCCAACCATATGAGTTAGAGGCCCACGAGACCATGAGGCCATTTATGTTACATATGTCGTTTAGACGAAAGCGGTTTTTGACTACCATAGTTGGATGGACCTGTTAGAAGTGGTTATATTTTGTAGAGCATTTTAGTTTATATTAAAAAATTATAAAAAGGATTTGGAAAGGGTATATAAAATATCCCAAATAGAAAGAATTCAATTAGAAAAGATATATTGGCTAAGGTGATATTCCGTTTGATGCTGAGCGATAATGAGTTGAACGTCACAGGATGGACAAATAGAAAGAGGGTGGTTTCTGGAAAGGAAATTACGTATGAGAGCAGAATGTTCTAGACTTATTGGAGCAGTTTTCATGCCTAAAATTTTGTTAAGGTTGTTGAGTAGACTGGTTGGAAAGGCGAAAATTACTGTTAACAAAATCGTTTGTTGATAATGCTGAACTTTAAAAACCAACAAAATTGAATTATTCTGGAAACAATTTTCCTCAAACGTTTTTATTCAAAATTATTCTGATATAATACTGACCTTAATAAAACTATATTATTATTTTAAAACAGTATATTATGAAAATTGCGGTAACAGAAATAATTTTCAATTCAATTGTATCAGCTGACATTTTATGAAGATATTTTTTATTGAAATATGATTTTTTTTTTAAATTCGGTAACTTTTTATTAGAAACAAAAAGTTTTAATATTTTTTTCTAAATATTGTATATGCCTTGAATATTTTATATGTTATAGTATTTGATTAGCTGAACTTTATAACTATTCGTTAAATATTCTGTCTACATATTCCGCATAAGAGAAAACCAAAAGACAAGATCTACTCCAATTTAACATAGCTAAACTTTTGATATCCTTTTGATTTCTTTTAAAGCTCCAGAAGAAAGAGTGCTCACAGACATTCCAACAACTAATATATTAAAATTAAAAAAAGTGCATTAAATAGAAAATCGACTTACGAGTGATTTAAATACACTTGACCATCACATATTAAAAATAAATAATTCATTCGTGTACGTGCCTATATGTTTTCACTCAATCATATATTTTCTATTATATTATGTGCATGTGCTTATAATATATTATTTCTATTATTTACTTTAGTTTTTCATACAAAAGCGAAGCGCTCATTCCCCATCACCATTTCTAGTAGTCAAAAACAGACTTTCTGCAACATTTTATCCTTACTCCTTTGAACCGCTTCGAAAAAGAAGAAGAAAAAAAACGAATAAAACTCATGTTAAAAGGGATGAATTTTTTCCTAACAATGGCAAAGGGTTGCAAAGCAAATAAAGCGAAATTGGGTGGATACAAAGAATAGAAAATCCAAAAGAAAAAAAAAGGAAATCAGCAAAATTTCGTCACACTATATCTCCTATTTGGGGGGGGGGAGTGTGGAATTAACTGTACGAGTATAGTTGGGGTGTTGTTCAACCCAAATTGGATTTGTTTAGTTTTGATCTGCTTCAGTTAAGCTGAATTGTTTGGATTTATTTCCATCAACAAATTGCAAACACAGCAACAGCGTTCTTCTCCCCATGGCTTTAACATTTACGTTATTTAGATTATTATTAATATTTCTTATTTTTCGTCCATTTTTTTACGTTATTCTCTTTCATTTCTGCCATAGTAAACTACCTTCTCGATTCTCTCTTATTATTAGTGCTATTATTCACCTTGCTAGAAAAAAAAAGGAATCCTCATTGTTGATATATGATTTTCTGACTAGGAATTACATACATTAATCGCTTAAAGCTTAGCGAAACACAACTTTGAATTAGTTATGTATACAGTAAGATTGTAAGGCATACGAATCTAACTCAGAAATTAGTTTAGTTATATTAAAAAAAATTACATACTATAAAGAATAGATTGTGCCAGACGTTTATAAACATTATTAATCAAATAAAATATCATTTTAACCTTTGCTTTCAATAAGGTTTCTTTTCTAGAATTTTACTATACTACATTTATGTTGCCTATGTGTAAGAATAGCACATTATATAAATAATTATAATGACATAATTCCAAAAGAAAATGTAAACAACAATTTACACTTTCACATTTTCTAACATTTATACACTATAATAACAATACTAAATATTCAAATATTATTTTAGACAACGATAAACCTGGGCCGTTTTTAAGGTATTCTTTTAGGGAAATTTCTTCTTATTATAAAAATTAGATTATTATCTTTCAGTCTTATTTCCTAGATCAGGTGCATAATAAATTAGGACTATACACATTTATAACATTATAATAAATTAAAATAATCGCTGGATTCATTATAGGCACACAACTATATGAGCGAAAATATTTTTATGTACACAACTTTTCTTGATATAAAGACAATTTGAACAAATTCCATAAAATGGAATTTATTCCATAATTACGAATAGGCAGTATAGTATATTTTTTTTTAAATTAGTTATTTAATACAAGAGAAAATTATTTCCTAAATGTCAAATAATAATAATAATAATAATAATAATAATTTCTATATATTTAAATGGTTTATTTAAAACGTAGATATATTGTTAAATAAATTAAAATTTGTGATTACTCGTATTTGCAGTCTTGAAAATTTGTAGTAATACTTTTTTTTATAAAATATTAATAATTCAAATTCCATTATGTCCAAAAAAAAAGGCAACGACTCTCTGATAATGTTAAATTAGAAAATTTACTTTAAAAAAACTTTTCGCCAAAAAGAAAAATCACTACACAATATATTGTGTCATCATTACTCTAAATAGAATTTAACCACACTTAAATATTTCCGAAATTCCAATTGAAAATATTTCAAAAATTTACACCATATTGAAATTAATTGTTTTTAACAACGTTCCTCTGGAATTTTGAAATCGTCTTCGTTGAATATTACGAGTATGTACAATAGAAATATCGCACGGATACTACGAGTAATACGATACGAGCATTTAACGCATTCTATTAGAGAGAGAAGCTGATTAGATCAATTTGGCAAGTGGGAAGCGACGTGTTTAGCTCTTGGGAGTCTATTGTAAATTCTAACTGGGGTGTAGAGGAACCCTGTGAACAGCAATCGTAACAATATCAATTGGCGAGCAAATGCTGGTGTAGAGTTTATGTGTTGGTATAGAAAAACTCGTATTTGGATGAATGCCAAAAACCAACATTTCCAAACGGATGCCAGGAACTCTAAGGCACTGCGAGGATAAACGCAGACGTGGAAGCCATGTATTCTCACCCGCTCGTTTCGAATCAATAAACAACGTTCATATTTTAATAATACCTATCGTCTATTGTGTAAATAGGTTCTGTTGCTGTTATCATTGTGATGATGGCTTTTTGGTTTTCCTAAACAACCGTACGCCACCCCATTCCTTCGTTTGACCGTTCTCGACACTCCGTTAACTGACTTTAAATAGGCTTATTTATTTGGTTATTGTATGTTTTTTGTTCAAAATGGCCTAGTCCCAAAAGAGTGACCAGTCTGCTTTCGATTATAATACTCCACTGATTTTTGTTCCAGCTTCCCCAATACTGTTACAGTCTTGTTTTGTTTCCATTTATGAAATTGTTTTTTTTTCTTCTTCAACTTTTTTCAGCTTTTAATGTATTATGAAAATAAAATTAAAGAAAATACGCAAACATTTGGCAATTTACTTGTTCACACACATACTTGCATATTGTTCTGGAAGTGATCTTCTGCTGAACATAGTCAGAACTGAATTTATATGAAAAAATTACTCAAACCATTTGGATGAATATTATATGAAAACAATTCCCTAAACACACCAATTCAATGGGTTTTACTCCCTCGCATCCCTTCGATTCTATTTGACAATTCAGTGTGCGAGTTCCGATTGTAACTGCGGTTCCGACCGTTCATATTTGTTTGCACTCGTATAATGCCACATTTCGGATACTAGAGGATTGTAAGTCATTGAAATCGAATTCCTCAGGCCACAAACCAGAATGGTTGTTCTTTCCAGCAACCAGTAGATAGTCTTGAATTCCCCATTGTCCAGCCACAAAATATAATGAGATCTTTGGTTTCATGAGCTTAACGGATGGGCCTATTCCTTTCTAACCTATATACTCGTACATGCATATATGTTGGGGTTTGTCTTCTCGATACACCTAATGTTGTTTCTGCAGACTCTTCGCCAATCTGTTTCGGAAAAATACTCATGAATAATTCTGCAATGTGATCGACCACGTATTCGGCTCAACACTAAGCATATATTTGGATATCAATTTCGCTTAAACAAAAGGTTAAGTGCTATTTTTTTTTGTTCGCTTTTTAGTTTGATGAAAATTTGGTTTGTATTCTGTCGGAAATTTATTCGAGCCCCAGCTCGTTAGAAGTTATCCTCCAACCCGATATGGTTTCCAACATTATTACAACATTTTCAATATTATCATGATTGGTAGATTCTGTAAACTGAAGTGTTTCTACTCATACGATTCCAGTAAAAGCTCATAAAATAAACAAAGCAATATCATTAGAATAGAAGAAGAAATATTTATCTTTCAAATTCTCTAAGCTAAAAATAAAATCGATGCTAATATTGGGCACCCTCAACCCTCCTCCTGGAAATGATTCTTTAATGATAAATAATTTTTCACTTATTTATTTATTTATTTACTAAATTTACTAAACAGCAAAGAATTCTAACGAATACATGCGTAAAGCTCCAAATTCAGGACTTAATTATATTATGAATCATCATAAAAAATAAAATTCATTTAAAAAAAAAATTCTTCACATAAGAACTGTCTGTGCTAGCTACTAACCATAGCATTGTACAGGGTGGCCACTGAAAAGCTGAAGAGCTTGTTATGATATTTTATAATTCGGTTATTTAATGTCGCATACATGTAGTTGACATAAAACCACAGGTCGCCTGGATACGCCCAATTAGCGCTCACAGACTTGTATTTGTAATAGATTTCGCTAGCTCAACTGACTAGATTGAAATGGTTGCATCCAGTATGCTCTTTTTCCACCATTACTTAAATACCTTCATGCAGTCGAACACTCAACATCTTTCACTTCTTTTCCTCTAATGACAAACGGACTCAGCTACCTAGTCTGCCTTTCTCACCATTCAGATCACATGCCATCCTATTTACTACGTTATCTCCGCTCCTGCGGATGAGCCTTATTCTGTTAGCTTCTAATGGCAAGTGGCCTCCGCATGCCAACTCTGTCATTCTACTTCAAGAAAACCTGCCTCTTGTTCTATGCATAAAGTCATCAAGCAATCCATCCGTAAATCCATCTACAGTAAGCGGTCTAACAAGTAGATTGTTCATCTATCCTTAAACTCACTATATATTATGCAATCATCTGGTTCCCTCAATGACCAGCTATATCCATCACAGGTACAGCCGTTGGCAACAGTCAGTAAGCAGTTACAAGCCAATTACCCTAACTTTTGGTAGGAAAGCCTCCGGAATAACTGGTACCCGCGATGTAGATATTAACCACAGTCACTACGTTTCAGCCAAAGGCACCTTACCTCTTAATCAGACAGAGTGTGCTCTAACAGCCCCCTAGTATCAGTTTTTGTTTCAAGAGAACGTGGTCGGTACTCCCACTCAAAGAGATACAGTAAGGAACATTGTAAACTCCAGGTACTGCTAGGCCAGCTCAAGACCGCCGGTTCTCCAAGTCCCGTAGGTACTTCTGGTATTGATCATTATTTGATTGTTCTCCCAGTAGAGACCCCCTCACGACTCCAGTGAAAGATTACTTACTCAAACTCATAGAAAATAACAGCAACATTAATAATGTCAGAGTATCTTCTAGCGATAATCTATTCTGAAAGCTGTACGGCAAAATGTCCTTGAACATCCAACCTGCCTCTATCTATCGTCGCTTTGCTAAACTAGGCATCCCTAGAACATCGCTTCAGAAAATAAATTTCAAAATGTGTCCATACAAGATCCGACTGCTCCCCAAGCTTAACTACGCCAACATATTCAGCAGCACTTGCAATACGCAATTTCTGTTTATATTGTTGAGTCTTCCAGTGACCACCTTGTATTGTAGTAACAAAAATTATCTCAATTAATCGGAAAATTATTAAGACCGATTATTTTCCAGATCCTCATAGTACAGCATATTTATGCGAATATCAATAAGATAAATGAATAAAAATAAGCAATAAAATTTCTATTGTGTAACTTTAATTTAAAAAAATCTTTTATCTATTTTAGATAACTGGAATACGAGTAAATGTATATACACATATTTTCCAACAAATAAAAAAAAATAATTATAATAAATTGAAAATCATTAATACAATAATAAAATTATTTTTTAATTTTCTTTTCATTTGTGGCTTATCCATTTTTGGTGATTTATCTTTAATTTACTTATCAACTTCTATAAAGCATCAAGATATAATACAAGTATCTGCTAAGATAAATTTTAACTAAGCAAAATTTATTAACTCTCCCGAAATTTAATAATTGTATAATATTACTTTCTAAAATACAGACATTTTTTTAACATGTATCGTTTATGTTGAATTGGAAAAAATCTGTTCTTAAATTATTCCAAAAAATTCGATTAGATTGTAAAATTCGGTAAGATTTGGTATTCTTTAAGGGAAATCAAGACAAACTGAAAATTAATTTTTATTAATATTGCTTGTAATTTTGTTTTAAAGGAAAAAATCAATTGCTATTGGAACTTTCTGAGGTATGATATCAACTTTCACCTTTAACAATATTTTCATTCTATTTGCTTCAAACTTTTCCATGATATATTGTATATTCTGCTACGATTATACAATAGATATGATATTTATTAATAAAAGTTTTTGGAAAATGTTTTGCGAGGGTGTCTTTTAAATATTGCTTGACAGATTTACAATCCAAGGACTATTGTAGAGTTTCTTCATCCTAAGGAATATTTAGAGCTTTGGAGGAAGAATAATGATTTCAGATCATTGCTCTCTTGAGATAAAAAATTCCTATTGCCAGGCTATTGGTTTAAGTATACTTTCGAGAATCTTTTTTTCCCTTTAAATAAATATATTTATTTGATGATAACATAACTTTTTTTTTTACTAAGAATATGAATTCCTCGGAAACTTCCTTTTGGGCTTTTATCCACAAATTTGATATAATCTAAAACATTGCTACTTCGTTGTTTAATAGTACTTGTTATATATTGTATAAAATGTAAGAGAAGAAATCAATCTTCATGGAAGGCAATATTTATCTTTACTTGTTATATAGAACGGTTGTGGTACAATTTTTTTCGCTATATTTGTTATAAAAATCTTTTTGTTTATGTATTTTTGAATTGTTTTGTTAAGAACTTAAAATTGAAAAAATTCTAATTAACTATTTGGCCCAGTTTCAAATGTTGTAAATGTTATGTTCCATCAACTGAATAGATTTTTTAACATAAATAAAGTATTTTTTTTAACTTAGAACAGCCGATTAGGAAAAATCTAACTACCAACGGCAAAATGTTGGTTACTTTTTTTTACTATTATTGATTTCCCTTTCCATATCATTTTCGAATGGAAAACAATTTTATACGATAATGGATTAATTTACTAATGTAATAATTCACATTAATAGAAAATATAATAAAAGTGAAAATCATCTTTTATTAAGATTAAAAAAGCTCGCAATGGTTTTCAGTACCTTCGATATTATTATTATTATTATTATTATTATTTTTATGAATAATTTAAAATAAAAATAGAAGATGGAAACCTTAAAAAATAGTAATTTGTACTGATATAGTGTATAAAACTAATTAAACCAACGAAGCACTTAAGTAAGCATATCCAAAAAATCCAGTATTACGAAAGGCTAATTTGAATTTGAACGCACGCTTTTTACGATATTACTAGTGTTTTTATAAAAATTCAACCCGCAATGTAATTAAGAAAAACTTCAACTTACTCGTCGTTTACGCTCATAATGCAGTCCTCAATATTTTCGAATTAAATACAGGTGAATCTAATTGGAAACAATATACGAGTATAGACTTAATTTTTGGAAACAATATACGAGCACAGACTTAAAAATCCTTAAGTGATTCTTGCTAATTCCTTGTCCTTTTCTTAATTTCTATTATTTTTGCTACAATAGAACTGTTCTTTAAGAGATATTATCTATAAATTCTATATTTGAATGCTGAAATTGATGAATCGTAATATTTTATGGTCCAAATAATAATGATTCTGATGAAATTAAATTAATGCATATCGTATACGATAAATAATTGCATTCATTTCAATTTTAATAATAAAAAAAATATTTATATGTAATTCCATATTTGTCGAAAAAACTGAATCACAAATAAATTGGTAGGCAAAATTTCAATGGACAATTTGAAAATAAAATATAATCTACACTCTATTTATTTATTAAGGTAGAATGTTATAAATATAGAAGTTTAAATTTATTTTATTCTTATAATTGCTGGTAAATTATTGAATCTTGTATGAAATTATTATTTTATAACCTTCTGTTGGAGCAATTGATTTTTTTTGTTGAACTTATAGAATCAAAATAGAAACCAAGTTAGCTTTCACCTCACCATAGATTCATAAAAATAAATGTCATTAAACTTCTGATGTACAATGAAGTTCATAAGAACAAGTCATAGATCCTTTACCTGAGAAAGATCATTGATACACAAATTAATTTTAAACAAACATGTATAAAACAAGTTTACTAAACGTGTTCTTAGCCAAGAAGAATGACCTTAATTTCTCGAGGATCAATGACCTTAATTTCTCGAGGATCAATGACCTTAATGTCTCGAAGATCAATGACTTTACCTGACGTGATAGTCAATATTTTGACTTGTATCTTCTTCTGAATAACATGGAAGGATATGAAGGAGCAATGTCCGTAGTTTGTACAGGGTGGACTAATTAGAAGTTCCATTTTAAAAAGTAAATAAAAAAAACTAGTGTATGTTTTTCAAATTTCCGGTTTTATTTAAAAGATTGAACGTTGAAATTTAAGAATGAAACGTTACAGTACCCCATTCGCTCGACCCAATTTTTCAGTACAGTTTCGATTGTCCGGGCCTGTATCTCTTCAATGGCAACTTTCATTTCGTGTTTCAAGGCCTCAATTGTCTCTGGATGGCTTGCGTAACATTTATCCTTAACGGCTCCCCACAGAAAATAATCCGTAGTCTGTATATGCTAATATAGTTTAAAATCCATAGTTTCTATATACTTAAACCTTCAAAACATTTCAATGATCTAGGTTTACGTATGTTTACTACTATATGATCATTCAACTATATTGGTTTGTGTGAAATGTCGAAAACTAAGTCTTAAATTTAGGCGCCATTTTAATGCACTGTTCGTTCGTGTGTCGTATCCTTAGATTAAAAAATCTAGACAGACGTTTTCGTCATATTTTTCTATATATATGTCATGTAATTTTTTATTGCCATATTTACACCTGGTGGCGATAAATCGAACAACCTGCATATAGTATAAAAAGGTTGTAAAAACTATCGACAAATAGTTTTTACAACCTTTTTATACCAATGTGTTCGTATTATGTTTTTTTTTCATGGTAGACTTTCGGAGAATTTCAAACTTAGATTTAGGAATACGTGGATTTTCGAATATGTATACGCATTTTTCTTCACGACAGTAAATAGGAAGTATTTATTTCAGAATACGAAATATTCATTCTTACGAATACATTCTCAAAAAAATTTGGACAGAATTTTTGTGTACAGGCCTATCCAGTTATTTTATAATCTATGCATTTACATAGATTTTTTTATGTAGACATGACACCCACTGACATCTAGATTTCGAAATAGAAATTTTGTGAATTCCACAAGCATAATTAATATTCATTTTAACTCACTTATTCCAAACAAAAATATAATTTAAATACTACAGAAGGCATAATTTATTTTTATCAAATCTTATGGTACTAAATGCAATTGTATTTTACACAGCCTCAATTTTGTAGACTTTTGGAGAATTTTAGAAATCAACCGCCTCAATTTTGTAGACTTTTGGAGAGTTTTAGAAATCAACCGCCTCAATTTTATAGACTTTTGTAGAATTTTAGAAATCAACCGCCCCAATTTTGTAGACTTTTGGAGAGTTTCAGAAATCAATCGCTTCAATTTTATAGACTTTTGTAGAATTTTAGAAATCAACCGCCCCAATTTTGTAGACTTTTGGAGAGTTTCAGAAATCAATTGCCTCATTTTTGTGAACTTTTTGAAAGTTTTAAAAATCAACCGCCTTAATTTTGTAGACTTTTGGAGGATTTTAGAAATCAATCGCCTCAATTTTGTAGACTTTCGGAGAGTTTTAGAAATCAACCGCCTCAATTTTGTAGACTTTCGGACAGTTTTGGAAATTAACCGCCACAATTTTGTAAATTTTGGAGAGTTTTAGAAAATTCTTGCATACTTATGATTAGAATTAGATACTTATCGCGGAGTGAAAGTTTAAGTGCGGTTTTATTTAATTTTAAATAGTTTTTATTAATACATTTGCATAAATAGTTTTATTCTTCACGATAGCAATGGTGTGTATGACATTGCTAATAAATAAATGTTTTAATCTTTGATACAAATGTTCATTTCAAACCCCAAATAGAATGCTTTTATTTTAATCAATTTTAAATATATGTAAATACTCAACGCACCCCCAACTTTTAAATATTGTCTTTTCGAATTTATAGACGAAAATTAATACGTTTAAGATGACAAAAAATACAATGAATATTTATGTTGGTATAATGAAAGGCCGATCGACTTTTTAAAGCATGTCCTTATGCCCATCACTTGTTCTAGACACAACAGAATTACTGACCGATCTATTTATTTGTTTGTTTATTTTTTGAACAAAAACAGAATTATTATAGTCGTTATGATAATCCTTTTTACAAAACATTATTTTCCCTTTTCAGCATCATTAAACACAAATGAAAATTGGCTCTTGAAATTAATTTCAAGTATAATAGAAATTGACCATGAAAATGATTTAGTAAATTTCATTGGTACTCGTAATTGCCCATGACTATGCCGATATTAGCTCAACACAAACAAAATTCAATGAATTCAAATTTAATTGAAATACCTATTAATTATTAAAAAAGTGTTTGAAAAATAGAAATTCTAAAATTTTATCAATTAGTTATCTTTAATTTATTTTAACTGAATAATATATATTATAGAAAATTTCAACACAGAAAATTGCAAATTATCAATAGTTTCGTGAATCTACAATCTCAAAAACTACGTAAATTCGCAATGTCGTAATTAGCAACGAATCCGAATCGCGCAAAAATCTCTGTTGCAATTTTAATTTTTTGGCATACTGCCGGAATCTTATGTAAACATATTATAGAATTTTCTCAAACAATTTGCTAATTTCAAGCATTTTACATGTTAATTCTATTTTGATTTGGACATTTTATTGATTTCTGAACCAAATAACCAACAATTTAAATGCCAGCTGCTAGCAAAGTATGAGTAATTCATTATTTCTAAACGACTTGGAATAAGACGATTACTATTCGTCCTGTTCATCGTAGTCAATTGTATTATATAAAAACAAAAACAACATCATCAAATTTTATCGTTTGTTGTATTCTTTCTTGTTGATAAAGTCAAGTTTAGATGATTTCAAAGTCGAATTATTTATTGAAGGGAAATAACGATTGAATGGAAACTTTTGTCATGATTGGATAAACATGATTGGTTATACCATAAATCTGCGCAGCGGAGTGGATCAAAAAATCATCCAATTTTTTTCTTTAGTTATCAAAAACACAGAACAATAAGTTATCTTATATAGATTATACTTTATTTTGAGTTTTTACATAAAGCATTTGATATAAGATTGTGATTATTTTCGATTTTATCAATATCACGTAACGACCGTCTTTGCCACAAACGGTTTTATACCAGTTTTTTTTAAACAAATCATACTCCACGTGGCAAAATTTAATTTTTAATTCGAAACAATACAATTATAAGAGAGGTGGCAGAAAAGTAATGCGATTTTTTTTCAAACAATTTTATAATACATCAATGTTATACTCTTCAACTTAGTTTCGTTGAACAGATTTTTTTTCTCTATAAAGGAAACAAAAAAAAACTTTATAGAAAAAAACACCTTTAAAAGACTTAGAAAAGTTTGCGAACAACTCTTTTTACAAGCCTTTCAAGGATTTCTTTATTTTAAAAAATTGTTAATCGACGGTCTAACCTGAAAATATAAAAAGATTATTAATCGATGGTTTCACATTTTTATCAGTTTTTTATGTTAATGGCCTCGCTGAGCAGAGTTCGTCGTCTTCTCAACCCTTCAAAAATTTTTAATGCCACCAAAAAGCGTGTGCTCTTGATAAGGACTATTCCCCTTAGACTCTTTGCAACTTTTCCTAAGTCTTTGGAAAAACAACAACATCGTTACTCCTTATTTCGCAGTTGCGTTTTTCAATAATAATGCACTACAATAAATAGTTTTATATAATTTTTTTTTTAAACAAATCATACGCCACATGGGAAAATTTAATTTTTAATTTGAAACAACACAATTATAAGGGATTTGGCAGAAAAGTAAAGCGATTTTATTTTCAAAAAATTTTAATTCATTTTTATACATCAATGTTATATCCTTCAACTTAGTTTCGTTGGACCAGCTATACATCAGCAGAAACAAAGAAATAATTAAAAAGAAAAAAATCGTTCGAAGAATTAGAAAAGTTCGCGAACAACTCTTTTTACGAGCCTTTCAAGAATTTCTTTACAACAAAAATTGTTAATCGACGGTTCTTACTTGAAAAGGGTCCTCACTCGTTTCACATTTTCATCAGTTTTTTATGTTTATGTCAAAAATGTTTAATGCCACCAAAAAGCTTGTGCTCTTGATAAGGACTGTTCCCCTTAGACTCATTGCAACTTTGCATACGTCTTTGGAACAACAACAACATTGTTACTTTTTATTTCGCTGTTGTATTTTTCAATAATAATGCGCTACAAAAACATAAATTTGCTTATCACAATTTAATGGGCCAGGTAGTTACCGGACGAGATTGAAACTTGTATTGCACATCTAGTAGGACCTAATAAATGATGCTCAGTTTCATTACTTTTATGTCACAGCTTACATCTTCTTAAAACAGTCTGTTAAGAAATTTAAAAAAAATTAAATAGCATCATAAGTTCACGACTATCCGAATCATCGATAATTCGACTACATACGTGTAGGTTCGACTAATGATTTTATAAATGACATATTTATATTCTATGAAATATTTCTTTTATTAACATAAAGCTATGTTAATAAATAATTTAACCTAAACGATAAATTTATAATAGCACACCACAAAATATAACATTTGATCAAACTGCTACTAATATCGACCTTCTAGATCAAATATCTATACGAGTTCATTAGAATGTATCATCACCAGCAGCGACATCAGTGGTAATATTTTGACTTTGGTACTATATTTATAATGCTGTAATTATTAATTTGAAGAAAAAAAATTATAATTTTTTATCAGGCACCGATTGAGAGCGAATAAAATTATAAGGAAATTGGTGATCCCACACAAACATAGTACTGCAGGATAATCTTTTGGTAAAATTTTTAACTAAATTTAATAAATGCTAGTGTTGAATCTCAAGGCAAGGGAGACATATACGATTTGTACACAATATGGCCAATGTTCGTTTTCGAACATATAAGGTGTAGTAAAAAGTCATCCATTATTTTGCCAATAGATCGCTTTAGGACTCTGTATCTCCCGTTTTAAAAGTGCGATCGGGTTGCACTAGATGGCGTTAGAAGATAAGACTAAAAAAGCTTCTCCTACAGTTTTGTGATTACTTGACTTAGTATTTTTTTAGCACGCGTCAAAGATGGACACCAACAAAGAGAAAATACGCCATATGTTACAGTTTTTCTTCGATAAAGGCGAAGACGCAAGCCAGGCAGCTGAAAATGTGAATAGTGTTTATGGTCCTGATACTGTAAGAGCCAATCACGCGCAATTTTGGTTTCGTTGATTCCGTCCCGGTTATTTTGATGTCAAAGATGCACCACGCTCTGGAAGGCCAATTGTCGAAAATGTCGATAAAATGATGGAAATCGTCGAGTACGACCGTCACGTAAGCACTGTTTCGATTGCCCAGGAGCTAAACATTGTACAAAAAACTGTTTGGAACCACTTAAATAAGGCTGGATACAAGAAGAAGCTCGATGTATGGGTGCCACACGAATTATCGCAAAAAAACCTCATGGACCGAATTCCCATCTGCGAATCGCTGCTGAATCGCAACAATATCGATCCATTTCTGAAGCGGATGGTTACTGGTGATGAAAAGTGGGTCACTTACGACAACGTCAAGCGACAACGGTCGTGGTCAAATCGCGGTCACCCGGCGCAAACGGTGGTCAAGCCAGGATTGACAACCAGGAAGGTTTTACTGCGTGTTTGGTGGGACTGGCAGGGTCTCATCTACTATGAGCTGCTCCCCTACGGCCGAACTCTTAATTCGGACCTATACTGTCAACAATTGGACCGTCTGAAAGAAGCAATCGCCCAGAAGCAGCCAGCTTTGGCCAATAGGAGAGGAATTGTGTTCCATCAGGACGCGATAGTGACTCGGCAGAAGTTTCGGGACCTTGGTTGGGATGTTCTTATGCATCCACTTTATAGTCCGGACCTGGCACCAAGTGATTACCACCTCTTCCTGTCTATGACAAGAGAAGATTGTGAAAATCGACTGTCCCAGTTTTTTGCCAATAGGGATAAGGGTTTCTATGAGAGAGGCATTATGAAATTACCTCCAAAATGGCAACAAGTTATCGAACAAAACGGTGCATATTTGACCTAAATCGTATCATTCTATCTATGCTAAATAAAACCTTCAATTTAATGCAAAAATAATGGATTTCTTTTTACTACACCTTATACATAAATAGTGACACAGTCAAGGTGCGGTTAGTTATCGGTAAGTACTCTCTAAAATTACGATGTTTAATTTATCCTTTCGTAAATACTATTCGTTGAAATTACAAGAAAAAAATACATTTTAGTTACGGTTAATCCCACCAATTATTTATACCAATTATCCTTCCAAAAAAAAATCTCTAATTTGACCTAATTTTTGTTAATGCAAAATTCTTTTGTTTTTTTGTTCACAAATAAAAGAAAAATAATATCATATTATCTATATAATAGAAGATAATCTTAATAAAGATGAAAATATTTGGACAATTTTGAAATAGAACATTTTTTATTTACACGTCGAGGAATTCAGTTAAAATGTTTACATGAAATATGCAAACAATTATTAAAAAAATAACATAATTAAACCATCTGAAAAATGTTGATTTCAACAAAAATATATTTTGTTCCTAAGTAACATAAACACAATATGTATTTACATAACATCTGTTATAATATAAAAATGTAAAAAAAAAATACTCATTTACATAAAAATTTAATTTTTCCAAATAACTCCCAAAAATTATATTCTTAAAATGTGATGGATTCTTGTACACGTACGTATGAAACGCTTTCTATGTCAGCAAATTCATAAGAAAATTATTTACCTTTCTATGGCAACAATTTTATTTTAGAAAATTTACTTTCTTATATGAACATGGTGAGTTTTAATAATCAAATAGAAATTGTTTGAAAATTTCTCAACAAAATTATTCACCTTCAGGATTTTAATAAAAAAAATTGATTTCAAGATTTCAATTTTCAAGAAAATATTTAAAAAATGTACTTCTTTTATTATATTTGCAGTTAAGCATTATCAAGACTAAAATATTTCCTGACAAATCCACTTTAATAATATACTCGTAGAAAGTTCTTATTTTTATTATCTGTTCTTAATAACAATCAATCAACAATAGTATTTAAACCAAATTATACAAATTTAACACATTTATAATTTTTTCTTTAATAAATTTTATTTTCCATACAAAAAAAATTTATGTCATTTACTTACTGATAAATATTACAAACTATTTAAAATGTTTAAAAAGTAATAAAATAATCAATTTTCCTTAAAAATTCATTAAGAGTTGATTATTCCACCAATATTTATTAATACTCGTACATTGAATATTCCCTAGAAGTCTGAATTTTTCTAATTTCCATCAGAAAGTGAAATATTTTGAATTTATAAAATAGATATATTATTAATATAAAAATGAAAATATGGTAGCCAGGTTTTTTCAAAGAAAATAAACATTCTCTTAAATTAGTTAAGATTAATATTTTTTTCAATTTCAAAATTAATTCATCAACACTAAAATTCGTTTTTTCCAAAATTTCATTTTTATTTTAAGAAACAAATATTTTTGTACATAAAAATTTCAATTTTCGTTTATATCTAAAACCTAATTTAGAAACAGTTTTCTACCAATTTACGTCCATTTAGTCTTTCTACACACACAACTAATCCAGAGATTATACTAAAAGTAATACAAAACTCATTTTCAAAACATATCGTCAGATTCACGAGGTTGAATTTATGTTAAAAATTTTATGAGAAAAAATATTTCTAAAAATCCGTATTATAAAAAAGACCTTTCAACAAATATAATTTGTCACTTCGTAAGGACATCAGCAAATGAATAGAAATATTGAAAAAATGACTATTTTAAGAAACCTTATTTAATTGCTATTCTTTTTTTTAATTACTTTTTAAAAATTCATTTTCATTGCATTATGCTCATGGCAACTCATATAGTTGGATCTTCGCCAAATTATATTCAAATTTTAAGAATAATTATCAAAATATGAAATTTACTCTTACATTTAAATACGTAAAATGCATTTATATTGTATTATAGCTGGCGCACAAATTAAATACAATATTTTAATTTATTCCAACACTACGTTAAATTCCATTTCCATTCTATTTGAGAAAGGTTAAGACATTTTCGAATATCTTAAAAATAATTTTACGGTCTGTTTTTTTCCGGTGATATTTTTTTAATCCACACAACAATATCACATATCAATTAATTATGAAAAATATTATCCAAACTCAACTTACCGTAGACTATGTGGTCGGTGTTGTTGGTGAATCCATTGGTGATGCAATATTATTATCCGATGTTGATAGTGGTCGGCAAAGACCTATTTTAGTAATGCCGGTAGGCATACCCTTCAGAATAGTTACAGCTTCGTCTAAAGTCAGTCCTTGTAGATTTTTATCCGCTACACTGACTAACCGATCGCCGGGAAATATTAAACTTGTTGTTTCTGCGGATCCACCTGGTATAAGACCGCGAACCACAATGACCGTTCCTTCCGAATCGAGAGGGTCCTGATAGTCGAGAATGGAAAATCCGAAACCGCGATCTGTTTTCTCAATTTCCACATACAAAACTTCACTACTCCAAAGTGCCAATCCAGATACCTGCTCAACGGATTTCGACCGTTGTTGATCTGTTAGGGTCGCTGTGCTTGATGTGTACAATGAACTCTCGGATTGAGCTTTCGTCAACAAACCTTGAAGACTCTGATGCCCTCCTGGAAGTAGACTCCTTGATTCGAAAGCCTCCAGATTTTGTGAAGTATTAATTATCGATGGTGCTGACGGACCTCGAGCGCATACCATCTTCACTTGTGCTGGCAGTTCTTTTAAAATTTTCACAACGTCAGTATGCTTTAGTCCTTGCAGTTTATGCTCGTTAACTTGTAGTAGCTCATCGCCTGGTTTAAGTAGACCATTTTTTCCAACAGGCCCGTCTTGTAGTATAGATCTAATGTAATGATGCGGTCTTTTCTCTATACCACCTTCTACATCGACAGTCCCCTCTAAACTGATACCCAGTCCACACAGTTTGCTTATATCGGCAACGACTATATCACTATCAGGACACTGCTTAGTCCAAATAACTTGAAGTGAGTCTAAACTAGGCGTTGGAGTTGGCGTACTTGGTTTGGAACCAGAACCATGCTCACTGGAACTTCTGTTATCACAGTTTTCTCCGCTATTTATGCTGCCGTTGATGCTGCCATTCACACTAACAATAACGCTCCCATTTATGCTGCCATTCATACTACCGTTGCTTAGTATTGGACTGTTCGTGGCGCTGATATTATTCTCGCCATTGTCCAATACCATGTACATATTTGAATCAAAAGTGGTATGTGATGCCATTTCATAATCAATTTGGCATTCACCACACTCTTCTGTAGCGACTGAGTCTGCATCGGATTTAGCTGCAACCCACGATAGCGTCGCTATCGATGGCGACGGAGGAAGTGAATTTTGTGATTGGATTTCCCCTTTAGTCTCAGTCAATGCAACTTGGAGATGTTCGTATTTCCGACCACGTAAGAATCTCTCTAGCGTCAAATTCACAATAATGTCCGTATTTCTAAGAATCTCAACAGCCTGATGATTTGTTACACCCGATAGTGACTTTCCGTCCACAGCAACAATTCGGTCGTTTATTTGGATTTTTCTACTAATTTCCGCAGCGCTGCCTTCAATAATACTTTTTACAAAAATTCCTGAAAGGTCTTCCTCTTCACAAACGTATCCAGCCACAGTTATCCCTAGTCCATATACATTTTTTCTTAACTCAACATCGTATGTTTCTGTTTCTGGCAGTTCAAACATATTGGTCACTATAGATGGAATCTGTACAGAACACGGAGATATTATAGGTAGATTTTGTAGATCCGATGACACCATATCCTGCACAGCAACAATGTCTAAATGGCCTGGACAAACCGGTTGCATATCATTTACAGGCGATTGTAAGAATCCGGCACTCGGTCCGAATGTGGAATTCTGGTACAATTGCCGAGTCAATTCTTCTGGATCTGAGAGAAGTTTCGTAGGAATAATTGGCGCGTGACTAGCTAAAGCTTGATATTCGGGAGCTGTTGGCTCAACTGGCCGAGCAACTATCAGCCGCACTTGAGCACCGGTCTGACGGAGCACAGTCGCCACCTGCTCCGAACTGAATCCTCGTAGATTGACATCTCCAATCTGCAAGACGTGGTCGCCGCATTGCAATCGACCATCACGTTCTGCAACTCCACCTGGTATCAGCGCCTTTATAACCACCCCAGTACTGCGACCGCCCACTAACATAAAACCTAAGCCATTGCCGTCGTTCACGAGATCGACCACTTCGACCTGTGACCATTCCGTACTCAGCACCATCGCGACATGGATAGCATGACTTGCCCGCTTCCGGGAAATTTTCTCTTCTACTTACGTGTATAAACGCCAACTACACCTTACCACAATTGCTTGTTTTCATGTTTACCGCTGCCGTATAGTTTTATTCGTCATTTTTCATCATCCTCACCGCACATTCACGCAACAACGAACATTATTTATAAATATTCTTGCCGAGAACTTATGGTCAATTTACTAGCTTCGACCAACCCAAATTCGGGTCGGACACGAGCGAAACCAGTACCGCGGAACCGTTTGTTTATAAAACAAAAACAAAAAACCAAAATCAATAATCAACAATAGCACTCCTGCAATATACAAATTCGAATAGCTTTTTTTATCGTTCTATTCTTACGAATCTCCTCATAAATTACAATTTATTGCTCTATTATTAGAAGCACGAATTCTTATTAAAACAAATATATTTATTGTGTAACACATCGAAATTTTAATTTATTATAAAATACTCAATTTTAAAATAACTTTTATGTTATTTTCTACTCAGATACACCTGATAACTTAATAAAACTTTTCAAAGAGGAGGCGCGTACCATTCGCGCTATTGGAACTTTCACTTGTATTTTACGGCTCCGCGCTAATACTGAACCAAATTCCTATCGCAAACTGTAGTGTTGACATCCCTGCTCTCGCTCAATGCACTTTCAATAAATGTCAAAATTTCCTTTTACCCCTCTTCGGGAACATTCGTTCTAAATCGTTCATATGTCAGTCAACGTCGCCGCAAAAGGCAGTGCGCATTACAAATTGAAGTTTGCAGCGTACCATAGCTATTTGTCCTAAAGCTCCTTTCAAACTAAAGTTCTCAAAAAAGCTTCCAATTTTTTTGCCCAAACTAATGCCAAATTTGCTCAATTGTTGAATGTATTCAAATTATTTGACTTTTCAAAAATAAATAAAACCAGTATTAAATTTAGTTAAAAGTACATTTTTTTATCAAGAATATAAAATTACAATACAATTTTTCCCAGTGAAATATTATTCACGTATAATTACGACTACATGACGACTGCCATCAAAGAAAAAACTGCGGATATAAAATTATTTTACGATCAAAATTGGCTGTTGTCCATTTCGATAGACAAGATGTTAAGAAATCTTTAAAAAAAACAATCATATTTTTTAACATACATTTCGGGATTTAAGTAAATCAAGAATAAAAAAGGGAGAAAGAAATGCTGTTTTTTTTAAGTATAAGAAAAACATTAAAATGTTCTCAATGATCAGACTATTAATTTAATTTTCTTGTGCGTCTATTCGTAATTTCTTCAATTTTACGTTTTAAAATTTGATTATCTAAATCGATTTGACGTTGTTGCTTTTTCCTATTTACGGCCGCACTAGCTCGACTAAAATTAATTGTATTCTGTTTTAAAAACAATAAAATATTAATAATTAGTTTATATCAAAAATTTTAATAAAATACTTTCGAAATCGATGTATTACTATTAGAATTTTTCGGTCCTTTCGATAGAATTTTTTGTAGAAGAATTCGATTGTGACGTTCAATTTCTCGAAATCGATCGTTACTAAAGCTTAAATTTTTCCGTGTTGTTGTTTTACTTCTAAATACCATGAATAAAAAATTATTGCTATTATTTATTTTTGAAATAATCAATTTTAAAATGCTGATATTTACTTGAAACTGTTTTGTGCTGGGCTAGATTGTGATGGCCGTATAAAATTCAAATGGAAAGCATGGTCGTCAGAATTGAAACCACTAGGTGTGTGGCTAGAGACTTCAAGCTCAACATTTGAATCAGCATCGTCAATACTGTCCTCTTGTTCATTATCATATTCGCTATTGAATTCCTCCTCAATTTCGTCTTCACTATGATCAAGATTTGCAGTATCACTATGATCACTCTTTATGCTCTCATTTTCCATAACTTCGTTACCATTTAATGATTCTTCGATCTCTTCGTCCTCATCAGAATTTGCAACTGACAGATGTCTTCTCAATTCTTCCTATTAAAACTAAAATATAAAAAATATTTCCTTTTAAAATAGCTTTTAATTTGGCTCAACCTGTGAAGCTTCATCTTCGGTATCCAGATGGTCATCTTCATTTTCCCCATGATAATCACTTAATTCAGAATAATTATCGGCGTCGTCTTCATGATCGGACTGTTGGTCTAAATCACTTGAAGTTTTTTGCACTGCGGTTTCAGACATTTTTATTTTTCTACAATAAAAAAAAACCTATCTTTCAATTATTTGTTTTATGTAAGTACGAGTATTAAAAGTATCGATTTGTATAAATCATATTACTAAATTTACAATCTTATCAAAGAAAAATTATCAAATTTTCTGAATAATTTATTATCTGTACTTTTAATTTAATATTTATTTTGCTTATTATTTGAATAGGTTAGTTCAAGTGAATCTCTATTTCGGTGAGTTCAACTTTAAACAACAAAAATATGAGATTTTTATCAAAAACTTTAATAAGAGATTTTTACCGCATTGAAACATTAATAAAGTAAGTATATAACACTAAAAATTTTTAAACAAAATCATTTTCTAAAATATTTAAATATAAGCATAACTTACAAATTTTTATGAGAACAAATTTTCCTCGTATGATTTTGAAAATTTCTTACTTTTTGTTTTACGTTAAACGTTATGAAAACTCTTTAATTGTTACCGGAATCCAGAATTTATTTGATTTTTTATGAAAATCAACGTTTAGCTTGTTTTGACAGAACGAATCGCACAAACTAACAACACCGACAGAAGCCTGCATAAATATCGAAAATGTTCAATGCACACGCTAAAAATGACTCCTTTGTCACGTTCCCATTTTTGAATAAGTAAACAAGTGAACAGGTGTATATTACAAGTGTATTATATACACGGACACGAATATTTCCACTGTAGATTAATTTACTTGACTAGTGAACCCATGTGTTCATATACATATTTATTAGCCAATTAGAACACCAAATATCCCTTTCCTTATACAGTTAACGAAACTAAAGTAAAAATTCATATTGAGCCCTTAAAAATGCATTTGTTTTTTTTAGAAAGAAAGCAAAATAAAATTTATCGACCCAACATATTTACTCTAAGATCGATTAAATAAATTATATTTAAAAAAAAAGGAAATGATTATTGATTTCTTAACACAATTATATAAATTATGATTTTACTTAGACTAAAGAGAAGTAGTAGTTTCTCTTTTCTTTCATTTTAAAATGCCAAATTCAGTTTTAAAATTAATTTACAATAAAACTTATTGATAAACAATCTTGAATACTACTATATACCTAATTAAGTATATTTATTTTTAATTATGTCTTTATATTAATTGTTTAAATGTATAAATTACCGAATGATATTGTCTGCTATCTATGACAATAAATTTTACAATACTTTTTTTTAAATCTGAAAAGAAAAGTTTCAAACGAATAGAAATAAAAGCAAATTGGTATAAGCATTTATTGATTAAATATAAAAAAAAAGATATCTTAAGATAAGTTTTTCATCAATTTTTATGCTCACTTTTATAACTAATTTTTTCCAAAATAATAAATTTTTCACTTTAAAGCTACTCGTTCCCATATCTTATAACAATCATAATAATTTTTTTATATTTTTTTCATTTAATTTTTATTTTAAAGCATGCAATTTCGATAACATCGGAAATAAAAAGTTTAATAAAAATCCATTTAACCTTGATTATTAACTACCTGAAATGGTATTACTAATTTATATGGAAACATAATAGTGCCGATGGACAGTGTCTAATAGTGGTCTGTAAGCTCTGAAACATTACAATGTGAAAAGCGAGAGTGTATCAAATCAAACTATTGTATTTAAATATAAAATTGGTATGATTTTTAATAATATTAATCACACCATCTTAAATTAAAATGAGTGTATGGATAGATATATTGGTGCTTTTTAATTGTTAAAAGCAAATACCGTAAATTATGCGCGAGTTGTGTGTACACGTAATTTTATGAGTAGAAATGGTAAATAGTGAATGGATTATGGTCTACTGATTTTTTCATACAGTTCCTAGTCGGCATGAATTCATTTTAAAATAAGTTTCCAGTAAATGTTTAGAGATACGACACAAACAACACACATTTATCTAGGCTCTATTATACAAGTTAACTTAAATCGGTAGCGTGTTTAAATTTATATACGTTAAGTTTGAATTTTATTAAATAAAAAATTTTCTTGCAATTATTTTAAAATTTTCTATTGGTTTATTTATTATAATATAACTGGTAGGCACTTACCAACAGTCTAGAAATAGTGCAACTCATAGTGGTGAGTGTTTTGTGTTAAATCATGCCAAGGTACTTGATTACTTGTGTTGCGAATTGTCTTACGAGTACCACAATTACTCATATTTGCTGCCATTCGAAATAGTCATATTCATACATTTATCATAAATAAGTATAAAATTTGATTATATTTTAAATTTAAAAAGTTTATAACAAAAAAATAACACAATTTTTTATCATAGTGTCGTAATAAAGTAATTTAAAATTGTATTTTTGTAAATAGTGTAATAAGTGATATTTTAATTTGTTTCAAAATTATATTATTAGAACGCATATCAAAATGTAGTTTTTGTTGATGAAATTTTGAAATTAGAAAAAAAAACATAAATTGTGAAATTCTCAAGTACATTTAAAATGGATTTTTTTGTGCAGATTTTTTACAATTTACCAAAATGACCTTCAGTTATAATCAGAACCCGGTAGATTTTTCATCTATTTTCATCTATTAAAAATATTTGTTCATCGTGTTTGCGTCCGGCAGATTAGTTTAAAATTATTTTCCGTATTTATTTAGTTAAAAGGAATTATTAAATACCAATTTTAATTTTATACCTTTTTTTAAATATCTTAAATTGAAACTAAAGGAAAAAAAAATCATAATTGAAAAATGTAATTTTTCTATGGTTACTATTTGTTATTTCTTTATTAGGAAAACAACAAAGTAAACCAACAATATTCAAATTAACTATCTGTATTTCTAAAACATTCGATTAATTTGACTTGATATTAAAAGTTCTTATAAATAAAAAAAAAATGACTACAAACAAAGGAATAAATTTTTAACATTAACTTATAATTTATATTTGGCCTTGTACATACTTAGTTATTTCTTGATTTCATCAATGCGAATATTTGGTTAATGTTTAAATTCAAAGTATTATTAATAAAAAGAAAGTAAGAAATATTAATAAAATTTGTAGTTGAAAAGAAATATAAAAATTTGCATTTTATCTGATTAATTGTTCAATTTCTAAATAAAAGTAACAATCGTTAACTTAATGGCTATTCCACTGACCACATTCACTCAACATAAATAATACTTGCGTTTTTAAAAAAAAAAAAAACTACCATTGCATAATATTTGTGCAATAAAACGAAAGTTACATTAAGAGTTGGTTTATTATTTAAGATTTATGCGAACATTTTATGTTCATATTTTCTCTTTCCAGAATAAATTGAATTATTTTATTTTATTTTATGAGCCAGTGATACTAAGCCATTTTTTTTATTATTATTATTTACACACTTTAAACAAATTCCACTTATTATGTATTAATAAATAAAATAATAATATGAGTATTATTTGGCTTTTTCATTTAGATAAATCCATCTAAACAAAAAAATACCAATCATAATGTTAAATATATACAAAAGTATAAATATATTCTGATAAATTATAATCATTTGTTCAATTCAAAGATAAAAATGCACTTTTATAATATTTATTCAATTAATGGTTAACTTTCAAATTTGTAATTTTTATTTTTAAAATTAATTGGTTATAGTAAAAAAAAAAGTTAATTAAAAAATTTATCTAATTTCTGCATTGGAAAAAAAAATTAAATAAAGTATTTTCCAAATTCATAATTTTATTTAATTGTATTGCTTAAACTTTGTCATTATGTAAAAAATAAAACAGAATTCAAATTATGGCCACGAAACTGCTTGCATGACTCTGATCCTTTTGAAGTAATTTGTTGATAACGTTTTCATGACAGATATTGTTTTTTAAATACTTTTAAATTTAAGGATTGTCTTCGTAAATACGAATTTTTAAGCAGCCGTACAAGAAAAAGTTTAACAGCGTCAAATAGCAGGATCTTGTAGGCCAATTTACATCGCTGAATCTTGAAATTATGCGTACTGAAAACTTTTTGCGTATAAAAGCAAAAATTTGTCATGTAGTGTTGCTTATAAAGTCGTCTTGTTTAAAGCACATATGATCCAGCTTAGAATCTTCAAGCTCAGGCCAAAACAAAGTTATATCGATACCATAGTGCTTAGAATTGACGATAATGATCCCTCCTTCTTGTTTTTCAAAGAAATACGGGCCAATGATATCTTCAGAGCAAAATGCACATCAGATCGTGTATATGGGGGCTCTGAAAAGACACAAGTGCCTGTGGAGAAGCTATCTTCTATATTCACTTTTCGTGAATATAGAAGATGGGTTCTCCACAGGCACTTGTGTCTTTTCAGAGCCCCCATATACAGCAATTTTGCTTATTGAGATATCCACTGTTGTTTTTTTTTCTTAAAGCGCGTAATATGACTAAGGCAGAATTGCCGTTTTGTAGAAAGTTTATACACTTTTGACGAATTATTCGTTAACTAAACGACCTATAATGTAAAATGGCAAACCTTAATGACAGGACTGTACTTTTCGAACAAAGAAATGTATAACCCTTTATACCATATTTACGATTCGATATAAAAACATTGTTCACTAATAAATGAACTGTATTTTTCTATCAAATATGTCTACCTCTGCTAAAAAACATACATTTATCTAAAATTACAGATTAAATTATTAAATTTATATAAGAAAAAAAAAACAATAAGAAGAATATGAGCAAATACTTATATAAATATCGGTGTCCCATCTAAACGATTATGCATATAACCTTACAACTGCAATATAGAAAACGAAAAAAACCTGCAAATGTCAATCTTTAAAGTAACATAAATTTATGCACATGAAATAATATTGACTTTATTTAATTCATACAATTTTGTAATCACGGACAATTTCAAAATTGCCGTCAATATTTTACTTATAAGTAAAATTTCGATTAATATTTACGCAAAAAAAAACCCTTAAATACAATACAACAGAAAGTGAAAGGTGTTTTCTTCAAGTTCAAAACTTCGTACACATGTTGTTGGCATTGTTACTGATCATACAATACAGTATTTACACAAAATAGCTCCTAATTATACACTTGATTAAATCATGTTCTACTCCATCATTCTTAAGGTTATGGATTTGACCTTAATCCATTCCAATCACAACAATAATAGTTCTAAGTTTAACTAATTGTATTAAAGATTTTTATTCATTTTCTTATTCTCTTTGCATGTAAACATTTGAATTTTACATTTAAAATTTGCACGACGTATTTTTTTAATAATATTCGCCTTTTTTTCTAATAAATATCCCATCTATTAACATTAAAATTGACATTATTTTTATTTTTCATTGGAATTGCAAAAGAAAAAACTATGGGCAAACTATCATTAAGATAAGAGCCTATTTCCTAAATGTCTTAATTATGCATATACAAAAATGAAATAACAAAAATTAAGTATGATTAATAGCAAAGTGAAATTTGTCAAAAAATTACGAAAATTCCATCAAAATAACTGTATTGCGTGCAGGAAATTTTAACTGTTCAACCAATAGTAAAGTAACTTGCACACTGCCAATACGCATAGTTTTAACACTTCGATCATTTTAATGGATATCGTAAATTATATCAAAATTAATAAATATAAAATTCCTAAAAATATAGTTATCAATAAATTCGATTAGTAATATTGTTAAAGAATTGTGAAAATTGTGTAGATCTACGTAATCGAAATTGAATGTACATTAAGGTGAATTAAAAAAAAATTGATGTTTGTGCATTTTATTGAATAGTTATTATATTTAATTTGACCATCAACATCTTTAAAATTTAATAGTAAAATTAATATTATTTGTGTATTATATAAATTATTAATTAAAACAATACTCGAATATGGGAAATTCCGGATCCATGTGTGCTGATAAAAAAAATTATTGAAAGTAATTTTGAAAATAGGTGAGTTCAAACCAAACATTTTAAAAAGAGTGAATTTTCTTAAAAATATTAAATAAGTTAGTTAGACTTTATTCATGGTTTTCAATTAGATACGCTCAATTCAATAATTATTACTCGTATTATTACAAAGTATAATTTATTGAGAAATAAAGATTATGAAAAATAGCAATAAAAAATCTATCGAATACATTTAAAGATCATTGAACATAAAATCCAGAGTAATGCTAATCAATCTAAACGGGGCACATAACATTATTAATCAACCAAATAATTTTTCCAATTATTGCCCTTGATAGTATAACTAATGTATTTTATTCATTTCGTTTTATTTCACAATAAAAATAATCAATTTAACTGACACAAACAATTTATGTTAAGTTCACGTGTTCATTAATCGGACATACAAAAAAAACCCACAATATATAATTTTTCTTTTTCTTTTTCTATATTTATATAGATATAAATAAGTGATAGTCGTAAATAATTGTAATTATTCAAAATTAATTATAACTCATGTGATTCTGATGAAGTGTTTTAATGCACCTGAACTTAGATTATGGTCTCGATTTACCTCTCTCTCTCTCTCTCTCTCTCTCTCTCTCTCAACAAAAGTATGCATATGTATCTAGATAAGGTGTAACGTTTTTGACAGCTCCAAATAATTGTTTTTGGTTTTTTTATTTTTTTAACCTAGTATCGTAACTTTAATAAATCTACTATGTTAGTTATATTTTTACTAAATTTTCCTTTTCTGGTTATCTAGAGTAGTGTATGATTAAAGGGTATTTTATATAGCTCAACAAAAAATATAAATACTAATGGAACCACATAGAAATAATAATTAATAAATACTCTGATCTGAATTAATTTGAACCCAAAAATATAATTGATCATTTACTTAATATAATAATAAAAATGAGTAAAAATTCTTTTTTCATTTTTGTCATAGCAATCTTGTGTAAATTACCGCAACAGGTAAAAATAATTAACGAGTACATAACGAATAAATAAAAATATTATGTGTAAGATTATATTACATAATTTACACGTATTTATGTTTAAGGCTTTATAATTAATTTATATTTTCTTTTTGTAATTATTTCGTAATTTTCTATACTCAATATTTGTCTAATAATTACAATTACAATGACGATGGCACTGCGTGTAGATTTCACTGAGGAAGTAATTGCGTGCCAAAAATTACCGAGTATAGCACTTTTGAATGAACACAAATTAAAATTACTCGGATTATGCACAACATTGATATGTTCGCAGAGTGAAATCTTTTGACCACGAATACTACAAGAAAAGCTAAGTTAATGAATGGATGGATGGCCGAGCATCTGGGTTGGCAAACTTATATTCGGATAATAGGCTTAGGAAATTGGTTCCCTAAGCCTATTATCCGAATATACAACATTTTTTAAAACACAAACAAGAAGATATATTTAACGTTAAAAGTATTGAAGGGAAAATTGGCTCATTTCGTTTTTTCCTAATTGTCATTTAGTAGTTTGTATGCTCAATTTCTACTTAATACCATAAATTCACTCGAATTACATATTAAGATCAATTTTTTTTTTAAATATGTTGTATACTAAATATTTCATATTTTTATATTTCAAATAGTAAATGTAATTATTTGAAAAATTACACACATTAAATGCCAACGAATTTTTTATTTCATATTAATTGAAAAATATTTATACTTTTTTTCTTATTCATATATTTTAGTATCATATAACAATTTTATTTCTATTGTATTTTTTTTTATTTGAAAAATTTTATCGGTTATAAATTTCTTTAGCAATGTTTCTCCAGTATACGCAATTTGTTTTGGTATATTTTAATACAAACCATAAATAATTTATTTTCAATGGTCGAATTACATAAACAAATATATTTGAAAAATGGTATTGCTGAACTGTTCGTTGATCCGAGGAACTTTATTTACAAATCAAAATATATTTACATAGGTTCATATATTCGTTAATCTAAAAAGTTGGTGGCATGTCCTACAGATGGATATAAAAGCAATTAACATTGTAACCACACCAAACGCGCTTTTGAAAGAGGACACTTTATGTAGATTTAATTTTATTGAAATATTTTACAATATCATTTCGACAAAGGCATCATAAGCTTGTGAACAAATTTGTAATGTTAATGACAAAGGTTTGGTTCCGAAAATTTCGATGTCAAAGGGAAGCCCCGTTCTGGTCGACAAATTATCGGAAAAAAATTCAGCAAGACCGGCATATCAGCAGTCATGACATAGCTTATGAATTAAGCATTCATCATCACACCGTTTTAACGATTTGCAAAAGGCTGGGTTCAAAAAAAAACTCAATGTTTGGGTGCTTAATGAATTGGGTGAGAAAAACAAGAACAGAATTAACGTCTGCGATACACTGCTGAAGCGCAGTGAAATAGAGTCATTTGTCAAGTGAAACAACTGGAGATGAAAAATCGGTAAAATACGCTAATATCGTTCGAAAGAGATATGAACGTTCACAAACAATTTCAAAGCCAGGACTTTTGGACAATAAGGTTATGCTGTGTTTGTGATGGGACTGAAAGGGAATCGTTCGTTATGAATTTCTAATATTCGGTCAAACAGTTAAATGGTACTGCACTGCGAGTAAGTCGAGAGATTATGCCAAGCAACTGAGAATAAACTGCCAGAATTGATCAATGAAGGCTGTTATCTTCAAGCACGATTACGCTCGACAACACACATTTGTGATGACTCGCCAAAAATAATGAGAGCTTGCCTGGGAAGTTTTGACGCATCCACCGTATAGCCCAGACATCAAACCCTCAGATTACTACACATACTTATTTCGATATCAGCAGAACTCTCTTAATGGAACCAAGAGAGTTCTTCAAGAGGAGTTCGAGAAAACCACTTGATTCAGTTTTTCAACCAGAAACTACAGAAATTCTGTACTGATGGAAGCATCCACATCACGAACTTTTTTGACTACCCTATACATTGGGCAATTAAATTAATTTATTAAAATTTACTTAGTTACTTTTCTTTCGCCGCCATTTGAGTTGAAGTCAAATTTGTCGCTCAATAATCCGGAAATCGGAATAATTCAACTTTTTACCCTTCGTATTTCGATTCGTTTTTTTAAATAAATTATCTGATTGAATATATAATTCGCATTTTTAATTAATTAAGTAAATAGAATATTTTTGTTTTGACGGGACGATGACTTTTCTAATTCGGTGAATACAAATCCATGTGCACGGTTACCCCCATTCATAAATATTAATAGGCTCGTGAAAGCATCTATTACACATGTTTACTACGAGCAAACAAATGTTTACTACTCAGTATTTATAATGCAATATCGATCAGCTGTTAATTTAGTCAATTTTGCTGCTACAAATCAAAAGATGCGACCGCAAAACCAAACCGGACATATTCAAAGTTGTGTGATTATTTGCATCATTGAATGACATTCTTGCTCAGAACAGTTCTCACCGTCTCTCACGAAGTCGCAAAATTTGCCATCTTCATTTTTATTAAATAAGCAAAAGTAATTTTGAAGTCGGCGAGAAGCTATGCCGCCTATTTCACGAATCCCCACCACAGAGAACACCAGGTCAAAACGCGTGGCGTGATAATTTTTAGCGAATGACGTCGCTGGCCCACTCAACAGAGTTTTTTTTGCTTGAAATTGGGTCGATGTTCTCACTTTTAACCGAGTTAGGCTACCTGAGAGAATCGGGTGTCATTCGCTGATGTGAGTCAGCTGATATTTCTCGGTAATTCACTGCAATGCAGCGGCTTTGCAGTGAAACAACGAAAAGTTTGCTGAGCACATATCTCTATCGAATAACCAGTGGCGTGTAAATGTTCTTTACTTTTTTTGAAAATTTTAAAAACTTATTCACGATAAAAATTTCCATATTCATCATAATAAATCTAATATTAAATCAATTTATTCTGATTTGGTAAAATAACAGATATTTAATCGTTTTTAAGATAGGTTAAACTAGCAAATTTTAGATCACACTCGAAACGCCTATATATATGTTAATGATATTAATTCGAACTTATTATCATTGGTTAATTATTTTATAAAAGAGTAGTTTTTTTCATTATTGCAAAAAAGCTTACCCTATCTAACCGTATTATGTGCATGCTCAAAAATATATTTTATATAAATCATAAATATAGAAATATTTAATTTTTTTTAAAATTATTTTTTACATATTTTCTTTCTAATTGTAAAATGCATAAAATATTGAATTCAGTGTATTTAGAATTTCATTTTGTGCACTTTTTTAGACAAAAATACCCTTCAATGTATTCATCGCACTCACCTTTTGGTGAACACAATGAAAAGCATCAGCAACAGCAACCGCAGCAAAAAGAAATTTACAAAACGACAATACCGGTAAACAATGGCGGCAGCTGCCGTTGCATATCGACTTCAGCAGCCGGCACAGTTGTAAATCATACAGCAAACGGCGAAGCAGTAACTCGGTACGACATTGGAGGTTGCGCATGCACGAAATTACACAACTACACAGGCATTGCGCCAAGTTGTGGCAACTCGCCGGTGCGCACTGGAAATTCGCACGCCCATCGAAAAGCAGTCGAGTGTGAGCTGTCAAACAGTATAGCTCAATTATCGGCGAAAAAATATAACGTACGTTCGTTTTGCAGTCATTCTTATTCGCATTGTCAGGATAGTGACAATTACGATATGAGCTCAACACGAGAACGCTTAGGACTTTGGGGTCTATCTGGGGATTCTGAGGTACCTGGAAATATTTCCGGATTGGATAGACTTTACAACAAACGCTACAATAAGGTATGTGATTCATTTTTCTTTTGGTTACAGGAAATATTCTTTTTTATTGATTACAATTTGCAAAATCAAGTTTCTATTGTACTGCTTTTCGAAAAATAGAGAAGTAAAGATGGCTTGATGCCAATTTCTATCAATTTATTTAGTTCTCCCTCCGCGTCGTTCGCAATGAAAATGTTTGGCAAAGTACTAATTGAAAAGTCATCCGGTTAAATTCTTTTAATTTTTAATTTCCTTCTTCATCCGCCGTATTTTGCTGTGAGTTTTTTGTGATTAATTTTCCTTTCTCGTATAAATTTCGCGAGTGCGTGGAGAGCCCACACATAAAGAAAAAATAAAAGTGCTTCCAACTTTCTTAAAAGAATTTGTTGTGATTTTTTCAACAATCAATACGTATGTATATTTATGTTAAAAAACAAATCAATGCTATTGAAAAAAAAAGTCAAGAAATATGTGGTTGCATATAGTGACATAAGATTAAAGTGTATCTATCGTATGTGCAAAAGTTTCAAGTTCAGCTAGAAGACTGTTGCAAAATGAAAAAAGTGTCTAATCGGGGGTGCATTACAATTTAATTTTCATTTTGCTTAGATAACCTGTTGATATTCATTAGTTGCAATAATTTTGGAATTACTTAAAAAATCAGATAATTTTTTATATTTAATTTATTGTATTTGTTATTTGATTGAGATAATCCAAAAATGAAAATTGCACTTGACGAATGGGTAATATTGTGAATTATTTACAGGGTATTTTATTTTATTTAAAACATATTAGTTTAAAAACAAAAATTATATCAGCATAAAAATTTCTATTATCTTAGTTTGGTGCTTCCTAGGAAAATAATGTGTAAGCTCATCAATTCTTATGAAATTTAAAACTAACTTATTTTTCGCAAATTTCTTTCCACTCGTTCGCATTTGTTTTCTTTTTATATATTTTCTTGGTTGCATTTGTTTTCTTTTTATATATTTTCTTGGTCATTTTGTAATGAAACTTTTGCTTATGAAATATAAATGCAAATTACAGGTAAGAGGTAAATTTAAAAATTCTCAAAGAAGTTAAAAATAGACAATAATTATACTAAATATTATTGAAAAATTTTTTGAATTGAAAAAAATATTTTCAAGTATTGATTTTTTATATCAATTTTCGAATTATTAAATTGATAATAAATTTGAACTCATTGCAATAATATATTATTAAAGATGAGATTATACCTGGAGAGATAGATGTACATGCATACGTATAGTTATCTCTAAGTATATGTTCTAAGTTTACTGATAATTTATTTTATTTATCATACGAGGAGGTCTTATACATTTCATTAAAATATATATTAATACTGTGTCATTATTATTTGTATGGAAAGAAACGAATACGAAAAATAATAAAAACTTTTCGATTGTCGTTTTTTCTTCAACAAAAAATAATATTTAAAATGAGAATGAAAAACGAATGTACTGAATACCTTTAGAGTTTCAGGAAATATTTTTGTGCAACGTAACGTAAACAAAATATTTTCAATAACATCACAACTTGTGAAATTTTTGTTACCGTAAACACAATTTTAACAAAAACTAGTGACGATAAATAAAATCGTTCAAAAATCTCTCTTATTCAATAAATTAAATAGATTTGAAACGAGTAGGGAAATGTCATCTCTTCACTTTATCAATTATATTTTGTTCCTGATTCGATTTTTATGTTCACTTAAGTTCATACCATATATTATTACTCGTTGTCGTCGTTCTTCTCAATTGTGTGCATTCCCATTAGATTGTGAAGGTTTCAAAATGTTGAGAGTAAGAAAACTACCACTCGTCAGAATTCTGATGGGGCTTTAGAGCAAGCGGTAACGGATGCAGCAACGCAGTTCGTACTGTTACTTGTGGCATACGTGAACGCAAGCTGGAACTACAATTGTTGTGGCATACTCGTATATCGCAGCTATCAGAATGCATCTAGAATTGTGATTGCTTTGCTCAATTCTATAGTTTCAAATATGTTTTTTTGTTAAATCTTTGGCAAATCAATACTTATAACTATAATTATAATAAAAGTGAGAGGTATGGCGTCAACATGTCTGATATGTTCATGATAATCAAGGCTACCTGATCACATCGTATACGTTTGTAAGTTTTATACAATTTTCATTCAGACGATAAACGAAATCGGATTGTACTACCTGCGGATAATTTTCTATAAAAAATTTTCTTTAATGTATCTTAAATTATTTAAAAATTCGTAAATATTTAAATATATAGAATTAATTGTCATAAAACCAATTAAAAGCATGGAACTCGAAGTAATTTTTTATTACATCGTACAATGGGTAAGTCCCATGTTAAAGGTCAAGTTTAATATAGGAGCTACCATTTAAATTCAAGTATTTTCATTGAATTCGATATATTTTACATGAAGGCTAACCTTTAAGAGGTTACTAAGGTGGATATTTTAGTATATTTATTTATTCCGTCCAGTTATGGGATTATACAAATGCTCCTCTAAAATCAAAGTTTTTCAAAAAACTTCAAAATTCAGGCGTTTATGTAAATTTTTTGAATTTTGTTAAAAGAAAATATTTCAATCGGTTTTTGATTTTATGCATTATTTTCCAAAAGTAAAAAATGTCAGCTGTTAGTAATTTTAAGTTTGTTTTTTCCCTTAAACATATAAATTTTACTATCAAAAACATGTTCAAAAACTGGTTGATGAATGTGTTTTAATTTCCTAACGTAACGTTTTAAATTATTTGAAAATTTTTCCAATTCATTAAATCAAGTTTATTTTCCCAGTTTCTGTCTCGATAAATTTTGATTTGATCTACTATTTAAATCGATTTATGGTAGATATCAATATCTTTATAGATTGTCTAATTGGAGACAACATCTATGTACAAGCTGTATAGATACTTGTATGGTAAAACAACCTGCTTCCTTATAAGAAAGGTTGTTTTACTTGAATTATTTGGACAATGCGCTTAAGGCGGCGATACCACTACCGTGTAGAGTATTAAAAATAATAACTAGTTATCTAATTATATCCACACTAATAGCTTCCAAATTCGTTTTTCAGCTTTTTTTCCCTTTAAATTCTCATACATTTATATAAGGCAATTAGTCTACAAACAGTCTGATCATGAGGAAATCTTAAATAAAATATGAATTTCCTGTCTGTCTGGTCAGTGAATTGCATAAAAGATAATTACAAACTCCTAAAGAATAGATTTTAGGATTTATTGCAAATAGGAAACGAATGCCTTTTGAAAATAATTTTTTTGATACAAATCACTATTGCGGAAGAACATGAAAAATCACATCCACACGCATAAATAACGAGAGTGATTATTGTAGATTACGTAAGCTTCTCTGCAAACAATTTTATAGTCATTTACTTTTGTGCAAAAGATGTTAATACCTTCTTAAGAAAAATTGTATTCATCTACTCAATAATGTTCAGAAATAGAAAAATATCTGAAAAATAGAAATTGTAAGTTTTCACTTCTTTTAAACACTGATATTTGACTATTTGTATTTATAAGCATTGAGCATATGTTTTCAAAATAAAGTTAAATAAAAAATTAATAAAAAAAAAACACAAACTGTTCACGATAAGCTTTACGATAAAAGTAACTGCCAATACGAGTGTTTATTTACACATACCATACAATTATTCTAGAAACAATAAACTATAAATATTTTTACGAATTGATATACTTTTATTTTTAAACTATAGAATTAGTTAACATTTTTTAACTTTAGATATTAAAATTTATTATATTTATTATTGAAACACTTAAAATAAGGTAAAAACAGCATATCAAGAGATTTGAAGCTTAGACCTATTAGCCCATGTTGAGAGGGGTGATGGATAGAGTCATTCATATTATTTATATTCATTATACTATGAATTTTTATAAATATTTACTTTTTGATAACTAAAACAAATAAAAACAGTTGTTGATAAAATTAATAAAAGCTTCGATATGTCGTCGTTGCTAAACATATATATTATAATTGTTAAAAATTCTAAATAAATTTTCGGTCCAATTTTTTTTTTAATTTCTGAAAATTTTCGCCCCAAATAATTGTTTACCTCCGAAAATAAATTTTTTAAAGTAATTTTTTTGTTGATGTCTACAATTAAATAAATAAACATTATAACAAACAGATTTTATGACAAAGACGCTTCAATGAAAGAAGGAACATGTTAGAGTAACCCTCCCTAATTGACGTTTCACTACATAACAAGCCATTTTAACGCTTCAAGAGATCTCTTGGCCAATTTCTGTTTAAACGCCGATGAGTGTTTATGGGCAAAGTAACAAATAAGCGTTTTTTAACGAATATTATAATGGTGGGATAATCAGGAATGATACTTCTTATAACGAGCAACACATAAATTATGATTTTCCCACGAGAATCAACGATTTTTCGGAGGATTTTGGATTGCAATTCTTAGTAGACTCCCAGAGTTCAATACCGTATGTCCAGATCTGTATCAAAATTATGTTATAGATTACAAGTTTGGTCTTAAATATCAGCTTTGATGGGTTGTGCAATAGTCCTAAGTAATTTTTGAGACCGTCTGTTTAGTTCAAGTCTTTTTTATCTCTCGTGCGGATTCCACGTAAACCTTTTGTCTAGGTTTCGTCAAAAGTAGCGTACTTTGTTCTATGGCGGAATGAGAATGGCATTAAGATGTACAAGGATAGGTCCATTAGTCTTGGAGATTTAAAAGATGGGATTAGAAACTATTTGGATGTTTGAATGGGAAGCAAGAGTAGTGGTAACATCCCGCATAGGAGGCTGTGATAATTTTGGCAGTTGTTGAATAACTTAGGCATAAAGATCATATAGAAGTGGACCAATAATACTGCCTTGAGGAACACCAACCTTAACAAGAGGAGATATTTCGGCATAGTCGGTGTTAACTACTATTTGGAAATAACGTTGATAAATCGACGCGAAGAGAAAGTAGCTTTCGTGTAGCAAAATTAACAAAATTATCCTCAATTTCTACAATTTTCAAATAATGTTGCCGAGAATTCCCTTATTAAATAGCCTAAAATGTAACGCATCGAAATTTAAAAATTTAATTAAAATATTAAAGTTTTAAAATAAAACAATTATGAAAAATTTTATTAATTCATTATAATATATAAATATTTCGTAACAAAAATTAACATTTGCACAATCATCGGTAGATGAACGTCATGGGAAATTTTTCTTAGGAACAATGAAATTGGAACGGAAAGCGTTCTAAATCGTTTGAACTCGAATTGTGCAATTTTTGTTTTGCTTTTATAAAAATCCGATTACAAATAGATTTAGTTATGATGCTTCCAAATTGATATGTAATAATCAAATTTAACTTCTGTTTTTGCTTGATCGCTTTAGTTGAATTTGAAATATTTTTTTGGAGTTACTTCTAAAAAGTCATATTTTTCCGGATTTACTGAGTCTTCTTCCACTTACTCGTACAATATAATAATATGTTAAGTTATTTTATATCATTTTTTTTTTTTGGGCTGAAATTGTTAATAGGAAAATGCATTCTCTTTCGAAATATATGA
Organism: Atherix ibis; assembly: GCA_958298945.1. Taxonomy (NCBI): domain Eukaryota; kingdom Metazoa; phylum Arthropoda; class Insecta; order Diptera; family Athericidae; genus Atherix; species Atherix ibis. Next base: position 6,793,400 of record OY282606.1, read on the forward strand.
TTACATGGCATAATGTTACCAAGGTTATTTGTGTATGTATTATTTTTGAATAAAAAAATAATAATCAAAATTCTTCTTAAAGCGAACTTGTATTCTCGTCCGAACTTGACTTTTTCAATTTAGCGTTTGGAGATCAGAACAAATAAATGAAATTACAAAAATAGATTTGATTAAGAGTAAATATAGCGTCGATTTTTAGAAAAGCTAAACTGTGGGTGTATTCATTGAGATTTGCGAAAAATTTATTAGTTGCTTTGCGATTTTTTCTATTCTATTTACGTTGATCGGTTTTTATTACAATAAATATAAAATTTTTACTGTTAGATTTTTTTTTGTAAATAAAATATTTTACTATTTACCATTAAATCTAAAATTATTTTGTATAAAAAAATATAACCTTTTTAATTCCATAGTTATAAATTATTTCTGACTTATTAATTATTATTGATCAGAAGTTTCGATTCAAAAATAGCTGAAAACTTACCTTATACTCGTAATAATTATAATACAATAAACTATTGAACATAAGTCATTATAAGTATGTACGAAAATTATGTTTTTTCCTACTTTTTGTTTTATTTTTTAAGAGTTATTTCCAATTATTTACAAATAACTGAAAAGAAGAAAAAAAGGCTTTGAAAGAATTTCGATTTGAATAAAAATTACGTTCAAAAAGTCCCTTCTGAGTGTAACGCATTACCCCATGTAATCAATATTTTTTCCATTGTAATTAAACTGAATTTTGTATCCGGTTATAGTCCATTTATTTTTGTTTGGAATTGTTTTTCGTTTAAGTAAACCAGTAGACATAATGTTACTAGTTCAATAACTTTTCTTTTCAATTATTCAGTGTTTTCCCATTTGGTTAGAAATGAATGTAGGCAAATCAATATCATATAAATTAATTTTAAGACAATCGATTAAAACACTAAGCAGACCATTATAAGCCTTAGTTTTTAAATAGACCATAGTAAATACACATACTCAGGCAGTCTAAAGTTTAGAAGTCTGTACGCACCTGTTCAAAATTCAAATTCTAATAAATGCTTTCATTTCCATCAAGGTCTTAAGTTTAATTAATTTACAAACGATTATGTAATTAAATAGGTTCAAATTGTTAGACAGGCACTATAGAAAAGTAAATAATATTCCGTTTAATGGTATTTTGTCTTTACTTTCATGTTCGGTCTACGTAATTTTTTTTCTTTGCTGTTTATTCTTGTAGTAATTACAACTTTATTTATCGAGCTTACTTAGTGCTCGAAATGTCTTTGCTGCTGAAATGAATATTTATCATGGAAATGCTAAGACAAACACGAACAAGTTGTTATTCGATATTATTCTGTTATCTATAATTTCACTTACAACTACTCTCATAAAAATTATTTCACATAATGTTAAAAGTCTTAAAGAATAGTATTTTTAAATAAAATTTGTATGAAATGCAAAACAGTAGAAAATAATTACGCTTTTGAAAATTTCAATGTGAAAACCAAAAAAAAAAAAAAAGTTTGGGGAATTTCCACAAAATAAAGATTTGAGCTTTTTCGTAGAACGTTTTTTTTTTGTTTTCCTCGGCAAGTCATCATGAAATAATGCTAATTTGTAATAAAACCACATCATTTGTAATATCCGCTCATTAAAGAGTAAAAAAAGAAAACCTTTCAGTCGTTAATGATGATGATTGCATAAGAAGATATGTGATATTGCTATTGGTGTGGAATTTTCCTTGATTGGTATTCCATAACCGCTGCTCCGTAATTCCAATTCGAATGTACTTCGATCCATTTGATCTTGACTTTGAAAGGTGGTTTTTTTTTATTACAGGGCTTGGCATTTAGTCATGCGGAGCGTCAGCTATTGGGTATTCACGGACTACTGCCGGCGGTAGTGAAAACCGAGGAGGAGCAGGTACAGCATGCACATCTTCTGTTGCAGCGTTTGGAGAATGACCTTGACAAATACATCTATTTGAATGGATTAGCGGAGCGTAATGAGCGCCTCTTTTTCAAAGTGCTCGCAAGCGACATCGAAAACCTGATGCCGATTGTGTATACACCGACTGTAGGCCTGGCATGTCAGAAGTTCAGTTTAATTTTCCAACATCCGAAGGGGTTGTACATCACGATCAACGACAAGGGACACGTTTATGACATTCTCAAGGTATCGAAAAGCACTCGTGAAATAAATTAATTTTTTCTAACTCGTTTCTTATTTTGTTTTGTAGAATTGGCCTGAGCATGATGTTCGAGCTATTGTGGTCACGGATGGTGAACGTATACTTGGTTTGGGTGATTTAGGCGCCAATGGTATGGGCATTCCAGTAGGAAAATTGTCTCTGTATACGGCATTAGCGGGTATCAAGCCGTCGCAATGCCTGCCGGTGACACTTGATGTTGGAACAAATACGGAATTACTGCTCAACGATCCACTGTACATTGGATTGCGACATAAAAGAATAACCGGAGAACTGTATGATGAGTTCGTAGATGAATTCATGAATGCGGCTGTAAGACGTTTCGGACAGAATTGTCTTATACAATTTGAAGATTTCGGAAACGCAAATGCGTTCAGGTTGTTGGAGAAATACCGTGACACGCATTTTGTGTTCAACGACGACATCCAAGGCACTGCGTCAGTCGCTTTGGCAGGTCTTTTCGCATCGTTGAAAATAACTGGAACCAAGTTAAAAGACAATACCATTCTGTTCCAAGGTGCTGGTGAGGCAGCACTTGGCATTGCTGGCTTATGTGTAATGGCTATGATGAAGGAGGGACTATCAGAGGAGGAGGCTAGGAGCCGCGTATGGTTAGTTGATAGCCGAGGATTAATTGTTAAGGATCGGCCAAAAGGTGGTTTGCTCGGCCACAAAGTCCATTACGCACACGAGCATGAGCCCGTAGATACTCTGGCCGAAGCTGTAGAAGTGCTTAAACCTACTGTTCTAATTGGTGCCGCTGCTATTGGTGGCGCATTTACCCCAAGTATTCTAGAATTAATGGCACAATTTAACGAAACACCAGTAATTTTTGCCCTTTCAAATCCAACCAGCAAAGCGGAGTGCACTGCTCAACAGGCTTATACACATACAAACGTGAGTAATACAAAATAATTGGTTTTTTTTTAAAAACTTTTTATGAAATTTATAAATTTTTTATTAAATATCGCTATTTTTTAGGGTAAATGCATTTTTGCTTCTGGTTCTCCGTTTGCTCCTGTGGAAATCGATGGTAAAACACACTATCCTGGACAAGGTAACAACTCGTACATATTCCCAGGTGTTGCTCTTGGAACAATCTGCGCTGGAATGTTGACTATTCCGGAAGAAATATTTTTAATGTCCGCTGAGGTAAGATGATCTTATTCTTAAACGATTTCCACTGATAGACGTACTCCTATATCGAAAATATTTTGTGTCGTATTTGTATTTAGAAACTCGCCAATTTATGTACAGACGCAGATTTGGAAAAAGGAAGTCTATATCCTCCATTATCAATAATTACTCAATGTTCTGTAGAAATAGCAACAACTATTATGGAGTACGCATACAAAAATGGTAAAATCATATTAATTACAAATAATTTATATAATAAATTGAACATTATTGTTATTTTCATTTATATAGGTCTCGCTACTATTAAACCAGAGCCTGAAGACAAGAAAGCATTTATTCAATCACAAATGTATGATTTAAGTTATCCAAGCTCTGTTCCAGAAATATATTCTTGGCCGAAACTTTAAATACGTCGATATGGTTGGTGTTGGGAGCAACGTTCATAATTATTACAATTTTTATTGATACATTTATTATTGTTTTTTTTTTTAAATTTCTTATTATTTTAACGTAGTTTTTTTATAAACACTCATTTAGAAAATGCTCGGCTTTGTAAAGAAGTGTGATAGTTCGTATTATTTGTATGAGTCATTGAAAAATTTATATCATAAGATTTTGTATAAGAGAAATTTGTTAATAATTAGAATGGATCTAATTGGATATGCGATATTTTGGATAGGACAACGCAATTACCATGCCTCACAGCAAATGCTATTACCATGTTTAATTATAATAAAAATATGTTTATGTGATAGAAAGAAGAGTAAATTGATCGTTTCAAATAAGGGAAAGGAGACAAAAATCATTTAACATTGTATTATTTATTATTGAAAAGAAAAAAATTATGTTAAATAATAAAAAAAATATATATTATTTGAATGTTTTATTTATTAATAATTTTATTTGTTGATGTGGTTTATATTTTTTCTAAAAATAAACAAAAACAGACGTGTCTGAAGACTTTTAACATAATTGTATTCATTATTATTTCCATAGCAACCAAATTTTATTTAATAACCAAAAACAGGATTAAGTATCCTTTTAATGATGCATTTACAAATGAACAAATTAAATTAACTACTTAATCGTCAAATTCTAATATAACGTAATTTTTTAATTTATAAAATGGTTAAACTCAGAATATTACCTTCTCCTAAAAATATGTTGATTGTCTTCAACAATTTCTTATTGATGCGCCTATATGTTATACAAAGAACAACCATCGATGAACAAATTTAGTTTTCTGGTCAATCTAATATCAATTTAACAAAACTATATTGTTAATTTGTTTAAACGCACTAAAATTATTATTAGAAAATACATTTTGGAAAATATATAAAATTTTAATTCGCCCAAATTTAAGACTATGGCGAGATATACTCAGGCGAATTGAACTCAACGAAACTGAACTGTCAATACTCATCAGCTGCGACTAACTCACACATAAGGAACTGAACCAAAACAAAAGTTGGCGATGGCAGGTAACAAATGACAGGCTGTATCATGCCGTTGAATTATTTTTACCGAAAAAGGGATTTTGTTCATTTTTAATTTCTTAGTTACTTTATAGTTCTTAGTAAATTGCTATTTGATTTTGTGATTTTGTAAAAAAATTATTGCCGACAGAAACACGAGTTCTGTTTTTTAGTACGAATTATATATTTTTGTACAATTTTAATTTCTGATTGGGAATATTCGTAAAAATTTTGGTTAAAACTTAAAGACAATTTATATTAAAAGCAATTTTACTTATTAAATATAATACTGAAAAGAATAAAAATATGTTTTCGGAAATTTCCAACCTTTTAAAAGAGGTAGTATGCAAATTAACTATTTTAGAATTTGTCATTAAGAGTGTCGTCCTTTTTAGCGGGTCTCTATGTTGAAGAATACGTCCTTGTGTTCATCTTACTCATCGGAATTGCTACAAAATTCGGTAATATTAATAGATTTTAAAAAAACATCTTAAAGTGAGATACCACATTTATTTATGAAAATTCATTTTAGGATTTGTCTATTAATCTCGTCAGGCAGATATTGAGGTCGGGTCGGCTCCTAATTGATCACGTTGAAGTACTAGAACAATGTTTAGCCGAACAGACCTTAAGTCCACCGAAAACCGATGTTTTTGCAATAACTAAAGCAACCGGCCTAGTTGCGGGAGTCATATTGTGCAATCATATAATGACTTCGAGATTGAAAATGTTGAGAACTGCACTGATGACTACCACGACTGGGTATGGATTGCTTTGTGCTGTGAAAATATATGGAAAAGTTCATAATAAAGTCATTGAGCGGCGTTTAGGCAGATTGATTAAGTGTATTGAGAGCTTCGGTAATTGTATCAACAGGAATATAGTGTATTTCAACGAAATTCAATATATTAAAACAAAACCTAACGCAACAAATTTAGGGTAATTTGAAGAGAAAAAAATTGTTTGCCTATTTATGTATATTAAATATTTTATATTGTTTATGGAAAAAAACTCAATTTTTAGAAAAGATTATAACGAAATCGTTTACAATTGTATTCAATCAATTAAGGATGTAACATTGTTGTTATTTCACGCTATAAGGAAATTGGAGGACTTATACCCTCTTAAGCCTGCATTTGCAGATTTGTACGTGCCAATGGAGAATCTTGAAGATTGCGACTATTATCGGCGCTCTGTAATTGATTACGGTTCATCGAATTTGAAAGTATGTTGCTATATGAAAGTGATGATATAGAATATGATTTTTACTCATTGAATTTAGGACTTTTATAATATATTCACATACGTTCAATCGCAATTTTTTATGCGCTTGGGTTTGTCATCAGCACAAGATTCGTCAATACTTTTTTTACGGACTGAAATATTAACTTTAATCGCTAATATCCAAGAACATGTTACAGAGGAGGAGATATCGTTTAAAAGGTTGTCAGCAGACATGAAGAATCGAGTAAAACCGGATCTATCGAGGATTCGCAAGGGCTTCGAGAGACAAGATAACTTTGGTCCATCAGCTATTTTGAAAGATAATTCCTTAAAAATAAATTCTTGTATCACTGCAATCGCAAGCGAATTTCATCAACTGGATGACACACTGCATTTTATTGCTGATGAATTTGATGAGGCTGTGACGCAATCGCTATCTGATAAATCTGATAAATTTTTGGATGTCATAGATACAATGAAAAATATCGAAAATTCCCTTTCGACGTGCAGCGATGATTTTCGCCGACTAATTTTAACATATAACAAATTTCTGGAAACCAATCTGAATCTCAATACCGGGTTAACAATTTCACAAAGAGATGAATCAATGTTAGAAAATATTTCACCAAATGATGAAAATAGTACCAATTTGGTACCGTATGAACCTGCAGAGCTGGAGAAAAAGGATGAATTCTATGCGTATATATATGACGAATTAAAAGAAAAATCAGCTGAGAATACTAAAGATTCTGAAGAGTATAGTGTTAAGGACTTGGTTGGGAAAGTATCAAGGAGAAAATTTAAACCAGTATTAGTACAGTTAAAGAAAAAAATTGATCCGATTCGCGAACAAATGTTACTAAAGGAGCGCATAGCCTTAGAACTACAGGGTATCGATGTAGATAAATTGTATGACGCAGCCGAAGGTGAAACAAAAGAAGCAGTGGTGGTGAGTTCTGACGAAAGTGAGGACGAATACCAATATGGTAAAACGTCTTCTAAGAAAAAACTACTCCACCGTGATAATTACAAGGATGTTAGACAAGCACTTATTCATAAAGCACCATTGAATCTGTTTACTTCCCAAATGCCTGTAAATTTGGTGGGATCAGAAGAAGTTCTTGAGTAATAAATTTCCTTGCAATTGGGCTTGATAAAAAATAATAATGTAAAATATGCATTAAGAAAACATAGTTTTTTTTTTAATGAGAAATAGAAAAAAAACTTAAAAAATTTCGAAAAATTGTTTGCATCTTGTGGTGTGAGATTGATTGACGTTCGATTTTTAGCAAATAATTTTTAAGAATTTTTTAAATGTTTATTTTATATATTGAAAGTTAAATTAATTGTATCATGTTGATTTATTTTGTAATATCAGATTTAAAAATATATATCATATTTAACATGTTATTTAATTTACACGAAGAGAACCCGCATTCTGGTAAATGAAAATTTTGTAACCCCACAAATGTTAACATTCGAAGGGTACTTGTCTCAGCTATTTTCTGTAACCAGCATTCGAATAATCATACAACCTGTGGTTTATTAAACTAAATAAGACAGATTTTTTAAAAAAATATATAAATCTTATTGTACGCTATGGAATAACTTAAATGAAATTTTTATAGTTGCTCACACATTATATTTTTAGTGGTTATGTGCTTAAGTTAATTTTGTTTTAGTTAAACATTTATAGTGCTTATATATTGTACATGCTTTAGAAATTCAAATTTGAATTGTCTTCTGATAAATTGAATAAATTACTTATATTCACAATTGAGCTGTTACCCTTTTTAAAATTAGTTCGAAATAATCATTCTGGAAAATACATAATAATAATAATAATTACAATTTATAAGAAGAAAAAAACAATTATTTTATAAATAATTAAATTATATTTTGAAAAGTTCACATACAATCTCTTTATTTTACTGTGGTTACATACATATATGGTAATACATACATAGGCTTTGGTTAAAAATCAATTAAATTTCAATAAAAGACTAGACTAATTATAAAGTTCAATTGGCTTTGATTTTTGGCTAGCTACTCAGCTGACATTGTACTATTCCTAACCGTTGTATATCGAATAGGAGATACAAAAGCAAAATGATCACTTTTCAATTTGGTTTTAATGTAAACTATTAAATATCCAACAATTAGGCCCACCAAAACAACAATTGTTATTGAAATAATGGCGACAGCGATCGATTTCGGTTTGAAGAATGAATGTGATTCGTGAATTGGAATTTTTAATGGTTTCTTCGGACTTGGCGGATCGCAAAGTTCTTGATAGGATAAATTACGCAACAGAGTTCCAGCCAAATTGAATGGTGCAGTGCAGCGGGCGTCGTTATCCTGAAACAAAGTGGGAATTTCGAAAAAGTCGATATCGCGTAACACTGCCACTAGTTGGCAATTACATAACCAAGGATTTCCATTCAAAATAAGAGCTCGCAATTTAAATTTCACCTCGACTTTAGTAGAATTTTTCCCTTTAGTAAATTCATTTACTATGTAGTTTTCATCAAATTGCCTTAAATTATTGTTCGAAATATAAATCTGTTAAAGAAAAACAAAACAGCATATGTAATAAAATATGAACGGTTTCAAAATTATTTCCTGTTTACTTCTCTTAAGTGATCCAAATACTTTAAACCGTGAAAATCAAATTCAACAAGATTTGGATTATTATTGCATAATAGGACTTTTAACGATTTTAATGATGAGAATGTATCCGATTCAATTATCTTAAGTGATCCCATTCCGCTTATATTTAGGTAATTTAATTTTTCTAAACCTGAGAAATCTTTCTTTTGTATACTTTGGATGGGATTATCTCCTATGTATAAAGACTGAAGAGATTTTCGAAATATGTTTATCCATTCTGGAAAATCAACTAATTTATTTCCTTCTAAATGAATCTCTTTCAAGTGTGATAGTGATTTTTGTGAGTCCGGTAACGTCTTAAGTTCCGTGTATGAAAGATCCAATACCTGTTTTAAAAGTTCATTAATATTTTCAGAATATTTCATCTTCTTAGTCATACTTCTAAATTAGATAAAGACTCTATGGCTGCTACAGTAGATATGTCGAGTTCTTTTAAATTATTATAGGCAAGATTTAAACGCTTTAGATTTGGAGTATGTTCGAATAGAAGTCGGTCCAATGTTGTAATTTTATTGAAACTTAAATTCAAATCTTCTAAATTGATTGGATCGTATCTATTATCATCGAAACGTCCTCGAAATATATCCGGTGTAAGAGCATCACTGGAAATGCTGTTGCAGCTTAAATCCAGTCGACGAATATTTATGGTATCGATGAACGCAGCTGATGATATTGTTGTAATTGAGCAATTACGGCAGCTAAAAGATAGTATGGCCACAGTAGCTGGTAATTGTTTAAGAGTTCCGATCGAATTTCCCGAAAAGGATGCCACTATCTCTGTATCTAAAAAGAAATTTATTGATTTTCTTTTCATAGCTGAACCTAATATTGTGAATTTATATGTATTCGTACTTACCGGTAAGATTTTCACCAAATTGTTCTGGCCATTTGGGTAAAATTTGTTTAAAGTCTTTTGAAGAGCATCCAAGAACATGGTGTCGTGGGGGCGATTCATTTGTTGCTGATAAGCATGTACAAATATCGCAAATTTTCGATACGGATTGATAAGTTGACGTATCCTCAGTTATGCATTCACAGACACAAAACAATAATACTATAACTATCTGAAATCAAAAATATATTTAAGATTAAAATAATTATTTATATATAAATCAGTAGTAAATATGGTAAAATTTAAAATTTTTAATTAATACTTTTGACAATTATTGTATTATACAACATAGAGATATTATTAAATAATATACAACATAGAGAAATTATTTCCAACAATATTCAAAATTGATAAAATAAATTTATATGCAATATTATTGAGATATTATCAAATTATTTTGTTTTATTTTTTAATAATTCGAATGTTAACTTTAACAATAATTTCATTTAATAAAAGTTTATAAATTTGAAGAAAATTGGTTAAACATTTAAAATGATTTGTGTTTTTTCAATTAAAAGTTGTGTTTTAAACATTTGTAAGGTTAGAATAATTGAAAAAAAAACATACAGCGAAACAAGAACCATACTTTTAAGTACGTGACTATGACTAAAAGGTGTAAAATGGGGATGTAGCTCAGTGGTAGAGCGCTCGCTTCGCATGTGAGAAGTCCCGGGTTCAAACCCCGGCATCTCCAATGCAATTAGTGCAAAGTCTGTTTTTTTTTATTTCGCAATAATAATTTTTATTATTTTACGTTAATATTTGCAAATAATGAAAACTGGTTAGGTCTCTGTAAATTTTATTAACAACTTATTCAAATGTAATTCAGTTTTTTTTCTACAAAACTTAAATATTGAGTTAGTTAAAATGAGATTTCCGTATTTTTATAATTTGTTTTTATGTTAATTGAATAAAGGGCAATCAGTTCTTTATAATTTTGCTACAGTCATTATATTATAATTTTTATATGTTCCTGTTGATAAATTGACTAGATTGTAGAGTTTTATTCAACAATGTACAATTTTGAGTGACAATTAAATGTATATTGCCCCTCCTTATTTGTCTACAGACAGTTTATAATAAAATAAAAACTTTTTCACTTTATAAAATCGGATAGAAAATATTTTTAATATTATTAATATTTATAAAATCAGTACGAGTTTTTATTAGATAATTTAGTGCGTATTTATAGTGACATAGGGAAGGTAATTAGAGGTAAAATATTTAACAAAATTGGTGAGTATGGAATAAAATTAAACGCTAACACATACATAAATATTACAATTTTCTAATACTTTAATATTAAATAATATTCCTTTAACGGTCTGTTCTTTAAATTTGTAAGACATTACAATGTGAGTTTTGTACTTAAAGAAAAAATTAATTTGAATTTGAAGATTGCATAACATTAAAAAAATTGACTATAACAAATAACGTTAATTCCGACTAAACTGAAAACTTAAGGAAGTGCATAAAATTTCGACTGCTTTATCGTCAAAATAGATCTTGTTTAAAATTTGCAGTTGCAGTTTAAGTACTGCCAAAAATTTTAGTGTTTCCTTTTGCAGCAGGATTGTTGTTTTCTTTTGACAGTTAAAATTGAAATAGAAATAAGGTAAAAAAATTAATGAAATATCATTTATAAATAATAAATTTTTATTAATTTTATTGCAACTGTATTTGATTAGTTCATTTGGACGAAATTCGATTAATTTTTGACAGTATATGCAGTTTATTTTGCAGTTGCCCTCGGAATTCTGTTTCTATCTATTTGTGGAGTACATGTTTCAACCTCGTACGGTAACAACCCAGATCTATAGATCGTGATAAGTGAAGTTGTTTTTATAGTGCATTTTGCAAGATTAGACAACGATATTTGGATCAACGAAGCGCCATCAAATTTTGTGTGAAATATTGTAACAATCATCGCTCATGGAGGCCTTCAAAATCAAAAACTGATGAAACTGTGAGACGAGTGCCTCCAAAGTCAAACCGTCAAAGAAGTTTTTTTTATGAAGAAATCCTTAAAACGCTCAGAAAAAGGATTCTTTCCATTAGATTAGACATTGCTGACACTAAGATGCTTAACTATGGCAACGCCTTCTGTCATGTGGCCACCTCCACCAACGATCTAAGTCCGACGTAAAAAAAACACTTCAAAGGACCTGATTTTGGTTCTATAGATAAAATTCACAGGATACACTAACGTACAATTAAAGACTTCCAGCACTTGTCAGGGCTGTTTTGAGTGCAGTGCCTATAGTTTTTATAAGGTTAATGAAGTTTTTTTAGAAAGGGGTTCTATTTCTGTACATTTACAACTACTTCAAAGACGATAAAGTTCAGACGATAAAGTTATTTAAATAAAATTATTGCAACAAATAATCAGTTATTACTTTTCTGCCACACCTTGGTGCTTTCAAAATAAAATGGGAATATTTGTTGATTATTTTATTATATACATATTCGTATATAGGGGTATGTGTGGTTTTTTTTTATTTTTAGAAATAGAAATTATTTAAAAAAAACGATGATTAAAATGAAGAAATTGCAATCAAAATAGAGACAAATAATTATTGGTAGAAGGTGAGAGAAATTTTCGTTGCCTCAATAGCCCATATGCTCTCAATACTCAACTGTGTTCACTCACTAAACATGCAACCGTACCTTTTCGTAACCGCTTCATATTAAGAGAAACTATCTGCATAGATAGATAGAAAGAGAAATTGTTATAAGAGACTAGAGACTTTTTTTGACTCTCAGATACGAGTATCATCTATTTATGAATGAATGAAAATAAATCAAATCGAAATGAATTAATTCGCATTGAAATGACCGAGTAATTGTCCATTTTACGCATATAAACTGGTTAGTCTCGTTTTAAGAAAATTTTTTCTTCTTTCTATTTTTTACGCTATTTCATATAATTTTATTGAATTTTGTTTTGAATCTTAATTTTCTCTCTTTGAATAGTATAAGCAATCAAGAAGTAATAAGAAAATTTATACATTTCAATAATGTCTCGGGCTGATCCAATTTCAATACCAGTTCAATAGACTTAAAGAAATACGGAAATCAAAAAGTATTTCTCCTTTTATCTTTAATAAATATATATGGTATGGTATAACATATAGTTTTATTTATGTACACGTGTACTATATGAATGAATGTAAATGTAGCATTTATCTAATTGCATATCTATTCATTTAAGAGTATTTATGAACAGATATTATTCCGATTATTTTGTAGAAAGTTCTCCAGTTATTTTCACTTTTAATTATGTGCTGAACATTATTGATTAATTCAATTTGATACAATGTACACGTATAGTATTAAATAAAATAAATAGTAAAGTAGAGCGAATAGATATAATAAATATGAAAAAAAGAACAACACTTAAGAATATGATGTGCATGCCTTTCCAAAGTATATACTGATAAGAATTTTCACCTGTGGACTATCGTATACTACAATATATGTGTATGATGTTTATTGCTTCTTTGTTCTCATACGATATGAACTAAAATTTTCATCATTTTAATATTCTACCTTTTTTATATGATAATATATATTATTATAATATGCTGACAGTAGATCAAGGATAAATACAATAATTTTCATTAGTCAAACACACTAAATTATATTGAATTATAAATTAAATTCTGCTATTTACTTACCTTGATAATAGATAAAAGTTCCATTTTTCTATACACCTATTTTTGCGGATTATACGAATACGATTAAATAAAAGATAAGATTGGCTGGCTTTACTTTTGTACACACATCAAAATAAAACGGTTCAAACATAAATTATCAAAATCGCACAAAATACAAACGTATTTGATATCGCCATTTATTTTCTAGTGTTTTGAATTCAAAAATTATTTTTTTCAAACAATTTTCTTATCATAAGAAGAATTTTATCATTAAACAACGCATAATCTAAAATCACTAAAAACATTTTTTTTTACAAATTAAGTGGAAAATTTCCTTCCTATTTTATTATTTACTTCTTACTTAAAATGCGAAAATAATTATAATTTTTATTTGTTAACATAACTTGACTATGGTTTATTTTGATACAATTAAAAACACGCACATATTCAAATGTCCCTTCCTCTTTCTATCCAATAAAAACTGAAATTAATTGTTTTGAACTTTATAAACACTACCGCAAACAAAAAATGTACTTTATTTATTTTCGAATTTTCTTCATTTTTACAATACTTTATATTACCATATAATAGTTAAATTAAGGAGGAAAAAACACAATTAATAAATTTTATTAAGAATTTTGTGAACGGTAACGCAATAAGTTTGTTTTTGGGGGAGAAAAACTTTATGAAGCGTAACGATCAATTCTTCGAATACGAATGCGCTCATAAATAAGCTTATCCCCAAAGCTTCCTATAACATCGATCAGTCGAATTTGTTTAATTTGCTCGTAAATCGTTTTATGTACTTCTCTCCACAACGTTTACTTTTTATGATGGTTTGTGTTTTATTTATTTTTTTATTTTTTTGTATTCAATCGAAATACAATTAATTTTTTTACTAATATTGAATTAAACGAACGGAAAGAGTTCGATGAAAGTTTTATGGAAAATAATTATTAATATTCGGTTGACGAAAAATTCGAAATCTATTTTTATTTGGATGATACTTGATTGATAATGATATCGCAGCTGATAAGACCGATAAACTTAGGCGGTGTAACTTAGAAATGTCTCCGTATTAGAGCACCGACTGTGCTAGACTCAAACAAACGAATAAATTTGTGGAAAAAAGCAGCCGAAACACCTGAAACTCTATACGAATTGCACTTGGAACACGTTCTGTGGATGAACGATTGGCCCCCGTGCTCTTCTGTTAACAAATTTAAACGAACGCTACATACGACGCAGATTGCATTACTTCCACTTCGTCGAGGAAAAGAAAAACACGATTCGGCTCGGCTCGAAACAAGTCTTGGGTCTCCCGTTCGATGTCAGAGGAGCATTTGGGGAGCACTTGCAAGTGCTGCTTCGAAGTACTTTGTGAACGTGACGCTCGGTCAAAGGAACACAAAGGAAGCGAAACAATTGCCGCCAAGTCGTGCAGTTGTCTCACAATTACCCTGCCGCCCTCGTATCCTTAGTCTAATGGTAAATGATTCGCGTTGGTGTCGAACATGAAAGCATGTTTTTTTTGTGCCGCGCAATGAAGATTCTGGTTTACAATTGCGGGGAAACCTTTCATCCACTCACAACCTTACCAGCAGAGATTTTCCTAATGAGCTCCATTACGACGAGCTCATTTATATGAAAACTGCTCTGCCATCACAACCTTCATGGCAAAAAAACTATACTCGAAAAACATTTTCAAAAAATCTACCTTCTTAAAATTGATATTTATACAATTAAATATTTTTCTTTTATCTACACATAAATATTTTCTAATATATTTAACTGATTATGAAAAAATCAGATCAGAGTAAAGATTTTCCACCAACACGAAGCTTTTATTAAAGATCAAACTTAAAAACACTGGTACTTTTTCCAATAATAAACCAAAAAAAACTGGATTTTATCAGAAAAAGTTTAAATTGGATAATGTAGAAATTGTTTTGTTTGATATTTCGTATTTTAAAAATCACCCAAAGTCAAGATAGAAGAACCCAAAATTTGTTTGCTCACTATTTTTAAGCTAGACTGTAAAATTCACATTCGGAGTTTGGTATCTGCGACGTTTTTTGCTGTTCGATTTTCGATTTAAAACCATTCGAAATGAATCACTTACAATTGTGAATGGGATTATGTGCGCGAAGGTAAAACTAGTGCAGGTGTGCGAGGCACAATATCTGCTATCGTTGGTCGTTTTAATTGTTTTTTTTTTCTCCATTGCATCGTTCGAGAGTGAATTTGTTTTGCCGGAATTTTTACTATGCTCACTTTTATGCTGCTTTTGGGTTTGTTTGCGATTGCAAAGAATACATAATCACGATTAATCTAGGAAATTCTGAAAAGTTTTTCCACTCAATTTGGAATTTAGTTTTGAAGCAAGCAATGAAAATTTTGATGTTGTTTTGATCGGTATTCATTATTACTCAGAATAGCTGTTCCCACGCTTTTATGTTATCCAATTAACCGACCGTTGGCATAATTGGTTATTTGCGGAAAGCATTGAGTGGGGAGTGTTTTGAAGGTACTTGGCAAGTGTGCTACACGATTGGGCCATATTTGCTTGAAGCGGTTATCATTTCCAGTAAAGTTTTCTTATTTATCGCAGCTGCAGCTGATCTTTTATAAACATTGCGCCGTTCCGTTTATGAGTCACTTCATGCGTGCCGTTTATCCGTTCTCATACGAGTACTTGTGAGTTCGCAGCCGTTTTCGTGTCACAATATCGCTTGGTGACGAATATTACACTGCATTTTCGTAATAAAACAGATTTTTAGCAATTACTATTAGACGTATACACAAAATAGAAATAAACTTTTATTAACTAGACGAGAAATAAGCCAAACTCGAATCGAACCGCACAAAAACTCCGATACTTGCGAAACAGTAAGACGACTCCAAACGTGCGATACTATTTTCTTTATTATTTTTTCAGTATACAATTTTACGCATACCTTAAATTGTATTAAAAACAAACTTTTTTTAAGGCAAAAATATTTGAATTCTCCACCGAGCAAACGGATATGTTTGTTTTCCGTTGAATGTGACTTCGTACGCTGGTTACCATTACGGCTTATGCTGATTTCACCGTGTTTACAGTCCGAGTACTCCAAGAACGTATGCTCCACAAACCACCATGCACATCGTTCGATTTTCGACTTAAGACCACGGATTTGAAATCAGACATTTTTTTCCAAAATGAACAATTACGCCGCAAAGTATCTTCTCACCTTCTCTCTCCGCATTGGCGTTTTTTACAAGTCATCACGTCAAGGTGAATGGTTGAATACGACAGCCGGTTGCTTAGATCCCAATGTCGGAAGTCGTAACATTGCCTACAGCTTCACAAAAGATTCCTCGTATATGTTTATCTGGTGATGACCACAAAAAACCGTCGATATTTACGTTTTTGGTGTTGCCTTCCTCCTTCATTCCTTCAAATCGATTTTAATTCATAAAAAAACGATGTTGTTTTTGTTATATTTTCATAAAGTCTTTAGTTTTTCTAAAGTTTATTAAAAAAAAAGAATAGCGAAAATACAAAAAAATTGTTGAAGTTTCCAAACTTATTTCCGGCTAATATTAATATTTGATTGGCTTTTTCTGCTAATTCAATTTGATTACGAATCATTACTACTATAAGAACTCGAACATTTACTGTAGGTCCAAATAGAACAAACACTATGCAAATGCTCATAATTGGGGATAAAGTAAAATTCCATTTCGATGAGTTATTTCTCTTCTTTTTTTTGTTGGGTTTCATTCGTCTTCCAGTGAATATATTGTAGTTAATCTTAAAAATCTTCGAATTTCATAGAGAGAGAATGATTCAATTTATTTCGCTTGAGTAAGTACTTCAGAAACGGAGCATTTTTACCATGAATTTGCCGCCAGTTTTTATGCAAGATGAGTAAGAATTATGTTGATTTATTTCCTTTTTATTTTTGATTTAATATGTTTTAAAAAAGAAAAATTCAAAACTGTAGACGGAAATATGCTGCGTGTTTTAGTAAAACAGAATTTTATTTAAATTCCAAGAGGAATGATTCAAAATGGCCTTGGCCTACGATTGGAAAAATTATATACAAACAGAGTTGTTTGGCGATTAAAATTTTTTACTGGTACAATATTAACTTAAATCTCAATAATTCAGTTAAAGTGGAGGGATTTTCTTCGATTTTTTTTCTTAAAATTTATTATTAGCCACTTTTTTCTTCTTTTTTTTGGTTAACGGGCTATCAGATCCCAATTAAGCGACAAGAAGTACGTTCATATGGTGCTACTTATAAACTAATAATTAGTGAATGAATGTATAGATCAGCAGTTATATGAGGCATTTATTTTGAAAGTGGTGTAAGTCTTTTTTTTATTGAAAAAATGAAGCTAGTGATTGAAGTCGTTAAGGATCTTTTTAATAATAAATAATTGATAGTCCAAAAAATATAAAACAAAATCCCTTATATTCGTACATTTAGAAGTTATAATGGTTAACGAAATTACAAAAAAATGTTTATTTTGAAAGTGGTGCAAGCCTATTGTCGGTTGAAATTAGTTTTAACCGAATGTGTTCTAGTATAGTTAATCGTTGATGAAATATGGCAACACTGTGAAAAACTACAAATTTTAACGGTAAATACGAGAACATTTCCAATGTTCTCGTATTTACCCTTAAATTTAACTAGTGTTGCGCACATTCTCTAAATAACACTCAATAAAGCGGACACGGTTTTTGTTTTAATCTTGCCACGAAGATTCTAGAAAAGCGGTTCTAAAGAGTTTAAAAGTATTCCAGAAAGTTCTAGAAGTTTCAAGTTTCAAGTTTACTTTATTGAATATCATTAAAATTTTCCATTGTGCTTATAATATAATCTAAATACTATTTTCTCTTAAGAATATTTAATTTATATACGTTACTTACATCCTAAACCTAACCTATACTCTTAAAGCTACTCTTATAAACTAAAACAAATACTCACAGAAACTAAATTCTATGTTTGAATCTGGCAACTGCCTCTTGAGCCCCTTTGGTGCTTCCGACCTCCATAGTAATGTAATATCTAGCCTTGTTGTCCCTTTGACTTCTTCTTGTAGATCTGGAGATGTTGCTCCAGAGCTTCTTCTGTGTCCTCAAATAGAAGTAACTTCTTGCAGTAATTTGTTTTCCTTTAGCTGCCTACTCCCCTGTTTTGATGATGGACTAATGATTTCACTCATTTGTGCATTATTCCCATTTACCATGCTACAAATGGAGTAACGCCTGCCCTTTATTTTTTGTCTGTCTGGATCTGCCGAGTCCTGTGGCTTTTCGTAAAATCTTCCTTTCCATCCTGTGCAGTTCCGTTGCTAGTGTTGGAGAACAAGATGATCAGATGGGGAAGCCGTATCAAAATTACGCTCTTATAAATTACGCTCTCATAAATAATGAGCATAAGTACGCTCTCATAAATAATGAGCATAAGTACGCTCTCATAAATAATGAGCATAAGTCCGCTCTCGTAAATAATGAGTTTGAGCGACACATTTTCAGAAGCCTACAATATATGCCGTTGGCTTTTTTAATTTGATTCCTGACAAAGGAGCTGAATTTGAGGTTCTTGTTAAGATTTAAGCCTAGATACTTAAGATTCTCCACGCGTCTCATTATCGAGTCATCCGTATCTCTTTTATTAAGTTTGTTCCGACCCGGAATTTAAAATGCTCGATTTATGACTACAGCAAGCAAGGAAGATCAAACAATTTCGAAAACATAAAATTACCTTCTTTATATGGACAATCAAATTTAATTTAATCAGAAAAAATATAAGGACATAATGTATTATTTTAATATGCTAAATTGGAAATAAAATTTCAAATACTCGTTGTTTCAATGTAATTAACAAAAAGACATATTTTAGTAGCAATAAAAAATATTTGTTAGTCAAAAAAGTTAGTGGTCAAATAGAGACGCTTAAATTAGAGTGTTAAGTTTCACCATTTTTCCGGCAGAGCCATGATTCCATTAAGAGAGTTCTGCAGAGATCGAAACAAGTGATAGACTTCCCAGGCAAGCTCTCTTAATTTGTGCGATCAATTCTAGCCGTTTTCTCTCAATCGATTGCCGTAATCTCTCTCTCGAGTTGCTCACAGTACAGTGCCGATTTAACACGTTTAACGAACTGTAGCAATTCATAACTAACAATTCCCTTGCAGTACCACCGCACACACAAAGTAAGCTTATTGGCCGTCAATTCTGGCTTCGAAATTGTTTGTGATCGTGAATCCCCCTTTTTCTATGACCTCTTTCGAAGGATATTTTCGTATTTTACCCACTTTTCATTGCCAGTTATGATTTGCTTCAGAAATAACTCAATTTCATACTCAATTCATGAGGCACCCCAAAGATCGAGTTTCTTTTTGAACCCAGCCTTTCGCAAATGGTTTGAAACGGTTTGAGGATGAATGTTTAATTCATAAGCTATGTCAGGCGGCCTTTCTCAATTTTTTCGAGAATTTAATCTCGCTTTTTTCGGTAATTGACCGATTAGAACAATGGCCATCTTTACATCGAAATTTTCAGAACGAAAGCGGGCGAACCAATTGCGTACTGCTGATTTCAATAGAGCACCTTCACCATAAACACTACTTTTCTCACAAGCCTACGATGCGTTGTCGCCTTTGTCGAAGTGGTATTGTAAAAAAAGATATTCTCTTTATTCTGGTCAATTTTTGAACTTGAACAACTTTTGAAACTCTACGCCGATTTCAATAATAAAGCGTAAGCATCACCTTTCAAACGCACGTCTACTGTTGTTACAATGCGACGAGTTATTTGCTTTTAACTATTTTTTTCAAAAAACTACAGGAACTTTTAATATTCCAATGAAAGCGTTCCCGCCTATGCCGACATTTTTCTACAACGAAAATCGGTAGAGGGGAGGGATTATAGCCAATATTTTAAAGTTAAAATGAGAAATGGCGCCAATATATTTTTTCAACCATTTTGCTCCTTACACAACTGTGCAAACCATAATCATTAAATCCTCAGACAACTCTGACAAAAGCAATCCAAAATTTGTTTCTATAATTTTATATTAATAACTATAAAATAAGAGATCACAATTTATAGTAGAACAAAAAAAACCAATTGAATAAAATAATAATTTTCTCGCAGCATTTTAATATACGAGGTCTTTTGCGGATTATGTTGAAATTTCGCGGATTACGTTTATTCGATTTTCGAATTTTTGTGGCGTTATGTTGGTACTCATGTCTCCCACTTATGCCAACAAGTTCGGCCATTTTGAAGCTCAGTTAATTTTTGACAGCTGCTTTGCTTGCACGTGCTTTGGGTCGTCTTCGATTTTTGGACTCTGTCCGTGACGACCCAAATTTGCTCCAGAGGGTCATAACTGGTGACGAGTCATGGGTTTATGGCTATGACGTGGAAACCAAAGCTCAATCATCCCAATGGAAGCTGCCGCACGAACCAAGATCGAAAATAGTGCCGAGTTCGGTCGAATGTGAAGGTTTTGCTTACAGTTTTTCTTCGATTGCAGGGGCGTGGTGCATTATTATGAGTTCTTGCCACATAGTAGAACGGTCAATAAGAAATATTACCTGCAAGTTATGCGCAAGTTGCGCGAAGCAATCCGACAGAACAAAAAGAACAAAAATTTGAAAATGTTTGCCTTTGTTTAATTGTTAGTTTCATTTGAAATAATTTTATTTACATACAGTAAAATGAAATGTCTCTGTCTAAATACTTACAATCAGGTGGGAAATTTAACACCTTCAAATTATATAGGAAAAAGGATAACACCAAAACAAAGAAAAAAAACTACAATTTTCTATTTTGATATTTTTATATAATTTTCAATACATTGTTTGAACGTAAACAAGTTTATACATATGTATGTTGTTGTTGTTTTTTTTTTTATCTCTTTAATGTTTATTTTCTTTTTGGAAAACTCTTAAAATTATCATTTCTCTTTCATCTACTTAAATTTACATTTAAACTTGATTGCAATGAATAAGGATAAACAAAGATAAAAGGCAAATGAATTTAATTTTTTTTTTTGTTTAAATCTACGACAATAAAATTTTAATAAATTCTATTAACAATTACATTTGTAATCATATTCGTGTGTGTGTATGTGGTTGATGCTCATCAAACGATTAACAATTTAAATTGTAAAATATTTCTCCTCTTTTTATACTCATATAAATATATAAATCTATACAGGCATGTATGTATCCAGCTTTAAATGATAAATTACAATTACAAAATCAATAAATAATGATAATAATAATAGGCAATTGTTATAGTTATAGGATGAGAAAATACACAATATAATATATATATATATATGTAGTTTACTATATAAATTATAAAAATATGTTTTTTCATAATTTCTCTATTTGCTTTAATTTTATTCATATATTACTTAAATTTCTTTAAAAAAAAAATCAACAAAAAAAAACTACATCTAAGAAGGCCGAGATAAATATGAAGCGGCATTTGTAATAAATAATATATCATTTAAATTATTTTTATTATTCATTTTCATGAACGTTTTATTTTCTTGTCAATATATTTATTAATATTGATTTTTTTAGTTTATTTTTCCTCAATTTTTTATATATCCTTTTATATTGTAAAATTGATTTATTTTTTTTTATAAGTAATAAAATAGAAATTCATTACATTATATTTATGCTTTTATTCTTATATCACTACTTTCTCTTTTAATTTTCTTATTCTTATAGATCTCCAATTAATTTCACTCTCGTGATGAATTGCAAATATATTATTCAAAATCAAAAAAAAAACGAATTATTTATATAATTTTTTGTCTAACTATAATTAATTTTTTGTTTTACAATAAAAAAAAAAGAAATCGTATTAATTTGTTCCTAGCGTTTAATTGAAAATTTATTATTTTTTTCTTTCATTTACAATTTGTTTTCTCAATTTTGAGTATTTGTCAAAAAAAATGTCTATGTTTTTATATGGATTAGTGTTAATATTTAAATATTGGCGCTACTTCCAATAAGCGAAACAGAAAAATAATTGAAAGTGTCAAACCGGAATAGGAACTGTCACATTATGACTCTTCTGTTTTCTGCTTCTTTTGATTTCCTCTCTCATTATTATGGCCGATCAAAAGAGTTTTGATTCAACAAAAAAAAGCTCTAGAGTTGATGTGAAAAGCTATAAAATGCATTAAGGCAATTTAGCTAATCTCTTCGTATTTGTTTTTAAATTTATTTCCATTTAACTTGATCTTTACTCTATTTGATTGGTTCGGTCGGTCACCTCTCTTATTATTTACAAAAAGAAAAGAAAAACTATTTTTTAAAGTTCAATTATTCCTCAAAAAAAAATAAAAAAAAAATTAAGAAACTTTTTATCTGAATTATACTATGTTGAAGAAAAATAGACAAAATCTTACAATTACGACAAAACAACAAATAAGGATAAGCGCAAAAATACATTTTATTATTTTCTAATAAATATAAAAAAAAAAGTTGACTGTTCCTTTTAAAAATTATTATTTCAAAATCTGAAATCAGTCATAAACATTTAAAAAACTATAAATTTTATTTATTGTAATTTTATCTCTTAGCCATAATTATAACGTAATATTACGCTATTTTTTTTATTGTATAATTGACCCCATTCTTGGAGCTATTGTAAATAAAATCTAAAAAGAAAAAAGAAACCAAATATTAAGGAACGGAACATACATACATACTCGATCCTTTCATTTATTTTTCTCTAAAACTATAATTATTACATATAAATTCTAAATTTTAATCCGCGATTTGGTTATTATTTTTAACTAATTTCTTATAAAAAAACTCTAGAATTTTATATAAAAATAAAACAATAGATATTTTATTATTACAGATACAAAAAAAAAAACAATTATTATTTTATTAACTTTGCAAATATTTTCCTATAGATAGGTTCAATCAATTTAGGATAGTAAAATAAATAAGGAAAGAATTTTTAACGACAATGTATTACAAAAACAAGGGCACGGATTTTGTATTTTTCTTCTGTTTTTCTTCTACTCAAGAAAAATTTCCCATTTTATTCGCTATAATAATAATAATGTTGTATATTTCAAGCATACTTCTTTTATTAAGAAGGTCATCTTAGAGAACGTGTAATTAACTTAATATTTCCTTCTAAATCAATTTCTACTATTATTAACTTATCTGGACAAGACGAAGCATTCGTAATTTTCTATTTTAAATAAGATTTATTATTTAAAGAAATAAATCATCAAATATATGAAAGAAAAATAAAAATTTTCTATTTTATTAAAATATCTAAAAAAAAAAAAAAAAATTTCGATGTGTCCAGAAGAAGAGAATCACAGAAAAAGTGCATACAATTTAATTTGAAATACGTAGTTTTTTTTTTTTTTGAATTTCCTTCCTATCGGAACTTATAATTATTAAAGATTTTTCTAATTATCTTTCTTTCTTTCTTCAATTTTTAATTTATTTATAATTATCATAACTTTTTATATTTTTTAACAATCAAATGTTGGAACAAATATTTTAGATTAAGAATAGTTGACCTTAATTTGCACAATAAATAAATCCACCATTTAAATAGAATTGATTTGTCGTATTTTTTGTTGTTGAAAATATTTTATCGTTACAGTCACGTTTCTTTTTCTTTATCTGCTAAAGAATTGAATTATTTCTTTGCGATATCTACAATTACTATTATTATTATCAATATTTGTATTGTTTTTCATTTTTCAATTACATTCCTCCTTATTTGAAATAATATATCTATTATCATATTATGATTTTATATCTTTATTTTTGTTTATTGTTGTTTTTCTTTTTATCTTAAGTAATTAATTAATAATAACCAAATCGGGCTGATTCTCATCTTGAAAGACTATGTGACCTTTCACGGCTGCTACTGCCAGAGGACGAATTCTTACCCACCTCACCTACACGTTGATGAGGTGGAAGTTTCTCGAAAAAAGGATGGCGTAAAGCTTCAGCTTAAAATATGCAAAGTAAAATTTATTATATTATAGTTGTTTTTTTTTAATATATAAATTTTTAATAAACAATAAGATTTAGATAATAAGTTATAATTACAGCAGTTCACAGTTGCAAATGATCAAACTAATTTAGACAAAATATTGGGTTGATTGCGGATTTGAAATAAGAAGAAAAATTCAAAATTTTTACTTAAAAATATAACTTTATTCTATTAGGTATTGTCCGTTTTTGTCGATGACCCTTTTTGCCATCTTTCAGGCAGTGTCATAATTCCGTGTTCGTAAAACTTATTAATTTTGCTAGCAAAAAACTGAGTTAAATGTGATTTTACATCATCAGAGTCATTAAAAATTTTACCATTTAAGGAGTTCTGAATGGAACGAAATAAATGGTAATGTGAAGGCGCTAGATCAGGGCTATATGGTGGATGTGACAACACATCCCAACCTAATTCCAATAATTTTTGGCTAGTGACCAAAGATGTGTGCGGCTGGAGGAATCCATAAATCGAGTTTCTTAACATAGCCAAGCTGTTTAAATTTTTTTTCAATGCACGTATGCGATACATTGAGCTTTTCTGCAATCTCACATGTTGTGCTATGACGATCTGAATCGATAATAGCCTCGATATGGGTCTCATCAACTTCAACTGAAAAATCACCAGAACGAAATTTAACAAACCAATTTTGACACTGCCTTTGTTTCATATACGGCCAATAACTTCTTGTGTACTTGCGATGCGTTCTCGCATTTTCGGAAATAATACAATAAAATATGTCTAAAATGCACGTCTTTGGATGAAAACAAAAATAAATAGCTAAACGACACAATTTTATACTAAAGTAAAGGCGGAAATCCAAGCAACAAGAAAACAATATAGGTTAGTTGCTTTGAACACGTTGACATAACAAAAGAATGAGCTAATATCATCTATTGACAAAATCCGCAATCACTTAGTTGCCAACCCAATATAATTACAGCGGTTCATGTGATTCTTCATTATTTTGACAAATAATCATTAAACAATAACTTATGGAGCTTCTAAATCAGTAATATTTTTCTTTTATAATTCTTTATATGTGTAGGGTTATTATTTAAATAGGATGTGTTTATTTTCATTATTATATTAAAATTTATGTAATAATAACTCACTTAGTGCAATTCTCTGACTTGGCTCATAATCCAACATCTTTTTGATTAGATCGAACAATTGCATGTGATCTTCACTATCGGATATCAGGTATCTAAGCAGAGGTTTGCAATGTTCACGGACGTAACGACCCGCCGATGATTTCTCGTCCCAGTCCAATTTTCCATGATAGAAGTACTTCGTTTTAGATTTGCTGTGAAGCATGTGATAACTATTTTAATGCGTGCTAATCATATATTCTTATAAGCATTATAAAAATGCTTGCTTTCCCTACCGTGCCATACGATGTGGTATTTGTCCAAGGATCCTCTCCATCATGGCTAAGTGTTCACGATTATCGTGTGTTTGAAATAGTGTTATACCTAAATACAATTCGAATAGAATACATCTGAAATGGGGACAGAAAAGGGTACACGATTAGCACACACAAAAAACGTTCTCGGGCCATACACTCGATGATTATTATTAATATATTATTTTGTTATGATTTTGTTTGATGGTAGTTTGATGTGAGAAATGGAATACTCACCCAATTGACCAGATGTCGCACGGTTGCGACCAGCCCAATTCAAGAATGACCTCTGGTGCACGGTAATGGCGCGTCGAAACAATTGTGCTGTGATGTTCATGGTCGAATGTAGCACTTCCAAAATCGATTAGACGAACATCTGTACTTTTAACACGGCGTACTTCACGATTCTAATGAAATGTAATGTGTCAACAACAAAAATACATAAACAAAAGGATAAAACAACATTAAAACAGAACAGAGAAATTTATCAACATTTATTGTAAATATTTTTAATTTATATTTAAATCCTTTGCTTGAGTTGTAACTAGTTGCAGATTATACCCACTCCCCCTCTAAGCCAACTGAATTGATTTACTTACCTTTTTGTGATTATAATGTGTTGAATAATCCGAATCAACAAATAATATATTTTCAGGCTTTAAGTCTGTGTGCGTTAGTCTATTGTCATGTAAGAATTTTACAGAATAGCAAAGTTGATATGCCATATGCCTGACTTGATCTATTGGATAAGGCTCGTAATTGTTCTCGCGCTATAATTTAGAATTTAAAAAAAAAAAAATTTACAAAATAAATCTCATTTCTATTTTTGGATAGAATTTCATTTATTTATAATATTTACCAGAAAATCGAAAACGCTAAGTCCCAACATTTCAAAGGCGATGCACATATGCCCATGATAATCAAAACAATCGATCATACGCACACATAAGCTGTACACAAAAAAATTGAAAAAAAAACATTAATAAAAAAAAGCAAAAATAGGAAATGGTTAAAAATAGAAATTTATTGTAATTAATATTTTGCTTGGAATTAAAACTAAATTGAATTTGAATTTGATCGACGACAGAATACATAATTAATGGTTGTTTTCCTTTTAATTGTTTAATATTTTATATATATTTTCGTAAATATGCAAAACAAGAGAAGAATTTTAAATTAATTTTAATTTTTCCTCATATTTTTTTTTAAATTTAGTTTTCTTTTTTATCTAATATAGAAAAATTTGTTCTTTTTCCATGAAGTTTTATTTAAATAAATATAAAAAGGGAACATTTTATAACAACGATTTATATGAATTAATTACGTGGTCATCAATAGATGTCTCTATAATTGGTAAAAAAAAACTACTTAATTTCCTTAGATCAAAGAAGTACTATATGGATAAGTAATTCTATGTTGCCATATTTACACCTGGTGGCAATAAATCGAACAAAGTATATATTTTTTGTTCGATTTATTGCCACCAACTTTCGAAGAGTTTTAAAATGCCCTTTCTCCACGAAGTGGTAGGAAGCATACCGAACACTGTATTTTTAATTTTGGCAGATATTGTGCAGTTGAATTTCAAGTTTGTTTTGATTTAATATATACTAGAAGTTTATTCAAAATTAATAAATAGTATCATTCTTAAAGTAACTTAAAAGTAATTTATTGTGTAAAATAATAGCAAAAATCTGTAATTTTGCAAGCGTCTGCGTTCTTGCAAATGCATTTTAGAAATAAGTAGAAGGGAATTTTTGTGTTGATGCCTATTCTGTAGTTCTTTAACCTAAGATGAATTTTTTTTAAATACTAGATAATATTTAATTATGTTCTGACACTTTAATTTGTAATGAGATCTAAAATTTATAAGTTTACTTTCCTATTCACATTCAGAAAAGGGAATATTCGATTAAAATTGCTCTACAAAATTTTTTAAGGTTTGTTAATTTTATTTATGTTTTTAGATAAAAAAAAGTTAAATAAAAATTAATAATTTTAAATACTTACTGATCGTAGTTGGGATCCTTTTGTGAAATTTTCTCAAGAACATTTATTTCTAACTTAGCTGCTTCACGATATTTTTCAACATTTTTAATTATCTTTAAGGCCATACAGTGATCTCTGCAATGGAAAATAAAGAGAACACAACAAGAAAAAAAAACACATATTAGTTCTCTTTTTTTAAACAATAATAATTCAAATAAATTATGTTTAATGGAGAAAAAAATAACAAAACAAAATAAACTGAAATTTAAAAAAATTAGGAATAATAATTATTAATATAAATAATTTCGAACATGTTTTAAAATTATTTCGATTATTTTCTAAGAGGGAGCACCTCTTTGTTGTACATACCTTTCCATATCTTTGACCTTAACTACACGACCGAAAGTACCCTCTCCAAGGGTAGCCATAATCTTATCTGCAATATAGAAAAATCGAATCAGATATCGGCACAATTTATCTTATACACATTCATTTAGAAATTCTATTTTGAAAAATATCATTTTTGAATGTGTTGTTCTCTTTTTTTCTTTTATATTTAATTTTTTTTTAAATAATTTTAATTAAAATTTGATTTAATAAACTAATTAATTTTTTTTTTGTTAAAATATAATAATAGACCCTGTCATTTAATCTATATGTGTTAATATTTAAATTTATAAAAAAACTATACATTTATAAATTTATATATTTTTAAAATTCAAATGCAACATTTATTTATTTTTTATTTAAAATACAAGAAAAAATCTTTATTTTTCTATAGGAAAAATATTGTATAATAAAATATTTATTTTTTTTTCTTCTAAAAGAAAATGTATTATAAAATTGTGTATATCAAATTATTTATACAGTATTTAATTAGTTTTATATGCGATTGTTTTTATTAAGAAATGAAAACTTATTTTAGTTTTTTTTTTACATAAATAAAATTATAAAAAAAAGAAAGATAAAAATAAATTTAGTTAAAATTTGACAAATTCAAATATTTTTCTTTTCTGAAATTCTTGAAATTTTGAAGAAAAAAAAGACACATAATTTAAACAAGAACAGTAGATAATTATTAATATAAAAAATAAATAATCAAATTTAACTGTATAAATTTTTTGATCAATTTAAATCCTGCAAAAATTTCATATAATTAAAAAAAGCTAAGTAATTTAATTTGGATAGTTAATAATAAGTTTTATGTTGTTTTTTTTCATAAATTAATTAAATTTTGATACTTAATAATCATTCTATTTGGTGATTTAAATATTTTAATTCAAAAATTTCGAAATTGATTTTTCTCATATAGCAACAAAAAAATGAAAATAATAAAAGAAGCGCAATATTTTGTGATAGTTTTCTTGTTATTAATTTGTTTTATGGGTTAATATGTTTGAACAAATTCTTTTTTAAAAATGTACTAAAAATAATTCCTTTTTGACTATTAATAGACTGTTAAATTTGAGGATAACTGACATGGCTTTAAAAATTGTTTATTGGAAATGAGGCAGTAAATAATTCGTTATGAAATAAATAATTTTTAAAAATATCCTCTTTTTTCAATATGAATTTGTTATACTTGATTACTTTAGCAAAGCTCCTTCAAGAACAGACATTATAAGAGCTTTAAAAAAAATGTAGTACTAAAACGAGAATATTATTTTTAGGTACTAAATTTGATTGAAGTACAACATTGGAAAATAGGTGCTGATATTGAATTTTTGCTCAAATTGTAGCTAATTTTTATACTGTATGCCATACAAATGTTGTAGTGCATTTCTCCAAAACTAATTAAAAATTAACGAATTTAATAGATGAAAAATGTTAATGTTTAAGAGATGATGAGAAAAATCAATTTCTTTTATATTGTACAATATATTATTCAAAACATGTCCTGTTTTTTTTTTTATAAATTATAAAAAGAAATTTGTTATTTTTTAAATTTATATTAAATTGTGGCAGGATTTTGAAAATGTTGTTTTTTTTTTAATTGAATTTTAATTTTTTGTGTGCTTTTTTAACGCTTAGCCAAACTACAATAAATCGAATTTGTTGTTTGTTTGTTTGTTTGTCTGTTTTTTTTTCCTAAGAAAATAGATTTTTTCTATTGATTTAAACAAAATTAATAATATAATAAAAGAAAATAAAAAATAAATAAATAAATGCAGTTTCTTTTTTTTAAGGTTTTTTTGTCATAAAATTGTCACGAACATCTGTTGTGAAGAATGTCGCCGGTGTGATAAATCAAGTGGCCATCAGCATCATCTTGTATAGTTGGCTTCGGCTGCTGTGATGTTGAACAACAAATAACGGGTTGGGGGTTGTCGATATTCATTCAATATTATTCAAATATTGTAACAAACATATGCGCACATGATTATTGTTTTGTTTCGTTTTGTTTGTTTTTTTATCAACAATTTCATTGCGATTTTGCATCATTTGATTTTTTTTTCATGAATATTTTATTAATTCAATTGCAATTTGTTATTTGATTTTTATAAATTGATATTTTTTTTTATTCATTCATCGATTTCGTCAAACATGAAATATTTATTTTGATAATTGTTTATATATTATTATATTCATCATGAATATATAATATTCAATAATCATAAATTGTTTAATGGAATTTTTATGATTTTTGTTCGTTATTATTCAAATTTATTCAATCAAGAATTTTTTTCCAAATTGTTTTTTTTCCAATATCATTATTTATTATATAAATTTTTTTAAATTTATTAAATAACGTATTGAATGTTATTTAAATTTGAAGTTAGAATGTTAAAAATTCGCATTAATTTGATCAAATTGGTCGGATATAATTAATTCCATCACCAATTTTAATAATTGATTTTTTATTTTTTTATTAATATTATTATTTTTATTAATAGTTTTGATGTTGAGTAGTAGACATAATAACCCCATAAATCCAGAGTATAAAAATCAGATTAAATGGTCCATCAGAAAGTCATCGGGGCATCGTCATCATTATTGCAGACATCACGATTATTGTCATCATCATAATTATCATTATGATCATCATCATCATTATCATCATTATCATCATTATCATCATCATCATCATTATCATCGTATTAGTTTTTATTTTCGATTATATTGATTTTCATTATCATTATAAATAATTTTTTTAGATTGAATATAAAAAATTTGTTCGAGTTTCAGTTACGGTTGAAGATGAGATAGTCGTCATCAGAGAGATCACATATTTATCGGTTGAAGATGATAACACCACCGTTCGTGAAGTTGGAGTTTGGCCATCATCAATATCCCAAAATTACACAAGAGCAGAAAGAGAGATACACCATCATCATAACACACCATTTTGATCATCATCATCATCATCATCATCATCATCATCATCATCATCATCATCATCGGGGAACACGAGAAAAATATGGTATCGATTTTCGGTAAGATAATTAGTTCGGACAAAAATATTTTTTTGTGTTTGGTTTTATTATAATTAATAATAAAAACTATGATTATTCTTCTTATTATTATTATTATTATTATTGCATCGAGCAGCATTTTTTTTCTTTTTTTTTTCTTTCAAAACAAACTTTAAACAGAATTATATAAAAACATACGTAAAAAAAATAATAATAATAATATTGAATTTATTAATTATAGAAAATTTCTCCAAAAAGGATTGGGGAATTATTTTAAGGAATAAGGATTTGGATGAGAGAACTTTTAAGATTTTATTTAAAGGGTACAAAAAAAAAAAACAAAAATAATAATTAAATTAAATCTAAAATAGCAAACGAAAATCTAATTTAAATTGTTTTGGTTTTTCTTTAAGAAACAATAAAATATAATCCAAAACAGAAAGTAGAAATTAAGCAAATTAATAAACTACAATAAAAATAAAAGTTGTATTATTTTTTTTTTTAGATTATTTAATTTAGAGAAACAGCAACAAATAAACAAATATATTTATTATTGTTCGCATTATAATTATTTGGTCGTTTGAAAGGTGTTAAGGATCCGGTGTAAGTGTTATTGTTTGAATTTCATCGAATTTTTTTTTTTACTTTTCTAAATGTAAAAATTTATTTATTCATCTTTTTATCCCACAATTCTCCTTTATACGAATTTCACTTGAATGCAGTTTTTTTTTCTTTGCAAAGATATTCTAACAATTACAAAATTAAATATACTTTTTTCTTAAACAAAACTGGATTAATCATAAAATACAAAATGTTATATGGAATATTATTGAATATTTTCTAATTTTTTTCTGATTGTATCAGCGAACTAAAATATGATATATATTTCCCCATTCAGTATTTAATGGCAAACGTTTTGTATTACTATAAAAGTAATACAATCAAAAAAAATATTAATAAAAAAGAAAAACCAAAAAATATATTTATTAATACTAAAATAAAAAAATTGAGAAAAATTTTAGAATATTTTACTTAACTTGAAAATTCTCAATGATTAGAAATAAATGTGAAAATCTTTTATATTGAAATGAAATAATTAAAATTGGGCTAAATTAATTATTAAATTTACAGATTTTATTGTATAAATTTATTAAGAAATACTTAGAAAAACTTTTTTATATATATAAAAAAAAATTAAATAATTTAAAGAAGAAAATATTGATAGAACTAACTACTATTTAGTACCAAATTAAGAAAGAAAAGTTTCAAAACTTCAAAATTGAACTTTTTTTCTTAATACAATATGAATTAGAATGGAATGAGCATCAATAATTGGTATAATTCTGGTATAACAGTTCTAACAAGAATCGTTCGCTATTAGTTTACAGCGGTTACAGTTCATTATTTTCTTTTTGAACTGACAATTTTCATTAAATTTATCAACAACAAACAATTTGTTACTGTTTCTTTTAATTAAATGCTACGTTTTTTTTGTTAAATAATTGGAATAAAGCAAAATTCAAAAAATAAAAATCATTAAAAATATTTTATTTAAAAAAAATTGATGTATTAGTTTTTTTTTTGGTTATTACCTAGAAAATTGTTATGTATGCCACATGCGGTTCTGCATCATTTGTTTATCTACACTTTTAGTATGATTGTTGTTTGGAAAAGCATATTTTTAATTGAAACAAAAAATCAAAATTCAAGATCACTTAAACAATCGTAAATTCACAAAGAGTCCAGGGTTGGTAAGTAATTGATTCTGGTCGAAAGCAGGCACGTTTACTACACATACGATTATGTATGGATGTGTGTAGGTAGCGAATAGGTAAGCAGGTCGGCTGGCAATAGGACAGGCGAGCAAGAGGCAATCAAATGCGATGGTATTAGAGAAATCCTTCTTAGGCACACAATATTGTTTTTAGATTTACTACACACAATTTACACATTTTAGTTTATTCCATTTTAAGATGAAATAATTTCAGGGAAAAATTCATGTACAGGTAGGTAGGTGGTATATGGGAGAACGGATTTCGTTAATTTGGATTTTAGTAAATAATCACATCGAAAATCTTGAACACATTCGGTAAATAATCCGTTATTATTAGTTCTTTGTTAATTTTAGTCTCTGTCTCTTTCAATAAAAACATTTGGACAAATAAAAAAAATTGAAATTTTTATTTGAAATTACATAATTAAATGTATTTTTTCAATGTAAAACAATATTTTTATACCACAAAAGAGTTAAAAAGAAAATCAGCACACGTCATAACTTTAACAACTACAAAAACTTATGCAATCGAACGGTATTTTTTCTTCTTTAAATATTATATAAAAAATACATTATTATTATTCTATGGAATGTTTTGTTTATAATTTTCTAAAGAGCATATACTTATATGTATTTATGCATGTATGTATGTATGTATGTATGTACACATGTACGCATATAAGGAGAATGCGATTTTGAATTAATGCAAATTGTCATACAAAATTAGAAAAATATTTTCGCTAAATGATTAAATATGCGAGCATGTACATTGCAATATTTACTAGTTAAGAGAATTAAAATAAAAATTAAAAAAAAAATAAAACAAAACAAAAATTCCTTACAAATGTCGACAAAACTTTTGGAATGCGTGACCTAGACGATGCCATAGGTGAAAGTATCGAATAACTTTGTGTCTTGTTTAGGGGCAAGAATGCGTTTTTATTAATAATTGCCTGTGATGCGCTTGTCATTAGAGGATGATAGCCACCGACCGCGGCTAAACTGTTTCCGGGCGATTTATAGCGATTATTATAGCCGCTAGAAAGGATGTTGCTGCTGCTGCTGCTATTACTAATCGCGTTATTGTTGCGTTGATTGATGACAGCAGTTGCAGATGCTATTGCTGATGCGTATGCGGCATTTGAATTTGCGTTACTTTTAGTGTTTGCATTGGTTCTGTTGTCATTGTCATCCAGCTGAGCGTATTTCATTATAAGACCTTGAATTTCTTTACGACGTGCGTTGCGCTCTTTAAATGCGTGAATGGCAGTTTGGTTATCGTCTTCTTCGAGGACGGCTATAATGGCAGCAATATCGGCAGATGATCGGTCGTCATCTTCCATCAACTGATATTCAGAATCGAAAAATTGCTGTGTTTGAGACCGCTGAATACCGTGAAGCTTCCTTTGTCGGCCAGTTAGTTCACGATTTCGGCCACCGGCGCCACCACTACCGGTACTTAGGCCATCGTCCGGATCTAGAAGCGTTTTCGAGCCACCTGCATACCGTCTTTCATAGCTATCATCAAAATCGGTGATGTGTCGTCGATACGCTTTTGCAGATCTACGATTTTTTCGACCAATGTCATTATTATTAATTTCATTGTACATGGCATCTACATCGTTGCCTAATTTGTAAATGTTCTCTTTGTTGCTACGCGAGCCATCATAGTAACCGTAATCAAGGGCATTACCCGCTCTATAAGGCATCTCGCCAGCCCCATTTCCGTTGTTATACAGTCGACTATTGCTGCCACCAATTGGACTTAGTGCATCGTAAATTGAATCTTTATAGCGCATCGACTCATAGTTCGGACGATTCTTGTACCTTGAGCTATAGTCGGTTGTGTTATCATTTAGAAGACCCAATTCGGATCGCGTTTTACTGGTCATTCCAGGATAACTCCACTGCGCCTCGCTGTACTTGTTTTTATTTTTTGACAGACGGTACGGTGTTCGTTCTTTTTTATCGGTCAACATGGTCGATGAGGAGGGCGTCTTGAAAATACCGGGCGATTTCTTATTTAAATAGTTTCCGGTAGCTGATCTCATCAGTGGATTTGGTGCGGCACTAGGTTTATCTGGTTCCAGAGTTTTATCACGATCGACTTCCTGCCGTCGACCACGCCGCTTTGCGAACCGATCCAATACATCCGAATACTTCGTTTCTAGACGTGATATTGTCGACGATGGCTTATTACTAGATGCATTTGTGCTCGCCATCACTGGAGTCTTATCTTTGTCCTCCTCTTTTCGCTATTCCCAAAAACCAAAAACATGACTTACAATTTCAAACTTTCCTTCGCCAATTTTAATAACTAAAACAATTTGACTATTTCTATACACGTATGTCTCGGAATAAAAAAAATCACGTGTTATTGTCTCTCCACTTAGCACCGATCGATTGATTTATAAAATAAAAAGTATTCTCGTCAATCATATGATATAATAAATTTTTATTATTTACCAAAATAGGGAATATTGTTTTTGGCAGTTTTGTTCATAAATTTTTATTTTCAAGTTTTAATTTTACTTTTGTCCTCGTTATAAATTACCAATCCAAGAAATTTTAGACATATTTAACTAAATTTTGGCAATGGAAATGAGGACTTTTTTATTTATAGCAAAACAAAAGAAAAGATGAGAATACATTTTTTTTATAAAGACTCATCCAAATAAGAAGGGAAATTCTTGAACTTTAATGTATCCATACGATATTTTTGATTAACAAGTTGATAATTTGTCTTTCTTTTAATAGAAAATACAAAAGTGAATTTTTCTCTGTAGTGATTTTATTTTGAAGTATGACAAACGTATATAAATAAAAGTATATCTGTGCACTGTCATTGACACCAATAGGGCATCCTCCCGCAATATGCACGATCATTTTTGAATGTACGTTATATTTTTTTTTTAAATTTATTTTCTGCTTTTCACATTGTAAATAGATAAATACATAAAATTGTATTGCGCGACTATGCGTTTGACTATAAAAATAAATCGATCAATTGGCTTTTAACTACGCTTTTTTGAAATTGATCGCACTTAATAATAAAATTGTAAAAGTTTCCATAAAAAATATATTCAAAAGTAAGAAAATTTTAAATATGTTAATATTAACATTTTAAATTAGGAATCATTTCTTATGATGTATAAGTAATTATTTTCATTCAGGGAAAATATTCATTTGTTTTCTTTTTAAAGGGTTATTAAATCTAATCTAACTATGTAGTTTCTTTTTGAATTTTGTAATTTAACTTTCACCCCAAAATTTAGTATATTTTACAACCAGTTCTATTCAACAAATAGAAAAAATCTGCTTATTTACTATTAATCTGGTTGATAGCTTCACTGAATATGATGAACTTTCATCTAAAATAATCCTACAAGCGAACCTTATCATAATTATTCTTAGAAGTGCAGCAACTTTTCTACTGCTGATATCGTTGCACAGAGGCGGTACGAATCGATAAAGTCTTAACTATTTTATCAAGTTTTTCATTAAATAATTTTTTATCAAATTAATTTCTATTTTTTTCAATTACTTTGAGTGCTAAGTGGAGAAAATGATGCGAAAAATTTTATAAAATTCCAAACTTCTTTTAAATAATTTCCATTTATATTGTATATTTAACTATAAAATAAAAACAATTGAACTTTTTTTATTCAGTTAGATATTGATTGATAATCAAATTGCAAATAAATAAACGGGAAAAGTGATCAATACTAACTTTTGGTGAGTCATCACGTTTACCAAAGGTACGCATTAATGGCTTATAATAAGAGCTAACCGGACTCAAATTATTCCTCAAACGATCAAATGCCGAACTAGCAAATTTTGATGTGGAATAATTGCTACCGTAGCTGCTGGAAGGATTGGTTGCTGCTGCTGATGACGCTGCTGCATGACGTTTTGATTTTTCACTCATAGAATCAACTTTCGGACTATCACAGATATCGGAAGATGAATTTAATGGGCTTAACGCGTATCTAAAAACCACCGTAATCGATCAGTTTTAATCATTTCGATTAATTTTACCAAATTCTTATTTTATCCGGAAAACAAACTATTAATTTTGTATGTGTGTGTGTGTGTGTGTGTATTCGCATTATAATTTTATTTTGTACTAATATCTTTATAAAGAATTAAATGCATATAGAAATAGATTGAATAAAATTCTTCTGTTTGTAGGTTTTTCAAGGTTCACATTTCGAAGTTAAGAGAAAAGAAATTCTTTTGGGCAATAAAGCGATTGTGAATTGGAGAAATGTCTATCGGACGAAGAAACAAAACAAGCGCGTAAGATTCTTTGTGTTCGAATAATACGTTTTAGGAATGCGGAAACAATTATTCAATGCCGATTTATCACTTACTCACACCATATTCACAATTAGTCAGTAAGTTTCTGTTACAAAAACTAATAGCAATGAGAGGAAAAAATTGAAAAACTGTCAAAACTCGTCTAAGATAATTGAACAAACGATAATCTAAATTATAGAGTAATTTTTCTAAATTTTTTTCCTCTTGCTCATTATGAGCAGTTATTAGAATACCGTGACATGTTACCAAAGTTTTCACGACCATCGCCTTAAAAGAAAACAAACTGCAAAATTTCGAACCACAAATCAATGCAATTAGCGATGAATCATTCCCAAGGAAATATTCTTTCATAGTTTCGAAGAATTCTGATACTACAATCAGTCTCGGATACAGGGAAGAGTGGGAGACGGGAAGAAGGAAGAGCTTGTTTGGTGGACATGTCCTTGCTCCCCTGCTATTAAAAGTTCTTATTCGATTGTGATAATAGAAAAACCTACGGCTTTGATTTTAAATTTAAATACTCGCATCGATGAGAATGAATATGTTCGTTTTGTTATTTTGTACAAACGATTTTCGATTGAGAATTAAGAAGATGCTATCTTTTGTATGTGATGTTTTTGGCAATTTGAGCCATTGACCTTGCGACAAAAACTGAATCTATTTGAATCGGGATTTTCTAAGACTATATACACTACAATTGATGTTAGAATTGAAGCTTATTGATTCAGCACTGCTATTATTGTCGGTAAAGGACTTTGTCATCTTTTTGTGGTGTGTGGTGGGAAGTATGAAGTGTGCTGAATGAGGGGGTGTGGAAAAGACTAGAGAATCAAAAAAGAGTGTACATCTTATAATACTCATGGTCAATTGGAATAAGGCCGAAAAGAATAAACAAAAATTGAGAGCAGATTTTAGTGTGCGTGTACGATCGAAAATATCAGATGAACATGCTTTGCTTCACAGACAGGTACGATTATTTCTGAACAGCTTTATTACGCCTATCTTCCTGAATTTGTTCTTGACGGGATTCCATTCACGATTCGCATATGTCTTTAAGACATACTAACTCATTGGCACAGTAGATAAGTACCACCGATGATAAAAATAATTCTCAAGATTATTGGCATAATACTACCTACCAATAAGTAATGCGAATGTAAGAAACAGTCTTCTGTACACTAGCTAACAATGAGCCAAACGTAGCGTCGCTACATATGCTTTGCGACCGCCCTACTGTTTGCGAAACATACAAAAACGTTTCAGTACGTACATTTGTGTATAAGAAAGACTATAAATACCAATACACCTGTACGCATAGCATGAAAAACTTTGCATTATTTTCAGACAAAATATCGCACAGTTACTATTTTTATTTTACTTCGCCAAATATACAACCCTCCCCCAACCGCTATCATTCAATATGAAAATAAAGAAAAAATATTTGCATTTGACGTTTATTTAAGTTGGTTTTTTTTCAAGAAAACTGAAACTTTTCCAATTTTATAATTATTTTTTTTTTAAATATTCAGTGGAAAAAATTCAAAAAATTCTGCTTAAATTTGTTCCAAATTTATTAATTTTTTTTTTTTAAGTGATTTGATCTTTTTGGTTTATGAAAATATATTAACATGGACTTTAGAGGTGAGGGGAGCATTATTAAGAGAGATAAAAACAGAATATGATTAATAAACAAATAATTTGTTTTAGATTTTTGCTATTCGACAATACGAAAAATAGTATTTAATTAATTTCATATTAAAATTTTAAAACGAATTATTTGCAAAAAGTGAAGAATGAATTTTCTTCGTCCCACCATCTAAAAGCGCCGATCATAATTCGGACGACTACTACTAATAATAACTGAATTCGTTCACGAATCTTGTCCTATTCAACAAATTAAACACAATTACAACGAGTAAAGAAACGTCATCTTTTATGCTTAATTCTACTTTTAAGTTCACTTGACCTCATATACACATTTATCTTTCCTTTGAGTTCAATTTACACATAACCAAATACTGAAATGTATAGCAGTACTACAGACGAGAATGAAAAATTATAAATTAGACTTAATTCGACGAGTAAATCGTTACTAGACTTAAGTCGCAATTATGTGCACACCTATAAGATTGTGAAGGTTTTAGAAATTTGGACAGCGATTTTTGTTATCGCTACTAGTTCTTATCGGAATTGTGTTCTGGCTTTAAGGCTAACGCAACTTCACGAAAGAACTGCTTTGAAAAAGGTTTACAATTTCATGCACTCAGAACAGAACAGAAGTGTATGAATACAAAGGAGAGTAATTGTTTCGCTTCGAGTTGATTGTACAAAGAAATTTTCTTTCAAATAATTTTAAGGCGGATTTTTCAATAGAAATGTAGACCTCAATACGTCAAGGTCAATGCTTGGTTATTTCTGATTTATATCAAAATTGTCGCCGCAAAATATAATTTCAGAAGAAAACGTAATTTGGTTTCAACAAAAAAAACCAAAACAAATTATAACAGTTGGTAAGTAGCAATAGTAGTAACAATTCTCTATCGGCAAATGTAAATAAATTAATATATAGAATTTTTTTCACTTGCTATATATGACGGGAAAAATTGCATTTTTTTTCTCAGTACAAAACGAACACACACGCACATACACCGTATCGAAATAATATCCATACATATATATTTTTCAATGGAAATTTATAAATAAACTTTATAAATAAATTTAAAAAAAAATATTTTTGAACTATCTCATTTTTTTTTACATTTAGACTTTGGTCAAAATAATTAATGTACTCAAAAAGTGATCTTTATTAATTATTGAATAAAAAATTTCACCTTTAATTTTTGTGATATGCACAAATTGATTTTGAACAAATTACGAGTATATATATTCAAATGTACACGTATGTAAATATCTACATATATATACACGATAGATACTCGTATAAAAAAAATATATTCGGTATATTGATGGACGATAGCCGGTAAATGCGTGAATATAACAATTTTTAAAAAAAAATGTATAATATTAACTATAATACCGATTATTCAATCTTTTATCGAGCCTCTCGCTTGGATTCCGACGAAACCTCTGCAACAGGCTGTTGCAACTATCGGACAACAACTGCGTTACGCTGGCCGTTGAGCTTCGGACGTAACGATGTCGTCGCGATGCGGCGGCGGCAGTGGCGGCCGACGAAGACGAAGACGCAGCCGACGACGACGATGGTGTCGTCGATCCCGATGATTTTTGTGGCGCCGATGTCGATGTGGTGGTCGGATTCCCAACCACCCCTTTCGACGCAGGCACCGCTGACGACCTTACACTACCGCTACCCGATCGGTCACCGGAGATCGATCCGGAATCGGGTCCAGTTGATGCTGTGCTAGTCGAACCATCATTTAATTTAGCGGTTGGTGTAGCTGTAGGCGCAGGGTCAACCACAGGGTTAGTCGTTGCTACACCGACCGCACCAAAGGTGGTTGCTATTTCCATTCTTCTCCCGTTGTCTTTCTAAACGCTCAATAACGTCTAACAACAACAATTTCTCTTCATAATAATAATAATAATAAGAACAAAAAAAATTCACACACCGTGGTCGGACACCTTTTCAATTATCCGCTTCCGGTGGTTTCAACAATGTCGGCAAAGCGGTATTTTCTAATTTTTAAACTGACAGATAATTTAAACATCACATGATTGCAAAAAATAAAAAGAGCGTCCACTCTGTATTATACATAAGAAATCGATTTGGCCCGAAAAAAAATCGATAAAATAAATTGCAGATAATTTAACGAGAGAATAAAAAAAAATGAGAAGAAAATCCTTGGTAATTATCTTGGCTTCTGTGTAATCCTTCTCTCTGTCACACACCATACACATATAACTCCAAACGACAAAGTGTTTTGTTGCAGTTTATTTTCTGTCACAATAATTACGATTGGTTTAATCTTCCTGGTCTTCTTTTTTGCCCATTGCAATTTCTATTTAATCAGATTTTTTTCTTCTTTTAATCGAATTTTCTACATATTTAATTTAATTTATTCTTACAAAAAAAAACCATTCACAAAAATTAAAATAATATTTTTATTCAGAATATTAGAAAGATTTTAAATCGAAAGTTATTATTGAAAATATTCTCATTAAAGTGAGATCAAAATTATTTTCCACTCAATGAAAATTGACCTAACATAATTTCACATAAACAAATATTAACAAAAAATTAACACAAAAATTCAAATAATTTATAATAATTGAAGAAATTTTATATAAACACTTATATTTTTTATAATAATAAATAAGAATTTTTCGATGTAAAACCTAATTCACTTTTTTCGTATGTACAAACGGATGGAAGTAGTAATTAATGAGAAGAAATATCTTTAAAAATCCCAAATATGAGACTAAATTTTTAATTTAAATTAAAATTAAATAAAAAAAATCTATTTATAATATTATGAAAGCCAACAATCAATTGTAGCAATATTATAAAATTAAAAAAAAGTTTTATTTTTTATTTTTTACTCCAATTAAGATAAGAGTTCTTACTCATACACACTGGAGGGGTTTTTCCTTAATTTTAATTCATTCAACGACAAAGAAATGATAGTGTTTCATTTGATTTATTTAAATTCAAATTAAAACAATCAAAACTAAAACTAAAAGAATTTCCCAAAATTATCGTGAGAAAATAATTCGGAGATTTTTCCATAGTTTCCAGGAAATTATCTAAAACAATCCAAACTTTCTACTATTTGATCATTGATTGCAATCAAATAAAAACTATTATTTTAATTTATAGAAAACAAAATCATTCATAATTGCTCTTTATCATTTCTGTTGGGCTCTTTTTGACTAGAAATTATTGTTCGTCTCTAGGTCAACAATTCAGTTATTATTTTTCTTTTACGATTAATTTATTTTGCGTGGGTGGTCTATTTGACGCATTCACATTCACTTTGTATTGTGTTTTTCGTCTTTAATAAACAAAATACGGAAATGAAATTTTCTTTGGGTATTTTTCACAATTGTCAAAAAATCTAAATAGATTTAAATTTTTGCAATCATAATTTATGAAAAAAGCTAAAGTTTACTAAATTCATAAATTTAAAAAAACGGATTAATGATAAATGAAAAGCGGGTGTGAAAAATTCCATCGAATCAATCGTATTTGTTTTTATTTTTTTTAAGTCTTTCGAAAAGCTCTTCAAATTGTCTTATTTCTAAATTCATTACAAAATTTATACAAGAATAGACAGACAAGGAAAAATTAATAGTACTTTAAAAACATACTATTGCCAAAAAAAATTACAGAAAATTATTATAAATTGTTGAATTTTTTGAAATTTGTTCTGCTATATTTTCTTTTAATTTGTTTTTTTTTTTAAATTCTTGGAATGCCACAAGTTTTTTAATTTTTAGTGGCAGCCAATAGAGGTCAGACATTATCCAAAATACATAGTGGGCAAAATTATAAAATAATAAAAATGTAAGGGATGTCATAGCATTTCTAACACTTTCGCAATTTAACGAATAATATTTGGGCTATTGTGTATACGTGTATGTATATTTGAATTAAATTAATTTTACTAACTACGAATGTCTGTATTTTTAGTACAACTTATGTTAGGAGTATTTTCTGTATTATTTTTTTTTATTCTTAAACGATTTTAATATAAAACCTCAAGTGAATGTTCTTTATGAGTATTTCTTGCCATGACAAAAATAGCTAATAATTTGCGTCAAAGCTAATTTCTGTACCCGCTCTTCTATCATCATCATCATCACAAACCCATGTGTGCATATATGTACATATTAACGAATACGTAGGTATATTGTCGTACATCAGCTATGTTCGAATTTATTATATTATTTATTGTTTTTTAAATTGAATGAAAAATAGTACGAAAGCATTTTCATAGTTTGTTCTCTCAAAATTCAAAATTCCTGAAATACAAATGTTTTCTTGCTAACAGTAACTGCTAAAAAAAATACCCTTCATTTAAGAACAATTTCAGAAATATTTTAATAAAAAAGTTTTCTTTAAAATTCCAAAGAAATCTTAAAGAACTTTTCGAAAATTTTTTCACATTT
The DNA here is from genome assembly GCA_958298945.1 of Atherix ibis. Lineage (NCBI taxonomy): Eukaryota > Metazoa > Arthropoda > Insecta > Diptera > Athericidae > Atherix > Atherix ibis. Next base: position 6,836,698 of record OY282606.1, read on the forward strand.
TCATGAAATTTTAACTTGTCGTTTTTTCTTAATTTTGTTATTTAAATAAACAGTAATATAGGATAGATAGTTCATTCATAAAAAATAAACTGACAAACAACAGATCCACTTCAACACAAAACTTTCAAAATTTCTTCTCAAATTAGCCAACTTGGAAAAAGAGTGTTTTCTTTACAATTTGCGAACGCTTTTTGAATTGTTGTCACTTTTTTTTAACAAACCCCTTATATCAATTTCAATTTCAATTTCGAAAAATAACTATTCAAATTTGAAATATTTTGTTTACTAATATGCATCTGTTTGTACATACAAATTGAATATGAATTTTCCTATAGAAAAACTATTTCCGACCACTGTACTGTATTATTATCGATCAGTTTAAATTACACTAAAATGTATCTAATAATACAGAAAACGAAGGAAAAGAAATATCGCGTCAATCGTTGAGTACACACTTTCCGCGTTTCTTCCAATCGACACTTTTAAGGTGAAAACTTTTTATCCTAAATTTTGTCAACGGTTTCAATTTTGACAAACGCGAATTAAGTCTTCCGTGACATGCTAGAATATCCCTGATCGGACCGAACCGAACCCCGATTATCTCCAGATGGCAGTTCTAAGTTAAGCTGATCGTGACGCGATCCCACCCCCGGGGAACCAAACGAAAATATCTCGTGGCAACTTTTTTTTACAAATATTCCACGTATTCGGATTGGGAACGTAAAAATAAAATTTAGTGGAAATGTCGAGATAATTTCCGCGGATTTTTTCGCTACTTTTCCGTACTTTCGACAATTCAACTAGAGCTAAGAGACTGTTAAACTAATAAACCCTAAGATAATATGGGAGTGCACATACACTATCAAAGGCGTTTACAACGTGCGTCAACGCTGCTGTGCAACGTTACAAGATCAACAAAATTCCCCCTAGGAAGATTTTACAGCTACAATTAACGTTTGTATAGTAAAACTATACTAGCGCTTCCGTCAAAAAGCGAAATCACAGCGGGGTAGTGACGCGCGTTAATAAACGCCAGCTACGACAAATTGGCGCAATGATACTAGGATGGTGGCAGCATCAGCATTAACATTAACATTATCGGAGTCTGCGTAAACTTCAACGTCTGCCTTCAGCGCTATAATTCTATTGCGCTGAACGTCAACTTTTCACAATTTCCCATCATTTAGAAAATTTTCATGAGTGAAAAAGTCACTCGGTAGCCATCGATAATCGGACATTGAAGATCGACAATTTTCGGCTACTTAGAATTTAGTTGGGGTTTTTCTTTTCTTTTTTTGATTATTATGAAAATTATATTATTAAATTCAGTATATTTTCCATTTAATTTTCATCAATTGAATTTGTTATTATGAACATTTTATTATTGTTATTGTTATTATTATTCAACTACAAATGCTTATGTAAATTTGTATTGGATATTTTCGTTTCAAGCGTATATTCAGCAGATGAAATTTCTAAAAATATCTACACAATATTTTCTCGATTTCTCATGGTTTATATTATATGGTATTGTGTGACGGGATCATAGCAAAAATGTACCGAAAAAGATATTTTATAACGATGTGTGTGAGATTTTTTGTATATTACATCGACATATGCACTAACCTTTCAGGGGGTTATATATTCTTGTTAGACACTATAAGACATTTTCACAATTACAATCAAGCCAAGGAATATTTATTTTAGGAACTTTGATGGAATATTTATACATCAAACATATCCACCTGTACCTGTATATAAACGAGTATCTTACAACTACTAGGACCAATATGCATCTTGACATGATCTCATATATTACACATTAACACAAATTGTATGTAATTACGCTGTAAAACTATTCCTATTGATTGGTTAAGGTTCTTTTAAAAAAAAAAAACGAAATGAAACAAAAATAAATAGATGCCCGACCGCAAAGAGGTGATGCAAGGCAAGTGCCAGAAGAGTGTTTTCGTCGTCGACGTTGTAATATCTCCGCGTTTGGCACCTAAAACCAACGCGATGTCATATTGTATTTTGTAACAGGTTCCCAAATATTTTGACGAATAAACCTACACTCGGAATTTGTGTCTCTACATATTTTATTCTCTACTGTAGTTGGTAATATACCCATAATAAACGTTTGTCTGTATTTTGATTAATAGTTTACTCAATAGTTTGTTTTAAAAAAAAAAGAAAATTTAAAGAATAATTTGAAATTGCCAAATTTAAACGATTATTTGTGAATTTTTTTTCTATAAAAAGATATTTTTGAAATAATTGATTTAGTTGTGTATACATGCATTACGTGATAGTAGTGTGAACGCATATAAATTATTCAAAGTAATTTTTGTTGCAGACATAACTAATGCTAGATTAATAAATGAAAAACGAAATGAAAGGAAATTCGCACAGTTCAGGTGAACTGAGTATGTCGAACCAATAATCAAATCATGTGGAATAACACATCGAACGAACTTGACCTAATTTAACAATTCGCCGAATTAAAATTTTTCCTTCGCCTTTTTTTTTTTATTTAATTTGCATACAGCAGAATTACAGTATTTTTTACACACTCTTATCCATTCAGTCTCCCGCACCCCTATCGTATTCATTCCAACCACCGCACTTCCATTCATTCTACAGTCGTTTTTTTGTTTCGCCATTTTGTGATTGTACCATATTCAATTTTGTCACAAGCAATTTAATTGACGGCGATTTCGTTAAACGGAAATGGTTGTTAATATATCAAAGAAGTCATTGTCTCAACATCCATTCATATAAAAAAAATATACCTAACAATTTATCATATATACAATATGATTATTTTATTCTCTTTAGTTTTATTATTGTAGTTTAAAATTTCTATAAATCCACACATAATAGAAAAATAATTTAATAATAATAGAATTTAAGAATTTGCAATATTTTTTTTTATTATTGTAAAAAACATCAGAGACTTATCACTGATTCTTTTCTAACTTTTTTTTTAAATTTTATTAACATTTCTGTTTTATTCCAACGTTTTTTTTAGAACATTTCTTTAACTATTACCAAATAACACCTTCCCATTAAGAATTAAACATATTCAATTTAGATAGTTACGTATTCGTATCGCCCTGCCAAATTATGTTAAGAGTTTGAAATGCTTTCATCTATAAAAAAATCAAATATTGAAACGTTAAGTACGAGTATCTAAATTGTACCCCGTTGCATTGATGAAATCGCAATAAAATTACAATATAATAAGAATAAAAACTATTTGTACATTAGATAAATATTTTGCATAGAAAATATCCTTGTTAGGTGTAAATTCGAACAAAAATATTTAGTTTTATGTAAAAAATATATTTTTGAGGTTACAATATATATAGAAAAATATAAATCATTTCCATATATTCGAAAGATATTCATTTAACAAATGTAATACAACACAACATTTTTCTTTGTTTGTTTTAGTTTTATTTTAATAAATAAATTTATTTTTCATATTAATTAAGTATAATTCATATAAAAATATAGATACATAATAATTGTTTAAATAGGTTATGGAATATTCGATTAATGGAACATTTTTGAGGTTTTGACCATATGCAATCAGCTACCATCCATATACTGCTAGCGCTTCATAACCTTAAAAATGCAAGTTATATGTCAAATTATTCTTTCAGAAAGTCCAGATTATTATTTTATTAAATCTAAAAGAAAATAACTTTGAAAAAAATCTAAACAAATATTCTTCTATATTTAGATGTCCCCAGGTAAATCATAATAATTTCAAAAGAAAATGTAAAATTTTTCAGGTCAAACAAACATTTATGCTTATTTGTATATATTGTAAATACAAGAATATCATATAGATAGATAGATAGATTGTATGAAATTCAATTTCAACAAACTCATAATTCAGTCAATAATAACTTATGATTGACGATAGATTTACGATTTTATCCGAAACGAATTCAATTTCATCAAACACAAGTAGTACACATGTACATATATATGTGAATGATTGCATATTAAATCAAATAATTTAAAAAATGTCACAAATATAAAGGCTGTATTTAATATTGTTTTGAGATTGAAAAACACCATCTGTAGATTGGTACATATTTCTGTTTGTAAAATTATGAAATATTTGAGAAAAAAAAATCAATTTGTTTATAGAAACAAAAATAAATAAAAATAGAAACTGTTCCTCTTTATTTATTTTAATACGTACATATGTGTATGTTAAGTGTAAATGAACATTTAAATAGGATGTGGTATAATCTGCAAACAAGAAAGTTATTGAATTTTTTTTTGAATATTATTTTAGGAATAGCCTTGCTACGTCACATAACCTCTCCTTCCTTCAGATAAAACTTTCCCCATTAATTTCATAAATAATTCTATATTTAAAAAGTTTCCCATAAAGAAATTTGTAAATAGAAAATTTTCGTCACATCTTGGGCAAATAAATATTTCCTAAAATGTCTTTTTGCATTACAATATGTTTTAAGGATTTTCGATCATGATATACTCTTTATTTAAAATTCGATTTATAATTGTAGGTACTTTTGAAAATATTAAAAAATTTTGTATATTTATTTTCGAGATAATATAATTAAAATGAATTCAATTGTTAATAATTAATAATCGAACGCCTCCAGTAGTTATTGTAATAAATTACAACAACAAAAATATACCAAGCAGATTATTAAAAAAGTAGAACTTCAAACAAAAATGGAAATCATATATTAACTAAATTATGACGTAATTTTTGAACCATTTATGCAAACATGAAACAAATTATAATTACGAGGGAGGTAAATAATAAAAAAAAATTCTTTTTTTTAATTTTAATTGAAAAACAGAAAACATTCAACATCAAATCGAGCGAAGATTTTCCATCATATTTCATAAATAGTATGAATTTGAATATTCGAAAAATCAGTGTACTCCTAATTATGGTATCAAGTCGAAATTACCGATACCGATCAAGATTTATTTCTCCAAATGATGGGTCTAAATATACAAAATAGATATGGCATGTTTATCATCAACCAACCAGTCGACTCGAATGCATTCGCAATTCCGCCAACAGCTGTGGGATAACAGGCCATTCCAGTCACTTTTTCAATTCGAACATGAAAATTGTCACAAATCATGATCATAAAAAGTCTGGATTTACTCCCACACAATACATGCATATGTTTCGCAAATCGATTTATTACTTTTGTTTGTATTTATGGTCTACTTTTTTTTATATATTTTTTTAAATATTTTATCACAGACGAAATTCAAGCACTGTGGGGGCAGAGTTTCACTTAAATTCATTTAAAATTATCGCAAACTAAAATTATGCACAGTGCGCGAAAAATACGTACCGCCATCTCTTGATGGGAACATATTTTTTCAGTAGCCAAGAAAAAGAATTACAAAAAAATTATTAGCTTTTGGTCAGATTTTTTAGACTAATAACCTCTCTCTGCCCACATATTGCGTTAGAAAAGTGTATTTAAACTGACAGAATTGAAATTTGGAAGTTGGACAAATTACGTTGAACTTTCGAATATAAGAAAAGCTATTAGTTTTTTTTCGGGTACAATACCGCCCTAGAAAGTACACGTAGTGCTGTGTTGGTAGGTAATGAAGGAACCAAATGACCAAGTACTACACTATCAAAACGAAGGGCATGACTATTATGCGGAGATAATTTAAAAATTTGAAAAAAAACTCTATAACACGACGTTTTCGATAAAATAAGTTTTCTTGAATATTTTTTTTTTTTAGATGAAAATAGTATCACTAATAGAAAAAATACGCATCTAACGATTTTATTATTAAGTCGTTTAACGCCAACGTAAAAGTATACATCGACACGAGGCTAATATGTGGGGATCATTGCTCGAAAAGAATTCATCATTAGGACGCGCACTACAAGGAAGAGGAACTCGTGCCAATAATTATAAAAATAAAATTATTGGAAAAAGCAAATCTTTCAAAAGTAAAGATTTCTCTCTAATCTTTTTTAAGTACAAATGAAAATCTGTGAATGACAGTAATTGTCGTAATATTCTAAAGTATATTTTCTCTAAAAAAGAAAAATCCAAATTGAAGATTAAGTGCAGAGGTAGCCACAGCTCGGACAGCAAAACGGATTATATTTATAAAAAAAATTTAAAAAAAAATCAATCGTTTTCAGAAAAAAAAAATTTTTTTTATTTTGAAAGAATTTACGTAAAAAGAACACTTTTTTATATTTCGTGATAAAAAAGGCAAATTAAACAATTTTTCAAAAGAGGAAAAACTTTAAAACTTTTAAGAAGATATTTTTTTATAATAATTTTCGACAAAATATTTCACATCAAATTATTGAGTAGAGAAATTTTGTTAAATTAATTTGAAAAATTAATAAAAATCAATATTGATTCGTAAACATTGAAAATGACCATTCGTTATAATTCATTAAAAATAGACTATTTTAGATCAGACAAATATAAATAAAGTGTTGGCTGTTACAAAAATGATCAAAAAATTGCATTTGATATTAATAATTATAGAAAAATTTGTTCTAAAAAAATCATCATCTGTCATAGCAGCCTAAATACAATATGTAATAAAAAAATAAAAAAACTATCCTTATTTCCTTAGAAAGAAGAATTTCAAGAAAAAAATTTAGTATATTATTTATATAACAAATAAAATAAAAGATTTAAAAAAGAATAATCACCACTACGCCTTTGATGTCAAGCTAAAAGAAATTTACTCTTACGCCACCATAATGCGCGGCGAAAGTGTTTTCACTTGCGTACAACTTTTAATAAATTTCTAACGACTGGGAGTGTAGAATTTTACGCAAATGGAAATGTCATCTTTTTTATCGTAACCGTTATCGTATCACGTGAATTTTCAAAGCGACTTTTTCTCTTTTTCCATATTTTTGGTTTGCGTTTCTTTGAAATGTTTAAGGAAGAGAAACAGACCAGATCAGCTCGATAAGCAATTATGTCTTGCATGTGTGCATGTTTGAACTAATAAGGGGCGTAATTGCTAACTAACGATCTTAAATAGGTGATAGAGTCGATGATGGACAGGTATTTGAAAAATGGTAACTTGATCTTGCCTTACTTAGATGTGAGATTTTCTTGAACTTCATCGACTACTCTTTGGTGATAGTGCAGTCTAATGATGTGCATACGTATTTATAAATAATCGCAAAATGTATTGTGATCTAAATAAAAAATTAATAGGAGTGAGATTAGACATTTTCCACTATTATTTATTCTAATTGGCTACTTTAAAAAAAAAAATTGATTCGCTTTCCATGACGACCACTGGACCGCAACAAAAATTGCATCGCCACAAACCGAAAACCACTTTGAAACCTGATCGACGGGTGGAAGCAAAAGAAAACGAATTCAAGATGGAAAAGAAGAAATGAAAAACTATTCCTCACCTCATTTTATTTAATGTTTCTTATTAATATTTTTTATATTAAAATCTAATAAAAACCATTTGCAAATCAAGATGGACAAGAAAAAACCTCTTTAAACCAAGTGTGCGCTCATAGTTTATCAGAAATGAAATAAAGCCAAATCCGGGAAGAAAGTTTTATCCCATACACGAAACAATTTGAATCTATTTATGTATTTAATAATGCAATTTAAACAACACTCGTACTTACATCGGCACCATATAATTTTTACCTCTACAAATCGACATTTTTTTTTTTCAGAAAAAAATTTTTTTTTTTTATTTTGAAAGAATTTACGTAAAAACAACACTTTTTTATATTTCGTGATAAAAAAGGCAAATTAACCAATTTTTCAAAAGAGGAAAAACGTTAAAACTTTGAATCTATTTATGTATTTAATAATGCAATTTAAACAACACTCGTACTTACATCGGCACCATATAATTTTTACCTCTACAAATCGACATACCATATACAAAATGCATTCAGATAAATTGTATGAAAAAGCAAATAATTTCGAATTTATTGATTCATGCATCATTTTATGGTCATAAATTATATTGCGTTTTTTTTTTGTTGGACAATTTAAGGGAATTTAAACAGATTTTTAGAAAACGTATTTTTTTTTTGTACTAATTTCCAGTTGATTAAGTGGTTTTGTAGCCCACATGTCTAGATGCAACTTAACGGCATAATTCACTTTTATTTATTATTTTCATTCAAATTTAATTTACAATAATGCATTTTTTATAAACATAAGGAAATGCAGATTCTTTTTCATGTGTATGTGATCAGTTACTTTTATAAGCGACCATAAAGGTAGAGGGGAATAGCCAAGAGATCTTCAATTGCATCAAGTTTTCGCTGGGTTAAAATTAGATTTTTTTGGCCTCATTTAACATTTTCAATTTTAATACAATACATTGCATTGCATTGCCAAAAAACTTCTAAATACAGTTCTATATTTAATTTGAAGTGCGATTGTTGTATTATTCGATAATCAATCTGATTTTTTTTCTCAATAAAATTCATATAATAGAGTTTTTACAAGTGATAAAGTAGTTATTAAAATTCTATTTAAAGCGCTGAATGACATTTGTATATTATCTGCAATTAAAATATCAATAAAACCTTACAACAGCAACACAGTAATATGACAGAATGTGTCCTCCAGATGGCCCTACGTATGTCTGAGAATATGCAATGTACGAGTATATATGTATATACTAAACTATTGATTAAAAAAATAAGAACACATGACGGCGTATAAAAGCATATCATTCCTTTAATATTATTAGCATTATTAGAAGGAGAATTAATTTTCAAACCGTATAAAAAATTAAATATTAGATTAGTAAAATGTTATATTATCAGTATTATAAGAATTATTCTGTATTTATTATAAGAAAGACATTATTAGATACTGAACAAACGGATTAGAATGCAACAAAAATAGAAAATAGAAAAAAATAAAAAACAAATTTTAAAGAATATCGTAGCTATTTATTAGAATAAACTATTTTTTTTAATTGTTTTACATAATTAGAAGGGTGGCGGGGAATGGAGAAAATTTGTCTCTCTGCCGAAAACGACAGCATAAAATAAAAGGGAATGGACATTTACCCAAGCGTTGTTTTATGTACATAAAAATTATGCGGTAGCCGATAGTATAACAAAACAACAGCAACAACAAGAACAACAAAAAAACACGAAACAATAAACAAATGACAAAATGAACTGGCACGTCTACCTCGACATAAGGTGCGGAAGTCTTTATGTTGGTGGTGGCACACGAATCAATAAAATTTTCGAAACACGATGTTGGAGGAACAGCACGTTTGTCATGATTTTGTTCACATCCGACTAGACATGAACTTTGTGGATTGGACATGGAGACAGACATTTGCATCGGTACTGCTGGGGAAGGTGGTGGAGCTGGCGCGCCCGCCGGAAGACCAGCTGAAGCCTTTGTGTTCTGCTTTCGATTTGGATTTACACCGGCTAACGCTGGCGAAAGGATCGAATTTTTCGCTGGTGTCTGATTCAATATTCGGTTAGAAGTTGTCGCAACTGAATTTTGGCTTTGGGGCTGATTCTGGTGATAATTAAACTGATATTGAGTGGACTGTTGGGGATTTTGTAGTTTCTGTTGAGGATAGAAGTTGTGCTGGTATTGATTTCCTACTAGTTGTTGATATTGTTGATGTTGACTTTGCTGCTGATCTAGAAATAGTGGATCGAATGTTCGCAGAATATCTGATCTCAGCTCATCGCTATAGTATCCACTGGCATAATTATCACTGTCGCAGTCGGCAGCACTCGCTCTGGTCATGGAATGGTTAAAACCACCGGCGAGAGCAGATGTCTGCATTTCTTGTAAACCAGTTTGCGTCCTCTGCTGTTGCTTTGTCGATTGGGCGTTAGACTTGCCAGAATTTAAATTGTAATCGGAATCGTAATGAGACGTGCTGTTTTTTGTATTGCTGGTGTCCACTTCGCCCACTAATGCTGATTGTTGTCTTGCTGCTGGTATGGAGTACTTTATGTTCGTGGTACAAGTATATGCCGTCATTGGATTAACTGAAGGCGGTGAACAAGCGGAATTTATTACATCACCACTGGTTGCCTCATCAGCTCCAATATTAGAAGCAGAGGCACAAGAGGTGTCTGGTCTACAGCCTGAATCTGGACCGTAACCATAACCAAAGCCAACTACGACAGAATCGCCATTGTTGATTAACTGCGCTAAATTCCCTTTCCGATTCCATTTCTTTTGAGCTAATAACGATTCGTCAACTAGATTACTGGTTTTTGTTGTCGGAGTCCTACTAGCATTAAATCCAATTGGTGAATTAGGATTCGAATTGAAATTTGCATTCGTGTTGTTCGAATTTTGATTCATTCGATATTTTATGGACGGCTGTTGCTGCGACTGCAATTGCGTGTGTGACTGTGACCGCGATAGTGCCAATTTTTGTTGTAGATCTTTATGCTGTCCAACCGTAGGACCACTATTGGTGAGAATCGATTTTAATTTATTCCCACTGACAGCGCTTGTATTTCCGGAACCGCAACTGCTACTTCCGGTGACATTCGCACTATTATCATTTGGAATTTTCATTACGGAATTTTTGAAATCGGTAAGACTCCCATGCAATTGATATTTTCGATGGACTACACCATCACTAGCGCCTCCATTTCCCGCTCTAGCTACTATATCTTGTGATGGAGCTGGGATTAATCCTGCTTCTCCGGGTTTTTTAATGCCAAATGAATGGTGCCCCCTAGCATTTAGCCAATCATGCGAACTGTACGATTTTGTCAATGCGTTCGGTTTGCATTTAGCATTTGCCAGTTGACTAAAGTTCACTTCCAATTGCTGCTTTCGATGATCCGATGTTTTTGGTATGTTCTGTGGGCTACCGTAGTTAGACGTTATTTTTAACATGTCATTAAGGCACTTCTCAATATTATTTTCGGCTTCTTTTTTCATTTTCGTATTTTCCATATCCGATATGGAATCACCTTTGCCCATATGCGTCGGATCATCGACGTACGGAATTCTCTTGCCGACTCCTACTCCAATCGAAGAGTTAACAGGAAGATTTTGCGAATCATCGGGCGCAATATTTGCAGTCGACACTGCCTTTCCAGGAATCTTTTTTATTTGATTGGATGATGGTGGCTGGTTTAAGCTTTGAGCAGCGCATGTTTCTAGGTTTCGGAAAGGTTTTTGCAAAATATTTTCCTGCGGTTGCGGCGCCTGCGATCGTCTTGGTTGGAAAACTTGCTCATGTTGGTGTTGATCCTGCTGTTGATGCACAATCTGAGGCTGTGTAATTGTTTGTGGTTGCCTTATTTTATTTTGCTGCTGTAAAAGTAAATTACCTTGATTTGGAAGCAGCATTTTTTGCTGGTTATTATTAGCATCAAACTGATTTTGATTACTCTTGCTATGGGTTTTCGAATCCCTTAATCCGCTGGCTTCCCAATTAACAGCTGATGGCCTAGAGTTATTTACACCAACGTGCGCAGCTGAATCATTTCTTTTCAGGACGAAAGACTGATATTGGGGCTTGTTATCGAATACGCAAGAGCTAGAACAACTCTTCGATAAATTAACAAACGGACTATTTTCCGAATGGTTGAGTTTTGTATTAACTGATGGATTAGGACCGCTAAAAGTGCTTGACCCATGCACTTGGGTCTTTTGTATCAAATATGGTTGCTTACTTATAATACTTGACGATGTTAAGGCAGGATTTCTGGAGTGTAGAAGCGGTTTGTTCGTATAGCAAGGTATCTGGGACCGACTTGATGATTTCATCAGCTGAGGAACGCTCGAAATCGAAATGCTTTTATTCAGATTCATGAAGCCAGGTATATTATCTGGTTCTTGTATCGGAGGGGACTGTTGTCTGGCATCTTTTCTTTGGAGTTGAGATTGAACCTGTGGCTGAGGTTGCTTTTGCTGGTAAAACTGTGATTGAGGCTGTGTTTGCAGTTGTGATATTTTCGGTTGTGACGACGGGCTTTCGTTGCAAATAATTTTATACAACTCCTCTTTTGAAACATTTTGTCGAATCTTTGAATCGAGTTGTGACAACGACATGTTCTTTTGTAGCCTATAGGGTTTCGGAGCAATTTCTGGAGGATTTTCTTCCGAATATTGCGATGTTGGATTCTCTTTCGCAAGTACATTTCCATTATGTTCCTGAAGGTTTTCATTTGTTTCATGTAGGTTAGCACTACTTGCTTGTACATTGCCAGCATTTCCTTTAATTATCCTATCGTAATTCCAACCAATTTTTTTCGATGCCTGATTGGAAAGATTACCTGACCAAAAGTCATTCATTAGTTGTTTTCCGGCCAATCTATTTACACACGAGTTGGAGGAGCTCTTTTGCACACATCGCGTTGCATCCTTTTCTACTTTGGGCAAGAAGCCTGGAATATCGGGGTGATCCATTTTGCGTTGTTGATTCCCAATTATCGAGCTCGATATACTTCGACTCAGCTTATTTTCTTGATTTCCTAAATTGGAATTTTTTGAAAAAATCGGACGACATGCAGCCATACCCGTTTTACTAATACCATCCGCAGGAGCTGCATAGCCAGGTTTTCCCGAAGCAAATCGCGGCTGTAATAGTGGAGAAGATGGTTTGCTGCCAGCAAGGCGACTTTGCAATAAGCACTGATTACTTTTGCTATGTCGCACACCCGAACCGAATTTTGCAGCATTTCCCTGCTGCTGTTCAGTATCACCTTGACTTTGAGCTGCAATTTCACTATTGATACTCTGCAGTTGATCGAACAGATCTTCGCACTTTTGAAATTCTTGGTGGATTCTCTTGTCCAACTCACTATAGTCTGGTAAGCTTTTCAGATAGTTGTTCATGTAATCTATTTCATCATCGTACAGATTAGTAACTTTATTAGTAATACTTTTATCACTATAGTCTCTTCGCAATTTTTGCGGAATCTGACTAGTGTTCGTTGCAGGTAATTTGGTTAATCTATTCACTGATATGTTCTTTAAAGGTTTGGTTGGATAATCGCTATTCGAATTGTACTCTTGAAATGGCAGTGTCTTCTCGTAACGATTATCCTTTGGCGGATTTTCACTGCCAAGTAATTTAGCACCACTTCGAGATGGCTGTATATAGCATATTGGTGGTGATGCCGATGAGGACGAAGACGACGTTGTCGACATTGAACGTTGAGGTGATACTGGGGTAGGCGGACAAACTCGACGTAATTCGGGTTTCGCACCACTCAATACACTATAATTTTCAACATTAGCCTTCATTAATATTGATCGATTGTTCTCAGATTTTCCACAAATTCCTAGATATGGTTTCGATGCATTCTTATTTTCTAAAAACGTTGTTTCATTATTTTCACAGCATTGTGGATAATCATAGGTTGATATGCGATTCTGAAATATTGTTGATAATTTTTTCTCGAGTCTTTTTCACAAAAAAAAATTAATAAAATACAATAGCAATTATATATGTATATTGAAGCAAATATCTTTTCTATAAAAATAAGCCAGGAAGAATTGCGTATAATGATTTGTGTATGTTGGCTTTCTTATTATTTTTATTATTATTATCGGATTATTTTTAATATCAGTTTTATAAATATAACATTTTTTTTTGATTCACGAACGGAACACATAAAAAATGGTGTACATTTTTTATACGAACGATAACACACTATGAATGGAACACGCATCTAGGAAAATGAAATTGTTTTGTCTTTTCTGTTGTTGCATCGAAAATAATTAAAAACTTATTTTCATTCAATCGAAGAAATTCTTTATTAAAATAAAACGTATTTTTTATATTGTTTTATAAAAATTTTTAAGGGTCTTATCAAAATGATATAAATTAATATATAATTAATGATAATTATATATATTCAATTTTATTGATTTCAAAAAGGGAATTTTAATATGAACAAATAATTAATAATTAATTTTAAAAAGAGAAGATTTTGAATAAATCCAAAACACTTTAATGTGAAGACGAACAAAAGATAAAGATAGAACATACGATGTTGTATTCGTTATAGTTATCAACAGCGTAATACGGTCATTAAATAAGTAATTAACAAAGTCACACGAGAGTAAACACAATCACGACTTAAACTGAAAACTGCATCGAGTCGGATATGTCAAAAAATTTAAAACCCTCAAAGTCTTATGCGAATGCACACCTCTTCGCCAAATGTGTTTTTTATCACCCAAATAGATGCTGTTTTAATTTTGGTCCAAGTATTGCCATACATTTTATTATTTTGTTATGTGGCAGTATTGTTATTTGATAAATTTTGTTGCAATTGTATTTAATTGGACAATTAGTTTGCAGTTTCAGTCGGAATTGTGTTCCTACCATAGCTTATCAATTTGCTTTATTTTCTTTTGATTTAAGCAAAATCAATATGTACCAGAAAAACAACTCTTTAGTTTATTTTTTTTTTAAAAAGGGGAATAATTTATTGAAATTGGTGAAAAATTCACAGCCACAACAGCATATGGTAATCAAAAACCAATTTCATTTTCCTTATCGTTTGAATGTCATGTTTTCATGAGTGAGGAAAAAAGAGTGTCGAATACAAAGAATTTCGAGGGATCAAAAATTACAACGAAAATATCTATTTTGTTGATTATTTGTTTTTTTTGTTTTAATAGATAGAAACAAGGATATACTTTTAAAATCACATTTATAATGCGATACACGAACAATAGACAAATGATTGAAAATTAACAAAAAATATTATTTAAAAAATCATTTATCCAAATTATGAACAAATAAAGAAAAAAACATTTGTTTGCTTTTTTTTGTTGATTTTGTAAATTATTAAGGAATGGAAATAAAAAAAACGACGATTATTCAAAATAGTATTAGCAATACTAATAAAAAAAAAGAAAAAAAAAGCGCGGAACATAAAAACCTTAATCATATGAGGTGGAATTTTTCCATTTTTGGGCACAGGTATTTTCTTGATAATGATAATTTTATCACCCTCGATCCTTTGTATTGTTATAGGTTGGCGTAGTTTAGATGGACCAGCTGCAGGTTTTTTAGCAACAGAAGCAGAATTGCTGATAGTAGTAGCGGTAGATGACTTATTAGTGGTGGATGCAGTAATGGCAGACGTTTTATTTGCTGATATTGCGACTGAGCTATTATCGGTTTTCTTTTGGGCTGCTCCGGCGGAAGCTGCAGTTATGCCTGCACCGGTAGCTGTACCCGAAATAGCCTGTTTGGTTGTAGGTTTTGAGGCACTCGACTTGGACTTATTATCACCGGAACGTACTATCGTCAAATGATACAAGGGCTTATCATCGTCTAATATACTTTTTTGCGGTTCGACTTTCTTTTCTACTTTGCGTAACACAACGCCTAGCATTGGCGCGTCTGGTTTTTTTATAGTAATTGCTGACTTTTGTGGTTCAACACGCTTCAGCAAAACACCCAGTTTAACATTGGGTGGTGGAGATCGTACCTTTCGCAGTAATTTCGCCGGTTCCTTTTCACGCTCGAACACATTTCCGTTGATAATAATACCATTCGTGTTACTCAAGTCCATTTTAGCCAAATCAGGCACCGATATTGGAACTATTAATTGCTGTTCATCATGTAACTTGTTACGATTGTGTTCATTATTGTCATTTCTTTTGCTAACTTCTTTGTTATTGTCGTCGCTGTCCTCATCGTCCTCTAGGTAGCCATCTTCTTCGTCGTCATTAACGCTATCATCAGCACTGGTGTCGATATTCCGATTCATATGACCATTCAAAATTACTGAATGCTTTTCCTTTTCGGAATCCTGCTGATGATAATTAACTGGAACTAATTTCGGTGTCGTAGACATATTCAAACAAACCGGACTAGAGCAGCAAAATAGAGCATTCCTTGGAGCACAGCTAATTTTTGATGAACTTTTATTATTATCCACATCATCACTACTACTGCTATTACTACTGCTCGAACTGCTTCTTCTATTTGCGGTTATTGTGTTGGCATTACTGTTGATTTCAATTGTTGAACTTGTGGTATTATCCATTGACATTATTTAAACAAACAAAAACTACTGAATTTTTCTTATAATAATTAATATTGTTTATGACACTTTTTAATTTCTATTTTCTTATTATTCGTTGTTCCAATTTCAATGGAAAACCACCAGCAATAATTTTATTTGTTCACATAAATCCAAACATACAAAATTTAATAATAAATTTTATGCAATAAAAATTAATAATAACTAATATAATATTATAATTACAGATTTTTATTAATAATAATCACCACTTTATTATGATATTCTCTTTTCTAATTATAGATTATAAAGCACATTGTTTTTTTTTTGTAATTTTTTTTTTAGTTATAATAAAAAAATGCCAAAAAACTAATTTATTTTTCCTAATATATTCACAAACGAACTAAAATTTATTTTATTATTAATTTTTTTTTATAAAGAGAAAAAAATAAATAATGACGATTACGGAAGAAGAAACTTCGTTTTTTCGAAAAAATAGCAAAAATAAAACTTTTCGGAAAAATTCTGTTTTGCTTTCTTACTTTTTGAAGAGAATCGATTGTACAATATTTATTATAATAATCCTTGGAAAACCATATTAAATAATATTAAAATAGAAAAAGTTTTGTGAGAAAAAAAATAGTTCAAATGGTTTTTTTTTCTTTTTACAAACTCAGTGTTTACAGATTTATTTCCAGATGAAGTGAAAATATCGCAGTTCGATTTTGGTTTTCTCTTTCCTCCACTAAACGAACACCTAAAAATAGTGACCATCATTTTTCGGCCATCGGCGATGCCGTATTTTGTATAATTATTTACAAAACCAGAAAGAAATGAAAACGAATATATTCGTAAGATGTATGTAAATAAGAAAAGAGATGGAAAACAATTTCTTGAGGAAAATTTCATATAAAAACAAAACATAAAATTAAATGATCTCATCGGTTTATTTATGCAGTCTCGCTTACAAAAGTACAAATTCGCACATCACATCAAAAACCCTCACATCCGCTAGACAATAATCGATTTTCGGTTTGTGGTTGTACAAATAGATGGCACTGATCCGTAAGAAATTATATTTGGAATAGAAGAAAATCTAAAGAATTCTTATCTAATATAATGTCTAGTCTTTATTTAGTAGATGTGCTCTTGTTTTTTTCATTTAATTAATCCCTTCTTATTCGTTAAATTTGAATTGGAATCTACTCTATATAAATGATATGTATCGTTTCGCAATTTTCTTTTATTTAAATTTGTTTTTTTTTTTTGGTTTATTTTAAAAATAAATCGAAAATTTTTGATATTACGACCCTATCAGGATAAAAGAGTATAATTTATCTTATTTTAATATAGAAAAAGGTTTTTTTTTTAATTATAAATTATTTTATTAAGGCAAAATTTAACATGTTATTTGAATCCTATAAAATAATTACTTTCAAAATAATTCGAAAATTTTACGATACTTATTAATTATCTGATTCGAAACTTATATTATTAAATATAATGAATTGTATTAATTTGTTTTGCTTAATGATGATCAGTAAATTTAGATAGACTGATTAAATCAATAGAAGTAATTATGATTAAAAAGAATATTAAAAGATTTGTCATTATAATAATATTGCGTTCACAAGAAAATCATAAAAGTTGAAAATGAATTTACTTGAAATTTTTCACAATTTAAAATATATTTAAGCAGCACTCGTACTTGTGTTGTGCGTTTGTTTTTAGCCAAGATTAATAACAAAACTGACAAAAAATTTAATATGGTTGGGAATTGGTTTTTTTTTAAATCTTTATGCTCACTTTATTGCTTTAATCAAGTCTTTTTAACAACAACAAAAACTGTTGCACAAAATTGAGTAGAAAATAATTGTAAATATTTTTTTATAGAAATATGTAAAATTCTTTTGTAGCATTTTATTTCCGATGATTTTTCGAAATATTTTTGAAAATTGCTTAAAATATCTTTAATATTTTTTACTATGTGAGAATTTGCTTTTATTTAATTTTATACCATCCTTTTGTCAGAGGGGGGTTCATTAATTAGGAGCAAAATTTCAGAAAAACTGATATCTGACTTAAGAGCTAATACCCTTTTAATGAGAATTTCAAATATATCCGCACCAGAGAATATTACACTTCCTCGCCTTAAATTAAAATGGTTTATGAATCATAAATTCTGGATTATGAATCATAAAAATTTTAAAATTAGAAAATATGATTAAAAATTATTCTTGTAAGTTAATGCCATTTCTCTTAACCAAACGAATATTAATTATGGGCAATAGTTAAATTCGTTCGCATCAACAAAAAAAACTACGAATAAAAATTGGTGTTTTCAACGACAGATGTCAGGTTAGCGAAAAGGAAGTGAGCATGATCGTGATCATAGACATACTTTACACATTGGCATCACAACTACCTTCATCGATGTGCCAAAGTATATATGCACGCAAATTGTACGAAAGTGACAATGCTAATCTGCCTTACCGAAAAAAGCGCCATTCAACAGCGTGGTGTGCAGATTAGATAATGCAGTGGTGTATGGTATATGGTGCAATGTGGTGTATTTCAATGCTGTGCGATACGGTGTGGTGAGATAACCGAAACTTATGGCATTGGCGATGCTAATTGTTTCGTTTAATTATAAATTTTATGGCTATGATGAGCAATAATATTAGTTCATCGAATTTGGTTCAATTAAATGTATTTATAACAACGTAAATTCAAGCGCGCAAAAAAATATTTTGAGGACGAGACGCACATGTAGGCGAAAGGAACAATTGACAAACGCAGGAAACCAAATTTCAAGTGTATATACTCGAGTTTATTATTATTACTTTGTACTTTATATTTCATATATACATATAAAAAAGAATATTTTCTTTTTATTTTTACTATTATTGAAATATTTCCGGATCTTCCGTAATTGTTTTTTTTTTTTAAATTATCGAAAAATTGAATTTAAATTTTAATTATTTTTTGTTTTCTTTTCCCTAAAAATCAATTATCACTATTTATATTTAATTAAGAAAACTACATTTTTCAATTAATATTCACTTTTGCACAAAATATATATGGTTATAACTTAATAGACAGGATTATGTGTAAAAAAAAATAATTTAAAGCAAATTCTGTAAATTCAAATATAAATAAAATTTAAAGAAAAAATTCAATTTTACACATGATAAAATTCAATTTTTTTAGTGCACATTTCTTTAGATTTAATACATTTTTTTTATGAAACATAATTAAACTTCTAATTTGTGATTATATTTTTTCTATATTATTATTATAAATATTGAAAGAAAATTTATTTTGTAACTTTTTAACACAAAATGAAATATTTATATTGATGAAATAATAATATTTTATTGCTTATGAAGAACATACAAAATTAATGTAAATTTCTTCAAGAAACAAGGAAACACTCAAAAATTTTGTAAAATAAACAAATTAAACTATGATAATAATAATAACGATAAAAAAAAATACTTCAGAAGGGCAGGTAATACACGATCTTAATTCATTAGAGAATATCACCGCACTATTCTCTAACCACCTTCTATCGTTGGATTCTCATAAGAAGGTATAAGATTCAACAAAAAAAAAGAAGAAAATAATGCATTCAAAAATGTTTTTTCTTACTTCGATTATTTTTAATTTATTTTTCTTTTATCAATACTAACATCACTACTGTAGTTGTAATTAAAGAAAAAAAGAAAAAAATAGAAAATAAATTCTCAGTTAATGCTCCTTTTTTTTTTATTCGAAATATGTTCTAGTCTTTTAGAATCAGATTCAGATCAGACTCTAGTTTCTTGACTCGGATTCGATAGTATTCATTCGGTTTCGATTATATATAATATATATATATATATTTTTTTTTATTCTATTATTTTAGTATTAAATTTATTTAATTATTTCATTTGAATTTTTGATTACAACTACTACATTTGTTGTTGCTGTTGCTTTTGTTGAACGTTTATTTTAATATTGTAAAAATTTCGATATGTAGTTTAATTAATTATAACGGATATACACACGTTCAGCCGAGCGAAAAACAACAACGAATTCTCTTTCAGCATCGCGACGCGAAACTGCTAACCGATTATCATCATCAACATCTTCTGATGTGTAGTTTTAACTGAAAAACCAAAAACTTATTTCAGCAGCAATGTGATTTGTAGTGAATGAGAAAAATTATATTTTGTTTTTATTGTTGTTGTTGTTGCTGTTATTTTCTTTTGCATTTCCACATTCATCTTACACACAAAAATATTTATATATAAATAGATATATGTGTGAATATATTCTACACAAATACACATATATTATTACAATACATATTTATTTATATATTTATTCGTATAAGATTGAAGGAGAATAAAAATTGTTTCACCGATCATCAGACAGAAAACATTACAAGCGAACAGAATCAAAAGATTCCTCTCAGGAGTGATAAAAACCGAAGAAAAAAACAACTTAACTTGATGAATACAAACAAGAAACAATTAGCAATTGACTTGATAAAAATATCTAAAGATATTCACAATAAGAATAAATTAATTTAAAATTGAATAGAATAAAATAAAAATAATAGTACAGACTATAGTCTAGTAGCAAGCACACACACCGCACACAGTCATTATACAAAAAAGATAACGAAATAAACTGAAGATTGCGGCTGTTGCGATTGTTTTATCTGTATGGGAGGACGATCATTGAAATGGGAGAAATAAAGCATTGACGGTGACGTTGACTTTGACGCATCGAACAGCCAACTACGTCAACAACCTAGTGGAAATTCGGTAACCCAGCAATGTGGAGCAATCAGAAAATGGTGGGCATCAGAGACCTTCGTGCACAATCGGCATTTTCCGATGGCACCAGCGAGATTGTCGAAATCCAAATTTGCTACCATGAGACGCCCAGTTGCCAGAATCCTAATCATTTCCTAAGCCTCCTTGCACAATCGCCGTCTGTGCCTCTTCTGATTCCGTTCTATTCTTATTTTTACCGAATCTTAATAGCGTGTTCGGCAGTTTCAAAAATTAAAAAAATACAGTGAAGAACAAAATTTTTCTTTTTTACTGTAATTTAGGGATTGGATAATGGAAATATTTTTCCACTGTATTGTAATTGAGCTGTTTTGTTTTTGACAATGGCTTAAATTTATTCATTTTAAAATCGAGATATTTAAGGGTTTGGCGTTTTAAAAATAAATAATAAACATTATATAAAACTAATACATTTTTGATGGCTCTAAACAGAATTAAACCACCTAAAAAAAGTCTATGGAAAAAATAAATTTCCTTTGAAATAAAAATAAATGCAACTTTTATTAACTATTAAAGAAAGATAACATTAAAATTAATATTTTCGTATTAATAAAATCCTTCAACTTAATTTTGCTTATGTATTTTTTAAGGGATGTTAAAATCCATTAAATCGTTGCATTTTTGTGTTGCGATTGGTCTTGGTTTTTTGTACATTCGTGTCAACTCAATATTATTAAAGTTTCTTGGTCTACCTCCCCTCTGTAGAACATTGTATATGGTTACAAGAATATTCTCTTGTTTCAATTTAATTTACAATGAAGTTATCATAGTTTTGTGGAATTTTTTTTACATAATGAAATTATTATTATTGAAACAATTATTATCTGAGCTAATCGATCAATACCTCTTTAATAATAGGCATAGAATAAAATTTTACTCCATATTCGTTTGAAACTCAAACTATTCCGAAAAGTCTAATTAACTCCACAGAATTTACAGTGAAAACAAACAAAAAAAAAGTATACCCAAAAGATGGGTGCTTGTTAAAAATATAAACTAAAAAAATTCTACAATTAGAAAAAAGTTACAACATGAGATATATGATTAATTTTATTTCAAAAGTAAGTATACTTCGGAATTCGAATTTCGATAATCCAGGGCAATAGGGCGCTTCTGCATACAAAATTTCATTTGGATAAAACGATTTTTCACCCCAGTTGGTATCAAGTTCAAGGATGTCAGCGGTTCATATTATTTCTGTTATAAAGTACCATATATCTTTTTATATTTTATTACACCGGCATCCTACAGTAAGCCATTTGAAGCCATCATCAAAATTTCATTTTCAGTATAGTTTTTTATTTTTTTATTTTAAGCGAAAATCTCAGAATTTATGTGCAGTTTAATACTGTAATTAAGTGAGCCAAATTTCAATATAAAAATGTTTATTATTCTATTACTCTGCTAATTTTTCTTTTAGAAATATTAGTTAAAATTTGCTTTGAAATGAAAAGATGACTTAGAAATTTAATAATCAAAGAAAGCTAAATTGCAAATACACTTCCAAAATAAACGGATCATTTTTTTTTCTTAGAAAATTTTTCAAAAAAGTTAATAGAAAATCAAAATTTAGTAAATAAAAATATTTTTTTTTATTCTTTATACAAAATTTTTCAAAATTACTGAAAACCACTATTTAATATGGAACAAATAATTGTGCATTTAACAGAAAATTGTTTTTTTTTAAATGTAAATAAAGAAAATCCAATGGTTAAAGAATGATTTTGTTTGCCACTATTTATAAATACAAATCAAAAAATTAACATTGATGCTAAGTAGTCAAACTGACGCAAATATTCCCTTCGGAGCAAGCGCAGTCAAAGAAAAGATCCAACTGTGCCCAAATGATGCGATTCAGATTGGATCAGTTCTACCATGTGATGATGGGTGGAGAATTATTGTTTCCTCTTTCGCCGCTAATTCTAAAAACCCCATCCAAAAATGGGTTGTATATAATCCAAATGATATCTTTCCCCATCAACTTGTTTTGTGCATGCAAAGAGATATCAAAATATTTTCTCGGAATAAGTAAAATTCAGATTTTTGGGAGGCCGAAAAACTTTCCAATTTAAAAATTTTAGCATATAAAGAACCGACGATTAGATCAAACAGTTTATAATATTTGTAAGAAGGTAAATTGTGATATTGATATCGATTTGCATTTAAAAACTTAACATATTTTACTCTATTTTTAAAAAAAGAAAAGAAAAAGAAAACTAAAAATAATGACGGTAGAATATAAATTGCAACATAAATTTTCAAAAGTATTTTTTGTCTGTTTTAAAATTTGATATCATTTCAATGTAGTGAAAAGTTCTTTCGAAATAAATATATAAATAATATGAAATGTTTTTATTTTTGTGGTCTACCGCGTGTTTTTCACAAGAACCACATGCCTCCTAGTATTTCGGCTTAAATTTTCCGTAAAGTATTAAATGATTACAACAGAAAATTAGGTCAATTTTGATTAGAAATTTTTAATACTTTCTTGTGATAAAACTTAGGTGACTGTTAATATCGATTAGTTATTACTTAAAAGGAAAAAAAAACAATTAATTTTTTTAGACAGAATTTTAATAATAATTATTATGTTTTATTATTAATAAATAAGTAAATTTGTGATAAATATGAAAAAATTCATCAATCAATCTCGAAATTGAAAAACCGAAATCAATATTGCTGTTGTAAGGTTTTGACGTATATGAATAAGTAACAAAAGTTATGAATATAATTCAACACGCATCTCTTATCTGTCTGTCTCTTCTATAATAAAGTTCTCTTTGAATGAAAATACACATAATTGCCCTCTTTTCCAATAAACTGAGAAAATTTCATTCACACGAGGTTAGACCCAGTTATACTGATTGGGCTTTTCAAATCAGCTGTTGTTAAAGAGAAGCTTTATCAATGACTGCATTTTCCTTGATTCCAGTTGGAGAAGCTTTCATCGAAATCGAAAGATTCTGGCTCACTTATTTTAACTATAATCTATTTTTTCTCTTTCTTTCGCACTAGGAGAATTTTTTGTTGTTGTTGCAAATTTGCATCTCTAATGAACAAAATTACATAATAACTGTAAAAACATATTAAAAAATAATTATTTGTGCCAAAGTTAGTCATACGTACATAAATAAAGGTGCTCTTTACGGTTTTTTTAATTACATACACATATTACTATTTCTAATAACAAGACCAATGCCCAAAAATAATTATTCCAACAAATCAAAAATAAATCAATACAAATATATGGCAAAAATTTTGTTGAAAAAAAAATTGCTGACAAATTTATACTTTTAATTTGAATAAATTAACTTTTATAATATAGGTTGTTAGGCATTTCAAATATTCATTGACAATGCATAAAAATATTTCTATTCAACTCAACAGTCATAGCCATAAAACCTTTTAAAATCGACAAAAATACAAAAAAAATTGTTTAATAAACAAATAAATTTCAATTAGATTGTGTTTGTTCGACTTCTTTTTTTTGAAGATTTTGTCTTTCGATTGAAGTCGCATAGAAATTTGGAAAACATAAGCAATAAACCTAAAAAACCATGAAAAATCGAAAAAATTGTGTGGTAATGGAAGACCAAAAATCATATGTGGTGATGACAAGCAATCTCATGCTGATTGGGCGAAACCAAACTCTCAATGAATCATTTGAAGGAAAAAATTATATTTCGGAGAAATTTTATTACAAAGCATGGCAAATTACAAAAAAATAAATTAAACATAACAAAAAGGATACAAAAGAATAAAGAAACGATGTAGTCTACCTACCTCAAATTCTTTTATCACCCACAACCCATAATAAAGGTTCAAAATGTGACGATACTGTATGTGTGCCAAGAAATAAGCATGGTGCAAAATGAAATTAGCCATTTTTTTTTTTTTACCTCATAATTTTTCGTTTACTATATACACGTATATCGAATCAGTTAAGACAAAAATAATAAAAAAAGGATTGCATGTGAAATTAAAGAAAAAATGAATGTAGCCTCGCAGCTTGACAAAGGAAAATAAAGTGCAAAAAAGCTTTTCCTGATGGAAATGATGGCTGGGGAAATATTTTTTATTGGAACGCAGCAGGACTATTGTGGTCGCTACAAAGCAGCTGCGATGCTTTGCTGTTGCTGCTGCCGCTACCATCACTTTTGGTGGTGGTTGCAAGCTTGTTCATTTCTTTTGCATTGCTGCGTATGCGTGTATATGTTTTGGGGGACTAAAATTGTTAAGGAGAATTTTTTTGTTGATTTTTCTAACTTACAGGATCATCGTTTTCCTTCCCTTCGTCCTGTTTGTGTTCAGTCCGTTGGTTCTCATGATTTGTCTCGTCCTGATTGTGCTTCTCTTGTTCTTTAGGACTGCCGTCTTGCTTCCCATTTTGGATTTCTTTTTGTATTTCGCCATTACTTAATTTCCTCGACTTTTCATGATTCGCTCTACGCTTGTGTTCATAATTTTGCTGCAGTTGCTCATCATTATTCCTAATAGGAGATTCGTTGCGGCTTCGCTCCAGTGGCGCATCGTTTTCGTGTTCTTCTGAATCGTTTTTTTTCTGGTCCAATTGCTCCTCGTCAAGATTATGTATACGCAGCTCATCACAGTTCTGTTTTTGTTTATTGCACTGTCTTGTCCTTAACTGATCGGGCAGGTCCCGTTCTTGCATTTCAAAATCTCTGACTTCTTTCTCATCGCTATTTTTATTGTCCTCCTCCTGAAAATTCTGCGCCCGCGAATCATTTGGTTTTTGTTCAAGCTGCACGCCATGGTGTTTTTCTTGACGATCTTCATTATCGTTTGTTTCTCCTTGTTTGTTATGATTCAGCTCTCCAAGGACATTTTCATTTTGGGTTTTTCGGTCATCAAGATTACGTACTTGCCCCCGCTCGTCAGAAATCGATTTTTGCCGCTCGTCAGGATTTTGGTTAAATTGCTCGTCCGAATTCTGTTTTAGCATTTCGCCAGGACTCTGCTCTTGCCTTTCATCAGAATTCTGCTCTTGGGGCTCATCAAGATTCTGTTTAAGCTGCTCTTCAGAATTCTGCTCTTGCCCTTTATCAGGATTCTGTTCTTTCCGGTTATCGGGATTCTGTTCTTGCCGCTCATCAAAATACTGCTCTTGGCGCTCATCAAGATTCGGTTTGAACTGCTCGTTCGAATCCTGTTTTAACAATTCATCAGGACTCTGCTCTTGCCTTTCGTCAGGATTCTGCTCTTGGCGCTCATCAAAATTTTGTTTAAGCCGCTCGTCAGAATTCTGCTCTTGCCCTTCATCAGGATTATCTTCTTGCCGCTCGTCGGGATTTTGTTCCTGCTGCTCTTCAAAAATCCGTTTATCGGGATTCTGTTCTTGCCACTCATCAAAATTCTGCTTTTGGCGCTCATCAAGATTCTGTTTGAACTGCTCGTTCGAATCCTGTTTTAACAATTCATCAGGACTCTGCTCTTGCCCTTCATCAGGATTCTGCTCTTGGCGCTCATCAAGATTCGGCTCTTGGCGCTCATCTAGATTCTGTTTTAGCTGCTCGTCAGAATTCTGCTCTTGCCCTTCATCAGGATTCTGTTCTTCCTGTTTATCGAGATTCTGTTCTTGCCGCTCATCAAGATTCTGTTTAAACTGCTCGTCCGAATTCTGTTTTAGCAATTCGTCAGAATTCTGCTCTTGCCCTTCATCAGGATTCTGTTCTTCCAGTTTATCGGGATTCTGTTCTTGCGGTTTAAGCTGCTCGTCAGAATTCTGTTTTTGCTGCTTGTTAGCAGTTCGCTCTTTCCCGTTCACTTCAATTTGTTTATCAAAACTTTCCTCCACAGACTCGTTTTGGTTTTGTTCTTTGTCATGTTCCTTTTCTCCTTGCAACTGTAGCGGAAACTCTTCCTGCTCCTGCTTTTCTAATTGCGGCGGCATCAGCTGCTGCGGCTGCTCTTCCATACCTCCTCATATGTGATATCAAATTATTTTCCCTTTCACCACTTCTTTTATGTTTTTAATAACCAACTTTAATTACACTAGCTAACTACTATCTATTAATGTAAAAAAAACGGATGACAGAAGATTGCTCCGCTTCTGCATGATTTATTTTTGTACTTTCGACTAATTTTACACGTTAAAAACATTCATTAAAACTTAACAACTTTTTTCCATTAATATTATATACTTTTTAAAATCAATTTCGTTATACTATCTAACTTTTTGATAATTGTTAATTTTAATTTTCTTCTTTTTTTTAATGATTTTCATTGAAATATAATTTTTTTTTCTAATTTATTATAGTTTTTATTTTATATATTTATTTTAGTTTTCATCTATTGTTTAATTATTCATCTATGTTACTACCGATATTATTACAATTTTTAATTTGAACTATTATATCTTTTTTGTATTGTAAATTTAAATAGAAAAGTTCTCTTCGAACGCACAACAAATAACCAATCTGACCTGACCTGATTTTCTTTGACTCTATGGCCTTTAATAATGTTTCTTATGTTGAATAATGTTAAAGTGTTCCAAGTTTGCTTTTGGCACAAAATCAGCAGAAGCAGGCAATATTATCCGAAAAGCCGAGTTTATACGGAAACATATAAAAATCGATATGTCGCATTGCCTTCGTAACGTTTCAAGTTCTCAAATATGAACTTTTGTTGTGGCTGTAGCTACCGTAGTCATTGTTGTAGCGACTGATGTTGCCACTACAAAGATTGTTCTACAGCTGCGACTACACCACTATTGGACGATGAAGTTTTTGAGTACTATTCCTATTTAAACTGTTACCATTTGTGTTGCTAAAGCTTCTGCTCGTGTAGTTGCGATTGAAAATTGTAGCTTTAATAAATATTTCGGTATCAATAAATATTCTTCTGTTAGTTTTGTTACAACAATTATTCCTCTATGATAGCAGTTAGTTTTGTGATTTTACTATTAAACACTTCTGATTTTATAAAAATTAAAATTATTGCAGTTTTTACACTCCTGTGCGAATACATAAGTTTTCTGATGGTCATATAGTTAGTTATTCATCACAAATTTGGGAAATTGTTAATAGTTACTATTAAAAATAATAGAACTAACATATAAGTTCACTGTTTAAAATTTTTAATTTTCATTGGAAACAATTTGAATAATAGTGGAGGCAATTTATACTCTGATATAATTGTGGTTTTAACTATTTAGAAAAGCAAAAAAAATATATATATTATCATCTATCGACCGACCACAGACGATAACGACTAGCTAAACTATTGAAGGCGAAAATATTTTCCAAAACCAAAAAAAAAATAAGAAAATTTAGTAAACCCGAACAGAATAGAACCCAGTTAGCCCAGCCAACCCGGCCAACTGAAGCACACGTGTAAGAGCACGCAGCCCAATGACAATCAACTAACTACCAGCCAGCCAACTAACCTACCAATCAGTTTGATTGCCTGCCTGCCAACCTTTTATCCAACCAACCATTCTGATTGCACCTCCCTCCCCTCCGCCCTTATATCATAATATTGCCAAGAGAATGGTATTGAGAAATTTTCGTCTGTCGAATTTTTTTTTCTTCTAATAACAACTTCGAATGCAGTGATTTGAGTTGGAAAATTTCATTGTTTTTTGCAATCATTTCAAGAACGTATCGAATTTTTTGTCAAGCATAAAATTAATGAATTAGAAAAAAATCGAATTTTCACTATTTATAAATATTTGTGAGAAAAATAACAACTACAAACAAAAATACCTGAATAAATTTAAAAAATTATATCATAAGTTTACCATAAAAATATAAAGATTAAGCAGAATACGAATATAACACCAAAAAAAATGGAGAGAAAAAATTCACAACAAAATTTAATGAAAGTGAGGAATTATGTCCATCATAAGAGTATGTGCTCACGATGTGCAATATTAAATGAAAAGCTAGCTAGCTACTAATGGTATTGTACTTGAAGTTATTAATGATGGCTCTTAGTATGTACAAAGCTTAAAGGCTCTAAACAATATTCTCCACAAAACAGTTTAGATAGAATCATGAAATTTTTTGGTTTCTTTGCAGTTCTTCTAAAAACGGTGATAATGTGTATGTGTATGCAAATATGTCATAACGAAAAGAACAAAAAATAAAATTAAAAAAACAAAATTAAGTAAAACATAAAATTGTATGGCATTTATTTGTCCTTCTTCCGCTTTTGTTCTATTTTCAATTGTTCGTTGGATCCACTTGAAACCGTTTTCAAGAGCAAGAGTCAGTTTATTTAGTCTTGTCTCTCTGCCACCCTGACTGATAGTTACTAAATAATACTATTAGTAAATTAAAGTTTCTTTATTATTTACATTGACAATACATATACGGAATACAGTTTTAAAAAAAACAATTGTACAAATATGAAACATTGACGGCGTATTGATGGTTGAAGTTGTGACTTTGAATAATTGAAGCCAATATTAAGCATCGCATATCGGACATTGAACAATCATCCGAAACAGGAGCACAATCAGAAACAGTATCATCATCACCGATGGAACGACCACCAATCACTAATGGCTATTAAAAAATTTCACTCAGCTTCTATTAGCATTCATTCTATTTTCGTATTTTTTCTTTTTCCAATTCATATACAATATATTTTCCTTTAAGTACAAAGTGAAGTTTATAAATAGACAACATATTGAGCTTCTTTTACGATCGAATTTACATAGAATTTTTTTTCCCGTACACGAGTATATATTCAATGACGATAGATTTATTATCATTTGAGGCTGTTTTATATAACATACTGAATAATAGTGTAATTGATTGGCAAACCGAGAGAAAATAATCGAAGGGACATACACATATTACACAGATTGACTAAGCAATTTTTTTTTTAAATAATTAATAAACTGTTATATAAAAATATTTTTTTATGGCAAAAAAAATTATTTGCTAAACTGTTATATAAAAATATTTTCTAGGCGGAAAATGATAATTTTAAAAACTGTTGTATAAAAATATTTTTAGGGTGAAAAAAATTATTTTGAAAACTGTTATATAGAAATATTAAGTTTTAAGGCGAAACCCGATTATTTTGGAAATGTTTATCTGACAACCATACTAATGAATTCTTTGAAACAATTTAATTCTTATAAAATGAAATAAATAATTTTAAATTGAACTTATTTCAAAAAAATTTATACGAGTATACGAGTATGTTCCCTTTAATATAATTTAAATGAATAATTTTATCAATTATGATATGATATCGAATAATTTCGAATGTTTTTTTTATGATATCATTCATCCTTAAAAATATGCAATAATTTTCTTTTCAAACAATAGAAAAAAGTCACTTTCTCTTAAATGGTAATCACCCACCACTTAACATATTCAAAATGTCCTCCAGTCAATGACACCATTGATCATATACAAGGACATTGTTTCGTTTTACTCCAATTTCAAAACTTTCATTTAGAGTTTAAAATTATATCAACTAGTAAAAGAAAAAAACAATTTATTTGGATACTATTTTTGGTTAATCCAACCATATTTGGAAATATGACTTTTAACGTTTTGATTAGCACAAAAATGGAATGGATTAAAACACAGCAGTGCTTTTCTTGATGTGTTGTATTTGCTTTAATTTCTATATCTAGTGCACTCATCATTAGACAAAAAATAAGACCAAACAGCAGAATTTTTTTTTTTGAGTTAATAAAAAGCCCAATTTAGAATCATGCAAAAAAAACTTCAAAAAAAATTGTTTGTAAATTCAAATACGAAAATATATCTTGAAATTTTTTATAGAAAATTAATTTAGTTTTTAGTAATTGAAAATATTTTCTCAATAATTTATTGAGAAAATATTTAATTTTATTTAAATTATTCCCACTTATAATATTAATATAACTGGATTAAAACAAAAATCATTCTTACCAAATTATTATGAAAATTTTTTGTAAACTTTGCTTTTTGTTAAGAAAAAAAATCAAAGTGAAAATTAAATAAACCACAATTTTTTTTATAAAAAATTGAAATTCTATACTATTATTTATAGTAAAATTTTATTATTTTATTTTTCCCAATTTTTTTATATGCAAATATCATATTTCAGTTCACTGAATTCATTTTATGGATGTACATACTAACTTTATTAACTTAAAATTTTTCTGACAAATGATAAGCAAATATAATTCTGATGCTTGTTAAATTATTCATTTTTGTATAATATTTTCCATTTATTGTGTTCTCCTTACTCTTCTTAGCAAGAAAATAATTGCAAATTATGGAGAAAAAAAATGTATTTTAAAGCTTTTAATTTAAAATGGGATAATATAAATCAGCAAAATAGGATTGAAAGGATTATTTTACTCATGTTTATTTGATTACTATCAATGTAAAAAAAAATTCTTTAAAGAAGTACTAAGACTAATTAATTATTAAAAAGGATCAGGAATAATATTGAAAAAATTTAATTTAGAGAAATTTTCTAAATTTTTAACAAAAATTCATTTATATTTAAAATTGCTCTTTATTTTTTTATAATAAAATTTTTTTTACTATTATTATTATTAATATAAGAGACTTTAAAAATGCAAAATAAAAATAGAAACCAATGCAAATAAAATAATAATGAAATTTTTATGGCAAACAAAGGGGGGATAAAATAGGTATTTGAAAGTAATTCTCATAAAAATTCTTGAATATAAAATGGAAAATTTTTACCTTGGCTGGTGATATCCTATCTTCTCTTTCTTTAGCACGATCCCGCTCCCTATGGCGGCGACGTGAATTACTATGAGACCGTTCTTCCCTATGTCGGTGCCTATGTGCCCGCCGTCCGGATGTCGGACTTCTACGATGATGTGATCTTTTTGATCGGTCAGTTTTACGTCTAGACGATCGGTCATAACTGAAAAATATGAAAGGATTTTTTTAAAATCAATATCCTAATAATTATTATTTATTTAAAATTTTTAATTTTCTAAAAATATTATTATAAAAAATTCATTTGATATATTTAAGATGCAATGTAACCAAAAAATTGATGCTTTTATGTCGTATGACATAATAATTTCAAAGAAAAAATCGATGCGGCTAAAGCAACAACAACGACATCGATGCGGCAAAAGCAACAACGACGTCATCTATGGTGTGCCGCACGCGATTACATTCAAATATGAAAAGCACTTCACCGAGCACTAACGCAGAATGTAATGCGTTGCACGTTCGGCGATTTAAACCTATTTCAAAAACATCTGACGCAGCTGTAACATTGTCCTGCTGCAATACGTCAACTTTTTTATACATTTTTTTTAAGGATACTAGAAGAAACGCATCGACGGCATTATTTGTTCATGGAAATTTCGCGCACGTTCGATGGAAATATTGGCGTGAGCCGCTCGCGCTTTGACGGATAGACTGCAATCAGAAAGCTGAATGCTTTGACCGCACGTCATCTCACCGTGTTAATGTTTTTTGTTGATTGGAAGTTGCCATTTGGAATAATTTTACCCTTACAAGTTCATCGTCTTAAAGATTTTTTTTACTAACGGTAATAATATCTATAATTAAATATTATTTTGCATTTTTAGAAATATTTGACACTTAAATAAAAATGGTTGAAATAACAGCGATTATTGATCTAGATTATTCAGCGAAAAATATTTTTTTTTGAGTAGTTTTTCTCTGATCTACAATTTATTTGAATACACACATATACACATGTACATAAAATAATAATTTTTAATGCAATAAATCGCCAGTAAGAAATGGCAGAAATTTTTTGCGTTTTTTTCTTTCATGGTGCAAATATATCGCCGCCGTAAAGTCTGCATAGATTCATCAACCCCAAAAAATTGCGAACAAAAATCTTTTAATATGTGAACTAATATAAGTTAAAGATTTGTCACAAAAATAAATAAATTTTGTTATAAAAAATGATTATTGTTAAAAATGAAAAAATAACAATAATAATAAAATGTGAGAAAACAATTTTCCGCATTTGTTTTTTTTTTTTTAATTTTGGCAAAAATAGAAAATTATGAAGAAAAAAAAACACTTTCTAAAAATACAAACATAATTAAAAATAGAAATTCGAAAATTTTCCCAGAATATCATTACATGTTTAGCCGGAATTTTTTGTTGTTGTTGTTTTTACCAGTTTTCATAGTTTTTAATTAGAATTATTAGTGAAAACAGATGCAAAAACATATGAAAGTATTTAAAAAAAACGTCTTCTTTTGCAACAATTTAACTTACAAAATAGACTAATAAGAACAGATTTTGACGTTGTTATTATTTTTAAAATTTACGTGAAGTGTTAACTTCCGGTCAGTTAGTATGATTTTCATCAACTTCACTTCATTTTTTGGGCGGATTTGATTTGCTGTCAAATTTCAAATTAAATTCAGTAGTCAAATTTTAAATGCGCAATTATTTCTCAAAAAAAAACATTTCATATTCAATTTAATTTTTTTATATTTAGTTTGTATTGTTTATAATTAATCCAAATACCATTTTATCGCCGTGATATTCGGTAATTTGTATTACTTAGACTTGCTAGGATTAGTCATTGCAATAATTTCGTTCACAACTATAGACGTCTTTAGTTAACCGAGCCTTCTTTTATTTTATTGTTTTCATTACATTTATTTTGTATCTATGAGAGGATATATTTTCACAACAATTTCTCGTGTCGAATTATTCCTTTTTTCCATCCTTTCGATCGTCATTTTAATTTGCTCACAAATTTCTTTTTTAATTTCCAAGAAAATAACAGCAATGAACTCGATTGAAAGATATTTTTCAGAAACCAATTTGGCAAACCTGAAGAAAAAACTCAATATTACATATGTTAATTTTTGTGAATACACCCACAATCCAAGGTGAATTTTCAATATACAAGCAGTCTCTGTCTCTCACATAAAAGGAATTGAAAATATTTTAAAGTTCTTTTTGTGGATTTTCTTTTCAATTTTCAATCTTAGTCGTTTTGACAAGCGCGCAAATTTTGTTAATTTTCTTACGACCTTGTCTATAAAAAAATTCTAATTTTTTACTTTCTAGTTGAATTTTTCAAGGGAATTTTCCACTTACATATACCACCGAAAGAACTGTCGTACAGTTGTGATATTTTTAAATATTGACAATAATGTTTGACGATCAAAGCTAATATACCATAATTTAAAAAACACACATTTCATAAATTAAACATTAAATTTTACAGAGAATTTTTCACTTCCCAGTTGCATTACTTTTTTGTTTAGCTTGTCTAAAAAGTATCCATACTATTGCCTTTCTTGAAAATAATCAAAAAAATCATTAATTTTGAAAATAATAATTCTTATTAGAAAAATTATATAAAATAGCACAAGAATTACTATTCACAGTACAGTATAAACTGGAAATTTCATCGCTAATAAATGTGTACGAATAAGAATCCAAATTTAAATAAAATTGACACGAAATTATTTTAAAATAATTACAAAAATTACCAAAATAAAAATGTTCTTATCTGAAACGCACTGCATTATCGTTTTTGATAGTATATACAAGAATAAGTCACAACATTAGAAATTATTTTTTTTTTAATTAGCAAAAACTATAAAATTTAATCAGGATTTTATTGTGTGAAAATTTCGCAATTACATAGAACTCTTCCATTTATAACGTTTAATAAAAGTCTTTACAAAAATTCATAATCTTGATAATTAATGAAACTTTTGAATATTAATTATCCATAAAAGTTCATAATTATTATCATTAAGCTTGTAAAATGGAATAAAGTTCTGAGCATGAACAATATTATTAATAATTTTTTAAATTTCTTATGAAAATTGCTAATATAAAATTTCTTATGAATTCATTTATGTAAAATTTCTAGAAATATTCATTTATGATTACACGAAATAATCAAGCAGAATTATTAAAAATATTAATTCAAAATAGAAGAAAGCGTCCGTTAAATTACGAACATTTTAGTCTAAAGTTCATATTTTTTTGTCACACAAAATTTGTAAGTAAACATGAAGGATTTTTTCGCAACATTTCAATTAATTAGTTTTATAAAATGATTGAATGGTTATTATGCATGGTGGTACTAGCATTTACATATGACTGCGACTTATTACTGTAATTGTTCATTATTTTGTACAATTAAAAATGAAGATGTGTAGTCGTATTTAATATTCACTCATACAATATCTCTAATTTATACTATTTTAATAAGTAATTATAGTAGAAGAGTGTCCAGAAACTGCATATACACATACATAATATGATAATCAAGAAGAGTCCATTTTTGTGTAGTTTTCCCGTCATAAAAAGCCCATTTAAAGACAAATACTTCTGGAAATGCTACTTTACACAAACGACTTGATTTGTATTCGCTTAAAAGTGGTAGTTGTCTAATATAACCAATGGTAGATGTCTAATATGTTATTCTGCAGCTTCTCCTTCACTCTAAATTTGACACGCACACACATCTGAATCTGGCGTTTTTCTTCTTTTTATCTTTTCATTTTTAGTTTTTCTTTGTTTGCAATCATCTCATTTGTTTGTTAATTTTTTTTTTTAAATACCATTGAGCATATGAATGGACGAAAAAAATAAAATGATAATAATAATAAATTGGACCACAATAGGCAACCGGGTCGTGACAACAATTACAACTGAATTAGTTACTTGTGTCAAGGGTACATAATTTACAATCAACATGATTAACACATGTCATTTTGGTTAGACAAAGAATTTTTTTCTACAAATTTTACCCCACCTCCCTTCGTCCCTGCCCATCTTCCTATAACACATTGACCAAATAAGTGTATAAAATTAGTTAAAAAAAAATAGTACTTACTGAGAAAGAAATAATTTTTTCTTATTATTAATATTAAAACCTTTTCCCTTAATCACAATCTTTTCTCTATCGTAAAAATAAAAATGTTCCTTTACTCTTTAAAGTTCTTATATTTCCTCTTAGATTCATTTGATAATTTCTTTTGATATTTTTAAATTTAAAAATTATTTGTTAAAAAACACTTAATAAATACAATTAATTTATACCCTCATAATAATAAAACACAAAAAAATGCATCTTATTAATTCTGATTACAGCTTAAAATGGTTAAAAAAGGAAGAGTGGCCATTAATATAAATAAAAAACAAAAAACAAATCTACTTGACTATATTTTCTTAAAAAAACTGCAAAATATTTGCTGATGATTTTACTATTCCTTTTGATGTGTTAGTGGTTCGGCTATAAAGACAGTTTGTTTTGTGTAGCTAATTTTGAGAAACCTTGAGAAGCATTGTCAATCTTAATTAGATTAATTAAAAAAAAAAAAATATGATAAAAAAAGAGCATTATTATTGAATCATTGGTATAGCATTATTTAACAAATTTTTGTTACTTTTTAACCATCATAACATTTGTAAGGTGAGCAAACCTGTAACGGAAAATTACCTTGAAATCATACATTTTTGACAATAAACTTCATATTTATAGAATTTTATATTTCTAATTGCTTTTTTTCCGTAAAAATTATTGACTTTATATTTATTATTAAAAAAATAGCATTTTTTTGTTAAAAATTTTTCAATATCAACTAAAATCTTAATATTAAATCTATTAAAAAAAAAATAGTTCAATCCTAACAACTTGCTTTAAAATCATTTTATTAAAAACAAATGTATATATATTCTGGAAAAGATGAACGGGCAAATGAGAAGTGTTTTTGCAAAAGTTGCGAATATTGAATTATTAATTTTCGAGCCTAACTCAATAAATGAAGACAATTTATTTTGAAATTTTGATATAGTAATGCGAAAATAATAATTGAATATTTATAAATAAATTGTTTGCCATCATTTGTCATTAAAGCAATTTTCATTAATAAACATATTTATCCGGTGATCTGTTTTTTTTTGGTTATTGTGTTGTTGATTCTTTTGCCTCATTAACCCACAACAAACAAATTAGTTGCTCACAAACTAAGCGAAAACGAAAC
The DNA here is from genome assembly GCA_958298945.1 of Atherix ibis. NCBI lineage: Eukaryota > Metazoa > Arthropoda > Insecta > Diptera > Athericidae > Atherix > Atherix ibis. The sequence goes on from OY282606.1 coordinate 6,873,515, forward strand.
GAAAAGTCCATTAGTAGAACTAAAAATAAAACAAAAACAAGCCTACGTATTAATAATAACGATGATATAGTCAGACAACAGTAGTTCGTAATAAAATTAAATTTAAATCAAATTTACTCGTATTTTCCATTTAAGATAAAAACCGAATTCTATAATATTAAATAAATAAAATCGAAACTGGTATAAAAACAAGAAAAAATCAACATGACTGCACGTAAAATTGCTGCTACCATTTAACTGGTATAAATGGATGTGCGAAAAAAATGTAGATAAAAATAAAACCAAATCAATAAAAAATTATCCCAGATTACTAGAATATTAATAAAAAGTCTATCTTTCATTTTTGCTCATATTTTTCTTGTTGTAATCCATACTATAATGAATTCTAATTTTTTTTACTATTCTTCTTCTCGTATCTTAAATTAAGTGAGTAGTAGTAGTTATTTTTATAATTATTATTAATTGCGTACTTTTTAAAAGAACAACAAAAAAATTGATATGGAATGGATCATTAAAAATGGAATGAAGCAAATGCTAAATATTACTTCCTACTTAATTTGACTCAGCAAATTTATTCATCATAAAGGATTTTAGAAAAATATACTATAACCAATTTTATTGTAGGTAAAAATTTATTTTCAACACCCAATTTATGGAAATTATTAGATGCATTTCTGAACAGATTTTCCCCTCTCTTCCTTCCATTAATAAACACTAATGAAAATCATTCAAGCGTAAATTACTATTTATGGCAACAAAAAAAATTCCATTAAACAAAATACAATAAAGTTAAAATATTCAAATCAGAAGATAAAGAGACAAAAGAGTTTAAAAACAAACAAGGAAACTTTGAAAGAGAAAGAGAGACAAGAAAATTCACGCATTCTACAAATATTTTGAATAAAAAATAACGATCGGTCCATGACATTTGACTGGTTTAAATTCCGCTATTAATAACAATAGTACGGCTGTAAAACATCGCCAAAAAAAAAACAAGATTAATAATAATTTACAAAGAAAAAGAATAGAATAAAGAAAATTCACTCATCATAGATTATTGAAATTTAAATAAATATGCAAGAAAAGAAAAAGAAAAACGTATAAAACTAAATTAAAATTAAGGAAGAGAAATGTGATTTTCTTTTCAAAGAAAATAAATAAAATTTGTTTAATAATAAACTACAAAAAAAAATATTGAAATTAAATAAGTTTTTTTTTTTTATAAAATAAATTGCTATTTAATACCATTTATGTCCAATAATATTCATATTATTTGCATATATTTTAGATGGTATATAATTTCAAATTGGAAAAAAATTTCAAGGTAACTATTTATATATGTATGCGAATAACCATGTCTATATGCGGGATTGTGCACTATAATTATTATTTAAAATATGGTAAAACGAAAAAAAAGCAAAAATATTAAAAAAAATATTGATTGAACAATAGTAGTAAATACAATAATGTATGAGATTTTTTAGGCGTAAACTTGTTATAAACAATAGAAGGGAGAGAGAGATATAAAAAGAAAATACAAACTTTTGGAAGATTAATTTTTTACCTCCCCCAGTAGCACCGTGCATTAAAGAAAAATTTTGATTTATTGAAAAAAGGTGAACATTTTGCTAATGGTGTGGACAAATATGATGATTTTCACTTATATTCGATCAGATCGTATAAATAAACTGCATGTTAGACCATAAAAAAATAAATACAAATTTTCGTATGTGTAAATGCACCCATATTGTTAGACTTGAGAAAAGATAGTACCAAAACTTGAAGGACAAATGTGGGCATAACTCGCCCAAATAAATACAATTCCGTACAAACAAAACCGAACAATATCTTGTACAGATCTTCGACGTACGTACATGGCCCGGCAGCATTCAATGTCGTAATTGAATATAAGAAAAAGAAACAAAACAAAAAAACACTAGTCTATCAAAATATGAACAAACAAAACTATAGTAACAACCAATAATAATAGCTTGAAGAATAAGTAAATATTAAATTAAGAAATTTATTCAATACTCGTGCAATAAAAAAAAAACAAAAAAACTCCAACAATAAATACAGATACAATGGAGTTTTTTGGTGCAGTATTGAGTTTTACGTAATATTTTTACCAATCAACAAATTTCAATTAGAAAACAACTAAAAATTCAACAAAAAATTAGAATAACAATTACTAGGTACGAAAATTGTGTGTTTTTTAAACACTAAACAACTTCGAAGACCGTTTAAATTAGAGCACCATTAGTGAGAAGCCTAAACAATTTCTGGAAGTGTTCAAATAAAAAAGGATAATTTTTTTTATTCAGCTTAGAGAGGAATCAGCAGCTATGGAACCAATAGTTTGCGAGCGACTGAAGAGGCATTGTCAAAATTTTTAAAACCTTCACAATCTTATGATACTGCATATAATTACGAACTTTGACCATTAACAATTACTGATTCAAATGTGATTTTAAGTATAATCTCTAATTTTAAGTCCTGTTCGTAGTTTGTTGAAATTATACTTAATTCAAATTTGAAGTTATTTGAAGTGTAACCAACTTCAACCTGTTGTGTCTCAGAAACGTCAAATCGAAATGTCCAAACTTTTTCAACGACTATTTGCCATACAACCGTCTATCAAATGAGTATAATTTTTTGAGAGAAAAAAACAGTACCAATCGTAGCTATGGATTAACAATCGAAACATGATTCTGTGATAGCACTTTTTTTTGCCAGCAAAAAACTAACTTTTACGATAGTTTATCAATTGTGACACCTAAATTTGAATTGCATTTTTGGCGACCTGATTTGCGAACGCGAAGTAGAAGTAAGTTTTTGGTCAAAACCTTACGGAACCTTAGAAAAAAATACGGTTTCAACGTTCGAAGACGTTGAGGCATCAGCTCGATTGCGGTGATTATAAAAACTACGTCTTCATTGACGAGAAAATTTTCACAGTGCAGCAATTTGTGAAGAAGCAGAACAATATAGTTTGGTTGAATGAACGCTCTCTACTATGAATAAGGATAACCTGCAAAAACAAACGTCCGTGATAGTTTGGTCTGGGATAACTGCAAATGGACGCACTCCGCTCGTATTTGTGCCTGAAAATGTCAAAATTAACCAGTTTATCTATCAAGAATTGGCGCTGGAGGGTTATGGGAAACCGTGGGCAACCAAACAATTCAGAGGAGACCAATGTACCCGGCTTCATTTTAAAAGCATATTGACCTAGTATGTTAGGTTGCCATGAGGGATATTTTTGAGAACAAGGGATGTAACTAAAAATACAACCGCGTTAAAATTTTGAAGCGTGCACTGGTTCTTTAAAGGAACAAACTTCCACAAAGTAGCATTCGAACTTCTTGTAATGCGTTCGTCGAAAAATTATTGGACAACAGTGAGCCTATTCGAAGGTGGTCATATTGAGAAATGAGTTATTGAATTTATTGCCGATATTTTAAAAGCAAAATCAAATAGATATGTTGAATATTTCCAAAGATAATTAAATTTTAATGTGTTACTCTTCAATTGAAATATTCGATGTACATATGGCATTTGCTTATTTGTCGAAATTGTGATTAAATTTGTTCATCTTTTATCAAGTTGAACTTACTATTCTTATGTTAAATTCGGCACATAATATTGAGGACTTTAAAAATGTGCTCTCGTATTTAAAAAAAAAAACTACTTCTAATAATCAATTTTTCATAAAATTTTCCTTTCAACAATAAAACAGAATTTTCGATTAAGTATTATTTATAATGTCTTTTTCTATATTTTTCATGTTGTAATTGTTTTTATTTAAAAAAAATATTTTCTTAAACAAAATACAGGGTAAGGCCATTCATACGGAATATGCGTACATACATATGTATATTTAGAGCTAGCTCTAAAGCACCTTAAAAAATTCGAATTAAAAATAAAATTATTTTCGTATCTTTTACGATTTTTTGTGTGTGCTAAAATACAAACTTTGTGATGTGTAAAGTCAGACAAAGTAAATTTAAGTATATTAAGAAAAATTTATTTAAAATAAACTATCAACACAAGAGAAAATACGCTCAAAATACGAAGCAGTAAAATAGCAATGAACGAACATAAACCTTGAAAATGTCAACTGAAAATTTTTACAGTGCGTCCGTATGTCACTTATTATCTTCCTACAACATTTTGCAGGTACAGTTGTGCGATATTTGCCCCCACCTCTATCGGTACACAGTATGCTTGATTTAAAACAATAATAATAATAATAAAAAAAAGTGTAAACATTTTATTTTTAAGTTGATTTATAAAAAAAAATAAAAATATTAAGGCAATGGTTACAAAGTCGAACACACTTTAACACTGTCGTCTGAGGTGTCTGGTTGTTGCGTTACTTCCATGCTGAGTCACAAAATTCAACGCAACTTCAGTAAACCGCAATACTTAGTAGTCTGCAGATTAACAGTACTCAATGCACCTTCTTTGCTGCTATTGCGGGCAAACAATGACTGGAACTTTAGTAAATATGCCAATAATTTCCCATTAATTTACGAACTTGTACACTCAGCAACAGCCACACTACTCGTAAACGACATTCCATATGGAGACAAATAAATAAATTTTCACTATAAGTTAAGCTGTCTTAGACACGCACTTAAGTGAATTTTCATGATCCAAGGGAAAAAATTAAATCGAAATCGAATTATTGCATATCATAAATAAGCAAATCAGATGCAAGTTATATAAATTTATGCAATAATGCTCGTAAAACACTAAAAATTCACCAACCAAAGTAAAACAAGCACAAAATGAAAGTATTTTAAATGTACGAGTGACGTATGTATGTGGGTTTATGTCGTTTATAACACATGCGCTTATTCTTAATAAAATACTATAAAATCACATATGGCTGAGCTGTACACCGTTTACAAAGAAATTTGATTAACAAATCTAAATCGATTGGAACAATTCAAAAGGGAAAAACTATAAAATCCAAATGGTAAAAATGATGGAAAATCATCATCAAAAAAATTGACTTTTGTGCTAACCTTTGAAAATTGCAAGTACTTCTTTCTTATATGGAATAAAGGAAGAGAGAATTGGAAATTGCATAAAAAATAATTCTGTTTTAATTTATTTATTATGCAATTGTGGTTGGCATTGAAAAAAAATTCAAGTCAACCAACAATAATAATAAAAGATCATAAGAATGGTGGTAGTTAATAATGCAATGCAGTAATACTTAATAATGAATTCAGCAGATACTGTTGACAGCAGATAACCAACAACAAAAAAAATAAAAGAAAAATTATGAGTGGAATTGTAAACAAAATCAAGTGTAGAGGAAAATTTTTTGCAAAAAAAAAAAAAACACTTGAAAATATTAAATAAAAACTCGATACGCTCTCAAAATCTATCGTCTGAACTAATAAGGCATTAACTCGATAAGTCAGGAAAATGTTGACTTTTTCGATTTTCTATTTTCAATGTTGGCTATTCTGTGCACTTGAAACCATTTCTGGACTGAAAACTGTCAACTGCAACTTATTCTTTATGAGCAGCAAAAAATATTTTCATTTGATTTTTTCCATAGTTTTTTTTTCAAATAAAAATTATTAAAAAATGGTTTTTTGAAACAGTCAAGATTATTTATTTTTGTTAGCATACACATAACCAAAAACAAATAAGGTCGATTTTATTTCAAGGTCAAAAGTTTTGTTATGGTTTTGAAATTCGAACCATATGTTTATGGTTTATTGGATTTCAGCCAAAATATATTCCAATACTGCACCGGAAAACGAAATTTTAAGTGCTAATAGATTAAAAAAAAAGTCGATTCTTACTCATATGAACACCATATTTTTTATTAATTTAATCAATTCGTATTACAAATATCTAATAGTAGTTTTAAATTTTATTTGGAAAAAAAATTACTTTATTTTAGAAATTTTCTATAAGACGGTTTCTAATGTAGAATTTTTTTTTTAGAAATCATTAATAGTTTAGGATGAGGACGGACAGAGAATTAGCCTAGCCTACTTAGAAATGTAATTTATTAAAAAAAATTTTCTAATATATCTAAAATTCTTTATATTTTAATATTTTTGTCTGTTCGTGGTTCAAAAGAAAATTTTATAAATGCTGAACACCTTTTCATAATATCATGTTCAATTTTTTTTCTAAAAAGAAAGTTATTCAAATTTATAAGCAAAAGAAATTTCCAATCAAATATTTATTTCACATTTTTTTTGTTTATTTTCAAATTCCCAAATTAAATAATATTCATCATTTCAGATATAATATTTCAATTGCAATAATGAAAAGAAAATAACTATTTAATATATTATCGTATTAGGAAGATGAAAATTTATAATTTATATATAATAATATTTTATCTTATGTAGATAATTTTTCGGAAAGATTCCATTTAGTATAATGTTAATTTTATGTAATTTATTAAATTTCATATTTTATTTTATAAAGAGAAACAAAACAAAATTGATGTTATGTTAACATTGTTGTTGCTATAAACGATAAGATGCTATGCAGAAACAGCAGTTAAATTAGTCTCTGATGAAAATGGAAAGTTTACGCTTGAGATATTTTATTTTTCTTATTTTCTAACAAATTTTAGAGAAATTATGTACATTTCCTTTTATTGCTTGTGATTATGAATAATGTTAAAGAATATAAAGTGTTACGATATTTTTATTTGAATATGCATAGCAGTTTTGAGTATTTTAAAAAAATTATTGTTTCTTTTTTCTTTTTAAATTGATTGTAAGAAAAGCGGAGATTGATAGTAGATTTTATTCCATTATGAAAATTGTATAATTTTTCTATTCATATGTATTTGCACACATACAAATATGTATTGTATGTGCATAACCGAATGTTTGATGTTTTATATTGAATAGGAAAAAGTTGGCAAGATTTTTGTTCAATTTTCAATTGTACATTTATCGGTAGCATTAGGTAATTTAGTGATTTGGAAAGTTTTCATTTAAATTAGTCCAAGTTCAGACGGAACATTTCAGTTCTACGACACAAATGTGCACTCGATCAGAGCAAAATATTACGCAACGTTAACGGCGAACGTCGCAGAAATTTTAGACGCTCTGTGGCTACTGTCACTGCACCACGCGCATAACAAATGCAAACGTGCGCGGCGATACAGACTCATCACTTCGTTTTACAAGTGTGTACGTCTGTCAGTTTCTGTACGCAACCACTGCAATCTACACACGTCCGTCGTTATCAGCACGTCCGTCATCTTCAGTGGACGTATTTGGATTGCTTACGTGTTTCACGGTTGCTGCAGTTGTAATCTCCTTTCACTTCTTGCATTTAAAATCATCTGTGTATACGTGCCGATTTGCTCTGTTTTCTTAGATAAACAAAAATCCAGTAACAAGAACAATAAAAAAAATTACTTCATAAACCTGATTCCACATCTGCTAGTGCATTTGTGTATTTATTCTCTTTGATTAAAATTATTCTCTATGCGGAAAATTGCATCTTTTCAATTCAGTATCTAAAAATGTTTTCTTTTTCTCTCATCGTCTTTTTTCATGGTCGTAACTTTAGTTATGTATTTTTATAAATAAAAGTTTACGCTGCACTTTAAATGTTTAATTTTTTATGTAAAAATTTAAGAAAATTTTATTCAAAAATTATTACAAAAACTACTTTTAAAGCAAAAAAAAACCATCTAGTGTTTTTGTTACCAAATAATTAATTAGATCATATAACTACCGTAACAGTAGTGAAAATTAAACACCAAAAGCAACATAATCAATAGATACATCCGCGATTGTAGCTACATTTGCAGCAGTTGGAATACTATCAGCTGCAATCGATATTACGCAATAAAAATCCTTTCATACAGAATTTATTTTAGTTTCCCAAATCACCTTTAATTGTTGTGACACTCAGGTTTATTTAAGATGACTTCAGAAATTATTAAAATTTCATATTTAATTTTATAAATATATATTTAAAAGGAAATTATTACAAAATAAACGTGTTGTTTAAATATACAAGCAAATAAATAAGTAAATAATATAAAATAATATTTGGATAAAACCTTGAATTCTTTATGAAATTTTTACTGTTTAGTCTGAGGCTGGATGTCAGTCAGTTTATGTCTGAATGATGAAAAAGAACTTCCAAATTTGGAAATGGGAAATTACTTCAGATCCACGCTGATGATATTGTGGAAAGATTCATAAAAATAAGTCTTTTGTGCCGGTGTTTTCTTAGTTATATTTTATACTATTTTTTTTGTTTAAACTACAATATTCATATTGCTACTATTTATTTATTACTACAATATTAGCCGGAAATGTTTAAACAAGGCGGAAATACATATAGTATTTCTATTTAGTCATACATTTTCGTCATGGCGTTCTTCATTATAATCAGATTTTATTATTTGGCATTTCCAAGTGCAATTAGAGTTTTGTAAAATGTTACCACTTTTCTATGTGGGTTAGGTTTATTGTGGGTTTTCATTTAAAAATAATAATTATAAGAATGAAGCAAAATCATAAGTATTATTACCAAAAGTTTTAAAATTAATATTTTCTCTAACATATCATCAAGAAAACAATTATTTGTCCTTTGCTTTTTATAATAAATATATGAATATTTATTAGTATAAGAAAATAGAAAAAGATTATAATAATTACAAAATCTAAAGACGTCTTCAAACTTAAAGATTTTTTTTATAACATATTTTTAGAGCCACTGGTGTAATATGGGAAAATCCATTCTATCTGTTGTTAAAACTAGGATAATAAAGTGCCTGCTAAACAAAATGAACAGTGATAATTAATTTCGACCATTAATAAGTGTCAAATAGTTTAAAATTTTTTTTAAAGAAATTATCACTTTCTCTATTATATATGAGTGTTAACAACTTCTCCAAATAATAGAAACTTACCATACTTTGTATTATTTTTAATTTAATAGCTTTTCGTAGCCAATTTTTTTTAATGAAAGAGAAAACGTTCAGAAATTCTATCGGAACTCAATTACTTATTTATTCTACAAGATGAAAATTATGAAAGTTAACGGTACTGTGTTTATAATTTTATTTTCGTTATTACACCGAAGAAGAAAACCAGATTGTATTTCATTTTGATTTTACTTTTTATTTGCATAGAAAGCGAATTTTCAAACAGTTCACAGACAGAAGATTGGAGTTTATTCAATTTATCGACTGATCATTTAGTGTAAATTTTTTATATCAACAATCGTTATAAGTAATTATTCGGATCGTTTCTTTCGAATTTTTTTCTTCACCACAAAAAAAAAATGTTAACTAAGAAAATTTTGTATGTTTACAAAAATACTCATATTGGTGTGGAGTGTAAAAGTTAGCAACTTATTGAAAAGTTGAATGTTAACCAATATTTTTTTATATTTTAAGTATCATTTTATAGAATAAATTTAAGTAAAAAGAAAAAGAACAAAAAACGCAACAGGTTGTTATTGTTTTTTAGTCATATAGAAAATTGTGTCAATTTTCACGCAATTAAACACAACAACATAACACAGAAATATACATTATTTATTATCAATGAATTAACCTTACACACATTTTCAATGAATAAAATAATAAATCGAAAAAATTCCTGAATTTGTTCTCAATTTCAAAATTGACATTTTTCTGACTTTTTATTATTTTTTTTAATCAATAAACAAAGTATTTTTGTTGTTTAACAAATTAAATTATACTGCCAAACATTTGAACAACAGTACGCAATTTATTTCGCTTACACGTTTTAATTTTTTACTTTTTAAAATAATCAAATTCAATCTTACTTCTTAAATTTATGTATTGTTAAAAGAAAATTTTAAATTTTTTAGAAAACGCAAATTTTTTATATTCGATAGAAAGAAAATATTGTGGTGAATTTCGTAGTGGTTCTAATATGTGCTATGAATACTATATTCTCCGTGCGCGCTCAACACATCATAAACTCTAATTTTAAATGTTCTTTAAACTGATAATTGGTTCTGAAAGTAGATTAATAAAGGGAGGAATAATTTATAAAACAGTTTTGTTGCTCTCTTTTAATACCACTCTAATTTAGGAGTTTTAATTTAATACCAACTATAATATCAAAAGATTATTTGTGATCAAGAAAAAAAAGTTTTATTCCTCAAACTCAAGCAATAAATAAGAAAAAAAAACGATTCATTTTACATATTAACTTTTCATGGCCTATTGGCAATGAATGAACAACCCAGAAATCATTAAAAGAAATTTAATTATTTCAACAATCATATTATCGCTAAATCTAATAGCATCTTTTATTTTCTTATCTTTAATTTATTTATTTATAAATGATATATTTGGTTAGATTTTTGTTTGTCGTTTGCGGAAATCATTGTAAAAATTAACCAAATATGATCATTTTCAATTGCTTTTTAGGTGAACAACAGGCACAACACAACATATTTTAGAGTAGCGACATTTTAGGTAACAATTTTAACAAAATTATGAATAAATCGTCATTTAAATATTGTATGCATTCCAAAAATGCCTCGCTTACAAATTAGCTTTTAAGCTAATCTTTTTTCTTATTTTTTTTTTCATTTCGAATACATTGCTTCCTGAAAGAGAGTTTTTTTAAACAATTATTTCAAGGAATTTTAACATGGCAAAAAAAAAACATACATATTTCTATAAATCGATAATATTACAGTAAAATACTAATTTTTTAAAATGAATCATCATTAAATATTTCCATATGTGTTCATTTAATTAAACGATTTTGTAATTGGCATAAACATTTTATAAAGATAATATTTTAACAAGATTCTTTTTCTTTCGTTTTTTTTTTTTGGAATTAAGTATCTGCCGATGTAAGTAAATTTAAAAAAAAAACCGAAGAATTAATATTATCGAACATTTTAATTGAATTTTATAATATAAAACTTTTTTATTTCCGGGTTGTACGTGAAAGAATGAATAGATCATGAGAATTAGTTATTATTTTGGAAAAACAATTTCAATTTGACATCAAATCAATTATTGTATATGAAAAATTTCGTTTTCTTATATGTAGGAATATTAATTAAATGATTTCCTTTTAAATCGTAATTAAACTGAAGTCTGTATCTTTTTTTAATTCTTATTCATTTGTTAATACTATGTTAGGAAATTGAATAAAACTTACTTTATTAATAACTGAAATTTATAAAAACATGGAATATTAATGGAATGGGTTCAAAGTTGTACGACCTTCCGTAAACCATTGTAAAAAATTCTGCGAGAAATCGTTGCGATTTTTGACAATTTTTATTGATTCTATCTCTCTTACACTTCGCTATTTAATGTGTCATGTTGAAGTGCCAATATTTTCCTGCTTCTCCCTCTTAAGCAATCCCCTGTAACATTGTCTTCATTCGTACTCTCAGTCAACTTTCTCTCATTCTCCATCAACAATCTAACTCTTTATCAAAATACGGACGTTAAACAGTCAAATTCTAAATTAAGATTACACACACACACCAATAGAAAAAAATCGATTCTTTTTCGTATCGTATACTTTGATTAATGTTTGGCTTTAAATATTTGCATCAAATTTGGTATCTTAGTTTTTTTTTTTGCTTTTCATTTTTATTTATTTAACAATTTATAGAACTTTGCAAGAAACTTTTAAAATAAATGGTCAACAAGAGATATCATGTCGATAATGTTTGCAGACCACGTACATGAAAACGTACCAAAAATAAAATGAGACATATATGAAAATTGGAATTTTGCATTCAGGATGTAGGAAAAAATATATTTTTATGGTTTTCAATCGGATTTTTTTATTAGACATAATGCTCTTTTATTTGAACAATGTTTGCATAAACTGAGAGCTTTACAATCACAACAGATGACATGTGTGCGTTGACAATACTCAAACCTAATCTTATGATCAAGTACATTCTCAAACCAAATACATTATGATAGAGAGTTGCATCTATTGCCAAAAAGTATAATTGTTCATATTATATATATTTTTTAATATAAACTTTATTTAATTATAAAATACAATTGCATATTAATCTTCAAATAAAATTAGTTTCTAATTTTATAGTAAAATAAATTTTTAAAATCTTTCATAATAAATAATTTATTCGTCGAATAATTCCAAAAATGAAATTTTTATGGAAAAATAAATGCTTTTCATAATAGAAATTGCAAAAAAAAATTTACACAATTATTGCATAATTGATACTAGATTATTCCATATCAATTATAAAATCAAAATTAATGTGTATAAAAATACATTTTTTTTGTCGATTGTGAAAATTTTATTGAATAACTAACACAGATTACCATAGAACTTTTTTTTACTTATAATGTTTTATTTTCACTCTATATTTTGCATATATATCAGAAAACAGTAAAATTTTAATTAAATGCATCGCAAAGAGACTAATGAAATTTTCCAACTGTATATCAAATGTAGGTTTTTAAGCCATACAAATATTAAATTATTAGATCCTAATTTGTGTTTAGCTTTATAAATATTTATATGGAAAAAAATTAAGCGAACAATATAAATTTGGTCTTTACTTGTTATATGCATTTTATGAGAAATTAATCAATTATTAAATATTCTCTACATGATTCTAAAAGGATTGAATTAACTGAAGTTATAACAAAATCCAATTTTACAAATAAAAACTGGATTTTGAATATTGTTTGTTTTTATTGAATAAGAAATTGTAAAATTTGAGCAAGAATAGAAATATTAGGCTTTTATATATGCATTCTGTACACGATGTATTGTATTGAAGCTGATTAGAGATTTGCCTTTAAGACAATACTATCAATCAATTATTTACTAGTTACTTTCAATAATAAATTTTGCTGCTTCAATAGAATACTCGTATAGTAATATTCCGAAAAATTTTAATTGTACAGACAAAAATGTTTTGCTCTAACATTATGTTTTTTTTTATGTTGATATTAAAACAAACATAATCGATTGAAACTTGTAAACATTAAAAAGTTGTTTATTTTTCGTATTTCTACTAAAACTTGTTGTCTTGGTTATTGTTCAAATTATCGAATAATAAATAATAAGTGTTGTTAATATTGTTATCATGTTTTCCTTCTTGTTATAAAATGTTTTTCTAATGTTTTCCTTTTATAAGAAATTGGAATTTCAATAAATTTACTATTATTCTTTTAAAAATTTAAAGAAATTCAATGTTTTTTTAAATAATAACTGAGAAATAACCAACCGAAAATAAGAAAGTTGTATAGTGGGAGTTGAGGTCACAAAAATATTAATTTCATAAAGATTATCTTACACTCACGACAAATATGATGGGATCATTTCGATTTGATAATAATAACAATTCAATAGAAAAGATTAAACTTTCTCGACGTTTATAAATAAAAACAAGCTAGTCCTCTTTCCTTTAATACCAATAAAAAAAGGCCGTCTTTTAAAAATATTTAAAAGAATTTTTTATAAAATTTTTATCAACATCAGATAATCGGATTATACAAAAAAATACTTGACTGGTATTTAAGTAAAATAAAAAAAATATTTACAAATTCAAATTACCGTTTAATCTTATTTTAAGCATAGTTAACCGCTTTAGGATTTATAAATTTAGGCCAAGAACTGTTTTATATCTCTAAACTCGATTAGTACAAAATAGGTAGCCCCCTGCAAAATTTGTTTTTCAAAGATAATCTATTTTATTTTATTTTTAATTATTTTAGTCAATAAATAACAATCTATTCAAATTGAATTTGAAAAAGATCTTTTCATACATCAGATTAAGTGTACATATATAGCTTCCGTCAACACAACAACTGACAGCAAAAAAAAGAAGGCACGGTATATCATCTCTCCTACGCAAAAAAAACTCCAAACATATTGCAATACTATCACAAAAAGAATATCATTTTAATCTCACACAAAAAATAAATTATAATAAATAATTTCGAAGTATATTTGCATGTAGCTATTGTGTTACTAATAGCTCTTTTGTAAGTATTATTATTGCAGATAATAATATCGTGATAGAGTCTATCTTTAAATAACATCACAATAAAAAAATAATTTATAGATACTATGACAAGTAGAAAATTGTCTAAATTCAAGAAATGGGGTTAACAAAAAATATCTTCATTAAATTTAAAACAAACAATTACTGATGAATGTTTTTTTTTTAAAATAACATTTGTTGATTGGGCTTTTTTTTGCTACTCTACTTAATAGTATGCTATTAATTTTATTCTAGACTGTATTTATTAGCTATTCACTCATTGGAAAGAGAACTGCGACATCTGTCAACCACTATTCATAAAATTATGGTTAACTTTTGAAGAAATTCAAAACGACTAGAAAGAAATCAACGGCAAATATTTGAAGAAGAAAAAATCCAACCACACTCAATCTAGGTTTGTATAAACTACAATCAGTTTGTCTACCTTAGACTGATCGTACCATAAAATCAATCTCGTTTAACTAAGCTTTAATTTATTCTGTTTAGTGTGACATACTATAAAATATTCGTAGTGTAAAAATAATCTTGATCATATATCACAAAAACGAAAACTACTAAGTGCGGTTAGGGTAAAAGCGCTGCTACGGTGACATCTTAAATCTCTCCTCAATCAATATGATCACTATCTTTTGTCTCTAATGTGATTTCCTTAAAAAGTTAGGAGGAAATGAACGTAACCGCACACGCGTTTAATCTTACATTAACAGTTAATAATATAATGTGTACTTAAAAAAACACACACAAATTATTCAAAAAACAAAAAGAGAAAACTAGAAAAGGTTACAAAGAATAGAGAAAATAATAGAGAGTAGTCACTTTGGTATTATTTACTTTTGAAAATCACAATCACTCATCTTTCAGGCCCGATCCTTAGTCAAAATATTTTTTTTCTTCCGGTAATTTTTTTGAATGCGATTCAATTCAAAAGTCAAATATCAATTTGAAATAAGGCAATCTCAAATATATTAAGTGGTTATTAAATATTCCATAGTAAATGATTATGCAGATGACAACAAACGTAGAATAACAAGAAGAAGAAGAAAAACAAGTGAGTACTTGTGTTTCAACAAAGATCCAAAAATGAAGAAAATCATTCAATTGAAGCAAAATAAAAAAGATGTAATTTTACCGTTTCATATTTTGAAGAGATCATTTGAAGAGCAAAAAGAAAATCGACATACTCTTTTAGGAAAAAATAATAACTAGTCAGAAAATATACTCTACCCACCCATCCATCTATTTATCCATTTTCATGCTACACGATTTTTGAAGAATATTTATTATAAGCTGTCAAAAATAGGAGAAACTAATATTGACGAATTTGTTTGACATTTTCGTAATTTTTTCTCTTTTTGAGTAGTTAACGAAGTGTATTGGATTATGTATAGTAATGAAAATAGTTCTCAATCCATATAATAGATAGCACTAATAAGGAGAACTCATTAAGGTACACAATTTCAATTAAAACTCAACTCATCAAGTTTTTTCAACATAAATTCACCACCGACTACGTTGAACACATGATTCTAAAATCAAGCAAAATATTTGGTCAATTAAGTGTCAATATTTAATATTAATAATTTATTCTAAAATAACTGGAAATAAAATAGTATACAAAACTATATTAAGCAATAACCCAATAGGATTCCTACTCGGTGATGCCAAATATATTATTATTAATAGTAATTTCAGACGAGTTATTTAAAAAATTATTTTCATACTAGTATCAACAAAGCATATGACGACGTACCACGGAAATTCATATTGTAAGAATAATTGATCCAATTTTATCGTTTATACTCTTTCGAAATAAAAACTTCCTTAAATTATTTAAGAAAATACCAATAATATAATCTTTTTTACTATAAATATTCATCAACATTTCCTTAATTTAACATTACAACAAAAAGTTAACATTTCACTATCGATTTCTCGCCAGTTTCTTATAATAGAAGGTCAATTATTGTTCGTTAAATTATTATTAATTTTTGTGCCATATTTTCATTAAACCAATTTTGAAAAAATAAAGAAACACTTTTAAAACTTCTAAAGACAAAAATGGTAGATATATTAAGATAATGTTAGATTAAAAACTAATGACAGTCAAAAATCCGATTGTAAAAAATTAATTTTAAATTCTGACTGTCAATCTGACCATATTTGTTAAGTGTTGCGGGGTAAAGACGTTAATAATGATTATCCGTTGATCAGATTACCAATTATGGGCAGTATGAAAACCGTGGACCAACTGGAAAATTACCTACAGAAAATGTGCGCACGTAATATAGACCAAAGTAAATCTAAACTTATTGTTACTGAACTTAACTGAAATGGACCGTAAACTAATATCACTACCTATGTGTATACATTTGCTACCGAATCGCTTCAACTAAAATTGATTTAAACACAAAATTATTGTAATATAATTAATTTGATTAAGATAATTTTTCACAAATTAAAACCATTAACCGCAATTCTATACAACAATTATAAATTATCAGTTAAATATTTCAAATTGATTTTGTCTTTGCATCTCGTGTAAAAAACTTTGATTTCTGGTTTTGATTTCATTATGCTTTTGATTCAAAAACGACTACAATAAAAATATCCAATCAATTTAGTGTTTATGTTTTAGTACCATTTGAAAAAATTATCTATGTTATTTTGAGTTAAATAATTGAAAATTGAAAGTTTTTGTTTTTATTATCTTAAGTAAAAAAATTTATAATCAGGCATTTCTACTCAAAAAAAGCTATGGTGTAAATTAATAAAAAAAATGTTACAAAGCTTGCAAAATTCCTATTAAAAAAAAAAGTTTATTACGAATTGCACAAAAATTCTATCCATTCTCTTATTATTGAGATAAAATTGCCATTAACGCATCTTATCAATGTTAAGTGTTAATTCCATTCATTTTTTTTTTCTTTTCAAATTAATATTTCATAATAAATATTTTATTATTTATTTTTAGGTAAATTTGAATTAATTAATGTCGAAAGTTTTGTTCTAAATACGTAAAGTTCGTGGGTAGATTGCAACAGCTTCAATATGAAACATGAATTTTTTTTGTTGTTAAGGTTGTTGAGAGTTTAGAGTAATTTTGTTTAAAAACATTTCAAGAAGAATAATTTTTTTTTAGTTTTAAAATCATTTTTGATATAAATAAAAATAACTTTCGTACCATTTCGAAATTTGAAAAATTATTACTTCTCATAGATATTGATTTGAATGTTGTTAGTATTTAATTAAAGTAAATTGTGGACATTTATCAATTCGCCCATACAGCACAACACAAGACATCAAAAAAGAGATATTTTGTATACCAATGAAATGACTAAAATAGTTTTTTTTGGGATAACAGTGGAAACCAAAATACTCCAGATCTACATTATTTTTATTAATTATCACAAAAGCATAATACAACACACAAAAAAAAAAAAGATGAATGATTTTAATTTGTTGATTTTTGCTTGGTAACATGACCAAAAGTACGGTTGTGGCCAATCAACAGCATCTTTGTAGTGCTACACTCCCGCAATTCATCAACCAGTTTTGTAACTTTTCTTAAATACATGTCACGGAAAAGCCTTTAGGCGTTTCGTGCATAAACAACGATTTTAACTACAACTTTTAGCAGAGCAAACGAAGGCAATGCCATCACCACTTCCCCCTCTCTTATATACAAAACATAATTTAGTTAGAATATCGGGTTAATATTCTCCATAGAAGAGTTGAAAAATCATTAATCAGTAAAAAAAATTTTAAGAAACAAAACTATGTGTACAACGAACCAATCATCATCGCAGAATCATTCTTAATAGAATATTTTTCCGAGGCCATTTACAGATTTTTGAGAATGCCGATAGGTGGAGATACTTAAAACACCACACCACACCACGCACGCAATATTATTGCTGTGATGTCCCTGTTGTTGATGACGAAATTGATCATATTGCATAGAAAAATTTCACTTTATTCGCAAAGAAAAAAAGCATAAATAAAATTAAAACATTAATACAAAATCTAACAATTCCCTCCGTTCAACAAGAAAATAATTTACGGTAAATTTATGATTAAATTGAAATCGTTTTTTTTGGGACCCCCCCTTTTTATGTATCTCCAAAAAGAATGCCTATTTTTTTCTATGAAGAATAAAACAAAAACGGTCAAAACATTAACAAATAATTTGTCATTCGAAAAATCCAAATAACAAAAACCGTACAAATTCTTTTGGAAAGAAAATACTAACGGAAACAGAAGAAATTTCCTATTGAATAATATTTTGATCATTATCTATCTATTCCATTATTTTGAAATGCTTATTATATAAATTGACCTTTTTTTTTATCTTTATGTGAATAGATTCTTTTACGGTTTATTAATTTTCCTATATATAAGAATAATGGTAGCAAAATTAATGAACTGATCTTAAGTAATTGGCGCAAAAATATATGACATTTGTGATAATGTGTACATCAAATAAAATTACATTGAAAATATTATGTAAAGAAGAAAACAAAAATATTTGCTCTAATTGATTCGAAAATCTAAAGTATTTCTTCAATTGGAATTAACTTAAATTGATATTGTAAAAAAATTATAAAAATACTTTCATTAAAAAGAAATATTTAAATTGAATTTGTTTACAAAAACGAAATTGTCCAAATTCTGCACTTAAATTAATTTAATTAAATATTGTTTTTTTTTTTAATATTATTGTATATAAATCTAAATATAAATAGAAAATATCATACATTTTAATAAAGACAGCAAGAAAAGGCAAGATTTAAAAAAGGAAAAAAAATTCACTGAAAGTAAATGATAAAATATATTTTTTCTAATACATTATTTTCCAAGACGATGGCAACATTCAAAAATTTCAAATAACTTCATTAACCTGCCTAAAAAAAGGTCAAGAACTTTAAAAATATTTTCATCTTCCATATAAGCAAAAACGTATAAAATTGCAAGTCTAAATAGGAAATAATAGTTTAATTAACAACATAAAAAAGTAAAATATTCACATTTCAATTGAACGCTTTTGGAATATTATTAAAATGTATCTTCTGTATCCTTCAGCAATTTATATCAAACGCCTAAAGATTGAAAATTTAAAAAGAAATAGAATAAAAATTGAGAAAATTTAGACAGGAAACAAACAGAATGTGAATGCACTCTCTCTTATTACCAATTGAAATTTCTAAGAATTTCATTATATTTCTTGTTGAGATATCAGCAAAATAGTTTCTTTTTTGCATAATAATGAAAAAAAAACAATACTGCGACAGGTAATATTTCAATGATTTCGTAACAAGGTGTAAATACCTTTGGTAAGTACGTATGCATGCAGATAAATAAGTACGCATTGACAGTTGACTGCTCACATTCAATATGGACTCTTATGTAAAAAGTGTGAGGAGGATGATGGGCTGGTATTATTTACACTTAGCCAAACTTGTATGAATTATTATTATAACTAATATCGATAAAAACAAAATGAATAAATCACAATATTTTTGATTGCTTACTTTTGATAGTAGAGTTTCGCCTATGGTTGAATAATTGATGCCTAAGCTATTTATACAGTATTCAGTAATGGGTACGACTTTAATCGACGTTGACTGTATGCACCAGCAATGTTCGCGTAGTGCTCGTAAATTGATCAGAAACCAAATCTGAAACCTGGTGTTGTGTGAGCGCAATAAAAATCAGGTCATTTAACCCGAAGCGAATTTAACCGGACCGGCTTTGGAGTCAACAGTTTTGATAAATAAATAATAAAAGAAACACGTCTGAGGTGAGACTAGAGGAAAGGATTAAGTGAACAAGTGAGTGAGTAAGAACGGTTAGGGGGTAAATACAACCGAACCGAAATCGAAAAGAATATAAACATTTCGAATAATCAGAATCAAAATTAGAATTGAAATGAAATTATTGAATTCGAATTTTGGGGCCACAGATGACAAAACAGATACAGATACGAAAAATCATCGGTCATATAACCTGAACACGGTTTATCGAGCAGTTCAGTCAGACAGTCGATGGCAAGTACTCTCACGAACACACATTTGCGAATTCATATTTATAAGTTAGGAAGTATGATCATCATGCACTTTAAGTGCTTTTTGTTACTTCTGGTTATGCTACCTGCGATTTACTCAGTAAATCTGATAGTAGGTGGTGGTTGTCAATGGTAAAGTCCACCCTCTCTCTATTTCCAAATATCTATCTATGAAATTTTATTAAAACAAAACTATGTTTTTTTTGATGATGTTTTAATAAAACGTTGACTCATATTTAAGTGTTCTTTTATAATTAATATTATGTTGTTTATTTTTAATTAGATTTTTTCTTTCGTAAATTTATCAAATAGAAAAGAAATCCTAAAACATGTTGCTATTGTTGACAACTTTTTAGTATTTGCAGAAAGGTGAAAAGCACCGACACAGTGTATATACGTTGACAATTTTAGTGTGAGTAGAAAAAGAAACAAAAATCGAAATCAGTTCAATAAAAATGACCGCCATTTTAACATTCATAATTAGGACAGTTGTTCAAGTTGGTTTGAATATTGAATAAATGATGTTTGGCTGTGTTCGTTTTATTATGTGTACATATTTAATTTTTGACATTGTGAGGTTATATCCAGATTAACACGTGTGAATAATATGTTTACCATGTGTATTTAATGAAATTATTTTATTTAATTCAACACATATCATAAATACATGATTTGCTTAATTTATATATTTCCACAAAAATAAACTAATAGCCACCATGTATTTGTACTATTTACTAAAAAAACGACTAAATGAGAAGTTAATTTATGATAATATTTGCAATTATGGTTCCATCAAATTTAAATAAAAAATTTTATTCATACATTTTTCGTTCTCCTCACAAACGACTAGGCTACGAGTATAATATTTTTTGTAAGAAAATATTAAATGATAAATTATAATTCTATGCGCAAAAGAAAGTTTTTAAAACGAAAACATAAAAAATTTAAAACCATAATCTAGCATTCTATCTAAAAATATGTATTTAGTACTTCATATTTATCCCAATTTTCATATTTGTAAGCTTGTAAAGTAAGCATTTTGAATTCCTTTTTCTTTACTAAAAATTCACAAATATTTATATTAGCGTTGATATCAAAACATTTTATGCTTGTTCCACCTACTAACGATAATAGGTATTGACGTACCAATCAAATAAGCTATAATAAATTATTATTTCAACCACATCAAAACAAAAAGAACATATTTAAAACGCATTAAATACAATAATTAAAATGCAAGCTTAGCTAAGCTTGCATTTTAATTATTGTATTTAATGCGTTTTAAATATGTGGTTAATTTGTATATCCTTTAGTCAAAATAAGTTTTGATTTTAAACAAGTCATTTATATTAATTTGTTATTAAAAATATACTATTTTAATAGCTAAAAAAATGTAGATGTTTTTAAAATTTTACATAATATAAAACTATTAACAATTCGGATTGAAAAATGTTTTTTTTTTTGTATTCATGTGGATATTGAATACCCGCAGAAAAATTTATGAATTCTGGAAATTTAACAAAGAAAGACACCTTTAAAAGTATTTATTTCAAAATTTATATAAAAATATTATGTATAATAATAAATAGAACAAATTTATGAATAATCTCAGACATTAAACAATGGATAAAGCCAACAGAAAATAAATTTGAAAGAGAATTTTTCTTTATCAATATAATAACAACAATTTTAAATCGAAATATATTAAATAAATAAACAAAAATGATTTCAAGATCAAAAACTAATTAATTAGTTGAACAAACAACTAAAATTGCTAAAATATTGTAAAACGCTAGCAATCGGAACGAGTCCAAACATACCCCTTCTTCCTTTTCAACTCTTTTTTTTTGCGGTGCTAAACAAGAATTGTAGAAATTTGATACTATTTCATCAGAATGAGTCAAAAGTTTACTTAAAATTTATTCTTGAAAACAAACCCACTTTTCAGGTCATCGTATTCTCCTTACTCTTAATTGAAATCGAAAGATTACCTCAAATTACATATCAAAAATTAATATCGCGTTCCTTATTCGACTTTGATGGACATTTTCTTAGAAGATAATCGCGTGACTTGCTTCGAAAATACTAACAAAAAAAAACTAAAAAAAAAAATCTGAAAAATGGCATTCAACTTTTTCAAAATGAAAATTAACTATGAACACTCATTATGAGAACACCAAAACATCTCCTAAAAGGACTGAAACAATTCCAAAAGCTCCAACAAATTAGTATTTATTCTCTTTACAAACTGCCAAATTCGTATTAAAGCTACGTCAGAAATAACTGCATACTAATTTGTTGGCTGACCGAGAATACAATAAGCAAACAGTTGATGAAGAAAAAAAAACCAAAATAAATTAAATGAATTAAGAGAGCGAAAAAAATCATTTAAATAATGTAAAAATGGTCAATATCAATTTTTGGTACCGAAAAGACTCTACCGAAAACTTTAAAAATATTTCATTATCTGATCAAATTATGACTAAAAGTTGTCAGCTGGTTTTTCTTTGGATTTTTTTCTCTCCAAAAATCAATTCAGCAGGTTTTTTTTCATCCGTTACTATATAAGCTTTTGTCAATATAACCACTTATAAGAGTGTAGATAGAGACAGATGAAGCAGATGGTTGCCAGTTATATACAACATATGAGAGATAGAAGACGATATCCACAAAAAAAGAGAATGAGTTCATGTCCGATCTATCCAAAACTTAAATGAGAAAATAGTTCACAGCCTTCACATCAACAATGGGCAGCACCACACAACACAGAGAGATAGCCAGGTATTGTACCAATACTCATTGCGCTATCTTGCGGTTAAAATGCAAATGAATGCCAAACCAAACTCAAAGAATCGACCGAACGATTAACAGCAAAAAGTAGACGGACACTGTGATCGGAATATTAATTTCTTTGACGAATGCAATTAATTAAATTTTGGTTTTTTACAACGTTTCATTTTGTAAATTTTATTTTTGATTTCCTTTTAACTCGGATGCAACTGAATACATCAGGTGTGTGTAAATACAAAAATTATGAACATTTACAGACAAAATTAAATAAAATTATTAATATTTCTCGCAAAAGAGCTAGAATAGTCAAATTAGATTTTTTTTACTAGAAAAAAGCTTATTCTTAAACGGAAAATATTTAATACAACTTTTTCAATTGGAAATTATTTCATTTTTATGATAACTTAAACTTTATACCAAAACCAATATAAAACTTTGGTAAAATGCGTAATATCAAAATTTGTAACCATATTTCTAATACGTACTCGTTATAGGTGCTCGTGGGTCCCAAAATATTAACATTCGTCTCGTAGGACGTTAGTTGATTGCATTTTGGAACCCACGAGGCGGCGGCCACATAGACAATCGGTTCCTGTCTAATTATTAATTCGCTATTGACA
This sequence comes from Atherix ibis, assembly GCA_958298945.1. NCBI lineage: Eukaryota > Metazoa > Arthropoda > Insecta > Diptera > Athericidae > Atherix > Atherix ibis. Next base: position 6,897,008 of record OY282606.1, read on the forward strand.
TACTCGAAAATAATTTGATTGTTAATATGATCTGCTTTACTGTCTGAATTTCCTTTTAAACGTCGCCAAATATTTGACTTTGTTTTATTTTCAATTACTTGTTTTTGGCATTGCTTCTGTTCAAAGTTATGGGGGTGACTGTTGTCTCGGTAAATGGGTTTCGTGAAATCCACATAGAGTGGTTCGTTGGATGGCTTCCGTGTGAACTCGTCATCGTCCTCGTCATACGCTCCTTTTCGTTGACTACGTTCCATGTCGTAACGGATGTGCCCATCATCGTAGTACTCATTTTCATCGTCTCGTCCATGCACAGAACTGTAAACGCTGGAGTTATTCGATGATTGTGAATATGATCGTTGCCTGATGCGATAGAATTCATCTTCGAATGGCAATCCATTGGGAAATTTGCTGGAGAACGCCTTTTTCGGCTTGTTAACCGCACTGTATTCGAACTGTTTATTATTCGAATTGTATTCGTAAGATGACGCCGATGAGGATACAGAGGACGATGTTGCAAATTCATCGCTACATTTTTCCTTCATTGAAGTAAATGTTTTCGTATCGGTAGTTTGTGTTAGGGCACTTTTTCCAGAATTTACTTTCCATGTCGACTTTCGAGGACTACTCCACTCATCTAACGCACCATATATCTTTGCGGATCCATTCAACTTTCTATCATCGAAATTATTGCGCCGTCCACCATAAGTGGTAGAAATATTCTGACTAGGAACCCTAACACTATTACTGTAGGTGCGTTTTTGAGATCCACCTGTTAGCGTCGCCGCCGCCGTCGTCGTTAAACTTGACAACTGACGGCCACCACTATTACAGCCGCTACTATAGCAACCACTACCACTGCCACGACTTTTCCGACTAGCGTTGCTGCTAAAACTACTGCTGCTGCCACTACCACTACCACTGCCATTGCCACTGCCACTGCTATTACCACTACTGCTGCAATATGCTGTCGAATTATTTATACTATATTTGGGCAGAATTGATTCAACTGACTTTGAATGGACATCAGATGCACTTGACTGCAGTTGATAATTTTTCCGATTCGATATTAATTTATTGCAACTACCACCACAGACGAGGTTCTTCTCCTCTAAATTGGAGGTAATACCACCTGTTGCCACAGCCGACAATGATGATGATGACGATATATTAAAACCGCCGCCACCACTACCATTATTCAACAATGACAATCTTGCCGTATTTGTTGTCGACGAAGAGATTGTATTAGTTGAATTATTATTATTATTATTTAAGTTATTCCTCATAACGACATTATTGTAGTTACTATTTCTGCTACTGCCGCTGCTATTGTTATTGCAATTGCGGCTATTGCTTATACTATTGCTAATAATTTTATTGTTATTACTATTGTTATTACTGCTATTAAGTCTATTTCTTAAATGATGTTGTGTTGTATGTGAATTGGCAATGCTTGATGCTGTTGACGGTCTCACCGTATAAGATTCAATTCGTCGACATAATTTCGGTGTCAACGGTTTAATTGGTGGCACTGAGTTTTGTAGTCCACCAGTAGTGGTGGTGTTGGTAGTTGGCTTCAAAGATTTATTACTGCCACCATATAGGTTTGTATTATTTCGCAACGGCTGTAAACGTGAGTTCGTAAACGATCTCGCCGAGGACGTGATCGCCGAGGATCTTGTCACGGTCGGCGATATATTCCCATTCGACACGAGCGACGATGAATTCGTTTTCGCTCGGAACGAACTGTACGGTCGACAGGATATTTGCCCAAACGACATTTTCTTTCTTTTCTCAATTTTTCTACTCTACTAAATCAACTTGTTTCTTTTCACTGTATTATGTGTCCTCTGATCCTTTTCATTCAACGCAACTTTATACTTAAATCGTCTTTAGTTGTCACAGTTAATCCTTATCTCTTCTGCTTATTACGATTTCTTTTTCCCAATTTTCTTTTTTTATTTAGCTTTATCAGTAAAATACCGAGCAAAATTCTTTCCACCTTATTTTATCATAATTTTTTTCACGTTAAAAAAATCATTTAAAGATGAAAACATTTTGATTTGCTTCTTTTTTTTTGCACATAAACGGCGAAAGCTTATCATCCGCTTTATAATATAATTTATTCAAAAAAAAAAAAACAGAATCTATTTGTTATTATTAATTATTTTTTGGAAAATTTATATCACATTTACACAAAATATAAATATATAAATTCTAGATTATTTTCAATTATAATTTCAAATTAATAATAATATCTTATAATAATGTAATAACTTGTATTTATCACAAATTATTTATTATTTATTATTTATTCTCTTTTGATTATTATGTTTTTAAGATTTTGTTAAAATAAAAAAAATTATATAATTATAAAAAAGATAATAATAATTTTTAGTTGTATTATGAAATAATTTCTGTGCTTTTATTTTTATAATATTTTTTTTCCATCACTTTCTTTCTTTTGTTGTTAACGTTTTTACTATTTAATATTGTTAAGTTGGCAATTGATTTTCTTTTTGTTGATATTCTATTTATTCATTTTCAAATAAAACACTTTTCATTATTAAATATTTTATTATAGTAGACACTAAAAGAAAATTAAATTCATTTTAATATAAAACAATCAACAAAAAAAAAGAATTAATGGAGCATATTTTAATTTGATGCTAAAAAATAACACTACAAATTTATTCTAAGACTTGACTTGATGGGAAATTCTAAATTGGCACATTTCACTATATCACAATTAAAAAATTATTTTTTTTAATGATTTTATAAAAATTTTCTTATTTACTTAAAAAAAAAACTTGGCTTTTAGCAAAGAGGAAGAAGAAGAATAAATATTGAGAGACAAAATCCCTTTTTTTTACTATTAATAAAAATTTATATTGTGCACAGCATATTTTGATTTTAAATAAAATCATTTTTAAATTTATTTATTGTATCGTTAAATTATGGGATTGAATAGAACACCCACTACCTGGAGACGATCAGCCAAGTTGTCTTTTCATTTGATTGCGATGGTCAGTCGTCGTAAGACTATTATCAATTTCAAATGTTAATATAAAGGAAAAATCGAATACCATATTTTCTCTACATTCTTAATAAAGATACGATACATCATCTGAAATCCATTACGAATTCAATAATTTAGGTTTCTTGGCTCTCTCGCAATGGTTTCCCAATGTTAGTTAAGGACTATCACCAGAAACCAAAAATTTTCGCAACAATTTATTTCACATTTGCCTATAGTATTATATAAAAACAATATTTTTTTCCATTAATTTATTTTTCTGATATTTGCCAAAATACCATTTCTTTTCTTTTGCTTATTCTGGCTTTTTCACAAATAAATCCGTATCGATTTCTTTCCGATTCCGTTATTGTCAAAATTATAAACAGCTGCTACTAAGATACAGAATATTTATAAGACGAATATTATTTCTATTTTAGTCTTTTTTTCTCCATAATACTGAAATTTCTCTTGGGTTTTTATAAGAAAATCGAAGTTATCATATATTGGCCATTAACAAGAAAATTTTGGAATGAAGCATAAACGTGTGGCACAAAACACCAAAAAAATCACAATTTTGATTTTTTTCTTTTATCAAAAGTTAAGTAAATTGCACCACTATCGATCGATTGCATATTTTCTTATCAACAACTAAATAAAAGCAAATGTAAAGAAATAAAAATGATTGTGATAACACAAAAATATATCAAATCTATTGGTGATATGTTGTCAAAAAATTTCTGATAAAAGAAACCAAAAATATTTGCCTTTCTACAATAAGTAATTCTTATCGTTCTTTTCAATATTGGAAAATGTACTTTAACTGATATCTCTTCAAAGTGAATATTTGTTCTATTTTTTTTCTTCGTTGTGTTTTAACTCAATATTTTTTTCTTTCCTCTACCTCTCCCACACCATCTTTTCTTTAATAATTTTAAAACAAATTTTCTACAATTTATTATTTTAATATGGTATTTACAACAACAAAAAAACCAATTCAAACAAACTAAAATAGTAGTGATAATAATTAAGTTACAAACATTTTATACACTATAATTTCCATTTGAGTGAAAATGAATATTTTATTTAACACAGAGAGAATACGAAGAAAATTTCAAGAAAACGCGAAATAATACGAAATTTCTTTATATTCTTTAATTATAATATAGTTGTTGTTGAACTGAGAATGCTAAGTCGACCATAGTAGAGTGTAAAAATCGATTTGAATAAAAAACATTTTGCACCGTTTTTGAACGTAATGACCACACGAATTTTGTACGTTTTACGAAGTAGAATAATTGTTGGGATTTTTATTAATCCGATCTCTGATAAATCAAATAACAACTCTACTAAGCAAAATAAAATACACACTCTACTCCGGAGTTTATTTATCTTTTATTATAAGAAATTCTGTTTAGCGACTTCGCTTCCCAACTTCCAACCGAACACAGAAAGGTAATCATTTCAACTGACAATGAGCTCTAAACTCTATTCGAACGCGACTCATCGAACTTCATTCAGTCTCGGCGACTTGATCGCACTACACTCCACCGTAGCCCTGACAGACAAAAAAAAACTTGAGGAGGAGTTGCGTCTGATCGGACGATACTGACTGATTCTATTCGCGTTCGTTGTTAGCGGAGTGCCACATGGCTAACCAGCTACGGGACTAGCTGTGTAACTGGGCGACTTCTTTCTTTCTTTCTCCTCTTCTCCTGTAAACTTTTCTTTGAGGCGAATGATCAAAATGATTTAGTAAGAAAATAGCAGACACTACTAGCTCCGCAACTCATGTATGCCCATGTTGACTATTTGTCAAAAGTTTACCGCATTAAATCGCAGCCACAATCGCAAAAACAATACATTTTACACCAGCTGCCACAATGGAACCACAACCAGCCTCAAAGCATAACGTTTAGCCTGCCAATATGGGCAGCAAAAAAAAAAAAACATAAAATCTTGCTCCAACCACAACTACAGTCTAAGTCTTAAAAATCTTGCAGCTTTTCATCATTTCGGCAGCAAAACCACTTAAAGTTAGTCTGTTTCTTGTGGGGAGTCAAAGATTGAGAGAGCCCGTTTGTAGTCAACACACTTGCGAACAAGTGGGCATTGCGAGCATATACAAGGGGAGGGGGGCTCTGTTCCAAACTGACTCATTGATGGTTTCAACACAACAAAATTTGGACGACGAGGAATACTGTGCAGAGGCGAACTATATATTTGAAAAAAATTCAAAGTCGTCTCTTTGGTTTGGTTTCTTGAACGCGATTTGGACGAACAAAGAAGCTAGACTGGAAGCAGCGTTTTCTCCTATCGGTTGCGTCTGCTGCTGCAATTGCTGCTATTCAAGCAACTTATTTTATGGGGAAAGAAAAAGAAATTTGTCCGCATTGTGCAGATTTAAAGTCATCTAACAGTTGATTTGGGTAAACAAAAATTATTTATGGAAAGCAATGGCAAATAGAGGGTCATTTATGGAATCATCTTCAAGTGTATTCTAGAGAAAGATAAAGTTCCTGAGTGTTCATCGCCCTTTGATGATCTTGTCTAAGAAATTTTTCAGTTTCCATAACGGGGGGGTTGGGCGGTCCATATTCACATACACACACACACACAACCAAAATTCATTTCTACAATTTATGGGATCTTCAATCCGGCAACGTCTTCATGCACTCAAGTGATCATCCAATCATATCTGATTACACATCCAATCATCATTATTTATCTACAGAAGCTACTGAAAGGGCTGAGATGGAATAGAGAAATTGAAAACTATCAATTATCAGATTTAGTTGGTTTGTAATATTTTGTTCGATTTTATTAGATTTTTATCTTTAATATGCATTTTAAATGATAGAATTTTTAATGGTTATCGAAAATGATCAAATTCAATTTAGGAAAATTGTGCAAGAGTTTAAGATATTACGTTTTTAAAAAAAAATTAAAATGGTATCTATAACTAATCAAGCGGATTTTTTAAGGAGAGATACAAATACGTGTACATGAAAATATATAGGGTAAAAAATACCCATCGATGTCTTCCCAAGAAACGGGATGATTTATTTTTATAAATTTAAAAATTCTCGAAGCGAAATGCCGTTTTCAACATTTATGGATCCATAATGGAATGGTTTTTTTTGCTGGAGGGTTAGGAATGGAACATAAAAGGGAGCATTGATAATTTTTCGAAGGATTCGATACTACAAGATTTGGATTCGATCGGTTTCAGTACTGTATTCTATAGCCATAATTTACTTTTTATTATCTAGGAGTCGTAGTAATTGCTTGCATTATCAGTTAAATTCTGATTTGAGGGTTCCAGGTTAATTGTGTGCCAATTATTGGATTGTCCGGGAAGTAATTTCGTTTTTTTAAATAAAAATGAAGACGATTTTCTTATAGTGAATTAATTATTTATTCAATTAAATATTATCCAGTCTGATCCAATACCCTTTGCCATCTTTCTGGCAGTAGCATGGTTCCATGCTCATAAAATTTTTGTTCTTTGTTGGCAAAAAACTGGTCCAAGTGATTTTTCAGCTCCTCATTTGAATTAAACGTTTTACCGTCTAAAAATTTTTGTAGAGACCGGAACAAATGATAATCGGAAGGTTATAGGTCTGGAGAGTATGGTGGGTGTGGCAGTATATCCCATCCAAGCTCGAAAAGCTTTTGCCGAGTGGTCAAACTTATATGTGGTTTCACATTATTCTGTTGGAACACTATACCTTTCCTATTGACCAATTCTGGCCTTTTTACTTTAAGTGAATCATTCAATTTGTCCAACTGATGACAGTACACTTCAGAATTGATCGTTGTGTTGCTCGATAGAAGCTCAAAATAAACGATTCGTTTTAAATCCCACCAAACAGATTGCATAACCTTTTTTTAACGAATATTGACCTTAGAAGTGCTTTGATCCGATTCATCTTTTCTACTCCAGGATCTTTTGCGCATAACATTGTTGCAGACAACCCATTTCTCGTTCCCAGTGATGATACGCTTCAAAAATGGATCATTTTCTTGGCGTTTGAGAAGCAAATCACAAACGTCCATTCGACGGCACTAATTTTTTACCGTAAGAAGATGAAGAACCCATATGTCGAGATTTGAGATTCAACCTAGCCGTTTCAAATGATCATGAATGGTAAATATAATCTCTCAGCGATTTCACGAGTTGTTATTCACTGGTTTGCATCAACTAATGCCTTTATTGTGTCTTCATCAGCTTCAACTGGCCTTCCAGAACGTGGTGCATCTTCGAGATCAAAATTGCCGGATCGAAATTTTGCAAACCAGTTTTGGCACTGGCGCTCACTTAACACATCTTCTCCATAAACATTTTTATGTTTTCTATAGCAAAAAAGTAAAATGTGGCGAAAATGCTGTTTTCCACTTTCCATATTTAAAAAGGTATCAACCAAAAACTACTGTGCAGAGAATTTTTTTAGAAGCAAGTCTTGCTATGTCAGCTGTCAAAATACATATGACTATGCGGCTTAAGTGTGAAGTTGGTTGTGAACAAATACAATTAAGTCCTCTGTTGGGAAACAACGAAATCACTTATAAGTCTAAGGTAACGCACACTCGATTTTTGTGAAATATTACTGCCGTTTATGATTATATCAGGAATAAAAGAATAGTTATTATGAAACGATTTTTTAAAAAATACGAAAATTGGAATCTTTTGGAATTTTATTTTTCTCGCAATTTTACAGGGAAATTATTGTAAAATTGTTTAAATCTTGATCAAATTTTTAGCATTAAAATTAATGTGACTAAAAAGTTGTTTCTTTGCACATCTTGTCTTAAAACAAACAAAATTTCGCAAAATAAACTTATATAAAAATAGTCATTCTTTGATATTGTGTTTTATGAAAAATAGTGCCTAAAAATGTGTCACGATTCAAACACTTGTTGAATTGACGTCACTTTTATCACATTCCTGGATAATCATAAATATTTCTAAGGATAAATCATAAATAATCGTCAGCTTCTATTTTTGTAAGAATTTTTATTTCAGAATAGTTGTTTAATAATGTGAAAGTTTAAATATTTTTCAAAATCAGGCTTTTTTTTTAAAAAATAATATGGTCTTAGGTCATAAATTTTCAAACAATTTTCGAAATGAGAGCGCAGTATGCAAGTTAACAAAAACATCTTGTTAGATGTTACCTCAACAAATCAAACTGAAAAAAACAACAATAATTTCTATTGTATTAAGAATGTTTTGAAATCGATGACAAAAGGAAACAATAAAGTTAACTCCGCCGGATTTATCAGACTCTGATTTATCGGAAATACTCCTTAACTGAGTAGACAGTCATCGGGGCAAGCGACTACTGTCCGCTAGTCATTCTCATTAGTGATGCGTTTCGTATTTCCTTTGAAAAGACGACAACAGCAAAGAAAGCAATTGAAATTATTCATTATCAAAACAAGTTATCATAGCCCGGCCGTTTCTTGAAATTTTTGCTTTTGTTGTGATTCATTGTTTTTTTATGTGGAGAACTCTTCTACTTGACCTCATCATGAATGTGTGTAGATTTTATTTTAATTTAGTTGAATGAGAGATTATGTGATTTTCTTTTTTTTTCACTTTTATAATTAATCTGGAAAAAATTTTATCTTATCAATATGGAGTGTAGAAAGTGTAAGTAAATATGTAGAATAACCTTAAATTAATGACGCATCCAATAATTAGAAACAATATTTTACGTTCATTAATCTCATTAGCATTTATATACACATCTAATCCAAATGAACAATATATGTATGGTATGTAAGAAAAATAAAAATCGAAAAAAAATTTATGTAATTTACGTGTGCATGTACACATATATTTTTACAACTAGAAATGCCGATAAATTTGTTGTTTTTAAATTAATTTGAGACTTTGGAAGTGGACTTCCCTTTCATATAGTTTGTACGTTATTACCTCCTAGATGTATAGTAGAATTTCCAACGTTGTATGGTAACTACGCAACTTTACAGGTGAAGTTTGGTTTTTCAAAAAGCATTACAAAAAAGGGAACAAAGAAAAAATATTTCTAAGATTCATCAGCCCTCTTATTTATCTGATCTAAGCCAGTGTGAATTTTTTTTGTTCCTCAAGATCATGATGGTGTCGTCAAATTTTCACTCATGAAATGTTGCAATTTTTGGAGCGACGGCAGGCAGTGGAAAACTCGCTAATGGAAGACTTCGCTTCAACAGTAAAAACTGATGAAAATGTGGAGCGAGTCCCTCCAGCACAAACTGTTAACCAAGTTTTTTTTTCAAATTGAATACCTTGAAAGGTTCAGAAAAAGCGTCACATCGAGCATTACTGACACTCGGACAATTCCCATTACCACATGACCACTTTCAGCAACAAGCTGAAAAATATGTCTAAGATTCATCAGCCCTCCTATTTATCTGAACTAAATTAGTGTGAATTTTTTTTGTTACTCAAGATCATGATGGTGTCGTCAAATTTTGTGTTAAGCTTGGTGTATCCTCAAGTTTCACTCATGAAATGTTGCAATTTTTGGAGCGACGGCAGGCAGTGGAAAACTCGCTAATGGAAGACTTCGCTTCAACATTAAAAACTGATGAAAATGTGGAGCGAGTCCATCCAGCACAAACTGTCAACCAATTTTTATATATACAGAAGCCCTTGAAAGACTCAGAAAAAGCCTCACATCGAACATTTTAGACACTCGGACAAGTCCTATTGTCACACGGCCAGTTTCACCAACAAGATTTTGTCGGAAAAAATATTTCTAACATTCATCAGCCCTCCTATTTATCTGATCTAAGTCAGTGTAAATTATTTTTTGCTCCTCAGAATCGAAAAAATACTTGAAAGGATAATGGTATAGTTGTTCACATCCAAAGGAGTGTAACCAAATGGCTGAAAGCAATTCCTTACAGAGGTATCGTAAAATTGTTAATGTAAAATCAGTCTTATTTGCTGTCATACTTTGCAATCATTAATTGAGGAAAATTATTGTATAATCACACAAAGTATAATTTACATTAGTCACAGAAAAAAATTCAAATCTTCCAAAATTTATCAAGCACAAGTACAAAATTCATTTTCAATATATATCTCGGCTCTTTTCAGTATCCAAATGACGTCACTTTGTCTAAAGACAATCTTTATCATTATAATTAAATAAAACAAAAACAATATAATTTACATAAGAGCAAATTTTTATATTGAAATAATTATTAATTATTTTAAAAGAAAACTTTCATATTTGGACAAGTTTTGAGAAAAAAATTTAAATTTTGACAATTAAATTTTTTAATAAAACATGTTTTCAGCACAAATGCAGGCTTGTCTAAACGCAGCGCAATCTCTTTTATTTGTTAATGGACGTTTGCGAACAGTCAGGAGCTATTGTACTTGGCAGTTGTCTACACTGGAACCGTTGAGCTGTCAATTGTGTCAAGGCTTAATCTTTTATGGGTTATAATAATACGGAAAGGCTTAAGAAAAGCCAAATCATACAATTTTCTTCTATATTAGAATAAAAAGCCAACTATTCAATTATTAAATGATTAATCATATTGCTGATTTTAGAGCCTGAAGCAATTTCGATGAGGATTATTGAAAAGTTAGCGGTCTTATTCGAAATTCAATTTATTATAACGGCACATTGGTTTATTGTGAAAAGAGGAAAAATAAATATGAAAAAGTTCTTCGGCGTAAATTGGGATAAGAATTCGAAGAAATTAAATTTAATTACTTGGAAATTCGACATTTTGACAATTAATAATATAAATTAATACATATATTGGTTTGGGGAAAAAGAAATCCACTCTACCATGCTTCGGATTATCCGATTTGGCTCGAATATGCAGCGTTTTGCTTTATAATCTGTTGTCATTTTAAAGGTAACTTCAAAATGCCTCTCTCATAGAATCCCTGGTCGCTATTGACGAAAAACTCGCCTAAGTGATTTTCACAATTTTCTCTTGATGCTAATTTCTTATCACTAAGGAAGCTTTGCAATAATAAAAAAAGATGGTAATCGCTTGGATGCATCTAAACTTCCTAACCAAGCTCCCGCAGTTTCTGGCGAGAGTTGGCGTTGCCCTGATTGAACACAAAACCTCTCCTCTTGGCCAATTATTGACAGTAGAGGTCCGAATTTAGTGTTTCGCCGAATGAAAGCAGCTCATAGTAGATGATTCGTTTCCAATCCCACCAAATGTACAGCAAAACCATCGCCTTTGACTACGATAGTTTTCGCACAATATTGTCGTATATGACCCATTTCTCATCCCCAGTAAATTCTACAAGGCTTCGCAAATGTATATTCGATCCATTATGTTTTTTGCGTTAATTCGTGTTACACCCGAAATCCAGGTGGTTTAAGACTGTTTAGTGGTCGATCTTTAGCACTTGGGCGATACTACGACTTCTAACATGCCGGTCTACTGCGATTATTTGCATGATTTTATCGACATTTTCAACGACTGGTCTCACTTTACGAGGTGTATCTTTAACATCGAAAATAACGAAACAGAATCGAGGAAACCAAAAATGCGCATAATTGACTGTGACAGGATCGGGACCATAAACACCATTCACAATTTCAGCTGCTTGGGGCTTGTGCATTTTCGCCTTTATCAAAGCAAAATTGTAAAATACAATATATCTAATTTTTTTTGTTAACTTCTTTATTGACATTTAAAAATAAACCCTAAAAGATATTTTTTTAGTACAAATAATTCTCTTTTTCCCCAAACCAATATGACAAAATTGTAACTCTATTATTTTTAGTTTAGCACATTTTTATCCTTTTAACTTTTATTAATATAGTTTTTCTTAATATTTTCTACATGCTAACCTGAATGTTTTTTTTTATATTACAAATGATTTTTCCCCTAAAATTTATAGCGTATCTGGACAGCTGTACAAATTCGAATAAATGAGAAGTATTTGATTATCGCATAATTCTAAAACAACAAAAAGGTGCATAAAGTTGAACACTAAAAATAAAATGAGCTTCTAAATTTAACAAAAGTATTACAATATAAAAAAACATTTTGAAAAAAATGTGGTTAAATATTGTCTGTAATTTTTTTCTCCATAAAAACAAAACCTTCTCCATTTTTAATTGTATTTTTTTATTGTTTACTTTTATTTTAAAAAATAGTCCTCCTTAAACAGCATAAATAATCTTACAAAAATGGATGGAAGAGAGATAAAACAAAAAGTAGCTTTGAATAAATCAGAAATTAATAAAACTATACACAATTAATTATAAAAAATAAAAGAAATGAATCTCGTAACAGGTTTATAAGCGTGCAATCAGATTCTCCCATGCACAAATACCATGAATGCAATGCTGCCACGCTTACAGATATATTGTGTGCTATACATTTAGCGGAAAAGAGTGGTTTAAATGCAGAAAATTATAGTTTCATATAAAAAAACATGATTTTTTAAAAATTTATAATAATGAGTAAATCTCTTGATTGTGTAGTCGATTTTTTTTCATATAATCAAACATTATTAATATTATACCAATATTCTACTATTGTAATCATAATCATGAGTGTGAAATTGTAATTTTCCTAAAATATCTTAATTATATTTACTAACAGTGCGTATATTTAACGTATTAAGAATCAAATAAAGGACAATGAATGTGCACTTTTAAATGCATCTATCTACGTATGCACTTGAAACTTAGTGCTGACTTAGCACGTTAACGTTAAATGGTACAAACCTTCTTCAGTCATCAAAATAACGAGCTTACCGGCACTCACAATACTCAGCAGTAAGTTAAATAAATAAACAAAATTTTCAAACCTTAGTTTTACCAGACAAGAAAGGTGTCTGAGCTTAAGTGATCATGATTGCTGCGTCAGGTCAGTCACGGTCAACTTCGGTCAGCTTCGCTACATCCTAGCAAGTGTTGGTAACTCTTTTTTACCGTTTTCGCTGTACAGTCGTTTCTCCAATAAAGTAATGATCATCTTGCAACGACTTCATTCAATCCTTATTTGGATGGAGTATATAAAAAAAAACCTCATCAAAATGGATATACTTCTCCGCAAGTTACGAGTACAAGAGTGTGACTGACTCGTTTTGTGCAACTTTCTTCTTTGTTTCATGCTAGGGGATTTATACGTTACCATTTTCTTTGGGGTGTCCTTTTTTCTTTTTTTGCTATTGATAAATCTCTTCCATTCTCCATTTATTCTACTAGTATTTATAATATGTAAATTTTCATTCTATTTTTAATAGATTTTAATCTTTACGATTTCATGTAGGTGTGAATTAGTGAAAATTCTAAATTTATCTCGTCTACAGTGCAAAAGAACTTTTCTATCTACAACAAATAGTGTAGGCGATGGATGGTAATATAACAATGGATACAGAACTTACCAATATAACTTCTTAAGTCGTTAATAACGACTGATGATGTTTGCAATAACTAACAAATAAATTTCAAAAGTAATAAACTATGAAGTATTAAAGTGAAAACTTAAGTATTAACGTAAAAACAATATACAAAATGTAAGAATAAAACCAAATTTTAAATATTTTTTTTATAAAGCGCAACTAACTTCAAGCTACAATTGTATAAATATGTTATACCGTGACGTTAGCTGCTTATAATAATTTTTCGAACACTTTTTAATATATTTTCATAGAATGTTATTGGGAAATTTTTTAATTATTCTTTGTTTTTATATTCCATATTCAAAAAAAAAGGTTCAAACCGGAAATTTACAAAATAGTTTGTGTTACAAATATTGATGCCCTTGAAAATATTTTGAGATATTAAGAAAATTGTTGTTTTTTTTTGTGCTTTGCGAACAGTTTTGTAAATTTGATGTTTATTTTCAGTTCCACTTTAATCGTTATGGAAATTTTTTGTTTTATCTTCTTCACCAACTCTGTGATTTTTCTAATGAAATAAAAACCCTAAAGCAAAATCCAACATAACTTTTAGTTTCACATTTTATTAGTTTTTTATTCTTTTTACCTTATTCACAGTTTCCAGTTTCTATTTTGATTCTTTTATGTGGTATTGTTCGATTTTCACTTTTAGGTTATGGACAGAAAAATTAAATAACTTTTAAGGTCAGTAGGAGAAAATTTATAAAAAATAAATCGAGAAATTTATTTTAAAAAATAAAAAAAATAGAAAACCATAATCACATTTTACAGACAAATAAATAAAAACAAATAGAAATTATTATAAATAATTGCGCCCAAAGGTGTAATTTTGTAGAAAATCACAATGAATTTGTTTGTGAATATTTTGTCGTACAATCATGTGGAAACGAATCAGTTATGATAAAATGTGATAGAAACAATTGAAATTTTACCAAACGTGTACGAGAAGAGAAGTGAACAGGGGAATAGGCCAATGTGCACAAAATTACTTTAAAAAGTTAAAATATTTGCTTAAAGTGAAAAGTTTAAGAAGATAAAAAAACGACAAATTTTACAAAACTTTTCTCTAGTGAAAAGTGTAGAGTTTTTTTTTTGGTTAAATTTTCGTAGGCCAGTAATTTTATGCAATTAACATGAAATTAGGCACAAGATAGTCGTCGTTTTCGTTAATTTAACAACATTTATTATTATTGTTGGCAGCTACGATGTTCTTTTTGATTTCCCTCCTTTTCGTATGTTGGTTTTTTGTTTTGTTTTCCATATCTCAACGACAACTATGTGAGCCATTAGAACTTACAACCACATCATTTTACGAACTAGAAAGTGTGAATATCACATTATCATATTAGACATTTTTTTGATGAGTCATCTTTATATAAAATAAGGGTTCGGCCAAAATAAAAATAAGTCATCTTTACAAAATAAAACGACAAATCTGGTGTTTACTTTCACTTTTTGATGATCTAAATTAAATTCAGGGCTCCAGTATCAACAAGAGTCAAATTCAACGATAATTTTGGGATTGCGAAACGTTATGTTTGCCCGAGTATCGCATCGAAACGGAACTCAACGGACGCATGCCTAAAAACGGAATAACATCAATTACAAGTTGGAATTTTTATTGGGTCAGAAAATAGTTCGGTTCGAATGACTAGAATTATATTTATTCGGATGTATCATCATTAAACATCATCGTCGTAATTGATATGGTCCAATTTTTCCTATCTTTCATTTCTCAATTTTTAATTTATTTTTCTAGCATATTCAGCCAAACATACTCAAAGGAAGAATTCCAAGATGGCAATTTAACTACATCTTCATAGATTTCCTCATATAGTCTGCAAATTTTTTGTTTCTTTCTTTTTTTTGCAATCAGTGAAAATATTTCTAAGTTGAATCAGCGCTAAGTAAAGATACAATAAAGAATTTTGTCCATAAAATGAACATGGGAACCTCCATCCGGACAAGAATCCAACACATGTGCTCTATTGAAAGTGATTAAAAATATTTATTTTATGTCAACTGAAAAACCAATTTTGGAATGTGAACTCAGAACTCAATGTGGCAAAATAAAAACTCTCAACTTGGAATCTTTTATATTTCAGTAAAAATTGATGACAATTTATTAAAAAACTTTAATTGAAATTCACACTTTAAAGAAATCAGGGACGAAATGACTAGATCATTTCAACTATCTTATACAGAACAGATTATTAGAGAAATAAGTAAGATAAAAAAAACCTCAATAAACTAGTATGAATTCGAGGCTATCGAACGCAAGGCAATAAGATAAATCGAATATAAATTGAAGTGTCATTGTCATCAATTAAAGTATGATTTGAAAAGTTACACGACTCATTCCATTCGATTCCGTCTATCATATCGAAATAAAGTATATTTTTTCTTCTTTAAATATTATTACTATTATTATAGATATATCCTTTCATATATTCCAACAACCACGCGCAAATATATACGATACTTTACTTCTTGTTGCTAACAGACATTAAAAGAGTTACAAATTTATTGAATTTTTTACTTTATTTTTAAATAAAATCGATTTAATTTTAAACAGATGTACTTTTTTTGTAATATTTTTGTTCTGTTCGTTTCATTAGTTTTTTTTATAGAACATGATAAAAATCTCATATTAAATTTATGATAATGATGGTCTTAAAATAAAATAAAATAAAATAATTTTTTCTTAATTAACTTGTTAAACTAGACAAGGTTAAGGAAGAGTGGTCAATTTATAATCAATTGGTTTTTTTTGTATAAAGTAACATTTAAAGTTAAATATTTTTTAACATAATTTTATAAAAATGTAATTAAATTACATTTTATATCGTTCAATTTATAAATAAAATTAAAATTCTAAAATTCTTCAAAAATTCCATTGAACACAATTTTTATTTTTCATTATTTGATTTCTTATAGAAACATTGAAAAACTATCATAAAAAATTACATATTTATCAGGTTTCACAGATTTTAATGATGAATGATAGAATTGATCCGCTGTAAATATATTAATAGAACGCCATTGACCAATATCAAACTTTCGCTTATGTACTACATAAGGATTTTATGATGAAAAGATTTACTAACATTTGGTTCGAATATATGATAACTTCAAGTCTATTTATACAAACTTCATAATTGAAAGAAAAATTTGAATTCTTTTTTTTGTTTTTTTTTTGATAAAAATCATATTCTTTTGTTTTAAATGAAAGTGTGTCAAAGGAGATTGAACTTGGAATTAATAAAATCAAAAATTAACAAATTTGTATAGAAAAGCGAAATGAAAATAAAAACTAAAGTAAACAAAAGAGAAATTTAAATACAATGTGAGAGTAGTTGCTGTGAATAATTTCAAATGCGAGAGGTCAATGATAACGATAAATATTAGTTGAAAAATGTACAAAAGATGCCCATGTAAACTTGATTTGTAAACAGTACAAAAGTTAAAGATCGACTTGTGGGAGAGAAAGTATATATCGTATATTCAATAAAGCCCCACTGTACGGAAGACGTTAGTTTATGCGTAGTGTGATAATTAATTGATGAAATTTCTTATAAAAAAATAATATTTATTGTTTTATTCATTTTTGTCAATTAAGAACATACACGTATCAATTCAGTTTATTAGAAAATTTTACTCGAGGATCGTATTTTTTTACATAAAAAACTGTATTGTAAAAAAAACTGTTTTTGAATATTTTCAAAAATCTGAATTGACATAAGGACATCGTATTTTTAAGGCTAAAATCATACAACAACAAACTGGAATCATTATTTTTCCAAAATATAATCGAACAACATTGTTCCTGTACTTCGCCCTTAGAAGTAATATTTGTAAACTAAGACTAAAACCATAAAAGTTCCTGTGTGACAACGTCAACGTTTCCCCACTAGGTAAGTGCTAACCTTAGCTAGAATTTTCATTTCCGTAATTGAAAATGTGATAATTATTTTGACAATTGTCTACACTTTCACAAAATAATTGTCATATTATTAACCATCATTATTGTTATTATACTTATTTATCTGCTGGGCAAAAATATCAATTTAAATTTTGCTTATTAAATTATCAAAATAATTCAATTGAACCAACCACCTTGGCATTGGGAAAATTATGATCGGATGAGAAAGGCCACAAGAAAAAGTTTCTGAAGGTTATTAATTTAAAATTTTGTTTTTTGGTCGATGTCTTCTAAACATAAAAAAATATGAAGGAATATGAATTGTAGTATATAAAAAAACTTATGTAAAATAGTCGAAATATTACAACAAAAAAACAATTCATTTTCATATTTCCTAACATAATCATAGAAATTACTATTTATTTTTATCTTTTATTTTATTGATCCTAAAATGTTTAATTTAAACGATTGACTCTAATGAATTATGGAAATTTATTTTATTAATGCAACTTCGATAAAAATGAAATAAGATAAAATTCTTTGTATTTTTTTATTTGTTTTCTTTATTGTGGCTAACCATTTATTTATTTGAAATCTTTAAAGATTTTCTTATATTTACTATTTTACAATACTAATACCAACTCAAACGAATAGCTGACCAATACGAGTCACTTTTAATAGGGAAATAAAATTAATTCAAATAGTTTTCTTATTACGTTTAAATAAGAAAAGTACTCTCGTAAAAGAAGGCAAATGTCATGGTAAAATCGCCATAAAACGATAAATACTAAATAATTTCGATTGTAAGAAAAATTTAAATTATCGAATTGATAACA
The DNA here is from genome assembly GCA_958298945.1 of Atherix ibis. Lineage (NCBI taxonomy): Eukaryota > Metazoa > Arthropoda > Insecta > Diptera > Athericidae > Atherix > Atherix ibis. Next base: position 6,915,190 of record OY282606.1, read on the forward strand.
ATAGCGCCAATAACATCCAATTAGTTGTAATGAGCAATAAGTTATGCACAGACGAATGGACTGACAGCCAGACACTTTATTGTAAGTGCTTGTATTATTGACTTGAGACTTGAATATAGATGTGAAGGTGGAAGCGGAGATTGGTTACAAAATTAAACGTTATCATATTAGTTTAAACAAAAGTCTCGGAAAAGTCAACCAACTTCGGAGGCCAGTCTACTATAGTATAGCTGCCTGCATAAGGAAAAGAGGCAAATAGACTTTCAAGTGAACTCTAACTAGCTCAGACAAATACAAGATCAGACAATGCACTCACATATTACCATAAATACCAAAATTTTTCAGTTATAATAAATAAATTATAGAGCTGGTCAGGGGCATAAAAAGTATATATTTAAATATGAATATGAGACGATGTCTCTCTTGTACAAATTCTCTATTTTATAGTTGATAATTCTAGACTGTTTTATATATTGCACTTTTGCGTTTATTTAAAAATTTTATTGCAATACAGCCCACTATTTAAAAAGAAAGAACGAAGTCTAATAAAACGAAGACCAAACAAAGGATGAGCAAACATTGAGTATGGTTGCAACTATGTACAATTTGTAATTGAACGACTATTATTTTGTTAATTTTAATTGACAACTTTATTTATGCTACTTATTCCCATACAAGATGTATAATATATGATCCCTTGGGTCGGATTACGGACAGTCGCCGAAAAGTACCTAACACAAACTGTACTTTATTAGACATCAAAATTCAATTGCATTCGACTAGCATTACACAAATTATAGTTACGGTAAGCATGCATCGTTGTTGGTTGCCTGATGTACCTTCCTGTTCACCACTCTCATAATATTCAGCATCGAATTTACATTCTATTGCCCAGATCTTAATGCATTAAATTGGAAAATTTTAAGATGCCTATTTTTATTACAATTGTTTTGGTCATTTGTATTGACAACGTGAGTGAAACTGACCACAATCGAACTAATAAAACAAACAGATCTGTTGACTGATCAAGTTGATCGTTAATAGAACAACAAATTGATGGTTACAATTTATTTTATTTCTAATGATATTAAATTATTTTTTGTTGCAATTTGCCTTTTATGTTATTGTATTATAATATTGAAAAAAAAACATTTTGTTTATAAAATAATAATTAAATAAATAAAATTTTACATAAATTATTTTTGATTAAAAATGTTTTCGAATAAATGAAAATAGTTTTTTAACAAATTTGACAAAAGTTTATTGAATCATTTGTAGGATATCATTTTTTTGTTCTCATGATATCCTACAAATGATATCTTTTTTTGTAAGTTCTCACAATAATTTACTCTATGAGACTATTTTCGTAAAATTATACGATTATTCATTATTATTGTTTTAGTCTTTGAATAATTTTAAAAAAATTTCAAATGTTGTTTTGTTTTCTAGCTTGAAGCTACAAAAACTAGTTGGACAGTTCGGTATATTTAATAAAAACCAACTAACAACTAATGAAAATATACGCAACTTTTTAAGGATAAAAAAAACTAGCCAATCAACAAATCGTATAAGTTACAAGCAGAATTAATCTGAAAACAGGTGTGCAATTAGTAAAGTCACCTTGTTGCTTTAAGCGACGAAAGTCGGATTCAATGTACAATAAAAAAAAAAGTCACCACATCAGGAAAAATTCATAAAGAGAGCAGACAAATTTTAAAAATAGAAGAAAAAAAACAAATTAAAAATTAGAGTTCAATTAAAAAAAAGATATGAATAAATATGTTGATCACCACCAGGTGCGCGCGACGATTTCTTTAGAAAACAGTTGAGAGCAAGAAAAGATATCAATCAAAACTAATAATTTATAAAAATTCATCATAAGGATTAGTGTCGGAATCAATGTCTGTCAGTTTCTTGACCTTTCAATTATAATAACAAAAAAAAATAAAAAAATGTATTACAATACAAAACGAAATTCAAAATGTATAAGATTTCGAAGGGAAGAATTTGTTCAGAATTTAACACACACAATTATATAAATACAAATGGTAATCTCAGGGGAAAAAAAAGTTTTAAATTACTTTAAAAATATATTTATTTAATTAAACTATACATTAAAAAAAAGGCCAAAATTATGAAATTCTATTAAACAAATAAAAAGTATAAAAATGAGTAGCTACTTTTTGGATGCGGAGTGTATAATTACTGTTTATACCATACTCTCTGATAATTTAAATGAATAAGAGTACAGTAGAAGAGAGTATATATGAAGATACTTTAATGAGGAAAAAAGTGCAGTAGAGACAAATACGAATAGGGAAGATTGGAAAACATGAAGAGCGAAAAAAATAAAACCTTGCCTTCTCCTAATCGAATACAATCAAAAGTTTAATACATAAAAATATGTTGTTGTTTTTTAAATGGAAAAAACAACACTATAGGAAAACAAAATTAAAAAATATATTATATTTAGTAAATTATTATAACTTTAGTTTTCTAATTATTCGCTGTAATTTATTCATTTTTACCATCAACTTGTCAGCGTGTTTTGACATTTGTAAGGCGGTAGGTTGGTAAGATGGATAAATTTTCGACGTCAATCGTAATACGATAATGATTTTTTGTATTACTTGAATTTCCTCTGAATTTTATAAAGAAAAAACCACTAATGATTGGTTTAAATATGTATTTTTTATTAATCAACAATATAAAAAATACCTACGAAAAAAAATTATGACGAAAATTTAACTATCCTATAAGGATAATGACATTTAATTTGCTAGAAAAGAAATAAAATGAAATTCGATAAATTATAAGGAAACGATGGGAGTCATTGATCGACATTTTAAAATTGTAACTTAAGTGACGACATTACCTCCGCTATCCCGGCACCCTTCACCAACGATTCATACACATCAGATTATTATTATTGTCGTTTTCTTATTCAGCAATTCATTGTTTTTTTTTTTTGAAATTTTTTGTAAGCACAATTTTTTTGTTTGTAAACCCATTGAAATTTTTTGTAAGCACCTTAATCTTGTCGCGGTTAATTTTAAACTTTATAATATTTAATTCAATTCATTCTTGTGTATACTTATAAAAGAATTTAAAAAAAAACTATTCTTTTTTTCTAAAGAATTTTAATTTCGAAATGAATTCGATTTGATTTTTATTGTTTTTTTTCTTCTTCTTTTTAAGAACAGAAATAGGCAAATTTAAATTGTCACAATTCAATGATGGGAAAAAAACTGATCAAATAAAAACGGAACCAATAAAAAACAAGAAAAAGACAAACATTTACAAACTAAGATTCTCTTCTAAATTGCCAGAAAACTCCTATTTCTCCAATCAAATAATGTATTTTTGTAGATTTTTTTCCAAAAAAAAAAAAAAAATGCATAAAATACATTTGTAGATTAATTAAATTAGGTTATTTAACCTTTACACCAATATAAGATTATTATTAAAGCAGTTTGATAGCAAATCAGATAGCTGTTGCAAGGTTTTGAACTTATATAATAAATCTTGTTGAACCTTTGCAAATTTTTTTTTTTTTTAAATTATTATTCTGTGAGAATGCCCCCTCTTCTCTTCGATTATTGTTTTCATAAATTTAATATTCTGTATAGAACTTTATTTAAATATCGTAGTTTATACCCAAAACAAACATACGAGCACGAAAAAAAACTGATAATAATTCAAACAATTTACAGATCATCACAAATATCAAATTTTTAAATGCAAAAAAACTTTTTTTTTTTTTTTGTCATTTTTATAATTTTTTATACACATGATAATAAACCTAACAGATTAGGTTTTTTTGTAATTAAGAGACTTCTAGAAGCATATGCTCTTAATCCCATACATTAATTTTGCAACTAAATGTACAAATCTAAAGGAGTTTTAAATAAACACAACTTTTGAAAATTAATTACTAAACTAAAAATCATTGCAGATTAAATTTATAAACTTCTCACAATTTAAAGCAATCGACCCATAAATCTAGTGTACACACAAAATATAATTATAATAACGAAAGCAAAAAAATGAGACCTTGTACTCTTAGAACTAAATCAGAATGATTTGGATTCTTTCTGATTATTTAAAAAGAATAATAATAATGGAGCAACAACAAAAAAAATAATCATTGACAAACAGACAGACTAGATAGGTAAAATATAAGAAAAAACCGCCAGATCATAGCGCAAGATTAAAAAATTGTATAAAACGTATTAAAAAAAATTGTTTGTATTTCGTTGAAGGTCATTCAAAAAATATGCAAGTCGGTAATTTTAAAATAAAAATTCATATTATGTCGAACATCATTCATTATCATCAGTCGCATAAACATAAACAGAAGACAACAAACTTATTAAGTTATAAGCTTATTAAAAACTGAAGAATTTTTAAAAATATCTAATTCTTATGTAAATATTATTTTGTATTAACTAAGCAAACAAGTTCAAAATATTAAGAAATCAGTACACAGACCAACAATTGAAACATGACCAGAGTATGGATATGATCTCAGGTAATTAAGCAGACGCAATGTGAAGGAGAGACGATAGTCAACTTGATTTGAATCTAAAACGAAGACAAACAAATTGGAATTACTATTGATAAATTTGCTTTCTTAAGCACAATATTTCCGTGTCTCATGGACATCTAAAGATTCAAAATTTTTCGAATTGCTCAATTTACCTGATTGGCAACAATTACATACGTTCGAGCTTACCAACCAAATAGGTAATCCGATAAAGATGAAACTATTTTTTTTAAATATAACTGAATGCATATTACTCTTTGTTAAAATAAAAAATAAATTAGAAATTTGTAACAATTTATGATTTTCACGTTCATACTTAATACTTGTGAGCTTAATTTAACAAAGACAAGCAAGGTAGGTAGGTGTACATTATGATTTTCGCCATAATATTTATGAACGAATTGGAATGAAAACAACACAATTTGTACAATTTTCTACCCAAAGTAAGGCAATTGTTGTTATATTATTTCTAATTCTACACAATTTTTTTAGTACGTTATTCAAAAGTTCATTTCCATTGATGATATATGCACGCGAACAGGTAGAAATCTCTAAGACAAGTTCTGCTTTGCTCTGTTAATCTTCACATCACCAACCAGCTACAAATTTACTTATCCGTTAGATATAAGAAGAAAATTACTTAATTCCCAGAAAAAAAAGTGAATGGTGCTGAACAATATGAAAATTCTTTGTAATTAGATATAATACTTGTGTGACAAGCTGACCATAAACTTACTCAATTCGTGTGGACTCTTCAGATCGATCGCGGTCGCACTCTGCATGAACCGCCTTGTTACAAAACTGACAAATAAGGACGCTTTCGAGTTAGAAGCATAAGGGAATGAATACGGAATCGCGAAGTGCATCGCTAAAAATTCCAATTTTCATAATAAATATGTGTACTATTTGACTTTGGATTCATTTATTGCACATCAAATATGCACATATGATCCCCCTTTGTCAACTGACTATAAACTCTAATAAATGTAGCGTCTTTAGTCGACTAACTAGAATATTGTGATTACTACCATCATTTATGTCTAAGCACATTTTACTATGAATTTCAATTTAATTCCAAGTTTCTTTGTTAGCCCATAACAACAACAATAATATTAAAAATGATAATAAATTGAAATTGACTGAACTCAATAACAATTCCTGAATCTTTAAATACTTCCGTACTTCTCAAATAGTATAAGCGCATAAGTACATCTTGATGCGGTTACGAATTTATCGCAGATTATAGAAAATAAGTGCCATAAAATATTAGATTTTTCCCAAATAAGGAAGTCAATTTTTATTTCATTTTGTATTTAATTAAAATTTAAATAATATTAATAATTATATTATAATGAGAAATTATAGTTGCACAAATAAGAATAAGAAATTTTATTAGCAGATAATATCGTGTTTATTTAAAAGAAGAAGAAAAAAATGCAAAAATTCAAACAACATGGCGACCGAGAAGATATCGAACCATTGCGCTATGGGAAAAATTAGTTTACAAAACTACAACGCTTACTATTTTATTCAATCTTACAAATTAAAAGAAAAAAAATTAATAGCAATAATAAAGTTTTGATAGTAGGAACATATTCTACGTTGAATTTCTAGTTTTCCAAATATGGTCGGCGACATTAGAGCGAGTTATCCGAGATTCGTGCAAGTTTCAACAGGGCTGAATGTCAATTAATAAAATAATAGAAAGCGGGATATCTCCGTTTTATTCAACATGCGTGTATGCGGTAGGCAAAAACCGTGAATCATTTTGAAAAAAAATCCTTTTTTTTTACTTTATTTATATTCTATAAAAGCCCGTTGATCTTTATAAATAAGAAATAAAATTAAACCACTCAACCATAGTTTACGTTTTTAATTAATTATAAACAAAAAAATTGCATTAATTATTAAATTATGACTCTGTCATAAATAAAGTTACAAAAAAGCTCTTTTATCTCCTTTCATCGAAGATAAAACGCTTTCAAAGTTTACTCTTTTTTTCTACAAGGGTCGTTCAATAAGTCCTTAGAAAAAGATGGAATTTTTTTTTTTTAACATAATCTCCTTTTAGCTCTATACACTTTCCCAACCGTTTTTCCAAAATTTTTATCCCGTCCAAAAAATAGGATTTTGGAAGTTCTGCAAAATACTCATCCGTTTGAGCAATGACGTCCTCGATGGAAGTGAACCGTCGTCCGCCAAGCCATTTCTTCAGATTGGGGAAAAGAAAATAGTCACTCGGGGCCAAATCTGGTGAATAAGCGGGATGCTGCAACAATTCCATTCTCAATTCCACAATTCTGGCCATGGAAACAGCGCAGGTGTGCACACGCGCATTGTCCTGATGCAAGAGGATTTTTTTCTTCTTCAGATGGGGGTGTTTCTCTTTGATTTCCTCGCTCAACCGTTGCAATAACGACGCGTAATACGCTCCTGTTATTGTTTTTCCTTTTTCCAAGTAGTCGATAAAAATGATGCCCTGCGAATCCCAAAAGACCGTGGCCATCACCACTGTTGCCGGCCGATGGCACAGTTTTTACCTTCTTCGGAGCCCGTTCACCCTTGAAAATCCACTGTGATGACTGTCTCTTCGTTTCTGGAGTGTAGTAGTGTATCCAGGTTTCGTCCACGACGAAGGAATTCGGCAGGATTGCGATAAAAGAGTGCCAACATAGCCTCAGAGTCCACTACACGATTGCGCTTATTCTCCTCTGAGAGCAAACGCGGCACCCATCTTGCCGAAATTTTTTTCACAGACAATTTTTCATGCAAAACTGAAGCGACTGTACCTTGTGATATGCCCGTGGCCTCAACTAATTCGCGCACTTTAATTCGCCGATCGTTCAAAATTAGATCGTGGATTTTGTCGATGATTTCAGGAGTAGACACCTCAACTGGGCGTCCTGAACGATGTTCATCTTTTGTGGATGAACGGCCACGTTTAAATTCATTCACCCAATTGTAAACCTTCGCAAACACAGGTGCAGATGTGCCTTGAACTGCATCCAAATCGGCTTTGATTTCTTTCGGGCTTAAGCCTTTCAAATGGAGATGTTTGATGACATCCCTAAACTCGCTTTTTTCCATTGTTATGCACAAATAAATGTCGTTAACTTTAATCGACGATAAAAATTGACCTACGCTATGGATCGAGCTGAAATTTTGACAGCTTTCCTGTCGATAATGCTACTTACAAAAAGAAAATCTTTACCGACACTACGAGCGCAATTTCTCGGATTTTCTAAGGACTTACTGAACGACCCTCGTACATTCAAAAATCAGAATATGATCTTGGTATGTTCTAAAGAGAGTAGTCGGTATTCAGACGATAACAAAAAATTAATACTGTTTCTGATATTAAATTAAGAATTCATCAGAAAATTATCGAAACATTTTTAAACATACACATATTAAAATACTGAGAGTTTTTATACATTTTTAAATAGAAACTATTATTTTCATTCCAGTTAACCCAATGAGAATTTTTTCACATTTTAATAAATCATTACTACCTAGGTTTATATCATTTTTACAATTTATGTTTTTATCATTTTCATATTCAAAAGAATTAGAATATTTTATTATTTGTTTTCCATTGTAAAAAGTAAAAAAGAAGATCGACTATAGAAAATTGAAAGAAATTCTGTACGATCGTTAAAAGGAAATGGGATGATACCTAAAACACGATTAACCAAAAACAATTGCAAATATGCAACGGAATTATAATACATGATTTTCATAACGACTCAACTAAATTTTGAACAAAGAAACTTCCATAAATGTAAAAGCGTACTTAAATTTTTCAAACAGGCTCCGCCACAAACATTGTTGTGTTGTTGCGGGTGATCACTTCGAAAAGCATTGACATCAATTTATCGTGTACAATTGCTTGTTCCACCTTATTTTAGTGAATCATGACGGAAAATGCCTGACAAGAACTTGGAATCTTTCTTTTCCTTCTGTAGCGGCTTGCCCTGAGGCGATAGTCAAGATTACGAATAATTTCTGGCTTTAGTTTACCATAACACCAAAAACCAGAACTTTTAAAGGCTAGAACCCGGCTAACCATACTAATTCAAAAATTTTCTGTTACATTGGTATAGGGGGGCTGAAAAATTTGCATTTCTTTGGTTATACCAATAATTGGTGGAGTGCAATAGAAGTTTACCTTCCAAATAAGCAGTATAACTGTAACAATACAAATAAGAACAATGGTAATAAGAGTACAAACAAGGGGAATCACTGCAACTGTACCTTTTTTTATAAATTGAGGAACTGGTATTCAGTGGACAATATCTTTTGTTAATGGCATAAAACAGATCAGGTCAACAGGTACTTACATGAGAGACAACAAAACTCTAAGTATCCCAAAAGAAGAATGGAGCGACAATGTCGAAAATCACTCAATCATTTTTCACTTTGTCGTTGTCATTGGACAAATATTCGACATTCAATTTTGGATTTTCCGTATTAATAAAAAGAAAACCAAAACAATTTAACATTTTTATTATTGTTTTTTTTTCCTTCTCATTTTCTAGTCAGTAATTTTTCCCTTGTTCCAAGATAAATGGATAAATAAATGTCGAAACCACCACCGTATTTCGACCGATCCAAGAATGTTCGGAATTTTCGCAATCCAAAACACCTACGATGCTCGAATTATTGATTCGTAATGCCGTTACTATCGCCATCATTATCGCCATTACCATCAACAAGATCGTCACCAACATTGTCGACTTAAATTCGAACGAAGGCTGACTGTTTCCGTTACAATTCGAAGAGGATTTTTTCTGATTTGACTTGACGTTAACAAGACATTAACAGTCACTTGATTAATTGTCAATAAATCTTCGAATCGCCGTTATAGACAAGTAATTTTATGTAGCCCCAAAATTCACATCACATCAATTCCAACCAAGTGTGGACTTGTCATGAAGGAGCTCATTTCAAGGGGATGATGATATCATACCACATTAGATAAAATACGAGTACAACACATCATCGTAACTAGAATTGACTTTTTGAATAATATAAATAATAATATATAAATTTAATAAATTCCCAACCTTTTCCGAAATGCATCGAAATTTCACCTCGAATCATTACATCTCCTCCATTATTGACAATAGATTTCAAAATTTTCTATTCTATTATTGTATTTAATTATTTTTATTGTCGCACAACCTACATTATTTTATAATATTTTTCTTTTCTTTTAAAATTTCCACCCATTTAAATTTAAAATTATTTCACTTATTTGTTATTCACCATATTTTCCCTCCACTCCACCGACCCTTCTCCAAAGCAATAACCAACATATTTTATCTAGAAATTTATGAATTTTTTCTCCATTCGCATTGTTATTGATTAACTTATTTATTATTTATTTAATTTTTGACAATAATTCCAAATTCACCATCCTTAGAAATATTACTTTTTTTCTTCTTTTCTATTAAATAAATGTAAATTTCTTATAGTTTGTATTGAGAATTAATCAATTCATAAATTTAGGCAAATTGAAATTGAATATGAAATTATTCAAAATAAGAAAACTATTATAATTCCATGTTTTGATGATGGCATCATCAGTTGGCCCAGAAACAATATTAATATTCCAACTTATTATTATTATCGTAGCCCAAAATAATTTATTTTCAACAAAAAAGAAAAGAAAAAAAGGGGGATGGGAGGCATTTACTGTATTATTATTTGAATAATGAATTTTTGAAGAGGATTTTCCAGAAGAAAATAATAACAATTTTAATAATGATTACCTTTTTGGAGAGACAAAAGACACGAATATGAGTTAGCGCCTCGCAATTTTAATAAGAAAAATATAAATGTAAATACATATACCTTTGCAGAATTCCAAGTAACATCGGGATTCAATGATTTTTTAATAAGATCACGACTAATTTATTCCTTTCTCTGTTTTTGTTACTAAATCAGAAACATGTACAGTCTAAGGTACTTGTATATTGTGTGAATCATCAAAAAGTTTGCCAAAATTCGAACGAATCAATCATTCTTCACTGTACAGTTATTGAGTATTTTTACTGTTAGGAGGAATATTTTGATTAAGAGGATTAGATTTACTCTCCATATATGGAAACTAGACTGTTTCCTGTTGTCTTCTTATATATTCATAGATGATAATTTAAAAAAAATAAAATTATTATTTGAATACTTGAGAAACATTATTCGATCGATGTATTCTCACTCAAATAGGAAATCAAAATCTACCGTTTTTCCAATTATTAATTAATTAATCGCCAACTGTTAAATAACTGTCGGTCGCTAACCAAATTTGTAAAGTTTTATCAAAGCAGCAGGAATTTCTATGAATTTTTCCTTTGAATCTCAAATTTGATAATTTAGGGTTCTTGTGAAGTTTTCTAATAAACTAAGATTATTTTTCAAATGTTATCAGAAGATAAGCATATAAATTTGATAATTTTTTTTTTGTACATTTAATATAAAGTAAAATTAAATATCAAACTATTAGAAATATTCTTAAAAATAAGAACAAATTGAACTTTTAAATAATGGCCTCTGACTGAAACTGAAAAATTGTGAACTAATGACATTTTTTAGAAGTCTGACTTCTCCCATTTATGATTATGATTTCGTAGGGACGAGTGTAGTTGGTCACCAACTTGGAGGGTTAGACTTGTAAAAAAAACCAATTTACCTCTCATTTCAACTACAATACATTGACATTAAAAGTAGCTTGATTAGGATTTTTTTTTATCTGCAACTATAATTTCATTGTAACAAGCAGATTTACATAACATTTTAATTTACTATCTTGTGCATCATAAAGTGGGAGTAAACACCCATCGGCGTTTCTCCAACTAACGGAAGTTAGATTCCTCTAGGCCATTGTCTCTTACCAGGTGTATAAGCTTAAATCAGCTGTTTTTTAGTCAAAAAAAGACGTGTTTTTCATAAAAAACAATAACAAATTTATTCAAAGTACTTGCCCTCGCTAACTACACATTTTTCCCATCTCTCGGGCAATTTGTGGATAACTCGCCAAAAAAAATCCTTCTCTTTCGAGGCAAACCACTCAAGCCATTTTCGGACGTCTTCTTAAGAATCGAAGTGCTGCTCAACGAGCGCGTGGCCCATCAACGAAAACAGGTGGTAGTCGGAAGGGGCCTATTCTGGTGAATAGGCGGGGTAGGGTAGTACCTCCCAGGTGAGTGTCCCCAAGTAGTTGCGGACCATTTTTGACGTGTGCGATAGTGTGTTGTCGTGGAGGCAAATCAGCTTGTCATGTCTTTGTTGATAATCCGTCCTTTTTTCACGCAGAGCACGTTGCAATTTGATCAGTTGTTGGTGGTAGTGGTGGGCCTTGACAGTTTCACCAGGTTTCAACATCTCATAGTAGACGATATCCTGCTCATCCTACCAAACGGACAGTATCTTCTTCCGTCCGAAGCGATTTGGTCTTGGGGATGATGTTAATGGTTGGCCGGAATCAACCCACGATTTCTTGCGTTTAGGATTCTCGAAATATATCTACTTTTCATTGCCCGTCACAATCCGATGCAGGGACGACTTTCTTTTTTGTCTGGCGAGCAAGATTTTACATGTGTTTTGGCGTCGCTCCATCTGCCGATCGCTCAATTCATGCGGCACCCATTTTCCGATCTTTTCAATCTTCCCCATGGCACGCAGACGCATGGAAATGGCTGGTTGAGTAACCAGGAAATGGCTGGTTGAGTAACACCCAATTGCTCCGCGAGCATTTTTTGCGTTTGGGTATCGTCTTCGTCCAAAAAAACCTGCAATTGATGGTCGTTACCCTTCCTAGTCCGATTTTCACGCTTCTTGTCTCACAAGTCAAAATTTCCGTCTTTGAACCGACGAAACCAATCTCGGCACGTTGTTTCCAATAAAGCACTGTCACCATAGGCCTCCATAAGCATTCGATGCGATTCGGCAGCCGATTTCTTCAAATTGAAGCAGAAAAGCAGAGCTTCTCGCACATGCTCTTTTTCTGACACAAAACTAGACATGATTACCAAAGGAAAAATGTATGTTGTTGTACGAAATTGCCGACAATGTGCACTGATTAATATTGACAGATGTCAAACTCATAAAAAAAAAGTATGGCGTGCCCATGGTAGCTCAATACGCTCACTCACGCCATCTATGACCAAACCGCGGATTTAAGCTTATATACCTGGTAAGTCTCTGATAAGTGTTTCCGGGGAGGGCAGTACAAGACAATTCTCTCACAAGTGGATTATGATGATAGGATAAACGGGAGTGAAATTTTTGATAGCGGGAAATGCACAGGTCCTAAACAAAGGGAACATTTAGATTACGATGTACTACGTTCTGACGAACATAAAAGGGGGCATCAACAATTTTACGGAAGAGCTTGGATTGTAAGGCCTGGACGCAATAGGAATTGGAACTTTTTGTTGAATCGCAAATGTTCAATTCCATATGTCCAAATAGGTTTTATAATTGTATTGTAGGTTAGAAGTTTACTTTTGGTTGTTAGTTTCGAGCGTTTGCCAAGTGGTGAGCTAACGTCAGTTAGCTTCAACTCTTCTTAGTATAGTATGTGAGTTCCATGTTAATCTCTTGTCCAGGTAAAGTCCCAAATAACGTACTTTATCATATTGTGGAATCATGTTGCTATTAAAGTAATGTGAGCACTCTTTTATTCATTTACCCTTACTCCCAATTTCTTAAATCAGGATTGAAGGTTGTGTATATGGAATTGTAAATTGTTCGAAGCTATGTCAGGATTTGTATGGGTAGGAAGTATGGCCGTATCAGTATAAGGATCAGATGGGATGTCATGGGTATAAATATTATATAAAATGGGACCAAGGATACTGCCTTGTAGGACTCCGGCTAGAATAGGTTATATTTCCCAGGATTCTGAGTTAATTGCAACTTGGAAATGTTGTTGGGAGAGATAGGAATTTATGGTTGAAGGAAGAAAGCTCTTGAGTTTCCAGAGGAGTCCAGGATGCCACACACGATCAAAAGCTTGGGAGATATCTAAAAATACTCCTGGGCAATACTCTTTCTTCTCAAGAGAAGAGTGTTCAGATCGGAAGCCAAATTGGTGATCAGAAATAATTTTTTCATCAACTAGGAATGGGTAAAGTCGTTTTGATAGGAGTTTTTGAAATATCTTACCAAGAATTGGTAAGAGACTGATAGATCTATAGGAGGAAGGAAAATTATTGGGTTTATTTGGTTTACGAATCATTTTAATGACAGAAAATTTCCAGTGTAAGGGAAAAAATAGTTTTTGCGCAGGATACCATTGAAAATGTATGTAATTAAAAATTTGCTTCAGAATAGGAGCTGTTATTAGATCGGGAAATTTGCTTCAGAATAGGAGCTGTTATTAGATCATAACCAGGAGCTTTTTTTATTGGAAAGGCGCAGAATATTGGATTTAATTTCCGAGGGCTTAAATGAGGAAGACTCATAGAGACTGGGAACATTAGTTCTTCGATGATTTTGTTAGTATGCGATTTGTCTTCTATATCATCATGTGGAGCAAAAGTATTAATCAAATGTTTAGCAAATACTTCGGGTTTTTCTTTGTCTGTTTTTGATGTTCTTTTCTACGAGAGTATTCGTCTAGTGGCTTCCCAATTTTAGAATTTGTAAAACATTGATAGAGGGAATTTAACATTATTCCCTTGTGAGACAGTTTATGCACATAGTAGGTACTGAATCGGTGCAGCGTAATTTAGTAAGGTTCTTATTAGATGTGCAATGGATTGACCAACGAAGACACCATTCACAAGTTCCCTTAATTTACTGAGAATACTTTCACTAGAAAAAAAGACTAGTTTTAACTAAAAACATTGACACTCAGGTTCTCGTAAATATGATTTCGTTTAAACGTATTAAACACAATCTTAAAATAATGCCTTCACTTAAAATTAAGACCTCTTCATGGTAACTTCAGTTTGAACAGACCAATAATATCGCTGTTAATAGCTGCAAACAGTTTGACTCTACTTCGTCAAAGGCCTTATTACTAAAAAAAAAAACTTTAATTTTAACTTCCCCTTTAAGTGGATATTTGGGTTAGCTTAAAAAATATATTGTTCTTATTGCATCTGAAAAAAAAAACAAATCAAGGGTTAACAAACTATCGGATAGTATCTTAACAATCAATAAATATTTAACTTTTAAATAATTTATTTTTTATATATAATCATTAGCATTAAAAACTTGGGGAAATGAAATCCTATCAAAGTAATTTGATTGCATATTATTAGGCGAAAACTTTATTGTGACATATGGAAAAATAAAAAGAATTTTTCATTGCATAAAACCATTTTTGCACGTATTAAAATTTTTTTTATATAAGGTGTAGTAAAAAGAAATCCATTATTTTTGTATTAAATTGAATGTTTTATTTAGTATAGATAGAATGATACGATTTAGGTCAAATATGCACCGTTTTGTTCGATAACTTGTTGCCATTTTGGAGGTAATTTCATAATGCCTCTCTCATAGAAACCCTCGTCCCTATTGGCAAAAAACTGGGACAGTCGATTTTTACAATCTTCTCTTGAGGCGAATTCTTGAGGCGAATTTTTCACCTGCAAAATCATTCGTCATAGACAGGAAGAGGTGGTAATCACTTGGTGCCAGGTCCGGACTATAAAGTGTATGCATAAGAACATCCCAACCAAGGTCCCGAAACTTCTGCCGAGTCACTATCGATGTATGCGGCCGGGTGTTGTCCTGATGGAACACAATTCCTCTCCTTCTGGGTGATTGCTTCTTTCAGACAGTCCAATTGTTGACAGTATAGGTCCGAATTAAGAATTCGGCCGTAGGGGAGCAGCTCATAGTAGATGATTCCCTGCCAGTCCCACCAAACACACAGCAAAACCTTCCTGGCTGTCAATAACCCACCGTTTGCGCCGGGTGACCGCAATTTGACTAGAACCGTTGTCACTTGACGTTGTCGTAAGTGACCCACTTTTCATCACCAGTAACCATCCGCTTCAGAAATGGATCGATATTGTTGCGATTCAGCGGTGATTCGCAGATGGAAATTCGGTCCATGAGGTTTTTTTGCGATAACTCGTGTGGCACCCATACATCGAGCTTCTTTTTGTATCCAGCCTTATTTAAGTGGTTCCAAACGGTTTTTTGTGCAATGTTTAGCTCCTGGGCAATCGAAACAGTGCTTACGTGACGGTCGGACTCGACGATTTTTATTATTTTATCGATATTTTCGACAATTGGCCTTCCAGAGCGTGGTGCATCTTTGACATCAAAATTACCGGAACGGAATTGACGAAACCAAAATTGCGCATGATTGGCTGTTACAGTATCAGGACCATAAACACTATTCACATTTTCAACTGCCTGGTTTGCGTTTTCGCCTTTATCGATAAAAAAACTGTAAAATATGGCGTATTTTCTCTTTGTTGGTGTCCACCTTTGACGCGTGCTAAAAAAATACTGAGTCAAGTAATCACAAAACTGTATGAGAAGCTTTTTTAGTACGAAATCTTATCTTTCTAACGCCATCTAGTGCAACCCGATCGCACTTTTAAAACGGGAGATACAGACTCCTAAAGCCATCTATTGGAAAAATAATGGATTACTTTTTACTACACCCTATATATATTTGAGTAAATAACTCAGAAAATATGATGCACAACCTTTCTATGATTTTATGACTGTCATTTAAAAATTTTTTAATTATTATCTGGTCTCTATTAATAAAAAACCCAAAAATTCAATATCGTGAAAAGGAAAATATTGATAAAAGAATTGTAAAAAGGAACTTATTTTTTATAGGCAGATTGCCAGGTTTTGTCTGTTTCGTTATATAAGATTTGTACCTTTAGTATGAGCAGCAAATTTAAGATAAAAACAACAATAAAGAAACCACAATTATGCGACATAACGTTTTGTGTGCAGATTTTGTATAACAAAAATTTCTACAACTTAAGAAATTCAGTGAATGCGTTATTAAGGACTACATCCTTGACAAGCGATTGACCTGGAACCCACACATACGAAACTCAAACGAGTCGAAGTGAACAGACGATGCAAACAACTATTTAGATTATAACTGACAGTAAATTACTAATTTATAACACTGCATTGAAACCTATATGGGCTTATGGACTAGAACTGTGGAGTTAAATTCCAATCCTATCCTATCTATTCAGTCAAAAATACTTCGTAAAACTGTGAATGTTCCTTTCATCATAATCTCAATATTACCTTTGTACGTGAACTAACTGTTTCTCGTTATAAAAAGCTTCATGCTCGTTTACCATATCATCGCAATTTTCTTGTAATCAGTAACCTTACTTACCCAGCCGCAGCTCTCTTCGCATAAGACGGCAATAGCCACGAGACTTATTAATCGTTCATGATTCACGATATTGTAATTACACCATTAATCACAAATCTACTTGTTACTTGTTGTAGTTGTAGATATATCTAACTTATTATATAAAAAAAAAACCTCTAATTGCAATTATATCATATTGTGTAAAGGCAATAAGTTATGTTACATTGACTGTAATAGGCGTAGGTTATATTGTGAACGGCTGTTTCTCTACTATTCATATTTTTTTAGAAATTTCAATTTATAGCATTTTTCTGATGAGTACAATTGAAAATAATTACAAATGGAGAATTTTTAAAATGATCACCTATTAGTAAAAACTTATCTTCACCGTGTTGACAATGATTTTATTTTAAAAAAAATCTTCAGAAAATATAAATAAATAATATGAGTACAGATCCATGATGTTTTAGTAGATTAGTTATCGAAAAAATTCTACTTTTTATTGTTTAACGTTTTTAGAACCTAGAATTTAAGAATTTAATCATTGGTTTCGCTTTTTTTCTAAGAATAGTTTATTGCGAATACTTATTGAATAACGTATGATTTTTATTTCAACAAAAAAAGAATATTTCATTAATAAAACTATTTCTTGTATAGCAAAACTTTTTTATTGATGATATTATATTGACCAAAAAATTTCTTGTTTTACTTAATGAAAAAAAGAATTATTTGCTTAAGGAAAATATTTTTCCAAAAAGTAATGTAAATAATTTTTTTTTAAAACAATTTTTCCTTTCTCCTAAAAACACATAATATAAAACCGAAAATAAAAGCAATAGTTTTTCACTTACCTCGAAATCGATTTTGGTTGACTTTCATCGGATTCGAGACGCCTCCGTTTTTCTCTATAGGCTTGGGATGACCTAGAGCGAGATCTTGAATGGTGTCGTCGACGGGTGCGGGGCATCTAAAATTTGTAAAAAAATACTTTTGATAACAAATTCTAAAAATTAATCAAATTATTCTAGCCTTTAATCTAACAAGGACGCAATAAACTCTGGTCGATTTAACAAACTAATTCCACTATACAAAAAAAAAAACATTGAATTTTTAATAAATTCTAATAATTTCCATTTCTTTCTATAAATGTTCGCTGTATTTTATGTGAAAATCGATTTCTCAAAAGGATATATGATCGTGATTTAAAAAATTTCTATATATCGTGCAAAATTAAAATACTCGTGCATCCCACCACGTCCTTGTTTTCTTCTCTCTTGATTTGATCGATTTCGACATAATTTATTCGCATGCTTTGAAAGGAAAATGATATGTTATTTATTTAAAAAAAATTACTAAATCACATTTAAAATGAATAAAATAAGGAAATAATAGAATACAGTATTTAAGTAAATACAATAATAAAACTATTAGATTTTTTCTATTATCTTTTATCGAATATTATAATAAAATAATCATATCTTATTCACAAACAAACATTTTTAGATTTAATCAAAAAATAAGAGGAAAAATAGGAAAGAAAAAAAAATTTCCGTTTACAGACGACAGAGGAAACTCGACTACGACGACACTCAATCAGTTTCCATTGCATACCCTTAGGCGAAAACTTTATTTACTCACGAATTTTTGTGGTGAGTTATTTAAATTGTTTGATAAAAATCAACAAAAACATGTCACACATAAAAAAGCATGCCTGAACATATTTTTCCATCAAAAATAATGTTTTTGAAAAGTTACAAATGCACGAATAATAAATAATATTTAAATTCAAATAAAGAAAACATCAATTTCAAATTAAGTTTTTACACGAAAATATAATAAAACTAACTAGTAAGTAATACTAAAATAAAAACAAAACTATTAATCACAGTAAAAAATAATCAGCATTTTAAAATGATTCCATATAAAATATTATGTAAAAAAAAAATTAACCATTTTCGTGCTTAGTATATTTAAATAAATATAATCGATTGCAGTTTTTTAAAATGGATAAATGATATTTTATTTATAAATATGAAATTAATTAGTAGCACAACTAATTATGCCAGTGTACGCATATGTGTTGCGATCGAATTTCTGATGATAAAATTTCTTAAGAAAATTATTTGAGACATTTTTTTTTCAACTTGACGATTGCAATGCGCATTATTGATAATTTTACCAACGCAAAAACGACAAAATTTCATGAAATTTTTGATCGCAATGTGGAAAAGTGTACAATTTTTTTTGTCTGCAACTCAAAATTACACAATAATTCGTGCGTGCCATGGACAATTTCAAATAGTAGCATTATTATTTTCTGAACACTTTTCAAATGTTTACAATATCGATTAATAAGAATGGAATTATTTTTGAAAATTTATAAATTTGATTTTAAAGAAATGGGATTTTATGTTTAGGAATATTGGCATATGCCAATGTGACAGCGCAGCCATGACAGACGAACAGCAGTACAGTAGATATTATGACGGCTAAGGAGTTATGGCGACAATACCGACAACACGCGTAATTGAATTTTCACTAATCACATGCACTAGTTACTATATAAATCACTTCAAACACACTCAATAATAATTGATTGATTGTAACGCTTTTAAAACTTACTTCAATTGCTGGCAAAGGCTGATAAAACTTTGTCCAAAAACTAATCAAAATATTTGAAACACGCTTCCAAGTCCTCAGCGCTGGTTCTTGTATGCGAATGAACATCGATTTGTTAATTTTGATTGTGGTGATTTGTCGCTCAAACACAACGACACTACGCGTTATCGCACCACGCACACCTGTACTACTCAACGAATTGATGAAATTTTTGCGCCTTTCGCGTAACACTTTTAACAATAATTCCCAGTTTCCAAACGTATTTCTCTATATAGCACAGTATCCTTTCTTCTTAGACTATTGCCATATTCCAATTCACGATAATTTCCATTTATAATTTATCTAAAACTTAACTTTTCTCTAAATAAACTTGAACAATTTTTATAAGAACGCTATTCAATAACACTGCTTGAGTATGTGTGACGCGATAAAAGCCGAATCTAACTGTCCACAAAAAAACTGACCGACACAGCTGAAATGGTAACGATAAGTTCTTAACGAAAAACTGCATTGCCGATATTCAAAATATAAAGCCTAGTTTGACTTTGATTATCAATCAAAAATTAAAATTAAATTCGATTTTACACTGTTAAAATGTACATATTAGACTTTAATAGTAGAAATAAGGCAATTAGAATAAATTGGTGATATTTGAATAAATTCTATGTATTAAATATAAAAATTTTCTGCAATAAAGTTCATAACTCTTTGGAGTGTTAAAAATTAATAGTCTACATTTGACAGAACAGATTTGAAATTTTCTACTAAAATAAATAAAACTGAACTTAGGTTATTAGTATGGAATGAAATAAATTTAAAAACAAAAACCAAATGAAAAATCAATGATTCACTTAACAACCAATAATTACTACCGACTTAACGAAACTAAATAATTTTGTCACAAATATCACGTCTAAACGGAATCTTCGTTAAGAATTATTCATGACATGCTTGTTGATGATTGGCTATGCTCAACAGCAGATGGCATTCGTTTCGAATTGAGTACATATTTACGATTTTTAAAATGCCATAGTTAAAATTTTTATTTACAGAAAATGAGCATAAAAATTTAAAATATTTAAACTATGGAAAATATATGGTATGACAATTTGTGTTTTTTTTTCAATTGTAAACTTCAGCATATTTATATATTATACCCTACAAATGTTTTGTATGTACATAATAATATTCCATCAATGTAGAACGGTTCTGTTATCCTCAGAATAGTGCGTATGCCTGTTCGTGTTAAGCGAATTTGTTAATTAAATTGAAAAATCGCATTTCAAGTGTGATTAGGTAATGTTTTTTTGCAATTAAAAATAAAGATTAATATTTATTCAATTGATTGTCTTTAGATCATTTTTAATTGTTTTTTTTTCTGAATGGTTTGAATAAGTGAATTTAATATAAACTTTTTTAGGATGACTTCTTTATATGCGCTTTGACATGCTTAAACGTTTTTTCCCTTATCAATTTATGAACCTACAAACAGTTTATCCATTCATTATTCTACTTGGCTGGCACCCTTGAATTCGAATGGATGCATGTCAAGAAGCATGGGTGCAATGTACTAACTAACCTTTCACATGGTTACCTGATTGTCGAAATATTATTTTAGGAAATATCGATTTAATAAATAAATCATGCCGGAGCACAAAATACATCCAATAATGATATTTATTTATTTTACTATTCATAAATCTTAAGTGAACAAATTTTATGCATTAGTATATTTCCGTTCCTATATAATAATAAAAGGATATGGGCAAACAATGAAACAATGAATATAAACAGTCATTAAACAGAAATATCAGCAATGGCTGAGCGCACAAGGATACATCAATCAAAAACTAAAATCATCCTCGAAATTTTGTTTGGCTTTTTGGAGTAGACAACTTTGCTCCCATCTGCTCCAAGACTTCAATTGCCGGTAAACTAATTCAAGCATGCTTCTGATTACGATTATAACTCTACATGTGTATAAATGATTTTAGTTTCATCTCTTTTTATGTCATCTTATCCCCATCCTATTGTAACAGAAAATGGTTGACCAATTTTCACCCCCCCCCCCCCCTCTCCAACCTACCATTCATATTTTAACAGAGTATTTTCATACTGCTGATTCACAAATAACTGCCCATAATGATAGGAAAACGAGCGAACGGAGCGGAGGCTTCTATAAAAGCAAAGCACGCGCATAAGCATATGGTCCTTTTCGAGTAAAATTGCCCTAATATACAAAGACATTTTACTCCAATCGTCTGCATTTTCGTTATATAGAAAAGATTGTAAAATTCTTTCATTAATTCTGAATATTACGAATTATTTGATTGATAAGACACATGATTTGATAAAAGATTCCAAATTACAATATTTTCATTTAAAAAAAATTACTTTTATTATAATATTTTATTTGGCAATATAAAAATGAGTATAATTTTTATAATACTAAAGCACGTGCATCTTTGTTTACCACTTTTCGATAGTCACAATTTTGATATTTTTCAATTTATTTTAATAATAATTATTGATTTTTTTCACTTAATCAAAATAAATTCTAATTTTAATATAAATTTCATAAATTTATAATTTCATTTCGAAAATACTTCAATACAATTTATTTATGATATAATTAAGACGGTTAAACTTAGAATTTATTTAATTAAAAAAATAGAAGCCTAAACTTAGAATTTATAAAAATCGAATATCGTTTAAATCAAATTCATTGACTTTAGTGATAATTAGAGTAAAGAGAAGCAATGCTCCAATAAATTGCTGTTGTAAGGTTTAAAAATTCGTAATTATCAAAAATCTTTTTTTGTTTGTGTTTGTGAGCAAGGTCACAAAGCCATGTGTCAGAGACCACATCTAAGCACCATGAGACTGTAGGGACATTTGGCTTCTCAGGTATGACGGTTAGACTAAGTTAGGGAAAGTTTTCTATTTTTAGTTTAAATTTTTTTTCTTTTAATTTGAATAGAGGAAAAGTAATAATTATAAGCTTATGGAGTAGATTAGTATGTGTAATTCGGATCTAGTAATTCAGTTATTGAGGGAATCCTAATCGAAAAGAAGTGCTCCTTGTTGGATTACAATCCGCCAGTTGATTGTTGTGTTTTATTACAACGAACAACACACCAAACTGAATACACACTTAAATCTTTTTTTAAAATATATTTCATAAAAAACCGATAACAATTGTAGTTTATCATTAAAATAAATAAATTGATTAAGATTGAACATAATAATTAAGAATATATTTTTAAAAAAATATTAATTTATCAAAATTTTTATTTCTATTAAAATATATTGTTTTTTTTTTAAATTAAATTCAAATTTAAATATTATTAAATAGATTTAAGATTTGCCAAAAAAAGAGAAGAAATTCATTGCTATAAAGAAATTGCTTCGAAAACTAACAAAAATAGTAGGTATATATTTTCTTAAATCAATAAAAATGCCGTTTTTAGAATATTCAGTTTTCTTGTATTTGAAGATCGATTGGCGATTGGCGACAGAATCATTCATATGTTTTCATTTGGTCAACACGAGCCGATTGATTAGATAATAAATGAATACGGATACAATTTAGGATTAGTGTGTGCACCTGGTTGTTGTTACATAAATCAAAATTCAAGATCTTACGTTTCTCCTACAAACAAATGTCCATGGATCCATAGCGATGATATGTCTGACGATGGGGCTTACGCGTTTTTTAGGGGTGGTTAAAACATAAAAGCAAAAAGCATACAATCATGAAAGCTTTTGCCCCACTTATAAATTTTACAGCTATTCAGAATAACGGACAAGCATTATTATGTCATGCCATAGAATGATGTGTGTTTGGGAAAGGGTGAAACAATCAACCAGGAGGGGTTGTTACGGTCTGATATGCCGCAGAAATCTATTTCAATTTTGCGCTCCCCTTATATGTTAGAACTTCTTATCTGAGGTACACCCCTCCTAAGCTTCTGACTACCCGTTTGAGAGTACGATTCCTGTTTAGTTCTGCACTGTCGGTCGTTCTGAGCATGCTGGACTCAGAACTTTACATATTTTTGCTATCAAAAATCTAAACGTGATGATTTTTCTTAGTCGGTGACCCTTTTAAGATTTTTTTTTGGGCAACTTATCAAATGTTCCACCATCAAAAAACACACTCAACATTGCCAAAATTCGTTAAATTCGATACATTTCGGTTCGGTTGCAGTGATTGAATTCCAATTCGAAAGTTATTCTAATTTTAATGGACAAAATAATATTTTTATTAAAAATAATTATTATTTGAAGAAGAATAAGAAAGAAAAAAAAAATAGAATATA
Source organism: Atherix ibis (assembly GCA_958298945.1). Classification (NCBI taxonomy): domain Eukaryota; kingdom Metazoa; phylum Arthropoda; class Insecta; order Diptera; family Athericidae; genus Atherix; species Atherix ibis. Next base: position 6,938,996 of record OY282606.1, read on the forward strand.
ACGAAAAACAAAAATATCATCTAGGATAAAAGGAAAAAATCGAAATAAATTTTATGATAAAGAGAGTGTGTATTGAACGAGGAAAATATTGTATGAGAAAAAATTTTTAGTCTACCTACGGCAAGCACGAGTATGTGTAGACGTTAGTATTGTACATAATAACCCGGTTGAATAGAAATTTGAGTGTAGGCGTGAGTTTTTCAGTGTATTTAGTTATTTGGTTATCAGTCGAGTATAGCGTTTGCGGAATATTTTGTTTATGCGCGCGCGAAATCTACTGTTTACAGCGCCCTCTCTAAAAAAAATATACTCGAAGCTTTTAAAGGAGAAGTTGAAGAATATTCATAGAGCGCATAGCACGTTCGGCTACAAGGATAATACGGTTTGTGGCGCCTTTTTCTTTACCAATTATAACCATATAGCATAACCTCCTTAATATGCATACATGTATGTACCCATTTGTGTACATATGTAGATGCGTGCAAGTATACAATTTGTTTTCTTACACAATTTATTACTGCATCGTTTAGATTCTTATCGGTCCCACTCACTTTCTTTTAATCCTGTCTCTTTCACTTATATATATGAAACAGGAAAATCTGAGCAGCTTTTCGTAAACGTTATGAAAGAGATTTTTTTTCAAGCATTCATCCTTTTCTCGCACAAAATAAAGAGACTTCTTACTATGTATTTACACGTGTACAATATAAATTTTTTTTACTAATTTTTTTTTTAATACAGGCTCTTATGTTTTTATTATTCTTTATTTCTTACTCCATATACACAGATTTTCTGTCACATAATCCTACATTTGCATACAACTGATGATGATGATAGTTGGTACTCTTTAAGACCATTTATGTATAAAATAAGCGTTCGTAGGTGAATACGTGCAAAATTGAATCTTCATCCTGTTTCATTCATAACATAGCTTCGTTCATATTGAATATGTATTATTTTTACCAGTTTTGTTGAGTGGGTGAGGGTTGGAGTGTTAGGGGGGTGGTAATTAAACTATCATCATCGCCATATCAATCGTCATCTTCACTGTAATCCTCGTCGACATTGCCTGCTTTCACCGCAACAATCAATCCACACATCGAATAATTATTGGTTTGAATAATCAATCATATCACGTATTTATGTAGATTCAACTTTCTATTAATGTTATCCAGAAAGTGGAATCAAATCCTAAATTATCGGTTATTGATGAGATTTTCATGCCTTCTTCGTTGTACAATTTAAAGAGTAATTTTGCTATAAAAAAAAGTGCAATTAGAATGCAAAACTAAAAATATTAAATAGCCATAAGAAAATCGTATATGTACGATATTACGATTGGTAATTGTTTAAGAGTAAATTTTCAACACTACAAATAAATCAAACTATATAAATTCGTTATAAACTTTTATTATTTTTTTTTTAAACAGAAAATCCAAACTATTTGCTTAAGCTAGTGTAGAGTTGCTATGGTATTTATTGGCATTAATAATGTACATGGTATCTCTGGAGACTATCTAAACATCGGGAAGTTGTTGTGATTTTTCCAAAGTACAATTTTCCATCTTGTTTTTGTTTTATTTTACAATTTTATTATCAACTATTTGAAAGCAAAAATATACTTCCACTTTCGATCAAGTTTGATGTTAACTATAAAAAGGTTTTCGGAATATAAAAAGTATAAATACATTTTTCCGAAAAAGTATCTGAACAAATAAAGGTAGATTATTATAAGCAATTAATAAAATTGGAAATTTTAATCAATATATAAAGAGAAAAATTGATGTAGCTTCTAAAGAAAAAAGGAAAATTAAAATAAAATAACCCAAAACGATCAAGTTTCCTAATAATTCAAAAATTACTATTGAAATTTAATCTCAAACAACTGCTAAGGACTATTATTGAAATTTATTATTTTATGTAGTCTTTAAAAGATATTTAGAAAATATAAAAAAAATATACAACTTATAAAATGTTCAATTTTTATTGAATTAATAAAATAATTAATGCAGAATATTTTCATAATAAAATTCAATGAGATAGAGTTTGGTTTTTATTTTTATTAAATAAATTTGAAATCAAATTAGGCTGTGTCGTTTTTACTTTCTTTTTAAATTCGCTTATTAATTATTTTTATTTATATATATTTATTATACTCGTTTACGAAAGGTTTTCATTTTTTAAAATGATAAGGATATTTTTTTTGAATATTTTTAAAGAAAATTATACTTTGTAATGGATCAATTTCCAATTAAAATTAATTATTGTTAATATTAAAATAAGAGTAAGAAATTCTGTCCCAATTAAAATTGATTAATATTAAATTTGAGAGTAAGTAATCAATATGATTTTTTGGAAGAACAATTTTTATTAAAACTAGTAAATGAGAAAAGAGTTCAGTAAAAAAATAAAGTGCACAATAACTCTTTGCGCCATTTGCAAAGAGTTCCCAACTGCTCAAATAAGCTCAATAGTCTACCAGTGGTTTGCAGAGTAACCAGAGAGAAAGGTATAATATTTGCCGTTTTGCGAGTGTTTTCTTCTTATTAGAACAGTTAAATATTGTTCGAAAATATTACACAATTATTATTCTTTTCTCTAAAGTTTATTTTTCTTTTCGATTGAAACGAAATAAATCCCTAATTAGATATTGAAGTTTTCCATTATTTTCATTTTATAGATACAATATATATATAATAATAGATATAAAAAATTATTATAAAAAAATTTAGAGTAGGGTAAAATATGATTTTTTTCTATTTTTCCATCTAGAATATAAAAATGGAGGAAAAGTGACGAATTTAGCTTTGCAGAGCCATTACAATTTCAAATTCGTAATAATAGTACCTGAAATGTGTCAACAAATAAATGATCTTAATTTCCCTTTTGACGGGCCAACAAAAAGTTGTTCTTTATTAATCTTAACGGTTTCACGTACATATATATTGTATTACCATACTAACCTACTTACTTACATACACTTGGCCTCAAGGAAATAGACGATAATTTATCCGGAATTTATCTGAAACATGATTGCAATATCTGTGCTGTGTGAATTTTTATGAAAGCACGTGGCACTTTGATAGTGTGCAGTTTGTCCAATTGTGGATCACGTACAACGCAACTACATAAGAACATTCATGTTGAACATGCTGTTCAAAAAATTTCCCACCCGATCCTTATCCATTCTCCAAGTGTTCGTGTTTGAATAGAAATTAATCTTTGCTAGTTGTTGTACAAAATTTTGATTGATTTGTTGTAAAAACAATTTAACATAAAAATTATTTAAAAAAAAAAACACTATAATACCATATATAGAATGACGAATTATAATATGACTTTAAATTATTAAAACGCTTCAATTTATAATGCATTGATATATTGGGTTGTTTGGGAAGTAATTTCGTTTTTTTAAATAAAAATTAAAGACGATTTTCTTATAGTGAATTAATATTTCATTCAAATAAATAGTATCCAGTCCAATCCAATATCCTTTGCCACCTTTCTGGCAATATTATGATTCCATTTTTGTTCTTTGCTGGCAAAAACTGATCCAAGTGATATTTGACCTCCAAATTTGAATTAAACGTTTTACCGTCTAAAATATTTTGTAGAGACCGAAACATATAATAAACGGAAGGTGCTAGGTCTGCATAGTATGGTGGGTATGGCAGTATATCCTATCCAAGTTCTAAAAGCTTTTGCCGAGTGGTTAAACTTGTATGTGGTTTCACATTATCCTGTTGGAACACTATACCTTTCCTATTGACCAATTCTGGTCTTTTTTCTTTAAGTGAATCATTCAATTTGTCCAACTAATGAAAGTATACTTCAGACTTAATCATTATGTTGGTCGGTAGAAGCTCAGAATAAATGATTTCTTTGAAATCCCACCAAACAGATAGCATAACCTTTTTTTGATGAATATTGGCTTTCGAAGTGCTTTGAACCGGTTCATCTTTTCTACTCCAGGATCTTTTACGATTAACATTATTGTAGACAACCCATTTCTCGTTCCCAGTATTGATATGCTTCAAAAATGGATCATTGCATCAATTAATGACTTGATTGTGTCTTCATCAGCTTCAACTGACCTTCCAGAACGTGGTGCATCTTTGAGATCAAAATTGCCGGATCCAAATTTTGCAAACTAGTTTTGGCACTAACGCTCACTTAACACATCTCTTCCATATACATTGAATCATTTTTTTCTTGCTTGAACAGCATTTTTATCTATTCTATAGTAAAAAAGTAAAATATGCCGGAAATGCTATTTTTCAATTTCCATATTTAAAAGGCTATCTACCAAAAACTACTGTAAAGAATCAATCGAATTTTTTCGCAAGCAAGTCTTGCTATGTCAGCTGTCAAAATACGGCTTAAGTATAAAATTAGTTGTGAAAAAATACAATTAGTCCTCGGTTGGGAAACAACGAAATTACTTTCCGGACAACCCAATATTCCGAAAATTACAAAATATACTAAAGCATAATATAAAACCACAACAAAAAAAAAATTACGTAATGAATATTCTTAATAAAAACGAAAATGAATTGCTACTTTCACGATCCATTCAGTCATAATTTAAACCATTCTTTCATTATGTGCGCCTTATTTTAGATAATTACAAATTCTAAGTTTTCACTTCTAAACAAGATACCACAAATTCTGAGTTTGCACATAATATTCACTACATAGTTTTGTTACCTAGTATCCAATATAACTTCTACTTACATAACAACTCTCAATTGGATTGGTTTGGAAAATCTGTTTTCCGCCTCATGATGATTTTCGCGCAAAATATTTCCAAACGGATTTTAATTAAATCTTACGCTTATTACAATATTCGCTTTACTATATATTTTGTAAAGCATAGTTATGTATATTTGTATTGAATTGAAAAAGATCTAGAAAATGTGGCTTTATTATTTCAATAGAAATTTCAATTTCAAATAGATTTAAAATATTTAATAATAAATGGTAAAGAGAAACATTAAATATAAGAGAAATGAAATTAATTTAAACAATGATTCAATTGATGATAGTAAATTGCCTTAGTATTCAGAAAATACAAATGAAATTTTGTTTTCTTACTTAAAAAAAAATAACACAAAATTTCTATAATATTTAATAAAAAATATTATTGATTTTTTTTTAAAAGAACATCATATTTGCTGAAAGATATTTTATTTAATTTTTTGACATATTTTACGATGGAATAATAGTTAGTAATTTCTAAAAAAAACGATAAAATTTCAATTTAACCAATCAAGATGGTTGGTAGCAATGCTGTCATTTTCACGAACAGTATTCAACTGGTCCAAATTTGACTCAATTTATTTGTGTAACTTATTTATTGTGTAGAATCTCTCAGCCGATCAACAAAACTGAGCTCCAATGAGAGTTGTTCACCGAAGAGCGATCATCTTTCATTTTTACCGCCCTTGCACGATTATCGGCCATTTTCTTTTCTTAATAATAATTATAAGTTATTGCCATATTTTTGACTATTTACTTTTTGCAATTTTTTTTTTCTTTTACTTTTATCAAATATTTTAGGAAATTTGCTAACATTCTGGCAACTAAAAGTTGCTATAGAAAAGAGAGTAACCGAATTTGTATTTGTGGAATATTCGAAATATTTATAGGAATGCAACTTTATTTTCTTTTTCCTTAACATTTTATTCTTATTATAAACTACTAAATAGGTATAGTCTATATAATTTATAAAACATACAAATAACTTTTCTCTTTATTTTCTATTTTATATTGTAAGACATCTGTTAAATTAATGAAATTGTTTTCAAAAGCTAACATAGCAAAACTACAACAAAAACTCTTCAATTTATTTGGAATTTTTAAAATATATCTTTTTGATCCTATTTTATTCAATTAATATTCTAATAAAGAGAAGAATCTATATCTATATAGAAAATAATTAAGTACTCGAAATAATAGAAGAATCTGTATCTACAATATATAGCAAACAATTAAATACTTGAAATTAATTTAACATTGATGCTCGAAAAATTTTAAAAGTTCAACGATGAAAATTGAAATTTTGAAAACTTTCGAACGTGCTGACTGATAAAATGTGGTAAAATTGTAAAACTTTATTTCTCTAATAAAAGAAAGTCTCTGTGGTTTTCATTTCAATGTATTAAATGTTAGTAATTATATTGAACAATTCACTTTTAAATAGAACAATCACTATCTATATAACAACATTATTTTTATATTTCGCTGAGTAGTTAAATTTTGATTTATTTATACATCTAATTGGTTATTAGCGAATTTGTTTTACAAAAGAAACTTACTTACATGTGTGTAGCTTTGTATACATTTAAGTTAATAATACTCAAGGTAAAACACACTTTAATAAATCAGTTATTTTAGAAAATAGTTCATTTATTTTTAAACGTTAATTTAAAAATAATTATGGTATTGAAGAGAAAAGTAGAAATGTCTTATTTAATAACAGCTTAAAAAAAAAGAATTACACTATTAAAATTACTAACAATAATGGAGAATTAATTTAAAAATCTTTATCATTTAAATATGATTGTAATTTGCAGAGACCTGTAATTTCAACTCAAAATTTATGAAAATCAGGATTTTTAAATCGGAAGAATATTTTACTCTACATAATACAATATTTATATTTATACACGGTTTGGAAATTAACATACGCGTTCCAACAACAAAAAAACGAATATGTCATTTTATTCACAATTTTCTTGTTTTAACACGAATCCCTTATAATATTATTAAAAAATAAAAATAAATTTAAAGTTTCTGTATTGTCATAAAGACACTAAATTACAAGGTTTAAGGATATAGAGCGAATCCCTTATTTTTCTACGTATGTACACAACAAACAGAATTGGGTGTATATGCAAATTACCTTGAATTTCATTTTAACTTCAATAATACTGCCACATGAAACGACATTAAAAATTTGAAAACCACAAGGTTCGCCAAAATGCATATAAATTTTTTTCTTTTTTCTTTTGCAAATTATAAAGAATTTAAAAAAATTTTTTAATGTTCCTTCATATTCAGTGCAAGAACGTGTCAAAATTAGTGAATTTTTTTTCTTCTGCACGATCGATTATTACAATACAAAGAAAATCTGATTTGCTCCAATTCTTTTGATTGGTATAGTTAATACTTTTCTGATAGGACCTATAACGTTTTCTTTTTTCGTACTTGTTTATCAAGTGATTTTGAAGCATTTACTGATATTCCGCAGAGTAACCATCTTGGTTCATTACTTTTTATTCTTGCCATTGATGAGATTGTTAAAGTAATTAAGACAATAATCAATTTCAATGATGCAACCCTTATTCAGGAGGATTTAAACTTATTGAATAATTGGTACATTTCAAATGACCTTGTGTTTAATTTGAATAAATGTGAACTGATGACATTTTCCAGATGCCGCAATCGTCGCATTTTCTCTTACAACTTTTCGGGATCAATAATTAAACGTGCACGAACTGCTACTGACCTTGGGATTATACTAGATAAGAAACTTGAACTTGTTTCCCACATTAACAACATTATTTTAGGCTTTATAAAGCGTTGGTCGAGAGAACTTTCCTGTGTTAATATATCGGTGCACACTCAAGAATAGGTTCCTTAGTTAGACTTATTCATGAGTATGCAGCTGTAGTTTGGTCGCCCTTTTACAGTACTCATATTAAGCGTATAGAATCGGTGACACGTAACTTTGTTAGGTTTGCATTGAAGGATTTTCATTGGCTTGATCGTCTTAGACTTCTTCCTTATACAGATCGGTTCCAGTTGCTTCAAATGCCTACACTGATGAAACGACGCAAAGTTGCTGATTTAGTTTTATGGTGAGTTGAATTTTCCCGCGTGTTTTCCTACTATTACTTAATGCAAACTTACCTTTGCAAATTTTTAACGCATAAACCACCAGCTGTAGGTAAAACTCTACGTCTATGGTCTACACGATTACCATTTTACTTAACGGCATTCGTAAATTCCTTACAGCTATGTTTCTGTTTGTAGCTGTAAGGAATTTACGAATACCATTAAGTAAAATGGTAATCCAGACGAAAGTGAAAAAGGTTATTTGAAGATATTAAAGGAAAATTATTATTCCATGATAATGTTAGTGGAAATAATAAATGGAAGAAAAATTTAAAGCTACTCGGGGCTGGTTTGAAAGGTTCAGTAGCGTTGATACAGTTGCTGAAGACCGCTTATCCGACAAAGTTAAATGAATTAATTCATGAAGGTGGATATTTACCGCAAGAAGTCTTTAACGTAGACGAGACTGGTATATTTTTGAAATGACTACCTAACAGAACTTTTATAGCAAAAATTGAAAAAACCGGTTCCAGGATTCAAAGTCAATAAATATAGGCTGACACTTCTTTCAGATAGTAACGGAAATAGAGATTTCAAGTTTAAACCTTTAGCATATAAAAGATCTTCATAGGCCTCTACACAAAAATTCTGTCCAAATTTTTTCGAAAATACATTCGTAAGAACGCGCAACTTGCAAAATAACCTTTCACGAAACACTTTGTATTCTAAAATAGAAACTTCCTATTTACTGTTGTGAATAATAAATTTAAAATTTAATAAAATCGCACTTAAACTTTCACTTCACAATTAAGAATAACAAAAGTATTCAAGCAGTTTGGTAAGCTACCACTTCATAGAGAATGGCGTGTTTTAAAATTCTCCGAATGTCTACAAAATTGAGGCGATTGATATTTACAAAATAAAAAATAAACCTAAAATACAATTTCATTTAATACCAGAAGATGCGAAAAATATAAATGTTACCTTCTGTCGTGTTTAATTAATATTAATTACGCTTTTGGAATTCAAAAAATTTCTATTACGAAAACTAGATATCAGTGGGTGTCATGTCTACATAAAAAAATCTACACAAAAATATGCAAGCGTTTCGATTTCTCGCCGTTTTTGCAATAATTTAAACAGAAAATTGCGTATACAAACGAGTATACGAAAATCCAGGTATTCTTTAATCCAAGATTAAACCGCTACTTATTTATTAATCCAAAAATTCTATAACTACAAAAAGCTATGCAAAAAATCGATTTCCAGTCAACTGGCGAGCAAATAATGACGGCGTTATTATTTAAAGACTGGGTTTCTACTTGTGGTATTCCTGAAATTAAAGCTTAGCTTTGGTTCTAGTAGATAATGCTGTTGTCCATCCAGTGTATATTGATGATTTATCAGAAACTATCAAATTCGAAGTTTTGACACTGATACAGCTATTTCGAGTTATCGGTTGACACCGATACAGCTTTTAAAAGTTATCTTTTAAGTGATATTGATGGATTAGATAAACCGATCTCATGCTAGAGTTTTGGAAAAATTTGAACATAATAAAAGTCATAGAAATTATTTCGGATTTTTGGGATGAGGATAAACCATTGTGCATGAATGGTGTTTGGCGCACTAAAATTTGGACTGAATGTGTGTTCACCTATTAACATAGGCGTTGAAGAAGTTGATGATGTATCCGCTGTTCGTCAAGAAATTTCCAGCTTAGCTGAACAGTCTAATTTTGAAGGGATGGAGGAGACGGATCTCGGTGAATTGGTTACACTACAAAACCAAGATATGACCAGAGGAGATCTTATGGAACTGAGTCTGCCATTTGCTAACGAAGAAGGCGACAACGAATTTCCCGTAGAACAATCTGAACAACAAAATTTAATGGCAAAAAATCTTTCTAAAGCGATGTGTTTGATTGACGGAACCTATGGAGATTTTTTCTAAAAACGGTCCTGAACGTGAAAGTAGTGTGAAAGTGTCCCGGGCGATAGCGAATGATATAAATTGCTACAAAGAAATTTACCTCAGTTTAAAAAAAGAATCTGTTGTAAAAGAAACCCGACTGACCCGAACATCTTCAAGTAGGTCATCTATAGAATTACTAGCTCGTCTTGATTCAGACGAGTGAAAAGAATGAAGGTTCTTTTATTTGGTTTATTGAATTCCTTGTATTTTTTTTTTGAGCTTTTATGTGAACTAATAAATTTCATTTATTTTCTGTTATTTAAATTAGCTCGTTTATTGTTAAAAAAAAATAGCAATGCTGGAGAACTTATCTTTAATTTTTATATGAAAAACCATCATGTCTTTTTTGAACGAAAAGTGAGGTATTTGTAAATACAGTTTTGAGTTATATTAAAAATTAAAAAAATTATTGAGTTTTTAAAATGAAGCTACAATGTCTTGAATGGGAAAATAGGCTAACGCAGTGTTGAAGCAATTTCTCGTCGCTAGTCGAAATTGTCTTCGAGGTCTTAGGCTGCTATTCGTCGAAGTATCGATGTTTATTTGTTTGTTTGTTTGGTGTAAGGTCTCTGCGATAAGGGCTAAATGGCAAGGGACGATTATTTGAAATTGAATTGTTAATCATGAATTTGAAATTGAATTATTAAAAAATTATATGCCAACGAACTAATTTTATAATAAACTTTCTTATTAAGGATAAACATTTATCACTTATGCTTTTATATAAAATGATTTGGATCATTTTGATTGAAATTTTTAATTTTATTGTTAATTATTATGTTATTCTTGATAACTGGATTATATGCATATTAGTATCGTATTCAATTCATTGGACAATTCTAGGTAAATTTCCTTTTTGCAACATTCCAAATAATTAATAATATGTATATTCTTATATACCTATAATTATAGAATAAAATGTTCTTTTGACTTAAAAATCAATTGCCGCATAAATATAAATTGTGAAATTTTTCCCTTAACTGTTGTCTACGAATATATACGATTTTATATATTATAGGTATTGGTCAGAGTAATTTATTTATAAACACGACATTCTGGCTGCACACGTATTCATCGAATTAATTTTGTTTGAAAGCATTCGCTCGATGTTATCCATTTTGCATGAGATACGAACTAATTTGACTTTTCAAAACGAACTCACATGCCGACTGCAATTATGTACAGTGACAAATGCATTGATTTGATTGCCCTACTACTGAAGAAGGTAGTCTAGGTCAGACTACATACATTTTATGGTGAGTTGAATTTCCCCACGTGTTTTCCTACTAATACTTAACGCATATTTACCTATGCGAATTCTAAACAAATTAAACACCAGCTGAAGGTAAAACAAAAGAATTTCAATTTTCCATTTTCGTTTTATTGCTAACTCATTATTTTCAAAAACCATTCAAAATGCACAATCGCAATTAATTCGCAATCGAAAAAGATGCAAGGCTAAATGAGGGCAATCAAAAAGTGAACTCTTTTATAAATAAATCGATTTAATAGAAAAATAACACTTACCAGGCACGTAGCCAACTAGCTAGTTTGGTAACCATGCAACTAGCTGAACAGTTCACCCACACTCGGCTGCATTCAAATTGAAAGTACCTTCGAAGTGCAAGTTTAATTATCGCTAAGCAAGCTTATTCGTTCGTTCATTTGTTCGGTCGTTTAGTGTCTAATTCTGGCATGCGTTCAATACGATGAGTGCATACCCTTAATAAGCTATTCAGCTTGTTGTATAATGCGATTTTACTTCCTATTTTTCTGCCATTCCTCCCCCAATTTCACTCTACACGTGCTTTAGCGATAAACTTTTAGTTGAAATTCTGTGTACCTCAATTCAATACTTTACCTAAGCGGATATACGTAGCCTTGACAATTTCTGATGTGACCTTCTTGTATCCTTTCTATTTCTTCCCATTCAATTTTCATCAAATAAAATTTTAGATTTTGCCTTTGTTTCATGAATAATGTTGAGTATTCAGATCGAAAATTATACAACAGTTTAAGATATCGATTTTCGTATATTTACACTCCAATTTTGTCAAAATTGGTTAAAGTATTTTCTCAAATATAATTAAATAAAAGCAAAAATAGAATTTCATATTTTTCTTAATGATTATTATTAAATCAAAATATAAAAATTCTATTCACATATTAAAATCTATCGACAAAGAATTATTTTCTAAAATACTTGAAACTTTTGATAAACATTATATTTAAGTTCACTAATTAGGAAAACGTTTCTATTATATTCAAATTTGTTCATAAACATAAATAAATTCAATTTTTTCTTTATTAAATAAATTCAAAATTAAAAAGCAAACCATTTTAAAATGTACTTTTCTGATCTAGAAATGAAACTTTCTATTTTAGTTTTTTTTTTTTTGAAGTTATAAATAAGATAGCAAAAAAAATTTATATAATTCAAAAATAAAGAAAAACTGAAGGCAGTTTTATGAAATTTATACAAAACTTATTAATTTATTTTCTATGAAATTAAAAAAAAAAAAAGAAAGAAAAAACAATATTTGTCGACAACAAGAAAGCGCACTACGAACGTAACGTTTTTAATTAGATTGAAGAGAATATTTTATAAGTTTCGAATATTTGCTGTTTTGTCTTCAATTTTTTTATATTTTTTTTATTATTATTAATTTCATTTTTAATACAAACATTTCTGGGCACTTTTCATAATTGTGAAATGTTTTTAAACTTTTCTATAAGACCAAATATGATTTGCCCATTCAAGCATCAAAACTGGATAAATCATTTCCCTTTCCATCAATTGCTTATATCTGAAATTGTCCATAACTAAAAGATAACAATTCGTATTTTTTCTTTTTCACACCCTTAATTTATACGAAAAGTTTATATTAGTTTTTCACATAAAATTGTAATAAGGGTGTTAAAATTTGGTAAATATTTTCCTTGTAAAATTTTTTACAGTCATTTTAGAAAATAGCATTTTCTTGTAAAACTTATTTAGTAATTTATTAAGATAAATCTGGATCTAGAAAAATGAGAACAGAAAATTAAATAGAAAATTTTCTTCCTCAAATTCTGTTTAAACATAATATTTTCTATGCTATAAACTGTGTAATATTTATATTTTTTTTTCTCTTAAGATTGTAAGATTTTGTATAGTATTTTTTTTCAACTGTCTTAAAATACATAAACTTAATTAAAACATATTAAAAAATCTTTTTCCTATGATTAAATAAAAGATATTTATATACTGGTAGATAAGAAAAATTAAACGTTTTTATATAATTTTGAATAAAAGTTCTTACCATACTTATAAAGGAGTTCATTTAACAAAGAAATTGAATTTATTCTTAATTTGAAAAAAATATGTACAAGACTGTAAATAGGGAATATTCTGAGAACTAGAAAACAATTCCATTAAATAAATTTTTAATAATTTTCATATTTTTTTATAAATTAATTAACAAACCTTTTAAAAAATGAACAAGAAATTGTTTGATTTATTTACTTTAAATATATGGTATAGTCTGAGTAAATAAGAAAGTGACTCTTAAATAATTAGTTGTTATTTATAAATAAACTTATCATTTGGAAAAAAACCATAACATTTTTATTATTTGTATTAATAATCTTAAAATATAATATTGATTTGAAAAAAAAAAAACAATTAAACTGCAAACATTTCTCATAAGAATTGTGGTTGATAAATTTTCGAACAGTTAAGCTGTCAACAAATTGATTTTGAGTGACGCCATCTTTGGGATTTTAAATTTGATTGTTCTGATATTTTCACTTTCGAGTAGCTTCATAGCCATATATCCTGTGAGCTTCAACTTTGGGCATCGATCTTCTGCTAAATTGATTATGACAAAAAATAGAGCTTTTCGCTTACCGGTATTTTTAACAATAGTAGTGAACCATATGCACTTCCAAATATAAAATATTCTACTTCAATACACATTCTCATGTGAATGCAATCAATACGAGTACATGTGATTATTGTTTTTAGTATATTTTTTATTCCTTTTCCACGTAAAGTTATAAATTTTCTCAACAGAATATTTCAGTCGAAATATTATTCGTCTACTTGAATTCTGTTGATTGATTCGAATTTTCTATTTCTAATTAATTAGAATTTTCTTTTTGAAATTTATCATATTAATCTTCGGAATATTATTATATACAAATCTTTGGAGTCATAAAAGCAAGCAATTCTTCTAAAAGAAGCAAAAATCAAAAATGGGGAAAAATTCCTTTTTTTTTTTTAAAATATAAGTGAAAGTTTGAGCAGAGGTGCACAGCCATACATACTTTTGTTGGAGCATGAATATGGGATGCATTACTCGTATCAGTAGCAACGAACTGATGTCTTCGGTTGTCTGAAATAATCCTTGACGAAGGTGGATGTCTAATGAGAGCACGTCTTTACTGAAGGACGAACCATTAGCTTAATGAAATGGTTTTGAAATCATTCGCTCCAATTTTCATATGTGCACGATTATGTCACTGCTACTTTATGTACACATCGAACTGAGGATTGAAGATTATGCTAACATGCATATGTCCACATATCCCGGCACTGGGAACTAGGGAGAACAAAATGAGTCGAACTGTAAATGAAGGAGTCTATTTAGATTCTTTGTTTGAACTGCATACAAAAGCATTATAAGATTATGCGTTTATTTGCTCTTCATGAAGAATACGAAATGCAACACTAGCATTTCAATGAATGTTAACTAACTCATTTTGATTCAGGTCCTTGTACTCAATTTGAATAAGTAAATCTGCAATTTTTAATTTTACTTTTTGAATCCTTTTTTTCAATAGCTATTACCAAAAATGAACAAAAAACTTTCAAACATAATATTTTTTACTGTTTTAACAAAACTTTTTATAAAAATCCTTATTAGAATCATATGCATGTACTATTTAATATTTTATTAATTTTTATCAACAATAAAATAGAAAGTAACTTATTTTTTTTTTTAAATTAGTTTATTTGAAATTTTTTGATTTTGAGAAAAGATTTGGTAAAATAGAATTAAATTGAGAAGAATGGATACAAGTATGTTATGAAATCAATTTAATTTTGATCAGTTTGATAAGTTCCCGATGAGTTGTGCCAGGGACCATGATGCGGCGCCATATGCATGAGGCCATTTGATGACTGTAAATATGAGGGTCTCTGGATAGTTGTATTGACCAATTAGAGGTGGTTAGATTTTGAAGATTATGTTCGTTTGTTTTAAGAAAAAAAATTAGAAAAAGCTCTACAATGGAGGGAATCTCATTAGAAAAGAAATGGTGGGAAATGTGGCATTCCGCTAGAAGATGAGGGATAGTGAGTTGAAAAACAAATTCTATAAATTCTATAAACATTAATTCTTATATAATAGAAACAATGAAAGAAAATAATAATCAAACGCAACATCTTGAAGGAATATTTACGCAACCGTCTTACCATTGTTAAATTATACAGCATTTCGTAGATAGTTTACAAAAAATTCAATACTAAAATTCAAAATATGTTAATCGCTCCTAGACATGCAGTACAAGTTTCAACCTTGTCCGGTAACAACGTGACCCTATAGAACATAATAAGTGAACGTGTCTTTTTATAATTAGTTACGAAAAATGGAAGCGTGATATTTTGAGCAGCTCAAAAATAAAAAAATTTTTATAGGAATTTTTTCATAAATCAAACTTACGGATTCACCAAATCTTTTGTATTGGTCAGAGACCATGTAACTTTTTTTGTTCCTCAAGAAAAAAAGCCACTGGAAAGTACGTCGCTAACATCCAAAGGTGTGTAACTGAGGAGCTGAAGGCGATCACCCAGTTCATAAGTCTTGAAGCACTGTTACGAAGTGTGGAAACAATGCGTCCACCAAAGTACAATATAAAAATAAAATAAAATTATTGCAAAAAAAATGCGTCTCATTTCATTTCTGTTACAACTCGTATTATCAAAATATTGTATATAATTTGTTAAGATCTTCACCGCCACCATTAAAAATTTTTATTTACAATAAAAAGTTTTTTTTCGAATAATTTTTTATAGCCACATACATATATAAAAAAACTATATCAATTTGATTTTATTCGTTACAATTTTTATAATAAAAAATTCATGCATATTTATTTGTTTTTTTTTTTTATCATCAAAAAAGATATTAAATTTCTAATTTGAAAAATTGCACCGATTAGCCTATAATCTCAGATGAATCTTGAAAAACTGCGCCGAATTGTCTATGATCTCAGATAACTCTTGAAAATGATTTTTTTTCTTCTTCATATACTACTGATATTTTTAGCAATTTGATTTTAAATTTTTTCTGCATATCCTTATTTATATCAACGTTATCTGAATTTAAATAGAGAAATAATAGAGCAAAATATACCGGATTTATTTAAACGAGTATTCTGTGGCCATATCTACCATAGTTATAGTTTTTGTTCATATTTATGATTTATAGAATAAACCCCTTCATCAAAAACACACAAATAATTTATTATGCTATACAATCTTTGAATGGATAATTCACATAACATTTTGTATTTATATATATTTACTGTGGACTAGTCGTAAAATACAAGATGTGATTTCATATGCTAACGAATATGCATTAATAATATTCATATTTTTATTATAAGATGAGATAACTCACACTTAAGTAGGAAGTTACTGGAAAATTCAACATGATTTCTTATATCGATCTTGTTATTCTGTGAAGAAAAAAGAACCTAAAAGAATTGTGATGGATTTTTGAAGGACGGAAAAGTTGAAAATTTCGAATAATAGGATTGGAAGATTCCTTTTATCATAAAGTTGGATTTTCTCTTTTTGTCTGACTCTGACTTTAGCCAACCACTATATTTCCGACTTAAGGTCCATAAATGGAATCCATGAACAAATGAATAAAACATCATGGATAACCGCAGTTGTTAGAGAAGATTCTGATTTTAGTAGTTTTCTCCAAAGTAGGTGTGTAAATGTCTAAGGGATTTTTATCAGTGGCTTTTTGTCAGACTATTTATTCGAATGGCACAACCGGTCAAATCTTTATTATATTAAATAGTGACTTTTGTCCAAAATAACCTGTGAACAAATATTATAAATTCTTCAATTATGGCAATGAGTATGAAATCATTTAGCTTTTTAGAAATACGTCATCATATTCAATTTAGTTATCCTCTGGCACAAAAAAAATCCCATCTTTTCTTAACTATCGTAAATTTTATAAACTTACTTACATATTGTTTTTTGTTATGAGTATAATATCGTTATATAAAAAAAAATATTTTTTTTTTATATAATGATATTATCCTCATAACAAAAAACAATATGTAAATAAGTTTATACTATATCATAATAATGTTAAGCTTTTTTGTATGAACGAGACATACAAATAAAAAGTCGAGTAAATAATTGAATATGCTCTATTAGAGTTTACATAATCATTTTGCGAAATCAAGAAAAAAACCGTCTTTTAAAGAATTGTAAATTTTAAATTCTACAACGAATGTGTTTCAAAATCGAATTCTAAACGAGTCTTGCTAATGGAATAGCCGCCAATACTATGTAATCGCATAAATTTGTTAAATATTATTATCAGATCATGTGCATCATTTTTTAGAAAAAAAATCTTTCAAAAAATAAGATTTAAAAAAAATAAACAAGCAAATCGAAGGTGGCCGATTATTTTAACGCCAAAATTTGACATGGCCATTTAATGCATCAATTGAGAAACATCGAATTGGTTTGCGATGTTTCACCTTCGAGTGTGTGACTTGAATATTAGATCAGGCAGGAACCCATTTTAAAGCCTTTTCCAAATAAAGTTCAAATTTTTAATAAACCGGAGACTTTTCTTAAAGAAATTTATTTATTTTATAAAATTAGATATAAAGAGAAAAATATGTTTTTGTAATTTTTTTTGACCTTATTTAAAAAAATATTAATTTAAGTTTAATAAAAATACTTTTAAAAATATTTTCAAACTAAAAATTCAAGTGCTTTGATTTCTGTAATATTAAGTATAAAATTTTTATTTTAGAATATATAATAAAAAAGATTATTTTCTTTTTCAGACTATATTAATGTATCCAGATATAACGATAACTTTTCGAATAAAAGTATTCAGTTTGCCGTAAGTGGTGGTTACATTGTTAAGAACGGTCGATTAAAATAAAATGCATGAACGGTGGGAGTGCAACGGTGAAAATGGACCTCAAGAAATCCGACAGATCGATAGTCGACAAGACAATAATGGACACGCCGAGGAATTCTTCATGTCCGCGACAGAATTTCCTACAAAACCATCGCCAACACTTACCCTTCGGCCAACTACAACATTGTCGACAACAAAGGCCACTCAAACAACTCCAACAGCAACATCACCAATGCCATCGCTCCTTTTACAATGGAAGGATATGCCTCAGCATTTACAATTCAATCCGTACGTCCTAACTGGATATCGTCCTTTACAGACTGTGAAAGGTTGTATGTTCAGCCTATTTTCTTGGCACAACGAAACGATTAACATTTTAACTCACGGTATGTGATTATTCTTACAATACACAATATCAAATATTATTTTAAGATTTACATATACGTTCCGTAAGAACTACAAATAACTGGTCTGAAAACATTGAAAGTACATTCAATAATAATGCTATGATTTTGAACAAAAAAAACTCGAAAAATTTATTTATCCAAAATAGATGAAAGAAATATATCATTATCGATTAGTTATATTTTTATCAATGCCTAGAAAATTATTGCAGTGTAAGAAAACTTGTAAGTACTTATTTAGCCTAAATACCAATCGTACATTATTTTTAGTTTAGAAATCGATGCCTTGGTGCCAAGGAACTCCACTTTCTCTACTTCCACATTCGGTAATAGCATAGCCAAATAGCACAGCAAAATAGTAAACAAAGTTTGTTGTATTATCAAAATTTCATATTCTACAACGTGTAATAAATTTTCTTTCTTTCGAAGTGAATTCTCACTAAAATAGCAATCATTTTGACCTGATTTTTTTTCTTGGAACTATGCCAGTTAACAGACGTTATTCCTTCTACTCTCGTAATCTACTATCGACCATATGGAAATATTCCACAAACGAGAAAAGCACACGACCATACAAGGATAGTGTTAAGTTGGTGACATTATAGAATATGTGTAATTTGCAATGATAAAAATTTCTCATGTAAAAATTCCTTTTAAAAAATTCTATTTAGGTGACAAAAGAAATCTAGATTTTTCGATATACATGGAATTGTGTAAAGGACATTTGATATAATTAAAAGTAAAACTTATTATTCTAAAAATTTTTGGTCGAACAAGTTTCTACCTTAATGATATTTTTCACTCGACTAATTTTTGTAACGGAATCGATTATGAATTTCGACATAATCAAATAGAAATGCTATAAGAAAATTCATTTCTATTTTATGCTTCAAAAATTAAAAGGTCACCAAAAAAGTCACCAAAAAAAATTTATGTAAGCTAAAACGGGACAACAAATCAAACCTTTTGGCAAGAGACAAAAATCAATCAAACAAAAAATGATTCTTTCGTTAATAATGACTATAGGTCAGTCTATTTTTAATGAGAATACTTTATTGAAATGACGAATAATTAATAAAAAAATAAAATCAACCTATCATGAGAGTAAACTGTTATTACTACCATAGTCTTTAGTATGAACAAATCTGCCCTCGAAAATGAACTAAAACAAGTCAAGGTGATGACATTCCCATTGTTGATGTCACCGATTCATCAATTTTAGCCTAGAAAAATAAAGTATTAAGTCTTCTATAAAACAGATACTGCATATAGGGTGTAAATAATAATGAAGTTTCTATCTAAGCATCTCCCGATGTGACGAAAGCATGTGCAGTACAGTTTCATATTCGTTGATGTTCGTAGAGTCAATTTATACAAGTTAATTGGAAATTTTTACGAAATCGAGTATAAACAATTAATGAGAGTAAAAACATAAACAATGAGGATAGTAATGGTGGGAATGACAATCGTTAACGTCTTTATATTGACCATTAAAATAAGCGAAACACCATCTATACCTTGTCGTAAACACACGTTTTCGGTATATACGGTGCACTCCTTATGCTTTTACATATTGTGTCGGATTTTACTACCCCAAGAAAAAAATTTGCAATACTTATATAGTGTTACAATGAGCTCGGCGATATAAACTATATTACCATGGTATGTTCAAGAATTTGCCACTTTTAGTCAAGAATTTGTCGTTTAAAACACAAATGATTTGATGTATGTTACGTGACATAATTGATGTTAGAAAATGTAGAACGCGATATTGCTGGCTTTCATATTGAATGCAATATTTGCTCGTACTGGGCTAGAATGGAGGACACCTGCCTAACCTTGTATATAAGTTCACTTAGGGCTTGCATAGTTTTTAAATGACATTCGAAAATGTAATCCGTTCTGAATACTCAAATTCATAATCAATTTCTGATAATATTATTAATAGAATGTTTATTATAATTTAACATTGTTAAAACATATTCGCGAATGAATATTGCTTATGCTGTGGCAATTTTAATCTATGGCTCTAAATTCGTGGTCTACGGAACCATCAAGTGTTCCATGAAGAAATCAAAACCATTAATAAAAATTTTGTATGGGATTGTAAATCAGCAAACGCAAATGATAGTTAAATTTTTTTGTTTTATATTTATATATTTGGTATTGTAAATTTAATATACATCTAGTTGCTGTGACGAATTACGTTATTTTGTAATTAGTGTTTTCGGAATCTCTTTTTTTTGTTTTTTTTATGCAACACTTTTGCTAAAGGAATAACGAATATGCTCATAATGTTATCGTACATCACGCGTGGGGAAAGTATTAGAAGGGATAAAGAGAGAGAGAGAGATGTCGTTGCACTTTGCTCTTAAATAGCTATTGATTATAATGATTTGTGGAAAAAAACCAAGTAAGGCTGAGCATTCTACATTCGGATTAAATGATTGAAAAAATAATCTCTATATCTTATCGAGAGTACGTTCGAAAAGAGGATTCAGAGTAAACTGATGTGCTTTCTTGACGAACCGGGTATTACAGTGAAATAATTGTAGGGGCGAAATGCAACTAGCCAATTCCCTGGGACACTTTTTATGGAAAATACAATAAAGTAATGTATTTAGCCCCATAGTATGTATCGGAATTTAATGAGTTTAACTCTCCATGACCGGAGAGCAACAACGTAAATCAGGAAACAAGTATACAAAACTGTGAGTACCTCTCTCCCTAAGATTATGGAAAAACTCTTTAATCTAAGCCTTCTCCATTGTTGGTTCGAGTCTCATCTAAAAAAGTTCAGGTCATTTTTTTTACAACACCATCAGAGAAATGCTCGAATTTTAGGAAAAACCGTTCATTTTTTCGATAATTTTGGGCAAGAGCAATTTTGAATTTTTTTTTTAAGTTTTAATGCGAAAAAAATGTTGGAAAATATGTTTATCGAGGATGGCAGTAATATTGATTTTTCAAAGTGATCACCGCTTTGATCAAAAGTTCCGGCAACAACTTTGCTTATCGGCTTTCCCATCCAAGCACTCACCCGCGAATTAATTCTCTTGAATTTACAGCAGCGATTTGTTCTTCGTTCTAATCGCTTTCGCTGCGGTTATCCATCATCAACCACATCGATACGACTGCCGCTCCCAGCGCTGTACTTCCTTTTCATTGATTCAATCTCTTAAATTATTATTAATTGCATATTTTAATTATATTTCTTTTATTTTGTTCGAATGCATTAATTGACCTGCCGAATGCAAAAAACACTGAATTTAAAATGATGAAAACGAAACAAATGTCAAATGGATGAAGAAAAAAATTGTGGCTTGAAGAAATTCTGACCGAATTTTATTTATTTCTTCTTCGAGGATTTGTAAAGAAATGTTCGAGCTGATGTAATAATTCTAATATCAGTATTACTCTATCAAGTTGGATGTTAATAAATACAATAAATTATTTAAGAAAATGCTCATCCGTTTTAATTCACACACAGACAAGAAGATTTGTAGAAATCGTTATCACAGTTTGCAATAAGTGCATTTGAGCGTGAAAACTACACTTGCTTCTATCAGTGAGAAATTCTGGAATAGCTTAGTATGAACAAAAGATCAAAACCAAATTTTGAAAAAAAAATATATAAAGCCTGCTGCACACGACGCTATTTTTCCTCCTTTTTTTTTGGTAGATTCGCTACTTGTTTTGAAGTTTGCTGCGCCGGTTGATTTGGCTACGCACGGTCTTATTTTTAAAGTTGAATTTCTACAATAGATGGCTTTGACGCTTGTGCAGTATCAGTTCGTTATGCTGTCGTTTATTGAAAACACATACACATATGATCCAGATTAAATATTAAAGTTCAGGCCAAAAGGAAACGGTTATCATACGTGTCAAGTTTCTGACACGTATGATAACCAGACAATCACTTTTTGAATATACAATAGCTTCTTTAA
The DNA here is from genome assembly GCA_958298945.1 of Atherix ibis. NCBI lineage: Eukaryota > Metazoa > Arthropoda > Insecta > Diptera > Athericidae > Atherix > Atherix ibis. The sequence continues at coordinate 6,961,328 of OY282606.1, forward strand.
AGTCACTTGTAGGCTTTTAGAGCCATCAATACGGCAATTTTGCTTAATGACGTATCCACTGAGCGAGAAATGTGCCTCATCGCTAAAGAGAATTTTCTTTTATTCAGTAATAAAAATAAATGACCACATATTTAGCTGACAAATTAGTAACTAAACTATTCGTATGTTTTGACAATTGTAAAATGCAAGGTATGTACTTTCCAAACTACAAAATCGATATTCTCTTGTATGGATCCCTTTTTAGAATACAAAAATTACGGTACCTTTATTCAAAAAATACAATTTCCTTCTTTTCATTTATTTTTAATATTATTATTACTTTATGATTTAGTTTATTAATAAATAACATTATTTATATTCAATTTCATTTCTCGTAATACTCGTATTTATACTGGAATATAATTTCTTAGCATTATGGTAACTCAGACCATTTAACGAAAACTCAAGGGCATTCCAGCTATATTACTAGCTAGATTTGAACTCAAGCACCGCTGCGTACTAGACCTGATTTTCAATATGATAGAAAATTATACTTACCATAACCTTAAAAGCTAAAGGCAAACTTCTTAAATAAATTAGAATAGTTACAATACCATTCCACATAAAATAGTCGAAAAAAATTAATACAAATAATATAAAACCTTGCATTAAAGTTATATCGACAAAAATTGTGGATATTATTCCAATGACATTTTTCCAAATTTAGATACCATTTCAAATATGATCGTAAATTGGGTAAAACAGAATTTGTTCTTTTTCAATAAAATTCAAGGTTATTCGATAAAAATATTTATATATATACAATAATAATTTTGTTTTGTTTCCAAAATAATTGTACTCAATCAATTCCTTAATAAAAAAGAAACCATTTAATTGGACTTACTAATGATAATATTTCGTGTGCACGTATCAATCGATTTGGAACAGTAAATACGATTATATGAAATGGGATTTTTGCTTGGCCACATTTAACGCCATTTCTCTTATAATAACTCATAATTATTATTTTATACATTCTTTTCTAATTATTGTATAGTATATTACTCGATTATTTTTTATAAAATTACAATGTTACCCTTCAGAAATTACTTAATAGTCTTTTTTTACGAAAATACTTCCGTTTCTCGGGGTACTCTTTTTGAATTACTCTCAGAACTTTTCCAAATACTTCTTTATTTAAAATATTAAATACTAATACTAATTTCAGGAATATAACCAAAATAATATTAATTAAAGTTAATAGAAAAATTAGTCACAGGAATTTCTTATAATATATTTATAGCTTGTCTTATTTTGCATGAAAATAAATTATAGTTATTTAATAGTGTGCATAGTGAAAAATAAATTTATATTTACACTATTCTATAAATATTTATAGAGAAATTTCAACAACAAAAAACTAACTGTGAAGTATCTACGTTATATTTATCAATATATGTAATTATTCGATGCCTACCAAATTCCTATTGAATTCTATCGGAGAGTTACAGATAAATTCAGTATCTTATACCCTCAAGATATGGGGGAAGAAAATCAAGCAATTTTCTGAATGAAATGAATAATATTATTTTGAAAAAAACTATTTTTTCTGGCAAGGAATAATTTGTGTAGGCTGATAGCAAAGAACCGATGTTTTTTTTCGATAGACAATTTCAAAAAACAATAATCAGGTGAGTAAAATATCCTTAAGATATATGTATATGCTGCTCTATGTTTCTACAAAGATCACAAAAAGAAAAGGTGATAGTAATCCTATTCAGATATAATTGGGGTCAAACTGTTGAATTTTTTTTTCTAATTTTCGAAAGTGATTGAGCTTCAGGATAAATAATCTAAAAGGTTCCTTAGTTAGTATCGGAATAAATTGATTTCATTGCTGTGCATGACTGCAACAAAATTTCTGTATGAAATCTACTGAAGATAGTCAAGATATACTCGTATATTAAAATGATTCAGACGATCGTTAAAGGTAAAACTTCTACTCAAATGGATTTAGTATTAGAGAAAATCTGTTTTTGCACACTTGGCCTAAAGCTATGAAATCTGGAGTGTACCTACATACATTTATCAAAGAGGATTTGTACAATTTTAGATTATAAAAAGTTATTTAACAATTACTATTATGTAAATATAGAATCTTTAGTATTTTTACCTTTTCAATATAAATATTATTTATTTCAATTTCAAATAATAGAATTTCCATTGTGCGGAACAGTTTATATTTAATAATAATTTCGAAAATTCAAAAATAAATACTCTTTAAAAGATTATATTCTTTGTAAATATTCCTACTTAAATGATATAATCTAAAAATTAATTTATAAATAAAATATTTAAATATCTGAAGATTAATATGACTGTGATTATGGGAAAAGCTGAGAAACATTTTACTGCGTTTATTTGTAAGAACATTACAAAAAGGACATTTTAAATCGATGAAACTTTCGCATTTTTGGAGAATACTTTTAAAAAAAATTTTATTTATATATTTTACTTGACAAGAATATGTTAACAATAGATAAAAATGATTAAAGGAAATTACAACAATATATATTCAGGTATATTGGAGAATTTGAAGACTCCTTATATAAGCCCCTTTGTTCGGAAATAAAAAATAACTGAATAAATTGGAAAAAAGCTATTTTATTGTAAAATCTTTTTAATTGTCTATGACAAATATGTTTTGTAAATATATTCAATACTGAAATATGATATGAAATACCTTATCAACCTTAAACTTTTTCAACTCGCAATGCATTGTCACGAAAAAGTGAATTGGAGAAGAAAAGTGTTAATGCTTTTGCAACATATTTTACAGATTCCTCAAGGTTTTTTATCATTTTTATCTTAAGAGTACTAGACTTTGAATCTCAAATGTAAACAAAACAAAAAGATTTTATTTATTAATCATTCAATCATGGAGTCTATCCCCCCACCAATGTCATATGATGTATTCATTAAGTTTAAAATGGAGTTTTTCTGTATATTTAAAATAATCTCCTATGGTTTTTGCTATAACATTTTTTGTTTGTTAAAATCTCATTTATTATTTCTAGATAAAATCTATTCAAAACAAAATTTAATACCAACTCAATACTTTCCGTTATTGAATCCCAACTATATGATGCTCAATTATATGTCTAGAAACATTTAAAAATTTTGTCAGTTAACGTGTTCACATACAGTTAGGCCTTCTTTTTTTCTTTTTTGTTGTTGTTGTAAGGTGTCTGAGACAAGAGCTAGAGGCCATTATGTAGCGTAACGAGCACAAGGCCATTGGCGACTCATATTACGTCTAGGCCGTCATTGCCATAGTCGTCTGTAATTAGATAAAGGGAACAATTGGAAGTGGTTAAATTTTATGGAGTATATTAGATTGCATTAGAAAATTTAAAAGAGGACTTGGGTTTGGAATTGTTGAGTCCAGGAGCTTTAAAATTGAAGGCGGTTTATTCAAAAAAAGTTCTGACCATTGTGGTTTTCATTTAAGTTATGACGGATTGTATGTTGAGTGCCAGAAGAATGGCATGAAGGATGAGGTTGGTTAACGAAGAGGAGGTCATGGGTAAGTGTGGTATGCATAATTCGAATTCTGCAAAGTTCCTCTGCCAAGAAGTTCGAATTAGTTTGCTAAAGTTTGAACAATGCGAGGAAATAAATTTTCCATTGTCGACCTAGTCTATTTGTCTAGGAATGGCTAAAGATTCCAGAAGATGTGATAAGTTCGGAATAAGATGGGGCACAGGACAATGGCGAGCGTGCCCAGTCAGCTGGTCAGCTAACTCATTATCAAGTCTACCAGCCTAAGCTGGAACCCAACGCAATTCAACATTTTGATTGTCTACGAGATTAGTCCCAGAATCTTAAATTATATAAGAACTGTATAGGACTCTACAAACAAAATTCAGTTCAAATTTTTCGTAAGAACATATACACTTGCAAAATAACCTTTTGCGAAACACTTCGTATTTTAAAATAAAAACTTCCTATTTACTGTCGTAAAGAATAAATCTATTTATGTAAATGTATTAATTTATTCTTAATTGTTCGTAAAATAATTAAAATTTAATAAAACCGCGCTTTAACTTTCACCTAGCGATAAGTATCTAAATGTCATCATTAAACATAGAGAATTGCATGTTTTAAAACTCTCCGAAAGTCTACAAAATCGAGGCGCTTGATATTTAATTGATATTGCAAAATAAATAATAAATCTAAAAAAATTAAATTGCATTTTATACCAGAAGATTAGAAAAAATAAATATTGCCTTCTGTCATTTTGTTTACAATAAGTGAGTTAAAATGTATATTAAATATGCTTTTGAAATTCAAACAATTTCTATTACGAAACTAAATGAAAGAAAGAAAAAACTTTCTATTATGAAAACTAGATGAAAATCTGATGTACGGACGGGTCTGCCCAGGTATTCTTTAATCTAAGCTCAGAAGTACCTGACCTGATGTATAAATGGCCGTTATTGTTTGAAAAATAAACTACCCACCTTATAAAGCTTTGGTTTGAAGTTTCATGGTGCTACGTTGTTTAAGTATTTGTTTGACAGCCATTAATGGTAAGCGCTCACAGTGAATTCGTAGCAGTTAAGAACCGTGTCAATGGACGAACGTCGAAGGTTGCGAGACTATAAATAAATTTATAATATACTACAGTGTATTAATATCTATTTTAATATAATTATCTGTAATTTTTAAATCATAGTCGACTATTAGTTTGAGTTGAGAAGTTACATTGGCACCTTCATCATAATTTTTTTTTCATTTTTGGACTCGTTAAATAAATTTTGCAATATAATATTTTTTTTTTTTTAAAATTATAGTGTAAATGTATGTACACGTATATCTAACGAAGGAAGAGTTTTTTCAAATTTATCTATCAATTCAAGGTATTAATTTAAATAGTCAATCGATAAAAAGGTAACGGACTTCATAATGAAAAGCAAATTCTTAGTTAAAAATGTCGTTACAACACCGTGCACCATAAATCAGGAGGTAACACTCATCAACACTTCTGCTCATTATTGAGAAGTTTAAGAAATCGCGTTACCAATGTGCTCTCAAGCGACGTGAAGTGTTACTCGGGATAATTCTCTTACGTGTACAAGCGAATTAGGATAATATGGTGAATGAGCATGAAACTTTTTTTTAACGAGAAACTTCACGTATTAAAGGTACTTTGAGATCAAAGTTCATTCATAATTTTACGACGCATTTTTGACGATGTATTAGATATGACTGGACTTATAAAGCTTGGTAGAACCGCAGACTTCAAATAGGCTTAAGTACTGTTTTATAAATAACTAATTTTCTGTCATTTGTAAGCTTTGAACGTAAACTCAACAGTATAAGTAGTCATTATGTTGACATCCGTTGAAGTCTTTTTGGTCTCGTATGTGGTTCCCAGGTTAATCGTTTATGAATATATAGCCCTAAATAACGCACTTGCTCTATTTGTGGAATTATACTATAGTTAAAAGTTTATGAAGGGTCACGATTCACTAAGAGTAGTAAAATTATATGAACGCATTTTTGTTCGTTTATCGTTACTATCCATAACTTTGGATATATTTGGAAAAATATTAGAAACAGAGAGAAGATTTTAATGGCTTGTTAATATGACTAGGTCGCCTGCGTAAGTATAAGAACATATAGGAATTTTGGAACAGCTGATATTATACAGTATGGAGCCAAAAATTATATTCTGAGGAATACCGACGATAATATATAATAGTCTGAGAGATACTGAAAATATTGGAGAGCCATCAAAAATTATAGCGATTTGAAAATACCGTTGTGAGAAGTGGGATTGTACTATCAGGTATTAAATAGGGGGATAAATTACCGAAGACACGCGATACATTTACGGATATATCTGGGTTGTAATCTGTCCTCACAAAGGAGGATGGATAGCTTTTTAAAAATACTGAATGGCTAAGATTTGAAATTTTTAATATACACATATGTGTATAATATACTCGTACTTTGTACTCAGGGCAAAACATTTAAGAAAAGAACAAACAAAAAATATGTACCTTTTTACAAATATTCACAAAAGTACTTATTCAAAATGATGTTTATAATATAAGTAAATGTAATTTACACTAATAAATCTAGATTGAGTATTGAAAATAATAGAAAAACATTAAAACCATTTACAGAATTATGCCAAAAATACTACTCAAAGAAAGAAATCAACAATTACAATTCAAACTAAGCTACTATAAGTTATCCTAAAATAAAGAAAAATAATTTTCCGAAAAGTCGACTATGATGAACAAATTATAAAATAAATAATAGATATTAATTAATACAAATATTAATATGCTATAGAATGTGTAGTAACTTTTACGGCACAATAACTTGAAAAGGATAAAAATTCATATTTTTGAGAAATCTCCGGAACACTTTTATGCCTCTATGTATGTGTATATAAAGGAAAGTAAAATTTTCCATGTGATATTTTGGTACATTTCATAAATTTTGTGCATAATTTATGAGATGGCTTCAATTCGTCGGCTGTATATTCTTTAAGGATTTATGTTAATCTAATATGCTCTCATATGTGTTTTAGTACACAAAACGGGCAGGATATCATCATCACGGTTCTTTTGGGATGAACTTTTCTTTTCATGTTTAGTTGTGTTTTCAAATCGTATTGCTTCTTTCAAAAGTTAATTACTGAACGAAATCTAATAGGACATTATTAGATGAGGTGGTTGTTAATATCTTTTATGTTCTTTCATACAATTTGACATAATAATTAGAGTAATTATCGAATCATTCAATGAAGGACAAGCTATAAAAATTCGATACTTTAGTGGAAAAATTCTGTACACATTTATTAAAATACATATTTTCAAGAATTATATTATAAAAGCTCTACTATGGTTAATAAATAATTAATACAAAATAATCTTGATTAAACAATTTCTAGAACTTCCTAGAATTTGGCTGCTTTTGACATTTCTACGTTTAATATTAAATTTCTATACTTAAAATCAAATTATACCATGTTCTGCTATAATATGAAAAAAATTATAATTATAATACAATATGTTCCTCTTAATTACTATTGTTTAGTACTTGTAAATTCGAATACGGCCATAAGCCATATACTAATATATTTGAAAAATAATACTAAACGCACTGCCACCAATACTCTCAAGTAGGTACATAGTACCCAAATTTTCGATATTCTGTTAATATATTCTCACTTGTTAAGTTACTGAAAATTTTATGAATATGTTTTGATAATGCGGCGTTGTATGTATTAAGTGTGAATAAATTATTTCCATATTCTCTGAACACTACTATTGTAATATTTTCGAATTTACTCGAAATGTTGTGCATAATCTAACAATTTATTTAATATTTAAACGAAGCTAAATAATTTTAATGAAGTTGAATTTTCGGAACGAACATTTAAATTCAGAGTGTTAGCAATAATTTTAATCATGTAACTTTTATTTTGACTTTATTTCAAATATTTAGTTGTTACTTCATTTGATATGCAAAAATATTCTAGTTTGCAACGTTTTATTTTGTACCTTTGTATATCCTAACTAATCCCAAATCTATAAGTGTTACATATTTGAACGAAACTGTCATTTTCATTACATACCACCTCAATTAACCGAAAACCTTTCAGAAATCTACAATCGCATATCAAAAATCTCCAACAACTAGTACACAATATGGAGTGAAGGTAAATGACCAGAAAAGTGTTTATGTTACTTTCACCTTGGACCATTGCCAAAAATCACCCATCTCCATTTACCTCAATGGCAATATCATCTCACCAAGTAACAAATTACGCTTTATGTTTCAGGTCGAAGGTATTTTTTAATAACTTTTAAATGAAATAAAATTTTATTATTTATATTTTATTGATTAATTATATGGTCATTAATATTATGTAGTTTTTATGGTCATTAATATTAAATACCAGGCTCTGATAGCGGCGAAAAGGTGAGTTTTTTTAAGCACACGTTTTAAGAACATTTTCGCAGACTTCTGGTGTTGTTTCAGTAATTTCGTTTCGAATATTATCGTTAAGTAGCGAGACTGTGATTGGTTTATTAGTGTACGCATTTCCCTTAAAGTGTCAAATCAGGGGATTGTTGGGGGCCAGTCGGGAAAAGCAATTATTTGGCCGGGAAAAGTTTCTACCCAAAATTTGCATCATCGCACGAGCTGTGTGTGATGTGGCACAATTTTCATGCAACCAAATGTTCTGTAGGCCTAATTGATCCAATTCGGGCAGAAGAAAGTTTTCCAACATATCTTGATAGCGGTCACCAGTAACCGTTACAGCATTGCCTCCACCAGCCCAAATGCCGCATCATACAGTTACTCTACGAGAGTGTCGTGGTCTTTAGTGTTTCAGTTGAGGGTTTTCAGTGCCCCAATAGCGGCTATTTTGTTTATTAACAAAGCCAGCCAAGTCGAAGTGTTCTTCGTCACTCATAATGATTTTTTGCCAAAAATGGTGGTTGTCTATACCGAGCTGTAAAACATGAGCACTCAAGGTCTTTGGTGTATCAGTTGAGGGTTTTCAGTGCCCCAATATGGATGCACGGCATCGATGAGAGATACTCGGATATTCAGCAATACTCTGCCTCACTGCATCAATATTTTCAGGTGTAAATTTTCTTAATTGTCGTCCAGTCTTCGCTTTATCTCCCAGTGTATGCATATTTTCAAAATTAATAATTACACCAACAAAAAATTACTTAATTTTCTCCGCATATTCACAATTGAACCATTATTTAAATAAAATGTTTTAATAATGTTGTCACTTTAGATGCTTCATAATAAATTTTTACTAATCACTCTCTACGACCGCGAAATACCAACAGACAAATGTCATCCAAACCAAAATGGTGGCTAAACAAAATTGACCTGAAACATAAAAACCTCCATATACCTTTTACTTGAAACTCTCACACGAGATTGAAAAGACTTAACCTTAATAGACGCTATCACTAAAAACCAAACTTATAATCCACAACATCATTTTAAAACCAATCTGAACGTACGGGGTCTACTAAGCCTTTCAAGTCCTCTTCCATTTCATCCCTTCAATTCCCGTTGTATGTTCGTAAAAACTCTATTGATTGTGACATAACTATACCCTTTGTTCGTAATTTGTGTGCGTGTCTCGTTATAAAAAGTTTCATTTTCATTCACAAACTTTTATCTGTTATTATTCCTAATTATATGTGTACTTGTCAACTCTTAAACTGAAATTAGCCAAGAGATTTTTGAAAATGTTAACATATTTCGTTAGTTAGAGAAACGCTGACTGGTGCTCCTCTTTTGTCATTGCAGTGTATTTGTTATAAAATCTACCGGGTAAAGTACACATACATATATATTTACTGTAGTTGGGGATAGCAAATAAAGTTTAGAAAAAAATCCACTTGACACACAAATGTTGGTATGTCGTCAATTCCAGAAAAATGTACGCCAAACGGAAAGAGTTACACGATTGTAAGCACAGCGGGTCTGGTAATAATAATAAAATTACTTGCTTGTTAGCTTTGAAATTAACCTCTACTGCGCACTGTGAAGCACTTTTATCGCACACCTAAACAGGGTGAATTGCATCTCTGCCAGCACACCCATTTACGCAGCGAAGTGCCAACGCAACACACAGGACACGAACTACTTCTTTATTTCATTTGTTCTAAACGATGTGCGTCCGCTTCAGGTAAACAGGCTGCGTTTAGACCTTACATTAAGGAAGACCAGTATAGGAAAAAGTTTTGAAAAAAGTCTTTTTTTTTTATTTTTCCATATATTCTAATATCAGAAGCTATATTTATAAATAAAAACCATTTTTCTGAATAACATTATCGATTTTGGAAGTTCAAAGGTGCAGTCCTGTCGTTTGCTTTTTTAAAGTATGAATCGTTTAATCACCAAGCCATATAGTAAAATTATAAAAAGTTTATACAAAAGCGGTTATTTTACTGTAGGTAGGTATCACGATTTAAGAGGATGAATTTGCTTTAGGGATTAGGCTCTAAAAATCCACTGTGGAGAAGTCATTGTGTCCGCGAAAAGTCTCTTTGGTCTCAGCGGATGTATGATTTTTTTTGTCTCCACTTGAACTTTGGATCAAATGTGGTTTTACCAAACTAGCGCCACAATCCACACAATATGGCAAATTTCAGGACGATTGTATGAAAAGTTTCCAGAATGCGTAATGACGAGTTTTGATAATCTCAAATGGTCTCTAAGATCGTCCGATTTGACGCCGTTGGACATTTTCTATAACTATATACAAAAGGTCATATAATATCGTATTTGTGCAGATAATTCTTAAACTTGAGAGCATTTTAAAACCAATATACCTCAAGAACTCCACGAATTACAGCTCTAAATGTTCGAAAAAGTCATCAAAAATTATCCTAAAAGAATCGAATCGTGACAAAGGTTTTGTACACCCGTTTACAAAGTTTGAGCAATACAATATATTTTTATTAAAAATTGAAATTTTAAATTTGTGTTTTATTTATTTTTACTTTCCAAAGCCCAAATTGGATAACACTTTAGTATAATCACTTGCAAGCATCCTTACACTATTGTAAATGATAATTGATTTTTCTCAATTCATATAATTTAGAAATTTAAATAGTATTTACTAATTTTATTCAATAACACAGTGTAATTAAATAAAACTCTACCAGATCTTTTTAATAATTATTGGGTACACATCAATTAGAGCCTGTAAATAACAGGAACGATCGTTGTAAAAGTAGATTTCTTAAACTCATATTCATTAAATTAAAAATTTTCTATTTTAGTTTCCGAATCATGTTATCGCTAGGAGATACTTTCATAATAAAATATTGCTAAATGTTCTATAACCAACAAAAACCTTTACGTACGAGTAGCACAGTCAATAGCGTGCTGGGCTACCAAAGAGGGACGTGGGTTCGATTCCCAATTGCAGCAACAGGGTCCTCTCCTTCCTACCGCTTTACCATCTATTCTTCTTTCATTTCCTTATCCCTTACCCTTCCCTTTCGGACCATCACACCGCCTGAGCAGATGGATGCAAAATAGCGTCTGGCTAGACCTGCTGGCCCGTTAACAAAACAAACAAACAAAGAAGAAAAGAAAAAATATTGAAGATCGTTAGTGTACTGGACTACCATCCAAGGAGTCGTGGGTTCGAATCCCACTTAGGCATGACCCTACGCTATTTCCCAAAAATCTAGTTTTCCTTTCCAATTCTACTTTAATTTCCTTATCCTGATATCCTTTGTCGCTAAATGGCCTTTCAGTGTCGTGGCGCTTAGAATATACATGTCCGTACTAATGTTACTTGAAAATGATAAAAAAATTTTTTTGGTGAAGCGTTTCATTTTAATTCTGGAACACTTTTGTCCATGCGTACTCTTAAAATTCATTTCCATGCCTTAATTTTTATTAAACATTATTTATTCTTTGCTACTAATCAAAATACTCATAAAAGTTTCATTTTTATTTAATCAATTAAAAATATTCAAGATATCTGAATCTAATATCTACTTTTTGAAAGATTTATCATATCTGCCACGTAATCTTACTTTGAGTGCGAGGGTAACTTTGACATTGAAAGAGAAGTTGTTCTTTTCTCTAATAATTTCCTGGCCCTAAAGTCATATTTCTTCCAAAACGTTATTTCAAAGCAGTTAAAAATCTTTATTATTCTAATTTTCTCTCTATCCATGCTGTTGTGCCTCAGCAGTATTCTTTGTCCCATTTTATATAATATTTATATTACCAATATTTTTTCCTCCACTAACATATTTCTAGCTACATATACTAATATATCATGAAAATACTAACCAAAAATTAATTTATTACGTGGACAGTTAAATCAATGAGCAAGAATGTGTTCACATAAGATTTACTATTCCCCAGAAATCTAGTCCTACTGTTCAGATTATTATTAAAAATTTTCCCATTTACCCTTGCCTACACACTTTGTTTGTGTTTATCGGATGGTAAAAAGAGGACTTTTGTCTTCCTTTTGCAACCTAATAAATACTCATCAGCACCTAAACATGTGCATTAATTCTCCTTTTTTTTAGGGTAAATTTATTTAAAATTTCTGTTGTTACTTATTTTTAGTTGTGAATCAACAACAAAAAAATGTTTTCATCAGAAAATAAAAATTTTCAAATTAAAAATATTTAAATGGTTTTTATTAAAATTCAGTTTCCTGATAAACGATAAAGTTTACAGTGAATCTTTTTAAATGGCGTTCAACTAAATGACGATGCAGGAAATTGTGCTTTAACTTTTTAAACGATTTTAGATTAGATTGGAAAATTGTACTCGAATTTGCTGGCTTTATAGGCTTCCAATTTTGCTAACAGTATACAAGACCAGCTCATGTAAACTAGTGATAAACAATCTATCTTGGTACATACAACTTAATTAAGTTGTCAATTATAGTTTTCTGAGACTTTTTGTGTTCATAAAATTAAATTATTGTAAAGAAATTTTCTACTGTATACATTTTTCAATAATTCCACAAACAATCTCAATTCTCTTGATTGCTGCCTATTAATGATAGGATGTTATGTTTGTAGTTCAAGAAATTTTTCGCACAGTCTAAATAATTCAAATTTACTTCGAGATGTTTATGAAATGTCTAAAATAGTTTTATCATAAATATTTTGAATGTACGATGATTATAAAGTGTTTGATTAGTTAGTAATATTTCATCAGTACTATATATTGTGTTGGGATGTGAAGTCTATATTTTTCTCTGTTCAAATTATTCTTAATGGTATTTATTTAGTTACCATTGCTCGTAGAAAAGAAATTTTTGAACAAATTACTTCAAGCCAAAAAAAGTGTCTAATAGATAGTAACATCGTCAAGCAAATATCTTTAAAAAATATAAGTCAAAAAAAGTAATTTTATTCATTTTGAAAAGGAAATGATCCGTTTTATTGAAATAAAATGACGGTGCAGAATAATTCATGTAATGTGCAGAATTAGATAAAAACCATATTCCTTAAATATTAACAATAAATTGAAAATATTTCTAACATATAGTATAAAAATCAATAAAATAAAATTTACTAAAAACATTTTTCGTGTTAATTTATTTTTGCAGGAATTCCAATTGTTTATATTTTGGCAACAGTACCGGCGCTGATGCCTTGGGAAAAGGACTTCCGTTTCTTGTCATTCTGTCATCTTTTCGGTTCAGTTGCTCCATGGTGCGGTAGCTTCATCTACCATCTGTTTATGAATTTGGAACGAGGCGAGAATATTTATTATCGTCTATTGAAAATCGACATGTTAGGAATATGGATAAGTCAAAGTTTCGGTAAGTCTTCACTTTTCTGTTATAGTAGTTGAAAATAAACATTTGTTCAATGACATTAAAGCAAATTGTAATACAGTTTGCTAGAAGCCATCTATTATTATATTGTAATCTAGAATTTATTATAAAAATCAATTTTCATATAAAATAAACCGAATTTTCCTTATAGAATTTATATAAATTCCACAATATGTTATTTTTTACACTATACCAAAAATTTCTGTTTTTCTTTTTTTATTCGAAAGCCAAAACATTGTTCAATTACGGAGAAAAACAAGTTTTTTCTTTAACAAAAAATTATTTCTGAATCAAATTTAATTTGACTAATGGATAAATATAAAAGATTATTATTCTATAAATATTTCGATATTAAAAAACTATAATCTATTACATTAGTCGTTTTCAGAATATTTAATAAAGCGTAAAATATAAAATTATATTTCTAATAATAAAGCGTAAAAATAAAATAAAGCGTAAAAATAAAAACATTTCTGAAAGGACTAAAAGTGAGAAAAAAAAATGAAATAAAAATATGAGCATATATGTTGATGGGGGGATAGTGACTGTCCACCGTAAAGAAACTCTGCCTCCCTTTATTGCAGCGACATCCATAATCATTTTGCTGAACTACTATAACGTGAACTTTTTTAAAAAAAAGCTAAGATGTAGAAAGCATAAATGCACTTTTCGAAAATAATAATGGTTTTTTTTATTTAAAAAAAATACTTAAGCTCTTTTGTAATCTATTTGAATTAAAAATATTGAATTATGTATGTTATTAAAATTTAAAAAAAATATTATTCGTTCATAACCAATTCTGATGGTAACAGCAAAAATTTGGTAAAAAAAGCAATTCTGACAACAATAATTGCAATAAAATTTATTATTTATAAATAATGTTTCATTCAATATTTTTAATAAAACTACAAATAATATATTCACTCACCTTATATCTATTTCAATTTCAACTGCCAAACAACAATTTTGCCACATAACAAAACACTCAAATGTATGGCAGTACTTGAACAGCAACTGCAAAATTAATGCAAGTTCTAATTTAATGCATTTCCCCCATAAGACTGGGAAGGTTATACAATTTTGAGAGCGGCATTTGTGTTCCTACCATTGAAATTTTAACTGACATTAAAAAATTGAAAATTGAAAATATAAAACTGACATTATAGACGATTTTTATTTACTGGGTAAAATTAAAGCATATCAAAATAATAAATTGATAAAGATAGAGCATTGAAAAATTGCAGAAGAGCACTATTTTTTTAATTTTTCTAGTCATCTCATATGGTATGACTGATAATGAAAAATATCCCAACATATGTTACTGGCACTACCATTGCTTCAGTTCTTTTATTTGAGTGCATTGAAATATGACTTTGATATTTTGACAGCTATTTACTATGTTATTCAGTTGTTTTAGAGAAGAAACTAACAGGAGAGAGCATTTCATATAAATGGAATCTGAAACGGACAGCGCCAATTTTGTTGAGTCAATACATTATCTAATTAAGTAAAGTTCAGCACCAACTCAAATTTGATTCGAAATTAAATTAAGACAATTCGAAATGACTGTTGATCGAAAATCACAATATTTAGTAAACATTTTATATATAATATTAACTGAAAGAAATAACAGAAATTGTGAGCAAACACCAACAAATTTTAAAGTTAAATTTATTACAATTATGTAACCAAACAATATTATTCAGATGTCTACTCCGACTCAGTCGATCAAAAATCGAAATTTTCGATGGCTTTCCCAAATATAAGTGGATTAACGAGCTAAATTTATTGTCGAATGTTGTTCTTAAGATCTTGAGTTGTTCTTGGATGATTTCCATATATCTTTACTTTCAAATAGTCCCAAAGGGAAAAGTTGAACGGTGTCAAATGTGCAGCCAATTTACATCACTGTTTAGAAAGATTATTTTCTATAGTGCGCAACAGAGTCATTAACATTTAATTCGTCTACCAATGGAATGACACCTTTACGATTCATCAGTCCATAAACTGTACCAAAACAGTAACTTTTAGAAAGGGTGATTTTTTAAATGTTTGGTTTTTAAATTTCCAAAAAAACACAGAAAAATAACCATTTAATCAATAAATAATGCTTACAATTTATTTCTGAAAGATTATTTCACGCAAATGTTGGGCATAACTATGTTTTAAGTGATCTATGCGAGAGGTCCAATTTCGAAATACTTTTTCAACCATCTCGGCTGGTATCTCGCTAATAACACGTGTAATATCGTCTTTCAAGACTGCAACTAACGCTGGTTTATCGGCATAGACGAGTGACTTGACGTAGCGCTATAATAGTCTAGATGCGTCAAATCGCACGATCTAGTCGGTCCGAAACGTGAGATAAATTTCTCACCGAACTCATTTCTCAATATGTCCATTATTTGATGTGCTGTGTGGCATATAGCGCCGTCTTGTTAAAACCACATATCGACCAGATGCAGTTCTTGTTGAAATCATCGAACGATAGCGGGCACTATTAACGGTAATGTTGTTTGAAATCATCAAGCGATAGCGGGCACTATTAACGGTAACGTTGCGGCCAGCGTCATCTTTAAAAAAATATTGACCAATGCACTATTAACAGTAACGGTGTGGCCAGCGTCAACTTTAAGAAAATATTGACTGCAGCAGCCATAAATCGCACCAAGCAATGCATTTTTCTGAGTGCAGTGGTAGTTCTGGTTTTGCCTGTGGTCGTTCATTAGACCAAATGCGACAATTTTGTTTATTCGCATACCCATTCAACCAGAAATGAGCTTCGTCGCTGAACGCATTTTTTGGTAAAAAACGGATTTTTCTCAAGTTGTTCTAATGCTCACTCACGAAAGAAAATTCGACGCTTCAGCAGGTCATTCGGAACGAGCTATATTTTACACGTTTTCAGACCAAGATCTTTAGTCTGAAAAGCATATAAAAATATGCGAAAATGACAGAATCGCGGTCTTTAACAACACTGGACGCTACGGCAGCAATATTTTCCTCTGTACGCACACGGGTTAGTGGTTTGATGCCCAATAGCGTCAAATTGCTGCGAAATTTTATCACTATGCCTTAAATTGCTTACTCAGTAGGTTGATTATGATGAGCATAAAATAGTCGACGTGCGCGAAATACATTTTTCACAGAGCACGAATTTTGATAATAAAATTCAATAATTTGTAAGCGTTGTTTGGATGGAAGTGTTTCTATGATGGCAATGCTAACTGAGCACTTTTGACTTCAACATGTTACGCATGAGATCTGTCAAAAATAAAAATATGAAAAATCAAACTGCAAAAAAATCATTCGATAGAATGCATCGGTTTTCGTATTTACGCCCCAGATTCGACAATTTTGTTTCAGTGGGTGTCATGTCTACATAAAAAAATCAACGCAAATGTATGCAAGCAGTACTATTTTTTACCGCTTTCAGCCAGAAAATTGCATATACATCCAGGTATTCTTCAATCTAAGACTCCATGACGAAAATTCTTCTACTTTATACATGACAGCTGTTCAAAATGTGCGTTTTGATAAATATTTTAACATAAAAGTTGAAAAAAATCAAATGATTTAAAGTTTGTAAAAATTAAATAATAGCATATAATTATTTAAAGGAAAATAATATAAATAAATTTGAATTAAAAACTGACTGTTTCGCAATTGTTTTTGAATATACAATATTTCTCTACAATCTTAGATACGAACAAATGTTAGTATATATATTATTTAAAAAAATTACATTTTACCTTTTTCCAAGGCTTTAAAGAAAATGTTTGCAATTTTTATTACAACTTGACATTTGTATTAAATAAGTATAGATAATATACTTGTGATATTTTTACTCACTAATAATTTAATAATTGCCGAAATGAAATAATTTTAATACCCATCAGATAATTTAAGTGATAAACGCATTTTATTGGGGCAATTGTTGTCTACAGTTATTACAATTATATTAATAAATTGGCAAAGAAAAAAACCACCCAAATTATGGTGAGGAAACAGATTGATCATCATCATCACCATCGCATCATCGAAAAATATTACCAAAAATAACATAATTTTTCGATTTGTCCAAACCTCATAGACACGTGTACACACTCACTTAGATATTCGTATTTATGCAGAAGCATAATAATCTGTACAATTTTACACATAGTATAAAAACTTATTAAAATTATAAGCAATATGACAGCCATTATAATACTAATACAACGAAAGCTTCTGTTAATCATAATAATGAATCTGTCGCCATGAAATTCTCATTCATAAATAAACGAAGCAAGAATTCCATAATGTTTGCAAACATTTGGTTATAATGTTATTTGGGGTAGTGGAATCGTGTAAGTGTTTAATATCGTTATTGTTCTAGGGTATAAAATTGAATACAATTAAATATAGAGAAGAGTGTATGAAAACCGGAACCATATTCAAATATTGTTTGGGGAAAAAAATATACAATTGTCCTTTGGTAGTAGAACACTTTAACGAAATAAGAAAAATAGCTTTAACGTATCTTTAAGCATAAAAGCCAAAATGCTTTCACCACGAAAATAAAATGAAAAATTATAATGAAACGTAAACTGCTCGGAATAATAAAGGCTACCAAAATATTACCGCATTATCGTATTATAGCACCTACTTACTTACTCATGGATAGTAATAAAAAGTATTTTCTGGTTTTATATTCTATTTTGAAATATTTTTTTTTATTAAATTTTTTTTTCTCATCAGTCCTGCTATCTACTATTCGTATATAGATTTTGTGTTAATATACATTCTACAAAAATGCCAAGCGTACTATATATATAGAGCAGAAAATGTACCAACATTTTATTACGTTTTCCATAAATGGTTTTTTGTTATTAAAAGTGTCCTAAATCGTAGCATCGGAAATATTTCGTTTTCAAAGAAAATGTAATATTTTTAGAGAACTACTGAATAATATTATTATGTTATTTTTTGTGTATATCTATCATCAGCCTCAGGTTATATATATATATTTAAGATTATGTGGGTGGTATTTAAAAAAATTGACAAGTTCAAATATTTTCTGAAAACAAAAATGTCTAGAAAGCACCCAAAAATTAAAAATTTTAAAAAAAAAGAAACACAAACAAACAAAATATTATAAAATAATAAAATTTTACTTAATGAAAAGAAAATATGTTTTATTGTATATATTGGGTTGGCAACTAAGTGATTGCGGATTTTAAATAAGAATAAAAATTCAAAATTTTTACTTAAAACTATAACTTTATTCAATTAGGTATTGTCCGTTTTTGTCGATGACCCTTTTCATAATTCCGTGTTCGTAAAACTTATTACTTTTGCTAGCAAAAAACTGAATTAAATGTGATTTTACATCATCAGCGTCATTGAAATGTTTACCATTTAAGAAGTTCTGCATGGAACGACGAAATAAATGGTAATCTGAAGGTGCTAGATCAGGGCTATATGGTAGATATGACAACACGTCCCAACCTAATTCCAATAATTTTGGCGAGTATCCAAAAATGTGTGCGGCTTTGCATTGTCATGCTGGAAAACAACACCCTTACGATTTGCCAATTCTGGCCGTTTTTCTTGAACTGCATTGCTCAGTTTGACAAGTTGTTGAACGTACATGGTGGAATTAATCGTTTGGTTTCTTAGTAAAAGTTCAAAGTGCAGAATTCCTTTATAATCCCACCAAACTGGCAGCATAATTTTCTTTTGGTGTATCTCAGCTTTTGATGTTGTCTGAGGTTGTTCTTCTCGCATCACCCACGATCGTTTCCGATTAACGTTGTTGTAAACTATCCACGTTTAGTCGCCAGTTATCAGTCGTTTCAGAAATGGATCCATTTCGTTGCGTTTCAGAAGCGAATCGCAGATGCTAATCCGTTGAGTCAAATCCATAAATCGAGTTTCTTAACATAGCCAAGCTGTTTTAATTTTTTTTCAATGCATGTATGCGATACATTGAGCTCTTCTGCAATCTCACGTGTTGTAATATGACGATCTGATAATGGCCTTGATGTGGGTCTCATCAACTTCAACTGGATCGTTGCGCATTTTTTAGTGAAAAATCACCAGAACGAAATTTAGCAAACCAATTTTAACACTGCTTTTCTTTCAAGGCTTCATTCCCATATACGGCACATAACTTCTTGTTCTTGCTTTTTCGGAAATAATACAATAAAATATGTCTAAAATGCACGTCTTGTCCTTCCTTTTTTAAATTTGGATGAAAACCAATCTAAATAGCTAAACGATAAAAATTTTTAGTAAATTAAAGGCGGAAGTCCAAACAACAAGAAAACAATATAGGTTAGGTGCTTTGAACACGTTGACATAACAAAAGAATGAGCTAATACCATCTATTGACAAAATCCTCAATCACTTAGTTGCCAAACCAATATTTCTAATTTTCTAAGCAAAAATTCTAAAAAAAAAAACAATTACTTGATTTTTATAGAAAGTTTTTGATATATTTCAAATAGTAAATACTAAAAATAACTATTAACAAATCTCTAAAATTCCATTTCAGTTTAATCATAAATTAATTATTTAAAAAAAAAAACTACTAAATATAAATAAATGTTGTCTCAATTTACAATTTCAGCAATTTTCTAGTATACAATATTATAAATTTATGCTTAGCAACAAGAAAAAATTTCAACATTTAGAACGAAAATTGTAATGTCTCTTATCAGTAGGCTATATACCAACAATAACTTCTTATAGCCTCGGCAAAAATTCACATAAACTAACATTTTGCATACTCCTAGTGTACAAGGACAATTCTAGTCCTATTTTAGCAATTCCACTGTTTTACCCTTGAGAATTTCTGTTTATAGAAGAATGAACGGTATGAGTCGATGTGTGCCTTATATTTCATTGTGAAAACCACCCTAAGGAGTTTTATATAAGTCAAAGGATTTCTGAAGGGCAGGCACTTCATCGAGGAAATCAAGAATAAAATGTGCCACTTTACGATTCTGCCTTAAACGAATATCTACATGTGCCTTAAACGAATATCTACACTCGAATACATGTATTGTACAATATAAGTAACCAATTCATATTGAATTCTTTTTATGGAGACTTTAATAAATACAGAAAGGGGTTTGGTTCAGTACGAGTTTTATTAAAATGAACTTTTGACAGGATCGGACGATGAGAAAAATAGAATATGGTGGTTGTAAAAAAAAGATTTATTGGCCGCAACTCCGTCAACTGAAAAATTAAATAAACATACGATTCTACTCCACTATACTTATTCGATTTCTGCTCTATTAAATCGATTCCCTCTAAATTCGCATTTGCTGTTTTTCTTATTGTTTGTATGCTGATTTATTATATTTTCAATGTTCTGAGTGTTACAAATAAAACTGATCATATCTGCAAAATTTTTATAATATTTATTGATTCATATATAAATAAATTATTTTCTTTTTTAAGTACGAAGTTGCTTTTGTACGAGTTTTATACTATTTTTAGTAATAATTAATCACAAAATATTAGTTTTAGGAAAAAAGAAATCCATTATTTTTTCGCTAAATAAGTTCAGACTTGTGCTCGTTGAAAAAGTGACATTCCGTACTAAAAAATAATCTTTTACAGGTTTTTGATTATCGATTCTGTTGTGAGTTATATCGTGTAAAAGATGGAAGTTAACAAAGAGAAATTTCTGCATATTTTACAATTTTGTTTTGATAAAGGCGAAAATGCAAGCCCCAGACAGCTGAAATTGTGAATTGTGTTTATGGTCTCGATACTGTCACAACCCCAATTATGCGCAATTTTTGATGTTAAAAATGTACCTCGCAAAGGTGGGCCCGTCGTCGAAAATGTCGATAAAATCATGCAAATAATCGAAGTAGACCGGCATGTTAGCAGTCGTAGCATCGCAAATGAACTAAAGATCGAGCACAAAATAGTTTTATACGATCCACATAAAGCTGGATTAGAAAAGCAGCCCGATGTTGGGGTAGTACACGAATTGACGCAAAAAAACATGATGAATCGAATTTACATTTGCAAAGCCTTGGAACGAAATCCACCCATTTCTTAAACGGATGGTGTCTGGGGATGAGAAATGGGTCACATACGATTATAAGCGACTGAAACAATGGTCAAACCAGGACTAATGGCCAGGAAGGTTTTGCTGAGCATTTGGTAGGATTGGAAAAGAATCGTCTACTATGAGCTGCCTCCGTATGGCCAAACACTAAATTCAGATCTCTACTGTCACCAATTGGACCGTTTGAAGCTTAGATTATAGAAGAACTGGATAGGCCTCTACACAAATATTCGTAGAACGCACACACATGCAAAATAACAGAAACAGAGTAAATTATTGGGGGCTAATTTTAAACTTCAGTATGCGATTGAAACGGTTCGTTTAAAACCATTTTCATATGTGGTGTCATTTATGCGTAAACAAATAGATTTTTTAATATTGCGAATTTTGTTGTTTGATGGAATTAGTTTTGGAAATTTGCAATAAAACACAGAATTCTATTTTAAAATAATATTTATTTATTTATTTTACTATATATTATATATTAAAACAGAATTATAAAGTTGAAGAGCATATAGAAATATAAATTACAAGTTATCTAATTATATCAAAACAATTATGTGCACAAATCAAATCAGAGAATGGTATATTATGTTTATGTTGAAATAAAACCACACCGCAACTTAGTAAATATAAATTTTAGTGTTAAACAAGCATAAGTAGATACAAAAAGCTTCATTATAATATAAATGTGTGTTTGCGAATGGAAATGGTAATTTAAATAGGCATTGTGCATTTAAATTAAATTAAAAAAGAAAGCAATAATAACATAGAACATTACATCAAATTCTTAATAATATAGAAGTTAATCTTATACAACATTATAACAAATGCTTCAAAACTAAATTACAATATGATAAATTTAATGTACTTAAATAGTTAATAACTAATATTCTAAAAAAATTGAAAACAATATTATTTAGTAAATGCATTACAAAATGGTCTAATAGAACAAGCGAAAGCACAAATGCAAACAAATTTATTTAAATAATAAGCCAACCGAATATACTTTATTTATTTTAACACAATGAAAACAGCATTAGAAACAAGACTGAAAAATTCGTTCCCTTAAACTTTCTTAGACACACTTTACATACACCGGCACTGAACTATTTTCTGGTAAACATTGAACTGTCAACATCGCATTTATTTATATTTATTAAATGACGAACTTTTCACTTTTTTAACACTTTTTGGACAAAATAAATCACTAAAAACCTTTTAGGTATACCACAAACTAAATTTTTGTTATTTTGTTTACTAAAAATGAAGATGTCAACTTATCGAAAGAAAGAAATTCCCGGTTTCCTCATTTCGTCGAATTTATAGCAACCCGTTATAAAACACTTCATTTTCTGAAATAAAAACTTCCTATTAAATGTTATTAACAATATAACTATTTATATAAATACTTACTTTTTCGTTAATAGTTCTCAATAGATGAAAAATACACTTTTACTTGCACTTTCTGATGTGTTAAAATAACCACTTGAAAAATGACAAGAAAAGTTAAGCATTTCGGTATGTTACCACTTTCATGGAGAATGGCACGTTTTAAAACTCTCCGAAAGTCTACAAAATTGAGACGCTTTATATTTTATTGATATTTACGAAATGAATAATAAACCTAAAATAGAATTCCATTTCGTAGCAAAAGATTACACAAAAAATAAAAATTGCCTGTCGTTGTGTTTAAATTGTATTTTTGTTTCCAATAAGTCAATTAAAATGAATATAAGTTATGCTTTTGCAATTCAATAAATTTCTATTACGAAAACTAGATGGCAGTGGGTGTCATGTCTACATAAAAAAATCTACACAAAAATATGTAATAATTGCCATTTCTCGCCGCTTCTGCAATAATTGTGCCACAAAATCCAGGTATTCTTTAATCTAAGGTTTGAAGATAGCGATTGACCAAAATTGGTTAACATGAGAGGTGTTGTGTTCCATCAGGAAAACCCCAGCTCACACACTCTATAGTGACTCGCCAGAAACTCCGGGAGCTTGGTTAGGAAGTTTTGATGCATCCACCTTATAGTTTTTACCTGGCACCATGCGATTATCATCTTTTCTTATCATTGCAAAACTTCCTTATTGATAAGAAATTGACATCAAGTCGAGTCTTTTGCCAAAGAGACCAACGCTTCTATGAGAAAGGCATTATAGCTTCTATAAATACGGACAATCCGAATCATCTTAAATAAAGTCTTGAACAAAAAACCGGAAATAATGGCTGTCTTGAAAAATATGAGCAATTTTATTAGATAAATTAAATGTTTATAATAATTACATATTTATCTTATTGAATAAAATGTTCAAAATGATTTTTTTAGATAAAGTTTTCATTTATACCAAAGAGGCGAATGTATATACGAGTACTTATTCGCCTCTTCGGTATAAAATTCCAACAAACATAAGACTATATGTACTTATTCGCCTCTTTGGAATGCACTTTATATATAATTCCAACAAACATAAGACTATAGATTTTGTGTTTTTTATATTTATAAAAAAATTGACTCCATTTCTATAGTTCTCTTTTAATCAGAGACTGTACATCTTCTATTTTCATAATTTCCTATATATGTGTAAGTATCATCAATATTCTTTAATATCAGATCGCTTGAAATTAATGAGCACGTATTCAAATTGCGTTATTAAAGTGCAGTAGCTTATTAAAAAGAAAATTTTTCTGCAATAATAAGCCGATCCTATTTTATTTAATGTTCTAATTAAAAATTTTAAATTAATCTGCATAATCTTTAAATTTAAGAGGCTTTATCTTTTTAAAGATAACCAATAGTCATTATTTTGGAATTTTTTTTTATGATCAAACTTAATAATAATACTCCTTAATGAGCAATTTATTATATTTTTTCTTTTTTAAATATCCTAATAACGGTATTTTCTTATCGGCAATTGCCCCCCTTATATTTTCATAATATTTTACCTTACTTAGGCTATAGTCTTTTTAATTTATTTTAAATTATAATTTTCATCTGCTATATCCATAATTTATATAATATTTTACTCCCACGTACAAGATGAATTATAAATTTTTGTTCAATTTTCACCTACAATACTTTCGCTTTTTACCAAAAAGAAAAAAGAAAAAATTACTTTTTTAAATTAAATTTGTGTTAAAATAAAAATGCTTTAATAATTTCAAAAAAAAGAAGATAAAAACTAAAATATTTAATATGAAAAATTAAATGATATATTGTTAAATAAAAGTTTTGGGGAGATTTATAACCCAGAAGCTTTTAGAAATAATTGAAGATTGATTGATTAATGACGAAAGTATTCATGATTTATGTGTCTCTTATGTATGGGAAATGAGAAACTTTTACTTCAAGGATCTGAAAATATATCATTTCTTGTGCTGTTACCTTCCATATTTTTTTTATTAGCAAAGTGCACATAAACCAATTTAATATTAATGCAGAGAAATTTTTTATTTACAATATATATCTAAACTCCGTTTATGTTTTATTCATACTTACGTGTAAGATCGATTAAAGTTATTACACATATTTAAACATAAAGCAGATTATCTTTGATTATTAAATAAAATAGAATAATACAATTAAAAATCATAGTTTTCTTATTTATTTTTATTAATTAAATTGTTTTTAAGTGAAAATTATCTTCAGTAGCGTCTCTACATTGGCTGTGGCTAGTTTCATTGACAAAATATTTAAATAAATGGTGGTTGTCTAAAATACTATGATAAATGGTAATTGTCAAGAATATTTCTGTTATACCTCAGTTGTTATAAATCAAATCTGAGCACAGTAAATACAAATCAAATTCGCATATAAATATATTTTAATGATTTACTACTTCTTTTTTTGTTTTGTTTTTTGTTAATAACTAAACAACATAAATAATAAAAGCAATTTCTACAATATTACTCTCATAAAATATATTTTCTATTTTTGTTGTTATTAGCATATTCCGTTTATAGTCACTTTTCTACAAATACCATTCTTACTATATATGATTAGAATCTGTATATACATTTATTATAAGAAATTTCAATTTCATATATAAATGCATACACAAGTACGTAAGTACTCGTATATCAACAAAACCATTTGCTAAATTTCTTGAATTATTAACTCGAATTCAGTCAATTGCCATTCTACCATAATTTTAGTTACATCTGTTTAGTAAATTTATATTATGAAAATATTTTTAGCATAAGTTCTTATGCAGTATAGTATATTCATAAATATGGTAACATTTGTATACTATAAATTCTTAATTGTAATTGTGTGAACTTTTTAATATCATATGAAGCTTGAGTTAGTTTAGTCTACAGCATCTGTCCATCTTGTGTACTTAATCGACTAGTTCGTATAATATCAAATTCCATTGTCTGTATATAGAAAAACAAAATATTCCCCTAAGGAGTTTTAATATTTTCGTAAGTATTTGAATTTGTCATGTCACATACGAATTCCATCCAGTATAGACTAGCTGTTAAACAAAAATTCATATTCTCGTTTATATATATTGTATGTACACATTCCTACACTCCTAAATTGTGAACCATACCAATATGCTTGTGTATTTTATCATCGTGGCTACCGTTCAAATGTAGATGTGAATACGACCACATTACAGAATGTATCTACTTTAACTAAAATTGACGATTAAAGCTCGGAGTTCCTTTAAACTTTAAAAAATTGTTTAAGAAAACGTTCTAGTTGTTGGAAATTTCACAAATTTATGGTTATCGTTAACATTTTATCTACTAATACTTTTGACATATTTTGAAGGACATCCGACATTCCGAGGACGTTATGTTTTTGAAGGATATCATGTTTTTTAAGTACGTCATAATTTTGAAGGACATTTGATTAATAACTGACATATATTTAATTAAATTAGTTATATTAAAATATAATTTTTTTTTGTTAACTTTTCATATTATATTATTATGTATTGTGGTGTGTTAACAGTTTTAAATGTATACGTAACCCTATTCTCATTTCTAAATCATAAACTTTTTACCTGAACAAATAATAAATTTATATTATTAAGAAAATAAGTTTAGTTAACAATTTTTTTTTTAAAGTTAATTAAAATGGTTAAAAAGAATTGTGAACAAAAATTCAATTTTGAAGAAAAAATATTTTATTTAAGCTGAAACAAGAACATATAAATTTAATTAAAAAATGTCGTATTATATAGGGATTTTTTTTGCGTAATTATATAGAAAAAATGGTATTCCTTATTTTGTATTATAACATGTATTTACTTTTTTCAACCCAAGTTCAGTACAAATTTCGGTCCCGTTTCGTATTAATTACAATTAGCTAAAGAATTTAATACTTTTTAAAAAAAATGCCTTTTAATCTCTATAAAATCCTCAAATTCATAGCTTTTTCCGTTTATCTAAGTATTTTTCATAAGTACAGTAGGAAGTATACACGTTTGTTTATTTTAACCCCTCTTCCCTTTCATATAAACACTCCTTCCACGCATGTTAATCCATTGTATATACATAAATATACACAACAAACCAGATATAAAGGGGTTTATCAAAATTTATTTTTTGAGAAGTAAAGTTAAATAAAATACACTTAAAATTCAGAATTTTAATAAAATTATTATTTTGTGTTATTGCTTAAATTTACGTTGTTTTGCATAAAATGTTTAAATCATTTAAATGGCTGTTAGAAAATTTCAAACCTTTTGAGGTTGACTTTTTTGCATATTTCAAATTCTTGATGTTATATTTCGGATATTATTGGCACATTTCGGCCATTTCTTAACGGATGTTGCCTTTTAAATTCTCTAAAGTTTGAGGATTATTTGTGTAAACATGATTTTTCACGTAGCTACACAAAACATGTCCAATAGAATCAAATCATATGAGGTCAATTTATATCACAAAAAAAAACCAAAATACTGGGAACTTTTCGCGCAATAAAATCAAAAATAAAATCTTTAATATACAATGGCTTTTCGACAGTCCCTTGAATATTTCCAGAAACGTATATACGGTATTTTGCTAACTAAGGTATCTACTTAGCAAGAACTGAGCCTCATTGCTGAAGACATTTTCTTTTTTTCAGCCATCAAAAAGAAATTATCACATTTGTAAAATATTTTTATAATTTCAACACATTGTTGTTTGATGACTAAACGATTTATATTTGATTGTTCTGGAAGTAATTTCTTTCCAAACAACCCAATCGTTTATTAATTGGCCTTTTTTCTTTAAGTGAATCATTCAATTTGTTCAACTGGTGACAGTACACTTCAGAATTAATAAAGGAATCTTTTGTTTTGAGCTACTACTTCCTTTGAAATCCCACCAAACAGATAGCATAACCTTTTTTTGATGAATATTGGCTTTCGAAGTGCTTTGAGCCGGTTCATCTTTTCTACTCCAGGATCTTTTGCGCTTAATATTGTTGTAGACAATCCATTTCTCGTCTCCAGTGATGATATGCTTCAAAAAATGGATCATTTTCTTGACGTTTGAGAATCAAATCACAAACGTCAATGCGACGGCACAAATTTTTTCCCGTAAGAAGATGAGGAACCCATATGTCGAGCTTTGAGATTAAACCTAACCATTTCAAATGATCATGAACGGTCGAATTCTATAAATTTAATTTCTCAGCGATCTCACGAGTTGTTATTTGCCAGTTTGCATCAATTAATGACTTTATTGTGTCTTTATCAGCTTCAACTGGCCTTCTAGAACGTGATGCATCATCCACATCAAAATTACCGGATCGAAATTTTGCAAACTAGTTTTGGCACTGGCTCACTTAACACATCTTCTCTATATACATGGGATAGTTTTTTTCTTGCTTGAACAGCATTTTTATCTTTTCTATAGTAAAAAAGTAAAATATGCTGAAAATGCTGTTTTTCACATTCCATATTTAAAAGGGTATCAACCAAAAATTACTGTGCAGAATCAATCGAATTTTTTCACAAGCAAGCCTTGCTATGTCAGCTGTCAAAATACATATGATTATGTGGCTTAAGTGTGAAGTTGTTTGCAAAAAACTACAATTAAGTCTTCTGTTGGGAAAAAACAAAATTACGTTCCGAACAACTCAATATAATAGCTGTCTTCTATTGGGAAAATTTTGCTACTCACAAGTACTTGGGAGTAGATGCGCAATGGAACGTAAAATTTACTAACAGAAGTAAAATATAACCTCAAAATAGTCAACAATAATACTGAGTTTATTCACACATAAACAATAAAAACTGAGTTTATTCACACATAAACAATACTGAGTAAACATAAACATCTATTTTCGTTTTGGGAACTAAAATCCCCCTACCGTAAATTGTATGCGTAACTACTCATACGATCTACTCATTTGTATTAGCAAGAGTAGCTGCGAGTAGTTAGAAGTACTTGTGAGTAGTAAAATTTTCCCAATTGAAGACAGCTAATATAAAATGGCAAACCCTAACCTAAATAAATGTTACTCTTAATAATTAATATATATTTAACAGCTATTAAATGCCAGGGCTGTACTTTTCAAATCATGAAAATTATAACTATTTATTTATAAAATCAAACCCAACTTTCTAAAAAAAATATAACTGTTTTGGTTTTATCAAGTAAAAGTTTTATGGTTTGAATATAATGTAAACTAGAGATTTAATACCTAATATGAAATTATCTCCTTTTCTTATCTTAAACTTGATTAAACCAAAAATAAAGCATTAAATGGTTATTTATTTTACTATAAAAGAGAACTTCTTAATATAAATTTTACCCAGTTCTTTTTTTAAATAATAATCGATATCAATAAATATTTTACAATTAAACAATTTTAATACATATTTAAAATAAATTATTATTATTCAATAAAATCATTTTTTTAGCATAGACATACACCATAAACTGACTAATTTTAATAAATGATTCTACGTGAACCAGCGTATATAGCTGAGCCGCTGTAAAGAAATACTGATTTCGTTGATGTTACTCGGCATTCACTTAGCATAGAAAATATTGTCGATAATAATTTGGGAGGTTTTTGATCGGAAGGGTACTTTTTTACCCAAAATTTTTTTTTTAAATATTAAATTAATTTTTAAATTTTCACTTTTCTTTAAACATTTAATATTAATATGAAATGACCGTATTTAATCTCCTTGAACCCATGCTCATAATATTTTTATTTCAATATCAAATTATATTTGACGTCATTTTTTAAAGAGAAAAATCTCATTTAATTTTGTCTATCTTTTTAAAAAAATTATGATAATCTCAAACGACCTTAAACTTTTCTAATGATATTCCATTTTTTCTTTTACAAAAAAAAACCAAATTTATAGTGTATATGTATGCTTGCAAATTCGATTATATCAATTCTCCGACGAGTGAAATTATTTCAATATCAGACATACATTTTCGACCATATTAATAAATTTCCATATCCACAGGAATATTATTGAACTTTTATTTTTTGTTATTAATTTTGATATTTCTTACTCGTTTCCATTCAATCAATAGCAATGTTTTTGTGATTTTGATTTTATTATAAAATATCAAATAAATATTATAGACGATTGTGCAGAAAAGGACATCAAACTCGTACTCTATTCTTTCAGATTAAATCTGTTTTCGAAAATTGCTATTCTATTGTGAGTGAAGTTTTGAAATTAGCTTATGGCATTTAATTTTAGCTCAACAAAATTTCCCAAACACTGATAGAAAATACAACTTTTGATCTTTGATCCTGACCTTAAATCAAATATTATAAGTAAATTGCTCACATAAATGTAAAGTAAATGTAAACTCAAACAAATATCAATCATTGGTGTTGGAGGCGGTGTCATTTTCCATTATAAATAACTCACCTGTCGTGCACCTGCCTAGAACCATAAACTGATGTGTTTTGCTTCAAATTTTATTTTCTAATGATTTTCTACAATTTTAACAAAACTGAAACTGTCAATCAAGTTTGACTATATATTGTGAATTGAAAATTATCAGTACTTTTTATAAATAATAGAATTTTTAGTTTGCTTTCTTTTTCATAAACAGCTAATGAATTTTTTATTTTCCTTGGAAAATAATAGCTTTATTTTGTAGTAAGTATATAATAAATGGGAAAGTAAATGGCACCCTTTTCATAGTCATGACCTATGTCATAAGACAATATGGTAAATATGACCATATTAATTGGAAAATATCAAATGTATGAATTCGATCTTTATAATTTCAATTATTAAGTTGAATTTATTTTTAATCTGCCATTTTTTATAATTTCCGATTATATCTAATTTATTTATTTATTTTTTTGATAAAGGCTTTCTTACATTTTTAAATAAAACCCGGCCAATTATTATGATTTCCGATTATATCTAATTTATTTATTTATTTTTTTGATAAAAGCTTTCTTACATTTTTAAATAAAACCCGGCCAATTTTTATGATTTCCGATTATATCTAATTTATTTATTTATTTTTTTGATAAAAGCTTGATAAAAACCCGATATTTACAAGCACAACTAGTAAAGTAGAAACCCATCAATGTTACCTCAAAAAGTGGATAATATTATTTTATAACTTTAAAAAATCTCTCGGCCATTGCCACTTCAAACGTCGATGAGTGTGAACAGTGGTCTACCTAAAGGATTAGGATGATAGGATAGACATTAATGGAATTTTTTTTACAGTTCACGAACAAATGGAACGTTTAGATCACGATGGATAACCGTGTTTCGCACATAAAAGGGGGCATTGACAATTTTTCGAAGGATTCGGAATTGTGAGGTTAGGATTAAAAGGGAATTAGAATGCTTAGTCGAACCCCAAACTTCGATTCCCTATGCCCATAACTAGTAGTAGTTTGTTTTTTATTCTCAGTTTTGACCGACTGTCTAGGAGGAGTCATAGTAATTGTTTTTATCGTCCGTTAAGTTCACTTCTTTTAGTTTTCGTGTTAAGGTTCCAGGTTAACCGTTTGTCGAATATAAATCCGAGGTAGCGCAAACTCTTTTTTTGTGGAATATTACTACCGTTTAGGGTTATATCAGGGATCTGTTCTCGGTAGAGTGTGAAAGGTATATGAGCAGATTTTTGCTCATTTACCCCCACTTTCCACTTTTTGAACCAGGTGTCTAAGGAGTGGATATGGTTTTGTAAGATATTAATGGCTGTGGAAGAATATTTGTGTTGTGTAAGGAAGGCTGTATCGTCAGCATATGTTGCTATAAGGATATCAATATGACAAGAAATATCGTTGGTGCAAATATTGTAAAGAATTGAATCTAGGATACTTCCCTGAGGGACACCGATGAAGATAGGTAAAATGTCAGGATATATAGATTTTCAGGTTATGGAAATAACCAGACGGTAGAACTCGCTGCAACTTTCAAAGCAATCCAGCATGTCCTACATAGTCGAAAGCGTGCGAAATGTCAAGAAATACGCCTGGGCATGTATTTTAGGACTATGTAAAAGTTATATATTTTGATTTGTCAAACATTTATTGTAATCTATTTTTCTTCTATTTACAGGAAATTAACAAATATAAACAAAAATATTCTCAAAATCGATTCTACATGGGCAGCAACAATCATGATCGCATTTACAAAATTGCATAGAATTTTGAAAAATCCATCATGATTGGTGCTGCCATATTGACAATCATTTTAGTCTCTTATGTGTTAACTGATAAAAATATTAAATTTAATATATGAAATTATACTTAATAAATTAACTATTCCCATACATTTATTTTATGATAAAGCTACAAATAAATAAGGTTTTGTGCCAGTTCGATAGCAATGACGGTGACAGTACCGATTAAGAGTTTGCCTATTTAAAATATGGCTTTAATGTAAAAAACAAAACAAAATTTTAGAAAAGCTACAAATTTAATTGTATTA
Source organism: Atherix ibis (assembly GCA_958298945.1). Classification (NCBI taxonomy): domain Eukaryota; kingdom Metazoa; phylum Arthropoda; class Insecta; order Diptera; family Athericidae; genus Atherix; species Atherix ibis. The sequence continues at coordinate 6,993,664 of OY282606.1, forward strand.
TTCATAGTCTCATATACAATATAGACTAAATTCAAATCAGTCCACTTTTTATTAGCAAAATCCCCCTAAATGTATTCATACATTAAAATTGAATATTTTTCATTCTTCTAAAAGCATTAGATTAATTTATTTTTTGTACGTGCTTTGCCTTTTAGAATATAAAAATATACATACATAAATAATTTCAAAAAAATTTATTATGTAAATAAATTTTTACCCACAGATCATTGCGAACTAAAATTGAAAGAAAAAAAAACAAATGTGAAGATATCAATATTTTCCTACATATAGTATACTCGTATATGAACATATTTGTACTGGAGTTAATCCAGATTAACGTATCTGAAATGTATTTTGAAAAGTGCTTTAAAGAATATCTTATTATTTTTTCGCATTGGCCTATAAAGATATTAAATATAGTATATATATGTGTAGGCATACCAGATGGATCGAAAGTTTCGATTCCACAACAAATAAAAACATTATGCTCTTTCGTTGCTTTTATTAGTATAATTTTTGTACATTTTCTCTCATCCTAAAAAGTATTAACAAATAAGGAAATAGTAAAAATATATATATGTATATATTCAGTATAAATCATCTAACTGAATTGTAAAGATTTACCAAATTCCGGAATAAAATTTTTTTGTCTCATCCTATCTATCTTATTTTGGTAAATATTCACCTCCAAGGAGCTTATTTTTACAAATTTTGTTTTGCTATTTTCCGATCTATTCTACGTTTTATTGCTGTCCTTTAATTTACTTCTAGAGAAACTCAAAAAGTTTTATTTTATTTACATGAAACGTGAAAGACATGAGAATTCTTGATTTTTGTTTTCTGCCGAAAATCAACTTGTTTATTTAGGTGGGAATTGTTGAAAACTTACATCTAACTTAGTTTTATTTATTCGATAGAATGACAAAAAGATTTTCATTAGAAAAATAAAAATACTTTATTATTTATTAAATAAATATCGGAAAAAGGAAAATGCTACAATAGGAAAATTTGGTTTCTTCTCATAATGAACGTTTTTAACTCTTAAAAAAATTTGTAGAAATCTCTTTTACTATTACTATTATTAATATATTAAAGAATAATAGTAAAAATCAAATTTATGATGTTAAATACTACAATAGAACGTATTTTTTGGCTTATATTATTATTTTCTTTAGTATTAATAAGAAATCGTCTTTAAATTTTTATAAAAATAAAGTTTTTATTAATTTTTGATTATTATCAAGTTTCAAAGTCTCATTAATAAAAGTTAGACGCCAAAAAAAAACTTTTTTTTGTCCGAAAACTTTAAATTATAAACAATAAGTTTCGATAAACTGTCGATAGATAAAACGTTGTAACATTTTTCTAATATTGGTTAGAAATAATCTGATACAATTACACATATATTATATGATAGCAATGCGTGGACAAATTATTTTCGTATTTTTTTCTACAATAAAATTCGACACACTTGGAGGAGGTTGGCTTGTTTTGTTGAACACCAAAGTTCAATCCCATAGGTTCAAATAAGATTTATAATTCTGTTGTATAATAAGAATTTATTTTTATTATTAGTCTAATTAGCTGTACTTAAAGTACAATTTCACGAATCTAGCCATGTTTGCTCACATATTGTTTCCAGGCAATCAGCTGACAATAGGCATTGCTCCAGGCACACCATTTGACAAGTGATCACACGATTGCCAGATTTCATGACATACTAGCAGCTTTCAAATAGTCCGACAATAATCTAGTATGACAACATTTGCAAGTAAATATTTTCCGATCACACGGTTATCATATAACTGCTAATTAAAAATTGTGCACTCAATGTTCATATAGTAGCGACATATTGTTTTTTCTTGAGAGTTGCTTGTTTTGTTTATTGTAGCAAAAATCAAATATACAATATTATTTTTCTGAAAATAATGCCCAGAAAGAAAATATGTATTATTACAATTTTAAGGGCATATACTGCTGAAAGCAGCAGTGACGAAGACAAGGAGGTGGAATTGAAAAAAAAGGACAACGCAGCGAATTCCTTATTAAAATATCAAAACTGGCAATGGTTTGTAAAAAACTTTATAACTTGCCAATGCAAATGTTATAAATTTCACCTGAAATGTAACCTCACGGTTGCCAGATGTCCTGTAAATATTGTTGCGCAATGTGTTCAAATGCTATGAAAATGGTTTTTCCGACAACGTTTGCAGATAAAAATTGCCGGTCTGACAATCGTCTTATCATAACATTTCAAGTCTTTTTAGTCTACACATAGTATGTGGGTTACAGGTTAATATATCTTGTCTAGATGAAGTCAAATTGAGAACGCATCTTGCCTTTACGGATAGGTTATCCTTGGCAAAGAGTGAAAATAATGTTAGCACGTTTCGGTTCATTTATCCTCACTTCCAATCTCGTAAGCCAGGATTGCAGATTGTTGATATGGGATTATAATTTACTAGCGAATATACTAAAATTTTTAATGGTAGTAAGTAAAAGTGACAGAATCAATGGGACCAAATATACTACCTTGTGAGAGTCCAGCTAAAAAAGTGCTAATTTCTGAGGACGCTGTATTAACTGCTATTTAGAAATGGCATTGGGGGAGATATTAATTTATAATAAGGTAGTGCATATAAAAAAAGGAAGCTCTTTCAAGAATACTTCTGAAAAATGTTGTTTCCTCCCAAAAGGGAGTTGCATTGTTGGAGTGTAGAATGTTCAGACCGGAAGCCGAATTGGTGATCAGAAATAATTTTCACATTACCAAGAAATGAATAGAGTCATCTTTATAGAAATTTTTAGAAATTTTAGCAAGAAATTGGTTTAGGCATTATTTTAATAATTTATGGGTAAATAGATTGTACGCAGAATACCATTAAAAATTTATGTAATGGGGATAACCATTTTTTTTTTGAAAATTTGCCTTAAGATAGAAGTTTTTATTGGATCATAAAGACGAGCTTATTTACAAAAAAGGAGAATAATAGATTTAAATTCAGATGACTTTTTTTTTGAGAGTGTAACTGATAAGGATTGAGAATATAAGTTCACTGTTTATTTTATTAGTAATTAATTTATCTTCTATATCTTCATGTGGAGTAAATCAAAATATAAACCATATTGTTTATTTAGATATCGTTCCAATCCTATAGAATGTTGAGGACTATACATCTAATTTCTGAAAGTATTTTTAGCACAGCATTTTAGTGAGCTAATCTCGAAACACGATGAATGGTTAAAATAATATTACGGATTTCCTTTATCGTTTTAGATAACTTATCTTTCCTGTAGTTATTCTATGCTAACATAAATAAATCTACTTTATATCGATTTTTCTTGAGAGCCTTGGTGGATCTTAATGTTGAACTAAGGTGGAAATACTGTGTTTTGAAAGAAGTACTGCACCAATTACAATGCATTGAATGGCCTGGTAATTCCCAAACCAAAGCTACCAATGTACGAGTAGAGTGCAGTGATTTGAACATTCAATTTGAGAGAATTCCAAATTTCTTTTATCGTCGTCTTTCTATCATACCATTTAGAATCTCCAATTCAAGTAACTTCTTTCGAACAATTTCAAAACCCTTCAAATGAAAAGTAGCCCTTCTTAAGATGGTACTTTTGGAATACTTGAATTCCTATAGAAATAATTTACTTCATTCAACTAGTCACCAATATCAGTCCTTTTTGAGTCTATAAATTTTTTTTATTTCTATTACAAAAGACCATACAACTGAAAAGAACATAAAAATTAACCAGATATATTTTTCTTAGTACACATTCGAGTATATATTGTATTAATTCTCAAGTAATTCTTTATCTATGAAACATAAATTAGATCTCATATGTGGTTCTGACATATGACAAATGAATAATATAAATGTATATCCAACTAATACATCAAAATGGAAGTTTTATATTCATTTTGATTGCATCATAAAAATTAAAATAATATTGAATTATTAAATAAATAAATTTCTATTTAAAAATGTGGTATATATATATATTTTTTTAAAAAATCGTTAATCAAATATTCTCATTTGGTTGAATAAATTTGGTTAATGAAATTTATGTTTCCTAATGAACACTCGTAAATTATAATTAAAAATTTGCTTAATTTGAACACGTTCTTGCGAAAAGTCTTTCTATTTCATTTGAAATTCGAATTTTCTAGTCAGTGATTTTATTTCATATCAAATTTAAATTTTTACTTTAGAATTTATTCGATGACAGAACTATTTTTGAAATTAAAATTTTAAGGAAAAACCAATAATCGTTTTACTATAATCAGAATATTTAATAGTTTCTGTTATTGTGGCTTTGGCATTTGTTCGTCGCCGAAGTTTAAAGTTGGCGGCGCTCAGATCAGCGTGGCTATACTTAGCATTTTTCGGATGTTTTGGTGTCTCTGGCAGCACTACCATCAAAAAGTTCAACGATTCAATGAAGTTTCCTCGAACAAGCTGCGAAACCGTTCGTACAAGCGTGAAGCATGCAGTAAAATGACGCAACTGTAGTAAAAGTCGCGCATGAAGAAGGGCCATGAGGAGAAAAGTTGTCGGTTGTCGGCAAAAATATAAAAATATTGGGTTTCATAACAGATGGAGTTTGTTTAATTGTGAAAGTACAGGGTGAGCCAACTTGGAATAACTGATTTAAAATGCACATAAATTCTGTATTTTTAAATGGTTTTATTTGTATTTTTAAAAATAAAATTGTAGCTATATATAGAAATATTTTTAATCTATGTAAAAAATAATATCCATTAGATTACTTCCATTTTCTTGTTGGCAATTAATGACTGTACTTTCATCTTGCTGGAATCATATTCCAGGGTTATTCAAAACTGACGGACGTAAAAAAATTCTAACATAAAAAAAAATTCTTCACTCTCATCCTCAAAAAAATATGGACGGATAACTCTATCGGCCATAATTCCACAACAATAGATCGTCCGGAAGAAAAATAAAATTCAATAATTTTGACACGTTCTTGCACTGAGTATGAAGAAATTATAAAATTTTATAAAATTCTTTATAATCTACAACAATAAAAAGATTAAAAACATTAAACAGTTATATGCACTATTAATCAGTCAGTCCAAGTTGGTCCACCCTGTATTAGTGTTATTAGTATTTATATTATTCACCAAACTTTGCATTTTCATCATATTTTATTATTTTACTTCATGGTCGTGGCGCTAAGAAGGGACCTTACGAACAACAACAATATTGGAACTTGGATGGGATGTGTTAACATCCCTGCAATACTCGTCTGACCTTGGGCCGGCAGACTTCCACTTGCTTCACTCTCTTCAGAGTTCCTTCCGTTGTATGACGGTTAATTCAGATGAGACTGAATCTTGGTCAGTTTTTCACCAATAAAGACAGTTACTTCAATGAACAAGGAATTATGTAGTTCGCTGAAATATGGCAAAAGGTTTTGTTCTTTATATAAATAAATATACTTCTTAATACATGACAAAATGCGTCATGACTTTTCAGACAACCTAATAATTATAAAAGAAAAACGAACAAATTATTGAGAAATGGTATGTGATAAAATATGATTTTCAGGGTTAATTTTGAAAAAATATTTAATGTAATAAAAGAAAAATTGTCTAAGCACAAAAAAAATTGGGACATTTTTATTTAACCCTTTTAATAATTACAAATTTAATTTTAATAACTATATTTTTAATATTTCAAAGTTTATTTGGTTGAAAAGTATAAAATTTTAATCACCAAAATATTTGTTGATAAGAAATTAAACTGATTATTTAGTATTTGAAAAGTCATATCTGTGCTTGTACTTTGCTACTTAAAGTTCCATTTTTAATGAGGCCGAGTACACTTTATTATGACAATATCTGTTAATATTCTAGAGGTACATCTCTTTTCGTATTTTTTTGTGATAATATTTTCTAGTAAATGAACATCGATTAGAAGAAATACTTACTAAAAGTGATGAATGAAAGTACATCTTAATTCTGTTATCATTCTATAAATATCTCCGATATTCTCATTCCTAAAAATTGAACGAAATAAAAAAAAACACTCTGCCTTAAAATGCTTATCAAATAAATCGACAATTCTTCCTCCCTCCGGTATTCTATGGTTTTCCTTTTTTCTGCAGTCTTTTTTGTTTGCATAATGAAATTCGAGAGTACCCTTGCCGACCAAATTACTGAAAAGATTTACCAAAGTTGCCTTGTATACAATCTTCCACTTGACTGATAGACAAACATACTCTAAAGAGCTTGTAGCGCATAATTTGTTTCTGTTGAGACATTACAATTTTCATACTATTATTATACTGACATTCTGAATTGGTTTTTTATTTTACTTTTTCGTCAAACATTCTCCTTTTGGCTAGTTAATGGTTTTGATTTTTCCTAAATTTGTGAAATTCAATTGACTGAAAATTCACAGAACATTAACGAGAACAAATCGATCGATATCGGAAGCAGTAACAAATTTACTGACTTCCAAAAAAATTTTTGCCTCTTGGATTATTATTCTATTGGGTAATATATAAATACAAAATAAGTCCAAAGTCAAATGGTTAATTTCTTTATTTCAGGTTATATTTAATCTTTAAGGTCAAATTTATAAAACATGCCGGAAATATTATTCTTCTCGTATTCTATTATTTGTTGTTTATTTCTAGTAACATTTATACTGAAATGTATAAGCGGCACAGCACCTCAGACTATTTTAGTTGCGTAATAAATACGTACGTCCACTGTATGGTACTATTATTTATTATAAAATATTATTTTTTTCAAAAATTTCTTATTAGACAATTATAAATTCAAAATCCTTTCCTATTAATAAAAACTCAAAATAAAATCCATTTTTCTAATTAATAAGCTATTTTCGAAAATACTATTATCATGGACACTTTTTTAACAGACAATGTTCTATATTCTATCACAACCACTGCACTGTTTGATGCAGCAAATACCTAAACCTTTTTTCATCGTTGCTTCATTTAATGAGATTTATTTGATCGATGTCATTAATAGTATCTCGTTAATGGCTGTCCGCCATTCACAATAAATTTGAAAGCTTTAATTTCTTAAATAATTTACAATTACTATTTTTTTTTTAAATTAAATTAATCGGATTTTGATAAATAATGAAATTAAAAAACAAAACACAACTTTTTCTTTTCAAATCATAAATTTAGATAAATATAGCAAAATTTGCGTTTTATCTCATAGGAAATCTGATAAGTTCTTAAATATATACATACTTGTAGCATAGCAACTAACTTAATATTATTTTTATTAAGACTAAATGCAATAAGTTTTAGTCCAGCTTTTATGAATCGATTATGTCAGCGAATATGCGAGAAATTCCTTATAATAGCATCAATTTCATGGCATACCATTTTTCTGTATCGAAATTTTCTTTTGTTGGCAAAGTGTTGTCATATCATAATACGGATCGCTTGAATTGTTGGATCTGTACGTTCGAAGGATGTATTATATTATTCTATGATGTCATATCATTTCATTGATACAGTTAAGCTATCGTGACTCACTTTTCGAATATCTTTCCATTATCATTTTACTCCTCCTAATCTGGGTTACGTTCATATTGAAAAACTTTTTTTTTGGGGAGCCGTTTTACTATAATTTCTATTGTACATTAAATATAAAAGTGAAAATCAATATTTTCGCTTTGAATTGATGGTCTTTTTTGGAATTATTATCTATGTTAACAAAATTTTATCAGATTTTCCACAAAAAAATATCACTATTATTATTTATTCTTAAAGTTATACGATTAGAACTATATAGCTTTAAGAATAAATGATATTTTTTTGTGAAATATGTGATAAAATTTGGTTAATAAAATAAATTACTTATACATAGATAATAATTCTGTACAACTTGAATGTTCCTTCTTGTCCTTTATATTCTTTGCCTAAAAATTTAAAAAGAAAATTTTTCCCATAATTCTTTTGTACAAGATGCGTTTTATGTTCCACGTCTAAGTTTTTCTTTTAATATCTTTCAAATGAAATACAATTTTATTATTCATATTTTATTGATTTTTCATAACATTTTCGCATATTTCTGGTGTAATTTCAGCATTTTCGTTTTGAATGTTGTCCTTAAGCATTGAGGTTGTGGTTGGCTTGTTAGTATACACCTTTTCCTTCAAGTATCAAATCAGGGGATCGTGGGAGCCAGTCGATATTAAAACTTTTCGAGATTATTTTGCCGGGAAAAATTTCTCTCAAAATTAGCATCGTAGCACGAGCTATGTATGATGTGGCACCGTTTTGTTGGAACCACATGTTCTGTAGGCCTAATTAATCCAATTCGGAGAGAAGAAAGTTTTCCAATATTTTCCGATAGCGGTCACCAGTAACTTTGCAGCATTGCCTCAAGCATCCTCAAAGAAATATGACCCAAAGATACCGCCGGCCCAAATGCCGCACCATATATGTGTAGTTACTCTACAAGGGTGAAGTGGTCTTTTATGTATCAGTTGAGGGTTTTTAGTACCCCAATAGCGTATATTATGTTTATTAACAAAGCCAGCCAAGTGCTTCGTCGATCATAATGATTTTTTGCCAAAAATGGTGGTCGTTCATGGTCATTTACATGTAGCTGTTGTGTCAATTGAATTTTATACGTGTAAAAAAACCTAATCTTTTTTGAGAATTTTTAGCAAATTCTTGTGCATTCGATGAGAGATACCCGGATATTCAGCAACACTCTGCCTCACTGCATCAATCTTTTCAGGTGTACGTTGGCTTAATTGTCGTCCAGTTCTTTGCTTTATCTCCTAATGTAAACTTAATTGTTGTCCAGTTCTTTGCTTTATCATCCAAACCAAATGGCGGCTAAACAAAATCGATCTGGAACATAAAAACCTCCTCGCACACGAGATTGAAAAGACTTCATCTTAATAAACATTATCACTAAAAACTAAACTTATAATTTACAACATAATTTTAAAACCAATCTGAACGTACGGGATCTACTACAGCTAAAGGGGAACTCCACGCCACCAGCTACGCTACAAGCTGGATACGAACTCAAAACTGCTGCGTCCTAAGGCGTAGACGTCCCAGTTTCACTTAATAAGAGTACCAAAAAATGTATAATGCAATATTCATAACAAAAAAAATAGTATAAAAAACTTGGTAAAATTTATTTTTTGCCTGAAAATTTATCGGTAAAATGATATTCTCATTAATAACAAGAAGAACTTGAATCTCATTTCAATGTTAATAATTTAATACTCGTATATTAAAAAGTTCTTTTCATTTTTTTTCAAATTCATTTTGATTAAAAGTATATCCTTCAATTTTTGTAAGATTTTCAATGATAATATTTAGTATTTTATTCGAAAACGTAATGAAAAAAAGATTATTCGATTTTGAAACTTTTTCCGAACAGCCAACCATTAAAATACGCATTTGCTTACATTAATATTCAAATATAAATATCAATTTGTATATATATATATGTATATTTAAAAAAATATTTAAATGGTTTAATGTTACTTGAAAAATTTTCCAAATAGTATCGTAAAAATATCACGATTCATTTCATTAAAAATAAATGAGAAAAAAAGCAAAAACCCAAACTTTATGATTTATTTTATTGAAAATTAAATTCTACTCATCATCGCCTTTTATTATTCAATAATGGAATTTCCATTTGAAAGTTTATAATCCATCTTCGTTGGAAAATTATAATGAATTTCGTAATTTAATCTATAACAGGAGCCATTTTTTCCGTATTTTATATTGCAATAGTTTTTTAAGGGTGGATTATTAATAAAAAATATATATCAAAATAATTTAAATTAATACATTTAGATAAGAATTACAATTTATTTAAATTAATAAATTACTAAAAAAACAGTGCATATACTATTGAAGTAATAAAAAAAACGGCACTTCAAAATTCAATCTTTATATTATAGCTTCATGAAATAAAGAAATATGAAAATGTCCTAAAATCTTAGATAATAGCTATTTTGAAAATAATTCCATTATTAGAATTAAATTAATTGACAAAAGGAAGAACTATTTAATTTGTACAATACAAAGTTAACTTGTTTTTCATTTCCTTTGTATTTTCTATTTCAATTACAAGCCAATTTAAGGAAATTGCTTTCAATACAGACAGCCAAATGGGTTTTTGTTGTTTGCAAAATGAAAGGTTTCTATAAATTCAAATGTTTTTATCTTAACTATTATAATTTTATTAATAATTACAATTGATATATATTTATGAGAACAGACTTTATGTAAAGTATCTAAAAATTAATTATATTTTGTTGGAATAAAATTATTTTTATTCCAACAAATCTTAATTATTGAATTATTTTTAGTATAGAAATTATACCAGTTTAATTTGAAAGTGAATCAAAACAATTTAATGAAACATTACAAATGTACTCATAAATTTTATTTATTACTACTATACGCAACTTAAATACATATTTTGTCAACAAATCAAATCAGAAATTCAGTTTATTCTATTCAACCAATATACAATACAAATATTATATTTGGTTTTCGTTAATCAATCAAAGAATTTGTGGAGGTTTTTTTTATATCCAACTTGAAATGTAACTAAATTGTTATATTAGATTTCATTAGATTCCGAAATATATTTACTTAATTAGTCATGTAATGTTTGGATATGTTTATGTAAATTTACTCAATTCTACTCTTATCTATATGTACGCTTAGACCTAGCAATGAAACAAAATATTACAAAAAAGCTAAACAAATTTTTATTAGAAAAGAAATCAAAGAAAAAATATTTGTATGGTAAAAAATTTCCAAACAATACCAAACAAAATATCTACGAATTTTTATAATAAATAGCCAATATTAGAAGGCGAAGTCACGCCAAAGAGTCGCTTATAGAAGAGCTATTGTAGGTCCCCTAGTAAATTTAAATTATTAATTTTATCAAACTTTTTAATAAACTCTTGTACGAATATGTATCGATTAATTGTTATAAATCATTTAGTTCTGATTTATAACAGTTAACAGATACTTATTCGTACAAGAGTTTATGTTGGGCTAATTTAATTTTCAACAATTTGATTTCATAATCAAAAGACAATTTTGCTGTTCTCAAAAGAAAATGTCTTATTTTTTATTTAATATTTTTATATAATTACTGTAGTTGATTGTTGTGCCAATAATAGCATGGCAAAAAATAATATTCAAAAAGTTCAATATTTATTTTTTTATTACCAAAACAAATAGACTTCTTTTATATTGGTTAGTTAAAAAAGTTCATGGCGTTTTTTTGAATAAAATAGAGACGTATAAATTCGAGTGTCAAACTATTTGGTTTTAATTCAAACTAAATATTCTCCATTATTATCTACAATTTTCCATGTATGATTCCATCAGTACAGAAGGTCTGTGGTCTTAGGTTGAAATAGTGATTCAAGTGGTTTTCATAGGCATGTCTTAAAGCCAGCTTGGTTTCATTAAGAGATTTCTGCAGAGATCGAAACCAGTGCTATGTCTGGGTTATACGATGGATGAATTTGCGGCGAGTCATCAAAAATGTGCGTGGTCGAGAGTAATCGTGATGGAAGACGGCACTCTTCCTATTGATTAAGTCTGGCCGTTTTCTCTCAATCACTTAGCGTAATCACTCGACTTTCTGACAATAGATTATCATTTAACATTTTGACCGAGCATTAGCAGTTCATACTAAACGATTCCCTTCCAGTCCCATCATACACACAAAGTAAGCTTATTGACGGTCAATCCTGGCTTCGAAATTGTTTGTGATCGTTTATCTCCCTTTTTTCATGATCTCTTTCGAACAATATTCTTGTATTTTACCGATTTTTCGCCGCCAGTTATGATTGGCTTCAGAAATGGCTCGATTTCGTTGCGCTTCAGCAGCATATCGCAGATCTGGTTTTTCACACTCAATTCACGAGGCATCCCAAACATCGAGTTTCTTTCTGAACCTAGTCTTTCCCAAATGGCTTTAAACGGTATGATGATGAATGTTTAATTCATAAGCTATGTTATGACTGATCAATTTTCATGCCGGTCTTGCTCAATTTTTTTGAGAATTTCATTACTTTTTTCGGTAATTATCTTACCAGAACGGGGCTCATCTTTGACATTGAAATTTGCAGAACTAAAGCCAGAAAACTATTTGGGTACTGCTGATTTTTATATTCACTATAAATACCACAAATTTTTTCACCAGTCTGTAATGCGTTGTCGCCTTTGTCGAAGTGGTATTGTAAAATATAAGGAATATTCTTTTTATTTTGGTTCATTTCTGAATTTGAACAACTTTTGATACACTACGCCGCTTTAAATAAAATTTTGCACTTTATTATTAGATATTTGCTTTAATACCACTAGTGGTAATTTGGTTTTAACTCTATCTGTCGTTTAATTTTCACATATTGAATGATGTTAATCCTATTTTTTGATTTATTGCTATTTTTTGTTATTTCATTTTTTAAACCGGCTCCTATCCTCCACTACCCCTCCCCCTCCCAAAAAAATGTAATGTTCACGTAAACTTTAAAATTTATTTAAATACTTAAAGTAAACATTAAATAAAAATAAAATAGAAAAAAAACTTCATTGAAGCAGTTTAATTTATAAGCAATAAATCAATGTCGAAATACACCACATTCATAACAGTTGCAATCTTACCATTTACTGTTTCTTAATTACACTGTGCTGGACACTGTAAGAAAATTAATCATTTTCAAGAGATTAATGGTTTTATTAACGGTTCACTAATTTAAACAATTAATTCAAATTTTTTCAATAACATATTTGAAAGTAGCAAAAACTTCCAAATCTATATTATAATAGTTATTATTATTTTTCTATAAGCAAATATATTCAATAGAAAAATCATTTTACATTTTAATAAGAGGAAATTTCATTGCTTATTTTTTTGATCTTATTTCTCAAATTAATTTCTTATCCATTTGGGTTGTTGTTATATTACAAATTTTTTTTAATACTTTTCTTTTAAAGCTTTGTCACCGTAAAAAGGCTGGAATCGAAAATTTAGATATTCGATCATGCAGAAAAACTAAATTAAATTTTCGGTTAAATAAAAAAGCATTTGTTTCTAGAGAATGAAAAATCGTACAAAAGAAATTTATGATGGGTTTTTTCCCAAAGCCGTTTATTCGATGTCAAAGCAAATAAAGTATTTCTAAACTTTGTTAACCGAAAAACCAAAAACTAAAATAGAAACCAAACATTTATTTCACATCCAATAAGCTACTTTTCATTCTATCAAATTTTTTTTCTATTCAGTAGAGTACTTTTTCTTAGTATTTTTTTTTACCAAATAAAAAGTTCTTTTGCAAAAAAATTTACTGAAAATTGTTAACACTATCAATATACTTAAATATATTTGAAACTTAAAGGCCAAACATGAATAGTGTTTTTAAAATATTTTGTGGGTAAATTTATTCATTCACATCTTCTTTAGTCGGTTTTTTTATACAAGGCTTAAAAAAATTAACATTTTTCGATCTCTTTTTCTCTAGACATTAATAATCCCTAACATTCAACTTTGACATTCATTATATTTCTAATATCATAAAACTTTTATTCATAAATATATTGTACAATATTATTTAAAAAATAATTATCTAAACAAATTAAAATCGATATTCTATCGATTATGCTAAAATTCTGCATATTTGGTGTATTTGTTTTGAAAATTATTTAAGCATTTTAAAATTTTCTCAAATTTTTTTATTGTTTACTTCAATTTTTTCGTAATTAATTATGAATAATTGATAATATAAATATAAATAAAATACACTTAAAATTCATATTTTATTACAAATTCACTTACAGGACTAGATTCGGTTTAAAATAATTTTCTGATAACTTGTTTGCATATTTGCACTATAATTTGGTCATTTCGCGTAGTCTCACAAAAAAATTCCAACGGCCTCAATTTGAACGATCTTTTGAGGACAATTGACATAATCAAATCTCGAAATTATCCATTTTGGCAACTTTTTGTGCAGCACAGCCAAAAAATTTATCGAGTTGTATGGGCTTATGATGATGGCTTTTTAGAATTACATATGATTCAGATTATAATCTTCAAGTTTAGGCCTGAAAGAGAGGTTGTTATCATACGGCCATTTTACAAGAATTGAGGATAACAGTCTTTCCTTTTTATTTAAAAAAAAAAATACCGACCAATGACACTTTTAGAGTAAAATGCACATCAGACAGTCATTTAAGGATTTTCAAAGCCCCATGTACGGCCATTTTACAAGAAATGACGATAACAATCTCTCTTTTTTTTTTTTACAAAGAAATACCGACCAATGGTACCTTTAGAGCAAAATACACACCATGAAGTCACTTAAGGGTTGTCAAAGCCCCATATATGGTAATTTTTCTTATTAACGTATTCATCGAATGAGAAATGAGCCTCATCGCTGAATAAAATTTTGTTCGGAAAATCAACATCTAAAGTATGTTGTTTCAGCACTCAATTGGCGTATCTTCTACGCATACCATGGCATTTTTTGGAAGTTTAACAATCTATAATATAAAATGAAAAACTTTAAGCTAAACAAAAGCTATAAATAAATAATATATTTATATAACAACCGCTTAAACAAAGAGGCTTTACTTTCCGAACCTGTCAAGCCAATTAATTTATTTCATCTTTTCAGCAAATAAGTAAAAATAATTGGCTTGACAGTATAAAATTAAACAATAACTTAACTTATAATTTTACACAAACGTTCAAAAATATTCTTTAGATTAAAGAAATTGAACATCTTTCGTTGTTAATTAAAAACTATTGATATAAATTTACCCATAAATATAGGTAAGTGTAAACGTTTATATGTGAATACTTGTATTAAAATTATTAATATGAAAAATTTTCATCTTTACCTAAATTTTTCTCTCCTTAATTATGAAAGCATATCAAATTATTTCAAAGATAGACAGACATTTTGACTAGCAGACAGGCAGGAAACATGAACAAACTTTAAGGTTGATCAAATGGTACAACCACCACCCACCATTATCAATGGTGGTTGATACTCTGTAGCTGATCTCAACTAAACGCAGCTTCGAATACAAAATATTGTATGGTATTATTTGGAGCACGTACGTAGTGCGTGCATCAATCAAAAGTTTTGCTTTATTTTGCACTTGTATCTTCTTGCTTTTCACTTTTCACAATTTCACAATTCGCAATGCGTACGCAAGTGTACGTATAGACATACGTACTTCATGCTTCTTAATGTACACCACAAACAGTCCATTAATATAGCATTTTCCTTTTATTCGAAGAACACATCTTGTCAAACGTATTATTTGTTCAAGAAATGGCGGGGTTCTTCTTAAAAACATCATCCATCACGAAATAAGTTTACAAACAAAAAAAAAACACTTTATAAGAGCAAACTTTGTTTATTTTGTGAAAGTATTTTCAAAAATGTTTAAAATTAAAAAAAAAATAGAATATGGTAAATAAAAGAAAAGGAAAGAAAATGTTCCATGCCCGTAATTTAAGTACAAGAAAATATTGTTTTGATTTTAATTATTTATGAAATTATTTGCTATTTTCATGCAAACGTACGTAGGTGTGCTAATACGGAACGAATAACTACAAGGAAAAGATTTTTTATTTCAATTTTCTATTAACAAAAATAAATAGAAAACTTATAATAAAAATATTCAAATTTATAAAATCTATTCAATTTATTGTAATTATCTAAATTGAACCAATCATAACAAGCAATAATAACAATAATAAAATAATCCAGAAGTAATTTATCCTTTAATGTATATACTCAATCATTAATAGCGGTCATCTGCAACTAATTGCTCATCACAAAATTCAATAATAACTCAATTAGTGCACGCAAAATAATTAGCAATAAAAGCAGTTTCATTAAGAATAATTAGGAATTAAAGCATGGACGAATTCGTATTAATAATATTCATCGTTTATATTAAACTAGACATTTTTTTAAAGAAATTTCTAATTAAAAATTCCATTGAATTTTGTCTAATTGAAATTTTTATTGCGGATTTTAATAAATTATCAAATTAAATTTTTATTGGCAGTAAAATGGCAAATGATTTTTTTCAAATTTTGAGGTTTTATTGTGAAAAAATGTTCACATATTCATGCTTCAAAGTATTGTCAATCGATAGCCACAACTTTTTCCCATATTTCTGGCAGCATACGGATTCCATGCTTAAAACACTCCTCGTCTTTTGGGGCAATCTACAAATGGACCCAATTTTTGATTTCTTCGTAAGATCGGAAGAGGTAGCAGTCGGAAGGGGCGATGTTTGGGAAATATGGAGGGTGGTACATGACGTCTCATTTCAGTGTTTCCAGGTAGGTTTTAACCACCTTAGCAACATGTGGCCGAGCGTTGTCGTGCTGCAAAATCACTTTGTCCATGTCTTTGCTCGTATATTGCCGTTTTTTCAGCGCCAGTTACAATACGATGTGGAAAACCCTTCCTTTTTTGCCGTTGGAGCAGCTGTTTGCACGTGAAAAACACAGTTCGACGTCTCTCAGCGTCAACTCGTTTGGCATCCAATTTCCTTGCTTTTCGATCATTCCCAAGACTGAGAAATGGCTTCTTGAGACACGCCCAATGAATCTGCACGTTCTTGTTGCGTTTGAGATGGTTCTTCATTCAGTAATGCCTTCAATACTGTGTCAGTTCTCTCACTAATATATAAAAGCCTCACCATAAGTTTCTACAATCATTCGACACGTCTCAGCCGAAGATTTTTTCGAATTGAAGGTAAAAAGCAGAACTTCCCGCAAATTACGCACAAACAAATATATAACGCTGATAAAAAGTCACAAATGTAATGATCAAAAGTTGTTGACAGATGCCTAAGCTTACGATTTGACGTTTATGATCCGATATTTTATACCAGCATGTACTGATGGCACCACCTATTGGAAAAAGGCCTTTTCCCATTTGTACTCCTATGTTTGTGGGAAATAATTGAACTTAATTATGCCAATTCGATGAAAAGTTCACATATTAAGTATGGTTTATTTAGTATTTTAACCGATATTTCAGGTAGGCTATTAAACATTTTTAGAAATATTAAAAATAAATTTGACACAGAAATGTTCGTGTATTGGTAAATTACGAAAAGGGTGAGACTGCCCAAATAGTTAATCCCATATTAGATCACTATGAGTGATCTCACATTTAACATAGGCGAGTAGACTTTAATAGTCGATTTCATATCAGTTTTTTTTATATTCCGACTTTTCCGAGAAAAAAAACAAATTTAAAAGGACTCACTGAAATATGTAGTATGTTTTTGGGACGAAAGCAATGGAACTTTTTGATGTAGTTGCTTATTCCAATTGTGTAATACAAAGTGTGACAGAAAAGTAATGAGCCTGATTTTTCTGCAATAATTTTATTTTATTTTTGTATATTGTTACAACATAACACGGCATTCTAGAAGAGCAGTATCAGAGAGTTTCAGAATTCTATTATATAAGCACGCCGGAGCGGTATAAAAACAAGCGCTTAAGTGTGAAAGAACGAACGATAAGATAATTTCGAGAAGTAGTAACGCGAAACGCTATTAAGTGATCGGTCGATAACATACAGTGTAAAGTTGAAATACAGCAAAAATATTCAATTAGGAGTCAAACGACCTAAACAAACAAATACTCAAGATCGTAACAATATCAATGATAGCACATGCATGGTAGAGCCCTTGGACAGCTATACATCGGTGAAGGTGTTTGACTCTACACTTCGTAGCAGTGCTGGAAGGATTCAACTGGAATTGTCTTCCGCTCCTCGGTTAACACCCTTTCGATTTTACCTACAGTAACAAGGTAATGTCTTTTCAAATGGTTTTTAAATGATTAGTGGGCGAAAGGGTGGCTGGGGAGCAACAGGAAACACTTTTGTCCGATAAAAACTCGTTCATAGAGATTGGCGTGTGGTGGAAGGCGTTATCATGGTGAAGCATTCGCGTATCTGGTAGTTCCCATCTGACGCGAACAACCCCTATTTCTGAGCTGGTCAAGAACTCACTCATCAGCTTCAATGTTAAACGACAGCCGGAACTCACAAAATCCCTTACTCATCTCACATTTTTATCAGTTTTCCTACAAAAAAGCTTTAAACCACCATGACAGTCGTGCTCTTGATAAGGAATATTCCCCATAGGCTCGTTGCAAATTTTCGTAAGTCAAACTCGTGGATTCACCAAACTTAACACAAAATTTAATAACACCTTTGCTCAAGATTTCGCTGTTCCGTTTTTCGTAACACACTACAATAATGCAACTTCAATTATCTCGCTCTATCGAGTCGGTTTGCTATTGGAATACCATATGCAGAGAGGAAGTCCGAAATATTGTCTAATTACTGTTACTTTTCTGCCATTACTCGTATTTTTAAATTTTTCCTTTCTTTTATTAAACAGATTCAATATTACTATTAACTTAAGTGAGCAGCTTTTTTTTACTAAATTACTTAATAAATTATTGACTAGTCAATCTGAGTTTTCACTTTTATAAATGTCATTGTCTTAAATCTATAATATAATAATTTAATTGTAAATTAGTATTTAATCATTAAATATCATTAAAAATTCATGAAAAAGTTACACAAAAGATAATTAGGCAGGCATATAATTCTGAAATAAATTATTTCAAATAATATTAAACACTGAAAAAGTATAAGTTGTATTTAGTTTACACCTCATACAAAACGTGGAATTTTAAATGCACACAAATTTTATAAATATTGTAGTATACACAAAGCATAAGCGAAATAATTCTTATTAAATTTTTAATAGTGTTTAGGAGTAAATTTTTAATTACAACTTCAAGTTTCAAACTAGGCAATCATATGATGGTGAGAAGTTTTCAGTTAGCACGCTTTTAAATAAATTTTATAAAATTGTTCACTCAAAATCAATCATATTTTGTAATTTTTTTATAAAATTGTTCACTTTCATTTGTAAAATAAATTTCAAATAAGAAATATTTAAATTTTCAAACCAGATGATTGAATAATCACAAAAAATGTTGTTGTTTTTTTTTTTTGAAAACACATTTTACGATTAGAAAGCAAAATTAACGAAGATAATTTTGGTTGGAAAAATTTTATTTTCTAGAAATATGCTCTATTCATAATGATTAATTTTTCGGAAGAAACTTTTCAAATTAGCTTATTACTTAATGAAATTAGGAAATTAAATGTTCTCATCTTAACAGTTCAATTCAATTTTAATTTACAACAATCAAAATACAGAATATATTCAATGAAGGTCCTAATTAGTCTATTCGGAAACTGAGCTGCCTTTTATTTGTTTAAGTAAATTTTGTTTTACAATATTTGAATTGCTGTATATAATTTTATGCCTACACGAATACATACATATATATATATACATATCCATTGTATAATATGCAATATAAACAAAAGAAGATATAATTAATCAAACTTGTAAATGGACATACGGATTACAATAATTACTGAAAGCTTTCATGTGTAATTTTTTTTTATGTGTAATGAAATTAATTATTGTGGTGTTTTACAGAAATTCTTTGACCGAAATTGGACCATAGTATTATATTCATTTTTATGCACGTAACTTATAAAATATTTTCAGCTGTTAAAAATGATATTTTATTCTGCTAATTCTTACACTTTAATACACGTATTAAATTTTTATATTTATAGTTTTTTTTTGTATCTTGAAAATTAGATAATTTATATTTACAAATTTATAAAAATTTTAAATTCTTAAAAATAATTTAATAACCCAGTGTCAAATTTAAACAAAAAAAAAGTTTAAAAAATTTATTTCCGTTTGTAAGTTGCCATTTTGTATTTATTAGTTTGATTTGCTAACGGATTATCAAAAGAATGAAGTCCTGCAAGAAATCTTCCTATATTTAATACGTAATGACAAGGTTTAAGCAATAAAAATATAATAAAATAAAAATATTATCAATATCTAAGTTTTAAATGTGTTTTATTTCAATTTACTTTCCTTAGCTTAAATTGGATAACACTTGATTATAAATAGATCGAGTGATATACAATAATATCTCACACATTTTACAACATTTGTAAGGTTCTTACCACAAACAATTAATCAAAATACTTTTTAAACATTTTTTTAATATACTATTTATAACTTCTGTTTATAATAAGAAAATATATTACAAATTTACATATTTAGATAATTAAAAATAAACTATTATATAAACTCAATGATTTTCTTATTTATTTTTTTTTAAATTTTCAGGCGCTCTACCAATGGTGACAGCAACTGTATTTTGTTTAAGCTCAATGTGGAAATGGACCATTATTATAGCTTACTGTTTGTTATGCCTTTGGGGACTTTATAAGGTATTTAAAAATAAATTCACATTTATCTTAAAGGTTTTTCTCAAGGTTTTAACCAAAAAAATCAACTCATATTTATTTTTAAAAATTTTGTGGTCGCTTTTAAAAATGTGCTTGAAGTTCCAATTAGTGTAAAAAGTTAATTAGAACAAAATAACCCTTATAACGAATATTCAGGTCATATTTGCACTTTTGAGACTGGTCTATTTTTCTACTATACATTTTAGTGATGAGTAGACTTGAATGTGTCATCTGATGAGTCCGTTAACAATTACTCCTTCAACGAGGAGTGTGTATACATTTCAGTATTATAATGGAAAATCTTTTTCGCTATTATTTTTCCGAGAAATATACAATTTCACTTACTTTCTTAAATACTGTACATATTTTGTACTATTTTTAAACTGAGTAAAACAGAAATTGATGCACAATCTACTCTGTGAATATATGTACATATAAAGCTTCCAGTTGATAACCTTTAATTATTTTTATTTTTATTTATTATCTTTGTTGTTTTCAGGCAATGACAGCCTCTTCGCCTTGGCAAAGGCGTCTATGTTTTCTTCTTCCATTTACAATGAGAGTCATCTTAACATTGCTGCGCTCATTGAGATGGGGTGGTGGAAATCCTGCTGCTCTAACACATGTTGTATTGCAGGTAATTTTTATAATCAAAAAAAATATTTTTTTAAATAAATTCAATTATTCTAATTCAAAAAAAAATTCTTTTATTATTCTACTAAAAGTTGGTAAATAGACAATCTGAATTTTTTTACAAGTTCTTCGAATAACTTATTATTAACTTTATTTTAATATCATATAAAATACATACCATATTATCCGTATTCTTAACATTAAAGATTGGACAAGAAAATATTTTGTTATTTAAATCTAAATCTAAGAAAATATTCTTATTAATTCTTTCTGAAAAGTTAATACATTAATTAATGATACTCACGTTATGTGTATGTCCTAAACTTTGAAAACTATAATCTCAAAGTTTGAAGAAGAAGATTTAATAAAATTAATGTACTATCCTATGAACTTTTTAATCTCTTCAAGTTCACTCAATTAACCTATTTAATAACTTCAATTTGCTTATTGGCGCAAAGTCTGATGAGTACCGCCGAAAAAAAAAATTTAGTTGAATATATGCCATAGTGAATAAAAACTTACATAAGCAAAGAAAATAAATTGAAAGAAGTTAATTTACAAGGAGAGGTAAACTTTAATAAAAATTTATAAGTTATAAACTGTACAGCATTTTGATTTTTTATTTCATAAAAATTTATAAAATTAATAGCATCAACAATTCAATTGAATAGAGCAAACAAATTTAAAATGTACAAACACAGTCGTATTTCATCATATTCAATTTGTACGTGTAAATTAAAAAATAAATTCGCAGACTAAAAGTACAACGAAAAATTCCAGACTCAATTTTCTAATGGAGTAAAAATAAATGAGGATTTTTCGTAAAACTGTACTAAACTCTTTTCCATCAAGGAACTCTTTTCCATCATACTATTTTCGTATATTTCAATATCCTGTATTTTGGGATTATTTCCGGTAATGCTAATGAAAATTTCAATCGAAAATTATGAACGTTTATTGACTTTAATTCAAATTAGTTTTTCCCGTACTTTAAAAAAAAGGATAAACTCTTACAGAAGTGATATATAATATTAGAGGAAAACAAATTAAATGAACGGTATTATATTTTTGTTTTTGTAAAATAACTTTTTTTGGTTATACCATCTTCCAGTTTTAAAAAAAAAATTTTTTTGTAAAAGCTTTTTAGTTTGTAAAAAAATACTAATAGTAATTAACTAAAAGAAATAATTTTTTTTAAAAATAGGATGCTGTATCTGTGACTGGGGGTGCAATTGGTGCAATGCATATACCAGAAAAATGGTTTCCGGGTAGTGTTGATCTCTACTTGAATTCACATAATATAATGCATGTTTTGGTCGTACTTGCAGTATATTCAATGCATCAGGTAAAGAATATGTAAAAATTTACTAGTTAAAAATTGTAAAACACTTTAAATATTTTACTTAGTATAAATAAATTTTACATAATAATTACTATTTGTTTTTACTAATTTAACAAATGAAGTTGTTAAGGAAAAAACTCTCCAAGAAAGCTAAATTATTTCCTTACAACAACAACGAAATATTTTTTGTGCTCTTCTTATTAATTAAAATTTTACTTGAAAAACTGTAAATTTTAGATGAAAATTTGTTATTTAAATTTTGTTCGAAATCATATACGTAGGCTACTATATATATTTCTGGCCTAGGCAACACTAAGTGTTGCCAGGTGCGAGCTGACATTTCCATTGGAAAGTTTGACATTTTTTAGCATAAACGTACTCAGAACGTTTTGACGTACGACTATCATTTGTGTTGTTTACAGTGACTTGAAAAAATCAATTTGGCAAAAAAATGGAATTAACTCGTGAACATTTTCGTGCGATCATTTTTCACAACTTTCGACGTGGATTATCACGACAAGAGTGCATCGATGAACTTAAATCTTTGTATGGCTATGAAGCACCATCCTATAGCACTGTGAAAAACTGGTACAACGAATTCAATCGTGGCCGACGCTCGCTCAAAGACGAATTCCGTGAAGGTCGTCCAAAAACAGCCGTTGTTCCAGAAAACATCGATGCCGTACGTGAACTGATAATGCAAGACCGTCATGTGACATACCGTGAGATAGAGGCATGCCTAGGCATTTCTCCCACCAGCATACATTCGATATTGCATGAACACCTGGCCGTAAAAAAGGTTTGTTCTCGTTGGATCCCGCACAATTTGACAATCGCTCAAAAAAAGGCTCGTGTGGATTGGTGTAAAGAAATGCTGAAAAAATACGATCGCGGTGCTTCAAAAGACGTTTATAAGATCGTCACAGGTGACGAATCATGGATCTATGCGTATGAGCCCGAAACAAAACAGCAATCGACCGTGTGGGTCTTCCAAGACGAGTCAAATCCAACGAAAGTTGTTCGTGGAAGAAGCACTTCGAAGCAAATGGTCGCTTGTTTCTTTGGCAAAACTGGTCATGTGGCGACTGTTCCGCTTGTGCAACGTAGGACGGTCAATTCTGAGTGGTACACCACCATTTGTTTGCCTGAAGTCTTCGGAGAAATTCGAAAAACGAACAAGAGAAGTCGAATCATTGTGCACCATGACAATGCGAGCTCTCACACATCGGCTCAAACCAGCGCCTTTTTGACCGGACAAAACGTCGAATTGATGGGTCATCCTCCGTACAGCCCTGACTTGGCACCCAATGACTTCTTTTTATTCCCACACATCAAGAAAAAAATGCGTGGTCAACGATTTTCGTCGCCAGAAGATGCTGTTGAAGCATTCAAAAACCATGTTTTGGAGGTGTCTCAATCGGAGTGGAAAAAGTGCTTCGAAAATTGGTTTGAGCGCATGCAAAAGTGTATAAATCTTGATGGAGAATATTTTGAAAAACAATAAAACCTTTTTCGTTGATAAATATTCGCATTTTCATTATTAGGCCAGAAATATATATAGTAGCCCACGTATTTATTAACATTAAAACTGTTACTCATTTGAACTTATTACAACTTATCAGTATAAGTTGTAAAAATTCTAAAATTTTCACCACATTATAAACAATTTAATAAAATTAAATAGAATTTATTTAAAGTATCCCATATTTTCTATATATCTACAATAATATAAATTAATTCAATTTTTCATTTATATCAATAGGCAACTATAAGTGATTTTGAATGGATGTCAAAAACACAATGCCACATGAGCAATTCTTCAGAAACGATAGATATGATTATGGATACACGAAATGATCTATGACCTTATAATATAGTTAGAAAAAATAATAATAAAATTATAAACTATTCAGTAAATATAAATAAATAAAATAAAAACCAAACATCAATAAACTAAAACTAAATAAATTAATAAAAATTTTATGAAAACCGCAAAGAAAAAAAATATTTAATTAAAATATAAAAAATAAATTAAATAAATGCAATTAAATAAATTTTTAATAAAATATAATTAATTATAATATAGAAATATAGAACAAAAATAAAGCATGTTAAGAGGACCTTTATTTACTACTAAAAATTATTTTGAATAGAAAAAAAATAAATAAAAGAAAAGAAAATACTACGTAAAAATATACGATTATATTTCACAAAATATTTTAACTCTCAACATTTCTTATAGATAAAAAAGAAAATTAAAACAAACAACAAAAAAACAATATATAAAATTGTAAGAAAAATTAATAACTTAATTATTTCTAACTACAAAAATAATATATGAAGATACTATTATAAAGAAAAATAATAAAATAAGATTCTCTTCGACTGTGGTATTAAATTTTAAGAATTTTAATAATAAATTATATTAAAAAGAAAAATTTATTAATTGCAAATAATTCTATTTCCTTAAAATGAAAAATTCATTAAATTAAATTAAAATGAATCGTTTTAATAAAATGATCAAAAGAAATTTACCTTTCCAAGAATGTATGTTTTAGTGAATCAACAATAATCAAATATAAATAATAATAATTATAATAATTATATTAGTAAATAATAGAAGAAAATATTGAAATTAAATAGGAACTAAACATTTCTGCAATTCTAGTGATTAAAAATTCCGCAAAATTCTTATTATAGATTCTAGTAGAAAAAAATAATATATAATAAATTAACTTGATCTGATATAAAAACAATAGTAAAAAGGAATATCAAACACACAATAATGACAAAACAATTCCCATAAATATGGTATACCTATGTGATTAAAATATCAAAACAACAATTTTATGAAACTGAATTTAAAAAAAAAATCGTAAAAACTATTCTTCTAATTTTCAATTAAAAAATAATCTACTTTAGCTACAATATTCAACATACAAATATACAGATTTAAAAATATATTTGAGCCTCAAAAAATTTGAAGTTTTTTCCAAAAATTTACTGAATGATTATTTCGTATTAAAAGTTTAAATTAAAACTTTTATATTGTTATTTTTTTTATTTTATTTTCCTTTTAGTAAAAGTATTATTTTAATCATAAATTTTGTTTCATTGTAAATTTTTTAATAGAAAACTGAAGTCATATATGTAAATGTCCTTTTAAATTAAGTAACTAATGATAATAATAATAACTGGTCAACACAAAAGTGCTGCAAATTTATACGAGTTAATCAATTTGATGGTGCGGCGATAGAACAATTATTTCTAACTTATTTATAATGAATAAACTATCTAACGGTAAATACACACTCACAATCTCACCTAAATTACAGATGCGAGAATATAACTATAAATATTATCTACAAATATTATTAACATAAATATCAAATTCCAAAATCAATATATTTCTAGTTAAATGGATGATAAAATCCAAAATCACTGTTAGAACAATGTTGAATATGGAAAATGTAACCACTTGAGTATCAGCACTAGGGCCGTGCATTGTGTTTGACCCTGTACAATTCGAATGTTGTATTTTATCAGCAAAATTAACCAAATTAGATCTGTCACAAATGGTCACACTACAGATGATGCCTATATAAATGCAGCCAACCTTATTAATATAACTTACGATTAACATTGATAAAATTGTTAATGTGGTACTAGATTTTCAAGAAAGATTTTCAAGAGAATAACGATTCTCATGAAATTTTCTATTATCGTTAAAATCAATTATTATAAAAATTGTGAATTTAACAACATGGAAAAAAGTTGCATTAAACCATTTGCAATATTTTAGAAGAAAAAATGCATACATTCAGTATTTTCGGAAAATATTAATATTTAATAATAAATGCGTTTAACAGAAATCAAATATTTTATATTTTAAAATGATTTTTAAATGATTAATCAATTTTTTATGATTAAATTTAAGTTTAATTTTATTAAACACAATTTCGACGAGCAAAGAAACGTCCTCTAATCAGCTGATCAACTACTGAATGATAAGTTAGTGAGAAAATCTAAGTAAAAATATGGAAATTAATCTAGTTGCAGGAATTTGAAAATTATATGCTATTTATTATATTTGCTCTTTCCAACCGAAAACGGTTCTTTACATCCAGCCTTCTATAATTTTTATTTTTTTAAATTGTAGAAGACTACGTTCTCCCTCGATGCTTTAGCAAGTTTTCCCATGTAAAATATTGGCAATTTAATGAAAAATATTCATAAAAGATAGTTATTTATAAATTATAATTTATTTCACTTTTAATGTAACTCAAAATTATCCTTATTATGATTTCTCTTTGAACTGTAAACAAACAATAATGCCCCACATACCAAATACTTCTACGACGAGAACGTAAAATTAGAAATTAAACTAAATTCGACGAGTAAATCTAAATTAGAAACTAAACAATTATTTGTACCTACATATTATATTGTGAAAGTTTTAAAAATTTCACTAAAGATAAAATCATAGCTCGTCGAAATTGTGTTCGAGACTTTATGATATGTATGTGTATGTAAATTTGCGTAACCGCTGAACATAATGTTTTAAATAAATAATTGAATATTGAACATTTTAATTTATATTCCATTTTCTGATTAGCTTCATTTCTCTACTATCACAAACGATGAGTATGTCATAATAATACACATTTTTGCATTAAAATCTATTGATCTGTTCTTATAAGTGCTAGAATTTGTTACGAAAGCGTTCTGGAATAGATAATAAAAACACATCAAGTATTTCTCCATAATACAATAGTTCATGTCGTATTTAATGGTGTCACAAAGTGTGTACATTATATTATTGCTCTTAAATAAAGTATAGACATACCCTTTTCTTTAACATTTACCTGTCGTCATATAAGCTTAACGATTGCTATCCACAAACTGTATCCTTGTTAAGAACATCACTAGCTCTGCCTCACCACAGACCATGTTCACATAATAACCACGATTAAAGCTGACATGCCTGAACAATCAACTCAACCAAATGAATCTATCAGCTTTTTCTATTCAACATTTATCTGTGATTTAATTATTCATGTTCGATATAACATTGTACAAGCACTCGTGTCATAGAAAAGAGGCCATTTAAAAATTCCACCACTTAATACATTTCTCGGAAGACTTTTGAAAATAAAACTATGAACTTGTTTTAAAATAATAATTATTGGAACTTGATATTTCGAAGTATTGTATTATTTAGTTTTATTTTTAAATAATAAACAAATAATGATATTAAATAATTATAGATGATATGTAGAAAGTGAGTCAACCAACTAATGATTACATTTAATGTTTAATAAAAAAAAATTTTTTAAATTATTTTTGCCAATATTTAGAACTAATACTAACAACTGAATGTCGTTTAACGAATAATTCAATACGATTTGTTTGCACAAATTGCTTTCAGAAAAACCTTTACCAAAAATATTAAACTTATTCTTACACATATACTGTGATATAATAATTATGCATGTCGTCAATAGCATTATTATCGATTTAAAAAAAAAGTTAATTTGCCCAATTTAGTTTATTAAATAGTATTAGACCTCCTGGAAGATCAATTCAAATAATAGTTCTATTGGTTATAGCAATTATGTTTAAAAGTTTTTAATCAAAAATTGTATTTTTTTTGTCTTTAATACGTATCTTTAGCGATTGTAAAATGCAATTAAATATTAATAATAACTAACAAAATAACAGAACAGTTAATAAGATTTACAAATACTTTAAAAATGTAACTTTAAAATACCAGTTATTATTGCATTAGTCCTCCTCAATTACCCAGTATAAAAATGGATTAGAGAATTGAGATATTGATTATTGTATATATAAAAATACTCGTGCGTAAATTTCTATGAAAAGTTAGCAAAATATTAGAGTACTTCGAAATACAAAAGCACTTATACTCACTCCATATTCAAGAACTAATTTTACATCCTTGACAATCTAAATATTGACTAATGTATGCACAATTAATATATAAATTATAAGTAAAGAAAAGAACAAAGGCAGAGTCTATTTACTATTTCATCTTTATTATTATGATTTACGATTAATTTATAGCAGTAAGCAATTTTACATTAATAATAAATTAGTTTATATACTTTAAAAGAAATATGGAATGGAAAAGCTCTTCAAATCTAAACTTGAACTAACTTATTTTATTTTGTTCATACTGGACATAAAAAATTTGAAAATATTTAGAAAAAATAACGAATTTAGAAATATAACTATTATAAAATGGACAATGAATAATCATTAAAATTCAAGTGCTGTTTCTAAATTTTTATCTATCTAAACAAAACAAAAAAAATAAACGAATTCTTGTAACAAAATTTTCATGAATCCGATTAGTATTCAGAGTTTGCTTTCTACAATTCATAAAACTTTAACAGTAAACTGAACACCATTCAAAGTTGACAACAAGCTCTAGAAATCGATAATTCTATTATTAACAAAACAAAATGCAAAAAAAATAAACAAATCATATACAATTTGTTTTGGTATGTGCATCATAAAAGGATAACTTTATTGTTTATTTAATTTATAACCAAAAAATCGGTTCGTCCTAATTTTCTAGATTATAAAATCAGTTAAACTATAAAACAAGAAACAATTTTTAATAAAATTTCAACAAGAAAAAACTTGAATCTAATTTAGTTTATTTTGTTCAGAAAAAAAATGCCCTTTTTGAATTTATTATTTTAATAAATGTTATATTGATTTCAAGATAGCCTACATAAACACGAATATATTTGCATATGAAGTTTTGATTGACTCCAGTTTTCTTGCGACAATCAAGAAAAAAATTAGGTCACTCAGCTTAGTAACTGATATTCAAATACTATATGTTTTTTTTTTTTTTAAAAAAAGGAAATATGTATATTTATCGCATTAGATATTATTTTACGAAGACATTTGTTTCAATATTTGTACACTCGTCATTTTTGTGCTTTTGGCTTTGCATATTAAACGAGATCAAAATGTCCTTACATATATGACAGTATTATTTATAGTTTTCGATTGTTGTTTTTTTTTCATTTTTAATATGGTTTACATTGTATAAATTTATTTATTTGAGCTGTAAAACAATACTTTATTAGCTCCTTATTATCTAATAATAGAATGTGATTTGTCACTACTTCTACATCTTTATTATTTTACTAAAGAAAAGAAAAACAACAAATCAAAAATATATTAATTCTTCGAAAATCATATAAGAGACTCAATATATACAATACTAAATATACAATAATAAATAAGTAGCTCAAATTTAAATGAACTTTAAAATCTAAATATTTTCATATTTATCTATTTAAAAAAGAAAAAATATTTATAGATTATGGTATAATTTGTTCAAAAATTATGTATATTTTCTCTGCTGTAACATTTAAAAAAAATTCAACTTTTTAAAAACAACTATAATATTTATTTTAATATATAAAAAAACAACTAATATTTACTATATCTTCTTAAGGTCTTATTAAAAAAAAATTCATGATATTAAGTTTTATCAATAAAAAATTAACCCATATATATATACGTATATATATATATACGAGTATAATTATAAGAATAATTAAAAAAATTTCCCAGTTCTTGTTACTTTTAAATAATATAAATTCTATGGCTTTTAAAAAGTGCATTCTTATAATTGTAGAAAAAAAAACCAAATGATGATAATATTTATAATTAAAATTAATTGACTTTGACTAGAAGTTTTCTGAATATTATAATTATAGATAATTAAAAAAAGAAAATTTACTTAAAATATTAATATATATATAGTAGATAGTAGTAAGTTACGAATGAATTAGAATATACTAAATAAAAAAAAATTGTGAATAAATTGTAAAGAAAAAACGTTGAAACTCAAATAAATTTACCTTAAATTAAATTCTACTCTCTTCTGCGTAATTTAATAATTTGGAAAATTTCTAATTTAATAATTCAAAAATAAATAAATTCGAATTCAACTTTTATTAGAAATTAAATTTTATTTGTAAGCACGTTTGTATATTATAAAATATATTTAAGAAAAGGAAATTGAAAAATATTCGAAATTTAATCTGTCCGACTGAAATTAAACCTGACAAATGCCAAAATGGCAATAATTATCAAAATTAAATCAGTCAAATTTCAAACATTCTCTCTTTTATGTGTACAGAAAATTTAAAAGTAACATTTTTTTTTAAATCTTTTTATTTAAGATACTAATTAAACAAACTCAACTATTAATATGAGGAAATGAAATTAAACAATAAAAAAGGATAAAAATAAAAGTTAATTAATCTTTAAAAATGCAGATCTTCACTTTTATTATCGAAACATTAACTAAAATTTATAAAAGTTGTACCAACCAACCATATATTTTTATATATTTATTAATAATATTTTATTGTTTATCCAAATCACTAAAGAATTTTATTAAAAAAAGATTTTTTTATTATTAAACTTTTTTTGTAATAAAATTCATGTTAATTAATCCAACAACAACAAAAAATTAGATTTTATCATAATTTTGAAAATTTAAAAATTCTCTTCATAAATTAAAACAACATATGAGTATGTTCAATTAAGAAATTGTTAACAACATATGAGTATGTTCAATTAAAAAAACTTAATGCTTGCTTTATAAAAGTAGCATAAATACATATTTTCAATAAAAATCCACAGCAAAAAAATTTTATGAATTTAAATTGCACACACACACGTACATATTTTTATAATATGTCATTTTGTTCTTTTGTAGTATTACATTTGAAAAGAAATTATTAAAAAAATAAAACTTCAACTTGTTAGACATATCTTCAGACTGTGTTCCCATTTGGATCAACTTCAACCATAAAAATCTAATTAAAATTATTATACCATATATCATATATAAGGAAAAATAGATAAAATAAAATTCCTGTTGAATACCAAAAAAATAATAATACTAATAATAATCTGTTTTTCTTTACATCTTGTCTAAATTATCACAATAATAAGAAAATGAATTAAATATATTATTAAGCGAAATATTCCAAAGCAATAATAAATTTTAAGAACACTTTTCCTCTTAATAAAAATAAATAGTTAATTTAAAATTGATAATATGAAAAACATGATAAAACTGTAATTTCGATAAAATTTATATAAGAAACATAAAATTAGCTTATAAGTTCAAATACATTTATATTAGGAATTTAATTATAAATTCCAAAAGAAGAAAACAAAATACTCAGAATATAATTTAAATAATCGTAAAAATAAATATAATTGAGAAAAAAACCTCGTTGATGTTTTTATATCTGCAGTAAAGCCAATTATCGTAATATATTGAACAAATTAAGCGATCAATAAATAATAGAGTAAAAAATATAAATTATAATTGAACATTATTTATAAGTAGAAAAATTTAAAATATTATAACATATATGTATATGCATATATATATGTGTGATTATAAAATTTACGATATTAAAACAAAAAATAATAATTATTATAATAATAACAGTGATGATCCTATTTATCGATTCGTAATAAGGAAAACAAACACCACTCCGTATGTGGTATTACAAAATAATTTGATTAATAAAACATATACATATACATAATTAATACTGTATATTATAAGTAATATTATAAAATTATATTCGGTAATTCAATTGTTATACTATTGACACTGGCTGAAAAGATAAAAAATTCGGACGTAAAATATAAATAAATATACAAAGTGCATATAGAATCGTTTTATTGCACTTAGTGATCGAGAGAGCAATTAAATAATTAAAATAAAAACGTTAAATAATAGTAGTAAAACTATATACAAATAAATTTCATTCAGTTTATTGTAGAAGTTTAAAGTAAACAAAGAAAAGAAATTAAATGTAAAACAAAACGATTGACAATAGAAAAATATATGATCAAGTGGAAGAGGGGAACGTCAGTACGAAATAGAAAATAAAATAAATAATTTACTTATACTAATGTTTATGTAGTAAACTTTAATAGAATAAAAATTATATTAGTAAATTACTAAAAAATAAAACGTTAAGAAGAATTCAAATTGTTTGAGGAAGAAATTTTCAAATTGTAAAAAAAAAAAAATTAAATATTTCATTCTATTTAAAATTGATAAAAGTCAAAATATTTGCTTCAACTTATGTTGATTTGATCTAATTAAAAAGTTCATTTTGTGATTTTAGAAAAGAAATTATTAATAAAGTTTATTGGACCTTTTAACTGTATTTTAATTTAAAACATATTTTGGGGAGAAGAAAAATTTATTCAAAATAGAGGAACTACTAATAAAAGGGAAATATTAAAATATACTCGTATTACTGGTAATAAATTTTAACTTTCATTAAAATAAAATGTTGAGACCATTTTAGACATAAATTCATTTGTAACAACAAACATCTTACTCGTAATTCATATTAGCAGAAAATTGTGCATAATGGACATTTGATAAAAATTCCTAAACTCATAAAAAATCTCTTGAAAAAAAACGAACTATTCAAATAGTTCACTATCATTTATGATGAACCCAATAATCTCTTGTATGGTTTTTTGCGTGTCTGTTGCACTGGCAATCCTAAAAATTTATTACAAAATAACTCAATACTATTGGATATTTAAAAATATAAAAATATGTGTGGACAAATTTGGAAAAAATTTCACTACGTTTACTTTCTGGAATTAAATTTTTAATAAATTTCCATTTAAAAATATAAATGTTGTTATTACTCGTATAATTAGAAACACCGGCAGTGACAATTAATTAAGGTTTTATTACAATACTTATAATAGAATTTATACATCGATTGACAGTTGGAGACTGTCAATTATATACGAGATAATAGGTAAAAAAATCAGACTTTATGTCTTTTCGACTTTCTCAGTTGGTGCACACGTTGATCATAGCAAGATAATATAAACATTACTCAATATGTTCTTTACTGCTGCCAGTAGTCTTACCGATGATGATCTAACGATGGGGGAATATGCTTCATGAAAATCCTGCTCTGGTCGTTGTGAGCATCCTTTCGTGGTAAGTTTCACCTTGTTTACACGCTAGTAGCCTTCGGCACCCAACTACTTTTGGTTCATGAGGTTGTGGCCAAATTTACCATGTGTCATTTTTATTTTGCGCTTGCTATTCATCTTCCTGTCTGGCTTGAGTTGTCTGTCTCGCTGCAGCCCAATTCTTTGGCTCTTTCGTTGCGATATTACCAGTGATAGGCACAATCGTCTTCCGATCCGTTGGATTCTACTATGCCTTCCTCTGTTTCGTCAGTATCTTTTTCGAGCATCGTGGTTCTGAATTCTTTACATAGTCTCCCTACATAACCACTATGCACTATCGATTACGAATATACACATAGTCGGCGGTATGTACCGCCTCAGCACAAAACGTAGGAGGGCATGTAGCTTGACGCATCATACACCGAGACATTTCCACAAGTAATCTATTTTTGCGCTTGGCAACACCGTCTTGCTGCTGTGGGGTATGTAGCACTGACAATCGTTGTTTGATCCCAATCGTTGATCCCACTTGTCGATAAGCTTTTTCTTTATTTAGACGTTATTAACGCTGTCTTGATATGAGTAAAAAACGCACTTGATATAGATCGCCAATCCGATCGGTGCTCATGTGCACTTTATTGTTTTTATCGGTTACGATCGCGTCATTTGTTGAATCGTACTTCAAACCCGTATTCTGTTGTCTTTGACACTGATAACAAGTTTGCTCGTAAGTTTGGCACATTGACAACTCTATTATAATTTATTTGGCGCTCCTCGGCTGCCCGTGTTCAACCATATGCCTGATTTTCCCATTCCAGTTACTTGCGTGCTTTCTTGGTTTGCCAAGTTAATGTCACATTGCATTTTCTTGAACTCATTGAACAAATTCTTCTGATAGCACATATGTCCCGTGCATCCACTATTAATATACAACACCTTTTGATTCGAAATCACTGTTTCAACTGTCTTCAACATGGTTATGAAGTTGCTTCGCTGATTTGAATCCGAATCACTATCTCGGCGTCGTAGTTGGCGTGCACTACATTTCGGTTTTCTCTGATAGTTTCGTTACAAGTACATCAAATGATGGAAGCTCATCACGCCCCTCCATTTACGACCGGAACATGTCAAATGAGTCCGGTAAGCTACATACTAGCATTATAAGTATTAGTTCTCCTGGAAGAACTAAGCCAATTTCTTTCTGCTAGTTTGGTGTTTGATGAAATTCTGTGATGTGATTTCTCAAGTCATCACCTTCTCGCATACACATTATCACATATTTCTCGGTGGTTTTTATGTTACCTTTTTGTTATGTTACCGCGGCCCGAGCTAGTTGCTCATTAATTTCCGTATAATAAGGAAAACAATAAATAAACGGATGGATTAAATTTTAACTAATAAATTTTTAATTCACAAAAGTTTGGTTGTTGTTGCCTATGCTAAGTTAGCGCGTGTTATTTCTGAGCGCTATGGTACGACTGACTGTGCAACGCACATTTATTGTCATGGCGCCCAGCTGTGTACAAGTGAATGCTAATGTGTGTATGTGTAGTATGCATGTTGTGTGCATGTTTGTATGATTGTTTGTATGAATGCTTTAGTTTAAGTCCAATTGCCACATCTTCAATAGTGATAATTTTCGCGCTGCTCCTTTAAAGCATGTAAATGGATTTTATTTTATTATTTTATTTTTTGCCTCAAATGATCCTCATTTATCGTGACCTCGTAATTCGCTAGGGCTAATAGCTATTAAAATGTCTGACTTTGCTGCGCGGTCCATCTCCATCCATTTTTTCAAAAGCGTCGGTTTTGGATTCCGCTGTTTCGACGTTTCACCGCAAGCATAACGCCACAGTCTATTCTTCTTCAGAATTACTTTCATGTGAATTTTCCATATTTATAGTTTCCGATTTAAAGTGGGTCGATATTTCTCGATCCAACCGTCTTCTTAAACTTCCAATGTGGAATACAATGCGCGACGTTTCGACGTCTAAATCACGTTCAACGCGTCAGCTTTTAAACATATTAGTTCTTACCCGAAAAATACGTTAACGCTTATAATTTTTCATTAATGCACTTGGGCATAGCCTGGGCCCATAACCTGTTGTTATTTAAATAGAAACACCGGCAGTGACAATTAATTAAGTTTTTATTACTTATAGAAAAAAATACCTCTTCTCTTTTGGCACACATGAAATTCAATTATAACAAATAATTAATTAATAATTAAAAAAAAAAACAATTTTAATAAATGATTCCAAATATCAAATATTCTAACCCAACACAAGTTACCAAACGGTCTCAGGCATATATTTACTGCCATCTATTGGTTTAACTTGAATTAAAAACAATTATCCCAATCAGAAAAGACAGACTTTTCTTATCACCTGTCACATTTTCAAAGATTCGGTGTGGTGAATTTTAGAACACCACTTCTAAGCCTTAGATTAAAGAACTATTAGGCACACCACTATAAATACTGTGACATTTTGCGCAAATATTTATTATTGTTAGTTCCATAAGGAAATTTCATTGTCGTATGGCTTTTTTAACCAAACCGGGTGTTATAATATAATTCAAAATTTGATTTTGTTGCCACAAAATAAAGGCTTACGTTTATAAAGCGATTTTTTTTGGATTTAAATATTTTAAATAAATGAATAATGAGCACATATAATTATTGTCGGATGCAGGCATAATCAAGAATCGCCATTAATGACTGTTTATGAAGTTTTACATATTTAAATGTTGTTTATTTTGAAACAATATTTTTAAAAATGTCATTATGTATCTGCCGAATAATTATACAGACGAATTTCGGTCACTTCGTTAAGTCCTTCCCAAGGAAATTAGCTACCAATGTACTACTTCGTTCGTATAATTCAATTAATAAAACAGCCGGGTCGGCGTTTCTGATTTGCCGTAAATATGATAATTGCACTTTCTACCAACAAAGATTGTATACTGATGTGAAGAAGGAAGATATCCAAATCAAAGCTGTGAAAAGACACGCTCTGCTTCAGGATGTATTCGAGAAGAAACGCGAAATTTTGTTGGAGAAAAGGAATGTCCTCGTCAAAGATATACGGGAGAAAAAGACAAAAGTCAAGGAAAAAATTGAGGAAGTAATTGAACGAGAAAACATTTTAACGATTCCGAATTTCCTCACTGTTGGGCGAGGGCTGCTAGCGCCGTACTTGGGCTTCGTAATTGTACAAGGGGACTTTACATTTGCAATGATTCTGCTTGTCACTGCCGGATTAACGGACCTGGTACCCTTTTCAACATTATTTATCATCAAAAATATATTAAATAAAAACGATCAATGAATCTCTTTAATTTTATAGCTAGATGGTCAAATCGCGCGGAACTGGCCAAAACAAGCTAGCAAATTCGGAACATTTCTTGATCCACTCGCTGACAAATTGCTAGTTGGTTCTCTGGTTATTTCAATGGGATATATTGGCCTACTTCCTGTTTGGTTATCTGGTGTTATTCTATTTAGGGACGTATTTCTTATTCTGGCTGGTTTTGTTATTCGTTATATAAGTCTGCCACCGCCAGTAAGACATTATATTTAAGTTGTATGCAATTTCTAAATGAAAAATTTAAAATTAGAAAACATTTTCACGATATTTTGATGCGACACATGCAACGGCGCAATTGGAACCAACGTTAATAAGCAAAGTGAATACTGTCGTGCAACTTTTAACTATTGGTCTGAGCTTAGGAGCACCGATTTGGAGTTATATTGGTATAATTAATAAAACGTTCGTATAATTATAAGAAATCAGTTAAAATTTTCTTCGTTTTAGATCATTCGGCTCTACATGGTCTGTGGTACTTAACAGGTATTACGACAGTAGCAGCAGCACTCAGCTATATTACTAATAAGAACACTTATAAAATTTTAAAGAAGACAAAACGAATCCCATAATTTGTATCACATACACCTGTTTCCGGAATGCATATATATTTATAAAAGAGCCGAAAATGTTAAATATTTAAGTAATAAAACCACTAGTTACGTAGCCACTATATATTTTTGTTGTTTATACATTTCATAAGCAAATGTCTCAATATGACTTGGATCGAATTCTAATCCTATATAGTCGATTTCCAAACTAAAAACCCCATCATGACCACCTCTAGCACCAACCGAAAATCCAATATTCGTAATTTTTTCTAAAGGAATTGGGTTTTGTTTATCTTGTACACGTCCTTTTGAACCCATGAAAAATTTCGAAAATGGTATCTAATAAAACAAATATTTCTTGATTAACAGTGATTTTTTTCAGCAAATGTATAAAGTAGTTAACTTTAGTAAGTTGCCAATGTGGACCTCCTCTTGTATACAATGCATAATGGTAAACATCATTCCACAGTATATCAAAATATCCCTCAGTGTGTACATTTATTAAGTAAGATCTGCCGTCACCTCTCAGACGAATTACTAATGTATTGTATTGTCGCCAATCGTAAAATATTTCACGTTTAAATGATCTCTACAAAACATACGGAATATATTGAGTTTTAATATTATTAGAGTAATTTTTTGCACTTTACCCTGGCTCGTAAAGTTTTAATATTTGCGTAACCGGATCGTTTAATTTTCCCATCTTTCGGTTCTTGAGAATCAACGTATCCGTGAAAGACGCCATGTCCACTATTCGTTAAATCGAAGGATGCTCGACTGCGTCCTTCATTATGATCACTATCTGCAGTTACTACCCATTTTTCCAGATCGCTTTTATCTTGAAACGACCATACTATATCGGTTTCTCCTACAGTTAATATTTCAAAATTTTTAACTATTAAACTTTATTTTAGAAAAATATTTATGAAATACCTGGTCGAAATACTACGATTGGATCTCCTTCTAATTTTTCTTTCATCTCCTCTTTCCAAAGAGAAATTTCTTGTTTTAGTTCTTGTAGTCCATCAAGAATTAGTTTCTTTTTTGGAACTTGAGGTAAATCTCTATTGTATCCTCCTTTTTTATCGCGTTCCCAAAATGTCGTATTTATAGCAGTTGTATGAATTGTTACAATATGTACATTTCCATGCTTAACATAACAGTTAATTAATTTTATAGTATTTCGTAAATATAAATTTGTTCTATTTAATAACGATAACATCTTTTTTCAAAATATTTATACAAATCACATTTTCTTTCTAATTTTGTAAAAGAGATACACTATTTTGTGCTATAATCAAAGCTTAGTTATTTTAATTACCAATTTAATTTATAATTTTAATAAGTTTATAAGAATTAATTTTCCTAATTTACTATTTTTATTTTAAAAAAATGGTATGGAAATAGTGTTTATTGAATGATTTGACAATCAGCTGTTGCCGGTCTCATAACTTACTATTCGAACAGTTTATGTAAGACTTTCGAAAAGTTGCAAAAATAAAGAGATTGTTTAAAGTTTATTGTGGCTCTTAAAAATTATTTAGTCTAAAAAATTTACAATTTAGTTTAATGACGGGCTCAAACTTGCTATTTTACCGAATTTCACTCTTATATAATTAAAATACCTAATCTTGTATCTAGAAAAGTTTAGAATCTCTTTATTACAGTTAAGAAAATGTTAAGATATCAGC
Source organism: Atherix ibis (assembly GCA_958298945.1). Lineage (NCBI taxonomy): Eukaryota > Metazoa > Arthropoda > Insecta > Diptera > Athericidae > Atherix > Atherix ibis. The sequence continues at coordinate 7,032,718 of OY282606.1, forward strand.
TCAGTTTAGTTGGTTAAGATTTACACTCATTCAGAGTCCTTTCAAAATAAAAAACACCTTTATTTCTAGATTTCGCAGCAACAAACACAATTTTTGTATGCAGCTTCCTGAATAGACGAACAGTTAGCGTAAAGTGAATAAGTTCATTGGCTTCATAAGTAGCACAGTTAACCGTACTGATAAGGAGAGTTCGTGGCTATCCTCCTTCTGTCAAACTTTTGAAGTAATTTTCGATGTGGGCTAGAAACCAGAAATGGGGATTGTAAATAAAGGAGCTTCCAGTATTTTTAAGATATGTTTTATTTACAAAAATAGAATGATAAATTTAGAAAATGATTTACTAGCTGAAAGAAGGGGAAAAATTCGACCCCTATTATTTATTCTGGTATTATAAGTCTGGTAATGAATGGAAAATATATTAATTAGTTACGTGTCGTTAAAAGTTCAAGTGCGGAATTAGGTGAACAACTGGTGATAAATGCAAGTGTGCAGTAACTGTTTAGTTGTAAATTAAGTGAGCAGCTGATGATAAACTGCAGGTATATACGTTAATAAGTATCTGAAATTTCTGAACGTGATTGAGATAAAGGATAGATAAAAATTTCCATTATTTTAATTCGCAAGAATTCTCTTCAGTTCGCTTTAAAATAGCAACACGAGTACGTAAATAAAAAAAATACTATGGTAAATATTTTATTAATATACTATTCTACTAAATCGAAAATAAAAATTAAAATGTAAAATGGCTTTTGAAAGAAATTATATGTCTGCATAAATAAAATGTCAAACGTTTGGAAAAAAATGAATATTTAATTTTTTTAAATTTAATATAAAAAAACGAATTTTGAATAAATCTGTTTTAAATTTTTTATAAAAATTGAAATATTTATTCAGTAATCGAATCGGGAAGTGAAATGAAATGTTGTATATCAACCTTGACAATAAATTCAATACACATGCAAAAATAAATATATGTTACTCAAATATGGGAGTGTATGAATGATGGCTAACAAATTGATAATTGTTTTAATATGAGTGAAAATTAAAAATCTTAATAAGTTAATAATCCTAACTCTCCAATCTTTTATTTGTTGTATACTATTTAATTGGCAATATCTCAGTAGAATATATTTAACAATCAAACTAATTTTATAACCCATTCTAAAAAGTTGAAGTGAAATTTTTGTCACAACTATATCGACTTCACTAGTACCGTAAGATTTCCCAAATTCAAATATGAGAACTAATGAAACGCAGAAAAACTGGTTACTAAAAAATGTTAGGGAAGGTAAAGTCTCCACTACGCGCACTAAACCATAGCTCGTAACGGTTATCAGTTCTCGTTGACCGTCAAATATTATTGTAGATGTAAATAATACAAACCAACAGAAGCACCTTTAAAACTGTTTCCATTATTCTGTGTTGTAAAAAACCGGCTTCTAGTTGAGTACAGTTTGCCTTCGTGTCGCGTCTGGCTAAGAACACAGAAAATGGTCTGCTTCGTTTTATTCGTCGAAAAGTGAAAGTGAACAATCTATAATTCTGCCACGATGGTAATTCTTAAGCAACAGGTACTAGTGCTTTTTAAATTCTTCAATACAAATATGAACATTTTTAGTGGATAACCGAATAATATAAAATCTTTTCAAATATGAATATTTTTGGATTTCTGAGATTTTAACCATTGATAGCGTAAATGGAAAAGAAATTTACTGTCAGCAATGTGATTAGATAATAGGATTTTTCTTTTTTTTATAATCTATGCCATAGACATATTTAGCGTTTCTAAAAAATACATTATCAGCTTGAACAGTATGATGTGTACAGGAAATGTGGAATTATTTTGATAAAATTAGTAATGATAAATAATTTTAAATCAAATCGCACATAGACATAGTATAATTATAACCAAACGTTGACATTAGCCAAAAATATAAACTTGATTATGTCCAAACTAAACTGGAATTACTAGTTGCGTCCTTGAATTGAAATTTATTTTGTTTGATATTTAAATGATCTACGATACTATTTTGATCATTTTCAGCAGAGCGAACTTTCGCTCTATAATCCAAGTTTATTGCTGGAACTCGATTTCCACAAGAGCCCAGCAAAGTTCAACCCGTTTATATCAGCTGCGGCCCCAGGTGAGCAATGGCTTAAAGTGAGACCCCTTCAAGATGGCGATTATGACCGTGGATTCCTTCAGCTCTTATCTCAGCTAACTAGTGTTGGCGAAATATCTCGGGCACAATTTTTAAGTATGAATGCATTATCATTTTTGGCCAAATTAAATTCCGTTTATTTAAAAATAATTCTCTAACAGCTAGATTTGCACAAATGAAAGCTAGCGGAGATTACTATGTCACCGTCATAGAAGATACTCGAATCAATAAATTAATTGGTGCTGCTACACTTGTTCTTGAGCATAAATTCATACATACTTGCGGAACTGTGAGTACATTCTTCTAAAATAATCACAAATAATTTTTTTATAATTTATTGTATTATTTGTTATCATATTTTGTAGCGTGGCCGCCTAGAAGATGTAGTTGTAAACGATACCTATCGAGGAAAACAACTAGGAAAATTGTAGGATTAAATTAATATAGCTATTTAAACATACTATTTTAAAATTATTTTTATCCAATTTTAGAATTGTTGTAACTGTATCATTATTGGCTCAACATTTGGGATGCTACAAAATGACACTTGAATGTAAAGATAAACTCATCCCATTCTATCGATCATTAGGATATGTTGATGAGCCTGGCAACTCAAATTCAATGACAATTAGATATGAAGACGGCGCTAAAGTTATTAAGAATCAAACACAAGGAATCGATCCTGACGCAACAAATCCAAAAGATCCATCCTGACAATTAGCCACCAGAGCTGCTAATCTTCGTGCTAAACTATAAGGATGGAACAAAATAATACGAATTTCTCACATCAAATTATTTAGAAAAATTTTCCGAAATATTTCATCAATATTAAAATAATCGGAAAATAGAGAAAATATACTATTAAATTTCGTATTGTTTCGAACTCTATATTTATAGTTCAGTAAATGAAAAGGTACCTAGAGATTGTAGATTTATATAATATTCAAGCTCTGTCCTTGTACAATAAATTTTTTTACAAATATTAAAACTGTTAATATTGATATTTTCAAACACTGGAAAATATTGATATATGAACACTGGAAAATAGCAAATGAATAAAACTCTTGTTACCTTTTCAATTAGCAGCCCTGGTACGTAATCAGTGTAATTTTAAGTATCTTGAAACAGTTATACTTTCATCTCTTTCTTAAAAAATTTCTATTATTATAAATAACTTAATTTTCTTTTGGCTTCACTTTAATTTAGGTTTTGAATACTAATTTTTTTCTTTTATTGGGTTAATGGGCTAAATTTTATTTATTATATTTGTTTGGTTTTAAATGTTATGTTGCATAATGAAATTTATTTTTATTATATTTTATTTGAAAATACTAAATAATAATAAAAATGTTTAATATATATTGAGTATTTAAATCGCCAGATACAAAGGGTAAAATTTTACTTCTTTAGATTATAAAAATATGAATACAATAAGAGAGAAATTTTCCAAATGCGTAAAAATAAACTATTGAGCATGAAAAGGACTTTCGAAAAAATTCCAATTACGGTGTGTTTGGTCGTTTGCCTTACTACTATTCGATCAATTCATATACGCTAACATTTATATACTAAATGCCCTTGTCTCATTTAGATTATAAAATCTTTCATTAAATTCCTTTGGAGTATATGATTTTTCAGATTATACAAAATTTTACTATCAAAACATACGTCTATCAGACCTTATTCTAAGAATGCTGGATAAATTAAATTAAATTAAATATTGAGTTTTTCGATTAAAACAAGTTGCAGTAGAGTAAAATTTTTAATCCTGTTTTAATGCGATTACAATTTTTTTAGGAGAGACTATCACAAATGCATTTTGCTTTTGGTTATAAATTTTTCTCTGTTCTTTTGTTATCTTTATCAACGTTTCTATCTCTTTGTCTCTCTATTTTCTTCACACACCCCTCATTCATCCTTTTTTTCCACACATCTTTACTATTTTTCAACAAATTGCCCCTAGAAGCATTCCTATGCCCATGACAACTGTTTTATTATTATAATATAAATATTTTGTTGTTGATATTTTAATCGTTGACACTTGAAACGCAATCGATTGTTATAAAAACAAATAAAATACTAAATGTATTTTATAATTGATCAGACATACTATATTTTGTAAAAGTATTTTATGTAGAAAATTGAAAATCGTATCCAAATAATCAATTGTGGTGGAACTTTTAAAAATGTATAGCAATCATTTTACTGCATTTAATTTTGTTTGGATTTTTAAATTACAAAATATTGACGAAATAGTAAATAAATTAATAAAATATGATTATGCATTGTCTAATTTTGATTTTCACATTTAAATCTTATGTTAACAAAAAGTAATATAAAGAAAAGTAAATAAATACATTTACCGATTACAAATAGTTTTTTTGTTTGTTTTTGTTTTACAGAAAGTTGGAAACAAATCAATTATCTCATAAAACACGTACGTGCTTCTTTTAATTTTATACTACACTAAACAGTAGATATCAGACCGGATCGGATTATGAAAATTATTATTTTATTTATTCATGAACTATTTAAAAATAAGCGAATTTTATAATGAACAAGGATCATATTATTTTATACAAGAAAAAATTTGTTTTTTAAATTAGTATTCTCATAAGCTTATTTTTGAAGGACACACTGACTGTAACATATATGTACATGCATGCATACATACATATGTAGCAATTAGTTCTCTTCGTTTACTTACAATAAAAAATCTATAATATATATAATCACTTTCTATTTTTCATACCTTTTAATTTATATATATATATATATATATTTATGGCGGTCAAATTGTATTGAAAATTTCGCCTCTTAAGAATTCAGTTCCAAAAAATTTCGATCAGCACATTGTGAAATATCGTAGAACATTTATTGTGCTGTAAAAATCTATATTATTATATATTAATTTTCTGTTAAAATTACAATTTAGATTTTTGGAAATGTTTTTAAATTGTTAATTCGTTATTACTAGTTATTTTTGTTTTGCTCTTATTTGAAAATATCAATTGTATTATAATAACTACGAATTCTAATCCTAAAACAGAAAATTTCACAACATATATATATATAAACATAAAAGTCGCTGGTGTATAATTGATTAGTATTATCGAAATTTAAATTCTATATATATATATATATATATATATATTATTTTTTAATTGTTTTCTTATCTTTTTCTCGTTTTACATTTTACCATTAATTTTAACAGATTGAAAATTTAGTTTGGTTTGTTTCATTTTATTACGCTTCACTATTTTGCATATTTTTTTATTATTAATGAATAATTAGCGTTTTAATTTATTTATTCTAATTTTATTTGTATTTGTTTTCCTTGTTGTCCTTTTTATCTATATTAGTTTAAAGCTTTTTAACGCCCAATTTCATTGGACCACGCTGCGATCGACGAGCTTCTAATTCGCGTTGCCGTTGAAGTTTTTTTTCTTCACGTTTTCGTCGAGCTTCATCAATTTTTGGGTTACCTATAAAGTATTGAAATAGGACCATAGTTTTTACAAACAAATGATTTGTTAAAATAATCACAGTTACCTGTAAGCGGTTCATCGATTGGTTCAAATTCACCATCCGCCCATGAATCACTATTCCAATTGGCATTTGTATTATTTATGTGTCCGTCATTTACTGGACTGAGATTATTACAATTTGTTATCAAATTGGGAAGATCATTAGGCCGACTACTTTCTATTGGTTCTTCTTGTTCTTCATTCTTTTTATTCATGAAAATAAGGACGATAATATTTATGGAAAAATTACAATATTATTTTAGTTTACTTTGTAAATTTTTTTAATATAATTTAAAGAAAAACTAAAAACTAAACCAAGTAAATTATCTATCTGATCTAAATTATAAAACGCCTGGTTTATATTTTCTGAGATGTGAGTAAACATTTTTTACAATTTCCAACAAATTTTTTTGTCTATTTTATAATTAAAACCCTCAAGTTTTATCAAATTTACTGTTATTTAAATAATAAGAAAAATCTTAATATTTAAATTCATCAAATCATTTTCATCCATAAATTAAAATAAACTGGTAGTAAAATAATTACCGGTTCTTCTTCTAGACTACCCCATTCTTCATTATCCCAACCATCTCTTATATCAGCTAAGCCACTTGGTGCATTTAACTGTCCATTGTTTGATGTTCCAGCTAAAGGACTACTTGGATCTTGTGACGTCTAATATGAAATTATATATAATTTAATAGAATTGATTTAATTTTGAGTTTACTCACATCCATTTCCCCCCAATTCTCATTATCCCAATTATCTGCACCATAATCACTAGCCGATGCCGATGTATCATTACTTTCATGCTCCAGAGATGTCATTGATGTAACACTAGATGTTGTCGTCGATAAACTACTACTCGATGGTTGTTCTAAAAGTTATTGTAAATAATAATAAATAGGAAAAAATAAAGATTTGATTACAAGCTTCCAACAAAAAATGACTCATTATGAACCTAAAGAAGCTGGCTTGGATAAAGTTCTACCGGTCAAGGGATTCCTCGGTCTCGCCGTATCACTTTGACTCCTATAGAATTTTGCAGTAACAGCGGTAACGGCCCAACCAGCCCATGTTGCTGCAGCATTTCCAAGAGATGGTGTGGCTGTATGCACGTCAGCCTCTAACATTATTTTTTAATGTTTAAAAATACGTGTACTTGTTTCTTTGATTTACAAATTTGCATCTTATTATTACCCATGGTTTCCCTTAAACTCGGATCTTCTGATACTTTTTCTAATTTTCCTAAAAATCCTCTGATTGTTTTAAAGGCTGGATCTCGAACATTTTTCTCGGGATCAACTGTTAAAGAACATAAAGCTGGCAAAACTCGATTTGCAATTTCACTACAGAAGAAGCTATGAAAAATTGAAATAAATTAAATGATTTTTAAATAGTTTACCTTAAAAGAAAATATTGCTGTGTTGCAGCTAATGCTAATATTCCTGCAACTCTAGCTGGGGGGAAAGGATCACGCATAGCTCTAATAAATGCAGATACAAGCACTCGTTGACGCACCTTTTAATTGAAAAATTAAAAACTTTTCCATGCTAGAAATTAAACATAAACAATAGAGTTAATTACCTGTGGATGGAGATGTGGTGCAACTTTACCTAAACAAATAGTCGTATTTGTTCGAATACCGCCTTGATCATCTCTTGCTTGCAATCGCGCAAAATGTTTCAGTACCTCTACATTCATATTGTTGTAATTCAATTTTGGTGCTAAATGGATGATTGACTATCAAATGTAAAAATATTAAAAGCACATCAATTATCTGCCATTACAATATATTTTGGTCGAATACTACCTTGACAGTTTGCTCTCGTATTGTTGGATTTGTGTCTAAAAATCCATGCGCAACTTGTGGAAAAATTTGTTCATTTACCACTTGCGGTTGCAGGTGTGCAATGAAAACTTCTAGCTGTTGTAAAAGACGCGACCTTGTCACTCGATCAGTGGAAGCGAAAAGTTTCACAACACATGGCACTATTCGTTTTTGGTATTCAGCTTCGTCCAATAATCGACCCAACTAAAAACAACAATCATATAAGTGTCAATATATTTAATTCACGATTGTTCGCTATTAGCATTACCTTAAACATAGGAGCTAAAACTGCCGAACCGGCATCACCATATTCATAAGCAGTTATTAATTGAGGCAAAATTTTATGTCTGAAACAAATTTTTATAACAATAAAGAAACTTTACATAATTGAATATTTAATAAAATCTAAATAGTATACGTACTTGCATACGTTTTCAGGAAAATTATCTAAATGCATAGTAAGACCACTAAAAAATCGATTTTTTTCAGCCTTATCTTTTATTTGGATTTCTTCGAGAAAAAGAAGCGAGTCTACTAAATCATTTTTAAAAAATCCACCCGGCTTTCTACATCTTGTTATTATGTCGGCCGGATTTGGTCGACTCGTAGGATTCGCACCAACTAACTCACAATATACGGGAGTCAAAGATTTTGGTATTTGATCCAATTCCTTTAAGTTTGCTCGTGATTTCAACTTTCCATTAAACGATTCCCAAACTAAACAACCAAGGCCCCACATATCTGCCGAACTAAAGCACAAATAACATTATTATATTAATTCAAATTTAATAATTTAATATTATAAACCATTTTGTAGCTGATTTCAATTTTGTCATATCATTCTTTTCTGGTGGATCGTAAATTTCTAAAATCACCGGAATTTTCGGCGGTGGACTTGGATTTGCATCAACCGTTGATACATATTCCAAACCTCCTAGTTTCCACTCACCAGATGAATTTACAAAAACCGACCATATGGATACGTTGTTATGACGTAAGTTACCATCATTATTTAGAAAAGACAACGCTCTCTGAAAATATGTTTTATTATTTATCGTTCAAAAGCGAAATGGTCTATTATTTATTGAACGTGTTCTGATTTTAAGACATACAGTGATTTGAAAAATTCCCCACGCTAAGTATAGGTCTTTTTGCATTCCCTCATTGTCCAGCTTTAGCATGTGAGTACCCAAAGGTTCAACTGCTTCCGTGGCGACATATTGAACCTTTTCAGTTTCAAGGCTATCCAAAAATTGTAAAATACTGGGATGTCGCAAAGTTTTTAATCGTTTTAAAGATGATTTTGCCAGTTCCAATTTCGCTTCGGAACCGTTTTTAATATCATAAACAAATACCGAAACTTCATCGCCACTATTCTTCCGTTTCCCCTTGTGAAGATTCCAAATTGAATATCCCTCAAACCCTGCTACCTGTTCTCCGATTTCATATGGAAATTCTTTGGTCGAGTCGCGCGAGAAAAACGACCACATAATGCTTTTAGCCCGTCTGGATAATATTTTTGATGTGAATTTTAACACCGTTATCGTCAACAATTTCCTGAATCGTAGTTATTTCGATTGTCGTCGAACGACACTTCACAGACCCAATCATGTGTTTTTGTTTTTTGGCTGACACATTCAAATTAGTGAATTCATCACGTTATAAATGACGCTAACTATCGTATTATCTACACCATCTATTCTATTCGAATTTATAATCAGCGCGTCTGAAATATGTCAATTGTATTTACGTGTCCACAAGGAAAAATTCACCTCCACTTCTCTTATACTTATTTCCCGATGTTGACGAATTATTCCGAAATCACTCACACTGCACGAAAATTGCACGAATCAATTGTCACAGCTGTTTAAATTTATATGTAGATTCAAAGACATTTTTGTAATAGATTTTATTGATACAGCCTAAGCAATAATAATAATAATAATCAAATGTTTTTTATTTCAAAATTTCTATCTATTATTTATAAATAAGCATTCACATTATTTATATTAATAAATCTATAGTAAATTTATTTTAATGTGATAAAATAATATATAAAAATTACCATATAAACAAACTTTATTTATTCCACATCAAATGTATAAATTCAAAATTTTAAATACAAACGGTACAAAATCATATAACTATATTTAAAATACAAATTGGAATGACGTTCCTACGCATCAAACCACACACACTTGTTAATCCAATTAACCGCAAATAGAATTCAAAACATGCAAAATTTTGTTTCTGATTTTAATTTGTTTTAACATAATAAACTTTCATTATTTTGTACATTTCTCTTATTATAGATTGGTGCAACTACATAAATAAAATAAATTAATATGAAAGGAAAAGATTTGAGTAAAATTTAAAATTTTACAAAAATAGTATTTTGTGTGTAATTTAGAACACTATAATAAGAACCACCAAAAAAATGGCTACTTTCAATCAGAAAACAATATTAATTCATAGCAGTTTTACTGAAAACTCATTTTATGGAATGCTAGTAGAAAAGGCCTAGTAGCAGTAGTAGATGCAATTAAAATAACGATTAAAATTAATCAATTTATTGCTAACATAAATTATTAGATATGTCAACTATTATTTTTATTACATTCACAGATAATTTGTTAATTCCTATTTTTATGTAATCGCATTTAATGTTAGAAATTGAAGTACATCTACTGCGTTTATAGCTTTTGAAATACAACTTATTTCCAGGTGATCATAAATATGCATGTGATACCTACTTAAATATGAGCATAGTAATGTGCATATCAGTTTAAAAATGAAGCATTTGGTGGTAATATGGTGCTATCGAGTAAAGTATTTTAAAACTATGTCGTAAAATAGATAGAATGATGACATTGGTTGGGCAAATCCCATGGGGCACCAATATTCCCCCCACAAATAGATTGATATGTAGTCGACGTTGTTTTCAATTATGACTCATACTACAAATCTGAAAAGAATTGCCGTTGTCGTTACCCCAAATACCCCTTTGCCTATTAATCCGATAATATCGTCACAATCTAAAGGAGCGAAAGAATTTCAACAATTTCCGGATACGCGTGAACAAGTGTATCATCATCATTGGCGACCGTCTTCTTCCTGAGTTTGCGCCAGTATAATTCACGATCATTTCTGTTCCGATTAAGTGAGGTCTGAGTTTGACCCAATCATTTGGTAAAATACATATTTAAAACACGTCAGTACGATAAGGTATGTATTGTGTTCTGACTCAGTAACTTCCTCGTACAACGCCGCCGAAGTAGTAAAAATCGGAACTAGAGGATTTACGACGCGCCAAGTCTATCGGTACTAACGAAATTGCAATGAACAGGATTGGCGACATTATTAACCAAACCGTTGATGCAGCAATGATCACCGACAACGGTCAGAGAAAAGTTTACACTGAACTGGTCAATAGGAGATACTATAATGGAAGAAATGTAAGTATTACACTCTTAGATAAAAAAAAATTTTTGTTTTTGTGCAAACCAATTAGGTCAATTAATTATTGTGTTAATTAAAAGTGAATAAAAATGTGTGTTCATAAAAATTTATTTAATTGTATGGCACTAATATAGTAAGACAAAAGTACCAATTTTAAAAGTAGTTAAATAAATGTTGTATAAAAAATTGAAATTTTTTTAATAAAGTTTAGATTTTAACTCTAATAAAAACGTTATGCTCATTTATTGTTAAATAGTTTAATTAAAATATAATAAATATAACTTTATCGCCAAAGCTATTAAATGGAAAGTGGTGAAAAAATATAAGTGAATGAATAAGAAGAAATTATTTAAAAAGTGAATCCTTAAGTGAATAAAATAACTTTTTTGTAATTGAATTATATTTTAACAATATATTTGACTTTTGTTTGGACATTAATTTATTATTTTGTGATCTAGTTTTTAATTTTTTTTTTTGTAAACTTAATGCTGCTTTAAATTTTTTTATTTATATTAATATATGTTAATTAAGTTCAGTTAAAGATATCAATAAATTAAAAGATTTTTTAAGTTTGTAATTTGGTTTTTGTGTAATTTATAAAATTAATTAATTTGTTTGTGGGCATTATAATAGCATGGGAATATATTATTTATTCTTTTGAAATGTAATTATATGATATACTAAAAGATATAGGTATATAAAATCTACTTTACTGGTAATACATTTATCACAAGATGCTCTTATTATTTTTCTCTTGAAACAATATATTACATGTGTAATAACACAAAATAAACTGCTTTATATGGTCAAAAGTATTTAGTAAAGGACAAGTATATGCTCATCCATACTCAACTTTTATTATACAAAATATTCTGTTAATACTTTTAATTTAGATATTCTTAAATTTACATCTTTTATAAATTATGTTACTTGCCACAAACATTCAATATCCCCATAATACTGTATTCATTTTAATTATTTGAAATTGAAAGGAATTAAAAAGTCTTAACAATTTTATAAGGAAAGTTGCAGTATGTTATAATTTATATATAACAATATTGTCGTTTCAGTATTGTGTAGAAAATAGAAACTATTGTGCATACAAAACTTGATAAGTTCGTTGATAATGAAAATTGTAAACCCAGCAAATGATAAGAGATCGAGTTTGTTTAAGAAATAAAAAAATATTTAAATTTTAAATAATATATGCTTTATTTGTAATTATTGCATTTATTTTGCATACAATAAATGTTTATATTTGAATAGTCATAATATATATTTTTTAGATTAAATTGAGTGGTTTTTTTTGTCAAATACCCAATATTTTATTTCTGACTACATACAATATAACATATTTTCAATAGTTTCGACATAAATAATTTTTATAATTTACTTTATAAGTTTTTATAAAATTTAAATAGGATAAACTTATTGAAAATATTTAATAATCATAACTAAAAACATGAAATTTATAAAAGTTTAGCGATGTTTACAATGCATAATAATTGGTGTTTCCAGCAAGTAAATTTCATATTTTAATAGTACATAATGAAATGAACACATGCGCACTATTATCAGCCCACTCTTTGCTCATTACACTTTCTGCACTGACATATATCACTGACCAGTATTAAAAACCTCTCGCGCTCACGAAATATGTGTGAAATCCTATGAGTCATCACTAGAGTAGAAGGTGCTACTAAGCTGTGGCTCCAGTCAATTACGTGTGTATTAGTTGATTTTAGTTTTCTCAAGACGCTTTTGTGTGGTGAAGAAATTTTTACGTTTCTTGGAATAGTCAAAAACTTTGTTCAAAATTTTTGTTTGGAAATTATAAAATAAATTTTAAGGAAATATATTTATATAGGAAAATTTGTATATTATAGATAGTGACAATTGAAAATTATAAAAGTCGCTGGGTGTGGTGCATGATAAAAAAACGCGATACGTAACAAAGAAATCGTAATTAATTTTACAAAGTTTTCTATTTTTTCTGTGCAATTAATAATAAGTGTTTTGTAAATATGAAAATTGAATTGTCAGATGCTGTGTCGGAGGCATCACTGACAAGTGAAAATAGCCAAAACTCTTCGGATTTAGCACCTCGAAGTGTTATCGTAAGTTGTTTTCAAATAATTTTTTACCACCTATGCTCTTATAAATTTATAAGATTTATTTAAGAATGCATATAATGTTCATTATATATTTATGTAAATTCATGTTAAGTTGTAAATCGAAATCAGGCTGAAAACTTCTTTAATGATCAAAGAATAAATTTTGTATCATATCATAAAATTAACTACAATTATCATGTATGACATTTTGACAGACGTCAACCAGACAAAGTTGCCATCACAGTGGCAAACAAAACTAGCTTATTATGTTGTGCTAAAATTGAAATTATGAATATTTTATTAAGTTTTGTATTCATAATTTTTATTCTTAATTCCAAATTTAAGTATTTATGATTTCAGACAATTTATAATTCTTATATTATTTTTAACAAAAACAAATTCTAGTCATCGTTTAATACGCAAAACTTCTTTTAAATTTAAAAATAATATAGTGTAAATTTGAATGCGAACAGGTACGAGTTGCTTGTAAACTTTTATGTGCTACGACCTTGCAATGTTAAAAAATGTCTCCTTGTGTTTCTGTTTTAAGACGTAAAAATTGCATGTATACGTATTTTAATAATCATAGAAAAGATATGAGCAAAGAAAATTTATTTTAAAAACGAAAGCAATTATTAATTGGCTTTTAATTAGATGGTAAATTTCATTTACAGCGTATTTCACTTAATATTTTAAATTGGAAATAAAATAGTACGTCACTCAATCGTATGTATTCCAATGATGTCATTCGCAAGCTGATTCCAAGAATCGATCATTTTTAACTTTAAATACAAACGTATTATCATGGTTACAAGCTCGTAAACAGAAAAGAAAGCATGTGGAGTGATAGCCGGGCGTGAGGTACATAGTTCAAATTGGGAAAACAGAAAAATAACAGCTAAGAGATGGAGGGAGGTAGTAGTTAGTGGGTAATAAAATGTGAAGGCTTTTTTCACATTCCACACGAAAGTGCCGCTTTATACGTTTCGGATATTATACTCGTACAAACAAGCGGACGCAAACAAAGAATGATTGTTTTTTTCTTATCGAATATGACTGTGTTAGTACGGTCATATAATGTATTTAAAATTAAACTTGGTATATCTGACGTCACCCTAACGACACTTCAATTTTATATTGAAATGATTTTTAGAAAATCTTGACCTAATATAGAAAAATATTCATTATTATAATAACTAATATGGACGTTCAATTTTACATATGACTATTGATAATATATTTTTCACTGTAAAAATTATACCCAAACTGTATCTTAAAATTAAATTTATAGACACCGATAAGCAACAACACTAAGCTGAATTTGTACATTTCGCATTGTATGATTAAAAAAAAATGAATATGAACATGTATGATATGTACATATTTGTATGGATATGTAGTTGAGCATGTTTGTCATGCCAAATGTGCGTGCAATGTTAAAAATGTCTATTTGGTCAAGTAAGGGGAAATTCACAAAATTTGAAATCTTTTATATTTTGCGGATAGTGGTCAGATTGATTGCGAAACTTCTTCTTTGAGAAATTCACAAGAATTGAACTATTTCAGAGAAAAATGCCTTGACGAACGTATCAGAGTTGCATGGTGTTGTTCTTGGGGAATTTTCGCAGCATGCTTTCAATATATGTATGTATAGTGATCTATTCTCGCTGAGAGACGAATGAACGGTTTGCTCCTCCTTATCTCTCATTCCATCTCATTTCAATTTCTGTAGGTACCTTTTGGCGTGTGCTGATAGTATAATGTGCTCATGTTTTGAGTAAGCGCATATGATTCATTGTACAACGTGCGATTTTCTTGGAAATGAACTGTTCGAATTTCCTAATTGGACTATATTTATTTACATTTTTTTTCGTGAGTTCATCGCTAACAAAAGTAAACATTTGTGTACTTTCCAGAATTATTCTTAGCTTTCTTCTCATCTTATATTTAATATACAAAATAAAAAATTCAATATCAACTTTGCAAACATACATACACATCTCACTTTTAACATAGTTTTATATTATTTAAGGAAAATTTCAAAATTATGCCATTTTTATTGTAAAAATCACAAATATTAGAAAAAATAAATATTTGATTTAATAGAAAGTTAAAAACACTAATATCTTATAATCTCAACAATTAATTATAGAATATTATTTTGAATTTTTTTAAAAATTTTAATCATAATTTCTGTATAAATTTCAATTTTAATTTCATAAAAAAATTTGTTCAAGAATAAAAATTAGAATTCTGTGTATTTTGGCAAAGGTAATTTTTTAATTGAAGACGATGACTCATCTACTGGTGAATCATCCCGGGGGCCGGTCCAATGTAAAATTGCTATATGACTTACATTATTATTGATGATGTAAATTGTGGTATGTACACTCGTCACGTGATAAACTAAATTCCGTTATCTCACCGGTTTTTTTCTTCTTCAATGATGTGGAAAACAAATTTTCATGATCGCCTATTAGATTATAATATTAGGTTTTAATTTCAATAAATTTAAGCAACCTAGAAATAGAAACAGAAATTTATTTTCATTCTTGAGGGTGTTTTAAAATCCGCAAATTGTGTGCTTTTGTCAACTGATTATCTATTTCACAACAAATTATAAGAAGTACCGCATAAGATTAGGTTTAGTGCATTAGAACGAAAGCTCAGTTGGATTTTTTTGTTCACTTATCCAAAGGGTACTCTTCAGTGCGATAACATATTGTAAAATTTTTTTAACTAATAATAATCATGTTCATATGTTGCACTTTAATAAATATGATTAAAATTATAATTATTAATATACGAACATAAATATATTGCACAATTTTGTAGTGATAAGTAACTAATACACATACATAGTTAGTTAATAGTGACAATGGTAATCAAATTTTGAAAATAGATTTTTTAAGGGTAGAAAGATCGTCTATTGTAATAATTTTTATTCTTGTTTGTTTGAATATATTTACAATAAAATCGTTGAAGCAAGTTTTTAGGCTTGGTTTTAAAAGAAAGTAGTAATAATAAATTTACTACTTTCTTTTAAAACCAAATCTATTATCGTTTCATCAAAATAATTATTTTTATTTCAATATTATTTCTTATCATCAGTTTGTTTTAAATATAAGAAAATATCTAATCTTTATTAAAATCGAAATATGATTATATAAAACAGGAAAACATAAATTCTCAAATTAAGAAAAATACATGTACGTAGAAACGTAAACAAATGGTAACAAAACAAAAAACTACCTATTATGTGAGAGATGATTCCGCGAAAAAATAATTCGAAATCGGAAGCTTTTTTTATATTTCATCGGAAATGGTTGAAAAATTCCAATCGGAACTGTGCGAAAACGGTGCGACAAGAGAGCTGCCGCCACATATAAAAAAAATAGAGACATGTTGAAGAAAGAAAATGTAGAAATCGAATATGCTGAAGCAAGCATGGCTATATTGACGTATGACACGTACACACATGTTTAAACAGTTGAACGGAGTGGCAATTAAAGAAACGTAAACAAGTATCTCCATTTCACTTTCTCACATTGTAATATTAATTTTTAGACATAGTCTCTTTTGCACTTATTTATTCTATAAAAGAGAGCTTAAACTAGGCAACTATATTTGAATATGATGGCAATTAGTTATAAGATACAGATAAGTTATACGAAATACTGTAGTAAGAAAAAGAAATGTACATGAATTGGAAGTTGGAATCACTGCTTGTGTTGGAATGTTTTATCTGTATTCAAAATACAATTGGGGGAAACGCGTTTATAAAGAGATTGACGATGACGCATACGGTCAGTTTTGTCAAATACTTTGCTGAAAACAATTGGGGATATTTTGTGCTAATTTTGTTCTGTTTATAATTATAAAATCATATTTATTTATAAATAATATCAAAGAATTTTTAAAAGTTTGATGATGATTAAAATGTTCTTGAAATATTGTGACAGTTCAGTATTAATGGTGACATATATAAATTGATAACACATCAAAATATTTCTGCAATTTATTTTAAAAAAATCAACAAGTGTCTATTTTAAAAGTTGTGAACATTTTACGTAGTACAAAGTTATATAAAATTATTAATTGTTAAAAACTAAAACTAATTAAACATTATTGAAAAGGATATTTGTGAAAAAAATAAAATTCAAGTACTCATATTTGAATAAATATATTTTGTTTTGTTTAAATTGTTTGGATAAATACGGTTTTCAATGACGCTGGATAGTAACATTTTCAACGACGTTTTTCTGTATAGTCCATTTAATAATAATAACACTCCTTTAACGCCAGTATCAAAAATGGTAAGATAGTTTTGTATGATTTATCAGTTTGTTTATTAGATCTGTTCAAAGTTTTAAAAGAATTTTCATGAACTTGTTTGAAATGTTTCGCGCCCAATTCCAGTCAATGAAATTAAGTTGCGTGAATATGTGCTGAAAGTATTATTTTTTTATTTTTTTGAAAAATTTGCTTAAAAATATTGGCCATAATTTTGAATTTCCCCAAATTTTGTATTCGAGTATGTTTTTGTTTTGAGTATAACATATATGTCAAGATCTGAACTACCATTCAATTTTGGGAAGTGGGTAATTCCCATATCGTCATTTTTCTCCAAATAAAAATGGATACAAAGTGTCATGTTTAAAAAGACGTAATTTTATACAATTGAGTGAGTGTGCATTTTTTTTTTGTAGAAGTATTGTTTACCGAAAATATTTTTTTTATCATATAGTTTTCGATTCGGCAATATTTTTCTCGAAATTTCTTAAAAAGATAAGAATTACGAACAGCAAATTTTAACTGAAAATAAACGCAATACCTTGAAATTATTGAATTTCATCATAGTATCTAAGTGGAAGTATAATTTGTTTGTAGGAACATGCACGGATAGGTTTGGGTGCATAAGTGCGATATAATATCGTCAATATGATATTAGATAAAATGGAAAGTAGAATCAATAAAACTTTCCTTCCAAGGATTGGGAAAATATTATTTAATTACACAATTTTTATACATAAAATGTGTATTTTTATTGATTTTTTTTTTCAGAAAAAATAAAATTTTATTTATTTTGAATTGACAAACAATCTTATTAATATTTTTGGATGATTATAAATTCCATCCGAAAAAATGTCAAATAGTAATATAACAAATTTTTGGGTCTTCGAGAATTATTTTAATCAATTTCGTTAATTTTAATTATTGTAAAAAAGTATACCGTTTTTGTTTCTTTTTCGCTTTCTCTAATTTTCGTTGTTATATTTTATATTTATTCAAATCGACAAGTAAAATTCGTAAAAATAGTATTGGTAAAAAAGGCGATCATTGTGAAATTTAGAATTTTTTTTTCTCAACATGTATGGATACACATTTAACCTGTATACGCAACAAACGCCTATACTAGTTGTTATTGGCATGTGGGAGAATTGCTAGTGCAAAAATAAGAGAACACGCCGCTGTTTTGGTTGTGAGAACGTGTAGCATAAATTGAGTGATCGCGGTGAGCTCGATCAACGAAAGTTCGTTATTAAATTGACGGGAGTTTGTCTGGTAAGCATACGTCATTTGGTTGGTATATCGTTTTAGCCGCACGTATCTTCATCGCTGTGTTGGTGCTGGGTTAGTAGGCATTCATTTAAATTGTTGTTTTTTACAGCAGATTCCTTTGTATATTGTGCTGACAATATTTAGTCGTACCAGCATGTACCAATTTTGTAAGTAAACAAAGAACCGCTTTGTTATGAAAATTTAACAAAATAGTGAATATTCTTGTTGACCAATTTAAAAAAAAAATGTGTAGTCATGTAGCTTTCAATATTTCAAAAATATGACACACCCATCCGCACGCACTACCAACTACTTATTTTGCTTGACACCTTCTAGACTTTTTATTAAGTGTTTGTGGAGGATAAAGAAAGAAATTGAAGAAGAATCTTTGAACTTTATCGATGTCTGTACTGATCCCAAATTCGTTTTTTTTTCATGGATACGGATAAATTATCATGCACAATTTCCTTTTCTCTTAATTTTATGGATTTTTCTTCAATGAGAATTCTTTGTGCATTCGGTTTAAATGCAGACAAAATAATATATAAAAAGAAAACCGAAATTGTAATTTTTTATCCATCCATCTCTTTGAGTTCAATATCCTTATTTCGTGCATATGTGTTTAATATCCAGTTGAATGTGTATAACTATGTAAATTGTCTAAAGTTGTAAGCTTAATCGTTCTTTGTTGAATTTTTTACAATTAAAAGATGTACCTCAAGCACATTAGTACTGGAAGTATCGAATCAAACTTATATGAATGAAATTGACGATTTTAAAGGATATACTGGTTATAATAAAAAATGCACTTGCAAAGCAAAATAATATGTCAACTATGACATGTAAGTTTAAAGCTATTGACTGTAATGTTCAAAGGAAATTTAAACCAATAATTGCTATTACGTGGGCTACTATATATATTTCTGGCCTAATAATGAAAATGCGAATATTTATCAACGAAAAAGGTTTTATTGTTTTTCAAAATATTCTCCATCAAGATTTATACACTTTTGCATGCGCTCAAACCAATTTTCGAAGCACTTTTTCCACTCCGATTGAGACACCTCCAAAACATGGTTTTTGAATGCTTCAACAGCATCTTCTGGCGACGAAAATCGTTGACCACGCATTTTTTTCTTGATGTGTGGGAATAAAAAGAAGTCATTGGGTGCCAAGTCAGGGCTGTACGGAGGATGACCCATCAATTCGACGTTTTGTCCGGTCAAAAAGGCGCTGGTTTGAGCCGATGTGTGAGAGCTCGCATTGTCATGGTGCACAATGATTCGACTTCTCTTGTTCGTTTTTCGAATTTCTCCGAAGACTTCAGGCAAACAAATGGTGGTGTACCACTCAGAATTGACCGTCCTACGTTGCACAAGCGGAACAGTCGCCACATGACCAGTTTTGCCAAAGAAACAAGCGACCATTTGCTTCGAAGTGCTTCTTCCACGAACAACTTTCGTTGGATTTGACTCGTCTTGGAAGACCCACACGGTCGATTGCTGTTTTGTTTCGGGCTCATACGCATAGATCCATGATTCGTCACCTGTGACGATCTTATAAACGTCTTTTGAAGCACCGCGATCGTATTTTTTCAGCATTTCTTTACACCAATCCACACGAGCCTTTTTTTGAGCGATTGTCAAATTGTGCGGGATCCAACGAGAACAAACCTTTTTTACGGCCAGGTGTTCATGCAATATCGAATGTATGCTGGTGGGAGAAATGCCTAGGCATGCCTCTATCTCACGGTATGTCACATGACGGTCTTGCATTATCAGTTCACGTACGGCATCGATGTTTTCTGGAACAACGGCTGTTTTTGGACGACCTTCACGGAATTCGTCTTTGAGCGAGCGTCGGCCACGATTGAATTCGTTGTACCAGTTTTTCACAGTGCTATAGGATGGTGCTTCATAGCCATACAAAGATTTAAGTTCATCGATGCACTCTTGTCGTGATAATCCACGTCGAAAGTTGTGAAAAATGATCGCACGAAAATGTTCACGAGTTAATTCCATTTTTTTGCCAAATTGATTTTTTCAAGTCACTGTAAACAACACAAATGATAGTCGTACGTCAAAACGTTCTGAGTACGTTTATGCTAAAAAATGTCAAACTTTCCAATGGAAATGTCAGATCGCACCTGGCAACACTTAGTGTTGCCTAGGCCAGAAATATATATAGTAGCCTAAATAAATATTGTATATGAGTCGTTGATTTTGAAAGTGGTATATCATAAGTAAATTTTTTCATAAATTGAGATATTTAAGTGTTTGCGTTTGAATCAATTTAAAAATATTTGGTAAACATCAATCGATTCAAATGATGTTTTGAACACTAAAAACATGTTAAATTTTTATTATTAAATAGTAATTAATAAAATTATTACAGAAAATAAACAATTTATTTAGATACAAATGAACATATATTAGTTTCAATAATAGACTTATAAATACACGAACAATCGAATTTATTAGGAATTAATTTCTGTTATAGTATAAAAGAAAATATATATGAACAAATGTAAAAAGTAAATTATTTCGTTAAGATAACTAAAAATGGTAAACTAATTTTTACTTAACACTTAGCATAGTAAGTAGAACGTATCTTCTAATGGAGTAAACTACATTTCTCTCTTGTTATAGGTCTTGATATTTTATATTATAGCGACAATATAATTTTGCTAAATTTTTTTAGGTCTATTGTTTTTTCTAGATAAAGATATATTAAATAGCGCATTTTTTTTCCATAGATGTTGTGTAAAAAAATGTGGGCCTCACCTTTGTATACATGTCAATGTTTGCTATATTATAGTCTTGAAATGTAATATTTCGATTTTGTTCTAGGTAATAAGTTGCCACTTCCTATTAACCTCTAGATGCTACAGTTTATTACAAATGACTTATTCCACTTTCGAAAAAAATATTCTTGTGATAATATTTTACAGCTAAAATTCTTTTGATTAATTTCTAATGAAACCGTGCGCACCTTTGAATGTGTGATTATAAATAAATATAAAAAGAGGATATCTGTATCTTATCAAAACTAACTTTATCTCATTTTTTCCAGTTCATATAAGAAATTTTAACAAATTGTACTGATTAAATTTTAACAAATCGGGGATGTTTCCAATATAGTTTAAATTCTAATGACAAAATATTTTATATTAACAACTGTAAAACTAAAAAAATTGCATATCCAATCGACAACAATTCAATGATAAACAATTATGATATGTACTCATATTATCTTTATTTTTTTGATAAGGTTTCCGGTTGAATAAAAAGATAAAATAAATTTATCACATAAAATGCTCAAGGTTAGAATATGGGTTCAAGAAAATCAAAAGCTACTAAATATTGCAGACACTTATATTGTTAGAATTCTTCTCTTCAGGCGCCAAAATTGATAATAAGCTTAGCATGCACACGCAGGTATATTCAATTATTCATATGTGCATACGTAAATAAGTAAATCGCGAATTTATGAATGAGGTTTTTTGTTAAATCAAAACATATCCATATGTGATACTAGTTGTGTTCTTTTCTTTTTTTTTTATTCTAGTAATTTGTGGTTACCTAGTGAACGAATTAGACTTTACTTAAGTTCGTAAAAGAAATCTTTGATAAAAGCTCATTTGTGAAAATCGCACTCAATTTAAATTGATTATGGTTAAATGTACTAAAAAAAACATAAAATGTTTACTTAAGATAAAGTTATAAATTATATTTTTTCTAACAACTTTTAATCAAATTGACGTCAGCAATCCATAATTGGTTTTATTCGAATGATTTATATACAATTATTACATTTTTTTTATTCGATCGGCTTATATTTTTTAGTTAATCAACTATTTGATACTTTTTTCGATTTGTATAAATTACGTTTTTTTGCAAGTGAAAATTTGTTACTTTACCATATACTTTTTTTCGTTAGTAAGTGAACCTTTTTATAAAAATTCAAATAGTAAAAATTCTCTATTATTTGAACTAATTTTTTATATGTTTAAATAAATAAAATTGCTAAAACAAGTGTTCGCGAATCTTATAGTTTTAGTTGTCTAACAAAATTCTTTGCACTAATTAATTATGAATAAAAAATTTATTTTTCGCGACTGGATTTGTACAAAAAAATCTTTTAAATTAATTAAGGCTTATGAAATTAGTTTAATCGACAGAAAAAAAAATCTACAAAAGTTTTTGGCATTGTTTGTTTACATGTATTTACATCATATATATAACCCAAGCTATTTAAAACTGCAACTTATTTTTACATTTCATTTTATTTATTTGCAAAATGGTCAAGTTTGGAAGAAATCAATGTTTTTCACATCTCGTGCCTGTATCAGCTGGGATTTCCATTTCGAAGAAGGAAAAACCTGAAATTGATACAGTATTTTTTTGATATAATTATGAATATGATATAATTTAATGTTCGTATATACACGGTGTGTCCCAAAAATAACCGGAATTTATATTTTAATCATACAACATGCAGCGCCATCTATTGAAAATTTGCAGCATTAAAAAGATACATTCATCCTTTTTCAAACGCACCTAAATTCGAAAAAAATTGGATGACAGATGTGAAAGTTACAGCCATTTAAAAAAAGAAAAAGTGTGCTAATGTTACAAAACAAAAATGACTGGGATATCATCATAAAATGCTCCTTTCGTCTTGGTTTTCAGTTTTGGAAATAGAAAATAGTCACATGGTGATAGATCAGGCGAATACGGAGGGTGGTTGATGAGAGAAATCCGTTTTTTCATCAAAAATTCGTTCACTTTTTTGGTCTTCATTTAATTCATGTGGAACAAAACGCGTACAGACCTTTCTTTTACCCAAATCTTCAGTTAAAATTCTCCAAATAGTGTTCTTACTCGTATTTAATTCCTCCGCCAACATTCTCGTAGTAAAATTTGCATCGATACCAATAATTTCACGGACTTTTTCCACCAATGCAGCACGATTACTAGCTTCTGGACGACCTGGCCTTAGGTCGTCCTTTAAATCGTGGAAACCACGTACAAACTTGAGTACGACTCATACAATCATCACCATAAACTTTTTTCATCAATTCGTATATCTCAGCGAATTTTTTTTCAAGTTTAACACAAAATTTTATATTTGCTCTTTCTTGTTTTGTTACATTAGCACACTTTTTCTTTCATTGAAATGGCTGTAACTTTCACATCTGTCATTCGATTTACATGAATTTAGGTGCGTTTGAAAGAGGATGAATGTATCTTTTTAATGCTTCAAATTTATAGATGGCGTGGCATGTTGTATGATTTAAATATAAATTCCGGTTATTTTTTGGGCACACTGTGTAAGAGCACAGTACAAGGTGGCAACTGAAAAACAAAAGGATATATAAAAAAAATAAAACTGGTGCTATTTGGATCTTGTATGGAAATATTTTTAAATTCAGTTTCAGTATCTTCCGAGGGGATGTTCTGGCAATGCCTAGTTGGGAAGAACTACGGGCGGGTAGGGGTAGATAAATCTTTAATAACACTTTGTTATATAACTTCCAATGTTGCGTCAGTACGCGTAGGAACTCTTCCCGGAAGATTGCCGACTGATCCAGTTCGTTTAAACCAGGCGGTTAGGTTCGAAATTATATTATCGCTAGGGGCGATACTCTGAATATTAAAATGTTGTCGGTACTCTCTCCGAGTTTGAATAATTGATCTTTCACTGGAATAGAAAAACTCAATGAGTTTTACTCGTTGCTAAACATCAAGGGATGTTGTATATTTTAATCTCTAAGGGATGTTGTATAACCTACAAAAAAGAAAAAAAAAAAAAATAGAATAGATTAAAAATGAACAAGTTATAACTTTTTTAAGCCCTTCAGTTTATCAGTGGCTACTCTAGTATCAATTATATTGTCATTATTAATATAAACCAAATAAACACGCCAAATAAATATTAAAATTTTAAATTGCTCAGGGAAAATAAGAATATATAAAATTGTTTAGTAGAGAAAAAAAAACGCTTTCAATTCTTCTAATTTCAATATTAATTCCGCATTCGAATCTCCCAAGGTCATTTACACTTTATTCGGAATTTAATGAATTCCTATGTGAGTTTGTTGATACTTTGTACTCTGCTGTGGACTCAGGGAGATAAAAGAAAGGAGAAAATAATAAAGAGACAATCGAAATTCCACAAAGGATTCATTTGTTCAAAAGAGGGTATTGTACTCGTACATTTCATTCAGATGAAAATCGATCATTTCCCAAACAGATGTAATTGGACATATTTCACAATCAACTTTGTGGTATTCCTAAATATAAATTGTACACACTCGTATATACTACCGGCATTCAATATGAACATGGTACTGCATTATGAGTCAATAAATGCAATAATTTTTAATATCTGCGATAAAGTATAACAATAATGTAAACGTAAAGTTCGCTTTAATTCCTTTGTTCAATAAAATTCATATTTTTATCAGTATTGCGATATATTTCATACTTTGTTCGTTGACCAGACCGTGAAAAATATTATTTTATTTATTCGAGTATCCAACTGAATCCAATTTATTCGTACATATGTTTATATCCTAATCGTATAGATACTTTACGTATTTGATCATTCGATAGGGATTTTTTATTGGTCCGTCACTCAAAATCTATTCGCAAAATAAATACACTTTTGTATTGTCGTACGTATGAGAACATACCATACTTGTATGTTTGCATATTTTTATTATGTTTTTATGCACTAAATATTATTAGCTAAGAAAATTGGAGAAAAATTTATCTTTAATAAATGGTGTTAAATATAATGCTTTTTGTTAGAGTAAAGATATGTGTATCATTACGAAAACAGTACTAATAACAAATTAAATATGAAAGAAGAATCTTTATTTAGAAGAAATAATTTAGTCAAACTAGAATTGAGACGGCAATAAGAATTATATAAAATAATTCATAGAAAATGTGCATAATTGTTATATTATTTTTTTAAAGAATGACATGATCATCACTCAAATTAATAAATAGCAAAATGAGATCAACCACCTGTTCGGGAAAATTTTCTACTTTTTTTAAATGACGTAAGCAATAAACGCGACTATTCGTAAGGTACGATAATCTCTCCTTTTCACTGAACAACTCTCTGACGGTTTCTTATCTACTCCTTCTGTTTTCCTCTCTCTCTCTCTCTCTCTCTGGGATTACTATTTTGCAATAAATTCACTTCCAGTATATTGGAATGTTCTCAATTTACTGATGGTTATTCTGTTCTTGTTTCGGAAAATAGTAAATGAGCGTCACAAAAAAAATGTTTTCTTTTCGTTAGATATTTTGAGGCTTGCATTAATAAATATTTATTATTGAAACAGTAATTGATTTAATATCGACTAATAGTTTTTTAGTATTATGAAATTATTAGTGTTTTTTTGGGGGTTTTATAATAAATATTAAATTAAAATAAAAAACTTTAATGGAATCTTTTCAGAACAAGTCTAACCTGTTGTCCAAAAATGGTTACATAATATTTCGATATTGTTCGATGTTCGATATTTTATAACAGTTTCATCAACGTATAAATTGAGTTTCTATTAACATGACTTTGTATAGAATTTTATGTACTTTTATTGGTTCATTTGGAATATAAATTTTTTTTTAGTTCATAATGAAATTACAAATAAAAAAAACGCATAATTTCTTTATACATTTTATCTAGCGAATTTGATTAAATTAGTAACATATTTTACAAAAGGTTAATTTTTATAGGATATTGTATTGTAATTGAAATTTTACGTTTTCTTATGAAATAGTTTCTAAAATTCTTACGAAATGAATGTGAAATTTAAAAAAAAGCCATTTATTATTAAAGCAAAAAGTCAAACAGTTCAATGTTCGGGGAATCCCCTTCACTTTATCGTAATTTTTTAAAATTTATTTTTAAATTAAAATTGGAAAAGTTTCCTTTTGTTTTTTTTGGAATAATTAGTTAGCATAGTCTTAAACATGTACTAAAAAATATTTATAGGTTTACAATGATTAAGAATAAAAATATTGTATATATATAGTTTAATAAAAAAAAATATTTTGACGAAGGTTATTGGAAAATAATTACGAAGCATAAGAGCAATGTTACTTTGTATGCAAGTTTATGGAGCTAGAGCAAAATGAATACTTTAAAATAAAAATTTACATGTAGCTAAAATTAACGCACAATTTCTAGGGAGGAAAAATTTAATTGGTGCGCAAAATGTAAGATATGAAAAAAAATGTATCTGGTGTTAAGAGAATCAGGTAGGCATCGAAAATAAGAGAAAATATTAAATAGTTAAATCAGGTAATATATATGTGCATACATGCAAAACTAACATACGTGTACAATTACACACTTGCATCTTCAATTTTTTTTATCGAAACAAAGTATGTATTCTAGATTGAAAATAATATTTTTTAATAAAATAAATATAATATATTTACATATTTTGTCAAAAGATCACGTTTTAAATTATTTTACGTACACTGTCTCGCTCCCATAGTACTTTAATTTGTTATACTTTTTAAATAGTTTTTCTGCTAATTACTTTGTTTCATTTTATCGTCTGTGCAATATTTGTTACCGAAATAAAAAATTTAAAAAAAAAACATCTCACGCAAGGCAAAAAATAACAATTTTCATAGATACTCTGAGAGCCAAATGGCTATTTATAATATAATTTTTGAAGATGAGTCAGAGTTTGGGAACCTTTAAATTTTATTTCGGCAAAACTAAGATCTGTTATCGAATAAGATGTTGTGTATCATGGATGATAAATAAAATATTCTCGGAAAATTCGAATGAGACATTATCGTTTATTGTTTTATTGACAAATCTAAAAAAAAACATTAATTGATATTTTTTAGGTTTTCTTTATTATATTAATGTAATATGAAAGGGTTCTGAATAAACTTTCTTTTTCTATATAGCAGTTGCATACAAGTAACATAATAATTTAAATATTTTTATAAAAAGGGAGTTTCCCATTCTTTTATTTTTTATAATAATTTTTTGTTGTAATTTATTTATTTATTACCGCCTCCATTTTTCCGTTATTTAGAGTTAATATTTACAAAAAAAAAATAGTGTTAATATGTAAACTCATTTATTTTAATTTATTTATCTTAATTTTAAATATAATCATTTGTTACAATTGCCTTTATTAATAAAAATTAATATAAATGTTGTTGTTATCTAAATTATATCAAGAAAAACAATAAATAGGCGTTAAAATTTTTAATAAAAATAGAGTTTTTATGTAAAATCGCCTACGATTTTAATTTTGTGGTTTTTTTTATCAATATCTTTTGTTCATTTAATAAAAAAAATATTTTCGTAATGATTTAATTTTTTATCGTTATTGTTGTTACGTTTTGATATATTATTTGTATTTTAAATCAGAAGAGTTTTCATAATTCTCTGTTTTTCGATTAGCATATTTTTGAAGGCAGAATTTCCAATTTAAATTAAAATAGTATTCTTTATAATAATTTTTAACATTAATTATTTGCAGAATCTTAGCATAACTATTGTTTAACTAACACAGTTGAATAAAAGATTTAATTATAATATAATATACTGGGCAAAAAAACCTTAAACATAATCGTTAATAGTTAGTTAATAAAATATAATTAAAATAATTACTCAAGTTAAAATGTTCTTAACGTCTGCATTAATTGAAATTTTAAGATATTTGTGCCAAAAATATGCATACGCAAAATAAAATGGGAGACACTAAAACTAAATAAGCATAGCATCAAAGTAATGAGCATGTATGAAACGAATAAAATGAACAAAAACAAGTGAAATAAAAACAGGAAGGGAAATTAAAATTAAAAAAGATAAAATTACCAAACCAATATTAAGGAGAAAATTAGTCTTTCGTTTTCTTTGCATAGATCACGCTAAGGAATAGAATTTTCTAGTCGAACTCGAGCCTCTGTTGACTAAAGCCAGAGGCGCACGAACGAACGAATTTCAAAAGAAAAAATAAACCATCTTTTTTACAAAAATAAAACAATTTGCAATAAAAATTTTACGTGACGCAATTTTTTTTAATAATCGAATTATACAAAACGAAAACGTTTTTTAAACGTATTAAAAAAATAAATTATATTATATAGTAAAATTGTTTAATTACTTACTAAAGAGAGAAGTAAAAGACAACGAAAAGAAGGAGAAAATCCAATAATAATAATAATTAAAAGAAAAAAAATTAACATAAAATATTCTAATTTTGTTTGCTTAGAAAATTTTTATTAAATTAATTGAATTGAGTTAAAATTACATAATTGGTGTATTACAATAAACATTTATTGTTGAAGGGGAGAAGAACGAAAACAAGTAGAAGACTGTGACATAAAAAATACATGTTTAAAAAAGGAAAAAAGAAACATTAAATTCAATTTTATTATATTGTTCAAACGATATAAGTTAAGTGGAAAATAACAATTGTATTATAAAAATAAGAGAACAGTAAATACTGTGCGGGAAGTTATTTCTCTTAAATCGAGATGCGATAATTATTATTTCTCTTAACTTAAAATTTGGTCATCATTAATTTTATTATGGCTTGGCTTATCATTGCCAAAGCGACTTCAATCTTCAATTGCAGAAATTTATTGTGGAATATTTGTTCATAGACAATCAAAAATAGAATCAGAATTCTAAGAAAAAAATTCTCTCAGCGTTGTTGTCAAATTAAAATTGGTTGTGTGATACCAGATTCGGACAAAAGTTTATTTTTTGTCCAACTGAACAACGTATTATTGATTGTTGTTTTAAAAAAAAAACGAAAGAGAGGGAGATAGACCTTCAAGAGACACGTACACTGGAAAGTACTTAGAAACAAATAAATTCGACAGACAATTGTTTATAACACTTAAATAAAAGAGGAAAAAGACAATAATAATAATAAGAATAATAATAAAGGAACTAAGTAAAAGACTAGAGTCGATCCTATTTTATTTATTTTCAACAACAAATGAAAATAATAAAGTTGAATAATTTTAACTAATAAATAAGATATGTTAAATGAATGAGTAGATAAAACTTGGTTAATCAAGTCTTGATTAGTTTTGCAAAGCCATATTTTTACTTTACGAAGTTTCTCACATGGTTAGATTTGTATGCACATCGATAAATATGACAACGTAATTAAAAACTGAAATCGAAGACAATAAATATAAATATAAGTTTTTCTTTCAGTTGTGATATTAAAAAAAAAGAATTTTGAATAATAAAATTAAGTAGGGTAATTTAACTAAAAAAAAAGAAAAAACGAAAGAAGCGCGCGTAAAATTTCTGCTTTTCCTTGGATTAAAACGGAAAACGAATTTATACATTATTGTATTTGTGTAGAAAAGCAACACGAAGATACAAATATGGATGCTTGTGAAATTGCAAATTTTTTAGCAACCGAGCTTTTTATGCAACAGGTACACCATAAAAATTGTCAATATTTAAAAAGTAATTAATAC
Organism: Atherix ibis; assembly: GCA_958298945.1. Taxonomy (NCBI): domain Eukaryota; kingdom Metazoa; phylum Arthropoda; class Insecta; order Diptera; family Athericidae; genus Atherix; species Atherix ibis. The sequence goes on from OY282606.1 coordinate 7,062,871, forward strand.
AATTCAAAAAAAATATGGTATACTGTACCCAAATGTATGTTTGTTGGATGCCATACATCCATGTATGTTTGCTTAATTAAATTGAAGAAAAAATTTATATTTTCTTAGAATACATGCACGAAAATTCCTAATTTGATGTGTGCACATGTTAGTATTTGTTGCCGCATCGTGGTCACTGTCGTCATATCTTGTTTTGATAAATTCTAAAAACTATTTTTAGAAAATTAACAGCTAAAAATCTTATATATTTTTAAATGAGTGTGTGAATATTATTGTTCAAATGTGCGTAAATATGAAATCATAGCGTATGTTTAAATACGCCCATTAAATACTCGCATAATCGTAATACTTGGCAAAATTGTTATGTTTTATTTTTCAAATTTTATTATGAGAAATATTTAAATGGTTTTATTAAATTTTCTTTTACAAGTACTTTAATTGGCTACAAAATAATATTCAATAGTTTTCTAGTAGAGAAACAGTGAATGTATTGTATTAAAAATTTATTTTTGGTTTTATTGCAGCTCGTATCTCTGGACGGAATGCAAAGTGGCGTGCCGACACTCACCACACCAACTCTCACACCCACCACACTACGAAATATTGAGCAGACCTTCATTGAACTGACTAGCGATACACAAGGTCCGATGGCATGTCAAGCTGGATTTGTTCCACCGACAGCGCCATTGAACTTTATCGACAGTAATGATAACAATAGTATGGCGTCGTCAGAATCGTATTCTCAGGGTGCTTGGCATTCTCCAATCACACATGAGGAGAGCTCACTAGCGACAACTGATGCTTGTATGTACACATATATTACTATTAATATTAAAATTAATTTTTTTTCTTCTACTAATTATAATAAGAATAGATTTTTATACTTTAGCCATCGTAATTTTTGAACGATAAGCATTCCTTTTTAAGTTATCAGTACTTTGAATACTATAAACTGTTCACTGTCGATTTATTTCAGTATTATTATTATCATTATTGTTATTACGTATTTTGTTGAGTTTAAAATCATAAAAGGAATATGAATCAATCAAAAAATAGAAATTTGTCATTCAATAAGAATTCAATGAATTATTATTTTGTTTATGAATCATTATTCTGGGGGATTACTTAGAGTTTTTAAAATATGGATTTTTTAATTGATAGCACACTTAAACAATTATAAAATATGTGTGTAAGTTTTCTTAATGATGGCTTTTTGGTAAAAATACATTTTTCTCTTATTTTTTCAAAATTATTAAACAAATTATAATTGCCTTTAAATATATTAATTCATAGTGCCTTTATTGGCTGTATTAAATTTTAAGCGTATCTTAGCAAAATTCGCCATTTTAATGCCTGGCTTTTAAGTCTATTTTATCAAGTTTTCTTTTATAAAGCCACTTTACCAATACAGGGTTTATATTTTGTTGTTGTTTTTTTTTGTCGGGAACTTGAAAAATTAACAATATTAAGCATATACACAAATCCAAAATTTTTTTTTATAGAACGTGTCTGCTTACGTAAATATAAAAGAACAGAAGGAAAATTTAAGTGAAACGTGATTTCAGAATTAACACTCTTTTTAATTCGTCAATTAAAAATTACACTGTAAAAAGCAAGAAACAATCTCCTTGGCTAAAAATTTCAACATATTTAAAAATTAATAATTACTTAAACTAATACCATAGTATTACTATAATAATTATTTTTACTATTTTCGGAAGAATGATGAAAGAGTGATTAGGAATTTCTTTCAAATAAACGAAATACATTCATTCGATGATAACCGTTGTTTCTTTTACATATACATATTTAGACGAGTTTTGAATAAATATTATATTTTTAAATTTAAAAAAAAACCACATCTTATGAAATAATAATTAATATATTTTGTTTGTTTAATTATTTGCAGCAAGCGCTGGTACATCGATAAATCCAAATGGTAGTCCAGCACTCCCAACGGCAACAAGCACCGTATCACACATGACATCGTTATTAAAATCAGGGAACTCGATAACAACAAACACATCCACAACAGCAACAACAAATTCAACACAATCATCACGAAGAAACGTTGGCGGCAGGCGCCCAAATAAACCATCAAATTTGACACCAGAAGAGGAGGAGAAACGAAAAGTTCGCCGTGAGCGAAATAAATTGGCTGCGGCTAGATGCCGGAAACGGCGTGTTGATCAGACGAACGAACTGACCGATCAAGTTGAATATCTTGAAAAGGACAAAGAACGTCTACAAAAGACTATCGAAGAACTGAATTTCATAAAAGAAGAATTGATGTTATGCCTGGAATCGCACAGTTCACGTTGTTGTCTGAAAAGCAACGCTCGTCCGTCATCGCCGGTTGATGTTAAACCTGTTATAATCCCAGAATACAACAGTATTGATATAAAAGAGGAGCCTCTAGATCCGATAGTGGACTCGCTGGATGGACCTCCATCACCAAAGCGTGTAATGCTCAGTTCTAATAATCCTACAATAGCACCTCCGTTGCCCAGCGTAACAACAATATCGTCATTGTCAAACTCTTCACCAAGCAGTGCAAGTCCACCACCCTTTCCAACATCAAAACCAAATCGTCCTAGTTCATTAAGTCTGCATGCATTGGGCATGGGCCGTAGTGTTTCTGATATATCTGGCGTACCCATAACCACCCCATCCAGTGGTGTGATGTTCAATTTTGATAGTTTAATGGATGGCGGCACTGGACTAACACCTGTCGCCGCACCGCTTATGCCTACTTGCTCATCACAAAATAAGCATCCGCTCGAACTAACAACACCAACTAGTGAATCATCAAAATTAGTTAGTTTATAATAACAGATCTATTTATGGATATACTTCATAAAAATAATAATATTTTTAATATAAAATATTAAAATTTTCTATTCTTTTATATTGTTTTTAATTTTATATATAATTTGCAATATTTTTTTTGTAATTTTCTATTATTATTTCTCAGTTAATGTTTCTTATTATTATTATTATTTGTTTGTATTATTTAAATAATTTATCATATTATAATGATAACTTTTGTATTTGAAACGAGAAAAAAAACATTTGCATATGTTTTTTTATTATTATTTACGTACATTATAAGATTTAAAGCAAAGAGAATACCAACAATTGCGATGGCATTGTGATATATTATAATATAGAAAGAAACTAAAAAAAATATAATTGATTTTTTTTATTTAAATAGATTTTTAATATTTCTACACTTTTAGCCAAATCTGTGAAACACAAAAGTTAGGACCATTGAAAATTACACAATTTTCTTAAATTTTTTATTTTTAAACATGCGAAGTGGTTATTATTTTGTAATTTTGGAAAAAAACTCGTTTAGACTTTGGTTTCGATTGCATCAAAAATAATTGTTATTATAATGAAATATTTTTTACAACATTTTGTTTCATTTGTTAGTGTGTGTTTGTCCTTATATTATTTTGGTATCCTTTTGAAAATAGTTGAAAAATCACCAGACAATTGGTCTACAAATTTTTAAAAATTAAAAATTATCAGTGAACCATCAATTACTGTTGTTTGACTTAAGGGAATACTATCTATCATTTGTTTACAAAAAATTTAGCTAGTAATAAAGTCGCTATCAATTATTCAAGGCTAATATTTTCCTGCTGATCGAGTTCAATGATATTTATAGACTGTAATCCTTTATGCTTACATACTTAAAAAAACTCATTTTATTTCCTTTGAGTTTTGATTATAAAGTTTCCTCGAATAGTTGAAAATTCGTTGCATGTGACGCCATTTGTACAAATTATCGGTAAATATTGAAAAATAACTGTTATAAAACAGAAACGGCCATATGTATATGATTATGTTATTCTCGTATTAAATTTGAAAATGGAACAAATTAGGAAAATATTTTCATTTCTTGTTTAAATTTGAAATTGGTCCTTGCTATAAATAAACAAATAAATTAATTGTGTTTTTTTTCCTTAAAATGAAATTGTGGATTAATTGAATTAGAACAAAATGCGAACTATTACAATAGAATTATTAGAAAATATTGAACATTGAAAAAAATATTACAATAGAATTATTCTAATCGCATATTTATTTAATCTTTCAAATATTTTGTGTATGCAGATAATTTTTTAAATTTCTTACTTATATATAGCATAGTAAATATTTAATTTAATTACCAATAATGTAAGAGAAAATTATATTGTAAGAGAAAATAATTACTGTGATAGTGGATAAGTAACCTTAAAAATGAAATTGTGCAAAGCACTAATAAAAGAAATATATATATTATTTTGGCTAATTTAAGATTTATTTCTTTTTTAAGGAAATCGATATATGAGAAAAGGTGATTATTAAATATATTAAGAGAAAGTAAAATTCTTTGGTATTCTTAAATTTCAATAAACTAATTGACACAAAAAAAATTGCAAAATTTTTGCAAAAAATATATTTTATTAAAAGATTGCTATTTAAAGCACACAATATTCATTATTATTGGATATAAACATGATAAACTGGTTCAAAAATAATTGATTAATTTTAATAAAACAGAATATTTAACATTAAATCTATTGTGTATATTGTTATTTTTCCGCATAAAAATAACTTGTGTATATTTTTTAAATCTTTAGTATGGTATGGTAATATAGTATTTTAAAAGTATTTGTTTTTTTTTTTACTTGAAATATATAACTATTAATAAATTTATTTTTGAAAAGAAATTTTCATTTATTTTTATAATGTACATTTGTTTTACTTTAAATACTTAAGGAAAAATTAACCATGTTGATGCCAAATCGTAAATATGAAAATTTGAATTTTCATAATAATTGTCACCTTCAAATTTTGAATACTACAGATAGTAAGTATTAAAATATTTTTGCACACAGACTTAAGTTATCAAAATTAATTTATGTGAGGTCATTTTTTCAATACCCAAAATAAGTAAAACAAATTAGTCAAATTTACTTTCGAGTTTAGGCTACGCCAAATAGTAAAGATAAGATTTGGCCAATAGCACATCGAAATGGACTTTTAATCTTATTAAAGTGCAAGTGTTTTTTTAGTAATAAACTTTTAAATTGCATCCTTTTAATGACATTGAATCCCTTTTGTATGTCATTGGACTGTAAATCATACATCACGAATGTGTAATATCTTTAGACATTACGGATTGAATTTACGAAAATAAATATTTTAGTTCATCGTATTTCGTTCACGTTCTTAAGTAATATTATTCGTATTTTTTATAATTTCTGTTCACATAATACCATTGGAAAAATATAAATGTACATAAAATTCTGAGCAATTTAAATAATCAAGTTATGTGTATGGCTTTGAATAATTTTCAAATTGAATTTTCTTGTCAAATAACCGATTTACTGATCTTATTTTGTTATTCAAATTTCGAAACTAAACGAGCAAATGCAAATCACATTTTACAGTCTTAAAATTGCCTTTTATCATCACGAAGAAGGAAGAAAATGAAAAATAAGCATTAAACAGTGGTAAGCAGTCAAGCTGTGTGAAGTCAGATTTTTGTTCTGAATTTCTTTGATCAGTGCTGGTCATATTTCACTCACCTCTGTGCTTGTTTAAATGCTTGATAATCAAAATATTTTTATGGTAGCTGGAAATTTTTGTACTTGAGATTTTTATATATTTTTAATAGAGAAATATCTGTTTATTCACAGTAAGTAAACTAAAAACTATCTACTATTTTTACTAGAAAAGAATTTATAATGTTCAATTTTGTTAGATGACTTGGTGGAACGATATTACTGTTAGTAAATGGCTACCTTATATTGGATCATCTGTACTGGCTGTTGGATGGATTTGGATTAAAATACGGCGACACACGATACGTTTGATGTCCTCTAATGACATTGTGCTCATTACTGGTTGCGACTCGGGATTGGGGTAAATATAAAAGTAACAATTTCGTCTGCTATAAGTTCTTGTAGTAACTTCTTGATTCTGTCACTGAAGTTACAATCTGGCTCTTTATTGTCACTCACTAAATATGACAGTCGTTTCCGGATGCCTCAGCAGCAGTTCTGAAGGTGCAAAGAAATTACAGTCCACATGCGATCCCAATCGTATGATTGTTGTTGAGCTTGACGTAACTGACGAAAATAGTATATCAGCAGCCAATTCACTGGTTAAAAAGTTACTATCAGAAAATAGTAAAAACAACTTTAGTGCATTAATTAACAACGCTGGAATTATGTGTTTTGGAGAATTTGAATGGCAAACCCCCGGATTAGTTGAGAGTCAAATCCAAGTTAACTTGCTCGGTACTATGAGAGTAACTAAGGAATTTCTGCCGCTAATAAGGCGGCAGAATGGTTCACGCATCATAAATGTTACAAGCCATTGTAGTGAAGAAGTAAGTATAATAAATATGTTTGGCTATATGCGTGGGTGAGCGGAAACGAAACAAACCAACTCCTGATTTTAATGCAAAATTTGCAAAGAAGAATAACTTTTCTAAAATTCAAGTATTCAATAACTCAAAAAAAACTACTTAATCATATAATAAAACAAACAACCAAAAATTGTAAAGAGCTAATATTTAGCACATTATCTTATTGAGTTTCTTGCTTGTATAAAAATAATATTTTATACTTAATTGCAATGTTCTTAAAAATAAAGCGTACATTATAATTTTGAATTAATCAAATGCGTTTAGGCTCTTCCAGGATTAGCTCCATACGCTGCAACAAAAGCTGGACTCCGGTTTTGGAATGATGCCCTTCGAATGGAAATGGGCAAATATGGCGTTAAAGTGATTAATTTTGTACCCGGCTCATTTGTAATGTCTAGTAATATAACAGCAAATCAACATGTAAATGCTGAAGAAATGAAGAAAGCATTCACTATAGAGCAAAAGGATTTTTACGGTGAATATTTTGAGAGATACAATCAGTATTTGGCATTGATATCTGGGTATAAAGGTGCTAATACTATGGATGATTGTGCATTGTTCCAGAAATTTCGGTATGCCCTGTGTGCTAAATACCCCGATCACATTTACAAGCATGAACCGTTCAGGTAATATTTATTCAATTTAAAGAGCAGATCCTATAATTTGCGTATACGTAATTGTTGAAATCTTTAATTCAAGGTACTTTATCTACCATATGCTCTTCCGATTATCACCAACGATTGCTATCAAGGAACGGCTCATTAAAAAATTTATAAATCTGCCCGAATATATACTTACACAGGAAATAAATGGGAGTCATAAATAAGCAAATGGGCATACAAAAAAAAATATTTATTTGTTTCTATAAAGAAATAATTATACATATTTATTATTTTCTTTTGTCTTATAAATACACGGTTGTAGCATTTCACTTGATGTTGTTGGTTTATTGGTCATAATAATAAATACTCGTAAAAATATCTTTTATACTGTTTGAATGTTAACCGCACAAATTTTGTTTATTAAAATAGGTATTTTTTTACAAATGCACAAACAATCATCGCATTCATTTAATTTTACTTATAATTAAAATTTCCGACCTTTTTCTTTTTTCGTAATATATTTTTATATTTATAGAAAATTAATTTCTCTTATATTAAGTTCTTGAATTTATGTTCGTTAGGAAAAACAAAAAATAACATTTATTGTTGAGTCGTTATTTGATTAATCGTAATGCTTGAAGTTCGAATTTGGATTTGGATTCGGATTAGGATTGCCACTATCCCAAATATCATTTACAGATGATGCTCGACCAAATGTGAACATTATATAAACTATAAAAACGAAAAACAAAAATCCTGAAAGCATCAAAAACCACGTACGTCGCCAAGGTGGTCGTGATGATGGTGCATAGAATCTTCTTGACCAACGTGACAGTATTTCAGCAGGTGTTCGACGTTTGTATTTGCTATCATCCCGATCAATGCCACCAATTGGAGATTGTCGTGGTAAAAGAGGTCGTCTGCTATTTGCTAAATAAATTAATAATACTCAGTTAAGACTATTTTCAATTGGCTATGATAACAATAAGTTAATAATAATAATAATAGTATATTCAATGAAATTTACCATGCAAATCTGTTGAAGGAGGATTAAAAGTATCCATTAATAGAACTGAATGTGTATTCGTTAATTGACTATTATTATTATTATTATATGGAGCGCCATTTAATTTACTTTTTCCTGCTGTCGCTGCTGCTGCATTATTCATAGAAAATTGATTTAAATTTTCAACTTTTTCTTCGGAAAGCTATAATTTTATAAAATTTTTCTCAATTTTCTCAACAAATAATCTAAAATAAAACATTTACCAAAGGAAGACCGAGTTCGTTTCTACCCCAGTTAACTTGACCTAAACGGTTTCGTAGTACATCCGCTACAGGCGAAATTAAATTAGGCGGTGGGAATATTGATTCCACACAGGTAGGACACGTATGACCTCCAGGTGCAGTATTAACTGGTAGCGAAGACTCCCTCGCATTCAAACATGACCAATGGAATACATCTTTTTGGAAGAAATGGTTTCTATTTAATTTTTTTAGAGTTCATATTGAAATGTTCTCTACTTACGGTAACATATTAAGCGTACACAATCTTCTGATTCTAAGCCATTTCCGCATAAAGTACACAAAGCAACGTAGTCACTATCCTTAAGCCATTGCAAATAAGATTGCACAATGCACTGAAGATGATTTTGTTCAGTTTAATTGGAACATTTCGACAAAAACATTAAACATATTTACCTTGGGATGACTAGTCACCATACAATTTTCACAAACATTAACACGGTGCTCGAAGCAGAATTGATTTGTTACTTGTCGCTTTGGGCACTTGCATAATCCCATTGTAATAGTTTTCTGTTACTATTCGATTTAATTTAAATTAAATTACGTTGAATATGGATTATCACAAATTTATGGCTATTGTTTGACATCTACACGAATAGTTTATTCTTACAGACCTGTCCTATACTGACAATAGCCACGTATTTTCGTGGTTCAAAACTTGGATAATTTTCGAAATTCACCGCAGCGTTTCTCTATTCAAATTTTTTTGTTTTAAATTTTTTAAACATTCGGCAATGTTCCTTTTTCCGTTTTGGTCAACTCGCAATAAATTTCATTAAATTAATGTTCATAAATCAATATAAATAAATTTTGATATGAAAATACAATATTTGAATATTTAAAAGGCATTTTTCTATTTCGTCAATATAAAACTTTTTGAAATTATTACATAAAAAACTGATTTTAATATTTTTATCATGCAAACAAATTATAACGTGATTAGAAAAGAAATATTTTTCGAAAAAATTATAAAAAATAGACATTGGAATAATATTTGAATTATTTCGTTTTAAACGCGTATATTTTCCAACAATTAGTATATGGTATCAAGAAAAATATATTTTCAGATCAATTCTTTTATTTCTACTCTAATTTAGTCTAACCAATCTTTCATGTATTGGCATTGAACAGGAGTGATATCACCACATGTGGAGCAATTTTTTATCAGCGGGCATATACCGCATGGTGTCTGCACTAGACCTTGTGGAGGTAAACCCGGCTCTATTGCAAAATAAACATATGTGCCGTTAGATAGAAGAGTTCTTTCGGCTTTTCCATCATAAACTACAGTCTTCAAAATTGTTTCCAAATCATCTTCATCTAGACTTACCTAAACATTAATGATAATTTTTCTCTTAGATTATTTTCTTTTTAAAGATTATTAATCAAAAAATTACTTTACTAATTCCAAGATCCGATATAAATTTATGAACATCTTTTACGGTACAGCTAGACATTTGTTTGAATGCAAGTGGACCTTCAAGTTTCTCTTTTGCAGATTCACGACGCATTTGTAAATATCTTAGACATTGTTGATTAAGAACGTCAACGAATTCTGCTTCAAAATCTTGATCTTGGTACCAAGCACCACCTGTCACCGTTCTATCAGGCTCCAAATTATATAACATATAAACTTTCTTTTTACCAGCCTGTGAAAATTATAATGAATATGGTTTTATCATAGTGGAAATTTTATTATAACTGGTTTTTAATATATACTCACGTTTACAGATTTTACTGCTTTAATTAATTTCTTATTTTCCAGATTTTTTAATATCTTATTCAATTGCGTCATATTTAAATTGCATTTCAGTCTTATGTCTCGTATCCAAATTCCTTTATTTGAACCCTCTTCAATGATACCATAAACGACTTTTTCCTCATTATCAGCTCCTTTGGGTATTACGCTTTTTGTCGGATCCTTCGGTCGATATATGAGTTTGTCGCCTTTCTGAAGAATTTCAAGCAATCCTTGTTGTAGAAGCTTATTTAGAGCAGTTACTCTCTGTTCGGCTGTAATATTCGGCATAACTTTTACTAAATCATCGTTAGTCGCACCAGCTGCACTTGATTGTACCGATGCCAAAATACGTAAGGAAATATCATCCTCAGAACTCATACCTTTGACTTAAATTAAAAATGCGAATTATTTAATTATATTTGTTAATTTTTTTTGTAAAAATATCTTATTCACTCATTTTTTAGTACAATTATTTTAAATTTTAAATATTCTCAAATATTATGCCAACTTCATATCTAAGTGAAAGCTGTTCGACAGTCTTGTTTAATGAAAAAATATAACGTGTCATGAGTTTGCGATATTATTATTATGGGAGAAAGTTTGGAGCACAAATTTGCAGTAGAAAGAGAGACAAATGAACTTGCAGAAAGGAATTTCAATAAAATTGCAACTGCTTTAACAAAGGTATATCAAATAAAATCTTACTTGTGGAAATTATGACAATAACTTCAAAGCCGACTTCTTAATTGACAGCAAAAATGTCATTCAGTTTTCGGAAGTTGAATAAAGAATTTCGAATACGAGAATAAATGTTTTCGATTTTAGAAAGGGTATGTGGAGGGTGTATCCGATGGAAGGAATCATATAATGCAAGAGGCATTTGACCAAGGCTACAGAGATGCGTTTGCAAAAAATTTTACTATTTCCAAATGGAAAAATATATTAGCTTTAATGAGTGAAAATGAAACGAAACTCACTGATGAATTACGACAAGCCGTAAAGTTGACAGAGAAGACAAATTTTTTACATGAGCAACGAACAGATAAGATGCCATCTGTTAATGGAAACCAGCTAAATTGCAATAGAGTTTCAGATATTAAAAGTGATGAATCATTCAAAAAGGAATTTGAAATAATAGATAAATTTTTAGCATAGAATTTTTTATTACTTTTTCTATTTTATTCAATAAAAATTAGAGGAATATATTTAATGTGAAAATTGATTATTAAATTATTACAAGTATAGTCCCTCTGGTGTGCCTTCTTTTTTTCTATAAAGAACGCTCTCTTTAGATTTCTTGAAGTCTTCGTTTGTTACTTTCATTCTCCTTTCGCGCAATGCCATTAAACCGGCTTCGGTACATATAGCTTTAATATCTGCACCAGACAAATCATCCTTAGCCATGATCAATTCATTGATATTAACATCATCTGCCAATGTCATCCGAGAAGTGTGAATAGTGAAAATTTTCTTCTTTGTCTTTTCATCGGGTAGTGGAAATTCGATTTTGCGATCAATACGACCAGGACGAATAAGAGCTGGATCCAGGGTTTCGATCCGATTTGTCGCCATTATAACCTTTACACAGAATCATTAATATAATTACTCAATTATAGAAATCAATATTAGATATGAGTAATAATTACCTTAACATCACCTCTCGAATCGAATCCGTCTAGTTGATTCAGTAATTCTAACATAGTTCTCTGAATTTCACGTTCACCACCCGAATTCGAGTCGTATCGTTTGGTACCAACAGCGTCGATTTCATCAATGAAAACTATCGAAGGCGCATACTCTTCAGCAACACGGAACAATTCACGAACTAGTTTTGGACCATCACCTAAATACTTTTGAATTAACTCAGAACCTACAACGCGTAAAAATGTTGCTGATGTCTGGTTCGCCACAGCCTTCGCTAACAGCGTTTTTCCAGTTCCAGGTGCTCCATACAAAATAACACCCTTTGGCGGTTTGATACCCATTTCTTCATAATATTCAGGATGAGTCAATGGCAATTCTACAGATTCTTTAATCTCTTGAATTTGTGTATCTAGACCACCTATATCAGCATAAGTCTCCTGTGGGGCTTTTTCTAGTTTCATTACAGTAACCATTGGATCAATATCATCGCTTAAGACACCCACTACTGCATGAACTTTATGGTTAAGTAAAACAGAGCAACCGGGCTCTAATTGATCTTTATCAACAAAAGATAAAATACTAACGTAGTGTTCACTTCCTACTGACGTAGAGACAATGGCGTGATTATCATCAATTATCTCCTCGAGATTTCCAACGGACATTGGCGTGCCTCTTAAATCATCTACTTTTGATCGTTCCTCTTCATTTTTCTCATCTTGCGGCTTAAGTCTTTCTTGATTTCGGATAAATTCTTCATCCATTAATAAGTAATCTTTAATGCGTTCCAGCTTCAATAGCTTTAACCGACATTTCGAATGCGGTGTCACTAGTGGTAGTTTCATAGCAGCATCTGGTCCTTTGACTTTGCGCTTCTTCTTACCAACTCTTGTAGGTATCGGAGGTTCGTACTTTTTCTTTTTATCCTTATCATCTTTCTTGTCGCCACTACCTCCAGCACCGGATTGATTTTGTCCCTACAATTTAATAAAAACCATAAATAACCTCATTTAATGGTCTTATTCACAACAGTTTTTCTGACTTGGATAACCACACAAATTTCTTCTGAACTAAACTCAGATAAAATAGTATTATATATTCCCTTACCATTTTTATTCACAAATATTTATATCGGTTATAAATGTACTTTTATCTGACAGTAGATTTAGTAGCGAACAAAATTAAAGAAATATTCTTCAAATACAACACCAACTTATACAAAACCTCAAAGTCATTTAGTCTGAACATAGCAACGATTCCTGCGATTGCTTGCAAAAAATTCAACAACAAATTGCCAGAATCATAATAAAACTTTCTATACAGAAACCTTTGCTTATATTTTTAAAGCAAAATATAGTATAACTTTAAGAAAATTTTTCGATTTTGTTTGATTGTTAAATAAAATATTTTAAGTTAATAATTTACAATTAATGATATAATAATTTTGCCCACAATTTTTAAATGTTGAAAAGATATTGGTTATTTGACTTTCTTACAGTTGTGGAGCTACTGGAGCTGCGACTGTCACCATATATATGACATTATCTAACCCGGTTCCAATATACTTTAAAAATTTTGTACTTTTATATAAATTAATGTAAGTTGATAATTTTTACGAATTAGTGTATCATAAATATGTCATATAATTTCCGAAAATCATTTGAGCTAATCCATCGGAAAGCAATCCAATGGTTTCCAGGGCATATGACTAAAGGACTACGGCAAATGCAACAGAAACTGAAATCGGTTGATTGTATTATTGAAGTTCATGACGCTAGAATACCTTATACCGGAAGGAATAGAAATTTTAAGCATACAATTAGTGGTCTTAAACCTCATATATTAGTACTCAACAAACAAGATTTAGTTGATAAAAAACTGATACGTAAAATAGCTGAGCAAATAAAAGTAGAAGACGGGATAGATCACGTTCTGTACACAAATTGTAAAAACGACCTATGTTCTGGATCAAGGAAAGTACTACCGCTAGCATGTGAAATGATTGCTGATTCTAACCGATTTAATAGGGCGGAAGAAAAAAACTACAATATAATGGTAATAGGTGTGCCCAATGTTGGCAAGTCATCGTTGCTAAATGTCCTGCGAAATCGTCACCTAAAGAAAAAGAAAGCATCGCCCGTTGGAGCAATAGCTGGAATAACTCGAAGTGTTCTAAGTCGGATTAAAATATCCGATGATCCTTTAGTTTATATGTTTGATACTCCGGGAATTCTGGAACCGAATATTTCTAGTATGGAATCTGGAATGAAATTAGCACTGTGCTCATGTTTACCAGATCATTTAGTAGGCACAGAATTGATAGCAGATTACCTTTTATATTGGCTAAATAAACATGAAAACTTCAAATATATGGAATTGATGAATGTTGAAAAGCCAACAGATGATATTCTAGAAGTTTTAGTAGCAGGCTCCCAAAAACTTAATAAAGTAGTTAAACTAAAAAATTTCAATGGTGATTTAGTTCTAAAGCCTGATTTAAATTCAGCTGCCACATTTATGATTAAATCATTTCGAACTGGATATTTTGGTAAAATAAATTTAGATATTGATGATATTGGTTAAAAATAATTAGTTTTCACATTTTATAATAAATAATTATCAAAATATATATATGTACTAAATTATGAATAGTAATGCCCACTTTTTGTTAATAATTTCAATTTGAAACAATTGTTTTTAAATAAATGAAATTATTTTACATTTTTATTTTCTGTTTTTATTTTAAAGGAATTAAATAAATTGGTTTTACTATTTGAAAAAGAAGATTACGCTGTATGACATTCTCCCATAAAATTCTTTCTTTATTTTTTTTTACTGTAATCATTTTTTTCCTTGGAAAGCTCTGAATAGTTTTTCTCTGAGTTATAAAGAATTTGCAGCGTGAATTAAAGAAATGTCAAAATTGAAATTGTCTGTTTATGGGACTGAATGTCTTTTGATTTTTAAAAATTATTGAATTTGTAAATATGGATCCAATATTACAAATATCTAAAGACATTATAAATTATTTAGGAATCAAGAACAATATTCAAGCATATAATTTAATAAAAAAACACACCAATAACTTACTACAGACAGGCGATTTTAGTTTTACTCTCGATCAGAAAATATGGCAAAGATACGATTTATCCAATAATAAATGCGATATTAATATTTTAAATTTGCTCAATTCAATATCAGAAAATGCAGAAAATATAAAAGAAAAATTAGCTGAATTAACAAATTTATCGAAGTCGTGGAAATATCCATTATGGAAATGTGAATTGTGGCTCGACAAATGTAGTATCTTTTTAGATCGACGTTCAATATTTATGTCAGTGTTACGTTTAGTTTCTTGGGATGGAGATTATGGAAAGTTTTTAGAAAAATCTAAAAACCACATCAACATTGAAAGGCTAGAAAAATCATCCCACTGCAGTGTATCAATTTACAGAGCAGAAATGGTGACATTGGTTTTGGAAAATATCATACGATTTGCTTATAGTTCAAATCATCCTGAAATAGAACCGGAAATAATATTCAAACTTAATGTAAATTCAAATGCGGCTTGTGATAAGGGCATTAACAAGAATGATAATAATGAAAATATTAAATTTGTTGAAGTACGCTGCGGTATTGTTCTAGATTCCCGAAGCAATAAAATATCAAATATGACAAACGAAGAATATATTAAGTAAGATTCGATTTTTTTGAATGAATTTAATTTATTATTAAATTGGTTAGCAAAAATATATCGTTTTTATATAGCATATATAACCAAATTATAAGAAATATTAGAATTTATAAGAAATATTAGATTTTCAGACTCCGTTCGACGGATATGCGTTTAATGGCAATGCACAAATATGGGATTCGCGTGCAAAATGAAAAAGTATTTCATGATCTTATTGAGCAGCTTGGTAATGCGGCGGTAATAATCGATCTTCTAGAAGTTAAACACACTAGTCCAGTAATGTTGAAACACAATGGACAAGGATGTAGTAAAGGTCGGTCTTATCATATGTTCCTGTCTACGTTAACTAAGCTATAATAGTTTAGAGAAGGATGTAACTTACTTATATATATAATTAAATTTCAGGTGCATCGTTTATTTTGTATAATTCAGCACGTATTGAAACACTTTTGGCAACGTTTGAAAAGCGTATTGAAGAAGGAATTTATCATAATTTACCACCATTGGAAAAAATTGATGTGGATTTATTGACTGAAGAGGTAATTATTTTTTTCCCAGTAAATTAAAAAGGAAGTAATTATAATTTTTACAAAACATATCCATTGTAGGAGGAATGGGAATTGTTTTTTAACTATGTAATGGGGTTTCCCACCCTTATTCGACGAGTGTTAGAAGGAATTGAAGATGGACGATGTAATCCTCATTTAATCCCGCAATTTTTGAATGGACTTGTCAGTCTTTTTAGTGTCTATTATAGACGTGTTCGAATATTAACGGTAAAATATGTGTTTTATGAAATTTGAAAATAAACGATTTTCGGTTTTGTAGGAAAGTCGCTCTCATCTGACATCTACCGTTTATGCTAGAATTTATCTTTTAAAGAGCTTGCAAAAAATTCTGAATTGTACGTTAAGTTTTTTTAACATTAAACCAGTACAACATATGTGATGTTTTTTTTAAAAATGTATTTATAAATAAAATAATTGATTTATTTTATATTCATGTTATTTTTATTATTATTTTTTATATTCACCTGTTTACATTATTTTTTATTTCGAGAAACTTAACATATATCACAAGATCTATAATTTACAATATTATTTTATACAAGCAAGTTTGGCATTTTTTTTCTTCATTATTTATTATTTATTAATTATTCTAAAAGTACCTCACTTTTAGTAGCAAAATAAAATTGTTCATAATTTGTGTAATTCTTTTAAATTTATTTTAAATTACTATTTAAATCATAAATCGTTGACTAATTTTAATTTTTTTCTTCACTAAATGCTCCATACACTGTACCATATTTTTAAATAATAACCATTGATGATATATTATCAATTATTGTTTAATGATTTATTATGGTTCATTTATTGTGATTTATAAGCATTGTCTTAACACTTGGAGATATTTGGATGCAATAATAAGCTTATTCGTAAAATATTTTACTCAAACAGCCAATTGAGTAAAACATTTTGCGTATATATAAAAATGTGAGTATTCATTTATTGTACGTTTTTTTAGCACAAATTAATTTTTACTTTCCATAATTTATATTCGTATATAGTGTAAATGAATTATTAGAATATTTTTCAATTTGAATTTATAATGTACGAATAGAACTAGACAATAATTTTTTTCTATTATATTTCCTTATAAAATCGATCATATTTTTATTGTTGAAAAATATGCTTTCTAAAAGTTTTGTGCTACCCAGTGTATTTGCTTTAGTACCAAGACACATATTATATTGCGAGATCTCTAAATTTTTATCACAATTTATTTCATGGAAGACATGCACAATAGAAGGATCAGGTGATCGGAATATGCTTAAACGACGAAATTTGTTCGCAATCTCATTCAAATTGTTTGGAACTTCTGATGTATTTACTAAATATGTGTTAGGCCGATTGCCGAATTTTATGATCTTCTCGAGGAATTTCACATCTTCCAGACCCCAGCCATTAATGTCTTTATCGAAACCGTTAATTTCGGGATCAATAACATCTGATTTGTATATAGCACATATTCCATAACCGAATTGTCTGAAATATCCACTATCGTTCGTTAATTCATTTCTATGTCTGTAGCCATCGTTTATAGGTGTGGTAGATTTTGAAGTGTTCGTGAAGGTTATGCGCTGACTAGGATCATATTCGCTAAATATAATTGGCAGATATACTTGTTTACCTTGTACTGTATTTAGTCGAACTCTATCGATACTTTCTTGCTTAAATATTATATCCACGTCAATAAAGAATATCACATCGTTGTCTTTAATGTATGAAGACCTTGTGGCTGTGTCCATTGCTATTCCTCTCGAAAATGGCTGATCCATATAAATATAGTTGATTTTCTGTGAGGGATATCTCGTCCGTAGATCGACTATTTCAGTTATGTAGAATTTTAATGAACTCTTCTCACCGAATATAACAATAAGAAGATCTGTATTTTTGTCCCCATTTATAGCCACCTATTATAGTGAGAGAAAACGTTCATACAGAGGACATATTCAATAAATCCATGTTACCTCTTCATAATTTTGTAGAAACCTTCGATATGCATCAATACGTCCGGAAATCGCCATTACAAATACGATATTAGATTTAGACTCGTTTACTGTTTGATAAGGACTAAATCCTGGAATGGTGAACGAATTCGAAATTTTTTCAAGGCCTGTATTGAATATGTTCTTTACTTTTGCGGATAGCATCTGGAGTTGATTTTGATCTAATTGTCATAAAGTAAAAATGGAACAATTCGGATCATTGTTGTATTATAATCAGAATTACCTTCTTGTAATGTTATATTGTAAAAATCTTCGCTAAACTCTCGTACGAATGTGCCCGTAAAAGATCGTTGAACGTAAATATGGCGTCTCACTGGTACTGTCATTTTCTTTCCTCGATATTTCTTGTAAGTCAATAACAAGTCAAGAATCAAATCTTGTCCATGAAGAGGATTTAAACGAGAGTATCCATAAAGCAATTCGCGAAATTCAATTATTCGACCACGCTGCCTTGAAAAATTATTAATATTCTCCATAATATCATTAATTGCATCGTTAAGACCCTCCCTTATTGGCTGTTCTATTTTTCTTTTCGGATTCGCATGATGAGCAGAATACAAGTACCGATCAATAAACATCCAATCCAATATTTCAAATGGTCTAGATGGGATGAATTTATTTAAATCAGGATAAACTCCTAGATATGAATTATCATTTTATTATGTGCTCATTACTATTATATTAGTTGTTTTATATTACCTAAAAGTTCATGATCTACGAAATGGAGAGCGTTCGTTGGTTCTCGAGGAAAAATTGTTACGCCTGGTACCAAATATGATCTATCTTTCGATATCTGCAGAAATTCTCTCATTCGTATTATGTCGCGATGTAAATGAAGAGATTCTTGTCTAAGCTCTTCAGCTTTAACACCCTATTAATAAATATATTTATTTGCATAAAATAAAAAAAAAATTTTCCATATAAATTTTTTTTTAATTTTTAATAGCGAAATTATAGCAATCATAATAATTACAATCTATCTAATTGTTTTTAATTATCAAAAACCAAATTACTCAGATACTTTTCTTTTTATATGAGATTATTTCGTAATCAGTTTGATAATAATTGAGTTTTTTAATTGTTCAGAAGAAAATAATATTTTCTGAACATTATCAATTCCATTATTAAAGGAAAATATCTTACCTGAATATATGAATGTAATCTATACATAAGTGGTGCCTGTTTAACTGGGTGCAGTGATATGGCTGTGTGGATCTCTTTTCGTTTCAAATTGCCGGTAAACGCATTTTTACCACTCGAGTTATGGCGCAATATATTCTGCATCTGGTACATTTGTAAACGTTGTAAATAAGAAAAATCAATATTGAATTCGAACTGAACAAAAATTTCAATTTATACTTCATAGTTCCAAGTGCATGGAATGCCAGCGAACTTTTGCACACATCGTCCCACCTCGACATCTTCATGTGTACTATATAGATTCTTCAGACACGTTGGAATGTGAGGAGCAACTATTAAAGGGATAGAAGAATACGATAAAAAAAAGATAAGCATTTTTAATGATTGCAAAGAGCTTCTAGATTGGAAGCAGATATTCACCTCGCCGTAAGGTCTCTCGGCTGAGAATTACCCCGGGTCCGCCCATGCAGAAGTTTTCATCGAATTCGAGTGATAAAAGCCCGAATTCTTCACTATTACCCTTTCCAGCTTGACCTGCAACATTTAATTATCGAAAAGTTTTTCAAATTTATTCTATAATTATCTTACGTGAGATTTTTTTTCTCCAGTTTATGACAATAAGAATTATTATTCAAAATATTACCGTTAGAAAGAATAGGATAATTATATAAATACGTATATATACACACCTATGAATTGCGGTTTTGAACTATCGACTGATCGTAAAAACCGTTCCAGTTTACTAGCATCGATATATACATCATCGTCAGCCCGAATGAACCATTCGAATTTATCGACAAAGTGCTCGTACATATAGTAAAGCATCATGAATGATTTCTTTTGTGGCGGATACCGATCGTCGACATTCTTCAATGGAATAACCGGAATATGTTTTGAATAAGAACCTTCGGAACTGAAAAATGCCATATAGCCGGGCACCTCTTTCCCCCACGTATCAAAGACTGCCATTGCACGGCCATCCAGAAAACTTTTTGCTGTCATAACTCCCACGAAGACGAGACTTCGCTGAGAATTGTATATTGTTTCAGTCGGCAGCATTCCAATTGTTTCGAGTGGATCTAAAAAGGGAATTCACAAAAAATAACCGAAAACTTTTCTTTTTAGTAATAATAAACTGAAAATGATTTTATTTGAGTAGGGGGAGTTTTTTTTTATAGAAATATATCTAAAAGGATAAATTAAAATATTTTTTATTTAAGCTTTTGCTAAGGACTTTTTCAATATAAATTTTATAAATCCCTTCAACATACTTTTATGATTAGTTGGCTTTAAATTACATCGATTCACCAATTCAATGGCACGATAGTTTTTGTAAACAGTGCCTATGCATAATCCAATTACAACACCGGCAAAAATTGTGGTTTTCCCAAAAAGCATTTTATGTCCTTTCATTTCAGTAGGATTTATTTTCCTTTAGCAGCTCTGGAAATGAAAAACAAAATAAAATAACAATTTTTATTAATTTCCTAAATATTATTTACGATAATCAAATTGTTTTAAGATTCAAAGAAGTTTTGTGTTAATTATTTTATACAATTCCATAACTTTACCAAATGGGTTGGTAGAAAAATAAAAAAATAGTTTCTTGAAGGATAAAATATAGTTATTAAAGTCATAACATTTTTGGAAATTTTTATAAATAATATATTTTTTTAAATAAAAAAATGAGATAATTTTGCTATATTTAGTTGGTTCTAATTTCTTTATGTAAGGTCTCTTAGATAAAAACCAGAGTCAATATTTTGTAGTATCACGATGATGAGCCCGTTTGACGACTTCTTCTTTTCATATAGGTTGGTGCCAGTTTCCCTCACTGAATTGTTCGGACAAACATTTGAAACAGCAAATAGAAATTGTAAAATAAATAGAATATTTGGAAAGCAATTCTGTTGAATCTTGGAGCTCCACAATGGAGAGAGTTCTATTAATTTTATTTTTATAAAGCACTTATGCTAAAGGAATTATGAATATCCTTTATATTCATAATTCCTTTAGCATAAGTTCTTTTATTTATAGCTGTTGATTTGAATGGCTCGATAAAGCCGAAAGAGGCAGAGCAGTCCATATTCGGATTGAGCAGTTGACAAAAAGAATCTCTAATTTTACAGTCCATAAAGGCGATTCTGTTTAAAACGATAGGATTATTAGTGAAAGGAGTACTGCGGTGAAATAATTGAAGGGATGGAATGCAAATAGAGAACTACAATAATTCAAAAAGAAATTCTTGGTTAATTAACTTTCGCTTAGAATATCAGAGATAGTAAGTTGAACACCACAGGAATAGGAGATTCATTTCTTCTCCAAAATTTCAAAGGCTTAATTGTAGATTAATAAATTTTTATATTTTTTATTAAGGTAATATCATATCACCAACATATGATAGTTTAAATAAAAATCAAATGAATGTAAATGATTTAAAAAGCAATACAATACCATTTATGCAATCAAAATCGTACGATTACAAATGGTCAAAATTTAATTGAAGAGCAAATACAAAATTCTTAAATACGAACTCATAGTCGTTAAGATTTTCTAAATACTGTTATTATTTATTAGCTCAATTCACACTGACCCATTGAGTAATACAATAGAAAAAATGAAGAACAGAAAAAATATGAAATCCATTTGACCCTATTAAGAGGACAAATAAGTTGCGGGTGTTTTTGCCTTTACAAAATCAAATCATTTCAATACAAACAACTGTGAATGTTGAGATAATGCTAGTTGAACCGCGTTCAATTGGATACTTTTGCAATAATTCAGGTCACAAGAGACGAAAATCTGAATTTAAAATGTGTAACTATTTTTTATAAGATATTTTGAATGTCTTATCTTGACAAAAATTGAGAATAAAAATAAGTCGACGGCGGTTAGAATTAACTTAGCGGTATTCCTCTAGATAATCTGATGTGATTTACTCGTATGTGGACCTCTGTACTACGACAGAGTTCCATACTGTTAAGAGTTTGAATTTAATTGTAATAAGTTTTGATAGACCAGATGCCCCAGGCAGGCAGCAACAGTAGGAATACAACCTGAATCACACTGTAGACAGAGTCAACTTCAATTAGGGCTGATGTAGCTACAAATTGATCAAATGAACTCCGTGTGGCTTAGAAGAATGGCATATTAACAACGCAAGGAACACAGCTATTATTCGAGAATAATATATGTGTATGTTCATATATATAGACCTGTAAGTTATCATCAATGCTGATGAGGATAGGCGCACTTGAATACATTTGCCGCAATTGATCCAAGTGTGTACTCGTTTACAAGTGCATGAATGTTGGCTTTCGAAAATTACTTTTAGTAATCAACGATTCCGGTAGCATTCTTAAAATTATTTTTATAATATTCTAAGAGTAGTTTCAAAATATATAGGTTTTAGTTGCATTTCATTACATTCTCTAATTAAACTTAATTCCTGTCTTTTCTATTAGATCGATAATGAACAATTTTTGTTCATGTGGAACGTATTGTACGTTCCACCTGAACGGAAAAAAGCATAGAGATT
The DNA here is from genome assembly GCA_958298945.1 of Atherix ibis. Lineage (NCBI taxonomy): Eukaryota > Metazoa > Arthropoda > Insecta > Diptera > Athericidae > Atherix > Atherix ibis. The sequence continues at coordinate 7,085,528 of OY282606.1, forward strand.
TCTTTCGGTCAATTTTTAGTATTGAAGGTCGCAGCATTATTTTCTCTTTATTTAAATACTAATTGCACAAGTAAATAAAATCGGATCCAATTTGCAATGATCTTTAGGAAAAATATTAGTGAAAAAATTAACAGTAATTTGCAGTTGTAGCTTAGATAGTGGTAAGACATTCTTTTCGAGGAGTATGTATTATTAGAATCCTTGTTAAACTAAGAGTTGTTTTTGTTTTGTTTGTATGTAAGCTCTCTTCGGTAACGTCACAACTATGAGGTCATTTACCGATTTCATTTTACGTTTGGGTTGGCATTGTCAGCTTACATAATGAAACTGATCGATAGTTAGTTGGAGGAAACAATAAGAAGTGGTTAAATTTTTAAAACATATTAGATTGTTTGTAATTAACCTAGAAGAGCCTCTCTTCTAGGTTAATTACTTAGGAAAGGAATAGTTGGGTTGAGGAGATCCACAATGGACCGAGTTCTATTCAAAAAAATTCTAGCTTAAATGAAATTCATTTAAAATATGGGGAATGGGTACAGGAATAGCATAAAGGACGAGGTTCGTCTCCGAAGAGGGATTTGCCGAATCCAACTTTCGAAAAATCCTCTTGCCCAGAAGGTAACAATTCTATATGATTTTATAGTATTTTGCATTCATAAGTAACAAGATTTTTTTAATACAAACATACTTACCATAAAATAAAAAATTTACTTAAATTAATAATTAAATTGTGAATAAAAAAAATTTTATGTTATTTTACAAAATTTCTTTCAAAATTATTCTTTATAGAAATTAATCCCAATTATAAAAAGAAAATGAAAAGGAAAATGATACTTATTGATTAATTAATTATTGGAGATGAAAATTTACACCAATCGAATTTGTATTTAATTAAAATATTGTAGTAAAATTCGATGAAAATCATATGAAATTCAAGTTGAAATAATATTCACAAGGATTATACGTATAAGATTGCTTCAACAAATTAGTGAATTTTAATAATATTTCCCAAATATACAATTAAATGAATTTAATTGAACATATGGTTTCAGTTTTTAAGTGGATTTAATCAAAATTCATTTGGTTTTTTTCTACTTAGGGTAGTAAGCAGTACTATAGAGCACTAGAATTATTATGTTAATACACTTGAAATCCGTTCAGCAAGTTCTTATATGGCAATTAAAATCCATGAACCACTACTAGATCTAACGAAATATCTTATCAAACAGCATTTCAAATTTAACCACACGAAAATTATAGTTTGTTAAAATACAGAAACTTAAAAGATTTTAAAATTAAATTAAAAAATTTATTTACTCAATTTATTTATATTCATAAATATGTTTATAATACTTAGAGTTTGAAAAAAATCATGAATACACATAGATGATAAATAGTATTTTAATAGGATTCTGAATATTTATTTGGTTATGTTTACATTTCTAGATTAAAATAAGCTAAATTTTAGTCATTATTCTTATTTAAATATTGAAAACTTATTTAAAGAAATTTCAATTTTTATGAATCACATTTTTCCAGGAAGCACATTTCGATAAAGATTATTCACAGATAATATAAATAAATCTATCAGAGTTGTTTGGGCTAAGATTGAATACGAATACATTTGGAAACATTTGTAGGGGTTTGCACTATTCCAACAAAAAAATGTATGATAAATTTTCATTCATGAATGAGATGGCTGAGTTATTTTAATTGGGACTGTATAAAAATACTATTTATAAATTATTATAATTCTATTTATAGCGGCATGTGCATTAGTTTATTTAACATATATATTTTCCGTTACCATTTTTTTTAAACTGTAACGATATTCTAATTTCATAAGCAATGATTATATGTGTATGTACATAGTCATTATATAAAGTATGTCTTAAGAGATCTGTTTGGCTTCACATTGGTTGACAGAAAATCAATGCCGGAAGATAAATTAATTTTTAAATTTGGTAATGTTTTTCTTTTAACATTTCACTTATCATTGATGTTGTCAGATATATGTGTACCTTCAACATGCACAATTAAGCATCTGCGACATAAAAGTGCATCGTATTTACCACAATTTTTTTTAAAATTTTAATAATATCTTAAACTACAAAATTTTTTTAACAAGCAGATATTTTAAGGGAAGATTCAAAGCAATGAAAACTTGTAGAGGAAAACATCCATCGATGTCTCCCAATAACCGGATGATTTATTTTATAAATTTAAAAAATCTCGAGGTCATTGGCATTTCAAACGTCGATGGGTTGCATAATAGAGGGGTGAAAGTGATCAGTTTTCTTCCGAAAGGATTAGGATGGTAGGATAGGCGCGAATGGATTTTTTGATACCGGGGGATGCACACAAAAAATATCGTCAGCATTTTAATACTGTCACAGCTCCCAGTTCGAAATAATAAGAAACTTAATAGACCGTTTTGAGCAGCGTGGTGCAGTATTTGATGAGCCACAAACAAATTTTAATCGATCTGTTCGCAATGAACAAGCTGTGGAGGCTGTACGCGAAAATGTTAACGATGATCCATCTGTACCTACTCATCGACGTGCTACTCAATTGGGCATCTCCAGAACATCGCTACAACGCATTTTGAAACTTGATCTGAGAATGTTTCCGTACAAAATTCAATTAGCTTAAGAATTATTGCCGAGGGATGCTGAACAACGGCTACAATATGCCAAAAGATTCATTCAGCTTGCGACAGATAATGCCAACTCTGTGAACAATCTCATTATAAGCGATGAAGCACATATTCATTTAAATGGATATGCTAATAAACAGAACAGCCGAATTCGCGGGGTACGGAGAATCCGAAAGCGTTGCATCAGCGTCAATTATACCCTTATAGATGCACTGTTTGGTGTGGAATTATGGCCGATAGAGTTATCGGTCTATATTTTTTTGATGATGAGAGCGAGCATCCACAAAATCATCTCTGGGGTGGTATAGCGGACTATGTTAATATTTTTTACGTCCGGCAGTTCTGAATAACCCAGGCATATGGTTCCAGCAAAATGGAGCTACAGCTCATACTGCGAGAGCGACAATAGAGATTCTACAAGAACTCTTCAATGAACGAATAATTTCAAAAAAATCAAATTTCGCTTGGCCACCACGATCTCCAGATTTGACAGCCTCTGATTTTTTTAGTGGGGTTTCTCATACGAGTATAAAAATATGAAGCAAAAACCGATTGTATGTTACATCTCTTCTCCTTTCAAAATTCATTTATTCATCAACGTAAAAAGTGTAATTTAATTGAAAGTGGAATTAGACTGTCAAATAGTACTCACACGCATATTCTGAATTTGAATGAATGCATATGAGTTAAGTTCTCTTTTTAGCCTGTTCATTATAAGGAGAGTAGCAGACAATAGGTTGTGTTGTAATTCATCACGATTTGAATTGCTTACGATATCGTCTGTTGTACTCGCAATGTCCGTTTTCGCGCATGATTGTATTTCCCGTTGATAGAACTAACAATAAAATCGTAGATAACTTTTTGAATTCATTCAGCGAATAATCGGTACGAATTTTCCTTTAGCACTAAGTGGAGAATGTGGGTGAGCACAATTTTAAAATTGAAAGTGTTGATGCGTTCTAGATATGCAAGCACAAATAGATCTTAAATTGCACCAACTACAATCATCAGTTATCTTTCATGATTTATCTAACTTTGGTGGCAAAATATATCTAAATATATTAGTTGTTCATACAATTTTATCCGTCATATAAATGATTTCATTTATAAGTGGATGTGCAGATGAAGAGAGATGTACAAATTAGTTAATTACACAAATAGATCTCGTCCAACTCCTCATGTACATAGAGACTTGTAGTTATACACATAGTCATAAATATTGTTAGGTAAACAACAAGTAATTAGTCTAATTATATTCTTCCGTAAAATTTGATAGTGTATATTGTGTTATAAAATTTCGCCTATTTCCATAACAGAAGGATGTCTTAAATAAAAACGAACTACATTTTTAAATAAACTATAATTGTACTATAAAATAAATTCATACCAATTTTGAAATAAGCTTTTAATATATTTGTATACGTATAGTGACAATCTTTTAAATTAGATTTAAATTTATCTATGGCCTAAATTTTCGAATTTAGTCAAAGTTTAAAATTTTTTCTTTATATTTTTTTTAAATTTTTTACTAAGATAAGAAATATTTTGTTTTTTTTTGGAGTAGATTTTGATCTACTCTGTGATAAAAATGTATGATTTATTAAATGAAATACAAAATAAACAATCACATTCATTATTATACGTGTACATAAATATTTATGTGCATATGTACTTCTGAAAATTAATTTACATTGAATTTTAATAATATATATAAAAAAGAGGTGTCTTTCGGAGATACATATTTAATATTTATGACCCATGGCAAAATATTATAATTTATGATCAACTTTGTAGTTTGCCTTATCATTTCAAGTTAATATTGCTATTCATAATAATCTAGAAAATTGAACAAAGTTCAGAAACGATTTTCAATCTAGACACTGTCATTTTTTAAAAATATATTTAAAAAAAAAACTGCATATTAAGCTTATTTAAGATTAAGGTATGATGACAAGCATTTTGATAACCTTCAATTATTTGTTGTTTATATTAATATATTGTATATAATATTTATTTATATTATAACAAATAAAAAAATGGGGAAAAAATGGTAAATTTTATTGCATATATCAGACCACAAAAGTACTTACTTGTGCCATTTAATACTTGCCTGATAAGAAATTTTACAATTAGTCTAAAAGTGCTTGCATTGTATATGCTTGTGTCTGTATGGAAAAAAAATCTCATGACATAAAAAAAATTTCCAACCAAGATTCATAGTCAAATCTAGACATATTTTTTATGCACAAGAGCTTATTTATTTATGTTCACTATTGATGTGTCAGCTCAACATATATTTGATTGTAATCTGACTGATAAGAGTCAGGCGCCTAGAATTAATTATTTGCAAACTTTTGAAAGAAATTCTTTTAATGAACAGTTTTGAGAATTTCTACAATTTACCTTATTAGTTTTTTGTTAGACAAATAGTATTTCTATTTTTTTCTCTTAACAGATTGGCCAAAAAGATCAAATGTTAATGTTCATTTTTAATATTGATAAACCAAAAATGCCAAAAACTTATTAAATCTCTAATGTAAATAGTGAAAAGAAAATTTATAATAAAATTGTGATTGAAGCTTTCTATATAGACTTATTTGTCTCAATACGAGGCGTTGCAGAAAAATAATGAAACTGATTTTTTAATTAAAAAAAACCACACGAACTTCAAAAAAAAATCAGGTGAAAAAAGAGCCTGGGGAGCTACACGAATCCATTTTTCTCATAGTCTTTCTGTTCGATCGTGATCTTTACTGACACCATCTTGGAAGACAGCTTTCTCAAGACCAAATCTGGAGTAAAAATCTGAGGATGGTTAAAATGATTCTAATTTAACTCAATGTACAAAAATTCTTTATAAGCTCGTAAGTCAAGCTCGCAGATAATATTTGATGACACATCGTTGTTAGTTTTCTCCCTGACCAAGGTCCGTCTTCCATTGCTTCTCGGCCCTTCAAAAATTCTTTATGTCACCTAAAAAAAAAAGGAATGATCTCCATTGGCTTGTTGCAATTTTTCGTAAGTCAAACTCATGGATAGACTACGCTTAATATAAAAATTTGATGACACATCATTTCTCCAAATTTGGTTCTTACATTTGTCATAACGTACTACAAAAACACCACCCCACTTATCAGACCTCTATAAGGTGACGCAGTTACCGGACGAGATTGTAACTTGTACTATACGTATAAGAGGAACTAACATGCAAGCACACCAGATCACTATTGTTAATTTTTTTTAAATTCTATATTTTTTTTTAAATTTTGGATATTTTTATTGCTGGGCTTAGTTTAATGCCAAAAAAACATTGCCTGTGCAATTTTATTGCTGAGCTTAGTTTAATGCAAACATGAAAATTTAAGCTAAAACCACAAAAGTGCTTATACAGTTTAGATAAAATAAATATTACAGTTAGCAACTGCAGAAAATATTAACAAAAAATAATATTATTCAGGAAAAAAAAATTAAACTTTATCAATTTTTTTTTGGAACAAAATTTTATTTTTCAAGTTCAATATTAATAATAGTTTTGACATCGAATAAAAAAAAAATTAAAAATTAATTGCACGTGTGAATAAATTTTTAATACTAAGTTATGAAAGCTAATAATTATTGTAGGAGAGAAAAATTTATACATGAAATTAAGAATGAAAACTTTGTACATTTTTTTCAATAATTTCTTCAAATAATAATTTCAAGCTTGAATGTAAGATTTTAGTCAATTATATTTAAAATCGTATTTAAGCAGAATAAATTGAAATCATCTGTTCTTAAAAGTGTATCAGTTTTCATTTGGTAGTCAGTTTATTCTGAAATGTTCCATTCAGACAAAAAGAATCGAAGCATTTTTTTTTCAATTCTTCTCTTTGGCTATTCAGGGCTTTGTTATAATCGTCCGTATAAAAATGCTCGTATTTCTTGGAAATAAAAGGAAACACTTGATTTTGAAGACACTTCTCACTGTCTACGAAATTCTTCTGAACTCTGCCGGTATTTTTCTTTTATAAATTGTATCAGTTTCTGGAGAAATTAAATAAAAATAAATATAAAATTCCCAAAAGTTTCTATTGAGTATTTTTCTTTTGTTTAAGTAATTTTTACGCCTTCTACATATTCGCTTTGCATGCAGTAGAATTTCATTCCTTTTTGTGCAAAAAGTATCGCGAATATATATTTTACGAGGTCTGTTCGTAAAATATATCGTATATATTTTACGAGGTCTGTTCAAAAAGTATCGCGAATTTTGTGTTTTTTCAAAAATTATTTATTTATTCATGAAAATCTATTTTGTCCTCTTCAAAGTAATCCCCACCAGATATTATACACTTGTGCCAACGTTTTTTCCAATCCTCGAAACACTTCAAAAAATCATTTTTTGTGATCTTGTTCAGCTCCTCCTTCGATGCCGTCTTTATCTCCTCAATCGTAGCGTAGCGTCGTCCTTTCATGGGGCTCTTCAGGTTTGGGAATAAGAAAAAGTCACAGGGGGCCAGATCTGGGGAATACGGTGGCTGCGGCATTATTAGTCTGTTGTTTTATCAACGATGCGTGAGCAGGGGCGTCATCATGTTTCAAAAGCCAATTTTTGTTCTTCCACAAATTCGGCCGTTTCTGGCGGATTGCTTCGTGCAACTTGCGCATAACTTGCAGGTAATATTCCTTATTGACCGTTCTACCCTGTGGCAAGAACTCATGATCCACCACGCCTCTGCAATCGCAGAAAACTGTAAGCAAAACCTTCACATTCGACCGAACTTGGTGCGCTTTTTTCAATCTTGGCTCGTGCAGCAGCTTCCATTGGGATGATTGAGCTTTGGTTTCCACGTCATAACCGTAAAACTATGATTCGTCACTAGTTATGACCCTCTGGAGCAAATTTGGGTTGGCGTGGAATGAGTCCAACAGCTCCTTAGCAATGTTAATGCGATGCTGTTTTTGGTCGAAATTAAGCAATTTTTGTACGAATTTTGTGGTGATCCGTCTCACGCCCAAATCATTGGTAAAAATCGAATGGCATGAGCCAATCGATATGTTTAAACAACTTCTTTTACAATGAATCGACGATTGGCCAATACTATTTTCGTCAGTTCATCAATGTTTTCGTCTGTTGTTGACGTGCTCGGGCGTCCGGCACGCTTTTCGTCGTTCACATCTTCTCGGCCCTCTGAGAACATTTTGTACCACCGATAAACGTTGCTTCGGTCTAAGGTAGCTTCACCATATGCCACAGTCAACATTCGGAATGCGTCCGCGCCATTAATTTTGTTTTTCACACAGATTCTTTAATCCAATTTTGGAATGGGCAAAAATTGAAGACGAGCCAAAACACGTGCAAGCAAAGCAGCTGTCAAAAATTAACTGAACATTCAAAATGGCCGAACTTGTCGGCATAAGTGAGAGACATGAGTACCAACATAACGCCACAAAAAATCTAAAATCGAATATACGTAACCCGCGGAAATTCAAAATACGTAACCCGCGGAAATTCGTATACTATATCTTATTTCAATAATTTGAAAATTACTTGTACAATATACATTTGTTTGTGATTGCATTCTTACGAAAAAAATTAAATAAGATACAAAAAACGAGTTTACATGAAATTATGTTTTTTTAAATATATGGATTATTGCCTTATCTACATATATTTGTATTTTCTATAAAAAAAACTATATTTTTATAATCTGTAAAAAATTATTTCATGCGATTAGAATTTTATTTTTCAAAAAAGATTACAATAAGTACAAAGAAATTGCAATGTAACTTCTTTTTTTTTTGGCCAAACGTACACATTTTGTACAAACTATGAAAACTTTTTATGTTTGCTAAATTGAAAATTGTGATTATGAAAAAAATTCAATCCATGGATTTTTTGGATTCTGAATAGACTAACATCCGTATTCCCGATAAGATCAAATGAAATTCGAAATACCCCATGATGATGAGTAATATAATCGCAAAATTTCTAATTTTCGTATTGCTTTGTTTACATGGTTGAACTACAGCGGTATGGTATAAATTTGCTTTTAAAGATTTAGACAATTTTCAATAGAATACCGTTTTTAGTGATGTGCTAATTTTCAATCTTCAGGCAGTAATTTTTTTCTTAAATGTAAATAAAATTCTTTTTACCTACGCCTGCTTGCCTTTCAAAGAGCATATGGTAAAAATACCAACGGAAGTGTATGAAGGAATGTGGAAAAATCATGTTCAATCTTATTTTGCGAATAATTTTTGTATTCTATGTCAAAGACATGGTCGTAGGTTAGGATAAAAGATAAAATCGTAGTAGCATTTATGATCGTAGTTTGGGTAGCAATAAGTTTTTACTTTATGTGATAACAATTTTTAACTACAATATTAAAATTGGTTATATTTTTTTTGGAAACATCTTTATTGGGAAAGAGATTTCTCAAAAAACTTTAATTTGAAACTTATTCACCACTATTATTTCTACCGCAAAACGAATTCCTAGAAAATGAAACTGTTCGTATTTCCATAAGTACGCGTACACAAGCATTAAAAATTAATTGTATTCCGCAGAAAAAATTGCTCGAAAATGTGTTAATCATGTGATGCATTCGGAAATAGGCCCCTTTGTCATTGCCATTCTATTTGCACAGCTCTTTACGTGTACTTCTATCTGTTTGTATAATAAATTCAATTTAATTTTTTCGCACAACTTACCGCAACATGTTTGAAAATCCGATTATGTAAATTGTTTATTTAATAAATTGAATTTATTGCAGATATGTATAAATTAAAAAATTGTCAGATGTTCTAGTAAGAAATAATAATTTTGTCAGCTGATATTGTCTAATATCCGTTGTCCTACAATCTTTCTATGTGTATGTAAATTTATTTAATAATATATATATTGTCTTATTTTTGCAAAGTTCGTCTCAAATAAAATATACGTATATTTTTGTTAAATAAAAAATTTCAATGGTGAGAGGAGGTATATTTTTCGTAAGACAAATGGCATAGGCCACTTATGGTCATTCACATTTCCAATTGCATTTTTTGACCTTAGCGACACTAACAAATTTCACTCTGCTATAAATTACACTCACGCTATTCGGTATAAAATGAAATGAAAAAATTAAATTGTTTTGTTGGTTTTGAGTTGAGGCAAAATTTAGCCCAAGCGCATGCATACACAATTCCAGTCAACACTTAGGCTGCAAATTGGGCCCAAGTGTACATATGTGTGAGTCGGCCACTTAGGCTGCAATTTATGTGTGAATGCATACGTAGGATTATTTCTTTCTAAAAAAAACGCAAAAAAAATTTTAATAATCAAAATTCGCTTATTTGGTCTTATTGTTTTCTTTTTTTCTCTTAATCCGATTTATATTTTTTGCTGGTCATATTCGAGTTGGCAATAATTCTTGTTTATTTAGAAGACAAAATATGAGTACATTACATGAACAAACATCCGTTTTAGTCTTTTAGATATGCTTAAAATATTTAAGAAAAATCGAATTTGCGCAAATAGTGAATCATAACATCCCGAAGATTAGTTTCTTTATACGTGTATGTGCAGCGTGACCACTGAAATATTGAATGGTATTGAAATCTAATGGAGGAGTGCAGGCGCTGCTCACTCTCTTCGGATAGTAAAGCTTACAACATTTGGATTTTGTACGGAAACATTTTTAAATCCAGTTTAAGAATCTTCTGAAGCAATGTTTTAACGATACCCAGAAGAGCACACCGACAACGGGTAGAGGTAGATGGATAGATCCTCAAGAACACCCGGCCGTACAGCTTCTGCCGTTGGCATCAGTGCGCTTAGGACCTTTTCCCGGAAGATCGCTGACTGATCCAGCTCCGAATCATGTTATCGCTAGAAAATAAACTGACATTAAAATGTTACCGGTGTTTTCTCTGAGTTTGAATAATTAATCTTTGACTGAAATAGAAAAACTCAACGAGTTTGACTTGTTGCTGGATATCATATGTGTATGCAGACATTTTAATCTTCAAGAAATATTCTATAACCTATAAAAGAAGAAAATCAAAAAGAATGAAATCAGTCAAGTTATGACTTTTTTTAACTCTTCAGTTTTTTAGTGACCATCCTGTATGTGATTATTAAAGAATGTAAATATTTACATAGTCCTTTGTTTTCTTTTAATGGAATATAATTTAAAAATGATTGCAGGCGTGAATCTTCATGAGCGTTTATACAATTGTCAAAAATTTACTCTCTGCAATTTCCACATGTCCCACTTTTTTCTCTATTGACATTGATTACGAAAAATCAGTTAGAACGGTTTAGATAAAAAATTTGCATAGAATATGAATTGGCCATTTTGCCATCACTCACGCCATTATTTATAATTATTGACACTTGAAGCGTTCTCGGCAATAGTGAAGGCACAAACCAATGAAAAGAAATATAATGGTTCATTTATCAAATATTATTAAAAAAATGCATTTCTAATCGTGACTTAGAAGCTTAATCTGCGAGCACATATAATAATCTAAATAGAAAACCAATACGGGTTATATTCAATTTAAATTTGAATGTTGGGTTAAAAAGAAAACCAATTTTCATACAAATATGAATTTTGTAAATATTATTTATTGACATGTAGATCTAACTCAAAATAGATCATTAGAATTCTATAGTTTTTTAACTTTGCATTTATCTTTTTACTTGTACGAGTATCTATCTATGTAAATATGTACTTTACACTATTCTGATTTTAATAATATCGCAAAAGTATCCGATATGGAATAAGTTCTAATTGATTTTCGAATACGGTACTTTGGAATTTATATACACATCAAAACACATGCTTTACATCCATATATATGAACATTTGCAGATCATATATAGTCGTGCTTACTCAGTTATTAAACTGAGATCACTTATTACACGTGTATTCTTGTATGAAAGCAATTCTATGTTTGTTTATTTTTTAAATATTTCTTCTTTTCTTATTTTCTTATTTTCTTGCCCTCTAAAACACTTACATATACTGTAAACGATCTTTATTTATTCCTAATTCCTATGCGTGTATGTACGTTTTGTTAATTAGTGAAGGTTTATGAACTTTGAGCATTCGCAAACTAATTAATGCTAAATAGAACTTATAATCTGCTAATTGGTTATATTTTAAAATCTAATTGATAAAAACAAAGTTATAATCTTCGTAATATGCTGATTTTTCTATGTTTAGAAAAATATTGATCGAATATGGGTCAACAATTAAAATTGAATTTCTTTGAGAAAAAAATAAATTGATTTTTATTTAATAATGGACGGAATATTCATATACGAACTTGTATAAATTTTGATTTGAATTTGTGTGTAAAAAAAGAATTCAGAAATTTATAGAGTCATACTCTTTCTGAATAACTTTAATAAGAACTATATGTATGATATTAATAATAGAAAAATGACTTTTAGATTGTGCGAATTGAAAAATTTCAAAAACAAAAAAATTTTTGTTGAGATACTTTAGGCAGAAATGTTTTCCAACTGTAATTATAAAATTTCATCCCTATACCCCACCAAATACCATTGTGACCTGCAAATAGTAACTTCAACTCGAAAAGTTTAATAAGTCCGTCCATTCAAAAATAAAACACAAATTCGACAAGTAAAAAAAAACACCATCTCATCAGTTTATTATTTGTATATTATATTATATTGATTTTTTAAGTTCATTAAACATAAATAGATTTAACTTGCCTTTAATTTGAATTTCCAATAATGCTGCCATATGAAACGATATCGGAAATATGAAAATACTTGGAAAAATAATGAGACTAGCATCACTGAAGGCGATCTGGCAATACTGCAGACGTTCCTTCCACATAGCCTGTCCGTTAGTCCCAGCAACATTTCTTGCTTTCAAAAGCACAATTATATTTTCGGTGGCATTTTTGCCGAGGAGCAGTGGAACTTTCGACATCAAATACTAACGAAAACTGATGAAAATGTGGAACGTATGAAGTTCATACCGTTCAGGATAAAATGTTTTTTTTAAAGCAGTCCTTGAAAGGCTCAGGAACAGGGTTCTTCGCGGCAGATACGACATTGCAGACACTTGGATGCTCTAACATGACAAGGTCTCTTGTCACACGGACATATCCATTAACGTGTTTTTGTTAGAAAAAGTTGTTATCCAACCCCCGCCCCCCCTATTCACCTGATCTAACTTAGTTTGACATTTTTTTGTTGCCCAAGATAAAAAAAACCCTTGAAAGGATATCATCTTGTATGTTGGCCAGCAGTACTCCGAGCAGGACTTAAAATAAGGGATAAGATTTAATTTGGCGAGTGAACAATAATTCTTTATGGTCGTTTTTTTTTTGTAATTGTGCGCACTCACATAGGATTGTGAAGGTTTTAATAATTTTAACAGCGTTTTTGCAGCTATGTGTTGACGAGACTTTACTATGTTTTTAATTTTACTTAATTTCATACTTAAAAGAAGCACATTTTAGTTATTTTTATTTGTATATTTTCATCATTTTTACGAATTTCCTTTTTATAAGTAACTTCTATGATTTAATTTTTATTCAAACTATTCAAAAACACGATCCACTTTTGTTTACTCTTCTTCTTCCACACTAAATGGTCTGAATACCGGAAACCGAATTCAATAAAAATAATAAAACATTTTATAAATGAGAATTTTTAATAAAGATAAACAAGTTGTTCAGCATTTCTACACAAACATACATTCATATGTCCACATGTTTGTATGTATATAAATTAGCAAATTCAACTGTTGAAAGATGATATGAAATTTTTGTTTTCGAGAAAAAAAGTTCAATAACCATTCTTGGTCATATTTCAAAACTTCACTTATCGTCTCCTTTTTTATAAATTATTATTAAAAAAAAGACAACGACAGATCAATCAGTTTTATATGTTAAATGAAAAATTTCTTCAAAATATTCACGAACAAAATTTTATGCACTGATACAAACAGCTATTGACCAACTGTCTTACAAGTATTAAAAAAATTGATGCTGTCGATGAGTATTTAATCCAATTGTCTAACCGTGCAATTGACCTCCTTTTATAGTAGAAATTCCTGAGATTTGTTTAAAATGTTGCTGGTCGTCGACAGCATACGCAAGTATGAAATATGAATTTTTTCTTATTTATTTAGTTCGTCTTTAACGTTGATTTGCTTATCAATTTGTTTGCAGTGAAATCTTATGGAAAATGTCATGCGCAGCGTAATAAAATCAATTTAATTCATTGAATACGAAATTGAACCGTAACAACACTTCTGCCAAATTTGTCCGAATTTCAAGTGTACACATAGAGTCAGTCGTAAGAATATTTATTTTTTCGTCATGATGATAGTCGGTGTCACTGAGTTTATGGAACCACCAGACGAAAACGGTTTGTCGCGGACAAAATTAATTTGGTTAAGAGCTTATGAAATTTGTGACAAAATATTCATACACAATGGGCAATCTTGTTTGCCATAACAACTGAAGATTCTTTTTAAATCAAAAAAAAAAAAAAAACAAAAACAACTTGACCGAACAACTAATATTGTCACAATACAATGTCCAATAATATTAACATTCATAAAAGCAAGAAAGTTTAGTTTCAAACATGAAATAAGTTTACAATCAGGATTTAGCTTATCAAAAATATTATTAATCAAAATAAGCAATTATAAAAGTTTAACTATAACATGAGAGAAATTAAATCAAAATAAGTTTTAGTCCAAAAACGTTTCTAATTAGTAATTTTCTTATTTTAAAAAGAACTTCTTCTAAAAAAACTTTTAGTTTAAAAGATTTACTCTTTCGCTCATAATACACTTTAAAATTTATGAACTTTATCACTTTTCCTTTATTTTTCGTTACAATAAATCCGTTTGGGAAATTATTAATAAAAATCTGTTGAAAAACTAAAAGCCAAATTAAAGATTTATCCATAAATATATTGTATAAGATGTAATTTTAATATTAAATCGATTTATAATTAATCGTTATTATTTTTGTGATCTATAATTCCAAGCAGATTTTTAAAAAACACAAAGAAACAATAACATATCCTTTCATGTTACTTTAAATCATAAGATTTATTCCGAGTTAAATTTGTTATACTCAGAATATCTTAGGGCCATTGCCTTTTCAAGAGTATATGCGTGTCTTCGAGGAGGGGAAAGCGAGGACAATTCTTTTACAAGAGGATTGTTATGGAATGACAGACGGCTATGAAATTTTTTGTAATGAATAACAGACAATTCACAAATGAAAGTAACATTAGGGTCTGCAATATTGTTCCATAAACAATATTGCCGACCCTAATATTACTTTGGTAAAGAGTAAAATTGCCATGAACACTTTTTTCGGGATGGTATCAATATGGTTTTATCAGCATATATATATATTAAGAAGCTGTCGTTGGAATAATATATTATACAGTAGAGAGCCAAGAATGCTCTCCTAAGTGACACCAACAAGGATAGACAATATTTCGCAGAATGCAATATTTTCAGCTACTTGAAAAAATTGTTTGCAGAGATAGGATCTGAATGGAGAGAAGAATTTTGTTGAGCTCCCACAGTTGGCATAATACCATACTTGGTCAAATGAATTGGACAATACACTTTATGTTCAACTAAAGATGATAATTGACCCTAGTTAACAAACCATTACGCAGTATCGAGTGTTAATCTTTTATGGTAAACTTTAACAATTTCCATATCAATAATATATTAAATTATATTGTAATTTAATACGGACTTCCTTCAACAACAACAATAAAAAACAATTTTTTTTATACAAGCAAGGTGAAGTGCACAAATTAATATTTAAAAGGCAAAACTTTACCTACAGTGTTACGAGCAAGAACACCTTAAATTGAATGCATAAAAAAAGCCAATGCATTTTGCAAATAGATGGCGTGACCAAAACTGAGACGATATAGCTGAGAAAATAAGAAAGAGTTGGAAAAAAATATGTACGAAAAATGCTTATGAACGCAGTTCACTTAAACTTGAATTATACGAAATTTTATTTCTAGCATTTTTCTGGATTTTTTTCCTCATTCCATCTTCTCACAATTTGCTTTCCTGTCATTAAATGTTTTTCCCTTCTAAAATATTCGTTTTTGAAGCTGGAAGCTATAATAATTATAAAAAAAAATAACAAGTCGGACCATAAAAAATAGATGTGCACGACTACAAAAACTTGCATGGACGGTCACAAATACACATGTACTCTTTTATAGTTATAAACAACTCAAGCATTGGAAAAAATCTGAAGAGATAGTAATAATTTATAATTTTGCTATAGAATATGGGTTAAAATTGTGCATACTTAAACGCACGTACACATACATATTTTTTGGTATAAGTGCATACATTCTTGTAGACATATTTTAAGTAATTCTAGTAAAAAATATGAAAATTTCTATTAATAAGAGTACAACTCTAACTGCATACATACAAGTACAAGTCATTTGCATGTTAAAAGTGTTTCGGATTTAAACTGGCAAAAATTTTTCCCTTGTTCTCTGCTTTTCTGCCTTTTCTCATTTTGCAACTTTTTCATTTATTTTATTTCTCATCTCATCGGTTGGATAGTGAATAAACCAAACTTGTTAGGAAAATTTATCTTCAAAGACAATCCAAAAAAAGATCTTCAAGATCTGTCAGCACTAATAAGCTTGTAAAAAATTTTTTGTGGTTCCAATGAACGCTGACTGAGTACATAGATTCGCTGCTGCCTAGTTATTCGAAGAGCACTTACTTACCTACTCCTGTACCTGCCAATATTTCGAGTCGACATAAAAAATTTCGAACAAGTTTATTTATATAGTTAATGGCCTTTATTACTTGTCAGTCTTAATGAGTTTTTTTTTGTAATGACAGTTCTTATAATGGAACATACATAAATTATGCCATATGATATATAAATAATTAAAATTTAAATAAAAATTATATATATTGAAACTAGAAAACGTTCTTAATTCTGTAGTTGCTTTAAAAATGAGAGAATTTATTCTGATTACATTTTTTTTTCTTTCGTAAATTCTTTAATCAGGTTAAAGATTAATAGTAACGGTTAGTATAAGAAAATGAAAAAATTTAATTTCACTTTATTCGGTTATTTTTCGATTTATAATTTCAATAAAAGTTTTATTTGTATTAGCATACAAATTTCTAGCATAAAAACTTTTAAAGAATAACCTGGCAATAATTTAACTACAAATTTTTAAATGAAAATTATTTAACAAAATTTTTACTTTTAAAAAGTCATTACAGCTATTATTTTTCATTCTTTCTTTATTGTCTCTGTTGAGTTCGGTATTCTGCTAATTCTAAGAATTCTTAAATCTTAAAATACCCATCAGATGATGAACATATGTGTATATTATGGTATGATACGTTACAGGACATTTTGAAAAAATAAATAAAATGCAAGCCATTTCGTTATACTGCATCATAGAATCGTTATATTATAGTTTTCGAGATAGTATAAGTATTCAAGGGTTTTTGAAATTCAAAGATGTTTTTCTTTTTTTAAAAATTTTACCCATTCGGTTTATTAATCTTCGTAGAATATTTTTCTAATTCATTTGGAATTTTTATAATATAAAATGTATATACATGATAGAATCTAATAACCAATATTCTATTGCTGTTTTAATAGTTTTAAAAAAAAAATCATCCATTTTTTAGTTTATTTAAAGAAAAACGTAATTAATATGTTTCTAGTTCAGTTATTTCTAAACTGAAATTTTATTCAAAACCCTACAACAGTTAAATATGAATTTTCTAAGGCGGTGGTGAATAAGTACTGAATATTCACCATGACCAATTGCTGTCATTCTTTAATGGCCTATAAATTTTTCTCTATATATTTCAACAATTTTTTAATTTTATTTTTATAAAATATATAGGTTTTTTCAGAAGATCTAAATGAATTTGCTGCAGACATCATATTTGTCATGACACAGAACAAGCCCCCCGCAAAGATACTTTACCATTTACTGTTTGTAAAACAAATTCTACAATCTTCCTGCAAAGCTGAAATATGCAAACTATCTTAAGAAATAATTTTTCTCGAATGTAAAAATCATATACAAGTGTGTATAGAGGAGATTAGGGTAAGAAATGACGACCCTTCCCATTTTGGACGAGCTCGAGTTTATTATTTAGACGATGTCATATTTCAAACACAAAACAAAAACAAACCGCCAATGATCGTCTTTCGTCTTTTATGAATGAAGTTAATCGTCTTACTCTACCCGTGTACGATGATCTTAATTTTCAGTACTAAATGAGCGATGGATAAAGTTAAGAATGGAAGCAGCATCTGGACTTGATGAGATCTTGTTTTATTCAATTGGTTGCTGCGGACAAGAAGCCACTAAAACCCGATTAAAGCGTCTCTACTTTCCATTAAAGTCTACTGCGGTTATATTATGAGATACGAGAGATAATTATTGTCACCGTGTTATATACTCGCATTTATATAGAAAATAAAAATAGACTATTAAGAGTAATCAGAAATATTAGAAAATTACCTATGATTAATGTTAGCAATTTATATTAAATTATTATCGTACAAACAAACATGTAGTTTTTAAAAAGTCCATTCATCTGCAATATTTTTTTATTTTATTTAATATTCAATTTTAACTTTTATAAAAATCTTATTTAATTTAGATCATTATCCATTTTAAATAAAATGGATAATGTCATTTTCCGAATTAATCAGTCAAGAATAAATGAATTTTTCTATGCCATAGCGTATTATTTTCTTATAAGAAGAACCGAACGCAATCAATAATTTCTAATTTCTTACATAAATATGCTAAAAACACATTTCGTATAATTATACACAGTTATTAAAAGTAACATGCATTATATAAATTGCTGTAAAATTACCGGCATAGATAGTAATTTTCACTTAACACTTACGTACAGAATGTCAGGTCCTTGACTTTAGCACCTATATTACTGATACTCGTGTATGCATTTAAGATGCGCTTCTTTTGTATTTATTTTGAATTTAATAGTAGAGATATTTAAAAGAAATGGCATTCAATGCTTGAGTTAAGTTGTGAATTTTGTTTTTTTCTTTCAATAGTTATAATATCTTTTCTTAATGATAGGTTAATTTTACTTTATAGGTAATTATTATAGTCTTATGAAACCAGTATTTTTTTTTTTTTTAAATTACTGTAAAACTAGTCTAATAGTTATTCAGATTCTACTTTTTATTTTCATAAAAATCTAGAAATTTATGTCAAATAATATCTTTTTTAACACTGGAAACTATGCTTATTACAATCTCAACAATAAAAAAAAATACAATAAAAAGCATGCAAAAGTCGTTATTTAAAAAGAAAAAAAAATTTCGCATTTTCTAATATTAGTTTACTTTTTTGATAAAAATCTTCCTTTTTTAATAAGGTAACTTTGAATTTAATCTGCTAACTACAACACAAATTATTTCTTCTTGATCAGAAGATCAGGTGCGAATATGAACTTATACTGTACTCACTTTTTTTTCTTAAATTAGAACACGAAAAAAAGCACAATTTAAAAGCACATAACAAATATAGGAGGAATTAAAAAAATTTTAAAAAGCAAAATCGAACTTAAAAAATTTCCATATTTTGTATTTTGCAAATTGTTTATTATTATTATTATTATTATATATAATTTTATTTATTTATTTAACATTTTCACAATTATTTGAAAAAGAAAAATAATATAAGATACGTGTACGTAAATATGCTAAAAATAGACCCGATATTATATTTATTGTTAGACTCCTTGAATTTCTTGTTTTGAATAGCTTTTGCACAAATTATTAAGAAACTTTTAGAGCCGTAACCAATGTCGTCGTTGCGATAATATTTATCCAATAAGTACGAATTTACTGGGTTTTTTTTTTATAAGCGCATATGTAAATGTGTATGACTTTTATCGAATTATGTTTTTTGATAAAGATAATAAGAGAAGGCAACGAAACCAAATACGTAAAATATCGATTAGAATTTGTGACTAAGGAAACACTAACACCTCGCACCAAACTCGAAGAAATTCGATTTTAATAAACCGGTGCCCATAGTATGTGTATTGTACTGTACGGTAGCAGAGCGCTAAATCAAATCCGAATCAAGTCACAAATTGAGACTGCCAGTAAAATCTCTTCTGGCCGAAGTTTATTCAGAAACGTTAGCCCCCGTGCGGATAGCTATGCACACCATGTGGAGAGTTGTGAAGATTTCTTCAATTAATGACTCGTTGGTGGAAGAAGTGCAATACGCGTACAGCTACAACGTCGACCGGTTAGTCTGACCGATTGTCTGTCTGGTTTCGTATTCTCGGTGACGAGTATTCTTAAGAAAATTATGAGCCTGAAGCATAGACGTAACGTCCGTGTACGCTGGCTATGAGCGAATGACCGTCCCTACACACACAATCATCCTGCAACTAACG
Organism: Atherix ibis; assembly: GCA_958298945.1. Taxonomy (NCBI): domain Eukaryota; kingdom Metazoa; phylum Arthropoda; class Insecta; order Diptera; family Athericidae; genus Atherix; species Atherix ibis. The sequence continues at coordinate 7,105,640 of OY282606.1, forward strand.
CAAAGCCGATCAACGTATGTTCGAATTAAGAAGAGATAACCAAGAAGCAGTTTTGCAATTAGCATATTTTACTTGATGTATCTTCCCAACAAACCTGCAATAATCCCGTAAGTGTTATGCCCAAGAAGAAGAGGAGCCGGACTTGACCAAATTCGAAAAAGGCTCGCCTCGCGATCAGTTCTGCAACTCTACAAACCGGCAAATTCAGAAAATACAACCTTGATCGTGCGTGGTTGAACGTCGTTGCTCTCCCAGGTAAAAAATCATTTCAAAATCAGTAAGAGAAATCGTCATAATCAAACGATTTTCTGAGAGTCTGGCTAATGCTCGCAGAGTGCTTGCCCTCTTCAACAATCTCGCGTGCGTCAATGCTAAATGAACTGAGCTCTCTTGCAATTACACATTTCTCAAAATGAACAGCCAACACAATAAAGTGGCCTACATAATTAGACTTTCTCATTTTTTGGTTATTGAACAGATGAAGATCTCGATAAACTGTAGTTGTTCAACAAGAACATTATAAAAAATTTTGTTGCCTCTCTCACTAGTCGATTTTCATTGCTTCAATAAGTGTTGACACATTTCGTATTCACTTATTGATGATCAACTTTAAACATTCAACAAAAATCAAATGAGAATACTTGCTTCATTGTTGGTTACTAGTTTTGTTGATCGACTATGAACTGTCTATTGTAAGTCTGTTGAACAAATGGCAAAGTCGATCAACTTTAGTTATTTCATAAAAATTAACTAAAATTATATTTAGACATTTTTTTGCTAGTTAAATTGGTAAATTTTTTTGCTTTTCTTTTTTTAAAAATAATTCTTCAATTTTTTTATTTTTCGCATATTTAAAATGTAAAAACATCGATCACCTCTTTATGTTGAACAAAAACAAAAAATTAAGCGTTTGCCTTATCCAATTAGTTTTTTTTTTATTTAATTTAAATTATGTTCATAGGCTTTTTGTTTTTTTCTTCTCTTAATTAAATAAACGGAAAGATACATGATCTTTACTTACTCAACAAACAAATAATACACAAATTGCAAATATTTGCCATATTTTTGTACAAATTTCATTTATAAATTTTTGTTGATTCAGGAAAATTTCAATTCGGAAATAACACACGGTTATTGACAATAAACCAATTTGGCAAATATAAATTTAAAAAACAAATTAAAATAATTATTCAAAACACTGTCAATATTGATTAATTAATGTTTTTAATATAAATTTTTTGCCAAAATTATCTCCTTTTAACGTATAAAATATAATAAACATAATTTTTTTACAGTGCTTGCAATAAAATATAATAAACACAATTTTTTTACAGTTTTTGAATCTAATTTAATAATACAAGAATTACACCATTTTTGTATCTTATGAAGAAATGACTTAATTGAAGCAATGTATCTTATGAAGAAATGACTTAATTGAAGCGATAATTTTTCTTCAGTTTATTTTTTCCACGACAGGAAATACGTTTGCGTGACAAATTTGCCACGTACTGAGGCAGTTCCTGCATTTCGAATTAAAATCATATAGAAATGAAAGCAAAAAATCGCCAATCATAGTCAATTATGTTAGTTTTTTGCATTCTTCCATTATTAATGCATTTTCTGGTTAAGTTTTACTTATTCTCTTTAGAATTAATTTATGCAGATATACTATCGGGCACAGTTTTTACACAGTTTTCATTATATTCATGAATGAGTGCAATAAATAAATGAACGACTAACATTGTTGCTACTATGAGTATACACAAGCTAATAAGTGAAGGCAGTTTTTAAAAATAGCCTTTTCATAAATCTAAAGCATTTTTGATAACCCTTTACTATGTTGCTGGGAAAAAAAACTGTATCTTCGTTAGTTGTAGACAGTAGTTGCTCGATTAATGCAAATAAGGGATAATTATTCAGCAAATGGAAATGAAATTATATAGTTTTTGCCCAGGCATTAGTAGACACTTTTCATTATTTGAAAGTGTCTACTAACGCCTTGGCAAAAATTTTAAGAATGTATTAGAAGTACGCACTAACAGCGTGAGAAAATTATTTTCGAAGAAATCATTTTTATGAAAATTTCATAAATAAAACAAAAATGAAAAAGGGCAGTAGTAATTATCGTAAAAAGGGTAATAAAATCTAAAACAAACCTCCAACAGAGCCATGTAAAAAAGGGGCATCTGGCATATATTCTGTCCGGTTCTATGGATTCTAAATATTGTTGCAAAACTGTGAAGGAAATGAAATAAAAAAAACGAATAAAATCTATTTATCGATCGTACCCATTAAATTAAAATTTTTATTCAGGATTTTTTTTCTTTTAATATATAGAAAAACTTTAGTTCAATTTTTGATACTATTTGCAAAAACGTTTTTATACAAATTTATACTTTTATTTGAAATTGCTGAATCGGTTGAAGTAAACAACCAAGATAATTTTCTTGGTGGAAGAATTCATAAAAAAAAATTGTTGAGATTTTAATGAATTATTTTTTTTTGCTAGTGTACAAATAGTGTTATTTGAGCATTATATAGCCTGAGTTTTTCTATATTGAATAATGTGTGAGTCGAAATTTTCTCTAACAAAATTTAAAATAAAATTTTTTCTAACGAAACATTGAAGCAATGTTGCCTATAAACTTTATTTATAAACAATAGCTTTATTAACTCGTATAAACAATATTCTTATATCCGCATAAACCCTACAACAGCATAAAGAGAAATTCCATTAATTTGTTAACGATTCTGCATTATTAACGTTAAATAAATATATTTTCAATAATATTGATGCTTATTTTAATAATTATTTCATTTTAATTTGATATAAATCAATTTAATTGTAAATTTCTTAAATAAAATTATCTTAATGATAGATATCCAACGCCTGCATATAGAGAAAAGTGATTTATTCGACGAAATTTTGTGTAAGCGCCACTCGTGCGCGGAGCTTTTGGTCGACAAAATATATGAGAGAATTTGTAAGCTACTTTTCAGCACATATACGAGTATGCAGTATAAAAACCGTATGCAATACTAGATAGTGTGTAAGAGAAACGAAGGTGTCAAGTGAAATTATGTTTTCACTTGACATCTTCGTTTCTCTTACACACTATCTAGTATTGCATATGGTTTTCATTTTCTGCTTCTTTGCAGTTATGTGATGCGGTTTCTTTTCGTCTTAGGATCATTGTTAAGAAATACTTCGCGAAATGCAATAGATAAATTCATTGCTTCGATGGATGGAAGGAAAATCAACGCAAGAATATTAACAGAATACCGAGATCGATTTATTATATTCACATTGCTTGCTTTGTGTGTGTCAGAATAGGGTCGCCCAATGTAGCAGTGGCGTGTGTCTATAGACTCCTCGAAAATTCACGTCAAGAATATTTTCATACCGTTTATTTTGTGAATTTCTTTTATTAAAGTTTTATTTTTTTTTCATTTATTTTTGGTTACGTGATTATGATATATGCGATATATCATAATCAACGTAGATCCAAAATTGACATTATCATCAACGCCGAACTGCTGAGGCCGACTGATAACGAACGCAGCGCTGCGCTAAGTTTAAGAAATACCTGGAAAGGCCGGTACGTCAGATTTTCGTATATTTATACGCAATTTTCTGTCTAAATTATTGCAAAAGCGGCGAGAAATCGTAACGCTTGCATACATTTGTCTAGATTTTTTTATGTAGACTTGACACCTACTGACAGCTAGTTTTCGTTATAGAAATTTATTGAATTACAAAAGCATAATATATTAGGTTGTTAAAAAAGTTAATTTCGCTGTTTCCTGACAGAGGACTTAATTTTTTTCACAACCAACTTCACACTTAAGCCGGAGAATCATATGTATTTTGACAGCTGACAAACACGACTTGCTTGTGAAGCCTTGCTATGTCAGCTGTCAATTCGATTGATTCTGCACAGTAGTTTTTGGTTGATACCCTTTTAAATATAGAAAGTGAAAAACAGAATTTTCGGCATATTTTACTTTTTTACTATAGAAAAGATAAAAATGCTTTTCAAGCAAGAAAAAAATTATCCGATATGTATGGAGAAGCTGTGTTAAGTGAACGCCAGTGCCAAAACTGGTTTGCAAAATTTCGATCCGGCAATTTTGATCTTGAAGATGCACCACGTCCTAGAAGGCCAGTTGAAGCTGATAAAGACACAATAAAGGCAAACCTGCGAACAACAACTTGTGAGATCGCTGAGAGATTAAATTTATCGAATACAGCCATTCATGATCATTTGAAACGGCTAGGATTTTTCCTAAATCCTCCGCCAATGTACAACTACTTTGAAGATAATAACACTAATATATATAAAAATAAACTAAAAACGTTGCAAAAAAACCAAGTCTTTTTACTTTTCGGTCACACCTAGTATTTAATTAGGGCTGACAAAGGAGATAATTTTCAAACAGCAACGCAGAATATTGTCAAAACGGAGGCGGATGTGTAGTGTGCGCTGGTGCCTACAGTGTATCCTGTAGTGCATTAGCACACTATAATCATGTAGGCTGAGATTAAAATTTTCCGTATATTTAATAATGATAAATTTAAGAGCAAGGAGTTGAAATTTTTAATTACGTCAATAAAATAATTAGTTATCATATCATAAAAACTATATAAGAAGACGTCTCTCAATGATAAGAGTTTTGAAATATGTTCGAGAAAGAAAAATGATTGGAACAAAAAAAAACATCTATTTTAATTTTGTTCTGTTTTTAAAAAAATGCTTTTAATTTGATTCAAGTAAAACTATACAGTTTTTTTTTTAGATTATCGTTTTCTGTTCAGTTATTTTCTGCTAACATTACATTCTTCTCATTGTGATTTATATTTATTGCTATGTAATGTATAAGTATAAAGTATATCAATTTTGTAAATTATTATTTATATTCATAATATTTTTATTTAAGCGTTTTTGTGTACATATTCTCTATTTATAATTTATTAAATGAAATTTAAGTTTTGTTATTTAAAAAAAAAAGAAAAAAAAATTACCAAACATTATTAATTATTATTATTATTATTATTATTATTATTATTAAATACAATACTTAAAAAATTAAGTTATATATTTTGTATAGTTCTTTTTATTTTACTACTTCCTCTTTATATCATAACAATTTATTTACTTCATATTATTTTTTTTTTGGCACATATTTATTTTTTTCTCATTCACACACCTATTCTCATTCTTATTTTACATTTTACAAAATAAAATAAACAAATCAATAATGAAAAACAGCAATTACCATATATATAATTCCAAACAAATTGATATTGTTTTGAAAAGTAGTAATAATAATTTTCAGATTTAACTAGAATAAATACAAATATTTTTTTAAGAAAAATTACTATTCTTTATCGATACATCTGGCATAAAGGAAATTTTCTAATAAACAAAAATTATATTTAACATTGATTAATGGTAAGAAAATTACTCCTTTCTATGATTGTGTACTTTTATTTTTATTAACTAAAAATATTCCATTTTCATTATTTTTCTACCATCAATCGCCATATCATCAAAACGTATTTTATATTTTTTCGTTTCGTTCCTATTGCTATAACTATTATTATTATTATTATTATTATTATTATTATTATTATTATTATTATTATTATTATTATTATTATTATTATTATTATTATTATTATTATTATTATTATTATTATTATTATTATTATTATTATTATTATTTCTATTACTAAATTTTCTTTTTCATTTTCTTCTCTTTCCTCTTCTTCATTTGGCATTAGTAATTTTATAGAAGAAAAAAAAATAATTAAAAATTAAAAACAAAATAGATTGAAAAGAATAATAAATATAAAATTGAAAATAGTTCACGTTTAATTTGAAATTCTCTCTAAACTAAGAAGATATAATTCGAATATGATTTATTCGATATTTAATTAAGTATAAAAATTTTAAGTTGTTTTCTTTTTCTTTTTTTATTATTTGCTTAACACACATTCATCAGTATATAATATTTACTAATGTTTTATTTTGAATTGAATTTTTCCCCAAACATATATTCTATCTTATTTATTAGTTAGTATAATAAAATAATTAATTAGCATTTATACAATTTATTAACTTAGAATACGTTTTTTTTACCACTTTGTATAATATATAATAGACTTACTATTTAATTGAAATATTAAATATTTGTATTAAATTTCTAACATACAGATAAAAATATAAATACGCATATACATATATATTTATATATATATATATATATATATATATATATTATGACTTTGTATTAAGATGAAAAAAAATTTTAAAAAATTAATAATAATCCTGCTGAAATACATACAATACAAAAAAAATTTCCTATGACATTTTCTTCTTTTCTCCTTCAATTTCAATTTGATTGTTTATTTCCTTATTATTATTATTATTAAAAAAGAGACGTTTTTTCTTTTTAAATTTAGAAAATAATTAATAAAAGTGTTATTTTCGCTTGGAAGAAGAAAATTTAGTGTCCATTAAAAAAATGGGCACACATCCCTTTTTTTATAAAAAAAAAAAAAATACAACAAATTTTAATACAAGCAAAAATATTAAATGTGAACTTGTTTTGTTCCTATCATTTTTTAGCTTTCAATGTACATCAGTTTGGTATTATTATTATTAGTAATAATATTATTAAATTGAAGTTCATTTAATAATTTTCTTTTGTTGTTTTTTTTTTGTTAGCCCGGTGGCATATTTTATTTAAATATAAAAACAAAAAACATTTTTTCTTAAATATTGCGTTGTGCTGCTGCGTCTCTGTCTCGATGCCTTCGATTATTGTGATGTCTTCTTGATCGTCTGCACTGTGTTGATGTGCAACATTCGTCAGCTTCCGGTAACGGTAGGCCACGTCGTTTTGCTTGCATTCTACTATTGCATACAGATCGTGTACAACGTTTTCTATCGCAAGACACTTGAGAATCCTACAAATATCCAAATAAAATAAAACCAAATTAATTTAGTTTATAAACAAATAATTATTGTTTATTATCAAAATGAGTAATTCCAGTCTTTTGACATTATAAAAATTCAATTGGAATAAATAATTAATTAATTAATAAAGAAAAAGTACATTTTTCTGCAACCGATGGTTTTGATATTTGCTAAAATGAATGGAAATATTTCTGAACTAGCATCAACAAATGCTGCACAACTTTTTCCACTTTCAACATTTTCATAGCAACAACCACAACCAGAAACATTCTATATTCACCACATCCAATACAAAAACCATGAGTTGTAGTGAACATTTTCACCATCATTCGAATAACAAACGAACGGATAATGATGAATTTTTTTAATACGATTGGTGTAATTATTTTGTATTTTAGTTTTGAAAAAAATTATAATAATCATAATAAAATTTAATTACCTTGCAACGACATTTAATGCATTTTTGTTCGCCATGAGATGCGAGTACAGGATGCCATTCTTGACCATTTTCATAAACAGCATTGGCAGCTTTGCAGCCGCCATTAGCGAGAATTTCTTCACTGGTCTTCTGAGTTTTGGTTCCTTGGTCGCGTAGTAAATTTGGATTCATGTGTACGCCATGCCGATGGCTACCTGGTCTGATTTCTGGGCATACTTTGCAGCAAGCCTTTTTGTCAGGACGGTAGGCGATCTTATCACTGCAAGACAATTGCGGACACACCATACGAGGACAATGAATATCAAGAGTGTTCGGATCACAATAGCAGGTCGTGCATGTGTCGAAACCGTTCGGGGGCAAGTACGGATGCCAGGTAGCGCCAGCCAAATGGAATTGATCGCCTAAATGGCAGCCACGATTCGCAGAATTGTTCGTTTCGAGCATTAGTTTAGCTGTTATACAGGTCGGACAGCATTCACCCTTACGTGTCTTTAGCTCCTCATCTTCTTTGCACTTGACGTTGGGGCACTTTATGGGTTCACAGTTAACACGACTATGCTGGCAGGCGCACATTGTACATGCTACCATTGTGCTCTTCCATTGCTCGCCTTCATCGAAAAATCGTCCCGAATGATAACATTTGCTGTCGGCTGGGGGTAGATAGTTGTCGCTGTGGTCGCCTGGTCCAACCACGCTTGGTACTTGGTTATCTGTATACAATGGGAAACAGTGGCTAGGCACTTTTGTCGATTTCAATTTTCCACGCAATAACATTTCGCCTCGATCTTTTGAGTAGATTTCCAAGTAGCAGACACTTGTTTCCAGCTTTGCTAATTCGATGGCCGATACTCCTGGTTCGAATCCTTCCAAATAGTGACCAGTAAATTCGTCTAGTAATTTTCGATTAACTGGAGCGCCGGGCGCTTCAATCGGTTTATCCTCGAGATACACTTGGAATGCCCGCTGACTTAGAAATCCGATAACTGTGATTTCATAGTGAAGACTGCACTCGTTATCAACGGCTAACCATGCCATGCCCATAAGGTGAGCAGGTGTCGAAGAATCTAAACGCTTCAGTAGAATTGGTTCGACTGAGTCTCGAGCATCGGCGACTGGCCGCGATATTAGACGGCCCCGTACCAAACTTGTCTCTTGATCTGTTCCAACGTTTATTGCTAGTTCGTCTGAGTACAATGGCTCAATGACTCGCGGCCCCATGCGATCAATGGTCCCAACAGCCTGATTGAAATTCAGTGATGGTGTCAAATCCTCCAGTTCGGTTTTCTTTTTTCCACTATCATCAACCAATGTGATTATTGGATTTTCCTGCAGATTCAGTTCGTCCGTTTGCACGTTGTAGACTAACGATCCGTCCCGGTTCAGATATACCCAAGCTAAGCCACTTGTTCGTGTCTGGGACTCGTACGAGTGCGGAGTGAGGAGTGTTTGGAAAATTTCGCATGCGACTCGTGTCATAATATGACCTTGAATTTTAAGTGCGGGATTTTTGCGCGACTCGAGCGTGAGAACCAGTTTCCCGCGACTCAGCGAACGCAAGTCTTGCGTATAGACCGGTGACGATACTTCGATCACATTCACATCATGCGATGGCTTCTTGATGCGTTTTACTTCGTCTAGGATGATTTGCTTTCGCTCTGGTGACTCGAGGCGTATGTGGATTGGAGCGTCGGAAATTTCGTCAGCGTTGAAAAGTCCATTGAATACAAGCGTCAAGTGAATGGATGATGTTGATCCACTGCTGGTCGAGACGATTGCAGTGCCGCCAGCCCCGGCCATTTGGTCCGGTTTTGTATCAGACGCCGGCTCCAGCAGCGAACTGAACAACTCAGTCGACAACGCTGTGTACTTGGCTATTTGCCCAGCAAGGGCCAGTTCCGCTTGAAATTTACCACCCCACAACAGCACCACATACATTTGTTCGTCCCGCAATAGACGCTTGTAATCGCGCGGTACTCGACGCCACACTCCGCAAATCTTTCCAGTCGTGTTCTGGTACATGCTCATTGGAGAATTATCTGGCGTAGTCAAAATGTGCTCCTCTAAAATGGTTCCGATTGAATTAATAAACTGTACTGCACGTGGCCTAACCGCCCTGTTCGAAATATAGAACGAATAGTAAAGACTCTTTTTGTTGAATGTGAAACGACCCGACGCCACAATGTTCTGTGGATTGTTTGTCGTGTACATCGCTTTCATTTCTTCACGCTTCAAAAACAACGATGTTCTTCCGGTGAGAAGTGCACCAAAATCTGTCGAAAAAAAACCAAAAAAAAATGAAAAATTGTCAAAAAATATTGTTAAACAAAACCAAAAAAAGGAAAATTAATTAAAATATGAAAGAAAATTCGCATTCTATTTAAGTACTTACGTTTCATGTTGCGCTCCTCTTCATCGTAGGTTACTTGAAGCGGTACATCCTGCGGTAGTTCTTTACCTGAAAATATACAAATTAGAAGTTAAATAAAATATTATGAATGAACTGGATAAGTTAAGACGGGGTTTGGAATTAAATTTCGAGAAAAACTGCGTAAAAATGAACAAAAGATCAGAAAATGCTACAATTCTGAAAACGACAAACAAAAGTTTAAAAAAAAAGACGACAAAACCGAACCGAAATTCTACAAACGACGGAAACGCTACACTACAGGTAGTTGGGCAAGGGGCAGGGGCAGGGAATACGTTCGGTCGATAGAATAGGTAGGTAGAAAGGTCGAATAATATGGCGAGGGGAAAAAAATAGCCTCTGTTTTGAATGGACTGCCAGTCAAAGCATACATAACAAAATAATGAATGAAAACGACAAAAAGAACAGAGAATTCGAGAAGCCGGAAAGAGCGTTTTCTTATTTGGAGATTAAGAAGGTAAAAAAGGAGACAGACCTACGCATAGTCATTTCTTAGAAGCGAGCGTAGGTATCTTTTATCAATGATTTTTTTCGTTGTTGTTGTTTTTGAAATTCGTGGCAGTTTTTTTGTTGTATTATATTTAATCGTATTTATGGTGTCAAAAGATTTTCTAAAAAACAAAACAAAAAAACAGTGCGGCAATGTCGTGACATGCTTACACATCATACATGATTCGGCTCGATGATACCATTCATAAAGGCAATTCCATCCATTGACGACAGCCAGCAATTAGAGGAGATCTCACATATAGCCAGCCGGTCTAATTATTTGTCTGAATTCCTTCCAATACCTTCTTCGTTTACCAATTTAAATAAAGAATGCTTAAAACAAACAAAAAAATAATAATGAACACTTCTTAAATAAAAATAAGAAAGGTCGTGAAATGTTACGAAAATGACTGTCGGTATCCAATATCAAATCGCAAAAATAACAGAAAATAATAAAGAAAAAAAAATCCATTTAAATTTGAATTAATACAATCTTCGTCGCATCGCGTGTCTTCAGTCTTCATTCTTCCTTCTTCAATGAAGAATGGAAGAAAAATGAATGGAAAATTCAAAACTGCTGAAGATATGGGTGGAGTGTATGCAAAAGAGATACTTGCCAAAAATCGAAAATATATTTAATATGGAGCTTAAATAATAGCATATCCATAGGCGTAATGAAAACCTTACTACTATTCCTTCCTTACTTATGCATCTCTTCGGTCAAGTCTATTACATTTTTGCAATGATAAATTAACAATAACGGACAAAATATTATTAATTTCGATAATTAAGAAAAAATATTTTTTTAGAGAAATTTGTGTCTTTTTCTGAATAAAATTCTATATTGAATATTGAGACAAAATAGAAATAGACAGAAATAGTGGCTAATCAGTCAGGTCAATCAGTTCTTTCACAAAGGTGCCAATAGATGAGAAGTGAATATCTTGACATTATTCGTTTGGAGAATATTTGGCAATATTTTTTAAATAAATCGATAAACGAGAAACGGAAAATGGCAAACGGCACATGGTTTGTTATTGCATATGAAACGAACTCACGACGGAGCGATATGAGATTTAATGATTGGATTGCGATTTTAGTCCAGAGCCAGTGGGTCGAGACTAAAGCTGGTGTGAAAAAAGTTGCTGAGGAATGTTTCTACTCGTAATTCATGCAGAAGTCGATGTTGATACCGTCACCACCATCGCATCGACTTTGCTTGTTTCCGATGCAATTTTCAGTCTTTTTATTTTTCTATTGATTCGATGGAATGTTTCCACCAATTTCGTTCCACTGCAGGTTTGTGTTTTGTTTCGTCCATGCAGGTAAGCTTGCACTAAACGACTAAGTACATAGATCGCGACGAAACACTCTAGCGCACCACCAATGATTATATCGATAAATGACTCTGCATGCCTTTGCACATAGCCGTGTCGAATTGCAGCGGCGCATTGCTCCTCACTGATCCTGGTTCACATCATCCGATAACAAGTCCGTCTCCGCATAGTGTGAAGACAGTTGATTTGATGTGCTATAATTTACGAGTATATGTATCGGGGTTTGGAGAAAAAAACAACTTAAACATTCGATAGAATAGTATGGCGGCACAGGAAATATGGATTAAACAGAATTGGTTAAATTCAACACTTTCAGAATACGTCCATGCAAAAAATCCATAATGTGAGAAATTCCTCTGTGGATTTTTTTTCTCGTTTTGTCATTAAAGAAAACACAATTTTTGCATTTGATTTGCACCGATCTTACATGAATGCGTATAACCATCGTTTATTCGAGATTCTTTTATAAAATAAATTTGTTGGAAGTGAATTTTGTGATTCGACAGCGATTGACACTTTTCCCAGCTAGCTAATCCTTACTACGATATCGAACAATTCAAATTTGAAAGTGTAGACGATTTTGTGGCGCCATCAATAAAGAGTACGCAGCCAATTTTGACATTCGTGTTAGCTGATTTCACGTCGTTAAGTGTTTCTCACACGACAAAGTCTTTTTTCTTTCTTTTTCTTCAACAAGAAGAAAAAACAAGATTAATTAATTTTTTCCATTTATATTTTAACAAATTTGTTTCATTATTATTTTATTTATTTTGTTAAATATTGTTTCGAAATGAATTTTTAACAACAGCATAGAGAAAAAAAAAACCTTTCAGCTTTTATAGCTTATAATGAAAGTTTAGCATTGAGAACTGTTTTAATTGTTTTCACATGCAATAAAATTATGTGCGAACGAAAATTAAAACTGTTTGCAAATGAATGACATGAAATTGAGCAGAAAATAAAAAATAAAAATAATTCAAATTTGACTGGGAAATTTTGTTTTTATATATATATCTCTCTCTTTCTGTCCCTGTTGAAAAATCGTTAAGGCGTATGTACGTTATTTTATTAGTATTTTTTTTTTTTTGGTTTAATTCAATTTAAAAAATAAAATCATCCTAAATTAAAATCGTTAAATATATTAATGTACATTGGGTAAAAAAAAATTATTTCATTATAATATTTGTTCCAATTTTCAATAATAAAGTAATTCTATTTACGTCTAAAATAATTAAAAATATCCGTTTTTTTTTGCTTCTCTGAATATTTTTTTTATACTTTACTATGCATTTACAAAAATTTTATTTGTTCTCATAGCAATCAAATTAATTCATTAGAATTTTTGAGAGTACACATATGTATGTAAAAATATTTTAGAGAAATAAGAACTTCTATAGAAACCAGTGCATATCTGATTGTATATAATTTGTGGGGTGGTTGCACAATAAGAAAAATTATAAAAAGTTGCCGTATAAAATCATACGATTTCAGAGTTCATTGTATACGTGCAGCAATTGCAATTAAGTCTGCTAAATGGCGCTTAACATAAAGCAATTCTCGAACAAGGATTCTTCGTATTTGGTATTGTCTTTTACCAAATTTGGTTTTAATAAAAAACAAAAACGCCATTGAATGCTGTTTGTTTTTGAAAAATTTTCTTTACTTCAGAATATGCGTATTTGTATTTTTTTTGTTGCATTTATATTCACTACAGAATATGCGCATGTGTTTTTTTTTATTATATTAATTTCGATTTCACTCAAATGAAATTGAAACGCATTGCAATTGGGAATGACTAATGACCAGTCGCACAATCGTACCGGTAATTCTCTCAATTTGGCTCAGACATTATACGAGTATTTATCTCAAACTCCATATGTAAATGATGATAATATTCATAAGAGCATGATGATGATGGAGAAGGACGGTGTCGAAATGGTAGCTGATCAGATCAGAGCAGAGTACACGCATTCGTTTTACCTTCAACAAGTTCTACTTCCAACTTTGATACGACAAATGAAATGGAAATCAAAACACGTACCGAAAAACAGGTTAGAATTATGCAAGAAAAAAATATAAATACGAAGTAACTAAATTGTCAACTTGAATTTCGCGCGCATTGTATTTATTGGATAAGTGTATTTGCGAATACGAGTGCGTGCGAATGCGTTCATGTTAAGAAAAATGCACGGAGAAAAATATCCCACGAGATGTGTACGTCATTGAGTAGTTACGAGTATACCTGAGGCGGCGGATTGTCCAGTACAACAGAGCGCCACTGTGGCGCATAAAATCCGTGCGACCGATATTCGTGATATCAGTAGCTATGCTGTGATGGCGGCAATTGGATTTTCTCTCAAAAGTGCCAACAAGTGTACCTGTTTGCCATTTCTCACAAGTCGCCCTTGTCTCTGCCACTTCATCGAAACTGTCATTACTACAATTGTCATCCCAATTACTTGTGTTTTTCTCTGACATCTGACCTCGTCCCTCTCCACCATCGGTTACTGAACGTTTATCGGCCAGACCAGTGGCATTCTCGATCATAGCAACTCCCCCTCTTTTAATAGCAGAATTCCTTAAGTTACACATGCTGTCATCAGATATTTTTTGAGTTGACCATGCGATCGTTTCCATTCGGCTTTCATGCAATTGACTTACAATCGTCTTTGTACACACATTCTATGACATCTTACGAATGTAACTCGTAAATTATGCGTGCACGCATAATTCATTAGAGCTATTCTTAGTCTGGTTCCAGCTACTTACCGCATTTACTAATCCACAAGTTGCGTGCACTCTTTGTAAATTCTGCGACTTGGGAACATCGTGTAAATGTACTAGATTCCAAAAACTTCTCCTTTTCGCATGCGGTAGTATTTTAAAGGTAATGTATTCATAACTAATTCAAGGGTACTCAACTTTATTTAACGTCATTCTCACAACAAGGTAAATTGGTGATGGCAAGGTCTTATACGCAGTCATATTTATTATTCTATTTTTGCTTATAAAATGGTATCCGGTGCGGAAAATTTTGCAAGAAATCTGACATTTTTTCATGCAGTTTTCAATTCGAAAAAGAGAAATACTGAGCCGTGTTTGATTGTATGATAAGCATTATTTTAACAACAAAAAAATACTTTTAAATGAGTGGAAAATAGTTTTGAAAAAAAAAAATATTTTTAAAATTATCTATTATATATATTTTTAGGCAAAACCATCTTTTATAAATTTTTCTTAATTTCAATTCTAAAAAAAAGCAATTTCTAATTTTGTACATTTGAAAAAAAAACGATTTACTTTAAAAACAGGTGCCTTATGACAACGCCAATAGATTGAAGGTAAAGATTAAAGAAATTTGGCAATAGGCATCCATTATACTTGGACACTTTAAAATTTTAACAATTTACAAGTATTTTTTTCTTCAAATTTATCAAATTGAAAATAAATTCAAATAATTTCTTGTAGGTTTGTTGTTTTTTTTTATAAAAAAAAAAAAAACGTTTTTCTCTTTTATGACATTCATTAAATCTTTAAAAAGGATTTTTCAATAACGTTCTTTGATGTCATACTTTGTCTTTTATTATTTTTTTGGATTGTATTTTCTACAAAAAAAATCAAATAAAACTAAAGCAAAAGCACAAAAATTCTATAACTAAACATGGACAATTGTAGAATTTCAATATTGATTGCAATTGTTGTTCATTAAACGTGCTTACAATAAACAACAAATTTACCGGTTGCATAAATTGAAAATGTTTGATTAAGAAAGTGTGGGGTAGGTCGTTTCGTAAGATCAAAAATTCCAACTTAATTAATAAGTAGTATACTAAAACAAGAATATATGGTAATTTAAAAGGAATTTTCGAAAAATGTTCAACTTGTCAGAGATAATTAATTGAAAAGTGCCCGGTTAAAAATGAAAAAAAAATATATCTCATCGCCATCGCCTACAATAGAAACGAAAATTTATACGTAATACTTGATTTTTTGAAATTTTTTTCTTTCCGTAATTGTATCGATGTATTTGTTTTTAATAAATAGTTATCGAATTTGTACAAATACAGGTACATGTCGGTGAAATGTGGTCTTTTCAGATATGGAACCTGCCGTTGAGAAGATAGTTATAGTCAGCAAAAATCTAAACGATCTATCGTAAAGTGAGGAGTGCATTGAAGAACCAATACCTATCAAGGCTACAAATGAGTTAGAGTTCCAAATACTGAATTCCAAACAAATTTCATCGGATGCCATCGCGACGATTGCCACGTGAGAATCAAGTGCATGTGAGTGCATTTTAATTACTGCATTCAACTCAGTTAAGATGCGACCTGATCAGTTCGACTAGCCACTGCCTTTTTAAGAGAACAATATTCGCAATGGAAACAGATGTGACATACCAACGTTATTTCTTTTTTACTTTTTCCTCACCCCATAATTCCCCTTTTTCATAATTATTTAGCGAATGATGATGAAAAAAGCCTCATCTACTAAGGCAGAAATAATTATGATCGGGATTATTATTGGGAAATGGAATGCAGTTGAACGGGGATAGCCGCGCATCTATCCCTGTGTACGCGTTAGTGAATCAAAGTCTCTCCTCCTACCCCCCCCCCCTCACTCTCTTTAACTATATGAAAATACAATGAACGGATTCATTTCGCTTCAAAAATTTTCGTAATTGTGTGGACACAGAAAGAAGCCATTTACCATTATTTTTATCTATTTCATCTGCAAATTGATGCTCTTTTATTTTCGAATACGGCTCATTATGCTCGTACATTCATTTCTTCTCGATTGAACTTTTCGCTTGGAAAATTTTCAAAGTTACTTATTGTACGAGGAGGAGCATTTTACAATTTTCGTAGATCCTCATTCTCTAGCTGGTTCTGTTATTTACAAGTTTCTCGGTAAATCGCCCGCTAAAGTATAATACCAAAAACAGAATAAATACAATATGTACGAATACTATTATTACTAGTCTGACCATATCGAGAAATCTGGTTGATTTTATTCTGCACCATCATCATTAGTGCAACCATTTCTGGAGTGTTTTCTTCATTTTCAAACGAAATTCCCATTTTCAAGACAATGGTATTTTCATATATAAACATAGATTTAATTTTGTAAAATATTTTTTTTTTTTAAATTTTACTTTTTGAAATTTTCCTAATTGTTTCTCATTGTTGATTCATGTTTTTTTTAATATTTTTCTTCTTCAAATAACTTTAAAATTTAGTGTTATTTGAAGAAAAACAATTTAAAATGGTTCACAAAAGTAAGCCTTTTTAAAATGAAAAAAACACACACATTTTAAATAAAACTTAATAAATAATTTCCGTTTGATTTTAATCACATATATACTTATCGTTTGGGAATACAAAAACGGTTCAAATAAATAAAAATTTTTTTGGAACAAAAGTATAAATAATGTTTATTATATGATATAAAAATATAATCTTTATAGATAAAGTGCGTTAATTGTTATAAAAATAGATTCATTCAATATGAGTTTTTCTTTATCAAAATTTGTAGTAAGTGGCAAATAGTGCTCGTTGTTGAAAGTTAATTGGAAATTCATTTTGATAATTGCTATATTTTTGTATGAATTTTAATTGTGGAAAATACGTTATTGTATTATATGAAATGGTTGGAAATTTTCAGATTCGAGTTGTTCAATTAGCAAAATGAAAAATGATGTGAAGTGAAATGGAACGATAATAATTATCCGTAACGCTGTCGTATTCAGTAAATTGAAATTATGTAGTTCGAGTAGATATGATTTCTGGTTAGACCAGACACAATTTAGAGCTTAGTTTAGGCCACTCACAATGTTATAGATTAAAAATTGGAGTAAAAAAACCTTGGATCTGATTGCTTACACACCTACCCACCCAATCTCGAAACGGATTGTCGGCTAAACTCTTGCTGACGCATCATATTGTCGATTATAAACAACGGAGAATCACACCCAAAATTGTTGTAAGAAGCAACCCAGACGATAGACTTTTATTATTTTGTCTTCTATTTGGGACGATCCGCTCGCAGGAAGTGCAAACGTTGGAATAATGCCAGATTATAATTTTTGCGGATTTTTTCTTATTATATATGATTGTCTATTTTAGTTTGTTTTGGTTTTTGTCACTGTTGAATCTTTTCAGTTTTATTCACGAGTGTTTGCGCGTCGCTTAAAGTCAATGCCTATCTTTCTCAATATTTTACATAACATTTAAACACATCTGTAAACGAATCAAGTTGGCTGCCATATACATTTTGGCGGGTCTCCAAAGATGGGTCCAATATGGAAATGGAACGTGCGGTGTTTCATCGAAAAAGAAAAAAAACTAACAAGAATAAGAGACTAGCTTATATACATATATGCATGTGCGTAGCCTAAGTGCTCATCAGCACAATGATCATCATCAGATTTCCATCAATCAAATTCTGTTCGAATTCATAAATTTCAATCTTAAAATAAAATTACCACATTTTCTACAACACACTTGATCCTATTTGCGAAAATTTCTAATGACACTCGGATATGAGTTACTAGGTTTCCTTCTTCCAGACTTTTCAGTTGAAATACAAAATTAACGAACGCACACAAATACGCATAAAATGATGTAAATAACAAAAAAAATATATTATCAAATACTCGTATTATGGATATCGAAAACGATACAATCACAAAAATTACTTCAGACACATTTTTTATGACATTTTTATACGTGTGTACATAATACGTACATATATTGACGTATAATATTAAATGTTATATTTTTGTCTTATTTTTAATTAAAAATATTTTCCGTGATTGTTTTCATTCAGTTATCTTAAAATCGTATGCCTACAATCAGTACAAACAATAATAAAGTCCATAAAAAAAATTCTCAACGATAGACAACGATTGTATTTATACAATAACAAAAAACTGTATAAATTAAATGAGAAAAATGATGAAAAAAAACAATATAACATACTCATTGGATTATAAAGAAAAGAATAAAAATAATTTTTGTTTTTGAGCTAAAAACAAAATTTCAGTGACAAGCAGTTGTATTTTTACGAACGAATTCGCTATAAATTTAATGACGATTGTATGAATTTATCTCGCCTATAATAAACAGGGGAAAATAAATTAAAAAAATATCTAAAGAATAAACGAAAAACTATTAAAATTTATATTCTCACAGAGTTAAAAGAAAAATAAAAGTACTACGCAGTACAAATGATCAAGAATATCTTTCTAAAATGAATATCTTAATTAATTTTGAATAAAATATTAATTAAAATTAATATATATATGCAGCTGTAAGTATGGACAAGTGAATGGATGTAAAAAAAAGACAAAAATGGAAAAAATGATTAACGAACTGCAATACCATCGAAATTATACTGAGGATATTTGAGAGGAAATTTGTTAATTCAGATAGGAGACATTTTTTTTAAAGGGAAATTGTAGAGCAGCGCCATTATTCGAAAACGGAAAATAGCAAAAATCCTGTTTTCTGGTCTATCGGAATTGATATTGAACTTTTATTATTAAACAAATAGAAAATTTTTCTGCAATAACTATACTAATGTTTTTTTTTATTTCAATTTTAATTATTTTCCTATTAATACATAATTTATATGGAAAAATTATTTCGATATTTTATACTCTCCAAAATCAGAATAAACTGCAAATAGTCAGATTTATCTATTCCATTCAATATAAAAAATACATTTTTTTCTTCATCTTAAATTCTGCCACTTTCACAAACAGACAGAATTACAATAACGTATCTGCTAACGAGATACAAGGTCTTAAGAATGTCGTATTTTTGTTTTAAATTTTACACATTTTATACGAAGAATGTACCAAAATAAAAAATTCACAAAAATTCCAGTATTTTTTAATATATATACAATAATTGCTACCATAACGTATAAGTTTAAACTTCTTATAATAATATCTATTCTGGTCACCGGTCATAATATTAATAGCCTGGTAGTAGGTAGTTTCGTGCCATTGGCGGTCATTTAACGTGTCAATGATATTCAAACCAAACCATCCTAAATAAATAAACAATTTTTCTAATGCTAATCTTCTTTTCTTTTTTTTTTCTTCAAACAATGTCCATATGCAAATTAATTCTTTTTTTCTTCTTTGGAGTTGTTATAATATTAACGCTCTGTTTTCATACATATTACAAACGGGGGTAAAAACAAACAGAAACATTTATAATTCAAGAAAATAAAAAAAGGCAAAAAAGTATGAAAGATTACTTAATATTCAATAAGAAATTCCGGGCATTTTTTCTTTGCTCTTCTAAAATTTGCATAATTGTCTATTAGCAAAATAAGAAGAAAAAAACACCTTTAAATTTGATATACTAATTTGTCTACTAAACCACCATTTAAAACATTTTGTAATTTTCATTTATTATTTGTTTTTTGCGACGAAAAAAAACAACTTTCGGTATATTGTAGATATTGTTATAAATAATTTAATCAATGTACTAATTTACGTATGTTGTTTTTATAGATTTATTATTTATTCATGTTGTTTGTTTTTAGATTTTTTTTCCATTATTTTACATAAATGAATTTGAAGTGGTAGTTTCCCCCAACAATTCAATGTTTCCTAAATTGATATGTAAACGTTTTCTCTTAATTGATAGGAAAAATAAGATTAATTGACCAAAAGAAGACTCATTTAAATGGAAAAAATATATACCATACACGTATATTTACATGTATTCAAAACAAATAGATAATTATGTGGTCAATATAGGTACATCAATTTGTATGGACATACAATATATTAGATAGTAATAAAAATGAAAATTTATTTTTCTGATCAAATTACAAATTAAAAATTTTCCATCAACACCAACAACCATTTCGTACGATCTTAGGGATTGTTTGTTTGTTGAATAGATTAGGATTTTTGAATAAATTTAAATTTTCTTTTGTTTTCATTTTTAGTTTTTCGTTTTGTTTTCTATAGTAAAATTAAATATTTTAAACTACAGATAAGATTGATTTAAATTATACAGCTAAAAGAAAAAAAAAAAAAAATCTATTACAATTTGATGGATTAAGTTTAATAGTGAAAAAAAACCAAAAGGAAAAATCCAATGAACCGGTTCACAATCCCAGGAAAATAATTTACTCTCATTTACGATAAAGTAATAGATTACATATTTGTGAACACATTTAACCGCTGTTCGTTGATTAACTAATTTATTACATACATACACATACATGCATGCATAGTCAGAATAAATATTTTATTAATCTCTTTAATTACCCAGTCCCAGTGGCTTACGCATCTATTCCTTTTTTTAAAGGTTTTTTTCTTTAATTTTCAATTTGGTTTTTTTTCTTATTGTTTCTTACATTTTCTAACAATCATTTACAATTAATAGATGGCATGGTTTTTATGCAGAAAATATGATTAATTGGAGTTGTAAAATTTTATTGATAAGACATTGAATTATTGAACGAAAATAAATTATAGCAAATTGATTTATCATGAGAAGTCCTATACACAAGATAGCTATGCATGCGTATCCGTATGTATTTATGTACGTGTATGTTTGCTACAATTAATGTAATTTTGTATTTTTTTAAAAATATAACTACATAGATGCAAATGTGCTTTTTAAGTAAATTTAGTACAGCAAAAAAGCTCGAACGTAGTCCATCTATGGTATGTTCCGAGGGTTAATGAAAATAAACGAATTGCGATGGTAAAGGACGGGATCGTTTTCGTATGATCTATAATTTAAAAACATTCTAGAAATTCCAAAAAGAAATAGTCTTTTTGTGCTTTTCCAAAAAGGAATTAGAATTAATAACGATAATTAATGTCGTTTAAAAATCTCGCCCGATTCAACAAATTTAACACAATTGCAACGAGTAAGTTTAACGTCATTTGATCAGTTTATTATTTATATTTTATACTTAATTCAATTTTTAAGTTCATTTAACCTATGTTGCCTTTGTTAGATTCATTTAATCTATCTTTGCACTAAAATGTGTGGCAGTGCTATGACGAAAGTAAATCGTTGCTTGTTCTCGTCACTTGCCGTAATTGTGTGTGCTCCCATAAAAATGTGTAGATTTGAAAAATTTCGGCAGTGGTAAAATCATCGCTCGTCGGAATCGTATTCGAAATTATTGTCAATATCTACTCACGGAAGCGACTTAACTGAACACAAAAAGAAAGGTTTTTTTTAAAAAAAAAAATTGATCTTAAAAAAAAATTAAGTCAACTTCCTTGATTAATTACGCGATAAAAATGGAAAATATTTACGTTATTTCGTTTATACAGTACATGCATATGAATAGGTATCTCCCATTATGTTAATATTAAAGGAACAACTTACAATTTAGACCATATTATAAGCTAGTATCAAATGATGTCTATGTTAATGTATTTTTTTTAAATAAATTTAAATTTGAATTATAACAGCATGGTGACTACAAATTCGTGAACTGATCATGCGTACATTAAATGAAGTGACTTGATAATCCATTCATTGTAAAATGATCAGTTTTTAAACAAAAATTTTCAGCTAATAATATTATATTCTTTATTAAACAAATATAATTTATTTTATTTGTGTACGTTTTTTTGCTCCTCTCATATTTTTAATATATGGCAAATGATTGGAAATTTCTATTATTTTAATTGTATGAATGGAATACAGAATTAGCTACAGACTATCGTATACTATTGCCAACATATCATATCGAATACAATTTTGGCAGACGTGACGATTTCAACGTATCGCATATTATTCATTTATTTTTGATATCTACAAGCTCGTAGAGGCATATGTATGTTTATAGGTAAGAAATTTGATGTAGTTTTATTCTGTATTTTAATTAAATTCATTTCGATTTTTTTTTCTATATCCTTCCACGAAAATAGTTAACTTTCCTATTCATAAAAATGTAAACAAACAAAAAAATCGATATCTTTTCAATCTTTATTCTATTAAAAAGTAAATCGTATCTGATCTTTTATTCTGTTTTTTTTTTCTCTACTCATGGCTTTAAGTTTATTCTTTCCAAAAATATTACCAAAAATTGCATATTATTCTGTAGACGAATAAAATTATTTAAAAAAAAAACTTACTTGGAATATCACCTGGGCACGTTTTGCAACATTGTCCTGGTAACAAAACGGGCTCTTCACAATTAAGCTCTGGACATTCGCTTTTTATGTTACGACATTGTACTCGAGCAACAACACGACGTTTCTTGTGGACCTAAATAACAAAAAAAAAAACAACTATAGAATATAATATATAATATATTTATTTAGTTCATAATAAACGTTATTAAGTATAAATATCTATTTATAAAATAGTTATTGCGCCTGCATTAAAGTCAAATATAAACAAAAATAAATTTATAAAATTATGTGCATAGATGCCCTCGCAGACAAATGAAAGAAAATCTTACAAATTTCAATATGTTATTTGCATTCGAGCGGTAATTCGATGGAATAAATATGCAGCAATTGTGCATTCTTCAAATTCCTATAATTAAAACCATTCAAAAGTTATGAGTTAAATATTACGATTCGAAAATAAACGGATATTTACATCTGTCAGCACATTGGCATTTGTGATTTTGTGAAGAAGAAAAAACAACAGCCAAAAATTCAATGGAAAGTGTGAAATTCCAAAAATATTTAACGAGAATTTCCATTCACAAATCATGAAATAAGAAAATAATGCAAAAACTATGTGGAAATGTGATTATGTAAATAAATATTGTAGAATAGCAAAACTTTAACATTAAATTCTAAAAACTTTAAGCTATAAATAAATTTGGTTTAATTAATAAACAAAATAAAACAAATTAAACAAAAGAAAAAAATATCGGAAATAATTTCATTGAAAACAGGAAAGATCGACATTTTTGCCAGTTATTAGCAAAATGGCGACGGCGGCGGTGGCGTTTCTTTTTTATTTTCTCGAAAGGGGCCCCAATCGAGGGAAAATCGTAACGCTCTCTAATGTACTCGTGCGAGCAGATACTGACATGTTTGCGCTATCAGTTCCCATAAAATAGTTTATTTTGTTGATGGTAATTTACTTGGCGCCAGTAAGAAATACGTAATAATTGGATTTGGAGCAAAGTATATATTAAAAAAAAATAATAATAATAATTTACATACAAATGGCTGCTACACAAACATATATATGTGTGTACGTGTCTGTACATGGTGTATATTGAATATAATAACAATTAAAAATTATGACTAGAAAATATTATATTCGATTCCATCTAATCATTAACTCTGATATTTTTTCGATTAAAAACTTTTTCATAGATTTTTATACACATGATTAAAATTTAACCTTATATTCGTTTTCTTCGTACATGTACTAAATTATTAAAATTCTTGTTTACGATTAACAATTTATGAGAAATCGAAATAAAAATTTTGCCAAAAAAAATCAACTCGAAAATATACGATTTATAACAATTAAGTCTAAAAATAGATTTCTATATTGGCTTATTGATATTCTCGACAAAAAAACAGTCTTCTCTTATCACAATTATTATACGCATACTTAAGTTGAACTTTCAAATAAAAACAAACAGAAAATATAAAAAGTTGCTACCAAATTAATAATAAATAATCCACAATACATTGCTAAAAATATTGTGGATTAGTCAAACTGATTGAACGAAAGAAAATCACAATATTTAATATTAAATTTTTAAGGGTTGTAGTAAAAGGGGGGTGGGGAGGAGAGAGTGAATTTAAAAAAATAATAAATATTTATAAAAATAGAAACCAATTAAAAAAATATCCACCCCATTTTTTTCATAATTTGATATGCATAAATAATTTTTTTATTATTGCTTCTTTGACATTAAATCGATTCTTTATTTGGACTAATTATGATATACCGCGTAATAAAAATTATTATCATTATCTGTGTATATTTTAAAATGATGAATTATTCAAATTCGTAATACAATAAAATCGGGTTAAGGTTAGAAATTTTAATCGATGATAATTATTTGAATAAAATTAAAAATAGAAATTTTGACAAAATATTGAAGAGGACAAAAACAGTGTCAGATATTGTTATCTGTTAAAATTATTTAATACAATTTATGATGAATTGAAGGTAAATTTATTGATTTGTCCGATAATCCATTTAATAAGTAAATGAAAAGTACTCTTTTTAATGTAATTGTGTTGGAATTTTAAAAAAAATTATAATATACATTTTTAATATGTGAAATTGAAATTATTTTGGAAATTTTTTATTGTTAAATATGAAACTATTTTTGAATTACACTTAATTATGCCGAAAAGTTATGATATCCTGATTTCTTCCTGGGAAAAAATGAAATCAATAAAAATAATCCGGAAATTGAAAAATATCATAAAAAAAAGGAAATATTTACTACAAGGTCAGATATGACCATTTAGTTGATATTATTTTGTCCATACACATACATAATTTTCAACGAATGAAATACATTTAAACGATTGTGGCTAACCATTTTAAAATTATTTGAATGAAAAAGTTGTGAACTTATCTTTAGAATACATTGTTTTTCTTTAATACCATTTACAGTAATAATTCCCGAAAAGTTTCAATACTTCCACAATAAAAGGGGTTTATGCACATGTTTCTTTAGATTCCATACTATTGTTCTTAAGATAATAAATAGGATTGTTTATACGTTCGAGAGACAAATGATCTCCGCATCAGGTATGAAATATATTGCGCATTGCATCGACAAACTTCTTTTGTCGACATCGTAACTATTAAAAAATTCTTTTCACAATATTCAAACAGTCTTAATTTCGCTTTTGATCAATTAAAATATTCTTAAGTCTGTTTTGAAAGTCGAATAAATAGAGTAGTCTCATAAAAAAAATTCCATCAAAATTCAAGATACATCAAAATTCGATTCGCAAATCATGAAATCGAATCTTTTTGATACGTCCTTTTATAAAGTTTATATGAGCAAACCGAACAAAAATCATTTATTCACGTTAAGCAAGATTATTTTTAAAAGTTTCTTTTATAAAAATTATTAAGAAAAAAAGAAAAATGCCAGTTTTATCTAATTTTATACAAAAATTATAAATTAAAAATAATGTAAAAATTTTGATATTAACTTTTGGTAAAGGATTTCAAAATTAAATGTGCCGCTACTGTTATTCTCATTTTTCGATAACTTTATATGAACAAAAATGTCTCATTAAATATTATTGTTATTATTTTATTAATTTTTGATAGCGCGTTATATGGTATATTTTTGCAATTATAGTTTTCTTTCGTTCAAAACAAGTCTATATGTTTTGAACGAAAGAAAACTATAATTATAATATATTTGTAATAAAATACATATGATGTTTATGACCCAATTGGTCATATAGGATTGTGTACATTTTAGATTACTGCACCCACTTACGTTAGTTTGCATACAAATTTATCGTGTTCATTGAGCGTAGAAATACCAGAACAATTACTATTTGTACATTATAGTATTTGTATTTGAATAAAATAGCTCTAACAGAACTAAATAAATTATAATAGATAAGATAATCAAAAGGACAAAGAGGATTAATGTTAAAAAGGAAAATTAGAAAATCGAGAATAGGGAAAGCTTTGATTATATAATTTGTAAATGTGTATATAAAAGCACATACGAGTATATAATCAATTGCTTTGATATCATTTAAACGTGTCTATATTTCCATTTCCTACTTAGAGTATTTTAATTAATTCACTATATAGGATCGATCACACGTTGGAATTCTTAAATAATGATTCAATATCTGAAAACTGTTTACAACGTCGTAATCTATTATGAATGCACGAGTCGATAAATTTTCCTAATAAATTCTATTCGAAAAGAATTACATACTCGTACTTATGTGGATGGCGAAAGTGTCACTGTCATTGAATGTGATATTATGAATGGATCCAATAACAATGCGATCTCGATCTTACAGACAAATATAATATGTCCGTGCAATTGGACAATAATCCACTATATTTAGAAATCAAATATGAAAAAAAATAATGAGATAAAAATTGGGTAAAACAAAATATTATAAAATAAAACTAGTTGGAACTTCTTAGATATAAAAATTCTTATAAAGTCTAATGTAAGTTGTTCGCCATTTATATTGAAACTGTTATAAAAATTACCAAATCAAAGCCGTTTTGAAAAAAAAAACAATTCCTGCATATTTATTGTTAAATATTTCTTTTTATTTTCAAAAAGTCACTTTGCAACTTTTTTTTGGCTTGCTGACATTAATTTGGTATAATTCTTTAATATTAAATAACAAATAGTTATTATCAAACTAATCTGTAATATTTTGTAAATAATCAATATCAATTCTTTTGTCACAGCGGATTTTTTTTAAAATTCTGACAAAAATCAGACAAAATCTTGGCAAAAAAAAAATTAAATTGAAAACGCATTCATTTCAACGGTTTTAATAAATATTTTATTATAACACTTTGTGTGCATATATAATTCAATAAATCCGAATTCAATAATAATAGATTATATAACTTATGAAATCTTTTTCTTGCAGAATGATTTTAAAATTAGTTTTTAAGAAAAGAAAGAAAAAGAACCTATCAAAATAAGTCATTTACAATCCTGTTTTATTCCTATTTATTTCTGTATTTTAATAATCCCGCCTATTATCAATACTAAACCTAAACGATAAGCAATCAAAATATATAGTAAACTTGATTTTCTGGCCATTTATTGTTAAATAAATTAATTTGTTTGATGATATCAAATTGTTTAATACTTTTAATTAACAAAACGTTTTTCAAATATATTTCAAAATAAAATATTAACGAAAAAAATTAAATCTCATAAAATATAGGCATATGTATATATGTACATAATTACGTCAATATACACACTAAGATCGAACCAAATTTAGTCAAATTTGCGAAATTAGCTGGGAATTATTTAAATCTTTAGAGATAAGTGTAAAAATTATGTTCTAATTAGCATTTTACATTTATAGTTGTGAATAATTTTTTTTCTTAATTTTCTCTGGTCTGTCGAGTGATGATGAACTTGCCAAAAATCGAAACGATCATCACTTTTTTTCTGTTCCAATTGGGATGGTCTTGCAGTTGAAAATTCATACAGTCATTATTTCGTGTATCAATAGTAATAAAAATGGACAGTGGCGCCAACGACAGTGATTATATGTGAAAATTCGCATACCGCCGAATGCTGATAAACAAATTAATTTTGTTTATATTCACTAATCCGAAAAAGAAAATATGATTAACTACATTGTACCAAGCGGTATGCGTACCATAGAAAAAATATAGCCAACAGATGATTTCGAATAAATAAATACGAATTGTCTACTTAATAGATCGTTTTTGCTAATTCTTATTCTATGATATATTTTTCTATTTCCATTTTTTCTTTGCCACCCAAAACATTTATCTTTAAGTCGAAAATGTCTGAGAAGTTAATGGAATTTCATAAAGAAAAATATTCAGAAAAGAGCGCCACACGTCCAATAATCCCTGTCTATCTATGTCTCGTCTGGGCGTCTCCATAATTTTTTAATCAGTACAGCAAAACACTTCTCTACTAAAAAAAAAAACTTGCCACAACAAAATCAATATTGAGTGGTAATGAGTAAAATAAATTAGCACCATTCCTTCGAAAATGATGGTCAACTAACTATAAGTATTAAAATGAAACAAGACAAAAAAATAATAATAAACAAATCGTTCTCCTATAGCCCACAAAAAAAAATTGAATAATATTAATCAAAAGGGGCGAAAAACTGAAGATGGAAGACAGAAATTTCAAATAGAAAAATCTCTTGAAATTTACGAATGACTGCTTTGATGGGAATCTATTTATTCCACATTTTATAATATTTAACAAAACGGCGTCTTCCTTCCTCTAAAGCACATTTAATTTATACAATATTTTATTTGATATTAACGCTTTTTCCAATGTTATTTAATAAAAATTTTGCATGTTTCATTCTTCAATTTTCTTTCTCTTTCTCTCTCGTTCACAGTCTCCAAACTTTAATTGATTAGCTTAAGATTAATAAAAAATAAAAAAAAAAAATTCGGACAAACCAAAGACCCTGAATGGTTAATGCGGCAAAATGTTTAATAAAAAAAAAAAACTTCAAAAACGGAAAAAAATACTATTGAGTATTTGTAAAATTCAAAGTCTAAAAATAAGCAAACAAAAAAAATTATTTATTCATTTTGAATGAATAAAAATGAGAAATAGTTATAGTATATAATAGTAGGCGAAATATAAAAAATCCAAATAATAAAAATACGCACATTAATTTTAACTGATTTTTAAATGAAAGCAGACATAGTTTAAGTTAAGTAGAAATGGCGCCACAGTCGCATTTTAAATCCAGACGATCGCTAATATTCGCTTTTTAGCTATAAAGTTCTGATCCCAAAGATTGTATGTAGTAAGTAGCTTGTCTGAAATGAATAGTAAACGTTTAATGGTTAGGCGCCATTATCGGAGGATTTTGATGAGAATTCCTTCCGCTAATGTTCAAACGCTAAAGTGGCCGGCAATCTGACACGGTGCCGCTCAATAACATAATCTCTTATGATCTAGTCTCTATTTTACATAATCTCAGTTTAATAAAATATTATAGTCCGACTAATCGGATACGAAAAAATATACTTTACTGTACAGTCGAAAGGTTCCACAATAAAATTAAATACATTTAAAAAAAAATCGACAAAAAAATAAATACAGACAATTTAGAAAAAATCACGAATTGACTAATAGAATTATGTTTGGAGATCGTGAACTGTTAAGAAAAAATAACGATTGGAGACCGTGAAGTGTTAGGGTTCACGACATTGCCCTTGACTAAGGAACATCAAATTGGGAAAAGAGAAAAAAATTGAAAGGGCGCCACGGAAACATGTCGAACTACGATCTTATAAAATTTAGTTGGAATCGATAGAAAGTGTTTATCACTCAATCGACATGAAACCAATATACAATACGTAGTGCTTATGGAATCGCTTATAGGCACCCCCCTAGAAATGACCATAAGAAAATCCCGGCAAACAATAACGTTCAATTTAACCAGAGAACGCCCAACAGAAGAGTGGAACTCTTAATTTCTACTAATTCAACTCCTAAATAGTGGAAAATTTATGAATAAGCATTAAAAATTGCGAAATTTTTTAAATCCTCAAAAGAAATACCGCAACAACAACAGAGCAAAAATCAAACAGGAAAGAAAGATTAGAGAGGAAAAAATTCACAACAACAGAATGGGGAAAGGGCGGAAGGGCGGAAGCGAAAATATGTATTGTATTCGCAAATGACTATTTATACATACAATTAAGATAACAGCTTAAATGTTTGACGCCTCTCTGAAGTAAAAGAGTATATATGTTACGTTGTTA
Source organism: Atherix ibis (assembly GCA_958298945.1). NCBI lineage: Eukaryota > Metazoa > Arthropoda > Insecta > Diptera > Athericidae > Atherix > Atherix ibis. The sequence goes on from OY282606.1 coordinate 7,135,765, forward strand.
AATGCTAAACGAACGTGTACGGAAATGAGAGCAGTGTCCGATTTGGTGGCAGCGGTAGGGGGTGGTATCGAAGACGAAAAAAGAGCTTAAATTTCAAAACGAAAACAAAACAAAACAATACTAAACCAAAACAACAATAACAACAAAAACAATCGTGGCGCCTACTTTATCGCTAATTGTCCATGCCGTTTTTTATTAGCACAATCGGAGAACCCGACACGACCTGGTCTGAAGGCAAACAAACTCGAAATATGCACACAATAATGTACTCGTATACGAGAACAATAAAGTATAACACGAAAGAAAAAATCTCCGTGAAAATGCGAGGTGCACGATACAACAAAAAATGAAAAAATCTTCCAACAACAAAAAGCAAACGAAATTGTAGGCGCTACTAAGCTCTCGTCGCATGCATATCAGTTTTCTTCAAGTTATACAGCATCTTTCTTGCCTTCTTAGATTTTTTTTGTCCTCCTCGATGCTCACGTCCATTTCAATCTAGTTAAAAAAAATTTAGATTTTTCTGTTTGGCCAGGTGTCAACAATGATATTGGTTGTAACAATTAAAATGAACATTTTTTTATGGCAGGAATACAATTCCAATTAAAACTGAATTTTGCATTCAGTCGAACTGTTAAAATTTTAAAAACTTTAGTCTTAAGGGAATAGACAAAAGTACGACTGCTTTATCGCCGAAATAGATGTTGTTTTAATTTTGTAGTTGTACTTTAAATACTGCAATACCTTTCAGATGTTTTTTTTTTATGTAGCAGGATTCTTGTTTGACATTTGAACTCGAAATAGAAGTAAGGTAAATGAAACATAATTTATAAATAATAAATGTTGTTGCAATTGTATACAAATGGTTAATTCAAATGAAATTCGTAAATTTTTGACAGTTTCAGTCGGAATTGTGTTACTACTATTAAAGTCATTTTATGTGCTGTAGGCAATGCAGTTTGAAAATAACTCATGCTAATATGATAACACAGTCTCCATTCCAATTGTGATCATTTTGAATTTGACAATCGGAAAGATAACAAATTTATCTTTTATTTTTATATGTCCATCAATGATAATAATTAATTAACAATCTGGAGTTAAATTGAAAATTTCACAAAATAAATTCAATTGAATAATAAATGCATTTATTTTATATATCTGCACAAAAAATTAACTTTTTTCTGCATTAAATTTGTCCGAGAAATAATATGGAAAATTTGGTAAATTCGAAAAATAGTATATACTCGTATATACAAATACTTTTTAATTTTTTGAACATATAAAATGAACAAAAATACAGTCTCATCTTTAGAGCAAAGTCTAATAATTATCAGAAAAATTACCTATAACTTTAAAACGATATTATTTTAGCTCGAAATACAATACTATCAATATATCAATGAATTTAGCCAAATCAAATATTCACGATTTTTTTATTGTAAGATTGGTTGATAAAAAAGAGCACAAATGCAAACAGCAAAAAAGAATTATATAATTTTCGTAAACTTGATTGTATCAATTATTTTTTTTTTCAAAATAGAACTAAATTTGACAATTCAAGGAAATCACTTTAAAGGCATTCTATTGAAACTAGTTCTCTTAAATAACTATATAAGGTTACGTAGATGTGCTCAATATTTATATGAATTTATTATAAAAGAAAAATTTGTATAGTTTTGACAGGAAACATATAATATCATCTTAAAGCTCAAACAATTTATTCCTACTCATATTTTTCTTTTTGTTATGATTTGTTTTGTTCGTTTTTTTTTGCATAAAAATTGAAAACTAAAAATTACTAGTAGGTAAAAATAATGAATGAAAAAAACACACAAATTTCGTATAGTAGAAAGTATTCCTCGTCTTAACCATGAGAAGATTGCGCTTTAACCGATATGGTATGGCTATGCTCGTAAAAACTAGTCTCAGTAAAGCTGACAATGAACTTTAACGCCTACAATATGCAAAGCCGAATGTTCACCTCACTCAATGCTGCTGTAGGATTTTCAATGATTGTTGCCTTCATCTGTATTTGTCGTTTACCACCTACGCTTTCCGATCTAAAATGATCAAAAGGAAATTGTATTTCCGAAGTATACGCGCACATAAAAGAAGTAAGTAACCGATTCGTAGTTGAAAAGCGGAAAATATTACAGAGCATTTTGTCGCTTTAATCCGCACCTTACGAAGATTTAATGAATGCACACCTTGACGACGTGGGAAGCGTGGGACAGACTTAAGTGCATAAATTGAATCGCAACGCTTTTATCGCATCAAAAGTAAAGAAATTAGTGCGGTCAGTTGCCTTTTGTGTCTACTGTGATTCTCAGCTTTTGAATCTTCAACATTTCATTTTATCCGATAAACCCAGTTTTCGTAATCATTTACTTTGTAATTATTTGGTAAGGTAATATCGTTAAATACGCGTATGTAAACTGCAACAATGCAACTAGTATTTGGCCATAATTGATATATGTGGGTGGGTAGGTGCTGATGAAGGAATCATCGTAAACTGGTGGTCGCACTTGACAACAAACTAGTAAATTCACATGAGAACCCGTTGTTAAAACGTTGCATTTACAACCGACCCTCCTCCCCATCCCCCACCACAATCGGTATATGCGAAGCTAGGTAGCAAATTGTAGCCATATACAAATTGATAAAGTGGCAATTTATTTAGTTCGCACCTCATGAAAGGTAAATTGATCGCGATCGCGAAAAATCGTAATTTTGCGGTTTAATATTTGTTATTGCCACTATGTTAACCATTTACCCTTCACAACTTGCCCATTCCTTACCCACAATCATACTTACAACACCGCATGCACTGATATTAAACACAAATATAATAATAAAAAAAGAATAATTAAAAATCAATTGCGTCTCCCTATGCACGCACATGCTCTGAAATGTGCAACTCCACAATATGCATTTTACTGTGCTTTGCAACTTCTTGGGCATGCATAAATGAAATTATCTCCGGTTGTTTGTGTACACAATTTGCATATTCGCACAAGTGTGACATGGGATGTGATATCAATGAAAATATATTTACGATTGCCTCTAGTAAAGAAAAAAATATTCTTACAATCTTCTCTGTTAACAGTTTAATCAATTAGAAATTTCAGTTTATTTGCAGTCAGTTTAATATACACTATTTTATTGTTGTATCCAACAATATTTGTATTAATATAAATGTTTGTCATTTCAAAAAAATTTCAAGAATAAATTTGGTGAATGGAAAAAAAAAATTAAAGACAAAATCAAAACATATGAAAATTCAAAAAATAGAAGGTGACTACGCATCTCTACTAACTCGTTTGGAATGGCAGGTAACTGAAACGGGAAGAATATACGATGTCCAGCACCTAAAGTACCAGATTCCGTATGTGCTTCCCGTTTCAGTCACCTACCATTCGTCAGGGCTACAAAACGGAAGTTTTTTTCAGAACTTTTGACCTATCAAATACACCCACAAAAAATTTTTTACACATGTCCTTTCCTATACAGTGTTGACTGAAATATACCAAACTATTTTTTTATAGTTGTAATATACCATAAACACCGTTCATAATTTCAGCCGCCTGGTTTGCATTTTAGCCTTTATCAAAGCAAAATTATAAAATATACTGAATTTTCTTTTTGTTAATTTCCATCTTTTCCACCCTATAACTCACAACTGAATCGACATTCAAAAAACTGTAAAAGAATTTTTTTTTAGTACCTGAATGTAACTTTTCTAATGAACACACTTTTCTAATAATGGATTTACCCCTCCCCCCCAGCCACAAAAAAAAAACTAATATAAAATTCTACTTGAGAAGAATTCTTTTACAATACACTTATGACTACACATGCGGAAAAAGGAACACATTGAAATGTGTCATTTAGTTACCGTATGATAGTATAAAAACTTGAAATTATTTTGGAATTCGTCTAAGAACAAATAATTCATGAAAAAAGTACATTTCTGTTCTTTTTTTGGACATATTTATTTTAAAACCCCGTAAAAGATGACCGTGTAAAAAAGATTTAAGAGTACTTAAATTATTCCATCAGAAATTAGATGCGTTAACAATTTTTAAACATTTTTTCAGTCATAATCCCAATCTTTTAAATGATTTATCATTTCATTTATGACACATTATAATATAAAAAAAAACGTCTACGTCATATTATTTATAAAAAGTTCTCTTCTTTTCATAAATTATTATTATATAATACACATATATACGCGAATGATTTTATTTTAATTTCTCAAATGCAATAATTTCAAAAGATTTTCTTATTCGTAATATATATATATTTTTCTGAACTAACAAATAAAAGAAAATGTCGACTAGTCTTGTTTTTTTTTCTTTTCAAATGCGTTTCATTGCGTCTTGGAAGCAGTAAATATTTGTGAATTTACGTCAATTGATGGCATTAACAGCAGCAAATGTTTACGTTCATACGAGACTTTGAAATTAAAAAAAAAATTAACGAAAATCAAAACAAAATTAAAGTGCTATAATATAGCATAGAAAGAAAATGGATTAAAAAAAGTTTTTTCCCTTCAAATAAGAATTTTTTTTAGATTTTTATTTTATTTTAGGGGATAAAATAAGAGAGACTTTACAAAACTTATAGATTCGGTGACAGAAATAATAATAATAAAAAAAGAAAAGAAAAGAAACAAACAAACAAAAAGAAGAAAAAAATTGCAAAAAATCACACTGTCCACACGCGTATAATGTCAACGCAATTAAGAGAATAGAATCGTCAATAAATGCCACAAAATAAATATGAAAGAAAAAAAAACCAACCAGAACATTTGAAAGGTTATCAAATGAGTTTGCCAATTTTATAGTAAAAAATAATATTCTAGCCGTTTTGAAAACGTGCGTATTTTATAATAAGTACAATAATTAATGTGCACTTTTACTTTGGCCGTGTTTCTTTTCTTTGCAAATGTTTTTTAAGCGTTTGTCCTTATCTTAATAATAGAATAAATATGAATAATTGGAAGAAATAATTTTTTTGTTTGTTTTGTAAAAGAGTTTTGTGTTCTATTTTCATTTGTTCCCAATAATATAGTACTAATATTTTTGTAGTAGTATTTCTTGTAGCAATGTTGTGTGTCAAGATGTGCAGCAAAGTTTTTTTATGCATTCAATTTTATAAGAAAATTCAAAAATTTTCTTTTAAAAAATTTCTAAAATCATAAAATTTTTATTAAAAAATAATCAACAAGAAAAAACAAAATATTGTAATAATAAAATTAAGAAAAAATTAAAACAAATCAGAAAATGTGATATTAGAAAAATGAAATCTTAAAAGCTGGCCTGGCCTGTCCTTGTCTTTTTTGTATTAACAAAGAAAAACAAACAACATATTAATAGAAAAATATTATTTTATTAATTCTTTATATTTTCTTTTCTAATTTAATCAAAACCATAATAATATCAATTTTGCTATTTTAAGCGTTATAAATAACTAGCGAGATGTCATAACAAACTGATTTTCGTGTTTGCATGTATTTGCGTATTTCTTGGATTACAGCAGAAAATATTATTAACATGGTTTGAAAAATTCTAAATAAATAATAAAATATTTAATATTATTTTAAAATGAAAATAATCAAAATGAATATTGGTATAATGAATTTTCTAGACGACGAGTATTTTGAATTTTTATTAAGAATTTTTAAATGGTTCAGATCAGCAAAATGTTTAATTTAGCTGTTAGCCTAGCCTAGCCTAGATCAATATATGTAGCTAAAATATCAGATAAGTAGAGTCTAATATATATTAATGAAAATGAAGGACGATGCCAAAGTGGTTGTGAAAATCGACGAGCTATGTTCATTTTTTTCTTCTGAAATATAAATTTATGCGCGAAATATTTTTGCAAGTTCTTTCGAAAAAATTAGTCTAGACTTGCTTTGATTGCTAGTTTATTTTCTCTTTCAATTTTTACTAATGAAAAATTAAAAAAATTCGCATAATATTGGTCAAAATAACTATCGACTATTCTTCTTGAAAAACTTAACCATTCCAGTTCCAAGTTCTCTTATACCAATATTAAAAGTAAAATACATTTTTTAATACAATCATATGGAATTTATAATAATTATTATTATTTTTTTTGTATAATTAACGACATCAAGTTGACCTGGCTTTCTGCTAAAAACCAATAATGAACTCGAAGTAAATTTTTTTTCTTATTAAAATCACAAGTCATTGCTAGTAAAAAATTGTATGGAAATGTAAATTCTTAGTGCAACGGTACAACTTAGGCCATTTGGTAACAACTAAAGGGCACACCCCGGGATAGCCGACTGACTAGCTGGATGCGAACTCAGTGCTGCTGCAAACTAGTTCCGAGTGTTGTTGCTAAATCATGATATTAATTTGCATTAAAATCAATATAAACTAATACTCGTAAAACGTTGTTATTACGACCAAATGAATGTCGAAAGTTTCATTTGAATTGTCGTAAATTTCAATCAATGAAAAAATACTTTTCGATCGTGATCTAATTTTCCGAGTTCCTCCTACTACTGCGCAGTTTTATTTTTCGATTTTCTTCAATGTCGATTGCGATCCAAGCAAATATATTTTTTATTTTACAGTTCAATAATAATAAAAACATAGTAAAAAGTATTCAACAGCAACAAAAAAAATGAAATCTTGAACCGATAACGAGCAAATTGTGTATATTTTCGATATCAATTTCTGCTTAACACCAAAATTTAATATCGACGATCTACTAAAATAATATGATTGTAAAGAAACTCAAATAAAGGCAACAACAAATAATTAATTATGAATGAGAGAACAATTAACATTTAGAAAATATTATAAACTTTATCATTATTATTATCGTTATTATTGGTATTATAATTGTTATGCGCCAATTGCTCTATATTCCGTGAAATTTATGAGAAACCAAAAAGGGAAAACATTTTTATCAGACTATTAAACGTAGATACGAATGCCAATAGTAGCGAAAAATGGTAAACAGAAGCTTTTAATAATTATTATAATCATAAGAAAAATATATAGTGGAAAAAATTTAGGCCAAGAAAGTGGGGCCTGAGCAGTAAAATGTTGCCAACAAACACTATATAAGGAATGAAGACGATCAATAATAACGATGGCTAAGAAAAAATGAAGGATAATTAATATTATTGTGAAGAGAAATATTGAAAATTATTATTATATATAGAAAAAAGAAAAAGAAGAAAAATGAATGATAAAACGCAAAAGAGAAGAAGATGAAAAAAGATCCAGAAAGATTAGTAAATAAATAAATATATTCGCATTTGTCCAAAAACTGTCGGCGCCAGACATTACATATTTCTGCTCGCATTTAATAAAAATTTCCCATAAAAATTATTTACTAACCGGCACACATTCGCACTTAATGCAGTACATGACGCCAAACGGTGGCCCCAAATCGGCGAACCACGTCGAACCGAGCTCACGATTTGTCTTCCCAAATTGACATTCTGAAAGTAAAAGAAAATTATTTATAATTAAAAAAAAAATAACAATAATAATAGTTTCAATTTAATCAATAATGCTAACAAGTTGAAATTTTTTTTAAAGGATAAATTACTTATGTGTTCTACCACATTTATATTATCGATATTAAGGGAACATTTTTGTTTGTTTTTGAAATCTATTATTTTTCAAATTGTTTCATGTACACAACGAAATTTTTTGTTTTTTTTTCTATCTTCAATAATATTTTCTCTTGTCCTCCAATATTATTAGTTATAAATAAATAAATTTGCAAGAGTATAATTTTCACATAATTTTTATATTCTTGTTTGAATATTGATTTTTGTTCGTTTTTTTGGAGTGACAGCGGGAAAAGGGGGTGTGGTTGTCAAAAATTACCTAAAAGCGGATATCTTTTAAGATTTGTGGCTCCATTTTGATTCAATTATTTACGAAATAACTTTATTAACAATATTATATTAGTGAATTGTTTGGAATTCTTACACGCACTGCAATATTTTGCTCGTTAAACAAATAATAAAAAAAAACTTGATGACAAACAAAAAACCATGCTATATGTGTATATACAATAATTGAGTATTATTAAAGTTATTTTATTTTTACGATATTTGTTGTTGTGCATGCTAAGTTATTTAACGATAGTACAACATACGAGAGTAAGAAAAATGAAGAAATCGACGTGACAAGAAAACGGCCTAAAAACAAGAACAATAATAAAAAATCTAACGAGAATTGATCGATTGAACGAAATGACATTTATAACATGATCGTGTCGCAATAATTATATGGATCGTGAACTAGTGATTGGATAAATTCTGTGTTACCTGAAGGAATTTCACGCGACATTACTTAACTGGCATGCATTTTGGGCGCAATAGGAAGCAAATAGCCGAAAAGTGATTTTCACGCGAATCAGCCAATATCACGCAAATGTCGCACAGATCATGAGGAGACGATGATGGCAGCTATCGCATTACCAATCAGTTAAGAAAATTACCATTTTTCACTAGAGACCCGATCGAACTAGTCAATGTAGCAGCAGCAGTCGTGTCAAAGTCTATGGCGTTGGTAACAGTCGATTCAGGAGCAACTATTTCATCGCCACCGCAAAACCATTCCTACCGTTCTCTACTATCACATTACAATATTTCTTGACCAACACAATATTTATTGAAGATGACGTAAAATTAATCCTATTTAACTCCAGAAAAATAGATACTGAAGAATCGTAAGCACAAATATTTCATATTATTTCAGAGCTTAAAGCCTACAAAATTTATTACTCGTGCATACTGGTACGAGTACACATATATGCGCACGTATCCATGTATTTTCGCAGCAATTTGAAGAGCAATGGCAATTTATCTACATAAGTACATATTACGAACATAAGTGAATTAAAATAACATAAAAATGTTATTAAACTTTATGAAAATATATTTACACTCGAACATAAAAAGCGTAAACAAATTTGCGACACGAACAGTAAGTGATTATTGTTATGGAAAAAATGGCGCCGAACGAAATGTTGTTGATGTTATTGTCAACGTTGGTAGCAACAGTAAGTGATTATTGTTTTGTTTTAGTTCATATAGGCTATTTTACAACATGTGCCACCAGCCTGGGCCTGGTATTTATGCGGTCTTATATCTAAACACCCGCTGTTTAAATATTAACGATCGAATATTAGTGGATCTATAATAAATTCGAATGACAAATTGCTACTGTCGCTTCCAATTCTTATTTTACCATTATAACCATGATCATAATTTAAATCGAAAGTATTTACTATAATTGCCCTGATTGGGATTGGCGACTTAAATCATTTGCAAAATTAACTCAAATGGTTATAAACAAACCAGACTGCTATGCATTGATTCAACCGAGTTCACAGAACAATAACTAATGCCACGGCCCTATAACGATTCTATTGATTCTTTGAGCAGCTGAATTGCTCAAGAAGATAAACGTTAATAGAAATCCATTATGTGTCCTTTGGTCACAAGAATTATGATCGACAACATCACCATTTAGACCGACCATCAACTTTATTATAATCTTGACAAAGTAACAATTGTAATTCTTTGTTACAATTGTTAAAATGGTTGATTGCAAATCAGAGCAAAAATGATTCAATTGCTCGAATCGAAGACACAAGTACGAGTACATTTATTAGAAGTAGGTACACGATACATTATATTATTATTTGCAAGTAACAAAATACTCCGATGTCGTGAAAATATTATATTGTATAAATGAATTAATCTTAATGGAATGTACAAAAGTCCAAATTGTAATATTTGTAGAAATTTCAAATATTCAACGAGGAATCTCGTTTCTTATGTGCATACGTCTGATCGAGTATCGATACTCGTTCGTAGAATTCTCTCATCAATCACTTTGGGTTGGACTGTTGTTAAATCATTTTTTTTCCTCTACATTTAAACATTATTCTAAAGAAACACATAATATTCCTTCATTTTATTACTCCATTTTAATTTTATATAAATAAATTTGAATTTCTTCGAAATAATCATTATACTTTGGTACTTTCTCTTTTTCTTTGACATGACAATAAAAAATTGACAACTAATTTTGTTTTAGTGGTGCCAGACATAAAAGAATTTCTCACTTTCATTTAAACTTCATGGTAGGTAATTTTCTAAATTATTATAGAATGTATAATTTATTTCAACTTTTATTTGCTTAGTCATAATTTGATAATTCAAAGTGCCAAATTATTATTAAAGCACAAAAAAAAAAAAAAACAAATATATAAAATCTGAAGTAAATTAACCATATTTTTTTAAAGTTTGCTTTTTATAAAAAAAAAATTTATATTTTTTTATATTTTGAATAATTTATTTATGAATTCATCAGTATTCTGACAATCAATAGTTTAAAGCTATTAAATATAAATTAAATGTGTTAATAAAATTTCAACAATATTTTGATATTCTTTTATTAGCCTTAATGATTGGCTCTATAACATTTGATTTAATAAAAAAATTTTAAATATTCTATAAACGACGATATAAGAAATCATATTTGATATGACCATGAAAATGAAGTTCTATTGTTGAAATTATTTGAAACTTTATACATTTACCTTATATATTATATATTTATGTATTTTTGCAAAATATATCATCCATAATAAATATTATTTAATTGACATTAATAAATATAAAAATTCGTTTTTTTTTAATTTAATCTTTTCAGTCAGTTAATTATCATGTTTAACCTGCAGTCACAATAAAATCATACTCATCGTTAACGTCATTCACACTTTAATTACAGCGGCCATCATTTCTGGTATGATTGCTTTCTTTATAGTGTCTCTTCATCAATTCTGAAGATCATCTCTTATTAATGCTAAATAATCATAAATAGTATTATTATAATGAATTTGTTTTGATAGTTTATGATTAAATGTAAATGATTGATTATTAATACAATCATAATTTGAATAAATCTTTATTTTTTCTATTTATCGAAAAAAATATGCATATTTTTACAATTGTAAGATGATTGAAATATTTTCTGAATTTTCATTGTAAATTTTTTGCAATTTTACTGTAAACAGTTTTATATTGCGAAATACCAAATTTTTGCATATGTATGTCTTATTCTTTGGTGGTAAAATGCAACGATATGCGTCTACTTGAAATGGGAATTCTTAAACAATCATAATTTGAAATTGTCCATTTAATGATTTGGTAACAGAAATTATAGCATCGATATACACACTTCTATCTAATCTCATCTACGTGGAACTGATTAAAAACAAAATTATTTTATTTCATTAACGTTTGCATAAATTCTTTAACTCGTTATGTTTTTGTATTTTTTTTGCTTCTTTTGTTTAGTTTGTAAAAACATTTATAACTGCCACTTAGGTACCACATGTGTATGCATAAATTAGGATTGAAATCAAATATACATAAACTCTTCACATTTATCCATACATATCTTTATAAGTAAGAGTTCATGTTTGCTGCATAAAATACCATTTTCTACATATAGACATACGTGTAGGTATATTGTCGAGCAAATAGTCTAATAATGTTCGTATATATATAAGTCAGATATTAACGAGAATAGTTAGCTAGCTGCAAATAGGATAGGCCAATGTTCGATTATTTGGTCTGCTGCAGAGGAAATATTTGTGCTCTATGAAAATTTCAAATAAAGAGGAAAAATGTGGTAAAAAGTGAGAAACCGACCAAACGTTAAAACAAAATAGAATAGCAGACAGTAAATAAAAAAGGTGTACAAATATACAATATAACAGACAGTGAAAGGAACTCTCTATGACTAATGACTAAGGAGCTTAGCACAAAATTTCTTACCGCGCAACTGTGACTATTATTATTATTATTATGAACTGTCTGCAGATATACATAAACTCATACATATTTACTTGTAATTCAATATATACACTTGCAGACAAACTTGTGCAACGAGCTATGCACGTTTATAAATTAGAGTGCATTTATAGTGCATCGATGTCTGTCTATACGAGTACAAATTTATAAATATAGAAAAGGCGCCAAAAAGAAACAACAACAAAATAACAAAATTCTAACGTATAAATACTGTTGAGTGTATCTAAAATTAATTGCACAATTGAAATTAAATGTTTATTATTTCGGACAGTATGGGTCTTGTTATCGTTCGCACCTACCCACCCCACTATACAAATAGCTCTTGTTATTTGAGTGCATTTTAATTCTTAATATCAACAAATATACTCTTTCATTCGTACCAGAATATGGTGTAACCGACTATTAACTCGTATTTAAGTAAATTGTTTACAAAAATTCTCATATTCTGTATATTACGTTTTATTTGTGTATCTTAATTATAACTTTGTGCTCATAGATATTGTAGATTAAAATTCAACTTTGGGGAAGATCATAATTGCTAACAGTTGTAAACGACAAACATTTTCGAAAAAATTCATTCAAATAACAACAAAATTTAAATTATATCAATTATTTTGATACAAGATTTATGCAGTATTGCCAAAAGTTTATGTTAATACTGAATCTGCCAATTAAAGCACGTGGTTTTTTTAATCGAAAATCGTGGCTTTATTCTATAAAATAGTTTAGCATTTTGTATGTTATTTTTAAAAAAAAGACCATATCTGAAAGATAAGTTTCCCGATGACAAAAATACAAAATGCTAATGTCGTGATGACTTATTCAACCAACCTCAATCAAGGTACGAACCTTCGATTAAAGAACTCCTAAATAGGCACCTACGTCATATTTCCGTGTATGCAAATGTAATTTTATGTCCGCATATTTGCTCCAAGCGTCGATAAAAAAAAACAACCTTCATATTTGTGTAGAATTGTATGTGCAGATATTGCCCCCCACTGATCTAGTATTCGTAATGCAAATTTTCCGAATCTAAAAGCCTTATTAAAAACATTACAATAAAATTAATTCAAACAAATATTGTATAATTTAAAAATAACGACTGTCGATAATAATATTTTTGACCATTTTTTGATATTAAAGAGATTTGTATCTGAAATTTGTTGTTCATCAGATCAAATACGACAATTTAACCAGAAATGAGAAATTCTGCTAAAAAACTGATTTTTCTCAAATTGTTCTAACTTGAGAAGTTGGCAGTTCTTGCACAAGCTGTATTTTATATGTTTTCAGACCAAGATCCTTGCGTAAAATCTTCCACATAGTTGAGTAACCCCAATTGCTGTGAACGGCGACAGATGGACAAACCGCCGTCTTCACCAACACTGAACGCTACGACAGTAATATTTTCCTCTGTACGCACTCTACGCACACGGATTGGTGATTTGATGTCCAATAGCGTAAATTTGCTGCGAAATTTTGTCACTATGGCTTGAATTGGTTGCTCTATAGGTTGATTATGACGACTATAAAATGGTCGATGTGCCCAAAACACATTTTCCACAGAGCACGAATTTTGATAATAAAATGCAATCATTTGTAAGCGTTCTTCAGGTGGTAAGCCTTTACATGATGAAAGGGCAATGCTAACTGAGCATTTTTGACTTTGACACACGTTACGTGTCACGCGTGAGCTGTCCAGAGAAGCAACGTGAAAAGCAAACACCCGACTGTCTGAGGGAACTACTTTGAAATGAATAAGATTGATACATGCAAATAAAATAATCTTTTTCCATCTTTTTATAAGGACTTATTGAACGACCCTCGTACCATAGGAGACGAGGGAGGTTCGTTCCAGACGCCACTGTGTTACGAATATATATTTCCGCTAATAAGCGTTGGTTCGTTGTCGTAGATCATCAGCAATTTTGCACTTATGCATTTCCAAAGAATTTAAAAAGAAAAAACAAAAAAATCCATTAAAATGTTTAAAAATACTCCACGTTCATTACGCGCTCGATTACTAACAAATTAGTAAAAAATTCATTTTCTATGAATTATCGTTACTAACAAATTTTCCTCGAGTTTTGAACGCCTAATAACACAATATGTGACGCAATATTTATGTCGAATAGTCCTTAACCACAAATATCTAAACCCATTAATTATCTTTCTAGAAATTAAGAATTAAATTGGAATTTCTTTTGATTACTGCGTTAGCTTGTAAAATAGGGAAAATCCAATTGTGCTCGTATAACCGCAATTTAAAAAAAATCTATTTTCCATTGTTAAGATACTCTTCGTACTCGTAGATAAGATGACACAAGCTGTTGGCGGACATTTTTATGTTCTTCTCTATAAATTTCACGCAACCAACAAATATTCTACTTAATCATTTAAATTATTTACTAATATTACTCGTATTATAACTATTTACGTTAGGCGCCGACAATATTATAAAATATTTAAATAAAACAAATAAAAAAACGGTAATTTTAATAGTTGGTAATAATTTTTATATTTTTTCGTCACACCAAGTCGGTGAGTGTGTCTATTATTGTCAGTTTTAGGAGAGCATATGAGGATCAGGAGAATTATCAATCAACGTTATTGAAGTGAAAGGTCACAGAACAATGAATATCGTAATATAAATAAATATATTTTGTTGTTGTTGAAGAGATTGTTGGGCGCCAGATTTTTAGCGCAACAAATGATTTCTTTTGATTTCAGTTTTTTATGATATTCCCAACCATCGAACCACAGGTGATTTATCAATTTAAATCGAAGAGAGAACGTAAGACTGTGCGCAATGAATAGTGTCGTCGGTGTATACTTTTTGATGTGTAAATTTGTTGCCGATAAATTATGATAAAAGCCGATAATATATGCTTTGCAGAAATCTGATATCAGACAAATTAAATTGTAAAAAGTATGACGCCTACAATCCTGATTCAAGAAACATTTTTCACGATCACAACTCTTGTACTCGTAAGCTGTAAAATATGATCGTGTATAAATCTGCATAATGATTTTGTCCGTTAATGTATGGGAATTTAGTTTTTTCATCGTTTTTTCTTCTTTTTTGCTTTTTTAAATATATTTTTTTAGCTTTATCATGCCTTACACATAAATATAAAATAATAAGTAAAGACACACTAATACTTTGATTATTGGTACCTTTTTTTTTAAAAAAATAAATTCACAGAAAATTATAGCTCAAATAATGAATTTCAACAAAAAAATTCTAGATTACCACGGATGATAGACGGACGTTCTAGACTCAATTAATTTATTATTCGTTCTTGACTCAAATATTTCTGTAGGCTACGTTTTATTATGTATTCTGAAGAATTCTAGTTTATATGACAGCAAATAATATCGACCTCTTGATTTCCTATTTGAAACCATGACAAAGAACGTTATTGAGAGTTTCTACGGCACTAAGTAGATGCAATCCATCTATATGTAGGAAACTCATTATAGAATCGATTGATGGATTGGGCCATTCCATAGTTTTTTTCATAGACGCTGCTATCGATTAGCACACAACATCCTTTACTGTTATCTAGCTCGTTGGCGGTGAATAATGCAAAAACAAGTGAGAATCGTACCAAATAGAAGTTCCCCTTTCTAGGGCAATCTGCGGTGCAATTTAGACTGCAATCAATCTTCCTAAAAATTGAAGTATTACAATATTTATCGATAGTCTCGCAACCTTTGATCAACGCCTGTGCCCATTTGAAATCCTTTGCCATGCGTTGACAGATAGACTGGGCATACAAAGGAAGATTTCTTTTTCGCATTGGCCAAACATCAGCAAACCAGTTCGAATTTCTGGGCAACAGAACTTCTCAGAAGTTGGATCGGTAACAAACCTACTCCTTCATGCCATTCTTGTACTGTTCAACTTACTACCACTGATATACTAAATGAATGGCAAATAATCCAGAATTTCTCTATGAATAAGACTCCCCCCACACAACCTAATATATGCTCCATAAAATTTAACTACTTCTAATTGCTCCCTCCAACTTCCGTTCGATCAGTTTTATTAGATGAGTTGGTAATGCCAACTCACACGTAATATGATGTCGCCAGATGGCCTCATGTGTGTGGCGCTATAAATTACCCCCCTTGGCATATATTTCGGGAACCCTTTGTACAAAAAAAAAAAAATAACCGAACCCAACGCCTTTGCGAATACGAATTGGATTAACTCATATGAACAGATATGGATGCGATATCGTGCATTTATCAATTGAACAGATCTTAAATTTCGACGAGTGTAATCACTCACTTTGGCGTTATTTAGTGAGCTGATACCGATTTTCAAGATCTTTAATTGTGGGATCGACCAACCAGATACGATCTAGTAACGACCCCTGTGCGCAAGTACCACCAAAGGTGCAGATGATTAAGATGACAATCGCGCCAATAAAAGTATGATCATGGCCGCCAAGCAGCCAAGACTCAAGCTGGCGACTGCGTCAATGAGGCGACATCGTTTGTGCGAGTACAACACTGATAACGACAACGAAATGAAGATGAATATCGCTGGAAAATCCTTAAGGCTCTTTCTGGAATCGCGGCACAACTAAATTCAACTGCTGTAATTAATCAAATTTGACAGCAATTCAACGAATAATAAATTAGCTTTGCTGTTGCGCTTGGTCCATCATCGAACAGTTCGTTTTGGTTGACAGTGAATCGCCTTCTCGCCCTACCCCCACCCAAGCCAAGGAAACATAAGTCCAGTGGCTGCAAGTAGTAATGATGTCCGGCACGGCACGATCGGCTTTTCTGCCGCTACGTATTTGCATGCTTATACAATGTTCCTATCGGGATGGGAGCAGTGATGTGTCGGTATGTATCCAACACCATGAGGTGTTCTCGGATCAACACCTAACCAAAAACAAGTTAATGTACCCGAGCACACATATGATAACCTCCAATTATCGTCAGCTTTTTCTTTCGGAAATTGGTCAATTTATTTTCCTTCATCTCTTAATCATATTCCTTTGGCGCGCTTCCGATTAATTTGGATTTTTGACATTTTTATCCACTTTTCTAACAGCGGTAATTTCTTCTTTTTTTTCTCTCTCTCTGAACATCCAAATTCTAAGCGTCAGTCAATGAAAAGGCCAAGGGTATCCAGTAAGAAAAATATTCAAAAAAGTACGCATAATGAATGAATCCGAGAAATGCTCGTCAAAATATCGTTTAAAGAATTTATCGATTTCGTTTTGTTGGGTTTGATTTTGCGATTAGGTGATTACTATTTTTATTTATTTTTTAATAATTTCCATCTTTACAGCTAAACACATCAGCGTATGAATGAATCGTGATGAATATTCCTTTTTAAGTACACTCAAAATTGCTATAATGAATTTTTCTTAACGTCTTTTTAGAGGTTGCTTAAAAACTTTTTTGTTGATAATCAAAAAAAAAATTCCCCTCTGTTTTTTAAAAATAATTTTATTGTTCAATAAAAATCGAAAACAATCATTTCGTCACTAATAATTCAAACTGTGCAGATAGTCAAGATCAGATATTCGAAGAAAATAAAATAATAAATAATTCACGTGAGACGAATATTGGCTTATTATTTCTAAGCCGATATTTCAATTTATTGTCGAGGATGTTCCTTTTTTTCCTAGATAGAATTTGTTGTTATTCAAAATTTATTTGAGAATATTTTTGAGATTATGGCAAAACCATAAAAATAAAAAGAAAGCAAATAAAAAGAACGCAAATGAAATGCATTCTTAAGTCCCTATTTTTCTCTTTAACATTTATTTCGCTTAATCCTTCCGTGCTTCGTCGACAGTGCTGACCTCTTGCAGATCTTTTTGTAATATAATTGATACTTCTTGGAATCGGATCGAATTAGTGAAAAGATGGTACACCTAGTAGACAGTGGAATAAATCCACTTAACAATGGACAAGGTATACGTATTGCGTTGCATATAAATAAGGTGTTAAGCCGATTAAAAAATAATTTTTTATTCCTTTTTATGTGGCGCTACTACTCGATGCATAAATACGGAACGTTGTCACAATACTCCATGCGGTCTATGGATGATGGACCATGGAGAAGACAGGCGGTGGTGGTGAGGGTAGTGGAAATAAGTTGGAACCGTCTCAAAATAAGGTGTCCATGCTTTGACACTGGTAGTTGGGGTGCTCACTTTGGCATTCACCATTCAGTATTCAGAATTGAACAACATCGTTGGCATTCGAAATTGTGCTTGGATTGCATAGATTCCAGAGATTGACTGCGAGCCTAAATGCATTTATTCATACAAACGTTCCATGGAACAAGAATCTGAATTCAGATCAATGTCGGCATCCAAGTAGAAGTGTCGATATCAGCGTCGGGCTTGGTATGTTGGCTTCTACGTACCAATGTCGATATCAGGCTGCTGATCGCCATTGGCAATGTTATTGTTACGGAGTTGCGTTAACGTATGACGCTATCGCCCTTCCAGCAGTGTCTAGGCTTTGTATTCATTTATTACTCTGAAGGTTTTATATGCATATGTGTACGTGCACACGATATGGAGAACTCGGGCAATCCCGAAAACACCTTCGATTTCAATCTCGACTGGCGTTCAGTCTCCATTTGGATTCCATTTGGGCTTTTTTCCAATTTTATACTCGCCTGAATTCCAGGCTTCTAGTCCAAATGACTATCTACAACTATACCAACGCAACAGCGGAAACGGATTACCAATGGTTTTCTGTTTTTTATTTGTGTTGCCGAAAGAAACGTAGGAATTTGATTTTTAACTTTTTTCATTGTCCTCTCGTGTCTTGAAAGTGTTTTATCATGTTCTCACCTTTGAATTGCCACCATACGTACGATTAAAATTATATTTTTTTCTTTGGCTGATTTATTTTTACGATTTTTTATCGATGACAAAGAACATCAAATCGTTTTCTTGATTCCCATTCAAATTCTCACCTTTTATTCGGTATTTCGATAGTATTTCCACTTTGTTTTTTTTTTTATAATTCTTTCGTTCGTTTTATAAATGGAAGGCGGTAACTGTAATGGCGATTCCTTTACAATCGAATAACTTCGAACGACCTGCGATAGCGATGCCTTCTTATCGAAAAGGACGACCTCATTTGTTTATGGCACGTCGTGTTCGAAGAAAATATTCATTCGTTAATTATTGAACAACACCCGTATCCAATGTTATCCCCCAAACGAACCGGTCGGTCGCCATTGTAAGCGACTATCTGGATTTTGCAAATTCTTTCTTTGGTAACGACAGGCAGCAGGTTGTACATATCTCTGGACATATTTCGTCATTTACTGCTGTAGTACATGTTGCAGAGCGAATCGGACACGTAACGTTTACAAATTAAAAGAATTGCTCTTTGGATGATCTGCCCTTTTGAGCATGGTGGCAGCCAATATATCAGATTTGTATCGCCCTTTTGTGATCAAAGAGACACCTTTAAGACATTGTGCTGATTCAATTCTGAACATACATTATTTTCCGTTTTCCATACTCTTATTGGTCCATAATAGTTTGAATTAATTTTATTAATGGACAACACTCCTTGAAATTTTCCTTCACAACGAATTATTATTTTTTTTTTCATATTTCAATTGCTGAATTCCTTATTCTAAATTAGATGAGGAGAAAAAATTCTACGATATCGAAACCTATAAATGGAAGTGTGTGTGGCGTGGCGGCAGCGTTCAAAAATTGGAATTTCTTTTTTTTTTAAGCATTTTCTACATTTTTATTAAATTTATAGTATCTATGAAAAAAAATTATTTTATGAAAAGATTATAGTGA
Source organism: Atherix ibis (assembly GCA_958298945.1). NCBI lineage: Eukaryota > Metazoa > Arthropoda > Insecta > Diptera > Athericidae > Atherix > Atherix ibis. Next base: position 7,155,478 of record OY282606.1, read on the forward strand.
ACATTTTAGCGAATTTTTTCTTTTTTTTGACTGGTTTTTTGATTTTTTTAATTTGCCAAATCAGAATATTATTAATTTAATTTTTTTTTTGCTTTGGCAACTTTTCGGATTTTTAAATTTTCTCAAATATTAAATTTAATATGACTGTAGTAATAATTAATTGATGAAATCTTATTCATAACAAACAATAATATATACTTTTGATGAAAGCTTGCTTTCATAATAAATAAAGAAATTTAAGCGAAAATATAAACAAGAATTTTAACCGTTCTTCTTTTAAAAAGTTATTCTACATATTTGCACACATCACTCAAAAGTATTTTTTTTAAAAATATTTTCTTCTATACACTATAATATTTACGAATACATGGAGAAATATATATTCTTATCCTAAGTAATAGTCCTTAAAAAAATCAACATATAAAAAGCGTATGTGTTTATTTTTTGAAAAAAATTTATATTATTAATTTACTCTTGATATTTTGTTTGAGCAAAAATTTTTTATAGAATTTATTCTGAGAATTTTAACTAATTCGCAATAAAGTATTTTTATGTTGAAATTTGGAAATTCTTTATTTTATGTTGCTTTACTTTTATTGATGATATCATTAATATTATAATACAGTAGTTCTTTACCATATTCATAAGCATCAAATATGTTTAATGCCAACTAAATTAAATAATTTAAATTTTGGTTTTTTTTAAATCATTTACTAATAAAGTACTAGAAATTTTTTAAAATTAGTTTATTATTAAGATATTTCAATGGAAAGCAGTTATATGACCAATTTAGTTCACAATAATCTGTTTCTGTTAAATTTTCTATTGGCTAATATTTTATCAACCTTACTATCTAAGAAGCGTAAACTAGAAAAAAGAACAAGATTCATATTAGCATAAAATCTGTCATTTTTAAATTATGATTCGTTACAATTTCTTTAAGCGAATAAATCTAAGCGAAAATTTTTTTTTGTAAAATATTTTCACTATTAAAATATTAAAATAATATTTTTTTAAGCTATTTCAATTTAAATATTTCATAGAATAGTAAACATTATAGTTATTCAAAATAAATTCTATATTAAATTGGTAGAGAGAAATCAAAAGACAACAAGATCATATTGAGAAAAAAAAAACTTTGTATATAAATCCATTTTTAATCGCTCTTGTCATTATTTTAATGTTTTCGTTATAAAATTAGTTCTCTCATGAGTTGACCACACGGCGCATTTATTTATATCAAGGATTCTTTGGAAAAAAGTCTTAACTGGTTGTCTTCGAATTTTCTGAATTATTTTCAAAACAATCTCATAAAATCTGTGCTTGGTTGCTATGTATTTTCCACATTGGTACTTTTAAATCTATAAAATCGTTTTTTTTTTCATCATTTTTCATATTATTTATTTATAAATACCAAACACATAAATGTGTTTATTTACAATTTTTTTTTAATAAATAATAATTCAAAAATTTAAGCCAATGCCTGATGGACTGGATGACTGGACAGTGAATCGGATTTAGTTGGCAACGTTTTCGATTGGCCATGTTGGTGACTTGTAGCCAGTCGGGACGACTTGGCTAACATTTTCATTTTTACATTTGATTCAAATTAATCATTTTTTAGCTTTTGATCTTCATTTCCAACCGCTACCACACTCTTGAATTTGGGAAATAAACGACAAAAAAAAATATATAGAAATATGAATGACATGACGCACCGCATCGTGTCATGCTATACGAGTACATCGTTGTGTTCTGAAACTCGAACTGTGCGTCGCCGAGATTCGGCGTGTGTTCTAACTGATGAAATGGGCCGTTATGGAGCTGACCATTTATTTTTACATGGGATTTTGAGTTCACAAAATCCGCTACTATTTCGGTCGATCTGATTCATTGGATTCCATAAATACGCGTCGTGCGTCTCTTCTAAGCATTATGAAGCAGTTTTTATTCTTTCTAAATAACATACTTTTATTCCATATGTTAGTTAATAAACTTTAATTATTTATTCTGTCCAAATTGGAACGCAATCCTACCAAACACTCTACATTTTAAGCAGCATTTCTTCCATAAAAATAAATGCGAACGAACACTTCTCGAAAATATAACCCCAGATTTTGAATACATTTATTTATTTGACTGATTCTATTTATAAAATTTGCATATCCATATTTATATCGTAATTTATAAGAAAATGTTTTCATAGCGCATCGGACTATTTTTGTGGACCACTTTCGGATATTTTAACTACAAGTTATAGCACGTTGTACATATGCATACATACATGCATACATACATGAGAGCGCAGGCATTCTAACATTTTCGCATTAACAGAAACGATCATATTTCTTCAATGAATATTGCAAGTTTGTCATCGAGTACTGAACTGTGGTGAACCTTAGGGGATATGTTAACCAGAAATTATAACAAAATTTACTCCGTTCTTATGCATTTTCAACAAATTCTCAATTTTACAATCTTCATAAATGTTTCAAACAAATTCACTATTCGTGTTTTTCCTGTTTTCCTGATTACTTTGTATATTATATTTATTCCCCGTTTTTTGATTTCCAAACTGTTTTATGCTTCCGAGTATTGACAGGCTTTTCCAAAGATCTATAAACAAATTCATTTTTATTGCTTACAATTGTTATTCAAATTTTAATATTTTTTTTTAAATTGTGCACAAATTCTTTCATTTCGATTATTTTCCATACAATTTCAATTTATACCAGATATCAAAGTATGACATGTGAGTTTGATATGGTGGTAGCTGTGTCTCTACTAGCACCAATTTTCTATATATATCGTCCTGGATTTAGGTTTATACAAGCTAAACAAATCAACTCTTTTTTTCCTCTCCAATATTTATTCTGGCTGTATAATTATAGAAATCTTTGTTCTTTTTACGCGTAATAGTTTTGATATTTGTCGTCTTTTGCCATTTTTATCATAGCACGCACGAATATCTGCACGCACAGCTATTTTTACAGTCGCTCTCGTTTGCGATTGCAAGTCACCGTTCATGTTCACGCGTTTGCCATTTGCACCTTCTCCTCCCTCTCTTTACTTTTCTTTACATTTATATCTATGCTAACACTGTGCGGCTTTTCTTCTACATTTTCTCACAAGACGCAATCCACCATCGTCATTGCAATCGCATTCGAGTTCGCTGTTCATATCGACCGTTCGTATTCGTTTTCATTTTAATGTTCGAAGCGTTTGTGTGTGCTGACGTTCGAATGTACTGTCTGGCACAGAAATCTTCAAAAGTGCATTATAAGTGCATTGACATTCGGAATCGGAATCGGAATCGGAATCGGAATCGACATCGACATCGACATGAGCATTCCTCATCATCGTAAATACAAATTTAATACTGGACATCATACTCGCAAACAAAATCAACACCAAATGGCCGCATACACCACCAATATGTAAACTCAACTCCCCTGTTCTATAGTATTCCATTCAATACCTATTTTATTGGAAATTCGAGCAAAAGAACTCCAAAACGGTTTCCTAATAGCACCTCAAAACAATCAACGGAACGGACTCTCATTTATTCTGCAATCTATACACTTCTTACCGACCAAGTCGACTAAACGAATATGGATAGGAAAATATTGTTTTTGCTTGTTCTATTCGTATATTGGTAATATCATCATAATGCCTCTCCAAGCTCATGGGTACTAGGTGAATGGTTGTCTCGAATAATCGTAGACCACTTATATTAGCCAGCATTATTGGAGGCTCTTAACTTAGGCGACAAACTAAAAAAATGCTTGAGCTAATGCAACATCAGTACTCGAACAAGCATTAATATAAGTTAGCTGAATGCAGTAAGTGCTTAAGAAATACCCACGATGAAAAATTGCTACGCAACTACATAAAGCGCGCAAATGAATTTAAATTGCTCCGCACTAAATCGGCAACACATTCTTCAGCGCATTCGTGTTTATCCGATTTTGTCAGTACAAAATGCCGCAGTGTATAATAAATTTATGATGAGCGGAATGGAGTTACTAAACGCTTGTAATAATGCACTTTTGATGGGTAATCGCCTCCGTGTTTATCTATGTTAAATACAGGCGAAAAAAGGAACCTTAATCTAGGATCTGTGAGTATCTATCTTTCTTGAGTATTTTCGTTAGTGCGTTGTTAATATTATTTCATAATTTATTTCTATGCACGTTAATAAACATTCCGAATATGACTTGATCATGACCATTTCAGCAATAACCAACCAGGAAGATTAAATGTTCGCAACCAGACTTAATGGTGCATCTGGACACCATTTATCTAATTGTGTTAATGGAGTTATTGCTTCGCCTTATCCATTATTTATTCATAATGAATTCATTTACTAAGAAAAGTACTTTTAACTTTAATTCTTGTAAATATACAGCATATCAACTACTCATAACATACCAGCCAAATACCATAACATATTTTAGAAATTTTCCCAATTTATTTCGTTCATATTTCTTAAATCATTTTAATTTCTTTTTTCAATTTAACATTAACTATGATTGGCCAGTACAACATTACATATGTTCATGATCATAAAATGGATGTACTCGTATTGTGTAAATAGATGCAAGAACCAACATACTTCATTCTTTTTCAATTGGAAAATTGCCGTCAAAACCAGGCGAAGCAAATATTTGATGATAATTTTAATTTGATTCCTTCTTTTTTTTTTTTTTTACGGAAAATCGACTTATTTTCTTCTTACATTCACTCATTACTGATGGACGGTTTGTTTGACTAAGCCAACATCAAGTTCTACATCTTTACTTGATCATTTATCATTTGCATTTATGCGATGTTGATTTTCAAAAAAAACTTCTATAGTGGAATGTAAACAAAATTCAAAATCTTTAAGTTCCAGACTGTTTGCATAATTTGTGTTTTTACACATAATTTCTAAGAATACCTGCGCATATGCATACGTACGAGTATTGTTTTTATAGTAAGGAAATATCCTTACTATAAAAAAAAATTAAGTTTATATATTTTTTTGTTTAATTGTACACAAATAAATAAAGACAATAATAATAATTTTTTATGAAAAATAAAATGGCTGGTTTTGCGCAGTATTTGGGACATCATTTACTCATACCAACGACGTCTAGATCTGGTCACAGACAACATGGATACATTCAGTCGCATAAAACCACCAATGGCAGTGACAGACATTTATTCGTTCTCAGCAATAAGTTATTTTCGTCAATTCTAATTTTAGTTGGATTAAAATAAAATGATGCAGAAAATATTTAGTAGAATTAAAAGAGAAGACTACATTGCACATATGAATAATTTATTGGCGAATGGGGAAGTCTGATTGCAGTGAATAAAAATGATAAAAATTCTAAGTGGGTGAAATGGCAGAAGCTGTGAAAAGATTTACGAATAAAAATATCAATCAAAGCTAGTCCCATATGGATTTTGTAAAAAAATAAATTATACGTAAAAAAATATTCAATACAAAAAAAGGGAATAACTTAAAAGCCGTGTCAGACTCATTCGAAGCTGTTGGGAGTCTTCTTTGTGAGTATGGGTACCGGACGCATTGACTACAATTTTTTTTAGACTTTTCGATTGCATTCTAATGTTTGCTAGACATTCTGACTCGCGAAACATTTTATCGGGTATTGTTACGAATTCAGCATTTACCAATTACGAATTTAGCATGTGCACTACCATGTGCATCGCGCCACGCCGCATTTCTTTTAAACTAATGCTGTTCGTCTTGTGTACTGACAACATTGCCATTTACACACACGGAAGCTGATGCATTCAGCTTTGATTACCGAAGATGATATTCACGTACAATAAGAGAAAGTTTAGCCCAAGTTGTTGTCTGACACGCATGAAAATCGTTCAAGAATATTTAGCTGTAACCAAAAGTCGCCTACATCCGAATAGAATTTCCAATACCATTCCCATAGTCGATTGTTTTTGAGAAATATTTTCTAACACACGCGTAGTAATCTTTTGAAAATAGTTTAGAAATTTCGCGATCGGGAAAATATTTTTGGAGAACTGCTTCACAATAAAAGAAATTATCAATGGGGAAACGAATTGCATTGCTTTTCTTGAGTGAATATTCGAAATTTTCTACCATTGATGTCTGATGTGTACACACATTCATTATCGCATTGGTTAACTTTGTGGGCAACATGGCCTTTTTCGATCAAAACTACTTATCAGCACAAGATCGCTCTTATGGCAGGCATGTGACGAATAATTATCGAGTTTTTTTTACTTGTTTCTGCACATTGTTATTTTGCTATTAATTTCGTTAATTCAAAACAAATGCTTTAAGCGTGAAGGGGGGGCACGTCACGCTGCAACGAACAAACGACGTGCCTCCTTTTTGGGTACACGATTCACGAATGCATGTCGCGTCGTTCGCAAACAAATTCTTCGCTCCAACCCATTGGAAAGTTCGAGAAATTGCAGTGATCATTTCGATTGTGAAAATTGATGTTGTTTTCTCTCTCTCGTTGAGCGTGACTAGATGTAGAGTGGCTAGCATGTGACTGGGATAGTTAACTCGATCACCCGAGATGTCACACCATTATAGCCGCTCCTCCTATTGGGTTATTTTCGATAATTAAACGTTATTTTACAATAGGTAAAAATATTTCTGCTCTAATTCTTGTTTTATTCTGATAGTTATGAAATCTCAATTTTAATGGGTAAGAATAAAAATTTACCTGAATTGCAAATTAGAATAGATATGATTGAGATGAATTTCGAAATGTTGCCATAAAAAAATTATTTCCATCAAATTGATTGATTATTAAGTAATATTATTTATTTCATAAAATGGGTTTTTTACTAAATTGCTAACCAAAAAAAAAAAAAACTCTTCTACATATCCGCTAGACTGTAGAAACTCTGTAGAAATGTTAATGTGTCGATTTCGATTAAATAAAGTTAATTACAGAAATTGCAAGAATCAGATTTTTTTAACTGGAACACATTGACGGGAAGGAGTAAACACCCATCGATGTTGTTTCTCTGGCTGTCATGACTATTATAACAAATTCAAAGATCTCCATGCCAAAGCTTTTTGTAACGTCGTTTGGTTTTCCTATTCCGAGGGTAGTTGAGAATAGTTCTTTAACAACAGGGTTTAATAGTGACTTTGTCGAACTCTTCGTGGAACCCTAAAGTTCAAGTCCGGACGTCCAAATTGGTTTCAATACTGCAGCAATTTGCTACCGATTGTGAGTTTTGATCCGTAAAATTTCATCCTTTTTAGTTTTGTGTGTGAGTTCCATGTCATGCGCTTGTCGATATACGTGTACATTCCTAGATAACGTACCTTGTCTTTTGTTAGAAAAACGCTGCCGTTAAAGGATATAGGAGGAAAAAGTTTTCGGCAAAAAAGGAAAGTAATACGAATTAATTTGCTTTGTTAATGTGGGTTTATGAGATAGCAGATAAGGTCTTATGATAGGGTATGACAGGGTGTTTATGACGAGTTAGGATGGCGGATTTTGCTATTAGGTTTTTCTTATTTGTTGGAATGTCAGGGATGTAAATATTATGTAATAAAGTGTACCAACGAACAGCTGCTCGGATAGACGATATTTTTATATATATAAACAGCTTGCTCGATATCCTCAACCACCTGAAATTATCTCTCCGAGAGATGGCATTTGATTATAAGATACTATAAATTAAGAGGAATTCTGTTAAGCTTCTAGACTCAGTTGATGCTCAGAAAATAAAAACAAAAATTATATCGATTTCCTCTATTTATGAGTAACATTTAAATAAAGTTCTGCCATTCCAATTTATTCATTTTTTATATGAATTTTAATACAATATATAAAATCCAAATGCACATACGAGTATTAGCGTTGATGCAGTTTTGCATGCGTTACGTTGCTATTTCTACATACTTTACTATAGACATTTACTATATACCTAAACGAAGCCAAACACTCAGTTTGTTAACGTAAACTTGATAAAATTACAACTTCTTAAATAGATACAAGCGGTGTGACATACGCAATTCTACAATACGTATTCACATTGTCACATTAAGCTCCACCTGTATTTGTATATATGTGTTATTAGCTAGTTTACAGGTAAATTTAATTTGCATTGCATTTTGATATCAGTGGCTGGGTTGCTGGTGGTGACTTGATTAATCGATGGATGATAAAGTGGCATTGGCTATTACTCGCACCTGAGAATCAATTTCGAAGTGTCGCAGTGTCAATGCAATGGTTAACATTTTTTTTAAATATTTACATTCGCACTCATTAATTTATTCATTATGCTTTTAATTGATTTTTCTTGTTTTTTTTTTCTTATTTGTCTCAATTCGTTTGTATTTATTTTCATTATACCTTTACCTTGACAAATATTTGCACTATTTGTAAATTAGTAGATGATGTCAAACCGCGAGGTTGATTCGATAGTGTTTCATTTCGTTTTATCTCATTTTCTATCAAACCGAAAAAGGGGGTGTGAATTAGATAACATTCATTTGTATTCGAATAGTGCCATGCTAAGGAAAACACCTATACATGGTCTTATAGGAGATACTAAATAGTGTACCGGACCCTTCAGCATATTGACCGTTTTATGCGAATAACTTAGGACCCTGATTTTCTTGGTTCTGGGCATTAGGAAGGTACTATTAAAATGCCTCACTATCTATAATTATATAATAATTGGAAACCGACTGTAAATCGTATAAAATTTTACCACCACAATGCCATTGAATACTGTGTACTTGATGATTGGTGAAACGTAAACATTTCTATTATTTATTATTGCAGTAAAATTATTTAATAAAATTGATTTCGTCATCATTTTAATGACAGTTTGTATCGTAGATCATCTAGACTCTAGGTCGAGTTTATCTCACACAAATTCATATCTATCAAAATGGTTATATTTTCATTAGATAAAATATTTAAAAGAAAAGAAAAACTCAAAATAACAAACAATGAATTTGTAACTAGAAATTGTGTTTCTTAAAAATCTAAAAATTTGTTCCATTCAATTGAAAATTTATGATTTTGTTTACTATTTTCAGTAATATGCTTTTTCGAAAATAATTATAATCTTATTCATTTTGTATATTTTTGTTGTGATTATGATTGTTTCGCTGTTCATTGTTTCTGTGTAGCCAATTTTCTGGCGGAGTTTCAAAACAATTTTCACCAGCATTGAATACCAATAACATAATCAAATGTTAACTGTCTGTATAAGAAGAACATTCAAAAGCTATTTAAATTTAAATACTTTTGAGAGTATAAATACATATTGTAGATGCATAAATACGAGTACTTTAAGAAAACAGGCGCAAAGCAATTCAAATATAAATTGAAAATAATTTAAATGCAATTAGATTTAATTGAAACGAATTTTCATGACTTTGATAAGTGGCTAACTGGCTTGTGGGTGAAGTTAAATCTCCTCATCATAGTCTCGGGGGCTATACATATGTACACACTTCATTTCTATTCAAATCGAATCGTTCGAACGTTAATTCGTTTGTCCATTCGTCCATTTTTTCTTTGTTTTTTTTTTTTAATTGAATGTTTGTCGTTCTGGGTCCACATTGTCTTCAATCAGAAAATGGCTCATCGTAACAATTAAAATATGTCATTCTTCTTATCGATTCCATCACAAAAAAAACTCAGGACACTCCCTCTCACCTTCACATTCTTCTATATTGTCAGCCTGTTTAGTCTTTTCACGATCGCACAACATTCGAATACTTAACAAATTAGTGTTCAACAGTTTAACTACCCCCTCCTACCTCCTATTTGATGTGCGACGAACTTTTCGCCAATTTAACACCCGATGTGATGCAAAGTGCTTTGCTCCAATGGGAGATTGTCGAGAGGATCTCGGAATGACTAACTAAACCATTCAAACTGCCTCGATAGAATTTTTCAAATTCATTTTCAACTACACATAATTTGTTAGCATTTCACATCACGGGGCCAAACCATTCTGCATTACTTTTATTTTTCATTTTTTTACACAATCAAAAATATTTACATAGTCTGTAATTTGAAAACAATTGATAATAGCACAAATATAATAAAAATAAATACTAAAATACCAAATAAAATCAGTTAAAAATGTGCTAATATTAATTAAAAGCAACACAAGCTTTTTGTAGGAGTTCAAGCTTCTGTGCTAAGCCTTTTGATAAAATATTGAAAACGAAATGTTTAATTCCGAAAAAAATATGTGTGAATTATTATGTCAAAAATATTAATCGTAATATTATTTTTGAATGATCTTCGTTCATATCAATTGGAAATTTAAGCAAAAATGTTTATAATTATCTAGAAAAAAATTCGTTTTATAAATTATGTCTTCCTTAATGTTAACCAGAAGATTATATATGGTATCGTATTATTAATTTTTTGTTATTATTTTTTAACTATTCAAAGATTAATTTGTATTTAATATGCAACGCGTGGCTAATATTTATTTTCGAATAAAAAAATTAAATATATTCTTTGTTTATTTTCAATTTTTTGTTGTTGTATGGAATAGTATGAATAATTACTATCAATACTTCCACTATTTAGTGCCAAAATTACTACTATTTATTTAGTAGTAATTTATTTACAATATTATGGTATTATAATCAGAAATCAAATAGAAGACAAATGTTCATGTGACTTTTACGATAAATAAAGTTCAATGATACAAAATTACATTTTTTTATATGGTCAGTAAATTAATATAAGTCGTTATAATTTTCGAATTGTAAATGGCTCCTTCATTCAAATGTGTTTAAATTCTTTTATTAACTTTTATTTTTCGCTCACAATTAATACTTTTCGTTGGAATTTTTAAGACTACAAATAATGCTATTGAATCAATATGGATCATCAAAACATTCTCGATAAGCTACACAGATGATAATATTTGTAAAAATTCCGATCGTTAATAAATTATTTTTATATGGCAAGATATAAAAACACACCCGCAAATGTCATTAAAAATATTTAAAATGAAATTAAATGCATGAAAAAAAATCACAAAATATGTTTTCTTTCGATTGTCTTAATTCTAATTTAGTACAAAACAAAACAAGATAAATTTTTTAGATTTTTTGATAAATAATTTTCCCCTCATATCAGGACATTTTTGGCTCATTTCTTTCAGTAAAAATACTGAAGTATTTATTATTTTGTATGGCATTTTTTTTAAGACATTATTTTATAAATATTTATTCTTAGTTTTACAAAAATTTCCTATATAAATTACGAGTTCAATTTTGTCATATATCCATCAGTTGAGCTAATTTTAACAGACGGCAAACTTCAATAATTTTAAATTATTTATAAAAAGTATGCTTTCATTCAGATCAGAAAAGAATTCGACGTATTAATGAGAAATTGGCAAAAATAAAGTATTTCTGAATTAAAAAAAAAAAGAAACGTGGATATTTTTGTTGTTGAAATAATATGATTAAAAAAGAAAAATAATGTTTTTGTACATTTTTAAAATATTTATCCAAAAATAAATATTCGAAAAATAAAATTCCATACGATTTTATCATAGTTTTATATGAGTAATAAGTAGTGGTGTCTCTTTGGAAAAGATATTATTTTTTTCATCATTTTTTTTTCTAATTATCAAATAGTTTTTTGTTGAAAAGAACGTTCTGATTATATAAGATTTATTATCTAGATTTTTCTATACAATTTTTAAGGAAAACTTTCTTATTTGATAATATTACGTAGTTAAGAATGAAGTGACATATTTAATTTGATATAGATTTAAATTTTATTGATAATTAGAATAAATTCATATGATAGAAAATATATACTGAAAATTAAATACTATTTCATGTTTTTGGTGATTTTTCCGTGTTATCTAAACAAAAAATATATTTGGCAAGTTTGAGAACCGCTTTTATATTTGATTATCGGTATAATTATGTCAGAGTTTCACTAAGAGTTTCGCTACACCGTTAAGATTAATAGTTTGTATTTGTTTTATTTTAATTCCTTTGATAAAATACATATGATCAAACAATAAAAAGAAAAATATTAGAAACTTTTAGGTTAAAAAAAATTTTTAATTTATTTTTCAAACTGTTGACACTATGCAAATGTCTGTCGTCGAGCTCTTGTCAATTTACAAGTAATATAAGCGACATGACAACCGAACATCAAATAAAGTGGAATTAGGAGAAAATATGGTATTTATAAAACAAAAAAAATACGATTAACATTTTTCTCTCCTCCGCACAATACTTTGATTTTATACCATTCACCTTTTTCGCGTAAATTTTGCAACATTTTCTCCGGTCCGATGATCCTCATCACTCTCTTATAAATAGCATATTCACCATTAGTTTTTATCTATAAATGGATTTCCGTATATGCGCTAATACAGCTGCAAATATTTTCAATACTTATCTATTCATATAGTAGGATTGTTAACAAAAAAAAAAAAAACAAATAGAGACAAGTAAAATGAGAGAGAAACAATCGATTCGATCGATTTCGTTTTTTTCTCTCGCCACTTTCAAACTCATTGATCTTTTCGAAAATAAAACTTCTCTCATCTTCTTCTTTCCTTTTGATTTATCCACATTTTCTTCAAATTTCTTTTTCTCTCAATCTTCATTTAATTTTATTTAAATATAGAAAGAGTTAAAAATAAACGAAAAACACTAAATTACCAACGATTTGTTCATTTTAGACATCACGTGCCAATTTCGACGAAAGAAGACCAAACAAAACAAAGTAAAATAAAATCTTAAATATTTGTAAATAGAAAACTAAAAAAAAAACATCAATAATAAATAGTTCGATGGTAAATGGAATGGATAAAAAAAAGAATAAAATCAACAAAAGTTAAACAATAAAATAGAAGAAAAAACAATATATCTGCAATCGAAAAAGCAAAATTAACATTGATGAAAATTTAAGAATTTTGCGTGTGACCGACCAAAGATAAGCCACCATTCACACAGTATGTTAATTGAGACACGATAAAAACGTGCAAAATTTATGCACTTTCAATATTTGCAACAACAAAAAAGTAATTATAAATAAAACAATAACATTTTAATATAGTTTTATAAAAATCCAGATCACATAAAATTATTTTTAGAATATTTTTTTCTGCTATTTTGTTTAAATGAAATATTGTAGTTAAATGGTTTAGAAATTTAATTTATGAGAAATAATGTGAACACACACTAAAGACGATGGATAAAAAGTACTTGCATATTAAAATAACATATTCCTGTGAAAATATGTACATATTAAAGAATTGTAGTAAAGTCATAAAAAGTAAAATTACAGAAAACTATGTAAAATAGTTTCTCATCGGCAAACAAGTATGCACGTTACTGCATTTGTGTAAAATTCACATAGTGACGATTCAACTACACAACAAATATTCTATGTACAGAACATAAAACTGTCAAATCGTATTGATTTTTGAATCTTAATCTTGTGTACATAGTAAATTTGGAAAACGACAGAAGAAAAATGCCACACAATTATTTCCGATCGAATACGTGTCAAATCGAAACAATCAACGTCCACCGGCATCAATGACATGGACATCGTACATCGTACATCTGATCAGACATTGAAACTGACACCGATATTGATATGGACAACGATACCAAGGAACCTTAAAAAAAACTAAGGACGCACCAACAATAACGACAAGGGAGTTTGTATTCGACACTCACATGCTTCCCAATAGTACGTCTAATTGCGGCGCATTTCAATCAAAAAATATTATACTCATTTCCACTGAACGGTTTCTATAATTCTCTTTTAATCAAAATTAAATAAAAATAAGACTAATAGAAGAATATGTATATATTACAACAAGCCATCATTTATTTTTATATACAATATATACACATGCATATATCCGTTTATAAATGTTTGTATACCTGTAAAGTAAATAAAAATCTATAAACTGATCGAAAATAATAAAAACTTCCGAAAAGGTATCTTAAAAAAGAGAAGAAAATTTCTTTAGCATTTACTTTACTATATTCCAAAAGAATGTGCCGGCACTATTAGTTGTTACTCAATGAAGATCAGTGGATGAGCGATTAATTTGACGTTGAGTGATATCTTCTCATACCAAACTATGAATTAATCGTTGAATTTATTACAAGTTCAGTGTAAAGAAATCAATATAATTGTGACGGTAAGTGCTTTTCTATTACCTATGACTGAATATATTCATCGATTGTTGATAAATTTATGAAGATAAAAAATTTCGGTAAACAAAATCGATGAATTCGAATTTCTTATCTAGCATTACATATTCAAAAACGAAAAAATAAAAGAAATTTACTTTAAGCTTTCAAAAACTCTGTACGGTATGGTCTGCTGTAGTAGAACTGTTACTAAACAAGTAAATAAATATAAAATATTGGTTTTCTAGTTTAAAAAAAAAAATTAAATGCTATAAAAATTAATGTTTCATCTCTATCATATTCTTTCAATACTTGCTTATATTCAGCAGCTAAATCATATTTTCATAGGCTATATAATAAACATTATACAAATGATAAAATATATTTAATTTCATATAAAAATATCGAACTGACACATCTGCTGCTATTAAATATTGAAATTTATTAAATTATAAAATTAAAAAAAAAAAGTTTTTGTTTCAATTTGTTCAATTTTCTTTTCTTTTGATCTCAATTTTGAATTTTGTTTATACATATTTTTTATATAAGAAAAAAAAATTATACATATATGTGTTTGTAGATTAAAATAAAGTGAATTGATGAAAATTTATTAAAAAATAATTTATATTTGCTAACAGTTTAAATAATCAACCAGAGTCATTTATATATATCTTATTGTATTTATTATAGTAAAAACTTATCAGTATGTTTAAAAAATTAATAAATTACAATATCAAGGAAATAAGCTCGTATGTTATTTTAGTTCACCTTCAAAATATTATTTAATAGAATAAGGGGATTGGCAAATGTCAGAAATAGCAAGTAAATGTATAACACTTTAGCCCAATCAATTCACAATCATTCAATATAGTACAGTTGACATTGATATTAGTTATAATTAATTTAGAGCTTTTTTCATTTGTAGAGAGGCGCATGCATTTGGTATAATTTTATTTTAGACATTAAAAAAATGCATAACGAAATTTCAACAAATAATCAAAATTTGTCTGAATTATAAAATTATAAAAAAACGCAAAAATATAATGAATAAATTATCTGGACATTTCTCCTGGTAACAGTATAAGTACGAAAATGTTTATTAAAAAAAATTTCGGATTATGTAAAATACAAATAAAAAAAAACGAAAAAAAACTTTATTAAAAAATAATTTCCTAGCTTAGAACGGAAGGAGTTACTATAAAAATTTTGACTACATCCTATGACTAATACAATTTCTTCACACGCGTTATATTTTTCTATTAATTCAGTTTATTTTCTGCCAATTTTATATAATTTTTAAATTTTTTATTTTAAAGTGTGTAAATTTTTATTTAGATATTATAAGAAAAAAAAACTTTTTTGGCTTGTCTAGGGATAAAAATAATGCTAGCGCACAGGAAAATCTAAAACGACTTTTATTTAATGATTTTTTTCTTTTCATTTTACATTTTCGAAAATTCTAATTGGATCGAAATTATTTATAAATGATTTTGTTCTCTTTTCCAACAAAATTTGATTGGATTTTGATTAGATACTCATTATTCAGGCTATGAAAAAAATTTCCAATTTTTGATGTTCATTATTCAGGCTATGCAATTTGTTGTTATTTTTAAAAAAACTTGGCGCAATAATTATTGAAAACATTGGAAAAAAATTGGTATGACTCATAAAAAGGATTCACTCAACAATTTATATGGAAGTGCAAAATATACCCGTCAGGAATGAGTTATTTTCTTATATATTGGGTCATATTTATTTGGTCTTCACGTCGTCACACGTCCCCGTAAAATTTCCAAAGAAACAAAAAAAAGTAAGAAACCAAATAATCTGACAGAAAAACTGTTATTCGGACTTTTTTATATTCATGACAGACGCCATTTTTGCAGAAACGTTGTCGTTTCTGTACTTTATATAAGCTGTGGTGAAAAAACGATTTCGATATCTTAAAAATCGTGCGAAAATTGTGTAATTTCACATAAATAAGCGCCTCTTTTGGTATATATCGATATCAGTATGCGTTTAATACACAGGTATCTATAATTGGTTAAACATTATTGAATGTATGCCTGTTCATATCAATATTTATTAGTGAAAATTTGAATTTGTATGAGTAAACGATCACAATCCGTTCATGAATGGTATACTACTAATAAAAATTAATTTGTGCGCTTCGTCCGATCGTTTAGAGCATTGACCTCATAATTCGAACATATAAAATGTGTATTATCATTAATTTATTATTTATATTAAATGGACAATCGACAGTTAACAGGCGGCAGTCTGCTTTGGTTAGTGGGTAGTAGGTAGTAAGTAGTCAGTGGCCTATCGTCAGTGGGTAGGTGGTGGAGAGTAGTACTGTATGGCAGTAAAGGCATAAAATAGAATTGGGATAAAAAAAACGAATATGCCATAACAGTATCGTTATTTAGATAAAAAAAAATAAGTTGTATTTAATGCGAATGCAATCATGTCAATCTAATCCGAAATGGAATAAGAAATTAGAAACTGCAGAATATGAAGACTTTTCTGAATTTTCAAAACGAATGCCATCTCATCTAAGGATTGCAAGAACATTTATACCGAATCATTTTTGTTACATTTAAATAGGAATTGATTTTTATAATTTGCAAATCGTGTTCTTCTTAGCACCATTAAAGTTCGTTCAATAAAGAAGCCGATTTTTTGATTAACAAACAAATCTGTTTAATAGCTACTGTATAGTCGTTATTAATGATCCTCATAATTAGGGTACATGAAAAATCAATTCTGCTGGTGCTCCCATTCTCATATCGTCTGCATTCATGAAATCAAAACCGTTGAAATACGCACGAAACCGAAACGAAAAAGCAACCCTAAAATCTTCTAGTCACCACTATTATAACGTCTTGTTCGCCACTCCCATAAATAAATAACTCAAATCAAGATCAAATAAAACAAAACACAATTTTTTCTTCTATTAACTGCAAAAAAAACACTTCGCCAATCCAACGACGTCAAGTTCTATTACAAAAAATTTCAGTTTCGTTCGGTGATTATGGCTGCTCAAAATATTATTCAATTTCTGTTAAGCTTATTTGAAATAAAAATAAATTCGTTTGTCTAAATGCGTAGTTCATCTTTTTTTTAAATTTTAACAATATTTAATATTTCTATTCCGACTTAAAATAAAGCGGGATATTAGGGGAAAAAACATCGGAAATCCTTTTTGAAGAGAATTTAACACATACTCGTACTTGCATGAGAATTGGAAAGTAGTAGCGATTTTGGAAAATTGATTCTATAACAAAATATGTTAAAATTGCATAAATTAAATTTATAAAAATTTCGAAATTATTGCAAAAGTTTTGTAGAAATTTTTAAACATACAAGTATTATTTATTTGAAAAGAAGAAATCATATCTTATAAGTTTGCAAAAATACGAAAAAGTGTAAATTTTCTACAAATTGATAATAATCAGTTCAATTTTCGTGTTATTCGTGATCATAAGGCACATATGTATTGGCTATTGTAGTTTGTACTCGTGTTACGTTATCATCACAGGTAAATATCGTTAAGTTTTTGCGCCAATCTATAAATTGATTAGATTAATTCCATATGAAATGCGTATGTAAAAAATGCAAATAGAAAACAATTAATGACCTTTCAAGGTACTTGTATCTGAGATATGGTACTTTTTTCGTTGGTCAATTATTCTATTTTAAGCATGGATAGAAAGTGTTTTTTGTTTGTTTATGGTGGTTTTAAAAAAAAAAATATTTGCTTCAAACAGGTATGGTAGAAAAGTAAGGAGACTGGTATCATTGCCCAGCGATCACTGTGGACTTCCTTGTCACGAAGATTGTATTGTTAGTGCATCTTAGACATTCAGTGCTACTTTCAACTTTGATCGGAAACTACACATATGGCACACTATATATGTGATCAATTGTGATGTGTTTTCGTAGTGCCTCAAGAAATTTAAACTACGAAATTTAGAGCAACGAACGAAAACTTACAACGAGGCTATGGGAAATATTCCTTATCAAGAGCACACGTTTTTCGGTGGCATTGAACACCACTTTTGGGGGGACAAGAGGATTTGCATTCTCTGCTGACGAAAATGTAGAACCATTCAAGGACTTCTATGGAAAAATCCTTTAAAGGCTTAGAAATAGGGTTCTACGGACATTGCAGATACTTGGACGCTCCGCAATAAAAACTCACCTTGTCACGTTGCCATCTTCATTCAAAGAATTTTTGTCGAAATAATAAATTTTCGTGCTTAAACACACACCAAACGACCCCCTCTCCCGCCTTAGTTTATATGATATTTTTTCGTTTTTCTTCATATTATTTATAACACTAAACCATATTATACTATCGATACCATCCAAAGGAGTGTAACCGAGGCGCTGACGGCGATTTCAATAGAAGCGTTCCAGCACTGCTACGAAAAGTGGAAACAACATCTCCGACGATGTATAGTTCACCAAGAGAACTACTTTGATGGGAGGGGATAGATGATAGTGACATATAAAAAGTGTAAAAAAAAATCAGTTTCAAATCACTGGTATAATTTTCGCAAGAAACAATTACTCACTCACAAAGCTTATCGTAGGAGAATAGCTCGTTTATTGTAAATGGCCAGGATAATATCGTATTTTGCGTTATACAATATATTGTAGATTGATATATCTCATGTCACAAATTTGATTGTATCAGTCAGTATTCATTGGAATTTATTCTAGTTGAAAAGATCTTAATAAATCGATTGATCACATGGCAATTATAAAAAAATTGCAACCAATTTTTTATGATTTACACTTAATCAAGGATGTTGAGTGTAATTGGAAGAAAGAAAAGTAGATTTACCATCGTATAAAAATCCTCTTTCAATAGATTTTTATCAAAACAAGATGACACAATAGACTCCACTCATGTTATTCAAATGTTTGAAGATCTTACAAATCAAAGATGAAGCTAACTAAGGATCAAAAATCCTTGCTTGGTTTATGGGCTACTTAGCAAACAATCTGTACATCACCTGGCAGAAGTGCCTCTCTCTCTTTCTTACCCTCACCCTCGCTCTTTCTCGTTCGCTATTTCCACATTAGGCAGACAAATTGGAAATTCCCAAATAAAATCTCTTAGAATCTTTGTTATCTTATTTTTCTAGGGTCGCTCATTTTATATTTCCCAAGGAAAATTTTTTACAGTCCTGAGTTTCCAACACACCTTCATGTAATTTTTGTTGACGGACCATTAAAAATAAACACCTCCGAACTTTAATTTATTACAGTTAAAATCTACAAGAAGAAAATTAGCATTTATTGTGCTTCCTTCTAAATACTGGACTGGTTAGCGATGGCATAGGCATCATAGACAAGTTTCCAATTTCCGAACACAGGTAGAGAATACAAAATCCATTGGAATTGTGCACAAATTTCATCTCCTTACCGATGGTGAGATAGTAAGGATCACAGAAGTTGAAGTAGCCTTTGTTTATGGATAACTTGAGAAAGGAACACTGTTTTCCTAGGGCGTATTTGCAAATAGGTGTAAACTGTTAAAAAGGAACCAAATCCAGTTTATAATCAGACACAATCCACAGGGTGCATACGCGATTATTATGTGCATAGCCATTCATTGATCTTCTTAGCAAGGTTCGCATTATATATATTTTTTTTTGCATTTTGTTTTGTTTTATTTTACAACTCCTACGCACACAAATCAATCTTTAACTATGAAATAGGATCGATTAGTGGGAAATAGCAAAATAATCAAAAATAAAAATAAAAGAAAATCTACGCTTAGTCATTGAGAAAAAGTTTGAAATTTGTGAACAGGTAGACAGAGTGGCGCATATGAGAATGTCGTTGTTTGTTCGTTGCCGATTTTTTGTTTTTGTTCTTCTGTTTAGCATTCATTATGCCTTCTTGTTTCAATTTCCATAAGAAATGCTTAATAATACAAGATAAGAAAATATCTCTGCAGGGTAGTTTCAATTTTTTTAAAAGGTATCTTTTACCAAGGACTAAAATAAAGAATCGAACGATCGTTTTTTTCCTTAAAGAATAGTTAAATACGTCAATTAAAAATAAAATGAATCCTATTCGCTGAAGACAGGTTGAATAAAATTCTATTAATTCTTCAAATTCCAACTGTACAGTTTTTTTTGTGCGTACAGGATGGGGAGAGTAGATTAAATTTATTTTCAATTAACGAATGGAATTTTCACAATCTTTAATTTTGAATTTCGAACAAAATGAATAAATAAAATGCATACCCTGCGCGGGTAAATATGTTTGTAGTCGTGTGCATGGGAGAGAGTAGGTGAGTGAGTTAATATTTTTCAACAGCTGTCAGACTATGAGATCATGAAAATGCCGACGGACAGAACGGACCAACCGATCGGTCAATAGAACACTTTTCAGGGGTTAAAAGATGAACGCCAACATAATGCACACCTGGATCGCCTCTGGCTGGCTTTTGGCCGATTAGTTTGCCTTTGGTGGTCGGTTATCACGTGCCTTATTTCTCGCCCTTTGTTTTCTTTTAAGCAATTATCTGGGAATTTCCCATAATTAAGAAATTTTATTACCTTCATGCATATTTTCGGTTTTAGTTTGTCAAATCGATAAGTCCACACCAGAGAATCTTTTACGGACATTTATCTCCTTTACAGTTACTAAGAATTTTTTCATATATTTATATTTTTCTATGTCATCTCTAATAGCATTTGTATTGAAATGTAAATTCTTAGCGCTACGACAACTCAGGGCATTTAGAGAAAAGTAAAAAGAACCCCAACTGGATTTGAGCTCAAAACTACAGCGTCTTTAAAGTGTATTTTTCCTTATACTTTTTCAAAAAATTGTATAAATTTAATGTTGGATTAGCAGCACTAGATAAAATATCATCAGATTGTTATAGAATATATAAGATTTAATCATTCTTTATTAATTATTAATCTTCGACTAAACAAACGTTTATGTGAAATATTAGTCAATCTGAAGAGCTCAGATGAATAAAAACCATCAAAAAAAGGGTTATCTAACCTGCGCATCAAAAAGTAAAGTTAAATAAATCTTGAGATAATTTTTGATAACATTTCTGCCATTATTTGACGAACCATGGTTTTTAAAATGTTCTAAACATTGAAAATGGCCAAAATTTGGTAGTGTTATGTGGCTTGTGGAACCGTCTTGTTAAAACCACATATGGTACAATAGCCCTCCGAATTATCAGTAATGGTCTATCCTTTTTCATTTAAAAAAATATGGGCCAAAATTCATATCAGACAGTTACTTTTCGGGAATACAATGGCTTCTCCACAGTCACTTGTGTGCCTGTTTCCAGAGCCACATGACCCGGCCATAATATAAAATGACAAATTCTAATAATATTAAACTGTATTTTCCCTTAAAAATATGTTTTTTTATAGAAAAGACTCGCAATAAACCACAACCACCTAATTTCGATAAATCTCCTGAAACAGGATTTTGGTAATTGGTTTCCTATTATTTTTTTTTAAACTATAAAAAATTGGTTTCTGTTGATATCGGGCAATTATTCCAAAATATAGTTCATTAAATAATAATAAACTATTTTTAAATAATTTCTAAAAATTGGAAAAAATATGCTTTTTTTGGGTTTTCCTAATCAAAGTAAAGTTCTTCATAAACTAATAAGCTAACAAAGATTTTTTTCCAATTATGTTCAGATTTAGTTCAAATAAAGGAAATGGAAATAAAAAATTAATTATTAGGAAATTTTCTTACCGGTTCGTCTATTGCTGCGTCGTTGTCCCTCATCTTCGATTAGCATTGGAACATGTCTGCGCGACTCAACAACTGTTGTCATAAATATAATGACAGTTGTGAGAAAAATAATGAATTTTATTAAAAAAATCGACGATCTTGTTGAGAACATTTCCATATTTTTCTTTATATCAATTTTTCGAAAAATACAAAATTTCAAAGTTGAACAAAATACACAAAACTCGATTGATCGTTATTCTGCAAAAGAGAGTTTTTTTCTCGCAATTTTGTGCTTTTTTTTAAAAAATAATTTTTAAATCACCGAAAAATAATTAATTAAACTGATAATTACACCTTTATATTGTGTTAATTTTCCACCTTACTTTATCTTGTATCGATTTTTTGATTAATTTTATTTTTATTACAAAAATATAGAAATTTTTTATTGATCGCGTTCCAATTAGGAAGTGAAAACTAACACTTTTTTTCTCTATATATAATGATTAACGATTTTATTTTATTGTATTTACGTCAATAAAATAAATTAATTGTTATTTTTGTCTTTATTTCGATTCAAAAATATACGCGAAATTGTGTATGGAAGAAATAAAAAAAAACATATAACACACTTTCTTCTAATAAATTTTGTCAGCTCCTTTCTTTTTTTCTCCTTATATTTTGCAAAGAATTATTTTCATGCACTTTTAAGACATTTTCAATGAAATTTCGAAAAAAAATTCTAAGAGTTCTTTCATATTAAATTATTTCATTTTTAAATACACGGATTTTCTTCTTATAATTAAACAATTTAACTTTTTTTTTCATTTAGAAAACTTATTACATTTTTATAATTAATCCTTTAGCATATCATTTAAAAAGTTTTATTAAATTGTTTTTTGATTTCATATAAAAAAAATTAAAAAATGTCCTATCGCATCGCATTTGTGACCATATTGAGTTATTCTATGAAAATTAAAGATAAATATGTATTAACACTTTTGTTGATCATATGCAAAAATATACTGTTTAAAATTAATATTTAATGAAAATTATTCTTTTAATTTGCAATTTGCCCATTGGTTTTCTTCTTGTTTTTGACTTTTCCGTTAAAATATTGATTTTTGCCAAAGAAATATTTATAAATGATAAATTTTTTGTTTTGTTTTTTTCTTCATAAAAATAAACTTTAGAATATTGTTAAGAAGATGGTTTATTAAATGATGTTTTTCTCAAAGAAAAGGAGAAAAAAACCAAATTGTTATAAAAGCACTTTAATCAGCAGCTCTCAGTACCGTTCACACACGGGATTTGTCGTTGATTAAATAAACTTTTCACAGCAGAATTCCAAGTCCGAGTATTTATATTGAACGAACGAACCTGCGGCAATGAGAAACGTCTTTTTATGTATGGATATGATTGCCTGCCGCATTTTATCTCAACGGTGGTTGGACACGTAAATGTATATAGATATGTGCATGCATGTTTATATAAATGAGTGTTGGTAAACATATGATGTCAAGATCGTACTCTAGCCGTAGATGTGTGTACGTAGAAGAGCTGCTCTCTTCGTCTGTACGTTTTCTCTATTTCTCATTTGTACGTCGATACTTGAGCTTGCACATAAATTTATCATCGTGTGCATGGGTGTGTAATCTTTTCAAGTTTCCCATAAGCCATGGTAAGCGAATGGCCAGTAATGATCAGTCCGACAATCAGCGAATTCGCTGGCTGATCAACTAACAAACACCACCAGCACCAATCACAACAAACACTCATACTATGGCGATTAGCCCCTTGAAAAGAAGTCCATTTTGTTAATTCGCCGCGTAGTAGATTCTGTTCGTAGCATATTTTTTCAAATACGATCCTCTTCGCCGCAGTATCGTTATGCATGCATATGACCATTCGAAAGAAATTTACAAGCGACGAATAGGGGAAATCCAAACATATTCACACACCCACATTTTTGCATCTTTAACGCCAATAAATCTATTTAATTAGACAGCGTATAATTTCGTTAACACAATGTCAACGCTTTTCAATTTCGAATCATTTTCTCCAATATAAAATGGGGACTTATTATAATTACATATATGTGTGCATATATATTTAACATGATTGAATATGTATAAACACAACAGATGCAGGGATGCATATTTAATGATTATTGTTTTGTTATGTATGCTTTTGACGTGAATTGGCTTTTTTTTTAATTCAAATAAAACTTTTCATTTCTAATTAAAGATCAGTTTTAGCTTACTTTGTAATATGATGTACTCAATAAAGACAGAGAAGGAGAGATATTAATAACGATATTTAAGTGTACTTGCTGAAGAAAAATATATAATAAAATTATATTTTGATACTATTTATTTTCTTAAATAAGTTTGTGTGGATGCAAATTTTTATCTGAATGCATGGATATGTGTGGCTTTTCAATCCAAGCAGAACCAATCACTTACTATCAAGTATATAAGAAGGGAAGACGATCATGTGCACGCCTTCAACGTGTGGGTGTGAACATATTTGAAACTAGAGAAGAGCAAAAAAAAAAGAACAACATTATTCGCACGACCTGCCCTAATGAACAGCTAGATGAACGGTGCGGTTGCGTGTGCTACAACCACCACTGATACGATACCTTGCATTCTTTGTTGCTTTTCCATACTTTTTGCGGCTGGGGTATTTCCTACGAATTATTCGATTTAGCATCGATATGTGTTTGTTTAAACTCATTTAAGGTTTACTCAGTACACCTGTGTTTGTTAGATGAAATCTACCATCGTTATGTGTACTCAAGGGGTTAGGGTTGACATTAATAATACCATCCAGGGTAGATGTCAATTTCAATTATTTTTTAAGCGCATCTTTGGATTTTCCGCATAATAAAGAAAGTGAGCAGCGGGTATTTGATGAATTATTTTCTATTAACTGTTTTTTTTTCTTCTTTACCTAATATGTAAATTATTTTTATAATAAAATATTGTGACTTTATTTTTACTAATGCAGAAGAAAATGTGACAAAATTACCAAATTATACTTTTACTTTTACTTTCAAAATTGTATCAAAAAAAACTTACTTTTCTACAAAAATACCAATTTCCAAAATACCTTTTTTTTAAATTTTATTATTTTCAATACACAAAAAAATGTTAAACATCAAATTGGAAATAAATTATGAAAAAAAACTTTTCTACATAAATGAGCATCACTAATTAGTGCAATGTTAGAATAATAAGTGGGTGGAAATTTTCTGTAACCCAAATAGCCCCCGCACGCATATTAAATCAACTCAAATCGAATGAATTTCATTTTTGTACAATTTCGATTATGTTTTTTGGAGTTTTATTATTATTATTATTATAAGTTTTTGTTAAATTTCCATTTATTTATTATTATGACTTCCTCATTTGTGAATATCTTTCGAAATAAAATCTCCTTCAAATCATTGATAATATTTCCATTTCCATATCGATTCATTCACTCATTATTATTGTTGTTATACGAAATTTTGTTCTTTTCTTAAATGTTTTCATTATTGTACGACATAAATATTAACAATTTTATTCCATCTTTGTCTGTTTTTGGACAATATAACAAAAAAAAAAAAAAATAGTTAAAAAAATAAGCTACTATGCCACGAGCCATAATACTCCATATTTCGATAAACATAAACTTTTAATATTATAGATTTTCATATATTGTATATGGAAAGTTGTTTTGTTGATATTTTTGATTTATATAATATTCTATTGAATATACGTAAATAATTGGTCATTAGTTTTTATTTTTGTAAAGAAAAGGACGAGTTATAAATAATGGTAACACACCTTCTTTATAAAATAATCGAATTGATTGAACGAAAATACGCAGTTTTGCGCTGAATTTAGAAAAATTGAAATGTATTCGTTTTTTGTACGCGTTATCTTGAGTTCGAATTCAGTTAGTGAGATAGCTTCAATTTACATGTATTTTAGGTCTTTAATTTCAGTACGTATTCTAATTGAAATTATCGTAAAATGAACAAAAAAAGCTTTGATTTGAATATTTTATTCCTTCGAACAAATTCATTTGTAGTCTGATATGAATATTATTGTTGTTTTCTTATACGAAGTTATTAATTTTGTGGTTCGTAAGGTACAGTCCTGTATTGACAGCCGTTAAGCATATATGTCAGCCATTTTACATTATAGACTGTTTTACTAATTGTAAATGACGTAAGCCAGGTTTTACGCTTTAAGACCAGACAGAATCTTCTTTAGCGATGAAGTTTATTTCTCTCTTGGTGTAACTTACAATTGACTGTACAGAAGCCATTGTGACTGTCCGCAGATACAATGGCTTCCAAAATCAAGGAGAAATTGTTACTATCAACCCTAAGCACAGTGACCGAATGAAAACAGAACTTGAAGAAGATTTGAATCAGGGAGCTTTATTTCGAGATTTGGTGATGTCAATTGGATTCCAAAATCGTGCGATCTTACACCGTTGGACCGAAATTACATGCCCAAATTTGCGGAAAAGTCATCAAGTCATCGTGTCCTGTAAGAATTCTCGTGACAGTCATTTGAATGATGTTATATTTCATACATAATAACAAGCTCCAAGCAATATAATGAAATAAAAATATTATCGAAATCTGGATTTTTAGATGAACTAAGTTGACTTAACTCGCCGAACTACAAATTGAATTATCCCACAATTCTTTAACAGCCAAACATCATAAAAAAAGGTCGAGTCTCGAATTAATTGTTGCTATAATTTTGCTGGATGCAAATGCCACTTCTTTCCAAGCGCTATAATCATTACAATGTCCACACATTCAAATTTATACGTTGCATAACCTACAAAGTAGATTGTCGTATTTTTTTAATATTTTGTTTTTTAAATAATATTTAGTTATATTTGTTTAAATAAATATAAAATATTAAATCAGTGTAGAATTGTCTGAATTTTTATTAATATTGTACAATAATTGAGAAAAATCTCATTTTTTAATATTGTTTAAGTTTGGCTGCAGCATATATGAAAATAACAATAGAAAAATAAATTAGTTTGTTGTCTCAGTTTATCATGAAAATATATTTGTCATAGAATAAATTGTAGTCAATCGACATTTATTTTTTCCCATAATCAGAAAAACGGTAACCACAATTTCACCTTGTTTTTCTCCAACCATTTTTACTAACAATAAGTCGTCCATGTTCTACTAATTACTTTTTATTTTCTTCCTATTTATTTTACTTTGATCATTTCTATATATTTATATGTACGAGTATATATATAATAAAAATAATGGAAAATAACTGTTTTTATAAGGCACTTTAACATTTTCTGCTAAATCCTTTTATACCCAATAATAAGAACTTTAAATTTATACTTAACCATTGAGTATTAAATAGAAATATTGCAACTGAAGTCTCGTCTCAAATTTCTACATCATTAATGGAAAACAAACATCAACTTCCGGACTTGAATTTTTCTTTTATAATGAAAGAATATCAACAAAACAAAGTCGTCACAATGTTGCATTATAAGAAAAAGTTAATGGGAAAAAATTAGATCAGATTTGTGGCTTTTGGTTTGCGGACAATTGCAACATTATATTCTTTTTATTATTGAATGGATCTTCTAAGTACAACACAACAAAAACAATTAAATCGTCTTTTCAGCAAATATATTTTTTACCGACTGAGAAAACCTAACCACATTGATGGATGGAATTATCGCCACACAGACCTCCTCCTCCTCTACTGGCATATATGCACATACATGTGTCAACAACAAAAAAGTAATAATAATAAAAACAATTCAAATATCTTTCTATAATTTATAAAAAGCCACACAATTTTTTTTGTAGACATACAAATTTATAGTTTGTTTATTTTCATATCAAGTTTTTTTTCTTTTCATTTTATTACTAGCTACCATATATATAATATTACAAAAGTAAATAAAATTAGACAAGGAAGATGATGATGGCAATAACAAATTAAAGAAAGTAAAAAAAAAAGATAAAATGCATGAGATTAATTGTAAATGATCTAAAATTAAATAAGATAATCAGACAAAAAAAAATACATTAATAATAATATACAAAGTTTACTAAAAACAAAAAGAAAAATCATAAATAAATATTCACAATGGCGATGATGGTGGTAAATTGTGGTGAAAGAGAGACTAACTAATCGCAACGCATCGCATCGCATGCGTTCAGAAGAATGTTGCCAGAACTGACATTCTATCGCGTAATCGTAAATCCATGTGAGGGAACGCTACGCAATATGAATTACTGACAATTTATCGTACAATCTAATTAATTAAGGATAGTACGTTATTTTAAATTGTATTTTTAATGATTAGAAAATTAATAAATGAATAAATTCTGGGTATGCGTATATTAATAAACATATTTCTGAATGTATCTCTCAAAAGATTTTAAATACGGGAAGGATTGACGGTTGTTACTAATCGCTTATTAGCAGTTTTTTCTATATTTCTTATTGGAACGAAATTTATTTAAAAATATACATATGTAAATTTCGATTTTATTAATCAATAACGCATCAAATTCGATTGTGATTAATTTTATTAATGCGAAATAATTTGTTTTTTCTTATTAATATATCTAATAAATAATTTATAAAATTAATACATATTTCGATTGATCAAAGTTTTCTTTAAGATCTTTGGAGCTTTTAGTTTATTTTTTTTAAACATTTTTTTTATCAATAGATTATTTAAACTAAGTAAATGATGTGTGTATGTGAGTTAAAAAAAATTCAATTCGAAATTTTACTATTGTAGTACGACAATACAATTGATAAAATGTTCATTTTGGTCGAGATAACCAAAATAGTTAACTATGAAAAAAACAATAGAGCTTTTTAATTAAGGTATATTTATGTGTTTGTTGTACGTAAGATAATGTGAATATTATCAAAAACCAAAATAAACAAAAACAACAACAACAAAAATTTAAAACTTCTTTAATTGATAAACGAGAAAAATGAGTACAGTTTTGATTAAGACTTCAAATTGATTAAATGTGACAACAGTCACCGTCACCGCGTCAATCGATTAATCAATTATAAAATAATTATTATTTATATGAATTGTGTGAAGTATTTTTTATTTTTTGTTGACTTTTCGCCTTGCTTTTGCTTTTATTACTTTTGTATTTGTATTT
Source organism: Atherix ibis (assembly GCA_958298945.1). Lineage (NCBI taxonomy): Eukaryota > Metazoa > Arthropoda > Insecta > Diptera > Athericidae > Atherix > Atherix ibis. The sequence goes on from OY282606.1 coordinate 7,184,595, forward strand.
CAACATATTCTAGAGTTGGGTGGGTGACCATTTGTTCTGTCTGTCAGGCTTTACGTAAATATCAACGTACTCCTTTAGAATTTTAAGAAATTTTCTTTTAAGTATAATTTTTATTTTATTATTATTTATTTTCCATTCAACTGATACTATTGATTATATTATTAAAGTTAAGCCTATGGCACATATGTATCTGCATAATGAGTTTTTATCCAGGCCTGTGAAAAGTTTATTATTTTGCGCATTTTTTAACTTAAATAATACGATTGAGGCAAAAAAAAAAATGAAATTTTATTTAATCCTTTAAGATTTTATCTATTTATAGAAGAGAATATTTTACTATTTATTTAGATTTATTTATAAACATATTTTAATGCGTGTACACACACATACACATTCGAACGTTTTAATGGCGCACCATTCCATTTAATGCTAATGCCCGTCCGTCCATAAACGCATTTACTCTCTCTCGCACACACACATTCAGATAAACATGCAGTAAATATCGCAATTCCGTTTTATAAATACAATAAGGTATTGTATATTTATTTAAGAATAATTTAAACCTAGTTATCATTATTATTTTTAACAGAAAAAATAATTATATTTTGTTCCATTTTCTGGTATTCTTTTATTCTTTCAAATTGACAAACTATTATTTTGCACTTGTAAACTTTTTTCAGATAATTCCATTCAATCAAGTGTGTATTTTAAGAGAAAATTTTTTTTCATTTAATTTATAAAGTATTTTTAATTGTACATAAATATATTTATAAATACTTATGTAAGTAAATGCATTAAATGTATAGTCGTATATATGCATACATAAATATCAGACTATGTCGTTTAATATTTGACGCGTATTCTTTTACATAATTATAATTCAGTTACTCTGAACTAACTAAAAATACCACAGGAAATGGCATTTTCTTTTGCAACAATATTAAATTAATGAAAACAAAATTTCATATTCTTCATATCGACTTTTGTATTTATATATATTTAAGATTTTTCTCCTTTTATGAGTATCTTTTGTACAATTTTTCACAATAGGGATTGTACTATTTTTTCTTTCTTACTTATATTTTTTATCAATGCTTTTCACAATCTACAAATACACATTTAAATATTATTATTTGATTTTTTTTTCTTTTCTTACTAAACGAACATTTTCTAGACTATTTTTTTATTAAAAATCACAAAAAATTTGGTTAATAATATTTAAAGCACTTTTAATATAATCCAATAAATATTATTTGTTATTTTGTATAAAATATTTTCATTCAAGTAACGAAAATATGTCTCGTTTAAATCCTCAGATATGATTATTGAACTCAATCAACTCATGATACGCTTATAGTCTTCGTTCAACTGACGATGACAATGACGAACAGAACGTTCGCAACGACGCGCGATACGGCGGCGATATTCGCGGTGACAACGTCAGCGTTGATGAAGGCGAAACTAAATCCGGCAGCGACAAACGACAATAAAAGCGACTATGACGGACGGAGCAGGCTCGATGCGTTCAAATAGATGCGACAAAAGTCGCGACATCAGTTGCAATACCAAAAATAGCGCAGGCAATAGCCGCTATCTAGACCGCGAAGCACGTAGAGTCTTTAAGTCATCGTGACGGTGTGGTGTAGCGCACGCGAACTAATTTGCGCAAACTAGTAATACCTTGCGCCACGGGTAATGGCGTTAAGGTGGTGGTGTTGACAACCTTTAGTGATCGCCTTTGAGAATCTGCTCGCGTCGATCGAAGTGTAAGCGCCATCGACGCAACGTTGTGTATTTACAATGAAAACAAGCCTCGCCTCAATCCGATCGCGTACCATCACGACATATTGGAGGTCAGTGCGTTTTGTGCTGCTCTTTACACTCTCCTCTATTCAAAGTATTTTTTTGCCATTCCTCTCTTCCATACGTGCAGAAATACTACACTTTTATGCACATTAATTTGATTTCGTGCGATTTTCTTACCTTTGCGCACTCTAATGCGCTGTATTTTGCTCCATATTTGCAATGAGAATTTGTAAAAACTAAGAGCAGTAGTATCAGTACCACATAGTCAACCCTATTTAGCGTAAAATTCAGTGGGTGAAAACCTTTTCAATGCTTTTATGAAATTTGAAAAAAAAACAAATTTAACGTTCCCTTGTAAATTAAATCTATACAAAATATGCAATTTTTTCATCGAAATATTTCGAATACAGGGTAGTTTTTATGTTCCAGGTCGATTATTTTGGTGTCCAGCAAGTCAACCAACCATTCAGTGTGCAATTAATAATTTTGAAAATATGCATACACTGGGAGATAAACGGGGTACAACTCATCGACGCCATACACAAGAATTGTTAATAAACAGAATAGCCGCTTATTGGGGCAATGAAAACCCATCAACTGATACACCAAAGACCACACTACCCTCGTAGAGTAACTGTATGGTGCGGCATTTGGGCTGGCGGCATCAAAATGGCCATATTTCTTTGAGGATGCTGGAGGCAATGCTGTAACAGTTACTGGTGCCCAATATTTGGACATGTTGGACAACTTTCTTCTGCCCGAATTGGATCAATTAGGTCTACAGAACTTGTGGTTTCAACAATTTTTCCAACCCGAATAATATCAAAAAGTGTTGATATCGACTGGCACCCACGATCCCCTGATTTCGTATAGTGGTACTTGAAGGAAAAGGTGTACGAGGTCTGTTAAAAAAGTATCGCGAGGTTTGTATTTCCGCGGGTTCCATATATTCGATTTTGGATTTTTTGTGGCGTTATGTTGGTACTCATGTCTTTCACTTATGCCGACAAGTTCGGCCATTTTGAATGTTCAGTTAATTTTTGACAGCTGCTTTGCTTGCACGTGTTTTGGCTCGTCTTCGATTTTTGCTCAATTTCGACCAAAAACCGCATCGCATTAACATTGCTAATGAGCTGTTGGACGCTGCCCGCGACGACCTAAATTTACTCCAGAGGGTCATAACTGGTGACGAATCATGGGTTTATGGTTATGACGTGGAAATCAAAGCTCAATCATCCCAATGGAAGCTGCCAGCCAAGACCGAAAAAAGCGCCAAGTTCGGTCGAATGTGAAGGTTTTGCTTACAGTTTTTTCGATTGCAGGGGCATCGTGCATTATGAAGTCATGCCACAGGTTAGAACGGTCAAAAAGGCATATTACCTGAAAGTTATGTGCAAGTTGCGGGAAGCAATCCGCCAGAAACACCCGGATTTGTGGAAGAATAAAAATAGACTTTTGCCATTTTTGGCCAAAAACAACATACTAATAATGCCGCCTTTTTCTTGTTCCTGGACCTAAAGAGCCCCATGAAAAGACGGTGCTACGCTACGATTGAGGAGATAAAGACGGCATCGAAGGAGGAACTGAACATGATCACAAACAATGATTTTTTGAAGTACTTCGAGTATTGGAAAAAACGTTGACATAAGTGTATAATATCTGGTGGGGATTACTTTAAAGGGTACAAAATAGATATTCATGAATAAATAAATAATTATTGAAAAGACACAAAATTCGCGATACTTTTTGAACAGACCTCGTATACTAACAAACCAACTACAACCGCGATGCTTAAGGACAACATTCGAAACGAAATTGTTGAAATAACACCAGAAGTATACGAAAATGTTATGAAAAATGTTTTTTGCGACGCGGCCAGAGGTGGGCATTTGACCGACATCATAATCCGTACATAATACTAAACACCATATAATCAATCAATAAAATATAAATTATAAAATAATATTTCATTTAAAAGTTATTAAAAAAACTTCGACTTGGAACATAAAGCACACTCTGTACATACTGAAAATCTATACTCTAAAGAATAATATTGCTAAGAGTTGTTGATGATCAATTCATCAGTTTAAAAAAAAAAATCATATTGTATGAATTTGTATATTTGTAAATAAATACGAAAATTGTGTAGTACTCACAGTAACTAAGGGTATAAATTTGACTTTTATTTGATGAAATTTAATTGCAATTTATTTTGAGACAGTCAAATTCGAAATAAAGAAAAATTGCATATTTTACTGTCTTTAGAATAAAATCAGCCCAGTCCAGTATTTATTTCTCTCTGACAAATTAACAATTAATAAGCGCTGCTTTTAATAAAAAAAAAATTTTTTAGTAAAATATAAATAAAAAGTAATTTGCAGATTATTAAAAAAGGAAGTGAATTCTAGTGGTTTCTTAGAGCTTAACGAGGTTTTAATTCATGCAAAATATCAAAACAAGTGATACAATTTCGAAATTGAATTTCTTGTTATCTCTAGATCATGCAAATCGTAGTTATAAAAAAAGTCAACGGTTTAAGAAGAACCATTTACCATTTTTAAAATTATGTGAGAGAAAATTGATTCACTTTACGAAAAGCTTACAGTTCGGCTACTTAAAAGTTATTAAAGAATATAGTAAAATAGGGCAATACTATCGATAAATTAATAATTAAAAATATATAAAAACAAAACTTGGGGAATTTAACTCAGAATCATGTCAATTTATTGATTTAGCTAATTCAAGCTTGAGTTCAACAAAAAAAATTATTTCTTGTTGTTCTTCTTATGTTGTCTATTCATTACTGAATGTTGGTGGTGAAATAACAAGTTTACTCGTTCATGTAATATTCCTACTTGAGTGGTGTTCCGTTACTTTCTGAAGGGCTTACCCTTTTCCATCTGCCGAAGCAATTCACCTTCCCAGAACTACGAACGTTGACGTTGACTCTTTTCAGCTCCTTTACTAAAAAATTGGTCATATTGTCCTTGTCCTTGGCATCTGCCCGCCACTGCCAGATAATTTTCATTGGTTTTTGCGTTTTATCTATTACGACTATGTTCGTAAGTTGCTATTGATCATCAACTTACGGACATACTCGTAATTGGCATATTTGCATGTTCGAACATAAATAATAAGTACATTTTATTAAAATATAACTTTTTGTATATTAATACAAAATATTGAACATGTGTAGTTTTAAGTTCACCTCGGACCACACCACTACGCTTGTATTTGTGGTTGGGCGAATAGTATTTAAAGTAGCAGCAAGACGACACATTCAGATGGGGTCAAATTCTAACAAATCATATTATTACGCTTCGTTGAAGTCTGCGGTAAGTTTTTGGTTGCCAACAACATAAACTTGAACATCTCGGAAAATACAGTTACTACGAATAAGTACGTGTACGATACAACTCTTTGGATTCTTATCTTACGATACAAACACAAAAAAATACACTCCTTTTAATTTGATCCTCATTTGAAAATTTCACCTTTAATTTCTGTTATATTCTGAATTGTAAATTGTCGTTCCAATTTCATTTATGCATATATTAGAGAAAATACTGCAATTAATGAAAAAAGGTATGAAAAATAATCTTTTTATTGTATTTTAATATGTTCTATACCTATATTATTTGGTTTTGCTGTGCAATGGCTCAGATTCCATTATTGTCCTCGAAAATTGCCATCAGTTTATGGTAGCAACACAATTCTGACTATACTATAAGCCGTAGGCAAAATTTTGAAACCTCCATCTTATTAGGAATGCACAAAACTGACTGTTTTTTCGCCGAATTATATATTGTTTTACTTTTTCAGTTGTATCATACTTCAAGTAGTAACATACATTTGAGTCTTTTGTTTTGTGGCAAAAATAAGGTAAGTGAATACATTATTTGTAGTTTTATTCAAAAATTTCCTGAAATATCTTTTATAAATAATAAATTTTATTGCAATTGTATTTAATTGGTTCATTTTGATGAAATTCGTAAATTTCTGACAGTATTTGCAGTTCAGTTTGCAGAGTTCATCGATATTGTGTTCCTACGATTACAGTGATTGATCGAGTCTCGAATAAATTGTTGCTGTCATTTTACATGATGCAAATGCCACCCGCTTCTTTCTAAGTGCTTTAACCATTACAATGTCCACACATTCAAAATTAAAGGTTACATAACCTACAAAGTAGACCGCTATTTTTTTTAAATTTTATTTTAAAGAGAATTTTAAATTATATTTGTATTAAATTGTAAATTCTTAAGCATTACGAAAATAAATTTAAAAAAAAATATAATCAGATTAACTTGTTCTTCTAAATTTATTCGGAATTTATTTTACCCAAAAAAAATCATCTTTTTTGGAAAGTTAATTATTCCATTTTAAATACAACTTGGTTATTTTTTTTATTTTTTTGTATGCAAGATCACTGAAACAAGAGCGGGAGTTGACGACTCCATGTCTCCTATGGATTTGTGTTTCCAACTTTCTTTATGAACTTAGGAAAGAGTTCTATTCAAACAGAAATGCTGGAATAAGTGGTATTGAATTAAAATATGGGGAACAGTGAGTTGAATGGCTCAGGAATAGCATAAAGGACGAGATTGGTTATCGAGCTAAGTGAGATATGACCTATCCGGATTATTGAGAAAACTTTTCTTGCCCAGAGTTTTGGAATGACTGTTACGTAGACTGGCTTTCTGATGTTTCGCCAATGTGTGGACAGAAAACTTCCACAATTAGTCTAGTCTGTTTGTCTAAGCATGACCAAATATGTTACCGGGTCAACTGATGAGCCACGAATGGATTTTAAGGCTATGAGACTGCCGCTGAAAATTATAAAACTACGGTGTTTAGAGAAATTGATTTCCGACAGTTCACCATGAAAAGGAGCTTTGGACAGACATCTTCCACAGTTGGTCCAGTCTGTTTGTCTACGCATGGCTATTGATGTTATGCGATATTTTGTTGGCAGGCAAGGCAAGTTTATTATTTCAGTGAGTACAGGTCGTGGAAAAGCATCCATCACCAACCCATTCGCCTACTGATTACCCAGAATTCCGACATTGACCGGCAACCCAATGCACCTCGACGATTCTGTTTTTTAATACCGGATCCAGGAATAGGTTTGAAACCTGACAGACTGTCAGTAGAAACGGTCATGTTGCTATTGACTAGTAGAATGTCGATCATCCTAGTTGCCCATAGTTCGTCATGAAAAAAGGAGCCTTTAGACAGCAAAACATATTATATTATAAACGCCCCAGCTACATTTATGAACTATCTTATTTATGTAGTATGAAACAAAACGGCATAATTGACCAGTATTTTTTTTTTTTCCTTACAATCCCTATTTGGTGTTGTATTTACTATTAAAAAAACTTTGACTTTAGATATTTAAAAAGAAGAAAAAAATCAATGTTAAATAAAAGAGAAAATTTAATTCAATTCAAATGATAAAAAAAAACTAATATATTATAGAAAATTAAGATAATTTCTTAATAAGTTTGCATTGTTAAGAAAAAATAAAATAAGGCAATAAATCTCAGGTGGGTGGGAATTTCTTAAAAATCCTAGCTGTTATCATTAACTTGGTGCGTATACGATGCGTGTTCAAATTCTACTAATCTAGAAATTTCCAACAAAAATATGTTTTTCTATTAGGTTTTAGTTGAATTGTATTTATTTCATTACAGATACAATAACCAAAATTGAAAAAAAAAATAGAATTTCTTCTTGAAAACGCTTTCTTAATAACACAATTTAGTATTCTAGTAATAATAGAAATTTGCTTAGATATTAATCCTACAAAAGGGATTAAATTTATCAATCAAGTTATAGGCATTTATCTTTATACGAGACTTACTGCAGGTACTTATTTCCACCTATCTTGCAAATAAAATAAAATTCTTTATAGATTTGGCTACATACAGATCATATTTGTGAAAAAAGATGTTTGGGAATATCCGTTTGGGAATCCCCACAATTTAAGCCAAAATATTACAGTTGTCTTTTATATTGTACTTACACATATAAATGCCGGATAGACTAAATAAGTCATGTTTTAAATGAATTTTATGGGACGGCAGCAGCAAAGGAGGCGGATATAAAAGTCAAAATAATGAAAAACTAAAAGTCATCTGTTTGTGAAGTCAAAATGGAATATTGTTTCTACCAAAGCATATTGTTAGTGTGGGCTAGCTACTTAGGCTGTTAGGCTGTAGGAGTTGAAGTCTCACAGTCATTTATCCAAAATCGGCTCTTACAGTTCGATAGGCGGCAACCATTAAATTTGTGGATTTTCCAAAAGGTGACAATTTCACTTTACGCGTTTCACCTTCACTTTGTTCAAATTAAAATGCTTACTTTTGTGCATGAGCAGCCTAGAGAGCCACCATAAGAATATAAAAATGTTGCGGATCTCTTAAAAACGAACAGACTAAAGATAGGGTCACGTTTATGGCAGCAACATGTGGCAAACGATTTATCTCTTACTGACTGTGTTATACCGACCATATGGAATAGAAGAAGCAAATGTGTATACTTCATTTAAGCCAGAAATTTATGTAAATTATTTTCCAGAAAATGAATACGTTTTCCCTAAATTTGTTGGCCTCTTCAAATAGAAACGCGCACGATTGAGAAAAAAAAAAATAGATCATCACTACCAGAACATTCTATAGCACTTGTATAGTAATACAAAAATAATATATTATTTATTTTCATCAATACATTAATGTAATACCATAAAAAAGAATTCACTTAGATCAATTTATATTAATGTGAGCTAATCTTTTTTAAAAGCACAAACTTTCACACAGGAAATAATTTTTTTTTTTTAATTAAACACTACTTTTAGAATGCATACAATTAAAGTAAATATATTCTAAATTCGAAAATTTTTAAAAGCAATTCTTCTGAATTAAAAAGTTTGAAATTTAATATGTTAATAGTAATTTAGAAAAAAAACAACAAACAAATAGACTATCGCAAAAAAACATATAATTAAATCATTTTCAGAGGCTCAGCAGAGTCTGGTTAGTTTTTCTAGCAATATTTTATTTATCGATTATCGTTAAGAATAAAAAATAAAATATCATTTTGGTAATTGTAGATGTACGAATGTTATTTCTTAAAGGAGGTACAATACAGGCTGAGAAGGTGTGTAATCGCACGATTTTTGATCCAAAGTTAAAATGAACTTTTCACATGCTTTAAGTAAGCAAAATCGAACCCATGTGCATCTAACAAAAGCACGCAGAATAAAATAAAAAAATAAAAAACAATTTTAATCTGAGACATTTAAGATCTTGTAAAATTTCAAAAATAATTAATGAAAATAAGTAATTTTTTTTGAAACAATAAAATTTTAATGATTTATTTTAGTACAATATTTTCATAAAAGAAACGGAAATTAACAGATATTAAAATTTATTAAAAAAAACCAGATCTAAACACCTGTTTAATATTCAATATATTTTAGTTCGTTTTATTATTTTTTCGAATAATTTGTTTGGGAGCAGTGCATCCCAAAAAAAACCATCCATTCATATTTACATTAAGATCCGAAAATATCCAGTGTTGTAGAGAACTGGATTTGATACTCGTAAGTTATTAATAAATTCCATAAAGAAATATTAACTTTACGCAATCAAAACAGATTTCCCCTTCATTTGAATTGATTTAGAAACCGAACAACGCGTTGCGCTGCGTCGTCTTTTACATATTTCAGTCATAAATCTCTGGCGGGAAATGCGGCCTACCAGGGAAACTTGCTTATTCAACAGGCGCCTAAACGTCTCCCCGAAATAATCTTCGCCGGATGGGATGACAGTTGCTGCGGTAGGCGACACACATGATGGCTGACACCTCTGCATGTATATAGAATCACACACATCATCAATCGTGCGCTTATGCTATGCAACGCATACAATGGAAGCGGCAATGAGTAGGCAGACTTCAGTTTCTCAATTCATCTCCAAATGCAGGCGTTTCGTTTAGGCAATATTTTTTAAACATTTTTTCTCCAGTATGCATGTTACATGATCGACAAAACAGATCATCATCTAATTTATCATAGGTTAATTGTTTTAAAATATATAATTTATAGTAAACTGCAAAAATATCCTATTGCTAATGGCATCAAATGTGTGCATCTATACACACATACATTTGCTTATGTCATACAACAGCAATTTATTTGCACACACACATCTTCTCTTTCGTTTTTGTTGAAAATAATTTCAATTAAAATTGATCGTAATCGGTCAGTTTGAGTCATCGTATCAAATTGATTTTCAAGCAATTCGAATCAATAAAAGAGCCACGAACTGAATTGAATTTTTTCGAAAAAATAAAAAAAACTGTCTTTTGATTATAAAGTCTTATGTAAGATCTTGGAAATAATTATATAAAAAGATATCTAACAAAAACTATTGAGATTGTTTTATCCCACTGATATTGCTCTGTTCGAAACTATGTAGAATAAGTTGGGAAGTAGATATCTACAAAGATGCAGAAACACTTGTTTTGAGCCCTCTATTGTGGAATGGAATCTACCAGCCCTACATTCCAGATATCGCTGTACACATGCCGGCACAATGTGTAGAAGACGTCGACAAAACTATTGTTTCTCGGTTCACCGTTGGCTGTTGGTATTCATGTTGGTAACCATAAGACAGTGTCAGTGCTCATCACTTGCAGGAAGTACGGGAAAGAAAATTACCAATACGATTTGAGGAACAGGATCATCGCTCAAGTACATGGGAGTATTGATTGACGCCAGGCTGTAGTTTCAAGGTCATCTATTGTATGTACGGGCACTGTCACTCCCACGTAGAGTTTGGGGGTGCCCTGTTGGCGATCGTGACCACGTCGATGCTGTTCTATGCTGCACCGATTTGGGCAGATGATGTGCTAAGTCGGACAATCATCTACAAACGTATTGTGACTGGAATGACATCGATCGAAACCTGGAGCCGGTGAAAAGCATTTCAATAGACTTCTGAAAGTATCCTTCTTTAGGCAGAAAGAAAGTACAGAAGTCTGTTGGTTGTAGGCTTCTGACGGCGGAGAACATCGTAGGCCTCGATAAAGTCCTAAAAAGAGCGGAAATGAAGACAATAGTAGTATTGTAATACAATACATCACAGAAGTAATTTCGATCAATCCCCCACGAAGTAATGTCCGATGGTGCTTCCGCGGAGCGATATACCAACGGTGGTTTTAGTTGGTTAAAGCGCCACACTTTTTCGTTATAATAATAATAATAATAATAATAATAATAATAATAATAATAATAATAATAATAATAATAATAATAATAATAATAATAATAATAATATTAATAATAATAATATAAGAAGGGTTTGATACAGTCTCAAAACCACTTCGACCAATAATGTATTCTATGATGAATTATCATTCATTCGGATAATATTTAGTAATATTGAGGTTTTTAGCGAACCTCAATAACATATTAGTTGGTAGCCGGGAAATCTCGTAGGGATCCCGAACCAAGATGTCGAGCCTCTGGCGGGGGCAACGGTATAATAATCGCAGAATAGATGCTCCGGCCAGTGAGTAGCCTTAGTTTTGGTTTTGTTGAGTTTAAGGAGGTCTACCGCCCTTTTTTTAGAAGAGGCAGTGGATTTTTTAGAGTGATTCATGCCCAAGGATTTACTCCAGTATGAGCTTTTAACCCCGCGCTACCTGGAGTCTAAAACGTATTTGCTTCCCTTTTCGCAAGTTCGTCTGCTAGTTCGTTACCCTCAATATCCTAATGACCTGGCACCCATAACAAAGTTACTTTGTTGTATCTAGCCAGTTGATTTAGGACCTTGACGATATCCCAAACTAGCTTGGATTGGACATGAGATGAGACAAGTGCTTTCAATGCAGATTGTCTGTCTGAGATGATGTAGATATTTGCGTTATGTAGGCTCCTTCTGATACCCTCTCCAGCACAAAGCAGGTATTTCTGCCTGAAAAGTGGCAGGTATTTCTGCCTGAAAAGTGGATGAGGATTTACCAAAGGCCTTAGATAGACGGTAATAAGATACAACTACACCCGTGCCAACACCCATATCCGTTTTAGAACCGTCTGCTTATACCATAAGACGAGGACCCCTTCTTCGAGTAACGGTCCCCTCCTTCCAAATAAACTGCTCCATGAAAACTACTTTGAAGGACTGATTTAAGTTTGGCTTCCTGGAATTCTTTTACGTCCGATATAAATGGAAAGGTACCAGATTTAAAATAACTTCAAGAGCTATCGTGGGGCACGTTCATACTCAAGCATAAGAGTCTTTCAACTTTACGAAGGTTGCTTCAGCCTTAAGCCACCAAACGAGAGCCGCATAGATAATGATGGGTCTAACTATTGCCAGATATAACCACTGTATCATTTTTGGTTGTAGACCCCAGGTTTTACCGAAGTGCCAATGACAATCCCAAATGGCTCTAGTTGTTATATGTAAATAAATATACGTCCCTAGAGTGAAGGTTCTCCATCTCCGGAAAAATTCATTCATGTCAGGGCTTTTGCACGTGCTCTAAATATAAAAAAAAATGGTTAGCTTCTGCGACAAACTTTTTTTACTAGTGCTGAATAAAACTGTACCCAAGTCCCTACAACGAAGATTATCCACTCCTACCAACAACAATAAAACCAGCGGTGGCGAACCATTTGTACGTCGTAGAATGATTTTTTACAAATACTTTATAAAAATGAAAAGTTTATAAATTTTTCGTATTTTTTCGATCCGAATTCGTTTTTTTTTAGAAAACAATAATCTAATTAATTTACCGAAATAGGAAATTTTGTGAAACTCCGCAATCTGAAATTATCTCAACACAGGCTTAAAAGGTTAGTGCCATTGCGCAACAATTCAGTTTGGAAAATGGATACTGCGATGAATGATTTTTTAATTTTATTTTTAATAAAATATTGCATTGATATTAGCATAGAATGAATATTCATTACTGCCCTACCAGATTGGAAAACTTATTGTTACAGTCTTCCAGCTTTAGAGAGAGAATTCGCATAAAAAAGTTTGATAGCGTACAAGTCCTTTGGATTCTTAAAGTACCCTTCTGAAAGTGTTGTGAACATCATTTTCCGAAGTGCTGAAAAACAAATCCGACACCAGATGGTACATTTAAATCAAATTAAAATATAAATTCAAAATTTTTGAAAATTCATCGTATTTTATACTATACTTTTTTGAATATTGAAAGATCGTCTTTTTATTATGATAAGGCAATATTACGAACTCACACTCTTTCATAAATATTGGTTTTGACATTTTTTTTAAGAAGGAAAATTATCGAAGAAAAATTCAAAGAAACTTCATTGTTTAGTATCATTTTTATTGATTAAACAATTTAAATATAATGTGCACAGCCAATATATGTGTATTGTCTTGTACTCGTATAATGGAAAGTTTTTTGTATTAATCAACCAACAAAATTGCAAGACAAAAAAAATATTATATAATAATCAATGGTAGAATTTTGTTGTTGTTTTAGGAAATGAATAAATATAAAATTACATTTTTTAAATAATAAATTTAAATATTCACTTTAATGGATTCATTATTGTTAATATTTATAAATTTGTTTGTTGTTTTGTTATCATTTCAAGGAACATTAGTAGTACTGAAATATATTAATCTAAGCGCCACGACGACACTAAAGGCCTTTTGACAACAAGGGATATCAGGATTAGGACTTTAAAGTAGAATATGGAAAGGAAAAATGAATTTTTGGGAATTAGCATAGGACCATACCTCAGTGGGATTCGAACCCACGACCCCTTCGATGGTAGTCCAGTACAGCAAAGACCAATTTTTAAATGTTTGTTTTATTTTATCCATTCTACATAAATGATGGTTAAAATTAATTTAAATCGAAAATAAAATTGTAGATTTTTGCTAAGTAGTTAAAAAATTACCATAGTTGGTAAAACATAAGTAAGTTTTGAGAAAAGTTTAATTTTTACCTATTTTGAAGTATCTTTCATCCTTAGATTTAATTAGAAATGCGTACATGCACAGACACACACACATATTGTACATATATATGATCGGGATGATATTTCAATAAAATAATGTCCATGCTTTAAAATATGCACATATGTACACATGAAATTGTGCACAGAAGTTGCGGACGTTTTTTAAATTAATAATCGTAAATTCTGATTATTCAATTAATATTGAATTTTTTTTTTGTAATTTATGACTGTTGTGATCGTTATTTTGAAAATTAATATTGAAAACAACTGCAATGTTATTTGTGAATAGTAACTGCAATGTTATTTGTGAATATTGAAAACAACTGCAATGTTATTTGTGAATTATTTGTGAGAAGTTTCTGAATGTGCTCAATACGTATCTTGAATACATCAATCTTTTTAAGAAAATTCCTTATGTATTGGGTTGTTCGGAAAGTAATTTTTCCTTTTGAAGCTGATGAAGTTGAAGCTGATGAAGTTGAAGCTGATGAAGATACAATAAAGTCATTAATTGATGCAAACCGGCGAATAACAACTCGTGAGATCGCTAAGAGATTAAATTTATCGAATGCGACCGTTCATGGTCATTTGAAACGGCTATATTTGCTTCTCAAACGCCAAGAAAATGATCCATTTTTGCCATTTTTGAAGCGTATTATCACTGGGGACGAGAAATGGGTTGTCTACAACAATGTTAAGCGCAAAAGATCCTGGAGTTAAAAAGATGAACCGGCTCAAAGCACTTCGAAAGCTAATATTTATCAAAAAAAGGATATGCTATCTGTTTGGTGGGATTTCAAAGGAATCGTTTATTTTGGGCTTTTACCGAGCAACAAAACGATCAATTCTGAAGTGTACTGTCATCAGTTGGACAAATTGAATGATTCACTTAAAGAAAAAAGGCCAGAATTGGTCAATAGGAAAGGTATTATGTTCCAACAGGATAATGCGAAACCACATACAAGTTTGACCACTCGTCAAAAGCTTTTAGAGCTTGGATAGGATATACTGCCACACCCACCATACTCTCCAGACCTAGCACCTTCCAATTATCATTTGTTCCGGTCTCTAGAAAATTTGTTAGACGGTAAAACGTTTAATTGGAGGTCACTTGGATCAGTTTTTTGCCAGCAAAGAACAAAAATTTTATGAGCGTGGAATCATGCTACTGCCAGAAAGATGGCAAAGGGTATTGGATCAGACTGGACAATATTTAATTAAATAAAATATTAATTCACTATAAGAAAATCATCTTTCATTTTCATTAAAAAAAAAACAAATTACTTTCTGAACAACCCAATACAAAAATGTACTCTGTATTATAGAAGTGGTTCATTAATTTACATCTCATATGTACTCGTTCTGCCATTTACTATTATTGATTTATTTATATTTTATTCAATTTTTCATTCATCATTTTATAAGAATTTGCAAATATTTTTTCGATTTTCCAATTGGAATGCATTTAAAATGAAAACATGAAAAATTATTAACATGTCAGAAACAGCCTGTTCATTTATGTGCTAATTTATCTTTAAATCGATCATTGTTACCGACATGACAGCATGTTCGATTCAATGTGGTATG